>CM034139.1:6328460-7754385 GCA_019914995.1 Acanthochlamys bracteata | reverse complement strand
AACCCTAAAAACCCTAAAAACCCTAAAAACCTAAAACCCTAAACCCTAAACCCAAAAACCCTAAACCCTAAACCTAAAACCCTAAAACCCTAAACCCTAAACCCTAAACCTTAAACCTAAAACCCTAAAAAAACCCTAAAACCCTAAACCCTAAAACCCTAAAACCTAAAACCCTAAAAACCCTAAAACCCTAAACCCTAAAACCCTAAACCCTAAAAAACCCTAAACCCTAAACCCTAAAAAAACCCTAAACCCTAAAAACCCTAAACCCTAAACCCTAAAAAACCCTAAACCCTAAACCCTAAAACCCTAAAACCCTAAACCCTAAACCCTAAAAACCCTAAACCCTAAACCCTAAACCCTAAACCCTAAACCCTAAAACCCTAAAACCCTAAAACCTAAACCCTAAACCCTAAAACCCTAAACCCTAAAACCCTAAAACCCTAAAACCCTAAACCCTAAAACCCTAAAACCCTAAACCCTAAAACCCTAAAACCTAAACCCTAAAACCTAAAACCCTAAAACCTAAACCCTAAACCCTAAACCCTAAAACCCTAAACCTAAAAAACCCTAAAACCCTAAACCCTAAAACCCTAAAAACCCTAAACCCTAAAACCCTAAACCCTAAAACCTAAAAACCCTAAAACCCTAAACCCTAAAACCTAAAAACCCTAAAACCCTAAACCCTAAACCCTAAACCCTAAAACCCTAAAACCCTAAAAAACCCTAAAACCCTAAACCCTAAAACCCTAAACCCTAAAACCTAAAACCCTAAACCCTAAACCCTAAACCCTAAAACCCTAAAACCCTAAAAACCCTAAAAACCCTAAAACCCTAAACCCTAAACCCTAAAACCCTAAACCCTAAACCCTAAACCCTAAAAAACCCTAAACCCTAAAACCCTAAACCCTAAACCCTAAACCCTAAACCCTAAACCCTAAACCCTAAACCCTAAAACTAAACCCTAAACCCTAAAACCCTAAACCCTAAACCCTAAAACCCTAAAACCTTAAACCCTAAACCTAAAACCTAAAACCCTAAACCCTAAACCCTAAAACCCTAAACCCTAAACCCTAAAACCCTAAAACCCTAAAACCCTAAACCCTAAACCCTAAACCCTAAAACCCTAAACCCTAAAACCCTAAACCCTAAAACCTAAAACCCTAAAACCTAAAACCCTAAACCTAAAACCTAAAAACCCTAAAAAACCCTAAACCCTAAAACCCTAAAAACCCTAAACCCTAAACCCTAAAACCCTAAAACCCTAAACCCTAAACCCTAAACCCTAAACCCTAAAACCCCCTTAAACCCTAAAACCCTAAAACCCTAAAACCTAAACCCTAACCCTAAACCCTAAACCCTAAACCCTAAACCCTAAACCCTAAAACCCTAAAACCCTAAAACCCTAAAACCCTAAACCCTAAACCCTAAACCCTAAACCCTAAAACCCTAAACCCTAAACCCTAAAAAACCCTAAAACCCTAAACCCTAAAAAACCCTAAAACCCTAAACCCTAAAACCCTAAACCCTAAACCCTAAACCTAAAACCCTAAAACCCTAAACCCTAAAACTAAAACCCTAAACCCTAAACCCTAAACCCTAAACCCTAAAACCCTAAAACCCTAAACCCTAAACCTAAAAAACCCTAAAACCCTAAACCCTAAAACCCTAAAACCCTAAACCCTAAACCCTAAAACCCTAAACCCTAAACCCTAAAACCCTAAACCCTAAAACCCTAAAAACCCTAAACCCTAAACCCTAAAACCCTAAACCCTAAACCCTAAAACCTAAAACCCTAAACCCTAAACCTAAAAAAACCCTAAACCCTAAAAAACCCTAAAACCTAAACCCTAAACCCTAAAACCCTAAAACCCTAAACCCTAAAACCCTAAACCCTAAACCCCTAAACCCTAAAAACCCTAAACCCTAAACCCTAAACCTAAAAAAACCCTAAAACCTAAAAACCCTAAACCCTAAACCCTAAACCCTAAACCCTAAACCCTAAACCCTAAACCCTAAAACCTAAAACCCTAAACCCTAAAACCTAAAACCTAAAACTTAAACCTAAAACCCTAAAACCCTAAACCCTAAAACCCTAAACCCCTAAAAACCCTAAACCCTAAACCCTAAACCTAAAACCTAAAAACCTAAACCCTAAACCTAAACCCTAAACCTAAAAACCTAAACCTAAACCCTAAACCCTAAACCTAAACCCTAAAACCCTAAAACCCTAAAACCCTAAACCCTAAACCCTAAAACCTTAAAACCCTAAAACCTAAACCCTAAACCCTAAACCCTAAAACCCTAAAACCCTAAACCCTAAACCCTAAAAACCCTAAACCCTAAACCCTAAAACCCTAAAACCCTAAACCCTAAACCCTAAACCCTAAACCCTAAAACCCTAAACCTAAAACCCTAAACCCTAAACCCTAAAACCTAAAACTTAAACCCTAAACCCTAAAAACCCTAAACCCTAAAACCCTAAAAAACCTAAAAAACCCTAAACCCTAAAAACCCTAAAACCCTAAACCCTAAACCCTAAACCCTAAACCCTAAACCCTAAACCCTAAAACCCTAAACCCTAAACCTAAAACCCTAAACCCTAAAAACCCTAAACCCTAAACCCTAAACCCTAAACCCTAAACCCTAAACCCTAAACCCTAAAACCCTAAACCCTAAACCCTAAAACCCTAAACCCTAAAACCCTAAACCTAAAAACCCTAAAACCTTAAACCCTAAACCCTAAACCCTAAAACCCTAAACCCTAAACCCTAAAACCCTAAACCCTAAACCCTAAACCCTAAAACCCTAAACCTAAAACCCTAAACCCTAAACCCTAAACCCTAAACCCTAAAACCCTAAACCCTTAAAACCTAAACCCTAAACCCTAAACCCTAAAACCCTAAAAACCCTAAACCCTAAAACCCTAAACCCTAAACCCTAAACCCTAAAACCCTAAACCCTAAACCCTAAACCCTAAAACCCTAAAACCTTAAACCCTAAACCCTAAAACCCTAAACCCTAAACCCTAAACCCTAAACCCTAAAACCCTAAAACCCTAAACCCTAAACCCTAAACCCTAAAACCTAAAACCCTAAACCCTAAACCCTAAAACCCAAAACCCTAAAACCCTAAACCCCAAAACCCTAAACCCTAAAACCCTAAACCCTAAACCCTAAACCCTAAAACCTAAAAACCCTAAACCCCTAAAAAACCCTAAACCTAAAAACCCTAAACCCTAAACCCTAAAACCCTAAACCCTAAACCTAAAACCCTAAACCCTAAAACCCTAAAAACCCTAAAACCCTAAAACCCTAAACCCTAAAACCCTAAACCCTAAAACCCTAAAAAACCCTAAAACCTAAAACCCTAAAACCCTAAAAAACCTAAAACCCTAAACCCTAAAACCCTAAAACCCTAGACCCTAAAACCCTAGACCCTAAAACCCTAGACCCTAAAACCCTAGACCCTAAACCCTAGACCCTAGACCCTAGACCCTAGACCCTAAACCCTAGACCCTAGACCTTAGACCTAAAACCCTAAACCCAAAACCCCAAACCCCTAAACCCTAATCCTCAACCCATTCCTAAAAGCTGCTGACGCTGCTGAACTGATGCAATTTAGAGTGAAAACCCTAAACAAGAGCTTGAAATGAATAAGACTCCGGCGATCGGTGTTGATTCGAAGACGAAGACTCGGCCGACTAAGGGAAAACTAGGGATTTCTTTGTTTTCTATCGTGCGCTAGTCAAGAGATAACCAGCAATTTTGGTTTATAAACACATTTGCAAAAAACCCCTCGAGTTCTTTTATTTTCGAACTATCCTAAAAATATATATCGTAAGATCGCATTCAGGGTCGCGAATCGCGATCATAACGATCTCATGATCAAGATCGCAACCCTTGTGCGATCCTACACAAAATATGTTTTTGGTGAAGATAGGATCGTTTTGGTGAAGTAAGATCGTAAGATATTAAAATTTAAATCGGGATTTTGATAACCTTGCCCTAAATCCTAAACTCTAAATTCTAAAAACCGAAACCCCAAACCCTAAACCATGTGTCGTTAATCCTGAACCCCTAACATCAAAATGCTAGACCCCTAAATCTAAAATCCTAAAGATGTATAAGCCTAAATTCTCAAGCTTACGTTGTGTTGTATAATGTTACTTTTCATTTTACTATTTAGTGTATATTATCATATGGTATCATATTTTTAATATTACTTTTCTATTATTTTATAATATATCATATTATATTACAATAATTATTTTAAAATATTTCATATTATCTTATTTTGTTAACTAGAGTATATTACTACGATATAATTTAAATTAATTTTAATTATTGTAAAATATGTTGGATACAATGAAATATGTATTTTGTATATAAAAAGTTATCTATTTTATTACTTTGTTAATTTCCATTTTCAATTATTGTTATGTTGTATCTATATTATTTGTAAGATTAGCGTGGGCAACCGAAGTCGAAGATACATATATGATCTTCATGCAAGAACGGAATGAAGGAAAGAAATGGTGGTACATGATAATTAGAAAGGGCTAGTGTTTGGACGGGTGAGCCGAATGGATGAGCAAAGGGTGTTATGCTATTAATTGTTTGTAATTGAAGCAAATCATTCTCGACCAAATTTTCTATTGTTTTATAAACTGTGTTAAAAGTCTAACTAAACCTCCCTATGATTTGTGATGTTAATCTTGTTATGACAAACCTTTTCATTGTCAACTTTTTTTGGGCACATTTATGGCTGCATCATAGTATATGCATACTTTGTTGGACTTCAACATACTTGCCTAACGCACTCTTCATGCAAATGCCTCCGTCATGTTCTCTATGCAAGATAACATACTCTGAAAGTATGACTATATTGGTGAAAGAAGGAGAAATGGGTCAGCAAGTATCACTTAATGAAAGTATTGTACAAATTTAATCCATACATTTTGAATATGATACAAGTGTATCAATAAGATAGCATTTCATTTATTATTGATACATCTTCATGTTTGAATCCTATGATGTTGCGTTTCATTTTTGCCATCACACTGAAGCAAAAATCAAAAGATTACATTCAGTAGTTAATCTCGCAGGATAGCAATGCAAACATCATCACATCTGACCATCTATTTTTCGACAAATTGCACATTACAAAATTGTAAATACATATGTATCACAAGAGCTATACAAAGCAAAACCTCGCATGGGAGCTATATATATCATAAAAGAGGCTGGAAGAAAAAACTATTTTAGGATATCTAAAACCGACCTAGGTTTATAACAACTACTAAAAGTAATTACTGCATCAGCAACTATCGGAAGGCAGAAGTAGATGTAACGAAAAAGCATCCTAAAAAGGCGAACTAAGGCAAGAAAGGTCTTCAAATGGAGAAATTTCGTTGACTTTGCTTTGCTGTCTTGGAAGAATTCAAGGGAGGAGGGAAACTAGGTATTATACTTGTGCAAGAACAAAACGCAACAAACCAACTGCGACAAGAAAAACTACCATGAAGAACTGTGCAACAGCATAGATCTTAGAGTAGAATCTCAACACGCCAAAATAGTACAGCTCTTCGACGAATTTAGTTATTACTGCCTTAGCAAGAATCCTGAAAACGAGGGAAGCTCCACATTATCATGATAGCTGCAGTTGACTGTTGAGGATCACCTGGTTAAAAACTATTCATTTCAGTTAAAATGGGACTCAAATGCTACTGGACCTTTATATCAAAAGCACATCCATGACTTTGTATCCGACAACCGTGGAGGCACCTCTTTAGAGATCAGCAAAATTAATAATCAGCTCTTAAGAGGAAGAAGAATGCTCTACAAGTTGCACCTGTTTTGAGAGAAAGTCTGCACATATTACAGCTCCTTATTGACTACTAATTTTGTTATTTAGGTATCTGATGGCAGTCAATTACTTTCAAGCTTATATCTAATTTCAAAGAGTACATGGAACTACTTGGATTCTAAAAACAAAAAAAAAAACTGCTCTGCTAGTGCTAGAGATCCATACCACTTTGCCGAAAAGCAAAACATCACAAAAAAAAAAAAATAGAATATGTGATATTGTATGCGTTTAACTATAGATCTTGGTTGAAATATTAGATACTTACAAATTGCAGCACAGTTAAAGCAACTTCCGTTGTTACTGAAATTGCTTGCACTTGCGAAGAATTATAAGGGTGCATCCTTTTGATCTTTATAACTCATTTTTTTGACTAAAATTTCACTTTCTTCTTACTTTCATTTACTTAAAAAAAGAAACACTTTAAACTCACTTTTTGTAAAAAGAATATTCAAAACACAAATTTACTTCTAACAATTTAATAGTAATAATAACTCACTGTATAAATCAACAAACTCAGGTCGATCTCTTTAATGTTAGAAGATGCAATAAAGAAATTATTAAATACACAAAGAGATGTGATTGATTAACAGAGTATTAAATCGGCCCACTGCTGGCGCACCAAAAATTACCAGCGCTTGGCCCATGATTAATGGGCCAGCTAGTTGCTCACCACATGCTTGCCGGTTGCGCTCTTAGAAAACATTTAAAAATACTTATGATATGAAATTTTTTTAAAATAAAAAATATTTTATTTTTTTTTTAAAATAAGTTTTATTTTTTTTACTTTTAAAAATATAATAAAAATATATAATAAAAAAATCTCACTCCATAAAATTTTTCTACACTTTCTTAATTTTTAAATAAATTTTTAATATTTATAAAATATATATTAAAAAATATAAAATAAAAAAAATTAATAAACAGCGTTTGAAACGCTTTCGCCAAACGCTCCCTTAGTTTGGATCAACTGACAGGTCACGCACATAACAGCCTCCTAATTTCCCAACCGTACGGGCCAGTCAATTTTCCCAAGATGTACGAACTACTGTTTGTTCAACTGGTTGACCAATTAACACCCTAGTTTGGCCCATCAACTGATGGCCTTATTTCACCGAATATTTAACAGGTCTAGTTTAGGAGAGTAGCTCACATTGACGCCCACGGCCAACCACTGTTGCTTCTTTTGAAAACAAATTTCTTCATTTGCAGATTCTCATTATTTTCAATGCCATCATGTAATACAATCTTGTGAAATAAAACACAATAGTCAACGACTAAAGCAATAGGTCATATCGCAGGGGCAGTCCAGCAGTTTTACCTCGTAGTGGGCGAAAGGAGTAAATCCAACACCAGTTGTGATTGTATATTCTTCATGAAGTACCTAATAGCCAAGCAAATAAGTACAAAGAAACAAGAATACGACTAGTAGTACAGAAATATGCATTATATAAAGCATTAGATACCTCTAAACATACCCAAAATAGATGTCACCAAATACTCAGGTTGCTCGACCAAGATGTACTGCAAGATTGCACAAAGCGATAATCGGGCTTTTTTGGGCGCTAAACTTCTATCAGCCCATCCCACTACGGGCTTTGATGAAACTGAGGATGCTGCTATACAGGATCGAATAGTGGGCTCGAATCTGTTACATAATTGTATCCAGGCCCATCTCACTTTAGGCCATTTTTACCAGACTTTACATCCGGCCATTTCTTTTCATTTTTGGTTTCCTTATTACTTTGTTCAATTTCTCAATAAATCATAACATAGAAAAAGTTAGAATTTACGAAAAGAAAAATAGAAAGTACAGAGGAGAAATTTTATGTTGAAAAAATAAAAAGACAACTAATTTCAAATCTCTAAATTTCTGTAAGTTTATTCACCTACAAAATATACTAACTTTTCATTACTGTTTCTGTAAACAAAACTTACTGCTTCCAAGTAAAAACTTAGCTACACAAATTGACATTGATTTATAAAAGTGCAATCAATGCAATGCAATACAAAAAATGGAAAGATAATTAAAACCAAGATGCCTACAGCCATCAACACACAAATAAAAAATGGAAAAAAAAAACAGACCAAAAAGTGTGGTTGGATGAAGGGAGACCTCCGGTCTCACGCTCCACTGCCTACATATCCCACCGGCCGAAGGGAGGAGCCAAGACATGGCAAGGGGGCGTCCTATAAATCGTTTAGTTTGCTTAATAGGAACTACCGTTCTCATATCGTTGCCCTACAGACATCATTTAAAACAGCTCTAGTAGTTACACATTCTATTCTAAACTCCTAGCCCGCAAAGTTTAATGAAACCATTACCAGAAAATTATAGTACAAAGATAATTCAATTGCTTTCTCAAACACAAATAAAACTTTCGTGCCAAATTATTAAATCGTATCCCAACTTTATGTTACTGTTTTTTCTTCAAAATTCTTAGCAATAAAATCTGAAACAAAAATTAGCAATCTAACATTCTGTGTTTAGACTTGATATACACTAACGATGCTACATCATTAACAAATTTGTTTTTCATAAGAAAATTTGACAGGGCCCAGTATGAATCCATTCTGGGTCACCCATCCTGTTACGTTATGGATCATCCAACTCTACCAAGGCCTATGATAATATAACTTGTATCTAGAAGAGTTTAGGAGTTTCTAAGAAAATTAGAGTTTCATTAGAAAACTAATATTTAGTGTCTAAGTTAGGTTGAAGTCCTAACTTTAATAAAATTATAATAGAGTTAGAACTCTACTCATAAAGTATGAGCTCTAACTATAAATAAGAGTGCTTGTACTCATTAAAGGGGGAGAAGAATTGAATTAGTTATTTTATTCTAGTTTTATCTTTAGATCGTTAGATTATCTAGCATTAGAATAGCTTCGCGATTTGTGTGATCACGAATCATAACAATTGGTATCAGAGCGATCGATTCTATGGCAAATTCGGTTTCTGTTGATCCATATCTTGGCCCTTATTTGCAAGACCATCCTATGACAGATCATTATCGAACAATCATAAAGGCTAGTTACTGGTGGTCTTTACCAGAATCTCCAACAACTTTAACTTCTGAGCAATCAAACCAACGACAATTAGAAGATCAAAATTTTCGGCAATATTATCCTCCACCTGAAGAGCATATACAATACAATTATAATTTCTATCCATCATCTCCTCAGCACCAACAATGGTCAGCACCGTTGCCGCCGCACGAACAATATTCAGTTTCAATACCGAAATTCGACAGGTATCCTCATTCTCCGCCGCCATCTCTTTATGATGATCCTTCTTATTATAACACCAGCTCTATCTATCAAAACACTTCATATCATAATACTTCTTATAACATAAACCCTACCTATCCTAATATTTCACCATCCATAGAGCAACACCCTAATATTCCTACAACGACGTCTAATTATCTTATCCCTATAAATAATTCCACACCAGCCTCTATCTCTTCACCAACTTGTCTATGTGATCCTTGCCTGCAATCCTATCAACACTATCCGCATCATTTGTAATACCATAATTATGATGCTTACCCACAGTGCTGCCAGCATCATGATTCACGCCAAATTCACCAACAGTTAGACCAGCAAGAACAGCATTATTATCCTATACCTGCACCTAGAGCATACCACACACCAACTTCTAACTCCTTTCAATCATACCCCAGCAATCTTACTCATAATTTACGTACACACCCGTGCCTTACCGCCCGCGCTGACAACTACAATCAAACACTTGTAAACACTGGTTCCTTCACCAGTAACACTTCTTTCTTCTTCGCTCCCTCCATGTAGCCTTCCTTCTCCAACCCAAGTCTTTGCCGCCACCACCACCGAACGCAAAGCATCACCGCCATTAAGAAAGTCTAGCTCTTTAGAGCGGCTAGACACATTGACAGAGAAACTCAACCAACTCACGGAACTTGTTTTTGGAATGCAACGAGCCGGCGCCGCTTCAGGAGATCTGGAATTCAAAGCCTCCAGACAGCCAACACCGTCGCCACGCATCGAATCCGAACCTCCAGTGAAACCGAAAGAAATGGAGCACCCCGACTCGATCTCTGAGGGAATTTCAACGAAACAACATAAGGAGAAAGGATTACACGGAAATTCTCCAGCGAACTTCGAGTTCACACGTCTGGAACCGATTTCAATCCGGCAATCTCAAAGAGCTCCGCTCCGCACGATGACCTTGGTCTCTCACGTTTGAACGCGCTCTCAAGTTATGCCGGCAAAAGCTCAAATTTGTTTCCGGCGCGCAATGAAGATTTGAGACGATTTGACCCACGTCCTCTCGATCGGCGTGGATTCGGCCCACGAAATCGTAAGCCGACGATATCCTTGTTCGCAATAGATCCTAGAGAGCAGATTGTCACTGCTCTTCGACACCATGTGCCGTCAACTGAGATATGCGCTTTGATGAAGGAGACTATGACTGCCGTGGAGGAACAAGGGAAGGCTAGTGTGTGGCAGCAACATGAACTGATTGCAGGAATTGGAAAGAAATTTTTAGCAAAGAAGCTGATGCACGTGTTCATTAAGCTAGAGACTGCTTTCAATCTACTATCTATTGATCTTGAATTTCGTAAGAAACTATCGAAATTACAAGGTTCTTGCTCGCGATCTTGTGCTCGTGACCCGCTCATTTTCGATTGATCCCAAGACCGGCTCAAAGTGGTGTCTCAACTCATTTCGCAGTATCTACGGGGAAGGCGATGCTTGCATCTAGGAAGAAGATATGGGAAGAGCTGATGCTTTTGGATCTTACGACAAAAGATCATGCCTTACCTGTTTTGATCGATCGTGATTCAAATTCTAGCATCATTATTGATGGTAGGACACATGTTCTTTGGACTATCCACTATATTCATGCCCGGTGTTGGATCAACTGCCTTGGAGAATGCCATTGAGGTTCTTCCTAACAGCATAGGGCATATCAGAAGCGATGTGCGTATTAATGAATGGAGGACTCTTGGGAAGATCAGTAGGAAGGTGGATCACATGGGACAACACATGAAGGTTGAGAAGCAAGAATTGCTAGGGAATGCTACCTGCCCCAATATTGCCCCTATTCTTGCAGAGCGACAGCGTTCTATGTTCCTTGATGGTGTGATCTTAAAGTTGCATGAAAACTGTGAGCATAGCTTGGAAGATATTGAAGGGGATGTTGACCCAATTCCGAATAGGCATATTCCTCTGCTGAAGGCTCTCATCCAGATGGGTCCCAAGAAAACTTTAGATGTAACAAATCTCATGGAGTCCTTCTCAAAGACCATAGAATTGGAAGACACTTCTGACCTATTACAGCAACATTACATTCTTATAGCCCACCTTCAGCTAGGGCCTTTGCCAGTAATCAAGGTGCTTCTCCAAAAGGTAGTTCCCAGCAATGACCCCGTGAATGGGTGCAAGCCTAAACGGAAGGAAAAGTCTCCACATGGTTTTGTTTATAGGTCAGCAACAATTGCTATTACTACTCTAATTAGAGGGCAAATTTCTGTCCAACTGGTTGTGCTTATAAGTAGAGGGATGACACTACGGGACTCTTCAGCATCTCGGGTTGGCCGTTCGAGAGACTGTTCATCATCCTTGCAATTTTTGTTCTACATATTAGAATTAGCAAGCAACAATTTTCTTCAACCTTGAGGACAAGGTTGATTTTCAGGAGGGATGGAATGTTACGTTATGGGTCATCCAACTCTACCAAGGCCCATGACAATATAACTTGTATCTAGAAGAGTTTAGGAGTTTCTAAGAAAATTAGAGTTTCATTAGAAAACTAATATTTAGTGTCTAAGTTAGGTTGAAGTCCTAACTTTAGTAGAATTATAATAGAATTAGAACTCTACTCATAAAATATGAGCTGTAACTATAAATAAGAGTGCTTGTACTCATTAAAGGGGGAGAAGAATTGAATTAGTTATTTTATTCTAATTTTATCTTTAGATCGTTAGATTATCTAGCATTAGAATAGCTTCGCGGTTCGTGTGATCACGAATCATAACACATCCTCTAATGGTATTAACACCAGGATGCACGAATTCTTTCCATGATCGGGGATAATTATTATGGACTGAATGAGCAATCCTGAACAGAGCTATTTTGGGAATAAGACAAGTGTGTAGGTGTGGTAAACTCTAATTTGACTTTCCAAAACCAATACTGAGTCTAAAAACATTGATTCAACAAAAACCAAATTTAACCTTGTCAGTAATGAATTTAGTTTTAAAAGTTAGTAACAAAAGAGACAAAAAGTAATATAAAAACTGCTTTAGTTTTAAAAGTTAGCAACAAAAGAGACAAAAGTAATACAAAAACTGGTTTTGGTTTCAAAAGATGGCAACAAACGTTGCTACACACACCCTATCTCACAGCCCCAATGCAGATATCATGGCTCCACCCATGGGAATCAAACCACTTGTAGTTCGACCCAACACCACATACAAGCACAAAATAGGACCTACGCGCAAGACCCATGTAAAAGCATACCAACATGCAAACACATTTTATTTGCAATTTACATTCGATTTACTATAAAGCCATTCATCCAACATATTAACATGCTATCAGTATAGGCATTAACTCTACATCTTCACATATATGAGTAAAATAGAATTGAAGCAATAAAAAATAATAGTTAATGAAAGGAGGGGCTTATAAAATGGGTGTTGTATAACTTCTCTCTCATTAGCCTTTGGTCAACTTAAAAAAGTAAAACATTTGTTATCTTATTAGTGAAAATAATATCACGATTATTATAATTTTTATATACTATCAATATCTTTCGTTCTAAGGGCGGATGCCTGGGCCCATTTAATCTCGAACATCTCGTCCCCCGTATTCCGAGGCCTCCGAACAAAAGATATAAATAGTAATAAAAATTATACCAATTGTAATATAATTTTATCTAAATAAGAAACCAAAAGTTTTACAATATTAACTTGAAAAAGGCAAATAAGAAAATAATTACAAACACCCATTCGAGCTCGTAGCCCTATTAAAGCAAACCCACCTAAGAGAAGTTGTAGGACACTTACCAGGCACTTTGGTACATATCCGGAGCTCATTACCATTACATCTCACAACCATACAAACAGCAACAACTATTACTACGTATCATATGCCGTATGATGCCTGGAGGTAGCAATATTAGCACATATTAGTCTTGATTTGCCATGAGTTAATCAAGTAAGCCAATTACTTTATAACCCATTCAAAAAACCAGTAAAAAGAAAACAAAACATCTAAAATCAACAACAAATTTGTTTCGATTCATCCTTTGCCATTCAATTAGAATTCATCGCATAAAGGAACTGTGCATGCCCTTTCATCAATCAAAAGAATGTGTAGGGACACGTTGAAGCGCCTAACAACAAGAAAACATGGGATAGAACTGCAAAAAGAAACAAACAGAAACACAAATACTTAAGCTCTGCTAAGTGGATTGCTAATGCTTCCTTGTATCAAGTACAGAAATCGCAATACTATGCAAGACATACTGAACAAAGAACTGAAACCAATGACAAACCAAAATTCACCCATACAACAAATTAATTACTTCTAAAATTGCCTCCTATCCAGTTTCAAAAGAAGTTTGACGATTACCAGCAAATGAAATGAAGGATTCAATACTGACAAAGTTCGCAAAAGAAAAAGCTGCATTTTCAATTTGTTAGAGTGTTCTGAGCGTCCAACTCTGCACATAAACAATGAAGAAAGGTCAGTTACATACTTATGAAAGACAACACCAACCAAAAAAGACGAAAAAACAGCCACCTGTGTGCAGAATGTAATGCACATGATAGGATAATAATCAGATAACCTAACCATGATTGCGCTTAAGGGGAAAAAAATGGAGGAAAAAAATTTCAAATTTTGTCCCCACACTACCTTCAAAAATTATTCAGAAAGCAAATATGCGATCTAAACAATCCAACTATGTTACTGTATCGATTTGCAGAATTCAAACCCCCCCAACACCAGGTACAAGTTAAAATAACTACTTGTCATTACTTTAAACAGCAAAGGCTTCTCTTTCTTTTGTCAAAATTGACTTAATAACAGTAACTTAGGGAAAAGCTAAAGAACAGGTGACAGCAGATACAGGTATATGTACTAAAACGACAAACCAAACAACAAAAAAAATCATTTGAAAATCTTCATGACCAAGCTTAATAGAAACAACAATGCACCATAGACATATGATCAGAGCGAACTCAATTATGGATGCAGTAAAATTTTCTGTTTAGAGTGAGAAAAGCATAATAAAATTGCAATTGGTCTCAGTGTAGTTATTTGCCTTGCACAGTGGTCTCCTGTGATTCGCGACCTACAACCGAGCTTCTGCGGCTTGCGGCTCCTTCACGATACTAAAGCTGATCGAGGACAATAGCAGTTCAATGGTTCCTCGACGTCCATGAACAAGCAACATAGATAGTCGATGGGGAGAGGCACGACATCTAACTGAGTAAGATATCAATTCTGCTGCAGCACAAAGACAAATAGAATTATTATTATTAGATGTCAACTCTGAAGCTAAAACAGAACGAGGGAAGCAAGGATCGACTGTTTTACGTTGGAGGAGAGAACTTTAGTCAAAATTAGCCCCGCTGATGCAGCCTGAGATGGAACGGAAACCAAACCAATCAAACAGCAACACAGAGGAAGAGAGGGATCTGAAATCAAAAATTAATTTAAGAGGGGTAAGGGATGAATTGATTACGAGAAGGAGAAGCTGAACCGATCGAAGGAGCGATGGAAGATTTTAACTTACACTTGTAGGAGGTCCTTGGTCCCTACGGAACAGTAGATGCATGGATCGACACGCTTACGGCCGCTAGCAGCCAGCCGGAGTTCAACCTTCACACTGGAGCAAAGACCAGATTAGAAGATCTGCGAGAAACAAAAGAATGAAAATACAACTGTGATCGATTAATTAGTAATAAATTTGCGGAAGAGGAGAGCGGGAGATTACACTTTTTCCCGCGGGAAAACAAATTTTCTTTGCTCGCGAGACGAGCTGATCTGAGCTGCAGAAAGGGATTGGATTGGTGACAACACAACGCGCAAAAACCAAACGCATTCAATTCTAGTTTTTGTGAATTTCAAACTTCAGGCAATAATATCGTATTCAAATAAAAAGATATAATATTCAAACAAAAATACATATTATTTATTTTAAAATAATTGTTATTTATGTTTTTAATATATTTTTATAATTATTTAAAAATTTTAAAATATTAAAATTTCTATATAGTAAAACTAATTTGAAAAGCCTCATATGAATTGTGATATATGTATAACAAAATATATTTGCTTTTTTCAAATATACAATGATCAAAAGACCAACATAAATCACGTGATATTAAAATAAAAGTCTAATAAGAATCATCAATAGATAAATCATCATACAAATTACAAACATCTCAAACATTATCTTCCTTGTAACTACCTGCTTCACCTCAACTAATTACAAAAAATCTCTGCCGTCTTAAAATCCTTTAAAATCGCTATGCAATCATAATTTTACCCATTTTAAAAAATTAAGTTTCGAACTTGCACCGATTCCACTTAATTAAATTTTTTGCAAAGTATGATAAGTTATTTGATGTAAAATTATAAAATTATATATTTTAAAAGTTAAATTCATATTCCGACAGCCGCGCTAAGATTGTTTAATGACTTTAACTTCAAAAGTCACCATACTGCTACTATCATCATTTGCCATTTCAAATGGTAGAACTCTAATAAAAACCATTACAAGTTTTCATAAATTTCAAAAAAAGATTGGTTTAAAACATCTCTTTAGCATAGACGAAATAGATCGGCTCCAAAGATTTAGGAACAGAGATGGATTCGGCTTCGAAGATTAAAATTAGACAAACGAGGAAGTAGTGAATGAGTGAACTACAGTGGGTGAGCGAATAAAAAATAGTGAATGATAAGAGTGAATAAGCGAGAACTGTAATATAATTTATCAAACTTATTAAGCAGAAAATAATTATTTTAACTCGTAAAGAAAAAAAAAAGTTTTTTACTGTTTGTTTGAAAAAATCAATCAGATATTTTTTTAGTTTATAAAAAACAGTTTATATAAGGTAAAAGCATGGGCAGCCCACAGTAGTTATCAGAGACAAAGGCCGGTTTAGGACGGTCTAGTAATCTCAAACAAACAGCCCATCAATGGTTGCGTGTTGGAAGCGGAAAGAAAGAAGCAACACAAAACCCGCGCTACTGCTGTTGCTTTCTTTCTTCCACTTCGCTACGGCGGCAAGGTAAGGCCAACGATCTCTCTCGATTCAATCTTTCCACTTCTTCTTTGTAAATGGATTTCGGTCAATGCAGGACGCGCCTTCGCCGTACTTCGATTTCGCTTCCCCCGGTATCCTTTGCCGCTGCTCTACATCGTGAGTATTTAGCTCCCCTTTAGTTTCCACTATGAATTTTCTTCTTCGCTCCTAAATCGATTTGAATTTCTGTTGGTATAATTGAAGTCCTTCAACTCACTTCTTCCCCCTCTTCTTTTCTGATAAGCTGAAAATATTGATCCACTTCCTTCAACTGATCAATTACAATGCTATTACCCGCACTGAACTTTGATTGGATTTTTTCAATGCTTCTTTAGGTAGAAGAATATGAGTAGGCTCTCTAGTCTTAGAGCATTGTATGGATCGCTGAATCGAAGAAGCTATTCGCAGGTCAGCCGTTTCTCTCATGTCTTTATCTCCTCTTGAATCTATGAAGCATATTTTATCACTCAAATTTGTTTGAAATTTATATCCTCTCGTGCACCGGAATGTAATTTGTTCCTTTTTCCATAATCCATATGTTCTTGCTTTTAATTTCTTCGTAGAATTAGTATTTTGGTACTAATTTAAACTAAAGTTGTGGCTACCAGCCCACGGGTTTATATGACAAATTGTTTTAATACAGCAGATCAACGAATTATGTATGGCCAATTATATAAATATAGCTTTAAACTCTTATTCATCTTACCTTTATTTAATCTATTACTACATTTTGTTCTTTTTTCTAATTTTTGTGATGCTCTTGTTTTTGCTTATTACATCTTCAATCTTTGCACTGTAAAAGAACTCAATAATATTGTCCTTTTGTTTTTAGTGTTGTTATATTCGCTTTCTGTTTAACTTTGGTTTTATATTTTTAGAGGAACTGCAAAAAATTGTTCTTCTTTTGCATGCTTCAGTTTTGCTTCATCTCCTTTTAATTGTATTGAAGTTTTGTTTCTCTTAGTTGTATAGTACGTACATGTATATGCCACGTCAGTTCGTCATTCTTGTTCTTGCTTCTACTTACTCAATACCGTATTTAATCTTATTATAAGTTGATAATTCTCTTTGGCATTTATACTATGTTCCCCTCTGTCTTTATTGAGTTTTGGCTTAATTGCCTGTTTTGGTCTTAATATTTCACTGTTTCTCAGTTTGTGGTTTGTTATTAGGTACCTTGTTGCCTATCGCATGTACCAATGCTTTTTTTTTTTCATTTCTTTTAGTTTCCTAATTATATTTAATTTTGAAAAAAGAAGGGTTTGAACTTCAATCCAACTCAAACATAAATTTGATCCATTGTAGTTTTCTTTTAATTTATTTCCTATTGGTCTTTAGTTTTGTTTTCTTCTATTCCGTTCCTGTTTGTCTTTGTTTTTGTTTTACTTTTTATATATTTATCTTTATATTTACTGTATGTATTTTAATTATTTGACTTTCCTTGTTTGAATACTACGTCATTACGATGACATTTGCTTTGTGATTTTTGTCTTATTATCTGTATATTTACCTGTGGGAGCTTTTTCTTTCTTAGCATGTTGACATTGCTATTGTTGAACTCATGGTCATGAATTGCCCTTTAGGAAGGCAATACCTTAGCCTCTCCAAAAGAGCGTGCTTTGGCTGGCTCAACCTATAGATTATCCCTCTCCCCATACTTCTTTTACATCCATGTCTTTGTTGTTATATTTGTATTTTATTTATTTATTTCAGTTTTGATTTTTTTATCTTTTTTCTTAAGAATTCAATTCGTTAATCATTGTATGCAGAGTTTTCTCTTGGACACGTTTTTTTAGTTTTTTTTTTGGGTTCCATTTTCGTTTTTTGTCTTGTTAATTTTGTTAAATATACACACTTGCTCACATGCTTTCTTAACTTTCTTTGCATTCTAGTTTATGTGAACTCTTTTTAGTATTCTAGTTCTTCTTAGTTTTAGCTTTTTATTTATTTTTTTTAACTTACTTTACTTACGTCTAGTATCTTAGTTTATGTTGTATATAAAGTAATGCTTAGCGACACTAAACGCTTTGTGAGATTTATCTTATGAGTTTATATTAATTCTTTTACTTTTTGTATTTGCGGCTTTTAAACTTTTGTTACTACTTTTATATCATCTCAACGACAATGGCAAAAAGATTCCAAATATAATCAATTGGAATGGAAAAATAGATTCATGTAGCTGACCTCACTCAAGTGTGATAAATGTATAGTTTGTTGTTGTTGTCGTATGGTTTGTGTTGCTGCCTTTTACTTCTCGAAATACACCGGCAAAGGAGTTTTAGGTAAACAAAATTGTTGAGAAACTGACTAAGACGAATATCCTACTGGTCAGTATGAAACAGTGTTTGACATGCTTTTCTCAAAACTGGAGAACCCCAAAACCATTTTGATTCCCAAACTTTACATTTTAGTCCATGAGAATGCACTAGTAAACTCCAGTTGGGCTCTTTTGTAGGATCGAGATGGGCCTAAGTTTTTTGTGTTTAAAATTTCAATAAATCAATTTGTTTTCTTCTTTTTTCCCCCTTTATGAATATCTGGCCAGTAAAAAACTGGGTATTTTATGTCAATTGGCTTGTTGATAGAATATGTTACTGGAATGAATATAGCTTCCAGAATTGCATCAAATTGAAACTTTCTAGCCTATGTAGCATACATTGCTTCCTGAGTCATTTATTTGGACAAACGTGATGCTTCCTCTTATACATGCAACAACTATATAACTCTATGTAGTTGAGACCCCATCGATAATGTATGATTTTATTAATTCAAAGAAATGAAATTGAAAAATAAAAAAGAAATAATTACCCTTTTTATTTTGAGAATATTAAGAAGTATAAATGGCATAATGAGTTCACACTTATTTCTAAGCATCAACTTTTTGACAGTGGCTAAGATGATTTGAAATTTTGTGTGGAAATGCTTTGGTTTGTATCTATTACCAGTTACATAAAAAAAACTTATGCATTAGGATTTTCTAATTTAAGATATAGGAAAAAGACAAAGTGAAATAGAGGCAAAGAAAGGGTTTTCAGATGGTAGCCAAAAGACCTAAATAGCATGGATTAATCATATCTATTGTCTTCCCATCTTTTACCATACTGAAAGCAAAATGCAGGTTTTTGCAAATATTAATCCAAGTCATATTTCATTCTTTTCAAATTACTTTTCGATGTTGAAGCTTAAATCATAGCTTTTCTTGATCTCTTCCCAACTTTGTTAGTCTCATATTGAAAGCACTGAAAGCAAGTCGTTTTGCTAAATGCAGGCTTCCCAAATACTTAACGCAAATCAAAGTTCAATCTTTTCAAATTACTTTCTAGCTAGCACTGCCCCAACTTCAAGTCATACTAATTCCAAAAGTGCATCGGACACAACCTACAAAGGAGGAGAAAAGGAAGCGGACAAGCATGGTGAATCCAAAGAGACTGAACCCACTGGAAAGTCTGTCCGTGGAGGGGTAAACTACTAAATTTGATCATATACATTTTCTGATTTATTATTAGCTCCAGTAATCTCTTAGCTTTTCTTTTCTGAAATTTCAAGCTTTTGTTAGTTTGGGAAAGAGAAATCATTCATGGACTCCTAGGGTTTGTTGCTTCAGTATTTACTATGTTTCATCATTTACTTTACAGAGTTCATCAGTGGTTCTGAATAATATTTTTGAATTTCATTGTAGAGAAGCTTAAATTATGGTAGAGAATTCTGATTTAATTTGCAATTACTGAGATGCAGTTATACTCAAAAAGCGGAGAAAAAAAATCAATGGAGAAAACTTACAAACACTTTCTTAATAATCTTTCAACAGTTACTGATCTTACTTCTTTCGTTTTAGTATTGGAGAGTGTTCGTTGCTCAATTGAGAATTGATTTTTTATTTGACGTCCAAATTTAAATTTGGCCAACTCCACTTGGTATGATAAAGTCTTGGCTGTCACTTTTTGTGCTGTTGACTTGTTATTCGAAATTAAGTATATTCTTATCCATATTGTTGGCAAATGCAGCCTGTCTCTTGGTTAAGCCTTGTGCTTTTGATCATCACTGGAGGAGGGTTAATTTTATATTATGATAAGGAGAAGAAGCGACATATTGAAGGTAGATTTCTATGGTGAGTAGGAGTAGGAATTATCTTCCTTTTTGGGTTTAATTTAGTTAACTGTCCTTTTTTTGTCGGTTAGTAGTTTTCAAATTAGAATCCAACAGAAAGCAGTTCTTGCTTTGGATAAGAAATGTGAAGACCATTCTTTTTCAAATCTTTCCGTGTTCATTAGCGTTTTACATTTTCTGTGAAATTATTTCTAATTTTCATTGTTACTTGTTGCTATGTAATGTTTCTCTTATCTTGGCTCTTTTTGGTAATATTCCCAACTTATCTGAGTAGCAATCATTTAATTTGATGAGTATTGAGTCTTGACTACACCACAGAGTCCTCACAAATTACGTAAAGCTATAGTTTAATATGGCATGCCCTCAACAAAACATGCCTGAGTGATATTGGTGTTAGGTATCTGTTCGAGGAGCTTGTGGGAGAAGCTAAATTAATTATTGAAGTTAACTTAGTAGGATACTACCTGCACATGTTTTTGAGTCTCAAGGTAAAAACATAAGTGGTCTTGCAGGATAATCTTCAATGCTATTTTAATGTAATAGAGTATCAACTTTTGCTGAACTTGGATTGACATTGTTTAATATGCTAGTTGCTATTCAAAGTAAAGTCCTCATTGGGATTTTGCCAACTGCACATTGGTTTAAGACCGACCTGGTCTTGGTTTGGGAACTCCAGGATATGTTTCAATCATGATTTGATAACCTGCTACTGCATGAGGACCGAACTAATCCTGATTTTATCTTCGTTCTTGTTTTTAAATATTACCTTTATTGTTTGGTTGTGAAATTTGAGCCTAAATTATTAACTGAAAAGTTAAATCCATCTTGATCTGGATGATCATATTATCACAAGAAACTTTCATCATACCTGAAATTGACTGCATTCTGTTCACATGCAGAACTTAAATCATGAGAAACATTTCATTTTACCTGAATATCAACTAATTTTGTTTTGACCTGCAGAACTTAAAGCAGCTTCAACTGCTCCAAAACAGGGTCCTTCTGCAGGAAAAGCTGCTATTGGTGGCCCCTTCAAACTTGTGAACCATGATGGGAAAAGTGTAACTGATAAGGACTTTGTAGGGAAGTGGACATTGATATATTTCGGTTTCACTCACTGCCCCGATATATGTCCTGATGAACTGCAAAAGTTGGCCATGTCTATTGAAAAACTAAGTAAGAATTTTTTATTATATTTGATTTAATATTTTATCTGTAAGCTTTGTACAAATCTCCAGGATTAGCATTTGGATCATGTTCTGTCTCTGGATTTCTCTTAAAAGCTTTGGGATATAATCTGTTTATCAAATGTACGTCATTTGCCTAGTTGGTTGTAATATAATTTTATGCTGCCTACAACTTAATTGCTGTTTAAGTATCTTTAAATGTTGATGCTAAGCTTGGTAAGATCAAAATGCTGGAGAACTGAAAAATAGCATCATGGTAAAAATGTTCAATTTTTCTTTTGGAAATGAGGTGCTGCCTTACTTCATTTCGTGCTTTTCAGGATAGCTGCAGTACTCTTGAATATTATGGGTCCTTTTTTCTGTTCATACAAACCAAGTATCATAAAAATTTAGGAGACAGATGAAGTAATGATTTCATTTGTTGGAATTGCTTGAAATTCATTACTTTATGCTTCTGGTTGCTATTAGGCATTTCCGTCCTATGATGTTCTGTCCGTAGTGAGTTCTGGATAGGTCATCCGTTGCTCATACATTTGAATATGGGTTGTGAGTTAGTGATTTTCTTATGATTTTTGTGCTGTGCATAATGATTTTATTGTGGAGATAAGATATTTTTTTCGTGTGAGGATGAAAAGCTAATTTTTTAACTCAAATCTTGTTGAAGGAGAGAAAGGAGCAGACATTGTGCCTGTTTTTATTTCAGTGGATCCAGAAAGGGATACTGTTGACCAAATTCGTGAATATGTAAAAGGTATTCCTTCTCTGTCATATGCAAATTAAAGAGGATGCCAAAAATAAAAGATTTCAGTGAATGTTGTCAGCTGTTTTAATTCACTTAAATCTTACAATCTCCTTGTCTATAACATTGTGTAGAATTTCATCCCGATCTGGTTGGCTTAACTGGTACTCCTGATGATGTAAGACAAGTTGCCCGTGCTTATCGAGTTTACTATATGAAGACCGAAGAGGAGGGGTCTGATTATCTTGTTGATCACTCAATTGTCATGTAAGTTCTCAACCTGCATAGTATTGTTGGTTGTGGTATAGAAGAGTCTAGCTGTGAGCTTTGTGCCAGTTGCAAAACACTAAGTGATCTTTCAGGAACAATAAAATTGACATGATGACAGTTATTATTGCTTTATTTTGGCCCTTCGACTCAATCCTTCATGGTTAAGCCCAAGCATGGGAATAGAAGTTAGCATGAGAATGGAGGTTTTAGGAATTCATTGGACACACTTCAGTATCATGATATTTTCAACAATTGTGGGCTAAGGCCATGTTTGGTCCTCTGGCAAGTTGCAAGAAAAGGAAAACTTTTTGGATAACTTTAAGTTTTCCAGCATTTGGTTTTCTGAGAAGTAGCTACCTCTGAGAAGTCTTGAGGAAAACTTGGTGAAAGTTTTGAATATGAGATAAAACACGAATGGAAAAGAAAATTGTGGTGGTCTGCTTGTTGTTTGTCTATGTCCCTACTTTTTTTCTCTCTTTACATGTTTGCTTTATATTTATTTTATTAATGTTTCATTAAATTTTCAAAATTATAATTAAGATTAGTATTATAAAATGTATTATAATATTTATTAATTATTTTGGTTCAACTCAATTACTAATTTTATTAAAGTCTTAAAAAATATTTTAGAATTTCATTCCAAATACTATTGTTCCTTTTGGGATCAATTATTTGGGTTTATTAAATCCAAATAAATCCAAAACAATATTTTTGGATGTTTGGGTGAGCTTAATATAAGCTGCTTATTCTGGCTTGTTTTTAAGTAAGATCAGAGGCTTATTGATGAATGACTTTTTTGTCCTCAACAATTTAAAATTGATGTGCATGTTGGTAAGTTTTGGACAAATTTATAAATGATCATTTGGCAAATTCCTTTCATATCCTGATCCCAACTTTTTAAGAAAAGATATTTAAAAATTAAATATGTTATAATAAAAAAATAAATTATGTATTAAAAGACATCTACAAATTTAACGTATATCATTGGTTATTACTAAGAGAGATTTCAATCATTTATATTCTCGTTCAGCTAATAAATATTTGCTTATTCACTCAAATACTACTGTCAACTTATTTGAAAAATAATTTTTTCTATCCAAACACACCTATAAAAAATAAGATCGTTTTTTCCAGAAATAAGACTAGACTGCTTATTTCAGAAACAAGCTACTTATTTCAATAGCTCCTTATTATCAGCTCACCCAAACAGGTCCTATATAGACCAAACATCAGAAAGATATTGAGGAATCCTGCAATATGAATGTTTGGAGGGGTCCTACAAAGTTATACAGCTTTTCTAAAGATCCATATGAAACCTACGCTGGTATTGTTTTTGTCCATCTGTTGGGTATAATTCGTTTGAAGGAGATCAGTTAGATTTATCGGTTGGCAATTTTAAATGACTTGTAAACTTATTCTTGGGTTATTTCAGGTACCTGATGGATCCAAACATGGAGTTTGTGAAGTTCTTTGGCAAGAATTACGATGCAGATGCACTTGCTGAGGGCGTACTGAAGGAAATTAGAGGATACCACAAGTAGTCTTTGAACACTATATGAACCTTCAGTTTCCAAGTGCTCATTTGTTATTTCCAAAAGCTATGATGCGTCAAACTGTAGGAGCAGGGATGAAATTGTGTTCCTTTATCTGATCATACTTCAGGAGTAATGGTTGCATCTGTTGCAATTGGATAAAATAAACCTTTTCGTTCATTTCTGTTTGAGGTAGTTGTATACTTGAAATGCCTCGAGCTTTTTGATTCATAAAGCTACAATTCCGAGGCGGAATGCTATCTTGTATGCTCATAAGCTTGTGATATTTATCGTGGGGGCTTAGTGCTTTGTTTCTCTACGGCTGTTTTCTTTGCATGCAACATTCCAGATTCTTGCGGTGTTTCTTCAATTATTTTGGATATGGCAGCTTGGCATGGTTGCTACAGTCGAGCAGATTTGCTGGAACATAACGTAAAAGATGTGCAGACACTTCAGTGCAGAGAATGGCAAGACATTTGAAACAAGGTTTGGTGACACAGTTCTCAAGCTGTTCATGATGGTAAAATTATCAGGAACTAGACGCATTCGATGGTACAACGCCTTGTATTGGGAATTAGACACCAGAATACTACATATTGAAGTTTTGGGTGGTCTCACAAGAAAGGGGATCATTTAATCCCATTCAGTATCTCTGTGGAAAGTATTCTGAAAGGCTTATTGTAGATTTTCCATCAGCAACAACAAAGTCATATGATGAATCCCCAGCAAACTCCGTCGGTAGTGACTTCCAGTGGGGAGATGGCTCCCAATCTACTTCTTTGAGAACCTTCAGAATCTCTTGCACAACTATCTGACTTCCGTCGGATGAAAGGTGAACGCCATCCCTGTAATGGAAGTCTTGTAAAAGCAGAGGAGGAAATGAATCATCACCACTAATCTAAATAGTCAACATAGAATAGCCAAAATTGATAAAAGGTAATCGATCTCTGTCTCTATTTGGATGATTTTGAGATTGAGAAGTAAATGAAAGGAAAATTTTACTTTGCGAGCGTAGATGGCTTGGAGGATTGCTCCCCATCCGCTGTTGCTGAAGCTAAACTGGATGATGGAGGAACCGAAAAGAACGAACACCGGCCGACCAACAGGGTCAACTATATTTATAATGACTTTCTGATTGATTGAAACACCAATTGCTTTCCCCTCCTCGTCCGCCGCGGTTGAGAGATCCTCAGCACAGCAGCAGTAGTAGTAGTGGTAGTAGTGGATCTGGAGAAGAAAGTAAAGAAAGGAGGAAACAAGAACAAAAGAACGGTGCATTTAATTTTATTTGATTAATAAGAAGTAAAACAGCGGAGAGGAGGTTAACGAAATCGAACCGAATCAGGCCTTCGTCCTCTTCTTCTGCTCTAGCTACAGACAGAATGTATTATCTCTTTCAATCAATCAATTTCTCATGAAATGAAAAGAAAGAAAGAGATAGTTCATGAAATAAAACTTCAAGAATCAACTTTACTAAATAAATAACAAATAACACTTCTCCTGCAAAGCTGTAATAAACAACTTTACTAAATAAACAAAACTCCAAGGATCAACTTTACTAAATAAACAAAATTGTAATTGTTGTTGTAAAGCAACTCCAATAACCTGTAACCACAATGATAATAAACTTTTGCAATCTTCCGCTCCTTCACGATGAAGAGTAGATTCAATCGTACATCTCTTCTATTGATAAATAACACTTCTCCTGCAACGCTAGCAGGCCGCGCAACTTAACCACGATGACTCAGTAAAGTAAACTACAGAAACTATCTTCATATATACTATCTTCCTACAGCTAGAAATCCGTTACAGATAAAAGGGGAACTGAAATGGCTCAGCACATACACCTAACTCTTAAGAGAAGAGTAGCTAGAGGTCACCAGGTGGGGGGAAACAAGCGTTCTCTTCAACCAAATCAACAATCATCAGACTCAACACAACTCCGACTGGACTTCTTGGAAGCTGCTCCAGTTGATTTGTTGATTTCTGCATATGATGAAGCGGTCTGCATCCAGACATAAAGATGAAGCAGTCTGAATATCATGTATTGCATCTGTTATTTCATGACCAGAAATTCATTGAAGCTCCTGGTATAACTAACTCACCAAGATCTACCTCATCAGTCCTCCTATCCACGCCCATATGTTTTGCAGACTCTCTTCTCAGTTCTTGCTTAATATTCTGAGAAACCAAGAATATGCTAAACTAAAGTCCGATAGCTTGAAGGAATTTTCTCAGAATAAACATGATTTTTTTAACTGAGAGCAGGCTTTGTTCAAATCCAAAAGATAAATTATCAAACACATATGCAGTTATCAGTTGTAACACAGGAAAGCTCTACACTGTAAAATGCAACACGAGTTTTTCAGTTAGATGACAGAAGATCACAAACATAAATAACCAACATCAAGATAACATATTTCTGTTCTAAATTAATCGAATCCTCGAGAAGTGGAATGCAGAAAAGTTTTATGAATTAACTCCGGATATCTATGATGAAAGCTTAAGTGCAAAGTTTTGGGAAGTAATGCCTATGGTGCAAACTTAGAGAAAAGTCCTAGAAGCAAGATAGAAGCCTTTGTCAAAGGATCTCTTAATATACTATGACACATGGTGATCTTCTCTCTTCCAAGCCAAGCACGGAGAATAATTTCATACACCTTCATCTGCCCCTGCAAATTACTAGTTTACAATTCAAGAAACTACCTGGTGATATTGTCACCATACATAAACTCCAATTTAATATAACAGAGAAGAACTTGATATTTCTCCAAATTCAGGGCATTGCATACTTTTCCATGGCTGTATGCCAACTCATTGCATACTCAGAGAAGAACTTCATTTGGACAGTTTTCCTTTTGGGATTATGTATATGACTTGGAAACCTACCTCCTAATTCAGGGCATTCCATACTTTTCCATGGCTGTATGCCAACTCATCCTTACACCAAACTAGTGCTCCTTCAAATTCAGATTTCCTTGTCCGCCTCAATATCTTACATTACTTACTTTGTAAGTCAGTTCAAGAATGCACTTCTTACTTATCATGAAGACCTTAACTTGCATGAACAAATTATAGTTAAAGTGCTTCTATCTTTGATTCGTCTTCAATGAATACACTATTGAGAAAACAAGATCTTTAGGGTTACCCCTGATGATTTGTAAGAATCTCATTTTAATGCTTTGTGAACCAAGAATAATTCCAAGCAATTCGGAAAAAAGAAACAATTGTTTCTTTTAATGCTTGTATCTAAACGTAAGGTCAAGTATATAGCAATTTCAGGAGGCAGTTAGAGAGAGGGAGAAAGTGCTGCAAAAATAAAAAGTGTTGAAAGACGTAGTCAAGCAACTCAAAATAGAAGGGTGAATTGACTTGTAAAATAAAAAAAATAAACATAAATTTTTCTCAAAAAGGGAGTATCAGCAGTTTACAGCTGACTGACTGTCTACTGGTTTATACATAAAATACAATTTTCTACAAAACATAAATTGTTAGTTTTGGATCGGCTGACTGACTATTTACTGATGTTCGGATTCATTTAAAACAAAGAGTGAGATCAGTAGCAGGTTAGTTAGCTGATTGACGGCTGACAATGTTAAATTCAAAACTTATAGGAGTTAACAAAAAGTCAGCTGACTACTTACTTATTGGTTTCCTGCACTTTAGTAAACGTTAAACTTTTAAGATGCTCAGCAGAAGGTCAGCTTGCTGAGTTCTTACTGATTCTTTTACAGAGACTTAGTTAGCCTTTTAATGTTAGTTCTAAGCAATGAGAATTAAAGTAAAATACCACTGGAGACTGGAAAAAATAGTTGTCAAGCGTACCACTTAGAGAGAAAATTACATCAAAGTCGATCCTTCAGTGCATAGTTTTTCACCACCAACCGAGCACAATAATGTTCTACTATTTTCTTATTGGGCATCCTGATTTCTTTGCATCTTGCATAACTTTTTTTACTTAATTTATTGCTACATGTTGGATCTTTTGTGTTGGTTTTAAAATTGATATGTTGCTCTCTATGTTTTCAAATTTTCACTTGTAGAAATGGCCTGCTGAAAATGCAATCCAGTCATGTCAGGTTATGTGTATGCTTCCTCTTATCGCCGATTTTTTGGAACTTGGTTGATGAGTCAAACGGTCTCATTTTTGTTTGAATATGTTGTCTGAATGTTCCTCTATGAGTGTTGCGAAGATTGCGCTCAATCGTGGTCGAAAACATCCTTGAATTAGCTCTAAAGATAGTATGATAGTTGTTCTAGAATTGAGATCAGGTTTGCTCTCTGCCTGCTAGTCAGTAACCTCTCAGCTGGTTGGTTCGTTATTTATGTGCTCTCTGTTTTGAATGGGGGAGAGAGTCAGCAGCGGGTTAGCTGACTGATTAACGGCTGGTGTGCTCTCTGTTAAAATGGTTTCGCAAGCCAGCAGCATGTCAGCTGACAAACTTTCCGCTAACTTTTTTGTTTCATTTAATCAGCAGTTGGTTAGCTAACAAATTCAGTGCTAGCCTACTTAAACACTAAAATAAACTTCATTAATATAAAAAATGCATAAACAATAACTACTTAATTATTGTGATCATAGAAAAGCGGAGAGCAAGTAGAAGATGGAGAAGCATTTAGCAATTATCATACTCTGGAGCATAGTGGCATCGAAGACCGTGATGGAGCCGAAGATGAAGTAGCTTCAAGGAGTTTTGGGCCGCTCAGCATATCGCCGATGAAGCCGCCCACGAAGGAATCGTCTACTCTGTTGGGACCGATTTGTACAATGGGGAATGGAGGGACGCGGATCTCCCAGCCACTGCAGTAAAGCATGCAGCAGTCCCTGCCCTGTGTGGCGACAATGCATTTTCAAGAGCGCCTAGGTATAGGAGGTCCATGAGGGGTGCCTCGTCGGCAGAGGCCTTGAGGAAGGAATGCGCGGGAGGAGGGAGTAGAAAGGTTTCTTTTATAGAGGACGAGGCGGACAGCGCCATCGTTTTCCTCTCGAAGGTGAGGATGAGGGACTGGGCATCATGGAAATGAAGCGGCATAGGTCGATCATGTAGGAGAGGGTGGGCGGAGGGATCTCCCCGCCACGGCGACGGCTAGGCCGAAGCGGAAGTGGAACTGAGAAGGAGGAAGGCCATTGGGAAGATAGGGTCACAGGAGCGGACGCGGAAGAGTGAGCGACCGACATGGTATGAACCTGAAGAAGCGAAATGAGCGTGGAAGACGGTGGTCGTGGACGACGAGGCGGACCGCAGAGGAGGAGGCGTGTTAAGTTGGGTTGTGGTATGCAAAGACGGGGCCCACCTTGAAGAGGTAGCAGCGGCAGCTTATGACCGTTGATTCTTGGAAGAAGGAACGAGAGAATGTTGGAGATGAAGGCAGCGGCGGCGCCGAGTCCCTTGGAGAAGAATCTTCCGTCGCTGAAGGTGACGTCATGGAAGTAGCTTCCGAGCACTAGAACTTGCCAATGGTCTTCATTTTCCTCCGATGGCTGCTGCGATCGTGCCATCATCACCGGTTCCTAGTCATTCAAACAAGACCAAATCAAATCACGAACGTCTTTCCCTTCTCTTTGCTTTGATCTGCGTGATAGTTAGTTTAGGTTGTTCTGCTGCTTTTGATTTTGATTGTGTGGCGGAAGCAAGCTGGGAGCCTGGGACTCGCTGCGTCCTACGGTCCTACCTCCGTGCCTCCACCTGCAATTCAACTACAGTAGAAAAAAAAAAAAAAAAAAATTGAAACGCAAAAATAACTTTTTTTAATTTTTTAGAATAGTGGTGACCGACCGGTCCGGATGCGACCCGAACCTGTACAGTTGAGTTCAATCCAAAGAGCAGAGGCAAAAAGAGTAATAAGGAGAAGAGCGATCGCAGGCCGCCGCTGCCGCGCCGATCTTAAGCGAAGAAATTGGAAAAGGAAGAATCATGGACACGGCTCTCTTCTCACCCTCTTCCCTTTTCCAACTCCACAGCAGCGGCAGCGATGATGAAGATGAACAACCACAACAGAAAGACCAACCAGGTCAGTTAAAGATAAGGCTCTCTCTCTCTCCGGGTGGTGGGTGTGTGTGTGTGTCAAATCACTTGTTTCCTCAACTGATCTCAGCAATTTTGCAGCGGAAGGTGAAAAAGAACAACAACAGTACGTGGAGAGGACACACACCTTCCCCGGGGCCGGACAAACAACAACGGTACCAACACCTTCACGGCACTATCACACTAGTTTTCTAATAAACTTAATTAAACCTTGTTTTTACAACAACTGCACTCTTTGCACTACAGAATGTGGTCATCCGGGAGTTCTCCTTTCATCAACTCAACGCAAATCTTCTCTGGCCTGGCACGTTTGCATTCTGTGACTGGTTGCTCCTACACAATTCTCTTCTGCAAGGCCGCATTCTCGAATTGGGAAGGTGATTGCTACACCTTCTCTAGTTTCCAATCATCACAGTAAGGATGTCAATATACGAAAGAAAGAATTCAGCTATTGCAACTTTTTATCCACTTACATCCATCTTTAGGCATTTTTAGCACTTGCTGTTTCTTGATTATGCTTGGTATAAGCTACTTCAACCTTGCAGTGGCACTGGAGCCCTGGCCATTTACTTGAGAAAATCATTTGGAGTTGACATCACAACCTCAGATTTTGATGACAAGGAAGTGGAACAAAATATAGCTTATAACTGCAGGGCTAATGGCCTCTCGGTTTTGCCACATATCAGACGTATGTTTCTCATGCCCATCTACATCCCAAGTAATCAAACCGAAAATCACGAATGCGAGCATATTCAATGTGCTATCCAGAAAGCGTCTGAATATGCTAAACTATTTCCTTCTTGTTTGCCTAGTGCTAATTTGTAATGTGATGGATGTTAATGTCTTCCAGATTCATGGGGCGACATCTTCCCAGTGGCTGATCCAGACTGGGACTTCATTATTGCCAGTGATATTCTATTGTGTAAGATTTTCCTATTTCTAATGCTTGAATCCAACGTGCTGTAACATTGTGTTTGCTACTTTTAGATGTGAAGCAGTACCCAAATCTGGTTAAAACTCTTTCCTTTCTGCTAAAATCTTACAAGCAGAAAGATGTTCAAGCAAAGCTTGAACCTTACCAACTGACTAGTTCAGGTAAGTTTAAGGTCGAAGTTCATTGTTGTTCGCTCAAATCTTTATAAACATTCATTCATGTTCCTAAACTTCCTATTATAAATCTCATTGCCATACAAAAAACCAACAGTGAATATTTGACTGTTTTGTTTATGCTTAGTTTGTATAACAATTTGGTGATGCTTACTGATTCAATTTATAAGGTTTCAAGGGAAGGACAAAGCAAGTGCATTTTCCGGCATTTATTATGAGTTGGCGCAGGAGAATAGGAAAAGAAGATGAGGCACTTTTCTTTGATGGCTGTCGTGATGCTGGGTTGTTCACAGAGCACTTGGGTTCTAGGGTGTACTGCATCACAGCTAAAAATCCTTGCTAGCCGGTGCATGTAATTCATTGTGGTTTTCCTGCATCCAAATTTCCATGCGAGAGAACAGTTTCCTTGCTTCTTTCTTAATTATCATCACTTAAGCAGTTACTTAAAGTTTGTGTAAAACACCTGCGGTGTATTTCCTCTCTTTGTTGTTCATTAACAATGTCATATTGCAAATCTATTGGGAAAGCCCTGTTCTTCTATATATGATTTTACATAACCTATACGTAGTACAAAAGTTCCAAGTGTGTCTAAGTGTCCATGTACTTGCAAACTAACTGCAAAGAGCTTATATATAATACTCGACATAACACTGACAGCAGGGTTTGATAATTTGATATCAGGTGACAAAATGGAACAATAAAATTAAATACTAATTTCCCTCAAATGCTCATTCTAAACATAGTCTTCGCTATACGCTGAAAATTTATTTGTTTGTATTACAGATTATGAGCTTCTTGCCTCACAGGTGTAGGGAAAAAAAAACGATAAATTGGTTTTAATCTCTAAAAGATTACAATCTCAATTCTGAGACGAACAAATTAAAGAATGACAAGCACATTTAAGTACCTACAAGGATGCGTCCGGTATTGATTATTTTTGAACCCAGCTTCAGTAGTAATTACTCTGCTTGTAGGCATGTCAACAAAAATATCTCAAACTCACTGTAAGTGCTATTGGTTACCTATTATTCCATAGAATGCTTTCTTAATCCATAGAAGCCACAAAGCCATCTGCATGCTGAAGAGACGGCATTCAATTATTATCTTCTCCAATGACAAGCTTAAGCGCCACAGAAGGGAATCTTTGTGCATCCTTCTCTTGGTTTCAAGTACTGCATCAGAAGCCACTTTGCCAGTGATAATAAATGCTTCTATTGAAGATCCACTCAACTGCCAAAAGAACATAGTAATTGTAGTTGAATATGTATCTTGGTAAGTATCTTTAAAAAAAGGAAGTGCAGCACACTCGTCCAGATTTACCAGAGAATGATTGACAGCTCGTAGACAGTCATTTGTTTTCAGCATTAACAGAATAACACGTGGAAGTCTCCTTAGAAGCTCTGATATCTGAGAGAAAAGTTGAGATGCATACATCTGCGAGCAAAGAGGTATCCAAAATTTCCAGAATCAGATAATCATAGACATAGTCATGGGCCTCATGGCACACTAATAGAAGCAATTAAGCAACCATATCAAAGGATCATGTGCATATTAATTTCATATTCATATAGTAATGTTGCTAGTGTACGTAGAGTTAATAACTCTTAAAATCATCCATAACTTTTTAGGAGTGTCCATTGTGAATTATCAGCCAAGAAGATCAGAATGAATTTGAAAGCACAAAAGAAGAATTTAATTAAGAAGACGGAAGAAAATACCATAAGTAGTTCCAGTCATCATAGATAGCTGTATTTTCAATGTTCTCAAGTAGATGTAACGTAACAACCACAGAGATTACTACCAATGGGAAAATGACTAAAAGTCAGATGAAGTATGGAGATCTATGGATATAGTGAGCGCAATGGAGAACGAAAAGATCCTCAAAAATTACCTACAAAAGCGCATCCGAAACTTAAAAATAAGATCCATTGTGAAGTTGATATAAGGAAATAATGAACCAATGCGGCAACTGAAACCAAAGGTTTCACCAAGAGTGATCTAAAAAAGCACTAGGATGACACATGTTTCATAACATATTTGTACTTTGACCTTGGTGTTTCTCATTAATTGATATGAAAAAGGTTGTTATCACTAAACAGCATAACGCCAATAAGGTACTAAAATTTTGTTATCATTCCCTTGTACAAAAGCATAAAAGAGACACTAAACATAACCTGTAGTTCTGAACGATCATTGTCACTTCCTTCTAGCACCAAATGGTCAACAGAAGGATCGATGACTCTTTTCCAGGGTCTCATTGTTAGCACTCCTGCAAAGAGTACATAAAGATCCTCACCAGCACCAAGTTTTATACTATTTTCTTTTATTGCATCGCTATCAGCAAATATGAGGCCCTGTACAAGAAGTATTCATTAACATTAACAACAACCATTCAAAGAAAAGAGTCGAGGATATTAAGATAAGAAGACAGTAAAGCGTACTTTCCAGAGTGCGGCATAATTCGTCCTAGTAGCAAGGTCAAGCTCCTTATATAAACCATGATCGAGCAGTATCAGTTGTGGCCTTCTGCCACCTCCATAAAACAAGACAATAATGTTGGAATTATGTAATAGACATTGTACAAATTACCAAATAATATCTCCTAACTAATTTTAAACTTTGAAAGATTGTCTTCTTACCGAAAATGCCCCTTTTGCTATCAGGTAAAGGACGAACCATCAAGTTGGCAGCATGTGGATCACAATGCACAAACCCATGCCTATAGATCATCTCTGCGAAAGCTTGGCTAACCTGAAAATTCTTTAGAGATTAGTTCAGTAAAAAAAAATGTATGCATGTTTGTATTTTAGAGAGAGAGAGAGAGAGAGTTACAAGTTTTGAAACATCAAAGGGTCGAAGTCCAAGTCTTTGGATGGTTCTAACATCTGTAATTTCCGCAGCATCCATAAATTCCATAGTTAATATCTTCGAAGTGCTCAGATCCCAAAAGACCTTGGGTGCATACACATAGTCTGCAATATGAGGAGATAACCTCCTAAAGTTATCCATGCATTTCTCACTATTCCGAGCTTCAAACATGAAATCTAATTCCTGAAACCATGATTAAATATAAAATTATCTCCCCATTTCTACATTGTCATAAACTAAGTAGTGCATATGTCTCAGCGCCTAAGGTAGTTTTCCTTTCTTTCCGGATAAAGACACAAAGATCCTGACAGTATACATATTGTAGTGTTTGATTATAAAGGTTCCAACTTCCTAGGAGAAAAAGGAAAACCATTTGGTAAAACAGTATTTTGTAGATCCCAAGAAGTATATGTCAAGTCAATGGGATCACAGACCACAGTGCTTACAAATGGGATTAGCCAATCATCATTAGCTCAAAGTTGCAACCATTCTCATAAAAAACCAAACTTCATTTTGCCTACTCCTATTAAGGTCCTTCAAAACATTAGTTCTTTTTTCTTGTATATCATAAGTTTCTTCAGAACACAACTCGGTAAAATGATTTTCTGTTAGAGAAGAGAAACAAGGCAAACACTCTTGTCTAAGGACAGAGGATGAAATATTAAATCCAGGAACCAGTATATTGGCCAAAAGAACTTGGTTTTGATGGGGATAATAATAGACAAAGGAGAATTAAACAATTTAATATATATAATCATAAAGGCTATTGTATTCAACCGACATAACAGGATATATAATTGAATCATTCTTTTGAGAGGATAAGAAAAAGTATGTATCTGAGCTTGCCTTGGGAGCACTTTCTTGTACCTCATCAACCAACCACCTGAAAAAGAGAGCTTAAGTTGCAAAGAACTATCATCCACCGGAAACAAAATCTATAATGCTTTGACCTTTCTAAAGATATTTGAACTTAAAAAGAACTTGCAAATGAAAAATACTTCAGTTGCAAAGAAGTATCTAAAAGAAACTTAGAATCCTCTGTGAAGTGAATTAACACAATGGAATCCCTACTTAATGATTCAAGCACAGATAATAATCAAACAGAAAGGAAATGCAGTTGAGATTATAGATTTTAGAAAAAGCACAAATAGCCAGGAAATGGATTTGAACAGCTACCTATAGTCAAATGAGGGGAAGCACCAGTTCAAGAATTTAACTACTAGATCTACAGTGGCAATATCTGCAGGGGCAGTATCTGTCAAATGAGTGTGTTGAACCTGAAAATCCAACAGATAATCAAGGCAGTGAGAGTGAAACTGTTCATATATACTTTAGATGCTGTGTTGGAACAGTGGCTTAATTTGCTAATGAGGAACTTGTGAGGCCTCATACCTTGACAGCTACCTTTCTGCCGTCATGAGTTTTAGCTTCGTGAACTTGTGCAAGAGAGGCGCTTGCCAACGGATCCAGCTTGAATTGCGCAAAAATCTGCTCAACCAAAATTGATCAGTTCTACTGGTAGTTTTAGTTATTAAAATAAAAACAAAGGTTGTTTCTTATGCAATGACACCTCTTCGGGTGGCTTCCCAAGTTCTTTGAGGAAAACTTTCCGGACTTGATCGGTAGAGGAGACGGGGCAGCGTTTGAGCATGGAAGACCTCATCGTCTCCACATATTCTTCGGGGAGCAAATACTCCTGTTAATGTTTTGTTTTTAGGAGAACATCAATTGAATCGAATCGAATCGAATCGAATGGAATTGGCTACAGCAACTACAAAAGTAACAAACAAAGGCAACAACAACCACAATAATAAAAAGAAGAAGAAACATGGACCTACCAGTTGTCCGATGTGTTGTCCGAGCTTTATGTAGATGCCCCCGTTGCGGAAGCAGAGGTCGCGGAGGCGGCGAGCAGAGCGCTCGTGGACCTGGTGGCGAACGGTGTTCCATTCGGAACTGCCCTCCTTGAGGCCGCGCAGCGACCACTCGTAGTCGGCAACGATTGCCGCCGCTGTCACCGTGTCGTGCACCAGCCGCATAGGCACGATCGTACAAACCTTGAACGTCCTCCATGGATCGTCGGAGGCGGCCACCACCGCTACCGCTCCGACGCCGCCGATCAATGACAGCGCCGCCGCGGCCTTCGCGCCAACTTGACGCAACATCGAAAGAAAGGCTAAAACAAATTTCGTCCCGGAGCAAAATGAAAAGAACTCATTTATTAGGTAAAAAAGGAGGAATTGTCAAAACTTTTGCTCGGTCAAACTTTTTACTTTACTAAACGCTAATATCTCTTTCTTCGCTTTTAACTTACTCCCACTCCCAAATATACATAGTTTATTAAGTATATAAAGAGTTTATAATATATATATCTAATAATATATATATATAGATAAGTCTAATCACATACAGTTATAACAATCAAATATAATGAAACCGATATACATAACTATGTCTTATAGAAATATTTTTAAGGTTGCGAGTAAACACACTTTTAGTATGCTATAACATATACAGAATAATGATTAATTTGATGTATACGTACAGCTTTTACAATCAATATATATGGATTTGTGGTATATAAATTCTATTGCACGGTCATATGTATACGATTGTGATAACGAACATCTTTTAATGCCAATTTGATACCGTTTATAAATTTATTTTAATTTTTAATTTTTTTATTATTTTTTAATTTAAAAATATAAAAAATTTTTACAGTTATAAAATTTTATTTTACTTATAATTATTATTAGCTTAACTATATATGGTAATTACTAAACTAATATATATATATATATATATATATATATATATGTGGAGCATACATAACATAAGAAGATCGATATATGATGAGGAGATCTTATCGCTTAATGAATCCATTGATAAAATTTCATCTAGCAGGGCCACAGACGTCGCTTTTACATTTTAGACTACTATTACTGTCTGGACAATTCGTTTATGTTTCTACGCGGCGCTCCTGTACATGTACGTCCTCGTCTATATCAGTAGGTTTGCATGTAACTGCTTGATTACTAGGAACAGACAACATATGAAGCTTCCTCGAAGCTTCGCCGGCCAAGAGCTCAACACCATCAACATCATCATCATCATGTCTTCTTCTGTGACACTGGTGAGAAAGCATCCGTTACGATATATATACATGGGCATCAATTTATTCAATTCAACAGTACTAGAGCAGTACTACTGTTCTGTGAGAATTTTTTAAGGCACTGCTACCTGTTGATCATCGATCAACATATGTATATCTTGAAACAATTGCTACTAATATAATGGCTCCGGAAACAACATCACTTTCTCTTCTCAAGGCGGAAGAAGGCATCCTGCTTGGACATGCAGCAGGAGGAGGGGAGATACACAGCACGAAAAACATGATATGTTGTGGGCGTAGCAGCAGAAGTAGGACGGCTCACAGCATGTCGTCTTCTTCCCTCCGAAAGCGGTCTGAGCTTTCGCTGTTGGCCAAGACAAGGTTCGGTCCACTGCGCTCCGTTCTGATGAACCTGCAGGACGTGTTGCTAGGCACCAAGCTCGCCATCCTCTTCCCAGCCATCCCAATCGCCATCTTCGCCCATTACAATGCCCTCACCATGGTGCGCCCTTAATTTGTTCAAATTAATTTAATCACCTAATTAATAAGGCATTTGATTGCTCTAATTAACTGCATGCCAGTAGTAGTTATATACAGTTGTTGGATCAGTACTGAATTACATGCGTGTTTGTCAACTAATTATATTACGTACATGCATATTTGTATGTATATATACAGGCGTGGGTGTTTTCCTTGAGCTTAATGGGACTCACACCTCTTGCGGAGCGCCTCAGCTTCATCACAGAGTATGTATATATAATATCCGCTGCTGCACGTGCGTGCAAACAATTTTGGATTTTCTGAATATATGCTAGCTACATCGATCTCTAATCGATTTGGGTTTGTGCTCTGGTCACTTGATGCTGCAGGCAGATTGCCTTTTACACAGGCCCGACTGGTAAGTACTTTGACTACTGATCGAATACTTGTGTCAAATCTTGATGATGAAAACTTACCATGCATGGTGCAGTGGGTGGGTTGCTGAACGCGACTTGTGGGAATGCCACGGAGCTGATTATTGCAGTGCTGGCTTTGAAGGGTTCAAAGATTGAGCTGGTGAAGTGGTCCCTTGTTGGCTCCGTTCTTTCCAACCTCCTCCTTGTTCTTGGCTCCTCCCTTGTCTGCGGCGGAATTGCAAACCATCATGACCCAAAACATAGCTTCGACAGGGTAACATCAGTTCGTCTAATTTCTCCAAGTTTAGTAGCGCTACACCTCGCAAATTTGCTCTGTGTATACTGAGCAGTTATGCATGTATATTTAATAACAGAAGCAAGCGGATGTGAACTGCGGGCTACTACTGCTGGCAGCGCTGTGCCACACCCTGCCGCTGCTCTTCCGCTGTGCTGCCACGCACGTTAACAGAACAAGTGCTAATATCGAAACAGCAGATTCCATTCTGGACCTTTCAAGGGCTTGCAGCATTGTCATGCTGGTCGCATACGCTGCCTACCTCTTCTTCCAGCTCAAGACCCACAGCAAATTCTTCGAACAACAACAGACTAACCAAGATGAATCTGACGATGACCGCTTGAATGACGCAGTGGATGATGACCACCCAGTGATCGGACTCACATGTGCCTTGGCATGGCTGGCTGGAATGACTTTGCTCATTTCAATACTCTCTGAGTATGTTGTCCAGACAATTGAGGCTGCTTCAGAGTGTTGGAACTTGTCTGTGAGTTTTATCAGCATCATCCTACTGCCCATTGTTGGAAATGCTGCAGAGCACGCTGGAGCAATAATATTTGCTTGCAAGAACAAGCTGGTACTGCTTGCTTACTGAAAATTCAATCACATGTATATATGATACTTATTCGAATTAATTAATTTGTCTACATACGAAATACATATAAGAGGTTCACGAAAAAATATATATTGCTACGCAGGACATCACTCTAGGAGTGGCTCTAGGCTCTGCAACTCAGATATCCCTCTTTGTGGTGATTAGATATACATTCCTTGTTGTATTAGTCTGCTCAGCTAGTATCAAATGCTGATTATACACATAGTGTTAATATGCTTGCACTTGTTTGACGTCGCTGTTGTTACTATTCCAGATCCCGTTGAGCGTGATTTTGTCATGGATTATGGGGACAAACATGGATCTTGATTTCGATGTCCTGGAGACCACCTCTTTACTTCTGGCCATAATTGTCACGGCGTTCTCTTTACAGGTATGTACAATAAATAAATGGCTATAATGTTTACCAAGAATTTCTGAAACAATCATCATCGATCTGTAGGGTATATTATATATGCCAAACAAACATCTCTTGCATATGGTACTTATTAAGAGTGTTTCTTACCAGGATGGGACTTCGCACTACTTGAAAGGATGCATCCTGTTGCTATGTTACATAGTCATCGGGGCATGCTTCTTCGTCCTTAAAACCCCGCTGAGTAAGTGTGCTGAGTGTGTATATTCATCACTAACGATATATGTAATCTACAGCTAGCATCGATCGCAAATGTTTGTTTGGTACCCTCCTATATTATTTATCTGATTCATTTTCCATATCTGTGATGATTGAAATCGATCAGAAGGGAATGGCCTCGACCTGATCACTACTATAAACAGAGTCGCTATGTAAGGTAGTTAGGTAGGAAAGGAAGAGGTAAGATTCGACTGGTACCATTTACTCACGAATACCGCAGCAACCGTGCATGTAGAGTGTGGTGGTACGTATATGTTTCTTGCAACTGATATGGCATCTTCTGATCAACTAATTAACAATCCTGCATTGCAGCTAGATTTTGCTTGCTTCAAAACCCTGTTTGTCGTAACTGATGATCAGTTAGAGGAGAATTCTAGCAATCTAGAAGCATGATGGATGGTCTGCTGGGTGGTTGATATGATGGCTCTCACTCAAGGCCTCCTGAAAATTGAGAGAGCTTGAACATTATTCGTTTTAATTTGTTGGAGCTGCATGCTTAGTGATAGAATTAAAGGTATTAGTTATCTTTACGGGATGATGCTGAATGATTCATCATTCGTTTCATAGGTGTGTTTATATATCCTTGGAGTTGAACTGCTGCGTATACATGTATCATGACATCGTTGGTACTGTAGCATATTGTATACTGTACTGATGATGTGAAACTATTACACATGTTTTACCTATGTTTATATATCATAGGTATGTTTTTTTACAAAAACATGAGTTCAAAATAATTTTTTATTTAGTTTCATAAAGATTTATTTTTTAATAAATTTGTATTTTAAAAGTTTAATAGCTGGTTGCTTTTTATACTAAATAAGCTCTTACATAATGATGATGTGAAACTATTATGCTGTGAAATTCACTTCCCTTTTCCAAAAAAGTGAGTTTCTACTTAAATTTTATATTTATTTTCATAAACTTAATATACAAATTCATTTTTATAACTAAATATTAGATAACTTGTTATTCTTTTATAACTAAATAAGTCCTTATTGTTGCCGCAAAAGTGCTGAACAAGAAGAAAGGTGAAGTTGGACTTCGACAAAGACCGTGTATTTGAAAAAAAATATTTTTAACTTTATTTTAAAATATAATTAAATATAAACAATATTTTTAATTATTCTCAAATAATATTAAAGTAAAAGTTTAAACTTATTTTTCGAACAGAGTATTTCAAAATGTATTTTCTAATAATCTATTTTCCTGTAACGAATACGAGCCCATAATGGCTATAAGGTTGGAGCCATTAATAGTGATGTCAGCCCAAATACGATCGGAAAAAAGTTGAAGCATTGATTGTTAAAGAAAACAGCATTGATTGTTCACTTCGAATCAGATCGAATCTGAAACGAATTGAATCTTTCTGTTCTTTATTCGTTTCTGTTTTCTTTTCATTCAATCAAAATCTTATCCCCGGAGAATTTAAAAAGGAAGGGAGCGCCGGAACGGTGACTGAGAAGATGGAAGATGACCTCCTCGTCCCGGTCTTGCGCGCCGTTCACGTCCCTGGCCTCTTCTCCTACGACGGCGGAATGAAACTCCCGCTCTCTTCCTCCTACTACTCCTTCAAATGCAGCAGCAACAACAGCAGCAAACTCCTCTCCTTCGCTTCTCTCTCTTCCTCTACTACCGTCACAGGACCAACACCAGAAGCTACCCAACTACAAAAAAGGGAGATAAGACGAAGAAAGGCGCCTTCTCCCACGCTGCTTCTCAAGCACCCTCTCGCTCTGCTGGCCTTGCTCCCTAAGGGCTTCACTCTATTCTCCGCCGGTGCCTTTGCTGGTGCCGCTGCCAAGACTCTCACCGCTCCTCTCGACAGAGTCAAGCTACTCATGCAGGCAACGTCAACGCCCTACATTGTTTCAATTCCCATTCTCTCCTTCTCTTTGAGTTACTTATCCACTGACATCCCTGTTTCTCTAGACTCATGGATTGCGGGCAATAGCATCTGGCGGACCAAACACAATCGGCTTCATTCAGGTGGTGAACATTATCCTCTTCCCATCTTCTTATCGTGCTTCACACATGACATGCATCTTTTTTACCTGTGCATTATTGATTGTCATTGGACAATCACTATGGTAGCAACCACTTGTAGGCAACCAAGTTGCCAAATCTTATAACAGCTCCATTGACCAAATCAGGCTACATTCTGTTTCTCCATGAGCCTTGTGCTCTGCACTTTTCCAAGTGAAACATGATTTCAGTATAAGTTTTGTGCTATGGTTTCTAGCTTAGTTTGAAAATCTATTGGACTACTACTATAGCATCGTGTTCATTGATAGATACGTTCGTTTCTTTCCTGGTTCATTGTAGCTGCCGCAACATCTCACAAAAATCTATATGAATGTAGATTGAACGCCAAGTTTTTGGGATGATTATGCTCTCTTTACTTGCTTACTTGATTACAGTATCTTTGCTGGGGTCTAACTGTAGTCTATGTTGTAATAGGCTGTAACAATGATTGGAAAAGAGGAAGGTGTCAAGGGATTTTGGAAAGGAAACCTTCCACAGGTGTTTCCCATTCGGTACTTGTTGGAGTTCTAAGATACTATTTGTTAACTGACGCTAACGTGCCTCAATTTTCTATGAAATTTCAGCTAATCCGTATAGTTCCATACAGTGCTGCCCAGCTTTTTGCTTATGATTTCTTCAAGGTAATAGAAGAATACATCTTAGTTTATGGTTAAATGTTTCTGTTTTTCTGTATTTATCTTTATATATTGCTGTGTAGAAACTTTTCAGGACACAGGATGGGAATCTCTCTGTTTTAGGGAGACTTGCTGCAGGAGCTTGTGCAGGGATGACGTCGACATTTGTACGTTTCTATGGAAATTTATTGTCCTTATCTTCTACACATGTTGGCTGTCGATTTTGGTAGTCTTATGACTTCTCAATTTGTTTATGTACCATCAAACAGCGGGAATTAATTTCAAGCTTTTATGTGGACATGACATCGAGCCATATGTCTTTTGTCTCTATAGGTAACTTATCCGCTTGATGTTTTGAGGCTTAGGCTAGCGGTTGAACCAGGATCCAGGACTATGTCTCAGGTAGCTTTCAGTGACCCTTAAGACTTGAATCAGCAATCTATTAGGCAAAAAATGAACATGAACTTGGGCGCTTTTCAGGTGGCATTTGCCATGCTTAGAGATGAGGGAATTGGTTCCTTCTTCAGTGGCCTTGGTCCTTCTCTTATTGGAATAGCTCCGTACATTGCTTTGAATTTTTGTGTATTTGACTTGTAAGGTTACTACTCCTGTGTCCACTATTCTACTGGTACTTGGTTGTACTATGGAATTGACATGCACGGACATTACTCACTCAATCTAGGATGAAGAAATCGTTGCCAGAAAAGTATCAAAACAGACCAGAGACATCCCTTTTGACGGCTTTGGCATCGGCAACCATTGCTACAGTCATGTGCTATCCCTTGGATACTGTGAGAAGGCAAATGCAGATGAAAAATTCACCTTATAGGACTATCATTGATGCATTTCAAGGTATGTTTTGTTCTTTGTGCTAATAATCTGAAATTCTATCGTAAATTGACAACAAGTGGTATCCTACCAAATCGGATGTAGCATTTGCACTAAGGATATGGTAACGGATGCTTTGAATGTTGATGTAGCTTGAAGATGATTTAGAAATTTTATCCAGCAGCGTCCCAGGTTTTCGTATGTTTACTTAGATGCGTCACTGGCAGAATAGCCTGGCTATATATATCATCGGTGTCATTTATAGTGGTCTTTAATTTTAAAACAATTTCTTATTTTATCTTTAAAGGGTACATACTTAAGTTTAGTCCCAGTTGCTTTTATGAGGTAATTGAAGAAACATAAACTTATTATCTAAGTAACATTAGACAAAAATTAACAAATAAAAAGCATATAGGAAATAAACAGGCTATCATGCAAGCCCTATAGGGCCTGGGTTTAGACTGTGAGGATGTGGCCCGGTCGGTTGACACCCCTATGTTTACGTATGTGTTTTACTGGTGCAGGTATTGTGGAACGTGATGGTTTAATTGGATTGTACAGAGGGTTTATACCAAATGCATTAAAAAGCCTACCAAATAGCAGGTAGTATAATTCCTTTGGCCCGTAGCTCGATTGTTTGCTAACTGAAGACTTTACACTTGTACTTATGAAAGACTTGCTATTTTGCAGCATTAAGCTGACGGTTTTTGATAGCGTGAAAGGTTTTATATCTGCAAGTGAGAGAGAGCTTCAAAGAATCATGGAAGAGTGAAATTTCTGATAGTCAGCAATTCTAGCCATTAGCTTCATTCAGTCTTTTTAATTTTTTTCTCCCATTGGGTAGTGTAACCTAATTTTTATTCTATGGAGCAGTCAGTAAGAATGAACTTTAATAGGATGATTTTCCAAGTGCTATAGGTTGGTCACTAGACCAAGGTTTTGTAGTGCACCTGCATGGAAAGAATTTTGTTACGAGAAAGTTCATGTTCATGCAGCAGATGTGAAGCTGGTGTGCTGGTTGCCAGCTCCACAAGATGCACTGTATGGTATATTTCTTTAAGAAAAGTTCTGCAATGCGTTTAACATGGATGATATTGCTGTTAATTTGTGAGAAGAAATATGGTGGTGCAAATTGCACCCTGTTCCAGTTGCTTTGGTGTGTGAAATACTGTTTTGATAGTTGGAAGACCCCAGGTCCATGCAGTTGTGTTGTATTGTAGTACGCCATCTGAGTTGTTATGGGTTGTAAGAGGTGAGAGAATTATGGGCTTTGAATTGGGCCGTTACGGCCCAGGACTTTTGCTCTTCCTTTCTTTCTTTTAGTTGTTCTATTTGTGGCCGTCTATCTATATATTGTATTTGGTAGGGAACTGGATAGACATCGCAGTGACGGTAGGCAGCGAAAGAAGAGGAAGGAAGGAACTGAATGATGGTTGTCGTCCGCCTCCATCCGTTACTGTCGTCCATTGCTGGCAGCGACAAGATGAAATGCAGCATCTCCTCTTCATCCGCTTTTGCAGATTACCGGAAGCAGCAACAACAAATAACAATCTCTTGTAGTTGTTGTTCTTCTCATCAGCGCAAGCAGCCTACTTATAATTCCACTCGTAGCGGAGGCAGAGAAGAAGAAGATGATGATGACGAACAGAAGCATCAGGGTGGGCGCCTGAGGAGAACGTTGCTCGTGGAGAGGTACCACGACGGCACCACCAAGAGGCGAGTCTGTTTAATTCTTCTTCTTCTTTCTATCAGTTAAGTTGAATTTGTCATCTTACTTACTTTGGATTGGGTTGGTTTACTTTTATCTTCCTTTCCAGATACATTTTCGATGAGCAGTCTCATACGCTACAAACGCTGACTGAATTTGGAAGCCAGGAGGAAGACAATAATTATGAGACCTCAGTATTAACAAAAACTCCATCCCTGCACTGGCTTCCCACTTCTCTTGCAAGCTTCATTCTGCCTGCAGGCTATCCAGGTGTATGTCTTCTTTTTCCTTCAGGCCTTGCACTTTTAGTTTCTTGGAATTTTTGTATGAATCTTTTTCCCCAAATTGTAATTTATCCTCTTTCTGAAAGCATTTGTAATATTTGTAATTATTGTATTGTCTTAATCTTTCAGGATCAGTCTCTGATGATTATTTAGACTACATGCTTCTACAATTCCCAACCAACATAACTGGATGGATTTGCCACACCTTGGTCACATCAAGTCTTTTGAAGGTAATGGTATTTGCTTAGTACTTCTAGCCTAATTGGTCTACAATTCTCCTAAGGAAGTAGTAACTGTGGAAATGGGCTTTCTGAACTTGCTTGACATTGTTTGTTGTGATATCCGTGGTACTTCATAATTTGGTAAATTCTTGAGCCTCTTCACAAATTTCTCCAGGCCGTTGGAGTGGGATCCTTTCTGGAGCTACTGCTGCTGCTTCTGCTGCTGCCACAAGGTGATAAACTTTTTTGCAAAAAGATTTTATTCTTCTCTTCTAGCAATGGCTTTCGCACAATCGCACTGGACCTTTTGAATAGCTATTTGCCAAATATTATTGTGGTATCTGTCGCTCATTGAATCACCTTTGGTCCTCACAGATGGGTGTTAAAGGATGGTCTGGGAGCTATCGGCCGACTAGTTATCGGTTTGGCAGTTTGCTTTTGAACTTGGAGACAGTCAAACAATGTCGACATGCCAGCTAAGAGGCATACCTGTCTTATCTAGGTGGACGCTTCGGTAACATTTTTGATGATGACCCAAAGCAATGGCGAATGTATGCTGATTTTATTGGAAGTGCTGGAAGGTTATTCAAATTATTTTATTATATTGTTTTTTATGTAAATTTTCTTTTTACTAGAATCACTGTGTACTGATAAGCTCTATGCAGCATTTTTGAGATATGCACCCCGCTTTATCCTGGATACTTCCTTGCCCTTGCATCCTTGGGGAATCTTGCGAAGGTAAATTGACGTCGATTAGTGGGTCTAGTTATATTAATAAATTTATGCTTGAAATTTGCATGAAATTTCACTTCCAAAGTTGAGCTATTATATTCTACTACACAGAATGCAAGTGCAAGGAAACTGACCATTTAGCACTTTCATCAACTTTTTCTGAGATTTATACGAAATACCTAATAAACTTTGAGATGGTTTATCCCTTTTTAAGCAAATCTTTAGTCACAAGTGCAGGCTGTAGCTAGAGGTCTCAAGGATCCTTCATTACGTGTCATCCAAAACCATTTTGCTATAAAAGGAAACCTTGGGGAAGTTGCAGCAAAGGTATGCATGGTGGTGAACGTGTTGTTCATTTTTCTGATTATGTCTTTATTCCAAGGATCTAGATACATATAAATTCAGGGACTTCTACTTGATGCGGATCTTCAACAATACAAGTTTTACACTTTTGTTCTTGAAGATACTAGAATGATACTTAAAAGTTACCAGTTTTTCTTCTTACAATAGATGCATGTCCTCATGGCTTAGACAACAACATTGGGTGCTTTAAGTTGTAGTTTGGAAATGTCTGGAAGCACAACTATCTTTCCAAGGTTTTTTTATCCTATGTGAAGCTTCTCACGAATAGCTGTTCACTCTTGTTTTATTAAAATTTAACAATTTCATCCCATGCTAATCAATTGAAGAATCAATACTGTAGAGCAATCCTGCACAAGGAGTTGTTATTAATTTTACTGCATTTATATTTATGTTAATGAGACTTTTTTTACTCCTTCAATTTATTGCCCTCTGTACATTTTTATAAAGTAGAAATAATGCAGGAGGAGGTGTGGGAGGTTACTGCTCAGCTGACAGGTCTTTTGCTTGGCGTATTAATTATGGTACGTGAATGAGATTGCTCTTAATTCCTTTATACAACTTAATTAGTGTCTATAGCTTAGTTTCTTCTGTGATTGACTATTCAATTCCATGATTATTGCATTGCACAGGATACAGCAGGATTGCAAACATCACAATCCTTACTGGTCTTTACATGGTTGTGCACTCGTTTGCTACATCTTTGGTTACGATATCTCTCACTTTCAGCCCTCAAGTTTCACACAGTAAATTTCAACGTTGAACTAGTGTTTTGCTCCCCTTTTTGGTAATTGGGAGCTGGTTCCAAGATTTTTAGGCCTAGACTTTTGGAGAAGTAAAACTTACATGAGTTTTATTCACAATCTTCTTATTTTTGGTACAAATTCTTAACAATCTATTAAGTATTCATATGTTACTACCTACAAGGAGGCCTTAGCCTATAGAACAAGATAAGCTGCGAAGTAGTGTAAAATTCTAGTTGCAAGCTAGCCTTGTGTATATTTGCCCCTTTTACGATTAAGATTTGCGTTCTCGATGCCTGTGTATCAATCAAGTTCATACTAATTGTTGCCTGGCCCGGGTTTTTAACATGCGTATCTGCTCATAGCTTTTTATTCAGGCACACCTATTTATATGATAGATGAAGTGCTTTTTAGTGCTTAGGATGTCAACAAAGCGTCAGATTCTGTGATTTGATTTTCAATCTGTTGGTAATAGTTGAGGTCTACTTTTGTGATCACAAATTCATGATTTTTCTTTCTTGGAAGATCAATCTCAAACGTGCCCGGATCCTTGTCAAGTCTTTCACCTTCCACAATAATGTTCCTGGTAGAATTGTTAATGTGTTTCTTCTTTTTCAGTGACTATTTATTTCTTCCTTTTTTCTGTTCTCTCATCGAATTGTACTGTCATGTTGATGCAGGATATGTTGACTGTAACAAGGAAGAAGATCTGTTATCTTGGGAGCAGTTTTTGCAGCCACGCATAATCTTTGGAGTTTCTGTTGAGAGAATGATTGGTAGAGAGGACACAGGCCCAAAGGTAGATTCTCTTAAGCACTACCTTATCTAGTCATTCAACTTTAGGAAAAGAAATAAATGCTTTTCAAGATGATAAAATTCATGCCCTCTAACTTCAAAACTACCAAATTCAATCCTACAATTTTGCTTGTCCTTTTATTTCAGAAAGTGTGTTAACAATGGGGAACTGTAGGCGTTAGGCCTCTGAAAGTCCCTTGGTAATTGCATGCATCTATCTGATAAGAAACAAAGGAAACTCCCAATGATATTTTTTATGTTGAGGATCCTGAACCAAGTTTCACATTTGTTCATAGTTATATTTAGTTCCTTAAAAGTTGCTACTTCAAGCACTAAAGAGCAAAAGCAAATGCTGAGCTGCATGATGCTTTTGAAACAGCTGCAGACCCTTCTGAAGCTGTATGCTAAAGAAAAGTATGTTCTATATGTAAAGAGGCGTGAAGGAAAGGACACAGAATTCTTTGTGACCTTCAAGGTTGTTAATCAGTTTCAAATTTCTTATCAGGACTCTGTTATGATATGTTTGCAACAATGGACCTATCTACTTGATGTTGTTACAGGTAGGTGCGACATGCTTGACTGTGATGAGAAGTCTTATGCAGGTGTATTGGCTCCACAAGCACCATGAGAGAATGATAGATGATATTTTCTGTTGGCTCAATGAAAGCCTCTCCAGACTGGAAGATGAGTTCATAGCTTTTCTTGACAAGCTAAAAGAAGCCGGATGGGACCCAAATCAGACCAGCTTGAAAGTTCCCATGAAAATTTTTCTGGATTAAGCCAAGGCGGTTTCTAGTAAAATTTTGTTTAAGCTGCTGCAGGTAGTTGTGATGGGTAAGATGTGTACTCTCTGATGAAGCTCTTAAACTTTTTTGTTGAAAGACTGTTACAATCTGTATTTATGTAAAACCGCCGATGGTAATGGCTGAAGTAAGTGTTTATGATACAGCATATAATAAATGGATAATCATGTAAAAGTATGCATAGTGCGAATATCAGCACTAAAATGCCGCAGGTGAGTCCTATTACCCTCTTTGGATGATCAAATAATCTGCATAATACCTCGGACGGAGCTTGGCAGATTGTTCATGGTTATCATTGCTGCAAGTGTTTCCGCCCTAGCAGGAGATGTCAAGCCCTGCCAGCTCCTTGTCTGCTGATATCGTCAGCAGCCAAAGCGTGTGCAGCATGCAGAACAGCGAACCTATGCCCTGGCTCACCCCACCCTACAGTCACTACCATAAGACCGACTCCGTAACATTTTGGAGGCTCATAGCTGCCCTGTCGATGCATATGCCTGCAGCACCAGCTCCTCCTTCACGAACAACCCTGTGAATAGGAGTCCCCAGGCGCCACACTGCTATGCAGATTTGCTGCTTCCACTGGGTCGTCCTGCCCCTCTCTCAGAGCTAGAGCATTCAGCGGAGCCTCATCAGCACGAATTCAGCCACAGCACCCGAATCTCTGCCGCCCATGGATCAACCACTGAACGCCCTTATGTTATGGCCAGCAAGCACATTGCATACCTCCACATCGTCCCAGTGACTCGTATACACGGCTTGCTGACCAAATAACGTCACCACATCAGTAGCTGATCCTGCGAGCGTGCTGTTGTCGTCGTCCTACACCAGTCCAGTAACCTTGGCCTGGAATGTCTGGGTAAGGCACGAGGAGCCCAGGCTGAAGGTGAACCAGCCAAATCAGAGAAGGAACGTGCCCAGCACCACCAGTGCAGCGCTATGCCCGCGCATGGCCACCGGGTTGCCGAAGATATAAGCGGGCAACCCCTACCATCTCCGCGCAAAGTCAATTGTACCTAACCCAAACAGTGGCCTGCCTTCATCAAGACTTGTGCTTGGACTGAGCCAGCCTTCTGGAAACCGGACCTAGTTAGCAACCACAGGATAGACAAAGCAGGTGAGCAGGAAGGGACAAACGAGATAGGAGCTGAATTGGGTTTGCTCGACGATGTAGCCATTCGTTATGCCTGGAACAGCAATAGCGAAGGCCCACTGGTAAAGGAAGAAGGCACCGTCATGGGCTGCGTTGGGGATGTCAGAGAGGGCGGCGTAAGCGGTAGTAACAATGAAGGGGTTGCTTTCGTTAAGTAGTACTTCCGAAGGCAAAGTCAAAGCCAAAGAGGAAGTACGAGAGGGTGTCTATTATGCATCGATGACGTCGATCAGCATGATGTTAACGTTCGCAGTATATTATACATCTCCTTAAGGGGTCTCAGTAGCCGCACGGTCCCCGTCGACAGCCGTTGTCGATCACCTCCTCCGCGCTGCTGCTGGCAGGCACCGTCATCGCCACCCATGATTGATGATTTTTTGCCTTCTACGATAAGATCGAGTTCAAATGACGACCTTCTCTGTTTTTTAAAAGAAGTGTTTTATCTTAGCAGCAGTTCTTGGTCGATGATAGTGTTGTATCTAATATTCATTTTCTTAATTCTTATTGACTTCACAGATTTGTTTTTCATTGTTTTCACGAATTTTTCCACGAAGCCGCAGATAAAATGTTGTGAAATTTTAGTTAACTAACAAAATAACATTTTCCAGCCAAGCACACAATTGGCCGTCTGAGATATTCAAGCGGTATTAGAAAACCTGCATTAAACTCGCACCCATGATCAAGTAATTTTAAAGAAGCTAACCATTACGCCAAAACCAGCGTGGCAACTTTGTCTTTGTAACTTACATCAATCCAATAACATTCATACGCACTATATGTGATGCTGATGGAGGCATCATAGGCTCCAATGTTTGTTTGCGTTTGAGAAACTACGTATATACAAATATAAAATTTACTCTACTGGACTGCTTGCAGTGGTTCAACTGCAGCTAGCTGATTCGTATTCCTGCTGTTGGTCCTGCTAGTAAGTGAAGGCCTCATTGTCACGATTGCAGACTCATTAGCTCCTGCCCCAAGTGCTGCCCTCCCAGCTTCCAGGAACCTCGCAACAGCACCCTCTGCATATTCGTTAGCTTCACGGACAGACATTCCTCTACCTATATCAGGGTAAGAGTTCAGAACATGGTCTCCATTCAGTTGGGAGGCAAGCTGGATCAGCTCCACCTGAAATTCCGAAAGGGAAACATCTTCTCTTGGTCCAAACGGTCTCAGCGATTTCAACACCAAGGGGAGTTTCTCTACACAGGAAGTACATCAATCAGCAAAACTACGATACCCTCGATGTTTTGTTCTAATGAGAAGCATGGCCCCCATAGCCAACCAAAAAAATTCAGATGTCAATGAATTATGTGAATGGTTAATAGCATATTGTTTGCAAAACAAACTTGAACGCATAAAACTGCCATAATAAATTTCAAAGCTCAGTCTACACTTTTGGCAGACATCAAACCATAACTTACAAAAGACTGCCTCCACGAAACAATAACAAGGGCATGCAGAGAAAATAACATGAGAGGCAGTTGATAATTTTCTAAAATGACCAAAGAACTTGTTGCATGCACGGGTATAATGAAAAGACTTTAACTAAGTATCAAATGAAAAAAAGCCATGAGTGATATATGGAGTATATAACTAAACAACATGCAGATATTGAAAACAACCTGGACAGTCAGTTCGTGGAGTCTTGCGAAGAGAGAAATAGTTCTCAAAGGTACCCGCCCATGCATCACGCTTTGTAAGGTAGTTTGAATTGTCCAGATTGAACAATTTCTTAATAGTTGCAGGTATGGATGAATGCTCAAACTGAGAAGATGGAGTTGGACCGCTAGGCTCATGGATCACTGCAAGTAAAATTGAAGTAACAAAACCATACACATAATTCTGCAGATTGTACATGATAATACGCTCACTTTAAAATGATAGTCAAATACATTCCAACAAGATAATATACATGCTCAACTTGGGATAATATATCCCAAGCTACATGCAAGTAAAGTAAATTCCAAGAATTTTGACGCAGATAAGAACATGTTTAATATGCTAAATGTACCATTTAGCTCACTCTCATTGCTGAGGTCAACAAGCACAACTTGATTCAAGAATGGGAAGACTAGAGGCCCAGCAACATGCAAAAGGAACTTTTTGTGTTGAGATACCAGATTTTATTTTTAAGATGTTAAACTATTAACATTATAAGCATCAAGCACCTACTACATGTGAAGTTCTTAGAGATATGGTTCTAAGAAGATAATGTCTTCTAAGTATGCATTCCGTAAGAAATTCCTACATGTTGTCAATAAGAATTGGTCATTGTGGTACTCTGGCAATAATAATGCTGACAATAAGGGCAGAGAAAGATGAGATTACCTGTTCCCTTGTCTATCCAAGGAGAGATGAGCAGGGTGGGGACACGGACGCCTAGCCTGTCGAACTTGAAGTAGTAAGGCTCTTTGCCAATGATCCCGTCTGGGTTGGGGACGCCAGAGACAGGAGTAGGAACATGGTCATAAAACCCACCATGCTCATCATAAGTAATGAGCAGTGCCATCTCGTTCCACTGTGGGCTAGCACGTAGAGTCTCATATATTTCCTTGATAAACTTCTGCCCCCTCGCTACGTCATGCGATGGATGGTCGTCGTTTGCTGGGGAGTGGCGGACATCAAAGTACCTTTGCTCGATGACTGCATAGTTTGGGAGGCGGCCCAGGCGAGCGTGACGCTTGAAAGTGTGCTTGTAGGAGTGGAACTTATTGACGAACTTGAGCTTCCGGAGGGAGCGGAAGAAGAGTACGGCGGGAATGTTCTGGTAGTAGACCCCGAAGGAGAGACCGGCTTCGTCTAGTGTATCGAAGATGGTACGCTGGGGGAATCCATGAATGAGATCCTTCCTGACATTGCTGAAGGCGCCATGCGAGGTGGCAGAGTGGGCATAAAGGCGATTCGGCTGCGTGGAGGACGGGACGGAGGCGAACCAGCGATCAAAGACAGCAAAGTTCCTAGCTAGAGAATCGAAGATGGGGACTGCTTGCGGGAGGAAACCGCTCATGACAGCGGAAGGCATGTGAGGGTCCATGGAGAAGGCCTGCTGAGCGAAGCCTGACATGGTCGGAGGGAGAGAGTCATCGTCGGAGCCAAAGATCTGCTGGCGGATGGCCTGGTAAGAGTGACCGGGATCGGAGTCAACGAAAGAGGCGTGGGGAGAGACGAAGACTTTAAGGGAAGACGAGTCCGAGGCGTTCAAGTGGTTGAATTCTTTGCCGGTGAGACCGTCAACGCCGGAGAGATTGAGCCAGCCAAGCATGTGGTCGAAGGAACGGTTCTCCATCACTACGATGACCACTGTCTTTATGGGTCCCTTGATCTCGTGCTTCTTCTTCTTCCACCAGCTGAACTCCAAGTCGCCGTCGACGTCGCGGAGGCAGTGAGTTGACACGAGAAGGTAGAATAAGAAGAGGAGCCGTAGCCGCGGTGTGGAGGCCATCGCTTATCGATCAATCGGCGGCCGGAATTTGAGTTATCCGGTGAAACAATTAGAAAAGGAAAGAGAGGATTGGTAAAGAGGCGGCGGAGTAGAGTTTTGGTTGAGGATGAGTAAAGCGAACGTAGGTATACTGGAACCCACCAAACGTTTCTCAGGGGTCCCGGAAGACCACATAAAATGAGACTTATAAATTAAAAATACGGGAAAATTTTCAGTTAAACCTACGAAACTATCTTTCTTATTAGTTAATTAATTTATTTATTTACTAGCAATACAAGATAGATGACGGTTTTGCTTTACGCTGCCGTCTAATCTAGAAGGAAGAAAATGGGGCGGCTCCGTGTCCACGATCCTTTCCCAAAACGCATCGACTAAACGCCAGCCATTGGATGATGATTCAACTTATCGGGATCATAATAATATATATGATTGGATTACTAAGCAGCTATTGGATAATAATCAAATTTATCCTTAAACTTTTTGTTACTTACTGCTGGGTCCTATAATCATCTCTCAATATCGAATCAATCAATATTCATTCATGATCATGATGCTCTGCCAATCACACGTTTTGCACGGCTCTCACGCACGGCACCAACCGTTTCCCATTACCAATTTTATGAATCAGGAGTCTTAAACAAGATATACCTTCCATTAAGGATTCCTGCAGTAGAAACTCAAAATAATAGTCAAATGCGCCGGTCTCTAACATGTTCTTGTCACATACGTACCTCCACCAGTTCTCTTGGAAAATTTCACTGGACTGCAGAGACGCACGCATCACGAAGTTAAGAAGCAAAACGCAATATCATTTTCGTCACAAGAATTAACTAACAAGGGTGAAGAGAGTTACATCATCCGGTTCATGGATTCAACACTTCTTCCTACACCTCTCATTCATATTAGCTCCTAGTGTAATAGAAATAGTAGGGAGAAGATCAGCCACATTCGTTACATTCATTGGCTCTGGAGCTAAACAACAACTACGTAACGTGCTCATGTTGATCTCTGTATGCTTATGCAGATTCAGCTATCTGTACGGCAATTGCCTCGGTCTATTTTGTCAAAAAAATGGAAAGGGAAAAAGCCAGTGAAATGAATTGGTAGATAATTGCATATTCAAGGCTATATCCTTGTATAGACCAATTAGATCAAAATTATGAAATCTGCCATAGCGAGAGAAGAAAGAACTCCTTTATAAGAGAACGTGTAAGTTGAGCCAATCAGTGCTTATACCTTGGCTTCCTTGCTGCAAATTATGCTACAGAGTCACTGCTCATCCTCAGAATCTGCATTTGGAACAAATAGATGTTCATTACAGATTGGCCGTAGAATGAAATTACAATCATAAAAGAAACCCACATAACTTGCAACAAGTGAGGTAAGTGTCAATAACTTGACATAAAGCCTCGAGCAAATATTATCTCATCGCTTGCACAGGTATTCGATAAGTGGCCAGACTGAGGGCCGTCAAACCAACAAAAGTAGTAGACCTCTTAGATAGCATGTGTACGAATTTGCTAGCGTGTCAACTAAAATACATAGGACACACAGCTGGTAATGAAGATTTCCGGTTGCTTTCGTATGAAGAGAAAACTCATAATAAAGTATTTTAGGTTGACCTGGGAGTAAGAATCCAGGACAATGAGGTCATCTTGCTAGCACCAATATAACAATAACAAAAACTATGCCTTTATCTCACTTGAATGGGGTTGGCCATATGATTCTATTCTTTCTATTCCGTTATATTATAAACTAGATTCAGCGAAAAATCTAATTACTCTAAATCATTCACCACCATCCTGGGCCAAGTTAGTTTTGGTCTAACTTTCTTTTCTACTAAAATGTTCTAATAAAATCACATTACTCTTATGCACTACAATATATTTAGATCTACGCAGGATATATTCGTAGTACCACCTAATCCTAGTTTCTATTAACTTGTCCTCAACGGGCAAGACAGCTACTTGTTGGCATATATTTTAATTTTGTAATTTATCCATTCTATTATACCGACACATTCTTAATTTCGTTAGGTATGTTTTCTAAATATCTTGACCTTTGATAGCCGAGCATCAGTATAACATTGTAGGTTGAATGATTGTTCTATAAACTAACTTTTTAACTTTAAAGTTATTTTCTTATCACACAAAATTTCAGTAGCACCTCATCATTTCATTCATCCTGTTTTAATTATATGCATAATATTTTTTTCAATTCTTCTTTCTTTAAAATAATCGAATCTAAATATTTAAAATTATCACTTTGCGATACTACACAATCCTTTATGGAAACAACACTATTATTATCATCCTTATATTTATTAAAATGACAGTGCATGTATTCTGTTTTGATTCTATTTAATTTTAGACTTTTTGATTTTATGGTGTTCTTCCAACATTTCAATTTATAATTTAATCACTTTTTTTGTCTCGTAAATTAAAACTATCATCGGCAAATAAAATACACCACGGTACTTCATCCTTAATATGTCGAGTGAGTTTATCTATTCATAACACAAATAGTTAAGAACTTAGAGCTGAATTTTGATGCAAACCTATAATAATCGAAAACCCTCTACTAACATCACCATACAGTGTACCTCAGTAACTACTCTATCATATATATCCTTAATGATCATTATATATGTATTAAATATATTTTCTTTGTACACCCATCATAACACTTAAGTTTTTTTTTTCTAAATCTATAAAAATCTGTGTAGGTCTTGCTCCTTTTTCCTATATTGTTTTATCAATTTTCTGAGTAGATAAATCGCTTTCATAGTAGATCTTCATGGCATAAAACCAAACTGATTATGCTAGCACTCAGACATAGGTCCCTAAAAAATATATGTTGAAACTCATCAAAGTCAAAGCTTTACGAATGGAGAAAAAGTAATGGTTAATTTGAATTCCTACAGAAAACCAAACATTAGAACATGCTTATTTATCATACTTCAATCCATCTTTTTGGACCTTCGGTAAACACCAAACTACAATTAATCTTTCATTTGTTATTAACCTTTGTTCAAACAGGTGGCAAATGGAATTTTCCTGATGCATTGTTGAAGTTGATCTTTACAGAGGCAACACTTTGAAATTTCAATTACCATTGGTAAAATCCAGTATATCATACCAATCAATTCTATAAAGTAGTTCACGTCTATGTGACTATGTCATTACATGTAAAAACATGTTACCTGATCGAATATCTTCTCCCACTTGTCCCCTATTTCTCAATTGCCTCCTGATCATTGCGCATATGAGAATCCACCAATATATGTGAAATCCAAGCAATGTAAGAAGCATCGTATTAAAACTGTAGTATAAAGTTATGGGGAAGGTGTCCAGTTTCCTCATCTCCTCAATAGAGTAGTAACTGCAAGATAACCATAACATATTACCAGTAAAAAAATGTTAAAGCTCAAGATTATTCATTGAAAGAGTTACAGAAACCTTGAGGCCCTGATTGTCCAAAAGGGAAAGAATATCAGTCGCAACAATAGCCATGAGATTGCAAAAAGCCCAAAACATATGCTAGCACCTATCTCCTTCTCTGAATATTTGAATATTTTTGCTGCTTCCATAAACACATCACTTGTGTCATGCAAGGACAGAATGATTATTCCAATGCGAAAAAAGCTGTAATATCATAGATCTCAAGTTAGTATCATGTTAAGAAGTGCTAGTAGGAGTTTATTTGAGAACCAGTAGTTAATTTAATTTAAAGGACTAGAACAAGGACATTAAGTTACCCAGTCAAGTAGGAGAATCCAATCAAAATTGTGGTAACTATGTGATGGGACATCATAATAACAAAATCCTTCCTTCGAGTTTCCCAAACCAGCAGAGCACCAATGCTGTAGACATAAAATCCACACTGACACATATAGAAGAGCTTCAAAGACAATCTGACAAGTAAAACAAAAACATCAGTAAAAGGGTAGCATTTATCTGGTTCCTAAATCATCCGTGTCTACAAGAAAGATGCTTACTAACTTAAGTATCATGAACTGATGATTACAAAGGCATTGACATGACATGGCATAGCAGAAACCTATATATAAAAGGCTAACCAAAGCTCAATGAGAAGAAGATTCAAAACGGTATGTTAGAACCACTTGAAGAAGCATTTAATCACAGAGAGTCTACAATATGTCATCACTTAGAATCATAAGTAAGATGCATGGACTTTAAATCTTACTATCTACTTGATGAATCTACTCTTATCATTCTGACAAGTGAAACATGCAGAAGGGAAGGAGAACATATCAACCTTAGCTCTTGATCAGGCCAGCCATTAAAGTATTCCTTGATATGCATGGACCATGGTTCTTGTCGTATGATAGAAAGCATCCAAACCTGAACAGCCACATAGTAACTCAACTTCCACAGTGATTCTGAACACTTGATTACTTTTGCCTCTCTACTCTCAGAAATTTTCAGAGGAACTGCTTTGCCACAAATGAGTCTGACAGACAGTGGCTAAAAAGAAAAAAGAAAAAAGTGTCCTTACGTTAATAATTTTAAAGCAACTTAAGAGCAACTAAGGTGAGGTTGACAACAAGATCTTACAAGCTCCAAAAAAGTTCTCCAGGATTTATATAAGGAGGAATTGTTATACATTGACTTCTTATATAACATCATTATATAGTAGTCAATGGATTCGTGACTTCACTAAAGCCTTACGATATAGAGAAAAGGAAAATATCAAAATGACAGAAGCAAGAGATAAATATATTCAATGCACACTCCAGGAAAGACAACCATCCTTAAAGGAGAATAACGATTGCTCTACTGGTACTATTGTTTACACTAGTTCTCGACTTCGTGTGCAATTTCATTGAATCTGCAAGTTTATATGAGAGAAGATCATGTCATGTAGCCATGACCTGTGAATAGTCCAATAAAAGCACAGAAGGCTGCTTTCTCTTTGGAATCATTGGTGCTCCTTGTGCCTATCCATGGTTAAATTTGTCTTCTGCAGAACCAAGAACTAAGTAGTGGTTCCATTCATTAATTTCAGTGTGAGCATCTAGTCCATTTTTGTTAATCCTTTTACTCAGAATGAGTGGATACTGAATATCCCTACATATTAAAGCTGGATTGAACTCGTTTGGACCACTGTTGCCAAACGGTACAGGTATTTATAACTCCTGTCTTACTGCTATGAGATGTTCATAACAGCGTCAACGTATTTAAGTTGAGTGAGCTTACTTCACTCGGTCCTGCTATCTATCCCCTCCATAGCATAAGATCAAACCCAAGCGAAGGTCATTTCCTGAATTATCCACTGATTAATTTGTACTGAAATTAGTTTCGAAACTATAGATTGTTTTTAAACAAGCTAGAGCACTCCTAAGAAATGGATTAGCACCGCAATCTAATTCGATTACGAAGAGCCTGATATGGACAAAAGCAAAAGAACGTTACGAGCAGATTACCTTGAACAGGAATGAGTCGAGCAAGTAGCGGGCGCAGAGGAAGGAAACGGCGAAGAAGAGAGCGATGAAGAGATGCATTGGCTCCGGCGAGGGGGCGCTGTGGAAGGTTGTTATTAATTCCATTACTTACTCGAAGGAAGAAGCAGATCTCTATTTTCAGATTTCAATCACAGATCGAAATTAGAGAGCTAGTAGCCTGGGCGGCGTTGCTGCTTGAGTTACCGGAGGTGAAGAAATGAGGGCGATCTTATTCTTTCCCTCCTGCTTCTGTATTCCTGTTGCTAATGATGTTGTTGCGTTTGTGGTAGGAACTGACGAAGAGAGAGAGAGAGAAGAGACTCTGAACGGTGATGGTGGTGGTGGAGTTTGTGTCTGTGTTCTTATTCTGGGAATGTAGGAGACAAAAAAATTCAAGCTGTTTTAGTTTGTATTGATGAAGCATAGCTAATAATTAACTTTACCGATTCATGGAAAAAGTGGGGTTTTATATTTGGACTGTTTTCCTGAGCCCACCAGCAAAGGCAGCATCGTTGGCTGAATTTGGGCCGACAGGTCTAACGGTTTTCTCAATTGAAGTTGTTCTTTTCAGTTTTAATTGTCGTGTTTGCTGCAACTCAACGGGTGAAGAGGAGAGAAGCCGCGAAAGAAAATCACATAACATCACAGGTTTCCATCAGCCGGAGCTTGAACAGAAAAGTGTATCTTCTTTTAAAATTTTACTATCACTTCTTATAATAGCTGCGCAACTGACTCACTGATGATGATGATATCTTTTTTCCATCTGGTATGATAATTTGAGCCACTTAACTCGGACCATATTCGTCTTTCAGGAAGTTAAGAGTTCCTCTTGATTGATTCTTGATTTATTGGAAAAAAATGAAGCTTTGCTGCTTCGCTGCTCCAGTAATCAAGGACAAGAACAAGAGTTTGCAGTTCAGGTATGCATGATTCCAAGAGTCAATAAGATAAATGCTTTCGTGCTTCTCGTTTTCCTGCTAAATGCATAAGTTCCTGCGTGATTAGTCAGATAGCAAGAGTACTTTAGTTAGTTCATCAGCTTTCAATTGACAGAAATTTAATATAATGACAATGGGATTCCTGTTGCACTGAAGTCACTTTCTTCTGAGTCATAGCAATGCGCAAACAAGTTTCTCACAGAGATTGGTGTCCTATCAAGCATCAGGAGTCTTAATCCTGTTGAGCTAAATTGGATGATGTGTTGAAGGTAATAACAGAGTTTTGGTATATGAGTACCTTGACAACAGTAGTTTGGAAAATGTCTTGCTTGGTAATATTTCACACCTTCTCTGATGACTGATTAAGAATTGATGGGAAAATTTGTGATCATTTGCTGTTTCAGGGCCAAAGAATAGGAAACTTCAACTTGTTTTGGCACAAACGAAGTGTTATTACTTTGGGTACGGCTACTGGACTTTCCTTCCTACATGAGGAAGCTGAACAACCGATTGTTCACTGTGATATTAAAACCAGTCTTATCCTTCTTGGCTCTGACTTAGTTCCTAAATTGGAGATTGGTTTGGTGAAGCTTTTGCCTGATGATTTGACCCACATCAGTACATGAGTAGCTGAAACCACGTAAAGGATCACTTTCAGTGTACAACTCTTTAGGTTTGATGACTTTTATTGTAAGTCCTCGTTCAAGTGATAAATGTTGTCCTCAAATGTTTTCTACGGATAAGTTATACATATATTTGCTTGTACATGATCCATCTCGATAGATTTCATCTGTGATCATCATTGGTTTCTCCATGCTTAACTTTGCAGGAGTGCTCGACTAGGACAACTAACAAAAAGGCTGACATGTTCAGTTTTGGAGTTCTGATACTTGAAATATAGTAAGTGGACAAAGTAGCTGCAAGTCCATTAGGGGACTTGAGATGAAGAATCTGTTTGTATTATGTAATAAATGTTTAATTTTGTGGCGTTTGGCTTAATCGGTAAGGAAATAGTTAACTAACTAAATTCGCCATTGAAATTTCTATTTAGCCATTTGTGTTTACCCTTAGTTTCTGGTCTTTTCTGAGTTTGTCTAACTAGATATTCTTGGGGTGCATATGAGGAGTTGTTGCTTTGAGAGATCATATGTAGAATTGACACTTATATATTTAGCTTACAATCAGTAATTAAAATGCCGTCCAAGATCTTCATACTAATCTAACATCTGCGAAGGGGAAATGAAGTGATTTTTTCTTGCTGATACGCATGAGCAAGTCCAACCAGCTATTTCTTCCAGGGTACTTTCTTCATGCCTCTCTTTCAAGTGCTGCTCTTTTTCTTTTTACAAGTCCGGACTGTAGAGTTATTACATTCTGAAGTTGTAGTCTAACTGGGAATTAGTAAACAGTTTTTGTCAAGCACAGAAATTAAAGCATATATTGTTATCTACTTTATGAGCACGACTTGTAGAATTGTAATTCACACTTGTGTAAGGATTACCGCTTTGTGGTTGCAGTAACAGTTTTGCTTTAGCTCTCTCTTCTCAATTTCTCTTTGCAATACTATTAGAAGTTAACTAGCTTAAATAGGCACTTTTCAAAGGTGCTTATTAGGCAACACCACAAAGGAAGCTTATTAGCTCAAAGGTGCTGAGAATGCTATCCGCAATTTGGTAACACTGTTAGCTAATTATTCTTGCAGCAATCAGTTATAGTCATTATTCTGGTGTTTAATAGCTGAAAATCAAACTTCTAACTTTCCGTTTAGTTCTACTGATATAACTGGTGGTAGCATAATACGTATTGTGTTTCTGGAATTGGTGATATGCTTCTGTGTCAGCCAGAGAAACTGCAGTTTCGTTATGTATATTGTACCTGATGAAATGTTTTTCCACAGAAGGAGCTCTTTAAGATTTCACGTCTCAACTGCATATGAATTTTGTAATAAGTTAACCAGAAGGAGCATGCTTTGTGACCTTCCTTAAAATAATCAAAATTCCTGTTTTTCCATTCTCAGACAATCTCAATAGCATAATATTCATACCAGCAACAATTGTAACATATCGTAACGAGCACAGAATTTGAATTCTGTGAATTACGCATCCAATTTTGCAGAAGGACTTGTTAATTGCATGGTTGAACAATGATGAGAAAAAGCTTTGCCTTCACCCAAAAAGACTCTGTACGGAAGAGCAGACAAAAGAAGGTGGGATTTGATAAATGATCTGACTTCCCTCAGTAGTCGAGGACTTCGTTGTGAGAGAGAGATCTGGAGTGCTGCACGATTGATCTGCCGATCGAGTTGATCCATTCTTCTTTTTCCTTATCGGAGTCGGCGATGAAGTACATGGTCTCCTGAGGCGTGGAGAGCTCGAAGGTGTTGGCCCGATTGAGAGCGTCCTCTGCGCCCTTGACGGTGAGGCACGAGGAGACCGGAATAACACCGCGGGGGACGGAAGCTCGTGAGACGGCGGAATCCTTGAACCAGAAGAGCTTGCCCTGCTTGAGAACGAACCATCGGCGGCGCCAGGTCTTGATGTACTCGCCTTGCTTGGTCAGCCAGCCGGATCGCTCGGGATCTCTCCAGAACTCCACGCCGCCGTAGGCATCGGTATCTTCGACGGCGCCTCTCCCCGTCGCCGCACGCAACAGGCTCCACATCTCCTCTCCGCTGCTGTACCGTTGATCGATTTGATGAATTTGATCTTGGAACGAACGCAGAGCAGGAGGGCGACAATCGCGAAGAATCAACGAGAGGAAGGAGACCAACGAGGAGCCTGCTAGAAATTTCTTTCTTATGCATATCTTATGAGTTTATTTATAATAACATCTCACGCGGATGATGATTTTTTATTACAGCTTATAATAACAAAATTTTAGGTTTATGACACGGTACAATAATGTCGAAGATAAACAAAACATATACTGTGTTGTGTACACGAAGCAGCTACAAATAAGTTTACAAAACATATACTTCAACGAGGATGCATATACCCGTCGGCAGTTCATGCAATATGTTGTTGATCTTTGAGCACGAACAAACATGCCAGAACACTACTGACAGCAACAATCCTGCCCCATCTATCTCTCACATGAAATCCTACACTTCCCTTCGCCACTCTTCTATTACATACTTGAAGAATATAGGCCAGCTAAATCCTGTCAGATTATCATCAGTCTCTACTGTTTCAACGAGTTTGCGATCAGGTTGCTTTCTCCCTGTTTCATCTTATAACATCGTACGACTCAAAATTGCAAACGACGCTAACAGTAATCTTGACCTTTTTATGATCTCTCAACAAATGCAGACTCTGCTAGATCGATTGCCCTTGCAAGACCTGCAGCTTTATTTTCACATTCTCTCTGCTCATCATCTGGATTGCTGTCTGCCACTATACCAGCTCCAGTTTGCAGATGGGCAGCCCACTCTTGGCGCTTGTTAACATGCTTATACGAGTACATTGTGTTGTAGCGACCTCCACTGGGAAAAACAATAGTTCTAAGAGCAAGGGCAATATCCATATCCCCAGAAAATGATACATAACCAAATCCACCACTGTAAGGACCTCTTCTTGTGACTTCCAGTTGATCAATCAACTCCATAGCTTTTACCTGCGAAACAAAAGACCAAACAAAAGTCAGACACAGCTTACTCATAAGCTATAGATAATTGCCCAAAGTTGCATGTAGGTATATTTTTTATTCTTAAACTCTTAAAGATGGAACATAAAACCAGTAGAATACATGAACAGATGTCAAAACATTGCCCACATAATGACATTCGAGATCAATATCTATACTATGAAGACTAACCTTAGGTGCTCCACTGACTGTTCCAACAGGAAGTGCAGCACGCAGAGCATCCCAACAAGTTAGGTGATCAAATAACTCCCCAGTAACCTGTAAAAGTCCTTTTCATCAGAATTTTCTGCAACTTCCTCAATGATACATCCCAGACTGAAAACATAAAACACTTAAAGAATTTCAAAAGCATGATCATATTGCTGATAAGATTAGTTTGATTAATTTGATAGATATTATGCATGTCTCACATTCAGACAATACACCACGATGAATAGTGTATCATCCATTATGCAAGTAAAGAAAGAGTCTGACCGTTGAGCTTATATGCATTACATGGGAGTATCTCTCAACATTCATAAGTTTCTCAACCTTAACCGAACCGGACTTTGAAACCTGCGGTAATCACAAATACAAAACAAATGGGATTAAAACAAAGATTTAGAGTAAGACAGTTAAAATTACAACAGGTGACTGAAACCAAATGACTGAAGACTGGGGCATCAGAAATCTTGGAGCTTTGACACAAATCTTTAAAAATCAGGGAAGGAAAAACAAACCCGTCCAACATCATTTCGTCCCAAATCAACAAGCATGATATGCTCAGCACATTGTTTTTCATCATTCAGTAGTTGCTTTTCTAGTACTACATCCTCCTCTTCTACCACGCCTCTTCTTACTGTCCCAGCAAGTGGACGGTTCACAATCTTCCTCTGTTTATCAAAAGTGGCGGAACATTAATTTTTATGTATATCAAGAATATGACACAGCAGAAATCAAACATAAGGAAAGAACTTAAATAAAGATCGACTTCAGAAAGCATCTTGCTTTTTGAGGGAGTCTGAAATGTAAGAAGCAATTAGGTCGAGTTCTGAGCACGTATTCTTTTCTCATTGAACTAGGTGCCTGGAGAACCATCATGTTCCAACTACATGCTTGTTCAAAGTATTGGATGCAGCAACAATCTTACTCCTATCAAGTATGAACTAGCATTCTGGGTTGCTATCCAACTTCCTTAAAGTTCAAAGTAACTATGAAATGTTGCCCTCGTTTTCCTCTAAACAGGAATATTATTTCGGATTTCAGCAAAGACATTCAACTCATGATAAGATTAATGGCATTTCAATACCTTCTTCACCCGAGTTAGAATCTCAGGGCTTGATCCAACCAATATACATCCTCTAGCCTGAGTAACATTTCAAGATAAAAGAAAGGTCAGAAAACTGTAAAAATTTTACACAGGTGTACGAAGTGGTAGTAACTGAACAGCAAGAATAAATGATATCAAAATGTATAAGGACGGGAAGCATACTTGCAAATAGGTCATATATGGACTTGGGTTCACTACTCTCAATGCTCTATAAACTTCAAAGGGATCTGCAAATGTTCTACGCTCAAATCGCTGACTTAAGACTATCTGGAATATATCTCCCGCCATAATATGTTCCTTTGCCTGCAGAACAGCCTCCTTGTATGCTTCACTTGTCATTGTTGACATCTTCAATGATGCTCCAAATTGCCGAGTATGCAACGTTATGGACCCTGCAGTCAATCTTGGGCTAGTGCAGGACAATAAAAGATCAAACAATTTGACATGGCCAATAGTAAATAAAATCACAAGTTCGCTGCAATTATCAAGAACTCACCTATCAACATCATGTACCCTAAATAGTAAATTCTCCAGCCTAAGTTTCCCATCATGATAGGCATTCTCAAAAGAAGAATACTGGTCAACGCGTACCCAGTGGATCACATACACTTTCTGTGTTAAAAGAATCAGGATAAGACCACCTATTAGGCTTTCAGTATTTCAAGACATCCACGATCAGGTAAAAAACTAATAAAACTGTATGATGAAAGATTGATCGATAAACTTGGACTTGATGCTACTGTGAATGAGTATTAATTTTGATGTTTCTAAGATACCACATCCCCTTTATTACATTATCAGGTAAAACACCTAATGATGTTAGAAACCCAAAAAAAACCACAAGGAGACTCCATGGAGCATCAGTTGTTGCACAATTTTGGATTTTTATGTAGTTGAAAATATATGTACCTTTTCTACATGATCAAAGACGATAACATCATTGTAGAGGCCTAGGTGAATGTCTGGAAGATTCCTATCATCGACTGGAGCATTGGTGAAAGGAAGCTTCTTCCTTTCAACATAACGTATTGTATCGTATGAAAAATATCCCACCCAGCCACCTGCAAATCTATGTAGGAATTATGTGCAGCATAGTAATTTCTATGAAAAGACACCCAGTTAATTAAGCATTTGAATAGGAAGATGTGGTCCAAACCGTAAACTACTTCTTCCAGTTGGTATGTCTTATTAAATTCACATTTAGGATGAAGTACTGCCAAGTAATTGACCATTGAATAAGAAGATGCGTTTGATATTGGGTAATAACATCTATTAACTCTTCAAGTTACAAAGGAGATAACTTTCTGCTGTTATAATTATACGAATTTTACACGAAGCTAACTTCATTTAATCACTGGCACAAATTTAAATTGTGATAAGATGCTCTAAAGGCATGAAAAGAAAGGTTTACCACAAAAGGCATCAGGAAGTTCGCCTATTAGCTGGGGATTCCACCCTTCCATGATTCTTCGAGGGATCTCCATAGGGTCCTCAACAAATTCCTCAGTTCTCTGCCCTTCCTCATGGTCCATGATCGTGACCATGTTTTCTTTTGCTACAATCTCCATCGCTGGCTGAGCTCCAACCACACTATACCTACCCTGACAGATGACATTCAATTGCTCACTAGCCTTAGAGAAATAAAATCCAATCAGCGCAAGAAAATCGGTAAAGGTACATACAACATTAGTTGCTTGAACTCCTTGTTCAACAGACTCAAATAGAAAGCTAGGGGCTTCACGGTCATCCTCCTTGACAAGGCAACGATATGCTAGGACGGGTGTGAGATGGTCACTAAATATGCATCGGTATAGTGGGACCAGCTTCCCTCTCTTACATGACTCAAGAAACTTGGCAGGTTCATCATGGACACCCTCATCTGGTAAATTATCACACAACTACTTAAATTACCTTGCTTTAGGGCACATTTGATGAGAGTGCAACATCTGCATACCTATAACTGCCACTGCAGCCGAGCATCTCAAGGAGGAAGATGGGAGTTTGCAGCTGAGTGAGACTCCCTGCCTTGTATTACTACTGCTGCAAGCTACAGATGATAGCCGCGGGAAAGAGATTTGCTGGTTGAGGATGGCAGCAGAGCTGCCATTGAACGGACTTGCCATGGAATACAAAGCAGCAAGACGTCTGCAGAGAAGATGAAAATGAAAATTTTTTATTGAATTGAATCTAATCAAATATACTGAGAAGGAACTGAATTCTTTTCTAACAAACAAAATAACCAGTCTTATTCTAATATAGAAGGAGAGACAAGAAAAACAGACTGGTCATTTGATATCTATCTATCTATCTATACAGGAATCTAGGCACACAGCAATGAATGACGACGAAGTAATGATAAAGACTGCAGATGCAAAGTCAACAGAATCACAAACTCCTTGAGAGCGAGTCAGTCACTCAGTCTGTGTTCATTCATTGATACCCATATGAAAGTTTGGCATATATTTTTAAGGGATTAACGTAGACAACGCGCACCTTTGATCACCGGGACTGCAGGGGCTCTAGCGGCGAGAAGAGATTCAATAAATGAATAAGATATCAGTTATCTTATATTTTGTATTTGTTGGTTCTTGGTGCTGTTGAAAGGGATCTAGGTCTTCATGGAATCGCCGGTACAGCTACTCTGGCGGCGACGAAAACGGAAATTATATCACCTTTTTTCTCTGTCTCTACTGTTCAACTAGAAATAGAAGGGAATTACTTCAAATTTTATTATGGAAAGCGCATCCAAAGCTTTGGTGTCTAAAAGAGATTCTGGTTCGGATCTGATCCTGTTCCGGACTCGTACAAGGTACAGTCATGTCTTTTCTTCCGTTTCATGGTTTCGGAAACTGAATTCAATTGAAAGTTCAAAATGCTGAGCTACAAGAGCGAACTTCCAAGTTCCTAAGGGAGGCTGTTGCAGTGGCTGAATGAGACAGGAGAATCTTTTGGTAGAAAAATCACTATCTTCTCAAAGATGCACATTCCTGGTTATGATGCTTCAGATTTCAGCTTTTTTAACTTTAGTACCTTAAGAAGGATGAAGTTTCCTCGCAATCTTCCTTGTAAATATTTATATGAACATTATTGTAGGATGCTATGTGGAAATGGAGGTGTTTACAAAACATTGGTATATACACAGACTTCGCTAAAGTCATACTAGATAATATCGGTGTTAGTTCATAATCCATGCATGTACAAGGAGCTAACTGAGCTTAACTTGTACGAATTTCATTAGGCAAAAGACATGCATGGCAAACCAAGCAAAGTGCGCGAGTAATGGAGATCTGTTCATTTGTAGTTTAGAAGAGCCCTGAAGTTGAGCCCTGGGCTCGATCTTTTTGTCTAACAATCCTATATGGCTTTTGTCTTTGTTACATCCCTTATTTGTTGCGAATTCATAAGTCTCTGGCAGTGCTGTTTTACACTTGTATTAAATTATCAAATCTCTGCATACAGGCTGAGGTCGCAAAAAATTGTTGAGACAGAAACAAAGTTGGAGCAGCACTTGGAATTGATAGAAACTCATCAAAAAGAGGTTGTGTATTGTGAATGCTTAAGAAAAAATTGTTGAACAGCATCCAACTCTTCATCAATTGTTTAAGGTCATATCTAGATTCTACTAAAGATTAAGTGTAAATCTAAATTATAACAAAACTGTGCTGTAAGAAGACAAGATACCTTTATTCACTAACCTTTTTCTGTTTCTATTGATTCTGCCTCCTAGGTTGACGAGGCTCTACTGAAAGAACTTGAATATAGTGTTGTTTGATATTATGAACGGTTCAGTGCGTCTCACTAAACCCACGTGATTTGGAGGAAGGAGAATTTGTTTATTGAATGAAATACGCTTGCAATTGAATGTGTTTGTTTGTTATCTTTGCGCAACTTGGGAACATGCAGCTCCTCGCAATAATCACACCCACTCTCTATTATTACAGATTTTTAGACGAAGAAAGTGAGACGCACGCACCCATCATCATTGCACTGCTTCACGCATTACAGAAACATTATCCATTCACCACTGAACTTTCATACCACTTAATAAAACTGATCTTGTTCATATGGAGCAAAATTTTAGAAGCTTTAGAAGATTACAAGAATATATATATATATATATAGATGCTCTACGTCACCAACTGACTGTCTAAGAATCACCAATATTTTGAAGAAACATAATGAGGGCGGTCACCGAACTAAAAACCCCAAAACAGAGACGGTACAGTAACAAGCCACGGGGAAGCACTCGTATTCACTTTTAATGCCGCTTCCCCGCTGTATAACTAATTCATACATTTTGTAAATGATAGTTATAATAATAATAAACAGGAGTTAAAAAGTAAATTCCAATCTTCCTATGACATAACGATGAAGAGTTGTGGTGGTGGTATTGCTGATCATCAGTGCTGGTGGAGGCGAGTCTGTTGACTGGGTGGCGGAGCAGCAAGGGGGGTTGCGGGCTTGGGGCACTGGTAGCACTTGGCGAACAATCCAAATGTGTCAATCTGCTTCACGAAGTTGTCAATGCTGGCGTAGCCACCTAGCCCGAACCCAACCACGAGGACCCAACCCACCACGAACATGTTCAATGCATACACTGCAGTCCAGCTCGGCAAGAAGAAAGGTGGCTTTTCTGCTGCGTTCTGCAATTATATTGCACAATCCAAATGTCAAAGTAACTAAAAGCAACAATCAAACTGTTCCCCAAAAAAAAACTTTTTTTTACTTTAATAACAGACACATTAATGGAGAGAAGTAAATGTTTGAGCAAAAGAAGATTGACTTGTTTTCTGTGTTACCTTTTGCTTCCTCAAAAAGGGAAAGAGAAAAGAAAAGAGCAGCGGAGCCACCCCTAGCCTCTATTTATGAATGCATAACATCAAGTTCACATTGACATCAAGGAGAAAATCTAGCTTCAGAATTTCCTTTCGTTATCATTAAATTTCGTTATTTCATTGGTGAAAGAAAATGAACCTAAAGCAAAGATGTCAATCCGTTGCTTTCGCTAACCACAAACTTCTTCTGCTAGTACTATGTATTGTTTCTTCCTTTCTCCTTTAACCAATTGACCAAACATACAAGTTTGTTAATTAGTCTCCCTAATGAACTACGCATGCCTGAAAGAGAGTTCTAAGCTTTGTTTTTTGAAAGTAGCAGCAGTTGCGTGCACTAGATACTATTGGTGTTGGTGGTAAAAGTAGAAAACTACCTGTCTGGCAGCAGCTGAGCGGTAGGTAAGCATATGGGCTAGGGCAGGGATGATGTAAACCGTGAAGGAGACGAGTAAGGCACCAACGGCGGAGTTGATAGGTCCAAAGAAAGGGAAGATGATAGCCAGGAACCAGATTGGGACAACAACAGGCAGCCTGGCCAGTGCTCTCATGCAGATGCTGCGGGTATCATGTATACCAATCACCTTCTCCCACACAAAGTATAGGGGTGTGCAAGCAAACCCGAATGTGATGAACTGATGGATCAGCATGAGGATTACCGCGGCATCACGGAACCTTGTCCTTGGCAGTAGGGAGAAGGCGTTGGCATGGGTCAGCAGCTGGTCACCAAAGGCCCAGTACATGGCGGAGGCCGATGGCAGCGTCAGCGTGAACACGTAGAGGGTAGCCAGAAGATAAATGTACTTGAATTTGCGTGGTCTCCACATAGCGTGCATGATCTCACTGCAATTCGCAAAACAGCAGTTCGGATTATAGTAATTAATTACTAGTAAGTGCAGAAAGATAAAACACAAACTCAAGCTAATACATAATACTGGCTAGGTTAATTTGAAACTATTGATCAATGCAAGTCCGCAACACATGGGCAAGCATAAGGAGGTTTTATTTTTTCTGAATAAGATAACACGGATCATTAGATTATGCAACTAACAAAACGGTCTTTGCTGTTCACATGGTTGAACTAGTACTATAAAGTAGTAATCAACATGAAAAACAGCAAAAGAAGCAGAACAACAAAACTACAAAACCCAGGAGCCTAGTGCTTAGGCATGTTCTCATTGCATGTGCTTTGAATTTTCTTTTTTTTTTTAACAAAAAATTTTGAAGATTATTAGATCTAAAAGCTGTTAGCTCCGCATGAATCATGAATTCACATGTACTTCCTATTAACTTTTTCAAAAACTCTCAGCCCCTGAAATGTTAAAGCAGAGCTTTACAAAAGGCTTTTCTATCCAACATGAGCTAATAAACTACAGAATATAAGTTTATACATGATAAGAGATAATAACATGTTGCTTTACAAATTTGTTCCATCTTCCCGCTAATTGTTCCCTTTACATTGCATCAACATATTATTGAGGAACCAAATTCTATTTGTCCGCTATCCTCTTTAAAAGGTCTAACAAAAAGTCCACTTAAGTATGTTCCATCTATAATTGCTCTATTAATTCCATTTGCCACTCAGTATTCAGGTTGGAGTAGAAGAAGATCCCTTAAATTCAACTTGCAAGTAAAGCAAAGGAAAGACAGCCTGCCTAAACCTAGTTTTCATTACTTCCAACTAGCCTTTTAAACCGACGAGCTAGCTGGTCTCCACCAGTCCCTTCATCATTAACTCTTTGCTTATTTCACACTCATCGAGGTAATAACATAAATAATATTAAAGTTTGAGGAAGTGGAGACCAGAAACACAGGACAGGAACCATATTTCCACCTATATATACACATCCGCACTCTTTTACCTGGCAAAAGCTGCCAATAGAAGTTGCTGACCGAAAACAAAGCCTCGGCCCAAGTTAAAAAGGTAAGCAAAGTAAACAGTATTGGCTGGACTCAGACGGAAGCAAATCTGACAAAGTACTACGGCATTAATACAGCACAGTCATAGTTACTGTTGGGAGCAGCGCAGAGGAAGGGCTTACACAGTGACCGCATGTCCGCCGAAAGTGTAGAGTATATTGGTGGCGCCGGTGAAGTACAGAACCAGACTTGTCGGAGCAGAGTGTTCCACACGATCCACCTGCATCCAAAACAAATCATCATCCGCCATTGATGAATGCATGTTTCCTTCCTTTCTTTGAATAAAACTAATTATTTTAATATACCTGGCCGTGGAGGAAAGCAGCGATGGTTAAGTACCATGCGGTGTAGGTGGTCATGCCAAGCCCCAAGAAAGACCAGATCCTGTAGTTGTGGAACGACGGTATGAACACTGTGGTTGCACAGCATGCTCCAAAGATGTACGTCCATGTCCGCTTGTCCAAATGGTCGTTGATGTAGTATATATTACTGTAACAATCATCATCAAAGTCGAGTTAGCTAAAAAGTCAAACACATTCATCTGTTTATCAGTGCATCCACCAGCACCAATCGATCTCTCTTATTAATATCTAAACAAGTAGTTTGTAATCCAAACCCCACCTCACGTGTAGTCATTAACGGAAGAAATTGATGGATGAACAAATTATTTTGACATGGAAGAAGATGATGATGATGAAGAAGAAGAAGACATGGAACAAATTAGAAGAATGAAAGGGACCGAATTGTCGAAGAAGACCAGAAAAGTGAAGAGGTAACCTGGCACAACCAATGAGCTGGATGACTGAGCCGAAGAGGAGGAATGTGCAGTTGAACGCCAGACCAATCGCTTTCCATGTAGGACCCAGCAATCCGTCCAGCACCTCGAACCACTGCAGCAATTGTTCATAGATCCCGATTGATTTATCAGAAACCCCAAATGTCAATATAATATATTACTACATTACATTCATCTATTTAAGAATCCGTAAATGATTTCATATAAATCTAATCATGTGAAGATGAAAGCTCCAATTTTGAATCCTGAAGAAGAGAGCCGCCCATTCACAGTCAATGGTGATGTTTTAACAAGTTAAAAAGAGAGAGAAGGGAATTGATGAAAAGGGAGATGAGACCTGGATGACATGGTTCTTAAAGCTGACGTTCTCCTTCGCTTTGCGAGCTCTGTACTCGACGTAGAGAACGCTGATGAGGTACGCCGTCCAGCTACCCATCAACCCGTAAAACAGCTGCAGAATAACGCCGGACAACATCCCCATCTGAGAGAATGAGTACGGTAGAGTCAGCAGAACTTGCGCTACCTGCATGCATCATTAATAAATATCCCATTATCAGTTAAAATCTATTTAATACTGATTAATCCATATAAGAACCATGATAAAAAAATGCGATCTTTGATCATTACCTGATTTGACGCACAGCTGAACCAGGCATCCCAGGCAGAACCGCCATGCCAGAGCAGGCTCTTCATGCTCAGCTTGCCAGAACTGGCCTCAAGATTGCTGCCGTCAACCTCCATTCCGTTGGCAGCTTCATGGTCCGTTTCGTTGCTGCGGTAGTTGTTGGCCACTATGGCTTCCTCTGCTTGCTTCTGTGGTACCATTTCAATCTGCTTCTGTTTCTTCCCTGTTCTTGACCCTCTTCTTTTCTAACTACAGCAGCAGCTGCTGCAGTGGAGATGACGGAGGTGACGTATAGATCTAGGAGAGCTGTGAAGCGACAGAGAAGATGACAAAATCCGTCAGAACCTGAGAATATCTATTTACAAATTGAAAGAGAGCAAGAAAAAATGAAGAAATAAGAATGGAAGAACAAGAAGTTTGCTGTTTGCCTGAAGAGGAGAGTTACCAGAGGTTAACTGAAGAACACTCCCTCTGTCAAAGTTATATTTGAAGATCAGACGAAAGAAAGATGAGATACTTTTCGTTCTAGGGGATGGTTTTATGGACGTGACGGCAGAGCAGAAGAAGAGAAAAGGATTGAATGCTCTGCCTCGTAACCTGTAGGTTGCTTCTGCGGCCGCCGTCAAACCGAGATGTATGAAGAAGATGAAGAGAAGAAGGTAGCTGATGAAAAACGCACCTGTTGTTCTAGTAGTAGCTTTTTGTTGTCAATGAGAAAGCTGGAGGAGGTATAATAGTAAACAGAGAACTAGGAAGCTAGCTATCTCAGTCTATTGATTGATGAATTGAATCTTTTTCTATGGAGTAGGAGAAGTTTAAAGCTACAAACTTTGCAACGGAAAAAGCTAACTCTTCTATAACACTATGAATGATTTTCTCGATCTTTCTCTCTTCACAGAGAAAGAGAGAGAGAGAGACGATCAAAGATAGTGGAGCAATGGAAGAGGGAGAGATGGATTAATATAACAAGTCAGTAATTGATGATAAATAAATAATAACAGAAAGAAGAAGAAGATGCTCTCTTCTTTTTTCTTCCTCTCTTTTTCTGAAGACGGTGTAGAGTGTGGTATGTGAACGAAGTATTATGATGCTCATTTATTTATTTATGATCACTACTCTGCACCAATATATAAGTCACAGTCCGTTTGTCATTTCATTTTACTCAATTTTAAAATTTTTTATTTTATTTTCTATTTTTAATAAATTTTTTATAAATATTATATAAAATTTATTTAAAATATTTTTAAATTTTTATTTAAAAAAATACTTTCAAACGGTATCTCGATTTAGAAATATAAAATAAATCGACTGATATATAAATAAAGAAATAACAAGCACTTGAATCAAAGTAATGTGAAACAAAATGGTTGGAGCCTTTATCAGAAAAGAAAAGCATATGAGAACCATTTCAAATACAGAGGCCACTTTCAAGTTGGAATGACTTAATATTATTCCTCAGTTTCGCTATAAAAAAATTATCTTAAAAAAAACCATGAGAAGGAGACTTTAGTTCGGTAGTGTTTATTGAAATATTTTTTTAACAAAATAATTTTAAATTTAAAAATAAATTTGATGTTTTATTTAAATAATTATAAATAATAATAATATCTCATAATTTATAATTTTATATATTGTAAAATTTTAAAAATTATAAATATTATTAAAATTTTATTAAAAAATATCAAATTAAAATAATAAGTAATTTCAAATATATAAATATATTTTTAGAAAGAAACAAAGAAGAACGCACGACCAGTTTAGCTCATCTTCTCCGTTTTAGTGAGCGTTTAGAATTGCATTTCTAAACGTTATATTTTATTTTTTATTTCATATTTTATATATATTTTTTATAAATATTAAAAATTTTATTTAAAATTTTAAAAAATATATAAAAATTTTATATGGTGCTTTTTATTAAATATTTTATTTTTTTTGAAATAAAAAATAAAATTTATTTTTAAAAAATATAAAAATTTTATTTAAAAAAACTTTATTTCATAATTATTCCTAAATGACCCCTTAATATTCACCTGGAATCCATTTGTAAGCTTATATTCTTCTCATATCATACGGTAATATATTCCAAATAAAAATCTAAAAGAAAGTATTGCTTAGTCAAGATCTGGAGATAATTACTTTTTTCTTTCCACGCTTTAATTATTTATTTGTCATCACTAACATCAACATACAGGTACTAAATTAAGCTATTAGAGATGTCTAATCTTGAAAGATATGCCGGAATATCTCACCATCATCCTCCTCCTATCTTCTCTTTCCACTCAACTCAGCTTTAAAAATCATAATTATAAGAATAGAAACAATTTTTGGGTTAAACTATCGAATTAACCGATTGAACCGTCAAATTAATAATATTAAAATATTTTTAATTAATAATAATTATTATAATAAGAAATTTACTACTAATAATATTACTAATAATAATAGCTATAGTAATTATAATAAAAATTAAAATATTACTACCATAATTATCACTACCAATAATAATAATAACAATTAAAATTTATAAATAGAAATATTTAAATAAATTAGGAGATTAGAAAAAATAAAACTATAAAATAGATAAATTATAAAAGAGATATAACTAACTTTTTTAGGTATATATATTTGAGTCTAAATATTTTACAATATAAAAAATTTAAAAATTACTAATAATTAATATTTATAAATAAAAAATAATAAATTATATTTTTGTATTATCACATTCCGATGCTAAATTTAAATTACATATTATTTTTCAACATAAAACTATTAATAATTAATAATTATTTTTATATTAAATATATTATTAATTTAAAATTTTTTAATTAATTTTTAAAAAAAATTTTCAATCTGATTTGATCCGGATGGACGGGTCGACCAGGTCGAAACGGGTCAAATCGGATCGAAACGAATCGATTATATAAACAACATTTTTTCAAATCCGAATCGATTTACGTTTGAATCGACTGTTTTCGGATAGACCCGGACAGATCGGTCCGGATCCGACAACTATGTTAGAAACAGCTAAGATTTTGAGATTGTTTAGGAACAAAATGATTTCTTCATTATCTCAAAGATGGCACTTACCTTTAATTATACAACTCCATTCCAATAATAAAATTTTTTATACACCGGAATACGTATAGAGAAACGTAGCACGACATTCTTTTACTTCATTTAAATAATTAAAAAAACCATTTACACAAGTTAATGTAACAAGAGATTCCATGCTTCCAATTGCAAAACGAAATCCGGTGTAATTGGTGCGCCGCCTGAATTCCCACTTACAACAAACTTTTAGCTCTCCCTGATTTCCTGTTAGCTTCTTAGCTGATAATATCTTTTTTTAACAAAATAATCACCTTTCCAATCTTTAGTCTTAGTTTAATAATGACTTAGGGCTTGTTTACTATGGCATAAATTCACTTTTTCATAAGTGAGTTTAAAAATAAAATTAAAAATTAAAATTATTTAATAAAAATAATATTTTATAATTATTTTATATTATAAATAAATTTTAAACTTAAAATTTAATAAATAAATTTTTAATAAAAATAATTTATTTTAATTTTTAAAATTATTTTTTATTAAAAGTGAATTTAAAAAAAAGTATATAAACACGTCCTTATTATCTCCCTTGAACGCATATCATCTTTATCTTGATTCTTTGAGTTGCTACCGCTAACACCCACTAAGCTCAATTAAGCGTGCTTTAGTTTTGACAAAAACAACTAAAAACATAGCCTAGTGATGCTACTAATTATTATTATCTGGATCTTGATGCAAACCTGATTAAAGCCAATTACTAAAGCCAAAGCCACGAGGAACGAATTTTATTCTTTCTCTATATTGTTTACATTAATATTAAGAAGAAACACAAACTCAAATCATCACAACCACTTAATGATTAATCAGATACCTATAAGCAATCAAATTAAGGTACCAAAAAGAACAGCCTTACCCACTACTCTAGTCCCTACCAAAAAAAAAAGAATATACCACAGTTAATTCTGACGGCATTTTTAATTGGCTGCTTAAGTGCCATCTGCTTCTCAGCTTCCCTCTATAAATATAATCAAAAGTCTAATATGTCTCTTGAATAGTTGGAAGGATCAATACAACTAGCTGCATAATGCCATGTGCCAACTTCATTTTGTCTGCTCAGCAATCTTTCTAATTTTTGAAGTGATGATGATCAATTAAATTAACTCATCAAATAATTTGCATGGTTATCGCAATTGCATAACCAAAATTCAGAAGAACAAATTTTTTTTTAGAAAAAGATAAACTGACGTTTTATACTTTGCAAAATTCTGAAGCATCACTACGCCAACATAAATTTGTCTGGCTAACTGACTGCTTAATTAAAAGAAGGTGCAGCTTTGAATTGCCCGACCAGCAAACAGCTGCGGTTACTTAATTTCAAAGAGCTCTTCCTCAATATATTTATTTCAACAAAAAAAAAAAAAAAATCTTTTCCTCATTATATATGATAAGCTCTCTGTGGTTTGGACATAACTGCCACCGTCATATCTATATTATACAATAAATAAATCCAATATATGTACCTTTCCTATGAACGCAAAAACTATATATAGAACCAACAGCAATAACTTTTTCTGCTTCCATCAGTCAGTAAATAAGATTTATGGTCTGGTTCACCGTTTGTAGCCATGGCTACCGCCGCATTGCAAGGAGAGCCTGAGCTTCTTTTAGTTCTTCATGTTAGCGTGTGGCCAGCCATGGGCCATAGCAGCAGCTCGAGATCCAAAATAATCCATCAAGGACTCATATTCATTTCATGGATTGCTGCTTTCCTAATCTTAAATTATTTCAATGATCAATATCTACTACGAAGGTTCGGCTACCTCGTGTCTACATATTACGATGGTATTTCACAATCCCTCCTTGAGCCACGCCATCAAAGTCAGTTCACTCGTTTGCTTTCTACCATGTATGCATTGGTTTCTACGTGCCTGCCATTATTCTTCCGGACAAATCCCTCAGATATTTGACAATTTATCCATATTTGGAGTAAAGCATTACCTAACAAGTGACCGAAATCAAAGTCCGAACAACTCCATCTTCAAATCTAGACTTTTTAAAAATGTTACAACTAGACAAACTAGAGAACGGGCTCCAACTAGAACCTAAAACACTGTTACTCTGAAAATTTGATTCATATGATTTTGTTCTAATTATCACTTCATTTTCAATATTTATTAGTAGTCCTTGAACCTAGGCGCACCTCTAATTAAGAATCAAAGACGTAGAATCAAATCAAGCAAAAGTCAAATCTCGTTATTAAAACTTCAGCTATAACAGAATAATCACATAGTCATTCACTATCTGTAAACATACGTAGCCGTGGAGATTGATTGTAAACTACGTATTTATGTCGGTAGTAAGCCAAGACTCTATGCATGCAACGTATATATTATTTATATCAAGTCAAACCTAGAATTTGCAAAATGACTTATTTGCAGATAATAACTTTGACCTAATGACAAGAAACAACTCGGTCAGCCTAAGTTGCAGACTTTTAATAGTTAACGAAGCAATGTTAAATGATTCGGCACTCAATTTAAGAAGTTGAATTCTACCGAGCAAGTTTTTTATTTATTATTATTATTTTAAATGTTTGGGAGAGTTCGATCATTATCAACCATTCGTATTAAATGCAGCATGGGCACCTACGTATTACTACTCTGACTATAGTTTTCTACTTCATTGTTATTTTTTTATTTTTTCTTTTTCTTTCCCTCCTCTTCTGCTATGAGATAATCCTCCGTTCAGAAACTAAGAAGCATCAGCGGCTGTAATGCTCGCTGAATTCAATAGCTCTAAAAGAAAACACATATAGATAAACCTCCCACTTGAGAGTCAGGACAAATTCCATTAAGAAGAATGGTGCTCCACGTCCTCGGGCATCTTCTTTGATCCTCTCTCTGTTCTTTGTCTCCTATCTATAATATACGTAAGATACGGGTTAATAAATTGGAACAAAACAATCTATCACACAGTAAGAACAATTTCAATTATCAAAACCTAAATAAAGTGGACTGATGCTTCAGGCTTAACGCCATACATGTCATTCTGTGTTAAGAAATCCATAACACATGTTCCCTCGGAGGGGGTCAAAAGAATAGTGGACCTAGCAATTTATCAGTAAACAATGTTAGCCGTAGTAAAGGATAATTTTAATTGAAACGAAGGTGGGAAAAAGAAAGGATAATTTTAGTGATTAGTAGGCTAGCAAGCTAGTAGAATCCACAAACAAAAAAGTTGAAGGGGGCAAGGGTGAAATGACTCGGTTATCTCTTCCCTCCGTGTCTTTTTCATATATATATATATATATATTCTCTTACTATAATAATGGTCGTTCTTCAAACTCAAAAAATTAAAATCAGAAAGTGAAATAGAAATAAGAGCTCAATGGCTGCCATATCAAAAGGACCCATTGCCCATAAACTGGTCCACCACTTTCTTTCAATTGAGTTGATTTCCTTGCACTAACAAAACACCACTACCCATTGTTCCTTTCTCTTCTAATTAATTCAGTACAAGCAACCTCCCGAAAAAGGAAAAATTAACAATAGCTTCAAGATCATGCCATTCTAAACAAATTTGAGAAATATGTTCAACTTTCAAAACAAAATTAAATAAATCAACGGGTAGTACACCTAGGAAGCCCCTGGCCTTTCAAGCAAATGATATCATCGTAGCTTTGCTGCTTAGTCCAAAATAAAACCGTAAGACCAGGAAATGCTGCATGGTTCCTGCTTCCCATTTTCAACATTTCAATACAAGAATTTTTATTCAAATCTGACTACTTAACAAACAAATAGAAGAAACATCATAGTAACTGTCCAGCAATGCTTCTGTTGACTGTTCGACCTAGGTTTCTCATTCTTAGCACAAATATTTGATCAGTCAACAGTTACAAAATCAATTCAAACTGAGTCTAGTTTGGTATAGTATACATAGGTCAAACTTGAGCCTGCATAGTTACACTGCATACTTAAATAAGCAACAGTGGAGTAACTGACTCTGAAAAATAAAATGGAGAAGAATACAACATTAGGATTACACGATAAATAGTAATTTTCATGAGCAGAGTAAACTACATTGAAAGTATGGGATGTTTCATCCCGGGCATGAGGGCTGGTTGGTGCATGACAATTTCATCATCAAATTGATCCGAGTTCGTTGAACTAATTCAATGAGTACAGATTAAAGTTGAATGCAAGAAATCCATCTAACAAACGAGTCTCATTTCAGAATTTCACGAACACTATTCACAGTCCTATATAGCTACTAATAAATGGATATGAGCTGATCATAGTTTGGAGGTATCAGGAATTCAAGTAGCTAGCATAACTAAGAAAGCGAGTTTGGTGAAAGGACAATCATTCAGAAGGACCTGAGCGCACTTCACCCGCCTACCACCCCCACCCAAATTTTTATTTCAAAGCTCTCAACGAACAAATGAAAGGGACATTAGAATCACACTCGAAGTCCAGCAAACCAAATCAAGAAATACAAAGTGATAGCAGCTGGTGCCTAGCATAAACAGAGCCCAACTTTCTTAGGAGAACTAAGATGATCAGGTTGTCTTCCAATTTGATGGGGGCGCAGATGCCATTGATTTCAATAAATATCTAGTTTATTGGCTTTACTGCTTACGAAAACATGGAAACAGAAGCTACAAGTTCACAATATGAAGCTATCTTGTATAATTTGAAACGCCATATATGCTTTCTCTTTAGAAAGATAGATTTTTAACACTCCACTATCTTCAAAATAAATGCTTGACCAAAACCATTTCTCAATACACAAATGAAATTCAATATATCATAAAACTCGCAAGATTTTCAGCACAACAAATCATGGTCACAACACCAGCGACTTACAAATTCGCTGTCCTTACTCTAACCGATTCCAATCGGTTGCTTCCTTCTTCTTCTTCTTCTCAGAGAGGAAGAGAAACAGTGTGTATGAATCGGTGATCGACAGAACGAACAACACGCGATGATGGACAATGACCGACAGACGGCTTTCAAACTTCAAACAAAACATAGCAAACAAACATATAAACAGGCCGTTTATAGGCCGGCCCGCCTTATTCACTATTTCTTTCAGGCCTCAAATTCGTAGTTGTTAGGCCTTACAATAAATATGCCTAATAGCCCATTCGTGCTAAAATAAAAGTCGTGCTTATGTTCTCGTTTCATTACTACGCCGTCGCTTGTTTCATTCGTCCTGTTCTTCGTTTTTCTCTCTGTTGTAGCTAGCAGTTGTTAAGGTTAGAGATGGTTGATCCCGCCATCCGCCTTAACGGCAGTGAGCTCATCTTGGCCCTCAGCTTTGGTAGTTATTTTTTAGTTTCGCTAGATAGATCAGTTGTAGTTGTTCCAGTTGAAGAAGGGAAATGGCGATCAAGCTATCCAAGGCAGAGGAGAAGGTTCAGTACGACCAGAAGTTTTGCCAGCTTCTAGATGATTACAGCCAGGTTCTCGTCGCTTTGGCAGACAACGTTGGCCCGAACCAGCTGCAGAATATCAGGAAAGGTCTCCGCGGAAACTCGATCGTGTTCATGGGGAAGAACGCGCTCATCAGGCGATGCATCAGGATCCACGCGGAGAAGACTGGCAACAGGATTACGTCAACATTTCCCACTTGTCATCGTAAGTTTAAGTTTGCATTTTCATGATAATTTCTTCACGCGTAATCAGTTCATTCTCTCTGCTCTATCCCATTTGATAGGTTTTTGAGATCGAATTATTTGTTTGATTGCAGGGAATGTGGGATTCATCTTCACTACGGGTGATCTCAAGGAGGTCAGCGAGGAATCACCAAATACAAGGTATGTAGTAAATAATTTTTTAATCGTAGCATGGCATGATGTACAGAAATAGTCGATAAGGAATGATTAGTATGTGTTGTATTAGTTATATATATGTTCAATCTTAAGGCATCATGAGGACCGTTGTGTGTCATTAAAGTCAATGCTAATAGATTGGTTTCCAAGTTGAATGTTTATGAGGATAGGAATTTATTTCTCTCTCCAATAAGTGAACGAGAAAGTCAGTCAATTGTTGGAAATACGGCAGTGTGCACGAACGAAAAATAGCACAGCGAAATATATAGCACACATTAGAATCTTGCAATTCAAGTTGAGATTGTTAAAGATGAATAAGGCAATCACACAACACCAGGATATACGTAGAGAAAAACGAAAAAAACCCCACGGTGGTGGAGTCACACAAAAAAATATCACTATGCGATGAGATTACAATGTAGGCTTACAACTTTGCTTTTCTTGCTTGCATTCTCTCTTTGCATGCTTCTCTCAAATTCCACACATTTGGGACATATATATAAGATGCAAAAAAATTATTTGATAGCTAGTCCACTAAATAACTAACTTTCCAAAACATCTCTTTGGCATTAGTTCCTTGGCATAACTTCCTATGGTAGTTAGATGAATTTGGACATAACTTTTTTATGAATCTGGACATAACTTCTTCATGAATGAATCTGGACATAACTACCATAAAAGCTATGTTGGACTAAATGGTGGACTACCAACAGCTACTTGTGGACTACTTGATTAGAAGCTCACCAAAGTGTTTTTATATCCAACATCAATCACTCAGCTAACAACAAAGTATGAGGAACTAGTGTGTCAGTTGCTTTAGTATTGAGCTTTGGTCCTGAAAAATGGACAACATAATCTATGAAAGTTAAATCTAGGGAATGCGCAAGATAAACAATAATGTCTAATAGTTTGGTACCTTCATTCTGTAAAATCTGAAGGTTTGTCTATGCATAGTAACCTCTTCTTTTTGTTACAAAGATAAAGGGAGCAAGCTATGCTTGTTAGACTTGAGCTTCAAAGTATTGATGTTACAAAGATGAAGGGAGCGAGCTATGCTTGTTAGACTTGAGCTTCAAAGGATTGATGTTACAAAGATAAAGGGAGCAAGCTATGCTTGTTAGACTTGAGCTTCAAAGTATTGATGTACTCTTAAGATCTAAGACCTTCCCACCACCTTTTGCCTTCATCTGCCAAAGCCCAACGACTTTACTATTTTGTTTGGGAGTGAACCGCGTAATGCAAAAAAAGAAATCTGCCTCCATGTACGGATTTTGTCACAGATATCATCGGTTAGTATAGGAGGTAGGCTTAACATAATCTCTGCATAAGCTCTCCTACGTTTATTTAACTCACTGACCAGAGCTCAACATCAATGTCATGTTCAAGGGCTAGAGCATGCTTATGATTTTGTTCTGTTGAACAATATCGCTTTGTAGATAGTTATTCTGACACGATATGTGTAAATTTTGGTACCTTTTTTTGCATCAGGTTGGAGGTCGTGTTGGACTTGTTGCTCCCATTGATGTCGTTGTTCCCCTCTGGCAACACTTGACTGGATCCTTCCTTGACTTCCTCGTTCCAGGTTAGACAAATCTCATCCTATATGACAAAGCCATAAATAGCAACTCTTGCACTCGTTCATTTCTTTATCTGCAACATTCAGGTCCTCAACACAGATTAGTAAGGGTACTGTTGAAATCATTACACCCCTGTTGAGCTGATCAAGAAAGGAGACAAGGTTGGTTCTTCTGAGGCTGCTCTCCTTGCTAAGCCTGGGATAAGGCCTTTCTCTTAGATCTGGTGGTGTCGTCTGTCTATGATAATGGTTCTGTCTTCAGTCCTAAAGTGCTGGACCTCACTGAGGATGACCTGATTGAGAAGTTTGCAGCTGGCATTTCCATGGTTACTTTGCTTTTGCTTGCCATTTCCTCCAACTTTGGCAGGTGCTCCTCACATGTTCATAAAGGCCTAAAAAATTGTGCTTCAGTTGCAGTTGCCACTTGGTATACCTTCCCATAGGCTGAAAAGTTCAAGAGTATCTCAAGGTGAGGCCTCTGTGCTGATATGTCTGTAGGTACTTGGCTTTAGGCTGCTTCATGGCATCACTTATAATTGGCCATGTTTAATGCAAGACCCGAGCAAATTTGCAGTTGATGCTGCACCAGTAGGTGCTGCCGACACAGCTGCAGCATCTCTCAGCTGCCAAGAAAGACGAGAAGAAGGAAGAACCGGCTGAGGAGTCTGACAATGACATGGGCTTTAGCCTTCTTGATTAGAAACATAAGCAGTTCCTTTTTCTAAAACACAAGCACTCCAAACTTCACATTTGATTCAGGCTTTAGTTTCTGCAGCATAGGTTTGAATTCTGGTTGGTAGGAATTATGGGTACATACCAGAATTTGTGGCTTCAGTGACAAATTTGAAGTGTATTTTCAGATGTATTTTTTATTTTTTTACATGCAAATTGTCCCTGTTCATAATGTGAAGCCTGGAAGTGGTGCTGCGGTCCTTGTGGAAAGGCTGTCTGTGCTTTTTATATGCTTCCGTTTGTAACCAAATTATATATGATTCATGTACGAAAATTTGCATTCTTATGCCTATCGTCATAGTGCTTTTTATCTTCTCAATCAGTCTGTTGGAACGGATGTGTTAGTAATCTAACTCGACCTATTGAACAGAATTGTACACCTGTATGTGCTGTGAGCATGGGGAGACGTAGAAGCAAGAAAGGAATGTCAAAGAAGGATACTCCATGCAAACTCCTCCGAAGTCTCCAGGAACCAATCAAATACATGGGACGGCTCTCATCTTCATGCCAGAATCAAAGAGGTACTTATTTTTGCTTCATCTCTTTCTTCTGTTGATGAGGAAACAGTAACACGCACATCGATCTTGATCATCCTTCAAGTCCAAGTTCAAGCTGTATACGGCAGGTATCACATGCCACCACCCCATGGATTCACTTTAGTTCTGATGGGTGCTGCATGCTGTTGCTTACCCCACCAAAGGATACCTAAAGTTTTCATCTAGGACACGATAAGAACTTCAGCGGAAATGTGGGGAACAATTCCAAGGCACTATTTGCAGGTATTTAATTTTTTCCCCTTGGCTATGCCGTGTGATAAATGCAAGTCTTTTGTTTTCATTTGCACCTTGAATATACTAGTGACACCGACATCTATCATTTATTATCTGCTAGTACAATTAGCTAAAAGAATTAAAGAACCAGTGGAAGCATAATCTCATGCGCCTGTTTGATCTTTCGCAAGCAAGTTCACATTCATGTACGCTGAGGTACCATCTGTTAACATGCCTAAGTTTATGTTATAGAGATCAATATAAGACCTTGTTTTTAATTTATTATGATGATCCAATTCTGCTTCTAGGTACTTGCATGAATCTAACCTTATCTCAACTCGAAGACTTTAAACAGTACCTGCGGGGTTGATTATTTCCTAGCTTATCTAACGCGATACAACTGGAAGAATATATATATAAATATGTGTATGTTAGTGGCAGCTAGTCAAAAGTTTCCACGGCAGTTGAAATGTTAGAAAACCAACCACGCCGACTCTTGCCTTCAACTGTCTTCCAACATCAAACTTTGAGTATAAATTTGAATTGAATTGGTCCCGTCCAGCTCTGGAATACAGATAGAACAACCACAGGAGACACAGGCTACTGCCCACTCACGAGAAAATTAAATGATAATCCTAGGCATATCCTTAGAACATATACCAATTAATATTTTCAAAAACTATGAATTGTATGCATGGAGTACAAGGAAAGCGTGTGGGATTTGGTTATGTGGATAAGCTCGATAGACGTTTATCTTCTTCTTTTTTGTTTGTTAATATTGTGCTCTATGACCCAATTTCCAACTTGTCTTCGCCGCTTCTTCGCTTTTCTTCCTTCATCATCTTATTAAAATTCAATTCGTCGGCCCCTTGCTACGTTCCCACCGAAAATTCCTCCTCATTCATGAAACAAAATTCCACGAGCACAATATCATTCAAAATATCCGAAATTTCCAAGCCTTGGTTTGGCATCAATATATACATACATATGTGGTGTGGTCCTTCTTATATATACATATCTTCTCCTAAGGCAAAAGAAATTGCCAACAAACACAAATAAACACATACTTCTTCCATCTATTTACCCATTCATTTTATTCATTCCTTCGTTCATTAATAAATTATTCATCAGAAAGAACATCCTCCCGTAGGTTGTTAGCATATAATTACAAAACTCTGGAGAGGAGCTCATTGGACATGGCGGCATCAAAGATATCATCACCTTCGTCTCCCAAACCCTCTGACAAGCAGCAGCAGCAGCAAAAGATGCCTTTGCTCTCCTCATCATCAGATGCTACGTGCTCAGCTGCAGCTGCAGCTTACGAACAATACCTCCGACTTCCAGAGATATCCAAGCTCTGGACATCCAAAGACTTCCCGCAATGGAACAACGAGTCCATTCTAAAACCTTCCCTGCAAGCTCTCGAGATCACCTTCAGGCTAATTTCGATCGCTTTATCAGAACCAAGACCGTACGCCAACCATCGTGAGTGGACACGTCGGCTGGAGTCCCTAGCTTCTCACCAGATTGAGCTCATCGCAGCCCTCTTGGAAGACGAGACCCTCGCTGGCAGTGGCGTTCCTGTTTCCAACCTCAGCTCTTCGAAAGGTCTAGTTTTGACTCGCATGAACTCTGAAGATGAAGTCTGGAAACTCCCTGGCTCTGACCCCGTTGTGAGCCGCACGAGCGAGGAAAGTTTACTTCCGAGATTGGCAGCGTGGGACAAGTCTGAAGACACAGCTTCCAAAATCTTCATGCAGATTGAATCACACATGCGCCGATGCAGTTTCACACTAGGGCTCGGAGAACCAAACCTTTCCGGCAAACCCTCACTTGAGTACGACCTCGTCGTCCGGCCTTCAGCTCTCCACGCCCTCAAGAAGTGCCCCCTAGACTACCTGAAGAACTACGAGAATCACTACCTCTTCAACATCCACCAGATCTTAGAATCTTGGTTGTTCGCACTTAAAGAACTCCTGAGAAAAGTTGAGAAGAGAGTTGAGGTAGAAGATTGGGAGACGGCAGCGAGCACATGCTGGATGGTTGAGAAGGCCTGGAAGCTTCTAGGAGAGGTGGAAGACCTGCATCTTCTCATGGATCCCGACGACTTCCTGCAGCTGACGAACCAGTTAGAAATAAAAAAGAGCAGCTCACCTTCCTCCTCTTCTGAGGAGGGTGGTTTTTGTTCCCGATCATCAGCTTTGGTGGAGGTGACAAAGCGATCGAAGGATCTGAGACAGATGGTTCCTGACATATTGGGAGTTGAGGCAGACCCCTACGGCGGGCCGAGGGTTCAAGAAGCCGCGATGAAGCTGTACCACGGCCGAGGTAGAAGGATTGAGAATGCCGGAAAAGTTCATTTGCTTCAGGGAATGCAGGTGGTGGAGGCTGCAGTGAAGACGTTCTACTTCGGGTACGAGAAGGTTGTAGTGGCGGTGATGGGGAGCTTGGAGTCAGGCGGGGAGTCGGCGGAGGAGGTGTTCATGGAGCCGCCTTACTACCCGAGCCTGGACGCGGCAAAGACATTCCTCGGGCATGTATACTGGCAGAAACAGAAACAATTGACCGGTCATCAGAGTACCACCACTACTCGGTCAAACAGATGCGTGGACCACCCGAACACAAACTGACTGCAATTTCGTTGTTATATATTATAGTGCATTAGTGAGCGCTCTTTGATTTTGGGTCTAAAACTAAAAAGATTGCAATTGAATTTGAATTGAATTCTTGTTCGATGATATCAGATCAGGTTTGCTTTGCTGACATCAAGATGTTGTATTCTATTCACGATATCAGAAAGTAGGCTTCGTCGGAATTGTTCTTAGAGATACGTACGTACGTGTTCGTGGAATTCTACTTAATGAATTTTTGCATTACTCCTCGTTATCTTTGCTTTAAGATTTCCGTTCTTATGTGTCTCCAGATTTGGAGAGGGATGTTCTAACTGTTTATCCGTTAGGGTTCCTAAGTAATTTTATGTTTTTATTAAATATATTTTTTATATTTATTTTTGTAAATTTGTTTTTTAATAATATTGTTTTTATTTTCTACTTACTTTTTAAAAAATGTGTTTTTTAAATCTTCATTCTAAACAAGTAACACGCGATCGTTTAGTGCTTATAATATGAAAAGATAAAATATTTTTATCACAACTGTATTTGTTCAGCTCATTTAAAAAAATATTTAATTTATTTAAAAATAATTAAATATAAAATTTATATTTAATCAATTTTTTTTTTTTAAAATTTATTTTTATTTTTTAATTTCGTGAAATTTATTTATATGTATTTACAATATAAAATGTTTTTACTTTCGGGCCCTAAGTGAATGGAGTGGAGGAACTGAGAGATCTATCGTTCGGTAGCAGCCTAGCAGGTAATGCGTTCGTTCATTTTCAAAAATGCTCTTTCGTTTCTGTTATGTAATATAATAGTTAGGCGTAAAATTCGGGGCCCTTAAGGGAATGAATAAAGACGGTATGGGCCCATCTAAGTTGGACCGCCGAATTACTTCTTTTTCCCCCTGCCGTGCCGCCCACTAAGAGCAACAAGAAACCCATAGCGGTTGCCCGGAAACAGGAAGGCGGTCTCTGTTTGTTGTTCTTAGTGTTAGGCAGCCTCCCACTTGCTCGCAAGAGAGAGTCAACTCTTCGTTTGATTTTACACTCGATAACAATCAGAAAGAATTCATGGAAAGAGAGTTTCCGCGATCGATGGATTCTCTTTCCCTTCTTCTTATTGATATTTTTATTTTTATTATTAATCCATTGCCTTTGACTTGCGATCCTATAAGAAATAGCAGCAGAAGAACCACTACCACCACCGCTCCTTCTTCTTGTTGGATCTCTCGACGACCGACTCGATCTTCCTTCTTTTTCGTTTTTTTATTTCCTTAGTCGATCAATTTCAAATAAAGAAACCAGCTGATAGTCGTGACAACCGTGGAGATCTCTGATGGATCGATCAATTGATTAAAGAAGAGATTTTTGGTATCTACTCCACTTCCCTCCCTCTTTGAGTCTTCTCTCAGCAAAGCAAAGCAAAACCCTCTCTCTCTTTCTCTCTCTCGGTACTTGCTAAATTTTCCTTTTTCTTCGCTCTCTCTCTCAGCGAAAGCAATTCAACAACGAAGCATTCAGAGCTCCTTCTTCTATTTGAAGCAACCCAAAAATATTAAATTTACAAGCTTCCCAGGTTTCATTTCTGTTGCTTATTTCGTTTTTCATAAATTCACCCAGCATTACCTTCGAAGTTATTGACTTTCTTTATGCATTGAACTCTTCATTAAAATGCTCATTCCTTCGCACACTGATCACTTGATTTCTATATATACATTTAAGCATCAATTGATAAGGCTTTGTTTCATATTGCTTGAAAAAGGTTGCTGAACTTTGATCTCGACTTTGTTCTGTGTTTAATCAGCAGGGGACATACTATGCCGTCCAATTTCAAACAAAATTCATATCATGCTGATGATGTTGAGGAATCCAACTTCAAGGAGCAAGCATCTACCGGTGGTAATGATGGGGCGAATCATAGGATTTTGCAAGGTTTGCGGAAAGAAGGGGATAATTCTATCATCAATATTTCTTCCGATTTTGTAAAGAGGCCAACTGGTGAAAGGTATTATTGACTGAAAACTATCTTTGCTGTTTATTATTCCAGAAGAAGAAAAGACCATCTTTACACGCGTAAGCTATGATGGTAGACTGTTTTTATTTTTACTTTGTGTTCTTCTTTTGATTCCTACATATGTAGTTTGTATTACACTGGAGAAGTCAATAATTTTCTTTTGATCCAGTCATATACTCAGGGCTTTCTTTGCCTTGTTCTGGTTCGTATAGTGTGCGATTATAGTGTTTGACATTTTATAGTGCTAACGAAATAAGGGTGATCTTTCAACTTATTTAACTCATCTCATTTGCACTACTAAGACATTTCGCCAATTGTAGGCATAACGAAATGCAAGCAGCATTTGATGATATGTTCGATGAAAATGGAAAGCTGCCGAGCGGATTGAAAAGAAGTTCTGCACCTCTACTCTCTGGGTTAGCCTATTGCGTTTCTTCTTGCAGCATGATATTGCTCAACAAAGTTGCTCTTTCCAGCTATGGTTTTAATGCTGGCATATCTCTAATGTTTTACCAGGTGAACTTCCATATATACATCCCTCTTTAAGCATGGATATTATATTATTTGGTTACTGAAAGAATTTGTATGTAAAGAGTAGGTGCTACTTGACTTAGCTGTGTAGTACACCGAGAAGAAATATTAGAAGTACTTATTAAACTCTTATTTTGCATTATGCAGAATTTTATTTGCGTCATGATTGTTTTAGCATTGGGAGCACTGCGGGTGGTCTCAACAGAAAAACTCACATGGAAACTTATTCGCATATGGATTCCTGTCAATCTTATATTTGTGGGCATGTTGGTGACAGGCATGTACAGGTATGCAAGTTCTTCAATAAGACTGATGCCATTCAAGAAGCTCCAAATATCTAATATTAATGTCCATTTGGCTTTCCAGCAAGCCAATATATTGAATAATGTTGTAAATACATATTAACCTAAGCATAGTCTTCTCTTAGTCAACAATGACGTTAAATATTAGTGTATTGAATCGTTTCTTATGATAATTTAGTGCTGAGTCTACCTTCATCTTTTTCCCCTTCAGTTTGAAGTATATAAATGTGGCAATGGTGACGGTCTTGAAGAATGGGACAAATATATTAACAGCCATCGGGGAAACATATCTTTTCAAAAAGCACCAGAATAAGAGAGTATGGGCAGCCCTTTTCCTAATGGTAAAAGCTGTGTTCATGATTTTTTTTTCGGTGTACATCCTCCGTTTTCTTTTTGATGTAAATGTAACTCAAACTCCATTTGTGCAAGTTCTTTCTAAAGTAAATTGGTAAACAAACCTAAGAGCTTCTAGTATTCACTCCAATGACCACATTTTAGTGCATTTATCTGCACATCAACGTTTGATAAACAAGAGAGTAATGCCACACAACCAACATTCATTTGCAGATATTGGCTTGAACTATCTTTTTGCTATTAACATGCAATGCTTTTTTCTTTTTCAGATTATATCAGCTATAAGTGGTGGTATAACCGATCTCTCTTTCAATGCAGTGGGATACACTTGGCAAATTGTAAATTGCATTCTTACCGCTAGTTACTCCGTAAGTATCTCATATCTTCTGAAATTATAGACCTGGCCACATTTTATTATAAGAAGTATAGCATGCTTTTATACTTGTATATACCCAACAATTTACAATTTTGTATCCTTGGTGATGCTAACTCTGCTCATGTTTTTTTTTTTGGACAGCTGACTCTCCGACGTGTTATGGATACTGCAAAGCAATCAACCAAATCTGGATCACTTAATGAAGTTACGATGGTGTTACTGAATAATGCACTATCTTTACCTTTTGCAATCTTGTTGATGTCTCTCTTCAATGAATGGGAATATCTCTACAACTCGTTAGTACCCTTTTAACCCATTCTCCTTGTTTTCATGCTGATATTTGGCTTTTCAGGCTATATTATGATGTTGTAGTTTTATTTGTATTATTTTTAACAACCAGTTTGTTTGTGTTCTCATTCTAGCCTTGCTTATGAATGCAGAGAGGTTCTCAGGATACCTATGTTCTGGCTAGTTGCCACAGCTAGTGGAGTACTTGGACTTGCCATCAGCTTTACCTCCATGTGGTTTCTAAACCAAACTGGCCCAACTACTTATAGGTACACTTCTGAAGACAATAATCCAAAATTTGGATTTATGCATAAAACAGAAGAGTAAATTTACCAAAGTTAGACATATACTAGCTGCTTGCATGGGAACAAACATGGGACACCATTTTTTTTTGTTCTAGCTGTTATTCATTTATCACCAAGTATATCTCACTAAAAGAATGATCCTCTTCTATTTGCAGTCTTGTGGGATCATTAAACAAGATTCCCATATCTATCGCCGGTATCATGCTGTTTAGAGTGCCTTTGAGCATTCCCAACTTGTTTAGCATTCTTTTCGGTACGTATCTTAACCTTCAATGCTATATTCGTCATTCGTAAAATCATCAGCATCTTATACTTCGGGTTTCAAGCAGGTTTGTCTGCTGGGGTGTTTTTTGCGAAGGCCAAGATGAAATCATGAATGCTTTAGATAAGAAATACACTACATATATGCGAATATTTTGTAGCCTCAAAGGAGGTATTGCTGAGGGTACCAGCCCAGAGTTTAACTCAGAGAGTTTGCTGCCTGGAGATAAACTTTCGGGCAACTTTCTTTTAGAAGCACTTTCCCCGATTTTTTGAAGAACGGAGATCTTAAAGCTGTACTTGCTCCTCATACGATTACTTGAGAGATTTTGTATTCAATTCCCATTGTTTGAATGAAGATTATACAATCATTTGAAAGTGAAGACTCTTCATTACTCCAATTAATGGCTTGGCATTAATTACTCAAATATTATAGGGATACATCAAGGTTGGTTTCTTTCATGGAAATTCCAATATAAAATGTATTTGATTCTTCAGATTTATACAACTGCAAGCAGGTTTTAACAAACAACCAGTTCTTTTAAATCTGTGGAAATTTGAAACTTGATCAGTAGGGAATTTTGAGAAAATAGAGATTAGTCTTAAGCTGTCTCCCCCCTCCTTAAAATCAGGCCAGACGTCTTCAAAACAGCAGCTTATGGTTATGGATTCAATTTCCAAAGTCATTAGTGCATCTAATGATTACTTTATCAATAATAACATAATCGATTAGTAGCTAGGCTATGGTTATTAAAGTCTAAAGCAACATTTCAATCAACATCAAAGGATCAGCAGGATAAGATATCATGTGATTATAGATAATCTGTTTGCTTGGGATCGTACCAATTAAGTTATCCCGAAGGACCTCAAGAGAACAACATCTGTTCAGTAACACTCTTCGACGTTAATTTCTTCCGAGAATTTTAATAAGACTCGTCATGATTTTGGGATTGATTTCGAGTTACTTTAAAACTAATAATATTTTGAGGAAAAGTCTTTATATTAATATGTTTTCGAATTTTCAAAATATAATAAATAAATAAATCTATTTATATCTTTTAAATTATAAGAATTTAAATACTGACAATGATCGAAAATCAACCACCGAAATTTTCACACAGGTTTTACACCTTGGCTATCTCATATTATATTATATATTATGTGCACCTCCGTCCATTCCTCCTACGCCACCGCCTACCGCCACCATTATTTATTCATTTAATCCAGTGGATAACACGTGTCCTCGCCGCCGGTGTTCCATAGAAAATTCGCGTACGTCGCAGCGTAGTACCTGTTCCCCGGATCGGCGTCGATCGCTTCTAGATACTTCTCCTCCGCGCCGGCGATGTCGTTCTTCCCCATCCATAGGAAACTCGCGTATCTGCTAAGTGCCTCCGCGTCTTTCGGCTCTTTCTGCACCGCCCGCTGGAAGTATTCCTCCGCCCTGAAATCATCGATGAACCGTCACAATTGATCCAATCGTTCTTCACTAATTTGAACTACTTAGCTAATGAATGAACGGCGATTAACGATTTACCTGCTGAAATCGCCTTGAACGAGGTAGAGTAACTGAGCGAAGTTGCAGAGGAGAAGAGGGTTATCGGGGTCCTCGGAGAGAAGGCGGTGGTACAATATCTCCGTGTGCCCGTAATCCGACCGGTCCTCTAATCCCTGTTCTAAATCAGCTCTAACCGGCGCCACCATGTCGCTCAGCGTCTGGTCATCCATCAATGCCTTGTTCCTCGTGCGCCCTTGCATGCTCCTCGCCTCATCCACCACTCTGTTCCACAGAACATTGCGGTCTTCTTCCTCCTCTCTCGACATCACTGTTTCTGTAATCACTTCTTCCTCTGCACCGGTGGTCGTAGATGCCGAATTCGATAACCCATGATCAGGAATCACTGAACCGCTTTGTAATGACTGACCACCGGACCGCCCGTCATCGGTGGCTCCCGCCACCGGCTTTATCTTGCCGCCGCCACCACTGCCGCCCCCGACTGAAGTCGTCTTTCCCAAAGAATACATTTTTACGGAAGAAATATTAATCTTGGGATTATCCCGAGTCTGGGCATCTTCCGAAGAGACAACTTGGGTCGTTGCCGGTGGGGCCGGAGAAGTGGTGGCGGCAATGGCAGGGGTGCTGGCGATAGAGTGAACGGTGAAGTTGGCGAGAAGAAGCATCAGTGATAGCATGAGCGCCGGTGTAGAAGAGAATATCTGCTGGAATAACCAGACGAAAGAAGCATGAAGTTCATGGTGAACGCGGGAGAGAACGCTCTCGAGATCAAAGTGATGTTTCATCAGCAATGATTCTCTCATCTGGACGGTGTAGCTCTGCATTTCTCGGATCATGAACACCATCGACGAGAAGGCCTTCTTCACCGAGCTCGAAGCAGACTCGCCGGCCTCCTTCAACCACAACCCTTCTTCCCATTTCATCTTCCTCTTAATGATACGTAACGAAAACGGAATTTCGAAGCTGTTCGCTCTCCGCTCTACGATCGCCGGCACTGGATCATCTTGCCATCTCGGTTCCGGTCGGATCAAACCCATCAACGGTCGCTCCGCTGATGGAGTAACAGGAGAGGCGGAACAAACACTGGAAAGCGCAGAAGAGGAGTCTTTGTTTACACGGTTTTCGAGGTTCGGATCGTTCATAATCTTGTCGAACTGCTCCTCGCGATGGTAGCTAATGGCGATCTCCTTGAGTCTCTGAAGAAAGACATCATCGTCGTCGTAAAGATCAGAGCTTCGGTCGCCGTCCTGCATGCTGGCGTTTGCGCTCAGTGATCGTCTCAAGCCTTGTCGTTTCCTCTCGCTTTTTCGTCTAATGTAGCTCCCTTTGGGCTTGAGAAGACTCTCGAGCGACTGAGTTCTGCATAGATTGTTAAGACCGGAACCCAAGAACGGCGAGCGGCGGCGGTAGTCGGTAGAGACGAAGGGGAAAGATGATTTGCAGCGGGAAGATGATGCGGTAGATGGAAAACAGAAGGCAGCAAAGGCTTGGGGGGCGGCGGCGTCGGAAGAGGTGGTGGTGGTGGTGGGCGAAGGGAGGGGTGGCTTGAGGTGCGCCATATCTTACTCAAACAGGTTGCGCGGTGGAAGAAAGAAAGAAGAGACCGGGATCTCGCCGACTTGTTTCCTTTTATCGGGTAAAGAAAATTATGTCATCAGCTAGAGCTGCAATAAAACCCGTGCGTTTTTGAGGTTTTTTCTGAAATCTTCAATCAGAAGAGAGGCTTCATTCAGGCAGGCATTAAAAAAAAAAGGGAAGCGAGAGAGCACCGCCTCGTCTTCTTCGTTTCCTATCTCTCCTCAGGGTGGGTTCTTTTCATCAGCAGTTTTATTTGTTTGTTTGGTGCCAGCCTGCTTCACTGTCACTCCCTATATACTTCCAAAAGCACCGTGCTGCGATGTTTTTCCAAATAAGAAAAACATGAAAATGAAAAAACGAAATAGAGAAGAAAGAACGCGGCAGTAAACACATAGAATGAATATCCCTTATTATAAGCTTCGTCGCATAAATGGTATTAATAGCGTTAACATTTGCTAGCATCGACAGAGTTAGAAAAGAATAATTGAAATTAAAATCTATGATGTTTCAATTGAGCTAGAAAAGATGAAAGCTTTATATTTCCGAAAACATCTCCCGTGGTGGTTCGTCTAATTCTGTGACTGTGAAGTGTTAACGCGGCGACGTTTGCGTTTAGCACCCATAATAAAACAGACGTTAGAGGATTGGCATGCAATGGACGGCAGCTGTGATGGCCACGTGACCCCAGCCCGAGGCAACACTACGTGTTACTTCATCGAGCGGTTAGCAGCTAATTTGAGAAGACCATTAAATAAATGAATTTGTTTCAAGGAACAAAAAGGAAAAATAAATAAAGCGAAGGAACCCCTTCTCGTTAGCTCGTCAGGAGAAGGGAAAGAGAAGGAAGTAGACATAAATTAATTATCAAGTTAATGATCGTCTTTCATGTACCATGGCATAGCATAGGAAAACCAAATTTAAGAGATAGCTTTGATTTACCTCAACGAGGGAGTTATCTTTAATTTCTTCCTAACTGCATGTGTCGTTTTGAGAACAAAGTTAGTGTCTAGAAACAGAAAATGAAGGAGACGACGATCGGTCTCCGCAAACGGCGTTATCTTTTTCTTCTTCCTATATTATATATCGTATGCTTTTGTTATTTGCGGAGCGCTACATGAGGTCTGTGCAACTAAACTCTTTTATTTTCAGCCGGATGATCTTCCCACTCACTGTTAGCAGCTGGAGCTGAGCAGCACGGGAATTACACCCACGTGATCCGAGAAACACTTCAAGACAAAAGCAGAGCAACTAAAAAAAAGAAAATGTATATTGCAGAATGAATGGACGGTCAGGGTACGCTAGCTGCCTCAGTCACTGAGATAGCTACAAATTAATCAGGCCGGGGACCAACTGATCGATTAGAGTCCTCCCGTTCTTTATATAGTTGTTACTAACTTTTATTCTTAAAATTTTTTATATTTATAATAAATTATATATTATCTTTTTATTTTTTTAATTTATAAATATAAATAATGATATCGTATAATTAAATATATATATTTTTATTATTCTTTAAAATTTTAAAATTATTTTTAAATAATATATATTATTTTATTTTAAACATATTTTATCATAACATTGTCAAATCTGGTCGTACTAATTTCACGATCAGCTACCTATCTGCGGGGAGAGAGAGACAAAAAAAAAAAAATATATTTGAATTCTGAAATCGATTGCTTTGATTTTGATTTGACCTTTATTTTGGGCTGTCTAATAAACTATATATATATATTTTTTATAAATTGTCGCAAACAGAGAATTCACTAAAAACGGCCATATTAAAATTAGCTTGGAATTGAACGACAAACAAATTTGCTCCAGTAAAAAACGATGAATAAGATAATACAAGTATTAGATACGCAGAGATATTTTGCAAACATAATAGCAATTTTGTATAATAATTGCAGAACAATATTACCACAACACACAACAATTTCAGAATCGATTTGGTCAGGAAGCCCAATTGCAATTTTGAGAACAATTGTTACGGAAGTAGACGAAAATAAAAAAATAAACAAAAGAGAAACGGATAGAACGCGTGCGACTATTATGTACCGTATTTTTAGTTCGTAGCATTTATTCATGCCGTGCGACTATTATGTGCTTCCTGATAACTCTATGTATACAAAAATAGGTACGATAGTGTGTATGTACCGATTGTGTACATTCTCCGATGCAAAATGCGAAAGAATTGTTTGTTATTCTTCAAAGAAATTCATCCATGAATGGGCCAAGCCAGGTTAATTATCGGCCCGTTTCTTCTTGTCTATATCCTTTCCGTTGTGTCGCACGGTTTTTAGTTATATTCTCCTTCCAGCTCAGTTGATAAAAGTTTTAGTGACGAGGACAGGCAAGGGTACCGGTTTTGTAATGAACCCTGGCGTACTTGTCGGAGTGCACAAGAGGGAGACTGTGGAACGAGAGTTCGGGTCGCCTCATCTGGACGTTGGAGATAGGGAGACGGACTATGACTTCCATGTCCATCTGCATTGCAGGTTTCATCTTCTTCATCTCTGATAATATATCTTTTTTATAATTATATTTTATGAATTTTCTTTCAATTCTGATGATCGAGGTTATTAGTTAATGGGGTTAAAAGCAGTGGAACAGAAGATCGAAATATGCATGCCCAGCACTTTCTGTGACCTGACAGTGATTACGATCACTTCCTCGACTAAAACAAAAACAGAACAGTATAACGGAATTACAATAAAATTCATGTGTAGTATTAATTACTACTACTACTAGTTTCTAAGTACAGCAAACGAATTTGAAGTTCTAGTCGAGAAATGAAGTGGCGCATGCATGTCGTTGGCTACTGTTCACGAAATTCTCACCTACCTGCTCGAAATGCTCAATATCCAATATGCACGAAAATTGAACTCAAACTCGGTTGGAACTTGGAACAAAACGTGAAATATCTATCTCTCTAACTATCGTACTTTCTGCATGCGATCACTTTTCAGAAAAATTCTGATGACTTTACTTTACATCCAACATAATATATGTTCCATCCATCCAATATTTTTGATTATTTTCTCTTTGATTTGATCCTGTCGAATGCATGTGCTGTGTTAAAATACATTCTACATGGGCTTCGTCCATCTTCTTAGAACCTTACCGGCCCTGTAATGTAGGCCTGTTAAGGAGGAACATAAAAAAATCTGGAGCCAGCCTGTTTGTTTACCTACACGCACCACTCATCAATCCTTCGAAAACGTGATAGTAATCTTTCATCTACACCAGCTTCACAAGTTGAAACTGCAAAAAAAGAAAAAAAGAAATTCTTCACGTTGTTTTAAATCAATCAGTGCTCTGAGCTCTCCCACGCTCTCTGAGAAATGAATGATTTAACGACGTCGTAGAAGAGAGAGAGTGAATTCACTGATCAATCTTAGTCTAATCTAATCATGAACGGAGCAGGAGTTTATCTGCTTCCCTTCTCCGTCTCTTCTTCTTCGTATCTTCCGTCTTACTGCTTCCTCTTTCCGCCACTTCCTTCTCTTGCAACGAGCAAATCCAAACCCCGTTGCTCTCCCTTCTTGTTATGGCGAGCTCCCCTGTTTGGCTCTAAGTTGAAATCTAAACCCTCCGACGTGTCAGAAACAGCACCTCCGCCATCGCCGACGACTTTCATTTCCGGATGCATTGGTGAAAGAGACCGTCAAGGAATCGGAGACTGCGCTAGGAGTATTGGAAGGGTTCCCTAAACGTTGGTTGATTGTGATACTCTGCTTCTCAGCCTTCCTTCTATGCAACATGGACAGGGTTGGCTTGCTTTGTAAAATTTATCTTTTCGGTGTTTGTTTATGCACCGATGTTGTGGTAACTTTGTGGAAGGAACATACTGTGAAGCTCCATAATTGTCTGTATTATTTATGGCAGGTGAATATGAGCATTGCAATTCTTCCCATGTCAGCAGAATTCGGTTGGAATCCTTCGACTGTTGGACTAATCCAATCTTCCTTTTTCTCGGGTTACCTTCTCACCTCAGGTTTGTGTTCCTTATCAAGCAAATTCTCTATTCTGTTGTACTTCAGTTCACTTCATATTGTGGCAAACAAAATGTAAGCAAAGTCGATTGTTCTGTATCATGTTGGATAGGTTATATGCGCGCTAATTCTTCCATTATTATATGTGTCCTAGATAGCTGGGGGTATCTTGGCAGATACGATTGGTGGAAAGCGTGTTTTGGCATTTGGTGTCGTTTGGTGGTCTATTGCCACTGCCCTAACACCTGTAGCAGCAAAAGCTGGATTGCCTTTTCTGCTTGTAGTGCGTGCATTCATGGGTATCGGCGAAGTATTTCTTCCATACTGTTCACTTTGGAATGTTCATTCTTTCTAACTTCAGCTGCAGTCACTGGTTCTCTGAGATGAAATTTTTTTTCAATCTTATTCTTATCATTCAATATAAGTATATATATATAGACTCATTATAAATCTAAATAAGAAGAATTTCAAATAAAGAAATATATCTAAATATAATTCTAAAAAAGATATCTAAAATAATATATTATTGACTCACGCCAACACTCCTCCTTAAGTTGGTGCAAAAATATCATCAATGCCCAACTTGCTCAGTGAGTTATGAAAAATTTTGATTGAAACTTCTTTTGTCAATATATCTGCTAACTGTGCCTCTGAAGTCACAAAAGGTAACTCAATTAATTTTGAATCCAGTTTTTCTTTGATGAAGTGTCGATCCATTTCAACATGCTTGGTGCGATCATGCTGTACTGGATTATGAGCAATATTTATTGCAGCTTTATTATCACAAAATAGCTTCATAGAACTCTTTTGAAGAAAATCAAGTTCTGTCAATAATATTCGAAGCCATAAAAGTTCACAAATTCTATGTGCCATTCCTCTATATTCAGCTTCAGCAGAAGATCGAGCAACCACTTTTTGTTTCTTACTCCTCTATGTGACTAGATTACCTCCAACAAATATAAAATAGCCGGATGTAGAGCATCTATCCGTCTTATCTCCTGCCCAGTCTGCATCAGTATATCCATCTATATTCAGATGATTATTTTTTCTGAATAGTAATCCCCTGCCTGGTGCTGACTTCAGATATCTCAAAATTCTGTTCACAGCTTCCATATGATCGACACTTGGAGAATGCATAAACTGGCTGACAACGCTCACAGCATATGCTATATCAGGGCGAGTATGTGATAAATAAATCAACATGCCACCAATTGTTGATATTTTTCCTTAGCTGCTGGTATTTGATTAGGGAGCTCTGCTAAGTTATGATTCTCAATGATAGTTGTGTCGGCAGGTTTGCAATCTGACATCCCTGTCTCAGATAATAAGTCAAGGACATATTTTTTTTGTGATAAAAAAATACCTTGCTTAGATCTGGCCATCTCAATGCTCAAAAAATATTTCAACTCTCCAAGTTCTTTCATCTCGAATTCAGAGGCTAGATATGTCTTCAATTTTTGAATTTCTTCATAATCATTACCTGTAACAATCATATCATCAACATAGATTATTAAAACAGTTACCTTATCATTCTGGTTCTTCAAGAATAATGTATGATCAGCATTACTCTGTCGGTAACCATATCTGCTCAAGGCTTGACTGAATCTACCAAACCATGCTGATGAAAGTAAGAACTCAAAGATGTATTAACATATTCTCCACCATTATCAGAGCGAAAAACTCGAATAGGAAGAGAAAATTGTGTCTGCATCATCTTATAAAACCGCACAAATATATCACTAACATTAATTTTATTCTTCAAAGCATATAACCATGTCATGCCTGTGCAATCATCTACAAATGTCACAAACCACCTAATGCCAGTAAAAGTCATAATTGGAAAAGGTCCCCACACATCCGAATGGACTAACTCAAAAGGAATTGCTCTTTTATTGCTAACAGAAAAGTACGACACTCGATGACTCTTAGTAAGAATACATGCTTCACACTGAAATTCAGACTCTTTGAGACCAGAAAATAAAGACGGTAGCAAATGCTTTAAATAACCAAAAGAAACATGACCTAGACTGCGATGCCAAGGCCAGACTTTATTATTTTTGTCAGTTTCAGATCCACGAGCACTGTAAACTCTGCCTGAACTAACATCATCCAAATAGTATAAACCCCCTCTCTTAGTACCACGCCCAATTATCTCCTGTGTCTGGATATCCTGAAGTAAGCAAAAGTAAGGATACATAAGAACAATGCAGTTCAACTGTTCTGTAACTTGTCCAATAGATAAAAGATTGTGTGAGAGAGATGGAACAAGTAGACAATTCTATAGAGATAAAGATGATGATAATGCCACAGTACCAGCACCTGTTACTGGAGAACTCTCTCCATTGACATATGTCACATTATTTCTCACTAGAGTATTTACGATATGAAAATTTTTCGGATCGAATGTCATATGATCCGTAGCTCCAGAATCTAAAATCCATCCTGTATCTCGTTGTGAATCTAAAACAGTAAAGGCAAAGCTTTTGTTACCTGAAATTGGAGAATCTGAATTAACCTGCGACACCAGAGATAGAACTAGCGAAGGAGCAGTCGATGATATAGAGGATGAAGGATTAGCTAAAGTGAGGCCTGCAACTCCAGACGCTACACCAGAGATCCTTTTGTTTTGTTTCTTCTTCTTCTTCAGTTCCTCCCACCAATCAGGATAACCAACTAACTGAAAACATGAATTTCGAGTATGCCCAGCTTTACCACAATGAGTACACTGTCCTTCTTGTGCCTTTTGCTTCACTTAGGATCTAAGATTTTTGGAGGCCACAGCAGCAATAACTCCAACATCGTTAGACCCCATCATAACTACTCGTCGTTGCTCCTCACGACGAATGTAGTTATAAGATGCTTCTAGTCTAGAAAAAGTATCTGTTCGTAGTAGATCACTGCGGGCTTTATCAAGTGTATCATCAAGCCCCGCCAAAAAAATATAGACACGTTCTCTCTCAATCTCCTATTGTCGAGCTAATACATCATTAGCAAAATACATTCTAATTGGATTACGAAAATCCAATTCTTACCATATGCTATGTAATTCTGCATAGTAGGCAGTGACGGGCCTTCCACTTTGCTTCAATTTGAATGCCATGCATGTTAATTCATAAATCTGAGATATGTCAGAATTATCATAATAAGTTTTGGACACAGCAGTCCAAACATCTCGAGCAGTGGGAAGCCGAATAAAAGCTCCATCACAGCTGGTTCTATGGAGTTGATCAACCATTCTTTGACAATAGCATTGTCGGTTCTCCACCGGACATAAGTAGGGTCAATCTCTTGAGGTCGTGCTATTTCTCCGATCAAATAGCCCATCTTATCTTTTCCAGCAATGTACATCTCAACAACTTGAGACCAAAGAGAATAGTTAGAACCATTTAGTTTAACACTAATGGCGGAGGATGAATCACCATGTACGCTGATAATAGGAGTAGCTATTGAAGCAACTGGAGAGAGAACATCTGAACCTTCCATTTTTATTTTATTTTATTTTTTTAATGGTCAGTGGACCGGGCGGTCGAGCCGTGTTGGGCGGGCGGGTCGATCTTATTGGGCGGTTGGTTACGACCGAACCGAACCGGTTGATGTTGGTCTATGACGGTCACCGGCGGTGGTCCAAATCAGCCGGCAGAGAGGCGGTGACTGTCGATCGAGCACGAATAGCGGCGGCAGACAGGAGGCGGCAGCGATTGGCGATGTCCGACGGCGAATCAATGGCGATTGGCGGCGAATCGGCGGCGATTGCTCCAGCGGCGATGACGGCAATCGGATCGGGTCGATCGTGCTGGCAGCGGCGATCGAGCGGGCTGGCGGCGGCGGCGATCGAGTGGGCTGGCGGCGGCAGCGAACGTGCTGGCGAAGCAGTGGCGGCAGGAGCTTCAAGCGCGGCGGTGGCGGAAGCAGCATAATAAAAAAGTTTTTTTTTTTTTTTTTTTCAATGAATCTAATCCGATTAAAGCACCGGACTTATTTTGGTCGGAATTTCTAATCGGTATAATCGTGTCTCCACGATCGCAACGAATAGTTTGGTCGGAATCTGGCCATCACAGTCGTTTTCTCCACGACGGCGGCGAGCAGATCTAAAATTTTGCTCTGATACCAAGATGAAAAACTCTTTTAATCTTATTCTTATCATTCAATATAAGTACATATATATAGACTCCTTATAAATCTAAATAAGGAGAGTTTTAAATAAAAAAAAATATCTAAATATAATTCTAAAAAAGATATCCAAAATAAAATATAATTCTAAAAAAAAATATCTAAAATAATATATTATTGACTCACGCAAACACTTTGAGAGTTTCTTATACTAAGCAAGCTGAATTTGATTACCCTCATAACCTTACCGTTGCCAATGTTAAACATTCATTACTTAATAGGGTTGCTGTCTACAGGGGGTTGCCATGCCTGCAATGAACAATATCCTCTCCAAATGGGTACCTGTAGCAGAGAGAAGTGGATCGCTGGCACTAGTATATAGTGGGATGTATCTCGGATCAGTTACTGGCCTGGCCTTTTCGCCTTTGTTAATTCATAATTTTGGCTGGCCTTCTGTTTTCTACTCATTTGGTTCTCTTGGAACTGTCTGGCTTGGAGTATGGTTGGATAAGGTATGTGAATCTTCTTAATCGGTTCACTGGTAAATATTACGGCTGCTTCTACCACCTCCACTTGTTCAACAGCCTCTTTAGGGATAATGATTGTCACATGTTTTATGCTGAAAAGGCATACAGTTCACCTGCTGAAGATCCTGAACTCAGCCCTCAAGAAAAGAAGCTTATTTCGAGCAGTTGTATATCTAAGGAACCTGTTACAACGATACCATGGAGATTAATCTTATCAAAACCACCTGTTTGGGCACTGATCACTTCTCATTTTTGCCACAACTGGGGAACTTTTATTCTTCTCACTTGGATGCCCACCTATTATCACCAGGTTGAATCTGCTAGTCCTTAGAGGATGATGTGCCACTTTTTTCTCTAGCAAAGACTGCATGATGTTCATGGTTCAACTCATGTAAGTGCTGTCATAGACCAAAACCTACAAACCAGTAACAGATCATCTATATTGCCTTTGAAAATTGTTTGTATATCTGTTGATATTGCTCAGAGCATCCAAATTTTAAATGTGATTATTTGTAGCTCTGCTCTTTACCTTTATAGATGTGGAAGACTATATTGGAGCACTGAGTTTATCATTTAGAATGCTGCTAAATCCCCAATTTGTATCTCATAATTTATATTTATGCACTAGATTACCAAACAAGATTAAAGACTGACATGCTTTATCCTGTCAATCAGGTTTTGAAATTCAACCTCACTGAGTCTGGACTTTTTAGTGTTCTTCCTTGGCTTACAATGGCATCTTCTGCAAATCTGGGTGGCTGGATTGCAGACACACTAGTGAGCAGAGGGTTGTCTGTGACAGTAGTTCGCAAGGTATTACGTGAATACTCAGAACAGTTGAATACTTTGTTCTAATTAGTCATATACACAATGGTCATATAAAAGGTGTACTTTGGTAGTTGTTTTCACTATTGCTCTTCTTAGATGTTTATATCCAGATAATGCAGTCAATCAGATTTTTGGGTCCAGCCTTCTTTCTAACACAGTTGAATCATGTCCACTCTCCAGCAATGGCAGTGTTGTGCATGGCTTGCAGCCAGGTTTGTAGCTTAATTGCTCACATGAAAACTTGGTAGTGTGTTCGAATATCCCTTTAAGCATATATATACTGTAAGATTCATTAGCTATACAAAATACTAAAACAGTGTGCTCTGGATAGGGGACCGATGCATTCTCTCAATCTGGTTTATACTCTAACCACCAAGATATTGGACCAAGATATGCTGTGAGTATAGATGTTCGCATTTCTTATTTTTTTACCATGCTGCTAGTTGGACATTCAAATAAGGCTTATTCTACTGTTACCATCTGCAGGGGGTGCTACTTGGACTCTCTAATACTGCTGGTGTGTTAGCAGGAGTCTTGGGGACAGCAAGAACGGGTTATATCTTGCATCATGTTTGTATCGATCTTTTGATGAATTCCTGCTATTTAGTGATGATGTCAAATCCAAGTTGTTAATTTGCCTAATAACAAAAATCACGGTTTGCAAATAACCAGCTTTCTTAGCTAGTAATGCCTTATGGAAAGTAACATTTAATGCCATAACATAATAATCCATTGCAATATTTCACCAATTCCAAAAGTTTATAGCTTGATGAAAGATAACTTCTGCTGCCTGTTTTTACTCTAGCTAACATGCAACATTGTAATTTATCAGGCTCTTGGGATAATGTGTTTGAGGTTTCAGTTGGCCTCTATCTTACTGGAACAGTGATCTGGAATCTTTTCTCCACTGGGGAGAAATTTCTTGATTGAAAGATGGTTACTGAGTGTTCAGTTACACAAGGAGTATGCTTCACCCAGGAACATGCACATATGGAGAGAGACAGAGCACACAACGAGTTTGCAAGGCAATATGGAACTATCAAGACAATCGTATCTCTGGTCTCTACAAGGTTACAGCTATAACAGGATTTCAATTCCATTTAACACTGGAGATCGAAGGCTCTTAGAGACGGGCAACTTTCATGAAGTTGATCAGAATTAACATGAAGCCTTAAACTTTATAAAGAGTTTTTGCACTATTTGCAGGTGCGCGAAATTATCCAAGACCAATTTTGCTGATTGATAGTTATGTATATATGTACAGTCACAAAAATATACAGGAAGCAGTTCATACATGTCCTTCAGAATTAACATGCTATAGATCATATTGATGCATACAAACAGGCTATTCAAACTAGAATTTGGATTATTCCAGAGTTATTTGCAAACTAGAATTTAAAAAAACTGAATTTGTTGTTTTTTTTCTAGATGATAAATAAACTCATGGATGACGTATTCATTTATCTAAGTCAGTAGTTGTTGAATGCGTTTGTTCAGATTGTGATGGTGATTTGAGGAGACTTGTAACGAGAGTAGCGAACCACATACTTAGATTTTTTTGTTTTGTTTTGTTTTGTTTGGACAATGTTACGATTATTTGTCATTGCTATGGTTGATGACTGAAGGATATGGCTGTTGAATTTTTTCACCTAAATTTGTACTTCTTTAAATATGTCTTATATTTATGAAAGTAATTTCGTTTGTAGAATCTAGTTCTGATTGCTACAGTAATATGAAATAACTTTTTTGATACCGAAAGTTAACATTTTGATAAATATTATTAAAATTTAAAAATATTAAAAATTATAAAAAAATAACTGCAAGTAATAATATCTTATAATTTTATTTAAATCATAATTTTACGGTCCTATTAAAATGAAACAATCTACCTAAGATTTTGATTTCGACGACGAGAAAGAGAAGAGATCGTGTCTCGGTCAATGAATAGAGTGGTTGAGCTTGAGTCTGGCGGCGCGGGTGAGAAGAGAATCGCTGCCATCGCTGGCGACGGAGAGGAAGATCGAGACGATCGTCTCGAAGAGTTTGCTGCCTATGTTGAACACGATAATCGTGGGTGATCTCGTTTGCCTGCAGCGCCATTATTTCTGTTGACGAAGCTGTGGAGCTTAGCTCCAGTCAATCGTGGGTTTGTTAACTTTCTTTTCGTTGGTCTCTGTTGATCATGGCATCCATAGTAACTCTTTGACTAGTCTACTATTTTAATCATTCACTAATTGCAATCACGCTCGCTTCAATTCAATTGCTACTAGTAATGCATGTATGTCTAAGAACAAATACATGAAATCAAGTACAGATTATAGAAAAGATTACAAACACAATCACACAAACATACACACAGTGATTTATTTCACGGATTTCAATTCTCAATGAGCAGTCGCTGCAGCCTGAAGAGAAGCAGTAGCACTGGCCAGAGAAGAAGCATCAGCAGCGGCTGCGGTGGGGGCGGTTGCATTGTTGCATTTCTCGCCAGTTGATAGCAAACTGCAGTTCTCGTTGAGGTTCCTTGGCCTGACATAAACGCGGAGCCCCTTCTTCATGAAGAGAGTCAGTGACATCTTCTGCTGCACAGTGTGCCCTGGTACCATCTCCAGCCGGTGGCGCAGTAGAACTGCTGATGCGATAGCCTTCATTTGAAGGTATGCGAGATCTTTCCCCAAGCAAGTTCTTGGTCCAGCATTGAACGCCACGAACATGTATGCATCCTTTGGTGGCTCAAATTTGTCACCCTCAGGCGATAGCCACCTCTCTGGCTTGAATTCCATGCAGTCCTTCCCCCATATTACCTCCATCCTCCCAACCGAATATATAGAGTAGGTTATCGTCGAACCTGCGGGAACCAATGTCCCGTCAGGTAGCACGTCATCTGCCACCACGTACTTGAAGTCCTGGGGCACCGAAGGGTACAGCCGCAATGTCTCTGACAACGCCGCTTTCAGGTAAACCAGCCGGTCAAGTTCCTCAAACACTAACGGCTCCTCAACCCATTTCTCTTTCTCTGGTCCTCGTGTTTCTAGGAGCACGCCAACAATCTCGTCCAGTATCTTCTTCTCTATATCCGGCCGCTGCATCACCGTCCAGAAAAACCAGCTCAAAGCCACCGACGAGGTGTCCCTTCCAGCTAGCAGGAAATTGAGTGCTATCCATTGAAGTACAGATGAAGAGAAGACTTCGCCGTTACCGTCACGCTTCTTCATGAATCGAGAAAGTAAGTCATCCGATGGGCGATCTTTCCGTGCGGCAACAGCGTCTGTCATGTACTGTTCTACAACCTCCAGACTCTTTCTTAGCCGGTACTCTGTGCTGATACCGAAAACTTTCTTGAAACGCCAAAGGAAGCTTGGGTAGAGGAGGCGTTCCAGTGTTGACTCTGTTGCTGCGTCAAAGGCAGAAGCGAAGGGGTTGTCAGGGAGCTGAGGGGAGAGTGTCTCTGGGTCTTTACCAAACGTGAGACCACAAATGTTGTCGAAGGTGAGACGGAGGAGAAGGTCCTGGAGATCGACTCCGGCAGATGGCTTTCGGCAGTGTTCGGCAAGAATGCGCCATAAACGGGTTTTGATGGCACGGTTTGCCCATCTTCCCATGGCTTGCCTCAGGCTGCGGGTTGTGAACTCGAGCGCTGCAGTTTTCCGCTGGAGAACCCAGGTGTCTCCATCAGAGTTGAAGATGCCGCGGCCTAGCAGGTCATGGAATGCAGACTGCCATATAGGGCCTTTTGGGTAGTTCTCAAACCGGGCGCGGAGAACATGCTCCAGATTGCGCGGATGGCAAGTGACAGTCACCATTCCCTGCTTCTGGGCAAAGTATGGCAGCGGAAGGATGCAAGTCTGGTACGTCGCAGAAGGGCCTGTTGATCGTAGGTTGTCAGCAATCCAGTCATGGATGCGCCGACGGTTCGCAATGAGTCCCGGAAGGCTGCCGAGGATAGGCCACACTCTTGGGCCTGTCAGCCGCCGTGACAGGGCCCAGAACCAGACAAGGTACGCTGATACGGCACCCAAGACAACTGCAGCCACCATCATGTTAAAGGCAGCTTCGGTTTGTTGCTGAACCGCCATTGCTAACTATAAGAAATTCTCACTGATCTCCGGCATGTGTTTGCCAAAATGTTTCTGGTGAGATGGAGCATATATAGTGCAACAATGCCGTTTTCCTTAAGATGTCTGGAAGAACTATGCGTGACGATGATAGATTGAGTGAGCGTAGCTAAATAATATATTGGTGCAATTAATTGCATTGAGTTAGTAGCAAAGGTAGAGCAAAGGAAAATGTCGTTGAGAAACTCTGACAGTAGTTTAGAAAATTGCATAGTAGTAGAAGAAGATTTCTTTTCTTGTCCGTTACCGGTGGCGTAGTTAAGCACACAGATCAGAACAAACAACAACAAATGGTGGGAAACCAGTTACCTATACAGCGCCAGTGGAAGGCCCAACTCGGTATGGTATATTAATTGGGTCGTAAAGGCCCACTAACAGCCACAACGACATGGTTAAACCCATTATCGGAAACAGATCTGTGACGGTTCCTGGACCTGCTAAATGAGCTAGCTAGAAGCCCACACTCTTCCTCGATCTCCGTTCTGCTGCTTTCCGGCCGCCCTCGTCAATCACCGTTATTGCGATAATCGATCAATCAATCTATGGTTATGGAGAATAAGAAGAAGCAAACCGCATGGTTGATCCCGCAGCTGCAACAGTCGGTGCCATGGACGAGCGTTCGGGTCCACCCGGTGGTCCTCTTCAACGTCTGCGACTCGTTCGTTCGCGGACCCGATCAGGCCGACCGTGTCATCGGAACGCTCCTCGGTGCCGTCGAAGGACAAGCACTTCACATCGCCAACTCCTACACCGTCCCTCACAACGAGTCTGCTGATCAGGTAATTTGATGTTTATGCAAGGCCACACGGCATTTTACTTTTGGCTTTATTTTTTATATGTGGATGTGTTCTGCAGGTGGCTTTGGATGTTGAATACCATCATAACATGCTTGCGTCTCACCAAAAGATCTACCCCAAGGAAATCATTGTTGGATGGTATTGCAGACGTCTTGTATTGTGTCTTGAAGAACGACTTGATTCCTAGGTTTATACTACTGAAGTTTTTTTTAATAATATCCCTGCTTCGTAAACGTTAATGCCATATAGATTTTCATGTTGTTATATGCTTGTCAAACCAGTTGCGTAAACCTTAATGGTATTTAGGTTTTTATGTTGTTATATGCTTGTCAAAGCAGTTGTGTGAAAACCTTAATTTCCCAGTTGTGTAAACCTTAATGCCATATAGGTTTTCATGTCGTTATTTGCTTGTCTATTCTATACCCGTGGTTTGTGTTTCTTATGGCTATGTCTTTGTGGTATTCTCAAAACAGACTGCTTGGTGTTTTCTGCTTCATATCTTAAGTTTTAGTTATCTTACAAAGTCCTTTTTCTCACAAAAGCTATTGGAAGTCCATTTCAGTTGTGAATTCATGAGTGCACATAGTCTTCCTACTCAGTTGTGATATTACATTGGCATAATTATTTCTGGTCAGGTATTCTACAGGTGGTGATGTTTCAGATAGGAGTGCAATTATAACGATTTCTACTTGAAGGAGGTTGCAAACTTTTCAAAGGAAGTAGGAAGCCCTGTTCATTTGACTGTGGATACCCGTCTTGCAAGTGGGGAGGCATCTATCAAAGCTTATGTCTGGTGAACTTGTCTGTTGGTGATCGCCTGCTTGCAGCTCAATTTAATGAAGTTCCTGTAGACACGAGAATGCAGGAAGCCGAAAGAATTGGATGTATGAGCTTAACTAACCCTGTAGTAACTTTATCTATGTAATAAATCATCTTCAAAGTAAAATGGTACATGCAGTTCGATTCTACATTTCACCTTACGTTCAGTGAACACGATTCTGATTTACTTTTGTTTTGATTTTCTTATGATGCCATTTGCTTTCTCTGTTTGATCATGGCAGTTGATCCTGAAGCCAACAATGGTGGACAAACTCCCAAATGATTTGGAAGGCATTGAAGCTTCAGTTCAAAGAACATGGATTCTCATGGATGATGTCTACAAATATGTGGATGATGTTGTGGTAAGTCATCGGTGCATGTGGTTGAGAGTCATGCTCCTTGCTGTAGCTGGTCAGACATATAATTTGTTGTTTTGGTTTCACAGGAAGGACGAGTCTCTCCAGATAACAATATTGGGAGAGCCATATCAGATACTCTGGCTTTGTTTCCTAGGATATCTCCAAGCGAATTCGATAGGCTCTTCAATGACAAACTTCATGTGAATCCTTTCATTATTAAATTGAGGAAATATTATTGGTAACTTGTTCCTGTTATAGTTTGCTTACACTTCTTTTTTATATGTAAGAAAATCTTGCTTTGGTATACTTGGCCAGCTTCATAAGGACACAGCTGAGCATAGCGGAAAAGTTGATTCACACAGCTGCTCAAGTAATCTGACTTATCAATTTTGTATATGTTGGGGAGTGTCATGTTATGATGCTGGTATTGTTGCTGATCTAGTTGAGTTGGGAGGAAATTCTAGGGATGTGGTAGTATTGAAAGTCTTATCCTTATGCTGCAGACCCTTTCCATCCAAAAAAAGAAAAGTGCTGTTAAAGTTAAGCGAGATTGTAATGAATTCTCTTATGATATCTGGGTTGATGACTTTGAAGTGCATTAAAGATCATTGAGTAATGTGTCATAGAAAATTTTGGCTCCCCATTTGTTTCTGTTTGCTGCTTGTTGTTGCAGCTTGTATGAATCCTGTGTAGCTTGAGGTGTTGTAAGTTCAAGATAACATTTATTGAAGTGCTTTTATTTGTCCTGTGTTGCTTGCGGTGTTGTAAGGTCAAGATAACATGTAGCTAGAGTGCTATTTTTTTTTTTTGTTTGTTGTTGTTGTGTGTATTTCTCCCTGGCAATATATGACAAACTGTTGCGTACAAAAATGTTATAAAGTCAAAACGTGATGAATTTAATTACTGCAGTGAATCTCCTTGGTAATGTAGTGGTTGGCGTTATATGAACCTTACAGAAACAATCTTCTTGTTCTTGCTTTGGTGAAGACAAGGAAGAAAGACACTGATCAGCTGCTGATCGATGTTGTGAAGAAATTGTTGTCGACTGCCCAGAAATCGAACAGCTCGCCTTTGCCATACTTCAGAGTTGGAGAGGAACGAAACTGAATAGAAGACAAGACCTCTGCGACGAACATGTAAGGACAACATTCTTCCTTCTCCTATTGTTAGTTTTTTTTTCGTAGACATAGGAAGCTAGCTCTCATGTTTTCCATAAGCTAATTAGTTTATCTTTTCCGAGAAAGTAAGCTCTTCCGTTTTCAATTCAACTCATTAGAAGCACGGTGCTGGGAATGAAAATTGCTTGGCCTTGGGCTATGGATGCTTAATTACTTTGCTTATAATTCTGAGATCGATGGAAACTATATTAAAAGTAGGCACTGTGGTATTGGGAATTGCACGAGAGAAGTGAAGGCACGCAGAACGGTGTATGAAAATCTGCGATTTTAGCTACCAGAGAACTTGCTCTCTGTAACTAAAGTTAGTGGGGGCAACCACTTCATTTTTATTTCGTAACAAAACAATTTTAACTTTGATTCATTCATCTCAATGGTAATGAAGTACTGATGCATCATTAAGAATAGAAGTGGCAGCAAAAGGAATAAAACATGGGGCAGACAAAGTTCCAGCAACCTTTCTAGCTAGTTTCACTTTTCTTTCATCCTTAAAACTTTTCGGCAAAGTTTCTTCTTCTGAATTCCCACGATACATACTAGCTAGCTACTCAAATTCGGTCGTCTCTCACTATTCATATTGGTCTACTTATAAATTATACTACAACCACTGAGGACTTAAACTGGTCGATTTCAGATTGACGAAATCAATTATATATATATATATATTTTTTTAGTAACATCAATAGAATAGATAATTTAATTATCATTACAAATGGCTGAGACGAAGATGCAAAGTGATCCTGTGAGTTATTCGACGACAGAAAATATGAAGACAAATTAAGGCACAAATACACACGATATATAGCTAGCTACCTCATGATCTTAAACAATTACTTAACTAATAATTAAGTCCCAAAATGCATTGCATATATTGTGTAAATAAACAAATAAGTTGGTGTCTGGTTGGAGACTGGGATGTTTGAACAGTGGCAGCTTTTGCGCATGTCTCCACCCGGCAATATATTGCATTAATTTACTCCCTAAATTAATCATTTTATTTTAACGCACAGATCAGACATGATCATCAATCCAACATCTATCCTGATTGATTTCTGACAGTACTAGATGAGACTAGTTATTATTTTGGTAAGTTCCAAAATATATCTTATCTCCTCTTCCCTATATATACATATATAACTAGTTCGCTCTTCAGAAAGTGCTAATTTAAGCCATAATACTATTTGTTTCTTCAGTCGCTATAGCAATAATACTAGCTACACTAATTAAGGCTCGGAGAAATAATTAAAGATCATTCCATTTAAGATGTATAAAATGGATGTTCATACTGATGAAAGAGGAGCCAAGTGCGGTCGATGGAACCCAACCAACGAGCAGGTGAAAGTTCTGATGAATCTGTTCCAGGCAGGTCTCCGGACACCGACTGCTGAGCAAATTCAACTTATATCAAATCAGCTCAGCGCATTTGGAAAGATCGAGAGCAAGAACGTATTCTACTGGTTCCAGAACCACAAGGCTCGCGAAAGACACCATCACGATCACCATAACCACACTATCACCAAGAAACGCCGACGACTCCAAGCGGGAAGTACATCAGGAGATCATGTCAACGATGATCCGTGCGCGTTTATGATCAATCCTGCTAGCATAGAAGCTAAAAGTACTATCTCGTTCAATCTTACTTTAATTAATTATTGCTGGATTCATAGATATATCCTTTATATAATTACATGTTTCTAATGCATATAGATATATACTTATGCCGCAGATGATTATGATCTTAACCAAGAAATTGGAGATGATGATGATGACGATCAAGTGGTGGAGACGCTGGAGCTTTTCCCATTGAAGAACAAAACTTTTGGTTTGGATGAAGAAGATCATAGGAAGCTGCCGGAGTACTCTTCTTCAACGTTCATTAGAAGGAACAACAGCAGTACTAGGAAGGAATATTATTGCATGAGCATGATGGAGCAATATTCTTTGTACAACCGTGATGATCCACTGTTGGATCTAAGCTTAAACTTGTTCTAAGTAGTTAGCTAGCTAGTAAATTAATCAAACATTAATTTGGTTTAAATTTTTTGTTCGTTACAGTAAGCCGAAATCTATGGAGAGTAGTTTTTTTTTTCTTTTTTCATTTTCTCTTATCAGGGAGCTGAGAGAATTTTGTGGAGATGAGTAAAGACTTGGTCTCTCCAAATACATGCAGGGTTGCATGTTTATTTATTTACTTTCTAGAGAATTCCTTTTTGATATATATTATCAACAAAATAGATATATTATTTCAGTTTTTCTCAAAATTTTGAAAGAAAAAAAAAAACATAAATTAACCAAGAAGGTTTTTTATTTCTTGAGAATAGAAGAAAAGGAAGGCAGGAAGAAAGAGTTGATCTTGATCTATACTACTTCTACTAATCAACAAAACAAAATGGAGAGAGAGCTAGCTAGCTGGCTGGGTAAGCTAGGTACTGTTTGTTTGTTGTTCAGAAGTTAAAACCCTAGAAACCCCATACATTCATTATGTTCACATGAATCATCGTCGCTAGCTGCGTGCGTACCTGCCCATCTTCATTAATCCCTCTACTCTCAGCCGACAAGCTCTGATCCAATTAATTAATTAAATCAATCAATGGCCTTAGATGATCGGCTCGCACTCAAGCTCTCCCTGCCGGAGCCCGATGCCCTAATCCTTCCTCCTCCGACCAACAATGATCCTCCTTCACCTGATCCTCCGATGATCACCAACACCGCCCATGTTCAACAACAATCATCATCGACGCTCTATCTGGAGAATTTCTTTTTCAATTTTGGCGATGTTCAATTTTCACAATTACAGAGGAAAAGGAGCCCCCCTTCTTTTCTTCTTGGTCAGGTGCAACATCAACAACAACAACAACAACGAATCTGCTTGGATTTCTTCGCCAATCTTGTCAATGATACTAATGTTCCTCAATTCGTTCAAGACCAGCGTCCCCTTCCTGTCCACGATGACCGCGGTGATCACCATCATGTCCGACAACAGCAACCCAAGCAAGAACAGCAAACAGGCCATGATCTTCAGCAGAATCAGAAGCAGCAGAAAGACGTCATCGATGAGAAAGGCGAGGAAAGGGAATTAGTCGACTATTCTGATCGGCCGAGACCTTATGTATGGGCGAGCAACCGACCGGCAATAGTTCTGAGCCTGAAAGAACTCAACTCCAGAGGAATCCACATCATAAGCGGAACGGTCGCTTGCAAATCTTGCGATCACCGGATGGAGATGGGTTTGAATCTCAAAGACGAGTTCGAAAAGCTGTCGTCATTCATAGTAAGGAACAATTGGAGAATGTCCAACTGCGCCCCGACAGAATGGATCCATCCGCAGTTACCGTCATGCCCGTCTTGCGAGAAGCCGAATTCAATGAAGCCGGTGATCGCTGATAACAAACGGAACATCAACTGGTTGTTCATGCTTCTGGGGAAGAGTCTGGGCTGCCTGTCACTGAAGCATCTCAAGTATTTCTGCAAGCACCACAAGATTCACAGGACAGGGTCCAAAGACAGGGTACTCTACTACACCTACCTTCTCCTCTGCAAGCAACTCGATCCAAATCCCGACGGCAGGTTCGATATTCATTTCGCTTAATTAACAACGTCTATATCGATCGTACCTTGATTGATCAATCCATCGATCGATCGATCTATCTATCTATCAGTCCCAATATATAGCTAGGTATTATATCATTCATTCCCTCGTGAGTCGTCGAGACTATTCATTCATTCTAGTTCCTTTTTTGTTATTTCTCTCTTTTTTAAAATAAAAAAAAGATTTAGAAATCATATCCATAATTGGTGGTATTTTTTGAAATTAATGAAGGTTTTTCTTTTATTTCTCCCTGCGACCGTGATGATGCTTTCATAAATTGTTATCCCTGCAAATATAAATTGCTGCAGGCCTTACTTGGGCCTGAACGAAGCCCATTCATCCCAACAGCCCTTGCTACCGTTATGTTGTTGCATGCATGGTAATAGAATTTTTACAATCTCAGTAAGGTGCTAGTTGGCAACACAATTTCTTTTCATTTCAATTTTTTTATATATCACATTTTAAATAACTTTTTTATAATTTATAAATTTAAGAAATAAAGAATTTTATATAATAATTTTTTTAAAATAAAACTTATTTTAAAATAATTTTTATTAGAAAAAACTCGTACTTCCAAACTTTCACTCATACTTTTTAAGTAATTGATACCTGACACCTTAGGGATGTATCAATCAGAGAAAAAAATGTCCATGACCACCAGTTTCTGTTTCTAGCTGTATGCAGCAGCAAAGAAGAAATTGAAGCATAAGCTTGGACCCAGTAATAAATTTAAAAAAAAAAAAGGCGAGAGACCACAAGAAGAAAGGACACAAATAAAATATGCACGTACTGCTGTTTCAGATCACTCTTTCAGTGGATAAGACGCTTGTGGTTGGCCCGTGCCCACAACAATATAATCAATCAATCCTCAAGCGCAAGGCCTAGTAGCCACTAACAAGCAATGAAGAGCTAGCTCATCTGCAATTTATAGCCAACACACCCACCAAAGGCCTCTTCTCTTCAAGAACCACAACACAAGAATTCAATCGGAGAACCGAAAACAGCTAAGCTAGGTATTACGAGAGCTAGACATGGCGTCACTGGGTGGTATGGGTCTCGGAGTTGTTGCAACAGCAAGGCTCGTGAAGAGCAATGCAGCAGCCAAGAGTGCCGGCGGCAGCAGTGAGGAGAAGAGTATATTGGATTGGATTCGAGGGAACTTCCAGAAAGAGGAGCAGTTCTATGAAACAGATCCCATCCTGAAGAAAGTAGAGGAGAAAAATACCAGATCAGGTAGCGGCACGGTCTCTAGGAAATCCATCGCATCATCAGTTAATTCTGACGCTGAGAAGAAGCCTGGCGGATTTGGTGGCTTTGGTGGTCTCTTTGCAAAGAAATAAATTTGAAAAATGGGAAGGAAGAGCATTTATTTTATGCTTCCTCCAATTCTGCTGGTTTTACTCCTTGCACTTTTGCTTTTAAATGTAGAAAACAAAATCCTGATGATTTCATAACCATTTGCTTCCTCTCTTAACTGATTGCGGTCGTTAATCCTTACTGCGCGCTGTTAGAATTAAAAACTCAAAATGTGCTGAAATTTTTAAAAAGCTTTGCATAGAATTTTCTTATAAACTTTAAAAAGAGCCAGTGCAATTGTATAATATTAACATACTAATCAAAATAAAGTTTTAAAAAAAGTAATAAAAGAAAATATAAGAGCTACATGCTCTTGGTAGCAGATCACACATGATAATACAATTCCAAAAACTAAATAATGACATGTTGCAGTATTCTCTGCGTGTAGTGGAGACGATCTCAAACCTGGTCCAGAAACCTTGCAAAATTAATCTAGTAGAGTACATCCCCGTTAGTCGGCAGCGGGGAACAGGAAGATATAAGAAAAGCATATGCGAATTCGAGGGCTCTGATTCCATCCCGTTTCGTCGAATAATATCCACTGGAGAAAATTCATTCGTGGAGTATGTAATGGGAATGACTCCTATTTCTCACAGTCACAGAGTCGAACTGCAAGATTCATATGTTCAAGGGCATGCCAACAGTGTTCACAGGAATGTTGCAAAGAGAGGAGTTATCAAAGGCATATGCTAGTGGTGATGCCTACAGAATCGAAGACCCTCCGCCTAGTTGTCTTGGAGGCTATGTCATTTGGTGTCCCAGTAGTTGCTGCTGGAGCAGGAGGAATTCCTGATATAATTCCCGAGGAGCAGGAAGGCAAGACTAGCTTCGTCTACACACGACTGTCAAAATCGAACTCATACTAACCAATAAAGAATTAAGAGATGCCATGAGCAAAGCAGCCACTAGGAGCATACGAAATTAGCAGTAATGCGGCTATATCGTTCCGGAGGAAGAAGAGGGCCCAGCTACTGAGACATATTCAGTGTGTAGATGGAAGGTTTTTCCGCTCTCTGCAGATAAGATACGGTTGAGTTCTACGGTGGAAATGTTAATGTGAGGATCAGAAGCGTGTCTTTGTTTTTTTTTCAGGTTCATATTTATTGGCTTTTTTCAGGTTTTTTCCGCTTTGTGTAATTTCTTCAGAATCATAAAAGCTGACAACTCCAGTTTAACCTACTCTATATAGTTTGCACAGTTTTTTTGCAACCTGGACACATTTATAGCCAGGTAGCTGCCCCTGCGTGCAACCTGCATATAATACAACTTTTATAGGGAACTATGAATCTATATGCAGCACAAAACAACAAAGTGAAAGACTTTAAATTCCTGTCGTATAAAGAAAACAACATAAAACCAAGAATTCAGAAGTTGCTTTTGATGCCATCTAATTCAGGAAACCTGCAACTATCGCATGCCCAGTGTTTGTGTACAAGCTTTCCCATTCTAAACTACTGCCTGCTTGATGTAAGGCACGTAATAATTAGGAAGTGTTTCAAAATTTGGGAACTCCATTTTTTCTTATCAAATTTGAAGTTCCGATGTTGAAGTATATTAGTTATTTATTGAATTGGAATCTCTACTTCCAATTTACCATTCTGTAGCTCATCACTTTAATTTATATAACTTTATTTTTCACTTCCAACCCACTTTCATAAAATTAAAACACAAAACTAAATCCCTTTTAACCCACTTTTCAAAGAACTCCACTTTTGTAAAACTCAATTCGGCGGAATTTACAACACGTCCTCAACACGTACAAAGCATATGAACTAAATTCATCAATTAGGTAGGATGACGAACAACTCTTTACTAATGGAAACAGGCATAAAACAATTTCCAAACATAACTTTGCATCAATCAGAAAGAACCAGTGAGTCTTTTGATTTAATCATCATAGTCAGCAGTAAAGGATTGCTCAAACTCCGCATCCATTAGAACACCACTCATGACATGGATGATTATCTCACCTCTTCTGAGATCCGCAACTTCTGACTGGATATTATTTACCATGAGGATCCCTGTCGATGTCCTCCAGAAACAAAGCCTGAATCCAGATACTGAATCAAGAACTATCTCCTCGTCTGAATGTACCATAACAGAAGTCACATGTTGCGGAACTGCTGAGAAACCCATAACACGAGAGAGTATGGCATATGTCTCATTTTGCCTCTCTTCGACCAAGCTATCATTCAAATTCAAATTTAAAACATCTCGAAACGCTGCTTCTGATGGAAGGAAGACGGTGAAAGCAAGATCATCAGGTAGCATCCTGATCATCATTTCTCCAAACAGTCCCAGCTTCATGCCATCTTGTCTGTTCCCAAAAGTCTGGTTATGTTTGTTACTCCTTATTGAGATATCTGGAAGGCCTATGTTAATTATTGCCAGGGCAAAGATGACAGCAAAAAGCAAGCATAGACAAATTACTAATATTCTCAAAAAATGCTCTCTTCTCTTTCTCCACCTTAAAGAACAAAAAGGATCCATATGCTTAATGCCAGTGAAGAATCGGGTCACGCACAGAGAGGAACAACTTCCTAGTGGATGGATGCTGTTGACAACAGTTACTCGTTAAATATGAGAAATATCTCTCCGTTGTGTGCTATGATGTTATCCAAGAATCCTATCAGCTCTTTCTCATCTTTGAAGGACTTTGGTTCTCTAAGATCACTGTCCAAGTTATACCATCTACCATCTATGCTTCGAATTGTTGCCCAGTGGCGGCCCTTCCACAGTCCATGAAACTTTGTGATGCATAGATTAAGCATTATACCTATTAAAGACCCATTGTTAAGATCAATTGAAGCAGCTCCACGCCGATGATCATGCCAAACTATCTTCTTCCTTTTAACTTCCAATGCCGCAATCAGTACATTTGCATCGTAGTTTCCTGTCAACGAATTACGATGAGGTTTGAAGACAAGCGACAAGGGAGTCCATCTGTCCCTGTTAGGATCGTCAAGAACAAGCTTGTCAGCAATCGCATCTAAGTCAGCTCGAGTAAATGAATCCCTTCCCTGAGCCATGACAATGCAAAAGTTTGTAAAGCCAAATGATCAGGCAAATAAGGCTAGAGTAGCATATTTAGTGTCGAACAACTATGCAAGAACAGTAAAGACAATCACCAGGACAGAAGTCCATATAATAGGCATTGATATTTAGAATGGAAGGTACCTAACATACTCATCACTTGTCAAGTTTTGTAAGCCATACAATAATGCTACATCACCAAATAACACAAGGCCCTGAAATTTGACAAAGTATGTTCCTCGGTAGTACGTTAAAATAATTATATCCTAGTGTTGTTGTGAGTCGTAGCTGAAGCTTTTCATTTCAATGCTATGGTCATTGGAAGATGCTATGCTTTGATCTCACCTGCTTTACCATCATGGTTTCCTTACTGATTTAGTAATAGAGTACAATATCCAAAACACAAGTTGGGTAAAATGCACTTCTAGAAATGAATTAATCTCCAAATTGAATAGAATCGGAAACAGATATTCCAGCTCTCCTGTAAACAGGGGACTTGCAAGATAACTGAATATAATGCTTTCCTTTGAACTTTGCTATTGACTAACTGAAGAACTCAAACCTTAAACCGTAAAACCAGCAGAAAAAGATTAAAGCTATCCACCGCAAGAGAGAAGAACGGACAGAAATACTTGGTATTTCGTAAGTTATTCTTTAGTGTAATTGGTAAGAACAATAAACTTTTCAGTTTACCTGAAAGAGGTTATTCAGTGCATGCAAAAGGCAAAACTGCAACCTCTGTCTCTCGTGATAGATTTGCTTGTCTTCCATAAAAACTGCATCAAACCTTTATCGTTCAAAAAACTTTAGAGACAACCAAGACCAATAACAGCAGCAATTAGCTGATACAATGAAAACAAAAGAAAAAATTAGAGAAAAAAATAAATCGAACAAAAGTCTGAATCAGATCTGAAGAATCAGGAGGAAGAAGAGTTTCACCTAAGCAGATAAGAATTGGAACTTTCTGATGGTAACAACTTTCCGGGTTGCTCAATCTTCTCAACCTCTACAGACTCCAGTAGCTTCAAGACACAAAAAATTGAAAAAGAAGAAGAAAAATGAAAGAAGGATCACGAGTTTCGCAAGTTATAACAATGAAACGAGAAACGGCAGACTTGCGCCTGCTCCATCGGTTAAGGGAAAAGAACCTTTGGTTATTGGGCTATAAATTTAATGGGCCAAGCTAACGCACACTATTTTCCCAAATTGTTTTCCCATTTGAGCATGACTACATACTATTTGGCAATACCAGATCCAAATACGCAATATGAGAGATAAGACCTTGTATTTCTAAATAATTTTTATCTGCTGTGCACTGCAATTATCCGTTAATAACCGACTCCGTTACTTTAATCTGAACTGATGAATAAAGTGAATTAATAAAATCAAATCATATAAAAAAGAACCCGGATCAGAAAAGTCGTTGCAATCGAAATCGTTTGAATGGCATCACGGCGAGCATCACCACCGCCGGCTCCGGCGTTGAGTGGTCCACTAGATCTAGAGATCACGATACTCTCCGCGAAGCATTTGAAGAACGTGAACTGGCGCAACGGCGAGCTGAAGCCCTACGCTGTCGCCTACATCGATCCAGATCGCCGCTCCGCTACCAAACCCGACGAATTCGGTTCTACGAAGCCCGTCTGGAACGAGAGGCTTCCGCTTTTGCCCCTCCCTGTTGCTGATACTAACAACACCGATCTTTCGCTGGTTTATCTAACCGTCGACGTGTTCCATTCTAAGCCGTCGGAGACACCCAAACCCCTCGTCGGCACCGTTAGATCTCCCCTCAGTCAACTCCTTGTTCAAAACCCTAATCTCGTAACCCTAGACCTTCGACGCCCTTCCGGTCGCCCCCACGGCAATATCCGTGTCAAGCTCTTCCTCAAAGAACGTCCTGCTCCTCCGCCCCCGCCGCCACCCAGTGAGATTAGTTACCAAATTGCCCCTCCTCCTATTGCTCCGTCTGGTTACAATTACTATACAGCACCTCAACCGCCTCCAGGGACGAGGAATTATAGTAGGTACTTCCCCGCGCCACCTCCGTCGCCCTCGCCCTCTTATGTTGTTCCGTATTCCTACACTAGTTACTCGGATCCTTATCCGACGTACTATTCCTCTCCGTCAGCATACTACTCTGCTCCTACCGCCCCACCTCCTTCAAGACCTACTTACTATGGTGGGCCCTCAGCACCGGTTGATTATTCGTCAGGGCCTTCACATTACTCTGAACAGAAGCCCAAGGGAGGTAAAGCCACAGGCTTTGGCAGTGGGTTAGCTATAGGGGCAGCTACAGGGGCGTTGGGAGGGCTTGCACTCGAAGAAGCAGTGAAGTATGATGAGGACAAGATCGCGGATAGAGTGGAGAGCAATCTGGTTGCTAGGGATGACTATGGCGATTATCAAGATGATTTCTGAGAGTAATGGTTTGCCAATACCCTTGATGAAATGGGTCAGGCCTGAGAGAAGGTATGTGTTAATAAAGTTGGTGATGTGGCTTGTGATTGAAGCTCGTATGTAATTTGTACATAATAATGTTAGCTAATATTGCTGTATTCCGACAAAGTACATGTCGATGTAAGCTGCTATGTTCTAATGGACGTGGTGAATGTCTCCTTTTGTTTCCAGTGGGACGATATAACTGTGTGTGATGTTATGCTATTCTGTGTTTCTAGGCTTCTACGTACTTCCATTGGTGATTCCTTTCCTGGCATAATAAGGTTTTGCTCTCTGAAAATATGTAGACTATGTTGATTGTCTTAGGTGCCATTTGCTAAAATCAGGGAGGGGTTAACAGCAATAGGCAGCGACAAAGCTGTGATCTATCTAGTAGGTGATAGTAGTTCTACTTTTGATTTTGCCGTTATTAGGTGAAAATGCACAGGAAGTTGCATGAGCAACATGCTTGAGAAAGGTAGTTCGAACTATTGATCCAAACAGTACAGGTATAATTCCTCATCTCACAGCCAGAATGTTGTTTTAGAGAACTATAGTACAGATAGAAACCATAGAGGCATATTCAGAATCAAATTGTAATGCTACATACTCAAATGAAAGTGGAAGAGAGCAGGGAGCAACTCTTGGCCCGTCTTCTTGCAAAACAGTTTGCTGTATATCTTTAGTTTAGCTTGAAGTGAAAACGAGTTTGCTTCAAGCCATTTATATCATCTGAATGAGGATCATAATACTGCTCTGTCTAGAGAGAGAGAGGGAGAGACGGTTGTCCTTTTCATACCAAATTAACTGAGTCGAGCCTAGCAGATAGCTGCTCTTTGTTGTTTAGAGGTTATACAACTACAACCTTGCAATCATATAAAAATTTAAGCATTTGATTATGCAAGTTGACATTAAATTATAGCATAACTACCTTTGCTTGCCAAAACTTTGATTACTCTTAAGCTTCTAAAAATATGGGTTATGTATTACTGCAACATGATTTCCCTCCTATGTTCGTTCGCTTAGTATGCTTAGAGGAAATAATAAACTAGATCTCAACTGCAATTAATGTATAAAGGTTGCTGCAATCTAGAACGGTGCCTGAAAAGTGAGAATAGGGAGTTTTATGATGTGGATGTTGAGGTATGTAGCAGCAAACTTGCTAATTGCATCTTTCTTTGACAACATCCTGTAAGTTTTACAATGTTTATAAACTAAGCCAGGAACGTCTTCGTGAGGGTTCGTGCTTATGATAGGTCATAGCAAGATAGAATACATTGGTTCAGATCCATTAGAGGACTAACAATTCTGTGAGCGCTTTTTTTCATTCGGCACTTGTATCTACAAGTTCTGGCCAATGATAGTTAAGCAGAAGGTGCCCAGCAAATATTTGCATAATCAAACTAGGAAATATTTACGTTCCTCTAATCTGTAGAGTATCTAAAAATTTAAGTTTCGTTGCTGGCGGTTTAATTTATGTATCATTTTCTACTCTCGTGCTTCTAGAAGCAAATTTTGCGTTGGAAGATATTTTCTGGTTTATCAAATGCTTCCAGTGGAAGAATAGTAGATGTCTACTTTTGAGTGGGAAAGGAGATTCTTATCTTAAAGCTCTAGATCTAAATTGATGTCTATTCCTTTTGCTTATACATCCCTTGGTTATATTGATATGTACCTTTTACTGAGTTATCACCTTTTGTCATCACACTTCTGTTTCAGTGTATAAATGCGGTTGTTTAGAACATTGAATGTCGCATTCATACGGATGTTTTTGGGCCTTATGGTTTAATCCCAAACTTCTTTTCCTGCCAACATAGAGTAGTGGCTTCGTTTTTCTGGAAGCATACTTCTAAATGGATCTTATGTACTTGTTATTGTTTTCATCCAGCGGGATATTTTCTTCGGTCTTTATATATTTCGAATTAACTGATAGACTAAAACTATGATGTATTACTTTTGCAATATTGTTCGAATTTACAAGCATGCGCCGAAGGCAGGAGATTTCTATCGCTGCCATTTATGCGACCCGTGAATGCGACATTACTTTCTATTATACCCGTGGTATTCTTAATGAATCTGATACCTTTATGAATCACTTGACATTCACTGGAAGAAAAAAGTGTCTGATTAGTTGTTTGATACATAAGTCTAATCAATATTCTGATAATTAATCGGGTACCAATAGGCTTCTTCATCTTTTATGTTCGTGACGAACCACGTGTAATCCACCTCTTAGCTATCCTGGAGGACCTTTGGACACGTTAGGTAGGCTACACCAAGAGAAGGTATGCAGTTGGTGTGCTCAAGTCCCAAATCTCCAATGTCGATGAGAGCAGTTACAGGCAGTATGGACGCAAACTTTTGGATAAGTCGTCGCTTGTCATTTCTTTTTTATGTAAAAGATATCGAGGTTCATTGAACATTTTGCCTAAAACTGTGTATGCTTCGATAAACAATTGCGCCCTTTTTATTCCATCGATCAATATGCCTGCCTATATGAAGTGTAGTGTGTGGTGGGGTCCGTCTAAGATGATAGTTTCCACTCTTTGTGCCCTCTCGCTTTAGAATTTCATACATGACTTCAATCATTTATAGATTTTTTAATGGCATTACCCTTTTTTTCCTACCCTTGTATAACAAGATCTAACCTTCATACCAAATTACCAACTTTTGGTCTCTTATAATTTAGGATTGTAGGTGTTAGAGAGACTTCTTATTTATTTATTTATTTTTTCGAAGGGACCGTTTGTTTTTTGGTTCTTTCCTCGTCCTCGCCACCATTGTCGGTAATGTGATTCAGGTGGGGGTCTGCTGTTTGTACCCACATTAAAATATGCGCTTTTGGGAGTCACCAAAGGACGCCTGTGTTGCAGCCTTCTGCTGCATGCTATCATTTTCTGAGGATGGTCTGTATGTTAAACGTGCTGGTGGCTGTACTGCAGGATTGTGAAATTTCTGCATGGTTTCTTTCTAGATCGAGTTATTTTGTGCTTGTTTTGATTGATTTCTTGTGGACTGCCAATGTTGTTATTAGTGTACGGGTAAAGAACTTGTTTGAATGGAATTTCCAGGTCTGTTATGTGAGAAAAAACTAAAAAAGTTTATGAAAATACAAACTAAACTCAAAAAAATTACTAAACTATTACAATTATAAATTCATGTCATACATTTTGAGTAGAAACTTTTATTAAAATATTTTATAAATTCAAATTTTTTGACTATTGATATTGCAACTTCTTCGGTACTAGTTCATTTTCTTTTACTTTTGACCTTCTATTATAAATATATATATATTTATTACATTCTAATGAACTAATTGATAATATTTAATAGAGTGATTTTACAATATGTAACAGTTGCATCAGGGCTGCTATATCAGCGCTTTCCTCCACGTCAATTTGCCTTGGACGATGACCTGCTGATGGAAGATGATCTGCTTGCCCTCTTGTGGAGTACACGATAGGAAATAACAAGTGCTAAATGACGATTCTGTCTCTGCTCGGCCACTGATAAAGACTGCTTCCTCCAACATTCGTTGCACCTCCCGAGTCCCCAGCATCATCATCATCTCGTTTGAAGTAAGACTTATCATATATGCTGAATTTCTCGCCTTATATCTTATTTGCTCCCTTTTGACTCGATTACGTAATTGGTGTTGCTCTAATATGCACAGCACTGTTGTAGAAGAGGAATAGAGTTCTGCTGCAACTTGGTAATCGTCCTAGCTGTCTGTACACATAACACGAACCCCTTCAGGTTTATGTATTGTTTAAGGTGAGGTGATTAATGTGACAGCCGCCTTCACCGTCCACTTAGCTGTTGCCTTCTGGTACTCTTCCTCCCAAAATCAAGGGAACAGTTGAAGCAATCCAGCTTCGAAGAGAATAATAAGTACTAGACAGAACAGGTTGGAAAGAAAGGTTTTATTATTATAACGTGAGAGATTCCTGCGTATATATATGTATGTGTGTAAAGAAGACTGAGAAACTAACTTCAATCAGGTTTATGTCATCGATTCATTCATGCACTTGTGTAGTATAATCTAATCCTCTGTGTTTTTTTTTTTTTGTGAATTTCGATCATGCGTAGGTTACGTGATAACTCAAAAATGAGACGCAGCTTTCAATCCACAGCTCAACATGTGTCTCTCACCGACCATGGAAAACACATTTGTCTCTGTTCGTCTTTTTCTCTTCCCTGATGATGGTGAAAATTGTCCACTCATGCATGGTCCACAAACCCCCCAAACCTTTTTCAGATATTTTATTTGTTTTAATTAATGATTGTTTTGTTGCACTTTATTAATTTTTTTTTAAAAGGAGATAGGCTGCTTGAAGTGCATGCATCTAAATTAAGCTGAGTTGTAATCTCCTATCTTTATATACCCCCACCATTTCTCCTTCATCCTCCACCGCTTCAGTCCGCTAGCTGCTCTTCTCATTATTAAAAACCACAGAAGAGCAACATGTCTTCTTCTTCTTCTGTTGTTTCTTCTCTTTCTTCAGCAGCAACCACGACAACAACCATCCTGTCCAAATCCACAATTTACCCTCACCAGAAATCAACTTTAGGTGAGCTGAAGCTCTCCGTCTCCGACTTGCCGATGCTCTCATGCCACTACATTCAAAAGGGTCTCCTCTTCACCCGCCCACCAATCCCTACCCATCCTCTTATAACTCTCCTTACTCGTTCCCTCTCCAGCGCCTTGACGGTTTTCCCTGTGCTTGCTGGCCGGCTCACTACTCGCCCCGACGGAAGCATTTATATTACCTGCAATGACGCTGGGGCCGAGTTCATCCATGCTTCCGCAGCTTCGTTGACTCTTCCTACACTGCTTCTGGCTTCCTCAGACGTCCCGGAAACATTCAAGTCTTTCTTTGCGCTCGATGGAGCAATCTGCTTCAGTGGTCATTCTCTTCCGCTGGCTTCTTTCCAGCTCACAGAGCTTGGTGATGGCTCTGTGTTCATTGGCTGCGCTGTCAACCATGCCGTACTAGATGGTACTTCATTCTGGAACTTCTTCAATACCTGGGCCGAACTCTGCCGTACAGGAGCGACCGACTCGGCTGTTTTGACGACTCCGCTGCCCGATTTCCGCAGGAATTACTTTGGAAATTCCACGGCGATTATCAGGTTCCCTGCAGGTGAAGGTCCTGAGGTAACATTCGACGTAGCTGGCCCCTTGAGGGAGCGGGTCTTCCATTTCAGCCGTGAAGCCCTTTCACAGATGAAATTTAGAGCCAACAGCAGTATTGCAGCAGCTGCAGATGAGATTCTTGGCAACCGGAAATCGCAAGGGAAAACTGATGAGGTTTCGTCTTTCCAGTCTCTGTGCGCGCTGCTGTGGCGATCCGTGACCCGGGCAAGGAAATATCTCAAGCCAGAATCCACCACAACATTCCGTATGGCGGTGAACTGCCGCCACAGAGTAATGCCTCCTGTGGATCCCTACTACTTCGGGAATGCTATCCAAAGCATTCCCAACACCGCTACGGTGGCTGATGTCGCAGCCAATGATCTCTCCTGGTCCGCAAAACTTCTGCACGCAAGCGTTGTTTCATATGGGAACAACAAGGTCAGGCAGGGCGTGGAGGAGTGGGAAGCGGACCCGAAACTTTTCCCACTAGGAAATCCAGACGGCTCAGTGCTCACGATGGGCAGCTCACCAAGGTTCCCAATGTACGAAGGCAACGACTTCGGCTGGGGATTGGCGGTGGCTGTACGTAGTGGCCGAGCAAACAAGTTCGACGGTAAGATGTCGGCTTTTCCCGGAAGAAATGGAAAAGGAAGCGTTGAACTAGAGGTCTGTCTGACGCCGGAGACCATGGCAGCGTTAATTGCCGATGAAGAGTTCATGCAGTACGTCACGGAGCCGACTGTAGCTGCGGTCGCTGATCAAACAGTTGACTGTCAACCGGAGGCGATGGATCCCGTGATGGAGCATTACTACTTGGATGCTAAGAGTTTGATTACCGCTTGATTAGTTAACTATCATTAATTACTTAGGTGATGGCTGATAAAGAAGAAAAAACAAAAATAAAAAAAGAGGAAACTTAATGATCACCATTATGAACTAATCTTTGTTTCCCTCGTCCACTCTGTACTCTTCTCTTTCTTATGTAAAAGTTTGTAAGTTTAGGTTCGTACTGTTTTTGTAAGTAATTGAAAGCAACTTGGTATTTGATTACAACAGAGCAATTAATGTTATTTTTAGCTGCCGAATCATTTATTTGCACTCCGTGGTGGAGTACTACATAGAAAAGTATTGGTACATACAGGTTCAACCATGAATTAATGAATCAAACTTCGCGTTATTCTTTCTATCCAAAAAGGAAACATTAAGGATAATTGCTGACAATGGCTGGGCAGCTTGGCATTGTGTGTTCCCGAGTTCTCCTCTTTTTATATATATATATATATATATATTATATATAGCATAGCTGATGATTAAGATTAAATTAACGAACATACTATCAATCAGCCTTTGGATGTCAAAAGTGTAAATAAAGCAAGTAAAATCAATCCAAGCGTGCAAGTTTTAACTTTGGGAAAAGTAATAGGTAAGGCATATATGTGAAAGTATATGTATATAAGTCCAGGGTGGTCCAACTGCGTTTTGGCAACGCTTTTGCAAAAAAATAGCTTTTTCAGTTCAAAATTTTTTAATATATTTATTATTATTATTATTTAAAAATAAATATAATTTATTTTATAAAAATAAAATTATATTTATTTTAAAAAATTTTATTTTAAAAGCACTCGAAAATGCTGTTTTTATTTTATCATGTCTCTGCAGATATTTATGAAGTGCTGAGAGTCACCAGAGGCCCAGCCCATATATGTAGGCTTAATCATTGTCGTTAAGATTTATGTGGGCTTTGATAAACATGTCTACCAATGAATTACAGATGCCAGAGTGAACGAACGTAAGAAACAAGGTAGGTTGTATAGCTGTTGTGTTGGATGTACTTGTTATGCATAAATGAAATGTTAATAATAAGTAACAAGCCAACCTACTCCTGCCTGATCAGTAGTAATTGTAACGATTATAATATATAGATACATATGTTGAATTGAAGAAGACAAAGAGTAGCTTTGGGGGATGATCTGAGTGCTGTTGGTTGACATCTTCCCTCGATCTCCTCTTGTTGCTTTAGCTTCCTTTGAAAGTCCAAACCCATCACCAAACCTGAAACTGCAGATCCGAAAGAGAATCAACAACAACTACCACCAATACTAAGCAAGGCTTTCATGCACTTCCGTGATTAAGCATCCGCGATAACTGAAGCAATACATATCAATGTTATGAGTCTAAAGATTTTTAAACACCTGCCTTGATTACAAAGAATAACATATATACAAACATGATGGATCTTGACAGTGCTACTGATCTCTATTTTATCTATCTATCTATCTATCTATCTATCTATATATGGTACTCTTTTGAAACAAGACATTTATGTTTTATGTCTTTTGTATCACTCCTAAGCTAAAGCTATGATGGCCCCATGAATGAAAGGATACTCTCAATCTGAAAACCTTCAACCACTCCATGTCTAAGGCTCTCTCTATATATACATCACTCAACTCAACCTGCTACTCATCCACATTCATTCACAACGCAAGTACTACTAGCTAGCTATAGTTGATCTCCTTCAACTCACCAGCTAGCTACCTTAGGCTCCCCTTCGTTCAGCTATCATTCAGGAGAAGAAACATGGAGATGGATGCATTCATCAATCTGAATATTAAATTCATGAGTGTCCTACTTGTCGCTTCGGGCACTCTTCTTCTATTGCCAGGCTGTGTGAATGCTCAGCAAACTGGCATCACCAGGCACTACACCTTTAATGTATACTGCCTCAATGCTCGATATTTTTTGCTTAATATTTATTACAATGTCATGGTCTCACGAACTATTGAATATGATGTGATCTTCCAGATTGAAATGGCAAACTATACGAGATTGTGCCACAGAAAGAGCATAGTGACAGTGAACGGAAAGTTTCCAGGACCTACTGTAGTTACCAGAGAAGGCGACAGGTTGCTTATTAAAGTTGTCAACAACGTACATAGCAATATCTCCATACACTGGTAATTCAAGTACATCTTTTGATGAAATATATCAAACTCTTTCAAGATTGTATATGAAAATTAATCTGAATTTTGTACGTAAATTTTTCGCATAGGCACGGCGTAAGACAGCTGAGAAGTGCTTGGGCAGACGGTCCAGCGTACATAACTCAGTGCCCAATCCAAACAGGGCAGAGCTACGTCTACAACTTCACCGTTGTCGGACAAAGGGGTACTCTCTGGTGGCATGCCCACATCTCATGGCTGAGATCCACCGTCTATGGTCCGATAATCATCCTCCCCAAAGTCGGCGTCCCCTATCCCTTCTCCAAACCCTTCAAAGAAGTTCCAATAATCTTCGGTATGTACTGCACTCCATATTATTGAAAAATCATAAATGCGCATTACTCAAACTGTAATTCCGACATGTAGGTGAATGGTGGAATGCCAATACTGAGGCCGTCATTAGCCAAGCTATTCAGACAGGCGGAGGACCTAATGTCTCCGATGCCTATACCATCAACGGGCTTCCAGGTCTACTCTACAATTGCTCTGCCAAAGGTATACATCTTATCGATTCCTAGAAATTCTTCAAATGCAGATGAAGAATTAACATTTGTCTGTATGCAGACACATTCAAGTTGAAGGTGAAGCCTGGAAAGACATACATGCTCCGGATTATCAACGCTGCACTCAACGATGAGCTCTTCATTAGCATCGCCAACCACACGCTCACCGTTGTCGAAGTTGATGCTGTCTATGTGAAGCCCTTCAACAGTGATGTGATCGTTGTTGCACCTGGGCAAACGACAAATGTACTACTACATACCAAGCGTAGCTATCCTGCTGCCACATTTCTCATGTTGGCACGGCCCTACGCCACTGGCCAGGGCACCTTTGACAACTCAACAGTTGCTGGAATCGTGGAGTACCAGAAGCCATTCTCTTCCTTTTCATTCGATAAGAAACTCTCGTTCCGTAAACCAGCTCTTCCGAAGCTGAATGACACATTCTTTGTGATGAACTACACGGGCAAACTACGTAGCCTTGCCACGACGCAGTTCCCAGCCAACGTACCTCAGAATGTCGATAGGCAATTCTTCTTCACTATTGGCCTCGGTGCGAGTCCATGTCCAGAGAACCAAAAATGTCAGGGTCCCAACGGGACCAAATTTGCTGCAGCAATCAACAACGTTTCCTTTGGGATGCCTACCACGGCACTACTCCAGGCACATTTCTCAGGGCAAGCGAAGGGTGTCTATAGCTCAAACTTCCCGATCATTCCGTTGGATCCATTCAACTACACGGGAACTCCCCCGAGCAATATTTTAGTCGGCAATGGAACAAAAGTTTTGGTACTGCCATTCAACACCAGTGTGGAACTTGTACTGCAGGATACAAGTATCCTAGGGACAGAAAGCCATCCATTGCATCTCCATGGATTCAATTTCTTTGTAGTCGGACAAGGGATCGGCAACTATAATCAGTCGAAAAATCCGGCTAAGTTTAATCTTGTCGATCCTCTTGAAAGAAACACCGTCAGCGTGCCGCCCGGTGGTTGGGTTGCTATCAGGTTCCTTGCTGATAACCCAGGTACATACCTACATGCCTGAATCATCAATCACTTATAGGCGTGCAAATCTGAACTTATATGATCAATTGTTTGCATATTGTTTTGATTTCTTATATATGGATGGATTGGTATTGGTGCAGGAGTTTGGTTCATGCATTGTCATTTGGAAGTGCATACAAGTTGGGGATTGAAGATGGCATGGCTGGTGTTGGATGGAAAACTTCCTAACCAGAAGCTACCACCTCCACCCTCTGATCTACCCAAATGTTGATCAGCATCATGATGGTTTCCATAAAAAATTTTCATAGATTTTCCTTCTTTAATTGTTCATCATAAATTTAACAAACACATTTCGATGGTGATTGATTGATTCATCGATGTTGTTATTGTTGTTGCGACTTTCACAAGGGTTCCATGTACTCTGAATGTAATAGGCCCTTTTTTTTGTGTTCATTGAATAAGGGTTGATCTGATTGTTGTGTTTCACCATTCCCGTAATGTTCTCTGTTTGTCATAAAATTTAGTGGAATCAATAACAAAAAAACTACTTTGATCTTCCTTTAATGAATCCTTCTTCATTTATCACGATCATATCAATCCGTATATCCTTAATAAGTTACAATGAAAATTTGTCTCAAAAGGATAACAAACAACAGACATAAATAGGAAGGCATAAAGCCATGCACCAAGTAATTGATAAGAATAAGAGAGCCATTAAATCAACTAGAACACCGAGAAATCTTCCAATGTCCGACGAACTATCAGGCGATCTCCGATCATTACAAGCTCCATTCTCCATATATGAACTCTCTTTCTCTCTTTCTATATATAATTAAAAGAGAGATTTCCTAATGAAAGAATTCATCATCAAGCATTATATGAAAAATGCAAAGTTTCTATATGAGATTCAGAGTCGCTTCAACATCACCGTTATATAATTGCACCTTACCCTCGAACTATTCCTTGTCCGTTTTCCATGGCGGCAGAACAAGTCTAGGCTTAAAGTTCATATGCTTGCTTCGACCGCCTTATGTTCAGTTTAATTCTCGCCCGTCCGACAACGGCTTCTCCGTTGGAACGCTGGGGATCATCTTCTTCTCCGTTCGTTTTCATGGAAGCGGCACGAACTACTTCTATGTGCAGGAACAAACTGCAAAACCGGCATGAACAACGGCAACTCAAGGCAGAAGTCAGGCTTGTAATATTCGTAAACCCAAAAGCGGAGAAGCTAATTAAGGATTTTGCTTCCTGCTTCGCGTGCAACAATCCATGCGATCGGAGTAGTAGGGTTTTTTATAGACGAGACATCGTGCACCATCGAACTTAACAAAGTTCTTCTGTCGCTAGTCAACATTATCGATCGACGCGGTGGATAGGCGATGATCTATCGCGCTTCCGCCGCCAACGCTGCTGTCATCACGACGCGGCGCTTGAAAGAACTGATATCTTAGATTGCTTATAGCAATCTAGTACGGATTTTAATTTATTAAAAGTGAGATTCTTCAAATAAATTTTATAATTAGATAAAAATATAATTTAAAATAATAGTTAAGGCATAAGAAGTAAAATTTAAAGTAAAATTTTGATAATATAAAATTTTGATATGAAAATAGAATTAGAATTTAGAGTAATAATTAAAAAATATGTACAATGAGCCGCTACTCAAAATTAAAAAAAATAAAATTATAGTGTGATTAAAATGCGCACTTATTATTTCTTCTTTTAAAATTTTAAGTTAAAAAAAGTTTTCTGTATTATGTAACCTTTTGTTAATTTTGAGAATATAGATAAATTTTATATTATAAAATTATTTAGATAAAAATTGTGGTTTGTAAGTCTATAGTTGTTTTTATAAAATTCATAAAAAGTTCTTTTCTCTAGAAAACTTTACTTTTTAATCAATCTCAAGTATTCCCCAAAAACTTCTTTAAGTTCAAGAGCTTCGATGGAAAATGAACTTTTGTAGAGCACAAAGACAAAATAGTAACTCTTTCGGTCTACCTTTTGTAAAAACATTAATTAGAATATGAATGATAATTGTTTGGAACTTTAAGTTAAAGATAGATCCATATAAATTAGTTTAATAATGGTATTTTTGAATGATAGGTAGCGCTGCGGAGTGAAAAAAAAATTTGATCTTACGATAATTTATAGATAAAAACAAATATAGCCCGAATACTAAATTGTAATTAAAACTTTGAGATTATCATGAGATTGAACCGGAGAGGTTAGAGTCCTCTTCAATTAATTGTTGAGTTGTACAATTTGCAAAACTAAGAAATTACCAAATTGTTTTTAATCATAAGAACTAGGCCTGGTTATTTATTTAATATTCCAGTCTAGAAGAGAGGTTGGTTAGAGCCCAAATATAAACGAGTTAGGTCTGACACGCGACAGCCCAGTTCGGAGATTATCATTGATATCGACATTTCAATTTTGATCAAATTTAATTTAATTTTTGCTTCTGTCAACTCCTTCATTCATTGGTTCAATTCACTACTCTCTTTCAATTCATTTCTCTTTTGCTTCTAAACTTTGCCAACTCCTCCCCTCCCGTTAGTTCCCCGTTGAACTCTCACCCATTCCATTCCTCCGCCGTCGTCGCTGTGATCCCAACAACTCTTCTCTCTGTCTCTCTCCTGAATTACTATATAGTGAGAGACACGAGAGATGTCGGAATCATTGATCAACGGGCTTGCCGGGGCCGGAGGAGGGATCATTGCACAGCTCTTGACATATCCTCTACAAACAGTAATATTCTTTCGTTCTTTTGGATCTTCATTTTATTTATTTTATTTTATTTTATTTTATTTTGTTTTTATTTTTGTTTTTTGTACCTTGTGCTCGTGGAAAGTGAAAGCTTTTTTGTCATGGATCATAAATTAAATAACAGGTGAACACTAGGCAACAAACCGAGCGCGATTCGTCCGCGTCCAGGTCTAAACATGGAACTATACAACAGATGTACCAGGTCTAACCTTTGTACTCCTTTTGCTGTTTATAAATTTTAGAAAATTATATAGCTACATTTGTTATGAGATTGCTTTTGTTTAATTGAAAATTGGATCCCTGTAGGTTGTTAAACATGAAGGATGGGAGCGCCTGTACGGAGGACTAGGACCATCGCTTGCTGGCACAGCGATGTCCCAGGTAAGTGAATCCTAGATAATTCTTTTAGCACTTGAATACATTCAGTTAGGTAGTTCACTCGTCATACTCTTGTGTGCCTCAACCATTCAAACTTTCATGGTTGCAATTGGGTACTCATTGAATTTAGGTTGCAAAACATCATTTGATGAAAAATGCATCCATATGTGACATACCTCTTTGGATCTTCATAATTCTGGTGTGCAGGGGGTATATTATTACTTCTACCAGATATTTAGGACCAGGGCAGAAACTGCAGCTCTTAATCGCTGGAAGCAAGGATATGGGGATGGATCAGTGGGAATGTTTCAATCACTTGTTGTGGCTGCTTTAGCTGGGTGAGTATCTTTAAAATGGTGTGCTGTAATCTTGTTGCTACTATTGAAAGTTAACTTATTTATAAATATAAAACCAAGGTTTGCTTCTTATTGCATATAATTATTATTCAATGAAGTGGCATTGACATATAGAGCGTATTCCATTATGTACATGTTGAGCTATGAATCAGCTATAATGCTAATCATTTTGTAAATGCAGATGCGTAAATGTTCTGTTGACGAACCCTATCTGGGTGGTTGTCGCCAGAATGCAGGCAAGCTATCTACTTAGGATTTGCTATTAACGATGTCTGAGCTTATGTTCTGATCTGAGGTTCTGTCGGAACTTCGCAGACTCATAAGAAGAAAAACAAAAATCCATCTACTCATCTTGCTTCTTGTATCTCAGAGGACACTATCCAAACCAGCTTAACCGAATCTCCTTCATATGGAACTAGCCATGTGGTATCCTTTTTATGCCAAGCAACAAGTTGTTATCTTAATGCATTTATCCTTTATGCGGTCAACTCTAGTTGTTTCTAGCTTTAGCAAGTTTACAATATTAGGAGTTCTTTCGTGGTACTGCTGCACCCATTTATACTGCAAAACGTTGGACGACCTGACTTCTAAAGAGCTTTATCTAGTGAGACTTGTTATTGGTATCATTTATTGTTAAGTCTTCTTCTCTGTTATGTGTTATAAGTAATGTACAAAAAAGAAAAGTACAGTGTTTTTGAAAGTATATTGAGGTTGCCATATACACATGTACCATGTTTGGGCAGCTCATCATTTTTTTTCTCTGGAAATAGTTACCATACTTGTAGCTCTGCAGGTGCAAGAGTTATATGATGAAGCTGGAGTCCTAGGATTCTGGAAGGGTGTATTTCCAACTCTTATTATGGTCAGTCAGAAGCCACTTATTCTTTTAACTTTCAAATGTACAATTATGATGTCTTTACTGCCTGTTTCAGGTCAGTAACCCTGCAATCCAGTTTATGTTATATGAATCTTTTGTCAAGTATGTAAAGAGAAGACGTGCCTTAAATGCTAAGGGTGCTGATGGTTTAAGTGCCATTGAGGTAAGCCTTTCTTTGGCTTGATAAGGTCAACATTCGAGGAGTCAATGAAGCTCAATTAATCTAGTAATACATTTTTAAATAGTTAATGCAGTGAGATTTGTTTATCAGTAACTCGAGTGCTGCATATTCACGTTGTTATCATTTATAAAATTATTCTGTACTTTTATCATTACAACTTACAAGAACCAGTATGTGAGCGTTAATTCATGATTACTTGGGTGTCAATCTTGATCTTGCATTACATCTATATCCGAATCATATACTGGTTTGTTTGCACGTGTATGATCTGAGTTATCCTACTTAAGGGTGTTCTTGGCTTTGTGATGATGGAGGGCTCCTAACAATTTGCTTAATCATGTACAGGTATTTCTACTTGGGGCTGTTGCCAAGCTTGGAGCTACAGTAGTGACATATCCCTTTCTTGTTGTCAAGGTGACTAAGCATGTTTAACAGTAATCTGTCCGCTTTTTTCTAGTTGGAGCTAACAAAAGTTTGGCCTCTAATCTAATTGTGTTGAAGTATCTACCTACTTTTTCTCTGTGTTCTGACTTGGTACTCTGCACATTAAATATAATCCTTTTGTTTGTAAAATCCTTACAGTCACGTCTTCAGACAAAACAAGCATTTAACGTGGACAGGAGGCATCGGTATGAAGGTATCTATTGACACATTCTAAACTTTTGAAGCAATGTTGATCTAACTATCAACCATTGTTCCTCATATCTTTTAATACTGCAGAATTCCAGCCTGTTGCCCCTTTCTTCAGTAAAAAATACTTTGCTACTTGGCTGTTGTATGCTTTCTAGATTTGGAGGTACCTGCAAGAATAGGATCTTGATATATCTCACATGGATTGCTTTTCCCTTATCTTTTTAATGCAGGAACCTTTGATGCAATCACCAAGATGATCCGGTATGAAGGGTTTTCAGGGTTCTATAAAGGTATGAGTACCAAAATTGTACAGAGCGTCTTTGCAGCTGCAGTCCTTTTCATGGTGAAGGAGGAGCTGGTGAAAGCAGGTCGTATACTGGTAGCAGGAAACACTTCCATTACCAAGAGTAGATTGCCAAACTAATCCTAGTGAATTCTTCTTCAAATAAACTGTAAACCCCACCAAGTTCTGCGCCACTTCTCACCTATCAGAATTATTTGGTCTATGTTACACTTGAACTGGAAAGTGCAATGCAGAAACCCCTTAATTCCTGTTATCAAATCAACACATATACGTATTAGGGTTATGTTAACCCGCTCAATGTTTTTGAATATGCTAAAGATATAAACAATTACATGGAGGATTCTATTATGTGTACGTGAACGTAACGCTTGCTGCTAATCCTAAGCTGATTGGATATCATTGTTGTCACTACTAAATCGAATAGCCAACGTCGTTGTAGTATAGTGGTGAGTATCCCCGCCTGTCACGCGGGAGACCCGGGTTCGATCCCCGGCAACGGCGTTTTGCAATTTTGTTTCTTGATTTTTTGGTCTAGTTAATGCTAATTACCGTCCTAACCCTGCTGAAGTAGTGAGTGAGATAATGTTCTCTTACCTCTCTATCTTCTTCTTGTCTACTTTGGAAGCACTACAATCTTCATAACCGTAGAAGAACCAAAGCAGCAATGCTGTTGTTATCTCTCTTATCTCCGGCGGGTTCATCCCTCTCATCCTCATCAGCTTCTTTCTTCCGTTCCTGCCCTTGTGTCTCCTCTTCCAGATCATCCCTTCATCCCTCAAACACGAGACTGTCCACCATCGTTCGTTCCGAGCTCTCTTCTTCTTCTCCTTCCCTTCCAGTCCTCTCCTTCTCCGATGGCTCTCAGGTGAGCTCCACACTCCTTTCCCTACGCACAGCTCCTCCTTCTACCGCCCGTTCTGTCGTCCACCGCGGCCTCATCTCCGACCGCCAGAACAATCGCCGTGGCACCGCTTCAACCCTCACCCGCTCCGAAGTTCGCGGCGGTGGCAAAAAACCGTTTCCTCAGAAAAAACTCGGCCGCGCCCGTCGTGGCTCCCAGCGGACTCCTCTCCGTCCCGGCGGTGGTGTTGTCTTCGGTCCTAAACCCAAAGACTGGTCCATCAAGATAAATCGCAAGGAGAAACGTTTAGCTATCTCCACCGCCCTAGCGAGTGCTGCTGCTGCTGATGACGCGATTGTTGTTGAAGATTTTGGGCAAGAGTTTGATTCCGGACCCAAGACCAAGGATTTCATTGCGGCGATGAGACGGTGGGGGTTGGACCCCAAAGAGAAAGCTATGTTCTTGATGACGGAGGTGCCTGAGAATGTTATGTTGTCCAGCAGGAATATTGGTACACTCAAGATGCTTACCCCCCGCACGCTTAATCTGTTCGATATTTTAGATGCGCAGAAGCTTGTCTTTACCACATCTGCTGTTGATTATCTCAATTCTGTATACGGTGAGGATGCTGAAGATTACAACGAAGATGATGATGGTGAGGAAGGAGATGGAGGTTAGTATTGGTAGCTCAAATGAGCTCTAAATGATTTCTCACTGATTATTATTCCCTTTCTTATTGTTGGCACATAGAATATTAATGCATTCTATTCTATTCTATTGCAACAATCTCTGTTATATTTGTTGTGTGGTTATGTGCAATAGTTTATGCTAAAAGAGACATAGAGCATGTCAGCTCTACTATGTATCTATGCTTGTAAGGTTTAAGTAGTAGGTCAAGTCCTATGAATTGAAGCTGCTGCAATGACAACATGTTAGTAGGAAGACATATTGGCTTCTCACATACTGAACTGATATTTCACCTCACTGGGGAATTGTTTTGGCTGCGCGAGTTTCTTTCTGGAGATCTTGTCTAGATTGGGTTTTGCTGCAAATGAGCTTTAGCTGTATTGTTTATTTCTGGTTGGGAGTTTCATGGTGTTTAATTATGCATCAGTGATATTTTTCACAAATCTAGGATATGTGATTGGTCATAGGCTTGTTGTAGTGAAAAGGTGTAAAACCTTCCTGTTGTCTTGCTAAGGTTGCAAGTCAACTAGTTTATTTTACTGTTTGTATCAATATCTTTTTGTAGCTTCTCTCTGATTTCTTGTTCATGATCTGAGATGAGCAAAGCTATTTCTTACAAATCATGTGTATGACGCTCTCATATAAACTTAGAAAAACATATCCCTTTAACATTCTCGTGTACTTTCTTTTCTTGAGATAATAAACATGCTTGTGTACTTGCACTCAGTTTCTTATCTGAACCGATCTATGCATAGTTAATTTCACGAGTACTTGGGTCGCTTTAATGGCTACTATAGACCATCCTTATCTGTTCAAGACCATATTGCACCATAATGTAAATGTACATGCAGATACTTTTCCTACCTGTTGTTAGACTACCATGAGACATGCGCTAATGGTCTATCTTGTTTCTCTATGATGTTCGTTGCAGGTGATGAAGTAGAGGGAAGTGAAAACTCATAGAAAGAATTAAGGGCAGTGGTCTGTTCGTCTCCATATCTTTCTGATTCAGCTGTCAAAGAATGGTGCCAATGTATTTCATAACTTACATATCAGATGATCGAGTATCAACTGTGACTATTGTAAATCCGACCCTATGTTGTGTGCTTGTATGTTATGTATTTTACCAAATTTTGCAGCCTTCTCTTGGTGATTTCAAATTGAGGTACTACTATTTTCAGCAGGCTAATGTTGGTTCTCTGCACGTATCCTTTGTTGCTCTCTTGGCATAATCTTTCCTGGAATTGAGATAGGTTTGAAATGATACATAACAACAGGTTCATTTAGAAGGTCAAAGTAAAAACAGCAGTTAGATCATCTACATCGATGTCTTATGATACAATGCTATGACCAAAACATTCTACCAGTCGTCCAAATTATATCTACAATGGAACTCTTTAACTAAAAAATGTTATTCCTGTTTTGGAAATAGTCAGGCCACAATTATGTACAAATGAAGAAGTTCACTAGAAACTTTATATGACAATCGACTCCAGGAAGGCCTATAGTATTGCACATGTATAAACTATAAACAATTAATCGTACATTTACATCTGTGGTTACATATATTGATAGCAGCTTCCTAATTAATCTCCGACACTAAAGTGCTTTATATACAATTTTTCTGAACAAAATATCTATTCACATACATTCTCCGTTTTTGTCGGTGATGCAAGGATGAATCTTGGGAGTGCTATCTGACCAAAATTTTAATGAAGCCACCAGAAGCATGAACTATTAACCATATTTGGCATTTCCGTAGCTAGGAGTTCTTCGCATATTTATCCAGTGAAGTCAAGGATGGCATTGCTGATTCAACAGTGGGACGTAATAAAATTATGCCATGAACAAGCAAATATCTTCTTCACAATAAACACCAGAGGCCAAAGTATTACTTGTCAGGAAGATGCTTTTAATGGGAGAAAACCCTCTTGTTTGCCGCTAATGAAAATGGTTAATTCTGCTGGGGTCACAACTGACTTTAACCACTTTTGCAGTTCCTCACCCTCTACCTTTTCTTTTGCTGCAGAATTTAAAAGGTAAAGATCACAGGCTATAGCAGCACTATCAGCCAAGTATTAAATCCTCCATTTTCATGTAGACATGTAAGCTTGATATACTTGATAGAAGCATCATAACAAAAAGGAAAATGGACATGGAAATACCTTCCAGATGAGCTCCAAGCCCCTCTAACACAGTTGGATTGGCACGCACAACTGAAAGAGCCACCTCCAATGCTGACTGTAGCAGCGCTTTTACTTCTTTTTGCACAAGATCGACCAGGTGCCCCTGTAACTAAAGTTTAAGTTGTTTCAAAAACATCAAAAGTTTTTTATGAGATTCGGTCATCAAGAATGAGCACAAGAACCTGATCCCTGCCCCATGGAACAGCACCTCCAGACTCATCAAGCCCTCCATTTGACAATGTAGTAACTGATAGTGGACCAATAGTCTGATTTAGCCCATACTCAGCTACAGCCTTGTAGGCCATATCAGTTGCACGTCTTATATCATCAAGAGCCCCAGTTGATACCCGTCCTGAGTAAACAATTTCTTCTGCCGCACGCCCTCCAAGAAGGGTGACCAACCGCCCGCGTAATTCATCTATAAACAGCAAGTATCTGTCCTCTGTGGTAGGTGGAGTATATGTAAAACCCAAAGCACCTCCTGATCTTGGCAGAATACTCAGTTTCTGATAAAATGCAAATAAGATCAACATGTAAGCATATTAGTATCATCTCTCAAAAGTCCTCTACAAATGAAGGCATTGTTGTTCTCAGAGAAAAAATGAGCCAAGTTACCTCCACATGTGGTTGACCAGGAAGCAACTTTGCAACTGCAGTCCCCACAACAGCATGACCAGCTTCATGTCGTGCAACAACAGCCCTTTCACTTCCTTGCAACTTCGCATGTTTCTTCTCTATACCCTGACGTAGGACAGAAAAATAAATTTATGTTATAAACACTGCTTATTCACATTCGATTAGGTGCTAGGAGATAGACATATCTTCTGGATTTAGACAGCACATATACAGGATAATGACATTTTCAATAACATACAGCTATTGATCGTTCGACAGCTTTGATAAAGTCAATCTTTTCCACAACAACTTTATTTGCTCGTCCAGCTAGCAGTGCAGCCTCATTCACCAAATTTGCTAAGTCTGCCCTGCAGAAATTCAAATCCAACTAACAAGTCAAGCCTAAGATAAACAGATTTCTTGACATTATCTGGATTAAGAATCACACTCACCCAGTGAACCCAGTTGTCATGGATGCAATGTCACCAAGATCAACACCTTTTCCTAAGGGAAGCTCCTTTTTGTCAATATGCACTCTTAAAATTGCTTCTCTTCCAAACCTATCAGGGGTCTCCACCTACAGTACGATGTATTGAGATTTTGGTCTCATTTGGAGTTGCTAAAAAAGTAACACTTATGAAGAAAGTAGTTTTTGTAGATTTTTTGAAAAAACAAGCTTGTCATATATAATAAACCTTGATGTACAATTCATCTTTGCTGTTCAAATTCAACAAAACAAAAAAAAAAAGATTCTAAAGCCTAAAACAAATCTTTTTGAAGCGCTTACCGTGGGGAGTGCATTCTGGGAACACACCCAAAACACACTCCGTACATGCCCTTTGTCTGTTATGTATTTTGAAAGATAACATTGCTCAGGTTGCTGAAGCCACCAAAAAAAAAAAGGAAAAGAAGCAAAAGCATACACACCATAACTACACGATCAAATCTGCCAGGGCGTCGAAGTGCTGAATCAAGGACATCTGCACGATTAGTTGCTCCAAGAACAATAACTGCAGAATTGCTGTCAAAGCCATCCATTTCCTGAAATAAACAATTGCATTTCTTAATTAGCACCCCAAAAAAAATTAAAAATCAGCTAAGCCCTAGGATAGACATGAATCTCACAGTCAGCAATTGATTTAGTGTTTGTTCCCTCTCATCATTGCTGACAATGCGAAATCGGCCATCGCGACTTTTGGCCACTGCATCAATCTGTATGGAGGAAATGAGACAGATAGGAAAGTTTCTCACAGAAACTAGATAAAAGTAAGCACCATAACCAGAGTAAACTAAGCAAGCAATCTGCACCTCATCAATGAAGATAATTGATGGTGCCTCCTTTTTGGCCCTAGTAAAGAGATCTCTTACTCGAGAAGCCCCCATACCCACATATAGCTCCACAAATTCACTAGCCGAACAACTTATAAACGGCACTTCTGCTTCCCCTGCAACAGCTTTTGCTAGGAGAGTCTTACCTGTTCCAGGAAGGCCTACCTGTACAAACAGAAACACACAAATATTAATAAAAAGCACAAAAGCAAAATGCAACAAGAAGATTCTATATCTGCTTATCTCACCAACAGAACCCCTCTAGGAGGTCGAGCACCAAGTCTTATGTACCTCTCTGGGTTCCTAAGAAATTCCTGTTACACAAGGTCATTTTAAACAATGATACTTCATTCTTGGACTACCGGAAACTGTTGAAACCATTGGTAAGTCCCTCGCATACCACAATTTCTTCTAGCTCCTCTTTAGCTTCACCCACTCCAGCCACATCAGCAAATGTGACTAAATCAGCATTTTCCACTGCTTTAGATCCACTGGAACCTGTAGCTTTGCGGTTCCTCAACTGACCAGCTGTATGCTGCAAGACCGAGAAAGAATCAAATAATATGTAGATGGGAGCCTGTAAATATTAACTGCAACAATAAATTTCATGAATTATACCTGAGAAAAGCTTATTGGAAAACGCTGAAAAAGTCCTGCAAGTAGAGCAATGTAGAAGATAGCAATCTGTCGAAGAAGATCAAGAGAGTTACAGCTCCACATGAAATGTTTTACAATATAAGAAAAAAAGTAGAATGCAAGTAAATAGGCGAAAATGAAGCGCCATGATAGTGCTGTGCTAGAATTTTTATGGTAGTTAATCATAATTTTTCATGAATATCTTAAGGAAGTCATCAGCAATTTGCATCTTACCGAAGAAGTTCTACTGCAACATCAGAGTCATGTATGTTTAATAGTAGAGATAACTTTCAAGTTGCAGTACTAGGCTTCTACTTAGTTAATGAATGTCAGCAAGCTCTTGCCGTGCTTAGCTTCTTTCTAGACAGCTTCTTTCTTGAAATTCAATCAGTACCTTTGTATCATATTTTGGAAGATGAAATCAATACGTACTTAGAAATGCAGAAAATGGCATATAAGCATACAAGACCTAGATATAGCATAGAATTCTCAATTCTCAAAAACTAGTTAACATGACAATATCTTTCCAATTAACTACGGAAGTTGTAGCTATGGCTTGACAGTATAAAAATGAAACAATATCAGATATGTAGCGTACCCGAACAAAAGTTAGATGTTGAGTGAAGATTAACCCTATGATGCATGTGGGAACATTACATCTTTCTTTTCAATTTCCAATGGCCAAAGGGTTATTGGTACTTATGATATGATCTACAACACTCTAAACATGTAAGCAACAGATCGCAAACATCAAATTACATCAAATTAGAAGTAAATGAAGTTCCCCATGTCAAACTATAATTCTCCATCAGATGAATCAATATAGATGTATCTACAATGACTTCAATGACAATAAAGTATCTGCTGTGTAGTTTCTGTTTTAATTAACCAAATACTTGAGATGAGTTCATATATACTAGACTGTTTACTTCTCTGTTTCTTGAAGTGGTACTCTGTCAAAGTACCTACTGACTATCTAGTTTGCACAACTGTGCTATAAAAAATTTATTTTTCAACTGGTACCTAAGTCTATATCGTGCAAAGAAGTATAGAATATAGTTAAAGTTCCTATAGTTTCTATCAGCACAATCAAAGAACCAGAATTGATTCACAAGTTGAAACCTTTGGTTGTTGATATATTTCTAACAACTCAAACATAAGCTAATGACACAGAAGAGAAGATCTGTAACCATAACTGCAAAGGATATATATGTGTAACAGAACCTTTAAGATAATATGCAAGCAAAGGGAATTATAAATGAAAGCATACCATTGCAGAGTTCAAGAAGCTGCCAGACCGCTTATCCGGCGATCCAAACTCAACATTATGCTCCACCATCTTCTCATATGGTGTCTTAATATCACTTGGGCGGGTGGTTGTGTACACTATCCTCTTTGGCTGAGTGGCACCCTTTGATAGTCCTTCTGCCTCCATCACCTGAGCGCCACTGCTCACTGCCCTCATCTCGGCCTCGCTGCTACTAGCATCCTGCCTCAGCCTGAACATGATATTTACGCCATCCACCTCAACCTTCTGCACCTGATGATTATTGACCTTTCCCAAGAAATCACTAAACGGGACACTGACATAAGTTGTTGGCGTTCTCGGCTCGGAACCAGGAAGAGGAATTCCTGGCCGCAGCAATCTCAGAGCGAACATTACAACCCCTAACTGAAACAGCAAAACTCCAATCTCCTGAGCCTGGATTATAGGCTGCCACTTCCACCGCCACACGCCGCGCCATGTCTGCTCCCTCCGCCGTTGCGGCGACGGCCGTGCCCCGCATCCGGCGGAAGGCTTATTCGGTTCTCCTGAAGAATTACTCGAGCCAGTCTCACCTTTGGCTGGATTCGACTCAGCATCGTGCTCGCAAGAGAAAATTTTCCCACAGCTGCTGCCGCCGTTGCTGCGAAGAACGAAGCGTCGTTCGATGATTCTGAGCCAGGAATTGAAGCTTTCTCTCTGAACTACTGCTCTTGCACTGTTCTTGGTCGTTGGGATTGAATCGAGGGAAGAATTGGAGGAGGAGGAGGAGGTGAAGCGGAAGGGCCCGGGGCAGAAGAAGTGAACCGGTCTGGTTCGGTTTGTGTAAAGTCGGCTTATAGAAGGATGCAGTGGTGTGTCGACTGCAGCGGTCATCCCGGTGTGTCTGTGTTGTTTACAACGTCCACCAACTGTTCGATAAGTTGCGGCAACGAAAAAAATAACAGAGAAGGAAGAAGAAGAAGCAAGAGCAGCGACCGTGCGATGAGAATAAAATGAATGAATTAAATGAATGAAGAAGATAAAAATAACGGGATAGATGGATAGACAAAAAAAATAGTGACGCAAATCAATTCATATTTCATTCGACTCAGAATTAACCATTCATAATATTTGACTCATTTCTTTTCAAAATAATAAAGAAGGAATTTAGCAAAATAAGTTTTTATTAGTAAGGATGGCAATTTATAATCCAATCTAAAATTTTAATCCGAAACCAACTCATTTAAATAGAATTAAGATTAAAATTTTAATCCGCATAAATATATAGATTAAGTTAAAATTAAAAAAAAATAATTCGGCTATTAAATAAATCGATTTGAATCGATTCGAAATTCACTCACCAATTTGAATTACTATCTTAAAAGATAATTTTGTCAGCTAACTATATTTACAAAATTTTTATCGAAAATATTATTATATATTTATAATTATAAAATTTCAACTGTCGTCACATATTTTTTAAAAATATCATCATATTTCGTCACTAAAAATATCATACATATTCATTCCAACTGACTTTATAATTTCGCTCAAGCTTAAATATGTAAAATTAAAAATTAGAATGAATTTGATTTGATTATTAAATAAGTTGAATTAGTATTGATAATTTTGATCTATATAAATTTATAAAATAAATTAAAATTAAATAAATTTAACTCTATTATTAAATAGATAGGTTGAAAACTGATCCACCTATCTAAATCGTTAGTGTTATAGGCTACCTATTGCTGATATAGGAATTATTTACATAAAGAAGCATCGAGTATATTTTGATATCACAAACGTTATTTGTATCGTCGTAGTCCTACGTGGAGATGGTGTATCGGATACTGGTGGGACCAGGGACTATTTGATTGGAGGTTAAATGAGAAAAGCTAGTAAAGTGAAAGAGTTCTTGGACCGTGAGGGTCGAGTGGAGATAAAGTTTAAGTGGATGGGCTTGGGCCGTGGAAGAGCTGCTGACATGTGGCCTATTCTATTGCCAACAGCAGCGTTTCAGACAAATATGAACTAGTTTTCGTTGTTTTTTTTTTTTTTTTTCAATTTTATTTTAACAAGTTAGGCCGAAAAACACTACCAGTTTGGTTCCTCCCGTTCATGTTACTTTCTTCTTTTGCTTTTTGGAGCATATTCCGTAACATCTCAAGGAAAGCATACATAGAACTTAAGAAGAGGTATGTATACAGTTGGTTCATATATTTCTTCCTATACGTTTTTCATAAGCTGCTTTTTTAGAGATACAACGGATTTCTTAAAACTTTTTGTAATGCAAAATCACGTATTAGTTCTGATCTCTGAACAATGCCCATCTATTGCATATAGAACAGCTGTCTGTCTCGTGGTCGTTTTATGAACCGAATATATTTCCGTCGGTAAACTCTTTCATGAAATTGTCTATAATCTCGAAATTAAGCTGGATATCCAAGCTTGTGTTGTATGAATGAAGAAGAATCGAACACCAAATGAAATTAGAGGTAGCGGCAACAAGTAGTCAGTCTACATTCACATGGCGGTTCTTAAGTGGGCTCACTCGATTATGATTGCAAAGTTTCAAATAGGCCGGACCAGACCGAACCTAGCTATCGATTGGTCCGGATCCCAGAAGATCAAATGCTGACGGTGCTACGCGGGCCCCGCGACTGTAACGTATCTGGCCGCGGAGATCACGCGCCTGGGTCTGGACTCAAAGGTTTCATTGAACTGGAATCTACAAACCGCCTCACGTCCGAACGGCATGTATAAATAACTCATCATCAAATATCTTATCTCTCCCTTTCCTCTCTCTTTCATTCGTCCACGGGCTCGCTGTTTCTCTCTGTAGCTTTAGTTAATCATTTGATTTGATTTCTGTCTCAAGACTTTGGATTCGTTTTCAACAAAGATGGATTCGCAGGATCGAAGCAGACACGGCAATGATTCCGATCGCTCAGATGGATCTACGGCGGAGAGGAGTGGATTGACGGAGAGATTGAGAGATGTTTTGGGAGGAGACGGCGATGGAGATCTGTTACTCGAGCGTGACGATTTGGAGAATCGATTGATGCCCTGGCTTCAAGCTCTCGATTCACAGGTCATCGGAGCTTGCCGCGCAGATGAGAGGCTCAGGCCTCTTCCGAAGATTGGTATTGGATCTGGAGTTGTGGAGGATTGCCTCTTGGCTCAGCTAAGCCAGGTACTTGCATCAATTTCTTCTATATCCCGTCTTTGTTACTGTTATTATTAACTTCGAGTTTCGATTTGATTTTGCAATTCAGCTGTATTCGAGTTTGGTGTTGTTCGATATTCGAGATTGTATTGGCTCTTACTAATTATTCATATTTTTTTAGCAGCATTTTGAAGTAACCGAAGTCGGGATGATAGCCAGATGCTTGTGCATTCCGCTTGTCTCGATCCGTGTAGGAAAGATCAACAAGCAAGGGAACCTGTTATGCCCTACATCGTCTAGGTGATTGAAAAACTAATCTGCCCTACATCATCATACTGTTATGCAGTTTAGCTAGATATTGAGATAATACCTGTTGCTTTTGTAGTCTTTGAAAGCAGGTTTTTATTCTGATTCTGAGAAATATCCAGTTAGGATTATGGCTTGTTCATGGTCTGCAATTGTCAGATTACATCATCTTTTTGAAATTGTTCATTACATATCCTTTGCTCCTAAAAGTTAAACATCTTCAGTTTGAAGGGAAGAATAGTTGATTTTTGCATTATCGATTTTAGTACTTTAGATTCTATAACCAACACTAGATTTATCAGTCTACCTTAGCATATTGCGAGCATAACCACAAGCTAACTAGAGAATGTCAGACAATGAGTCCTAGTAGTAGAGATTTGTTGGAATCAGAGTCGGATTATGAGATACTCGGTGGAATTTTGGCTGTTAGAAAATTAGAATATACTTTTATTGCATTGGTTTTACTAATTGATGTTACTACATGGCTATACTAGAAATCCCTTTCCTATAAATCAAGTTACATGAAAGCATGTTTCTTAATTTCTCTTGCTTAAAGTTGGTCTAGTACTTTTTGAATATAGAAGTGTTATCTGCAAATGGTTTTACTTTGCTCTAATAAAACAACTTTGTTGAAATCACATAGATAATCTGACCGGAGTGTGTTCATTTGATACCCTCTTCTTGGAAGTTGTAATAAAGAATTGCTGTTGTTATGCTTCATTGCCATTTTATTCTACTGAGTGCTACTATCCAAGATTCATGAGTTTGATTGCAGATCTCAACTATTGATTTTTCTATTGGTTTTTTCAAATTTATAACTAAGTCATTGTTCAGCTCTGAATCCACATTTGCAACTTCAATATCTACTTCTTTCTATAAAAATTAAACTAGTGATGCTAGGTAGGAATTTCTACTTGATATTCTTGTACGAGAGGCGAGGGTTATGTGTTGTAGAATATGTTAATGATGACAATGGGCAACCTTCCAAATGAAAGTATGTTTTCATTGTAGGTGTATTGGGCGTGTAGGATGATCTATTATGATCTCTGAATTATGAAGAAAGGAAGGTAGGTTCTCAATGCTGCATGATACATGCTACCTGCCTGTCTTGCTTCTTCTGTTCTATATGAAAGGAAATGCTTATATGATCTAATCATCTTGACACTTAGAAACTGACAAAAAATCAGGGAGCAAAATTATGTCTACAAACTTAAGTATACATTATCGTTATTATTCATGTTACATAATGACCTATATACGTTTTTTAGATATGCTAAACACATTTTACAATTAAAACTTTTGATATATCAAGATGCACCTCGGAACCATGTGTCAGTGTTGGTGTTCATGCAGAGTACTACCTCTTGCCTGTTATCTTGGAAACAAAAGCTTGCCACTTACATGGAGATATAAATTTTGCAAGGGTGATACCTGACAGTGACTGTTTCTTTAAGCTGGTGGTGGTCTTATCCTTCGTAGATACCACTAACTTATCATTCATATATTTCCAAAATGCATGTTGTACTTGTCAGAAGATTAATTTCTTCAGAAGTTCATGGAATTCGCCTATCGTTATTTTGTCCCTTGATTTTGCAGCCCTTCTTGTTTATTTAGAGACTATAAACGTTATAGAGAAACTAAAACTTAGATGTCATATTGGCTAGCGCAAGTTAAGATTTAGCTAATTTGTTGTGTTTCTATGTAAAAGCTTTTTAAATTCTAGTCCTTGTATGCAATGAGTCCTTTCTGTTTTATTTTCAAGTAAATGTCTCCACTCTTCTTGCAGATGTATATCATGGTTCTAATTAATAAGCTGTTGTTGAAGAAAATAAAGTATACACAGCATAGTTTCACTTATTGTTGAAAAGCTGTTTTCTTCTATATTGTTATATACTACGTTTGTATTTGTAGTCTCTTTTCTAAGACCAATACACTACTGTTATATGTTATTGTCTCTTATATAAGCTTTTAAAATAAAGCTTGGTGATGAAAATTGTTTCCTTTTTCTTTGCAAAATTAGCATGGCTCTTCAATGTTCAAGTGCATGTTATTACGTTTTCAATGCTGAAGAAGTTTCTCTGTTCCACCTTATACCAAACTTTTGTCCTTTACTTTGACAGATAAAATTAGTGTCTGTGACTGCTGAAGCATTTTCTGGTTCCTGTTTTCAGGGGACATCTAAGCTTAACTCTCTTGCCTTCATCTAATATGCGAATCACATTCACCGGCGATGACGGTTGTGAAGATAGACTGGCTTTGGTGTTTAATGATTCTGAGACTGCTGACGTGACAATCCAAGAAATTGCAACAGATAGCTCCGGGCGTTCATTTCTTTTGGAGCTTCCAGGTTCTCAAGTCTGCTACTTCTGGTGCTCTGAGAAGTCAAATCATCATGGGAAGGAGCTTCTTGTGAAGGTGCAGTTTAGTAGTTATTATGTAGTAATAGCAGTATTGAAATTATATTTATCTCTGTTTGTACATTAAGGGGATTGTATATGGTTTTTTCAATATAATCTTTCCCTTAGTGATTCAGAGTGGCTCTTGGTAGAGCATGCCTGCTTATGGTGAGGATTTTTGTGGCAAAGCTCATATAGGGATGAGGACTTCATGTGTATAACATTTTTGTCAATTTTTTATGCACCTAAGTGGACTGTGTTTATAATAGGCAGAATCAGTTACTAATGATGCTTAGACCTAAATCTACATGAAGGGTTTTGCAATCACCTAGATGATTGAGTTTCTTGGACGACAATATTGTTAATGTTAAACTCTCTATATAATATTTTGCTTTTGATTGTTTAGTGAATTTGTGTTACTGTCATATCTGAAATCTTACATAGATACCCCTTCAATGCTTCAGATGAAAGATTTACTCAAAAGGCGGCCATCTTTATCTCATTTAACTGGAATTTCTGATTCTCGCCTTGGTTCTTTTGCAAATCATTTCCGAGCATATCTACTTGGATCATCGGGCACTGCAAGGATGAAAAATTCTACTCCTTTGAGCAGTATTTCGCAAGGTACAACAGATGCACCGAGTATTTTGCAGTCTTGGTCATCTCTCAAGTCATCACGCCACCGTCTTACCGCTGGTCATGCAACAAAACTCCATGCTTTCTGTCAAGGGAGCCTAAGCCCCAAGCCAAACTCCTTCAAGGAAGTGCCAGCTAAGAGCATAACCTCTTTGAGAGGAGGAAACAAAGACAAGCTTAGGCGACGAGCTGAAAACTATCCTAATATGGTTGCCACCAGTGGGGTGAATTTTTCAGGCCCACAGTCTGGCACATTGTCTGTCCCTTCTTCTGGCTTATTCGAAGATACCAAAGTTTCTGATTACAATGAAGATTCTGGCAGTATGAAATCATGCAAACCTGATAGCATTTCTTCCCCTAGTTTCTGTTTCTCTCCTTTGTCGTCACATGCTCCAGTATCCGTTATGGATGTTCCAAACTCTGTGTTTTCACCTCATTATTGTTGGTCCCTTCCTCCTCTCCCTGTTACACTGTTTGCTGACAGGCCATGTTTTCCACCCACATCGGAGTCCTTCCATCTGCCTCCTCTATCCACATTGTTGTCGGACGTAAGATCTACATTGTCATCGTTATCTTGCAAGCAGCCTTCTGATACCACTCATCAAATCCTAGACCTTCCCCCAGTTCTACCTGAACCACTTGTTTGCTTGCCCTTCACTGCTACTTCCCTTGTTGCCATATCAAGCACCCAGCAAGTGCCTACTTTCACACCTCTTATGTCGGATCCTATTGTACATATTCCTGTCATTGATGTTTGCTCTGCAGGTCAGGGCTATCTTGTCAGTGCTGGACCTGCAATTTCGTCTGCTATTCCTTCCTGTCTACCAAAAAGTGGAAGTTGTCTTGTTCCGCACACGGAGTCATTGGTGGAGAAGGGTGCCAGAGAAACACTACGGCTGCTTATGGCTTCTACCCCAACGCCCAGCAGCAACGAACTCATGAATGTTTTACCTGTGGTTTTTAGCAGAATTAGTGAGAACCTTGCTGTTAATAATGTGAGTACTCATCACGCTTCGTAGTTCTCCCCGTGATGCAATGTTTCCCAGTTGATGATTAGAACCTAAGTATGTAAATCAGAAATCTGAAATCTGAAACTGTGATATGATATTTATTTCTAGGTAGAGGAAGATGATAAAGTTCCTCATGATGGGAAGGTGAGTGTTAGCAGCTCAGATGTCAATGCCATTGAAGTTGGTGTTTCGTCTTTAGAGCTGACGTCTGCAAGTGAAGGCTCATGCACTGGCTGCACTATTGGCAGAATCCAGGCGAAGCAAGTAAGCAGGAAGGATCCCAGCGACTCTCCTGCAGATAATATTGATTAGTTTTGAGCTAGCGAGTTCCCTGGAAGGCATTCAACCCTCTGAATGTGATGAATTGTAAATATATAGGGGCTTAGGGTGATTTTTGCAGTTAACCTGTCTCTATAGCTGCTGGCTCTTTTTTATATCCTAATTGGCATTTGCTGCTATGTGAAAGTTGTAAATAGCTCTCTCGTTTATTCAATCTATTTGTTATTATGTTTCGTAAGCCTTGATACACTACATCTTTATAGACTATATTTTGCGGACTTGTATAATGTGTAGACTGGTAGATGTAATAGATAATTCAGGAGCGTTTGGCTTGTACGGGTTCTGTACTGACAAACAGTAAGACACGGTTGTCTACTGGGTATTGGTTAGTTCGGATTTGAACAACCCTAGCTGTAGGAGTCGACTGTGATCTCCCTCAGAGGAAGTTTTCATGCCTGCTCGGCTACTTGATAGTGAACTCTCTTTTTACAAGTTGCTTTTGGACCCTTCAGCACACTCAGTTCCTTACTATTACATCAATATTTGATGACAGTCAATAAATTAAATTACACTATTAATTTGAAGTATGAAGATTTTCATATATTTGTTCATTATGTTGTTATATCTTCTGTATACGGTGATAAAGCAACATATATGAGAAGCATATGAAGTTCGGTGGTTATTATCTTCTCAAATTTTTAACTTGATATCTTCTGGTGCTTTAGCTGATGAAACGAAAGCACGAGATGCTTTTGAGAATCTTTGGAAAGTAATCTATGAAAGTAGGATTCCACCAGTTTTTCTATTACTTCACTAATGCAGGAATTTTGAAAATATCTTCTTCTTTTTGTTGCTCGGGTCCTTTTGAAACTATAATATATACATGTCTTTTAGTCCACCAACGCACATTGAGATTTAAGGATTTTGCATGTGATAAGTGTTGGATTAAAGAGTGAGTAGATTAGTTCTATATTGATGAAGATCAAGTAAGAAAAAATTAATATACAAAAGAATTTCAAAATTTATTGGTTTAAGATTTTTGCTTAAATTGAAATTTTTAGTGTATAAACGGATCCTTTAGATTTCTTATCTTAATTAACTTATTGTGTTATATTTTTTCAATAGTAGTATCAGAATCGATAATTTAGTTGTGAGCCAGATGTACGTAATAGCTTTCGTTAACAGTGGTGAGCAAGTTAAGAGCAGCGTGACTCAAACGAGCTCCTACAAGATGTGAAAGAAAATTCAGATCAAGTTAAATTCTGATGGCTAGTTTTTTATTGCACATGTGATAACCGATGCTTATTATAGCTCTAATTAGTAGTGTAATGAGCAAGTTAAATCAGCGTAACTTGTCAGTTTTCATATGACGAGTGATGATTTAGAACAAATTGAACTTTGAAGGCTAGTCTTTAGCATACAGCAAGTGTTTGGAATCAAGTGGCTCAAATTTTTGAGCTATCAACATATTTAATGCGTGATAATGCTCAAATAAGAGAAATATGGAAGAATCACTATTGAAGAAGAGATTATTGGATTAAAGATTAAATTAGTCTCTTACTAGATAAAGAAAAAATAAGAAAAAAATTAATACATTAAAGAATTCTAAAATTCATTGGCTTAAACTTTCCGTAGATAAGATTTTCTAATGTATGGATCAGACCTTTAAAATTTCTTATTATGATTAATGCTCATGGTGTTTAATGTCTTGAACAATGAGAACATGAAAGTGGGGCACTATAAATTTAAGTTTAGCTTAGATCGTTCATGAATGTCTCATATTTACGGAGCTTATCTAAATTTATGGAGCTGATCTATAGTTAATGCTGCTGCTTCTTATCATAGAATGTGGATCTGCTCCTTTCATGTTGCCCAACTTCGAAAAGAAAAGAATCTCAATTGAAAGAAAAAAGGAGCACTTGTGAGATGCTGACAGTAGTGAACTGCAGGCTCAGACCTCTCTAATATTAAGTGGACAATCGCACAACTAGCATATCAGGATTTTTGATACAGACGAACAACTATATAGAGTAGACATAAATTGTGACTTCAGAGAGAGGTCAATGAGCCATTGCTAGAATTTACTGTACCCCTTCAAACTCAAAGCTAACAGTAAAAGAGTAGTAGAACCATGTAACTTGATTGAGTATGCATGTGCAGAGTTCAACCCAGAATAATCAGAAACAATGCCTGTGTTGGAATTCCTAGTCATTATTTGAGTACTGTAACAATAATAATTAACAGCTTCAAACAAGAATAAATCAGTCACATTGTTGTGACAAACAGAAGTTCTGTTTGCAATTTGCAAGTTGCAAGCTAGCAGCATGTCCTTCAGATTACTTGTATCTTCAGCATTGCAAGACCAGTGCAAGTGTTTGCTCTAGAGAACATAGGTTTTGGGTAAGCATTTTGCAACCAAATTAAGCATGAGGCTGAAGAAAGGCTGAATGCATCTGAAAGAACAAATTACAGTTCCCAACCATAGAATCATGAAGACGACCTGTACGAGAACCTTGAGCCTGCAATTTCATTTCATACGGGCTTAGACCTAAACCAGGCTGTCTGAACAAATTAGCAAACATCTGAGATGAATTCCTGTTGAATCCCCTTTCTGCTTCATCAGAATTACCTGAATCAGTAACCTGCGACACAGATGAGCTTGACTGAACCGAAGGTTGAGGCGTGGGAGGCATGTTATCGGGAAGATTCACAGTTGTTATATCATGTATGCTTGACCTCCTTTTGTCTTTTCCTCCCGAACTGAGTCTGATAAAATACTTTTGTGCATGGCTAGCAACCTGTGTAGGAGTTCTTGATGAAACAAAGTTTCTAGAAATGTTTCTCCAATCACCTTTACCATACTTATTCAGCCCCATCAGGAATAGCCTGCAATAGAAGCATCCAATTAAAAGCCTCTTTCCATCCAGCACCCCAAGATTATGTATATTCATGAACTAGTAAAGCGATGGGATCGTTACTAGGTTGATCGATGTATTTCATATCAAGAACTTATGAACACAGTTCTAAAAGTGTCTAGCATTTCTACATCGCAAGATACAACTATACAAGTAGAACGAAACCTAATTAGCAGCACCTTTAGCATAGAAGCATCATATAACAAGCTTAAAACTACCGAGCTGAAATTTCTCATAGCTTAACAACTGAGGTCATAAAATTAATAAGTCAATTCTATTCGGCAACTGAGATGGAAGCGACTGTGAGACTATATAATATACCTGTGTTCATCTTCAGTCCACGGGACGCCTTTCTTCCTCTCTTGATCAGAAATCCTTCCTCTCTTCTTCAACCCATCACAGCCATTGCTGCTCGCCCAATCCAGAGTGAAAGAAGAAGAGCTATACCCAGGTGTCGGAATCAGGCCAGCTTCAATATGGATAACATCATGTTCTAAATCCATGTAGTGTTCCATGACATCCCTTGCCGTCTTCCCAGGGATCATAGATGCAACTCGGTCCCATCGGTCTGGCGTGTCCCGATCGAAGTGGGCGAGAGCATTCTCAAACAGCTTGTTCTCCTCCGGAGTCCAGTTTGCAGCAGGATTGTTGTTGTTTTGGCCAAGAACCAAATTGGCGTTGGAAAGGCATGAAGAAGTTGGAGACAAGAAATCAACACCCCACCTTGTCATCATCAAATCTGTATTTATAGAACAACTACAACTTGCTAGCTGATCAAGAAGCCCTGATCAAGAAGAGCTCAAACCAGCCACTGTTTTGCTAGCTGAAAAGGAATTGTCTTTAGGAGTCAAAGGGCAAGGGAAGAAAGGAAGATCAACCTCAGATGATTTGTACCAAATTCTGAAAACAGCTAAAACCTCAGACTTTTGCTTACAAGAAGTTCAAGATCTGTAGCTTTTCTACAACAACTACTACAACAATTATCAAGGAACGAATGAAATTTTGCAGGTAGAACTCAAAAAGTAATAAAGGTTTAACCTTTCTAGTTTCCACAGGTGGAGAGGCTTCAATCACTCTTAAGAAAGTTGAGCTAACAATTTCCCAAATATACAATTTCAATAGGAATCTACTCAGAAACAAGAAGCTAATAAGCTAACCGGATTGGAACTATATCCCATAGAAAAGAATTGAATTTTTTCAACATCTATCTGCTTCTGGAGAAATCTTTCCTTTCTCTCTCCTTTTCTACGAGAAGAAGTTTTTAATGGTTTGAGAGAGAGAGAGAGTGAATCCGAAGCAAAGTAGAGAATAAAGAAAGAGAGAGAGAGAAAGGATAGGGAGAATAGCGCCGAGCTTTCTTTTTCTTTGCTTTGTCTTCTTTTTTTCCCTTGATGATGGCCTTGTCTTTAAAACGTGGGCTGATCAAAAGGAAAACAGGGGACGCAAAAGAGAAGATGGCAATTGGCAAGCGAATGAAAATCAATCTGTCATCAGTAGAAGCGAAGAACCTTCCGTTTTTCTTGTTGCTCCACTGTTTCTGTTTGTTTGGGATCTAACTAGTAACACTAGCACTCTGAGAGAGAAGAGAGAGAGAGAGAGAGACAAGGTGGTGTTGTTCTTTGATTAGTTAATGGTGGAATTTGTGGTCACCCAACCAACAAAAAGCAGAATAGAAAACAAAACCTTAGAAAAAAAAAATGAAGCTTTCAATAAGGTACTCGTTTGTATAGTATTGGAGAAGAAGTAAACAACCTGTAGCTCCGATGAATTTCTTCTTGCTTGCATTTATTATTACCGACAACCAATAAACAGTGAACCCTTTCCAACCCCTTTCGGCCATTCTTCATCATCTATTCTATTCTATGTGTTGTGTTAATTAATCAAAAATATTGACAAACATGTGTTGTGTTTGAGAGCCTTGAGATCACCTCCCTAAACCTCTCTAATCTTAATTTCTTATCTTAATTTTTTATTAGTAGATAAGTGGAATAATCTTATAGTTAAACTATGTAAACTACAAGTTTCTATTTTCTATTATATTTGAGGCTGTATGTACAGGGAGTGCACACAATGCCATTTTCTTGATGATTTCAGAAGTGTAGAAAAATAAAAGCAAACAAAAAATTAATCAGAAGAAGAGAACTTTGAATGCTGTTTTTGGATTTTGGTTCCCGGATAGAGATTGAATCATGAATCAAGACTTTTCTTATAAAAAAATAAAAGAAAATTTGATCCAATCTATAGACGATAAATTTAATTTATTTAATATGTTAATGTGCAGGTGACATCATGCATTGCGCAAAACATTAATTTTTCTGTTCTGTGCCGTACTCAGATGTCAATTAACAAAAGGAATTGATCCGAAAAAATATATAATTTCCAAAGTAATTAGGGTTTAATTAGGGTTTTGTCAAATAATATTTCCGTAAACGGAAAGAATCTCGACCAATTTTTGCCAGAACCAAAACCATTATTTACACACAAAAAAAGGAACAAACGAGTAAGAAATCAGTCACTATATTGCCAGCTCATGAATAATCTTCACACGAAGCAGGCTAATAAATTTAAACCACCACTTTGGACTTTGATTATTAATTGCTTTCCCATTACTTACAAGCTGACACAAATTTACTTTCAAAATTAAAACCACATATGAAAAGATTTTGACAACAGCAGCAGCAAAAAATAAAATAATGTTCGTCTTTAATTTCTGGATGGAAGAAGAAATAAAGAACTTTCTTGAGCTTTGTTGGGCTTAGACAGACCTTGTATTGCTTCATTAACAAGTTGGAAGATCTTTGGGCGGAGGCAAAATGGACTCATTTGGGCCCGGTCCATTATCTACCAAAAACGCCATCTTCAATCCCCACGTTGTGTGCACTTCCAAGTGACAGTGCAGGAACCAAACACCTTTAATACGACAAAAAAAAAAAGAAACAAGCAACAACGTTATTACCGGCCAGTTTCTTTGTTTATTGAAAATGTTTTCAACATTTTCTTTCGTGTTTAGTTAATTACCTGGATTGTCTGCTGTAAATCGTATCGCGGTCCACCCGCCAGAGGGAACTGCGACGGTGTTCCTTTCTATAGGATCAACAAGATTGAAGCTCGCCGGAGAAGTACTCGGGTTATAGTTCCCCAACCCTCTTCCTACGGCAAAGAAGTTGAATCCATGCAGATGCACCGGATGATTCTCCGGCGCAATGATTCCCAAGTCCTGCAGAACAAGCTGCACCGTCGCGTTATACGGCAACCTATAAAGCCTCGTTCCGTTCAGCGTCGCCATGTTCGCCGGACCGGGGCCGCTGTAGTTGAAAGGAACTGAAGGTCTCGCCGGAAAATCTGTCGTAAAAACTCCGCTGATGTTGAAGTAATGCGCCTGCAGCAGAGCAGTCGTCGGCATGACGAAGGTAACGTTGTTAATATCGGCAACCACGCGTTGCCCGTTCTGACAAGTGGCGCATGGGTTGACACCGAGACCGACTGTGAAGAGAAGGTTGTGGTCGACCGTCTGTGGAACGTTTGCCGGGTACTGCTTCGAGTTAAGACTTCGAAGAGACGTTACGAAGCTGTTGGCCACCGGAGTCGCGTTCTGTGGCGGAGGGTTGACCGTAGTGAGCGCAGAAGAAGCCGATAACGAGTCGTCGTAGTGGACGGTTGCTGTGGCGGTAACGTTGTCGACGGCGATAGGGGCGTCCATGAACGGGGAAGCCGCGATAAGATATCTGCCGGATTTCTGGTCTGCGGAGAGGAGGACGTTGATGGTCTGGCCAGGAGTAATTACGATGGTGTCGGTGGTGAAGGGTTTTGTGTAAACAGCGTCGGTTTCGACGACGGTGAGCTTGTGACCGGCGACTTTGAAGAAGAGCTCTTCATTGAGTGCAGCACTGATTATGCGTAGCATGTAGGTCTTCCCTTTCTTCACCTTCAGATTGAATCCGGCATCTGCATGCAAACTCACAATTAATTACTATTGTCCAGCGTACGTGGGTGTAATTGTCATCATCAGTGACCAGTTTTTCATGATTAGCTAATAATTAACGCTGCATGCATGATGGAGAAATTACGTTAAACAACATATATATATTATAAGCGAAGGAACTAATTTGTTAACACATCCCGATCAATCCTAATTAATAATTAGGTAGAAGCTGCATGACTTAGTTTGGAAGCAATTAATTAATGAATCAATATAATTAATTACCTTGTGATGAAGAAGATAAACTACAGTTTGATGATGATGAGAAAGGGCCAGGGTGACCGTTGATTGTGTGCGCATCGGAAACATTTGGTGCTGTGCCTGAATTCATTGCCTCGTTGATTACTGCCTCTGTATCCGATTTCCACCACTCTCCTGCATATATATATATATATATATATATATATATTTCTTATCTACTGAATCAACCACGTAGCATATATATATAGATGCTTGATATATATTAAAATACGTAATACCTAGGATCAAGATGACTTCCTTGTGAGGTTTAGGGAAAGGGTAGGGAACACCAACAGGGGGAAGTATGACAATGGCACCATGGACGGAAGCGCGGAGCCACAGTATGTGAGCGTGCCACCACAGAGTACCCCTCTGCCCGGTAATGGTGAAGTTGTACAAATAGCTGTTGCCTGGCCGGATCGGGCACTGGGTTATGTATGCCGGACCATCTGACCATCCTGTCCGCAGCTGCCTGATTCCGTGCCTGATCATCAAACATATATATATATATATATATATATGTATATGATCGAAATCGGTCACCAACCAAAGTTTTCTAATTTAATATATAGCTAGCTAATAGTTAGTTACCAGTGGACTGAAACGTTGTAGGTGACATGGTTGACGACTCTGACGAGAACATTATCGCCTTCCCTTGCATACAAAGTTGGACCGGGGAATTTCCCGTTCACGGTCACGATAGATTTGCTGGAGCAGAGTCTGGTAACATTCTTCATCACCACCTACACACATATATAGGCTCATCACCAAACGGTTAAAACAATAATATTTTCTTATATTTGCATGCACTTAATTATATATATGTGTTTAAACTAAACACGATCGAGTTTCATGATAGTTAAAAAATATACTCACATTGAACTTGTAATGACGAGTCATTCCGTTGGCCTGCAGCAGCAACATTGGCAACACGAGTAGTGTAACCAGCAGAAATACTTTCGTTCCCATTGCTTCTGCTAGCTATCTGTTCTCTCTTTCTTCAAACTGCGAGCTGCTTGTTATTGACGATCGATGATTAAGTTGAACCTTATAGTAAGTAGTCGGAGGTAGCAACAAATTTAAGCTAAGCAGCGATCGAGGTAGCTAGCTTTACTAATTATTATGTAAAACTAGATTAACTATATATGATCGGTGATCGATGAAGAGGAAGAGCTAGGAGGGAGAAGGTTTTTGCATTGAATAAATTTGATCAGTAGAGACGGGCCAACGCAAGTTTATAAAGGCGTTTCATCGATTGTTTTGAGATGAGGAGTCGTTTTAGAAATTAGGTGCATGAAACCTTGATCACTAAGGCGTTGTCGTTCAATTCCTTCGGTTTAACTGGTCGAAGATTATTATTATTATTATTATTATTAATTAAGAAAACAGCTATAGAGAAAGCAAACGCATATTCTTGATTTTTAACTGGTAGAAGAAACTGATTTTTCTTTCAACTCAAGGAATTTCATTTTCACCTCATCATCAATTAATAAAAACATCTCTCTCTCTTAATTTCTACATATTTTTCTTATTAAGTAGCTAAACGTGTCAGATTTTGTGTTGGCCACTCGAAAGAGAAGAGATGCTTATGAATTTTCAATCTAATTAAAAAGAAAAATATTCTATGTAGTGCTCACTGTAAAATTTTATTAAAAAAATATTTGAAATTTTTATTAAAAAGTGTTCTATGTTTCAACAGTTGTTAATATAATGTGCTCGCTGTCTTATGCGTTTGCATGCCACTGTTATTTTCATTCTCTTATTCTTTCAAATATATATTAAGCCAATGCGCATAATGCAAAAAATGAACATGCTATCATATTACCAGATTGCAGTACTAATCATTGATTAATAGTTTTTCCAGTGATCAGGTGATTTTTTTCCAGTTTCAGAAACGAATGGTTGTATTGATATTGATAACTTTTGAAGCTAATTTAACCCCCTCTGCTGTATTGATTGTGATAAATGAAGCTAACTAATTAATGCTAATTATTAATTAGCTGATTGATATCGTTTCCTTGCTCTTATCTTTTTGACTAGTCGCCAGCTGTGTGGTTAGTTAGTTGGTTAATTAGTTGAACTGCTGCTGCTAATGCTACAGTTTGTTTAGATGGCCGTTGGACTAAATCGGCGAAGATAAAATTAACTCGTCAACTTAATTATAAACAAAACATGCATAACTTTTTGTTTCTTCTTCTATATATATATATATATATATATATTTATATTGAAATTCTATCATGATGACCATATGTGCAGCTAGCTAGCAAAGCAGATGTTGCTTAGCGTGAGGATTTCACAATCTCTCTAACAACAAGACAAATTGATCAGGTGATCAGAATTTTAGAGCTTGTTTGAATGCTAATCAATCAAATTAATAACTAGACCAATTGGATCCTTCCATTCTTTGTAATATATATATATATATAGTTTGACTTTTCGCTGAGAGTGACATCACGGCTTAATTATATGATTATGGACTCGAGCTAAAAAATAAAGTACCTGGCTGGCCATTACTTAATATTGTTTCATTTTTTTTTTCTATATATATTATGTTAATTTTCAGTTAGTTTGATGACCGAATTAGTTCCAAGCAAGCGGCTAATCATGATAAGTTTTTTAACTTAGCGTACGTACACAAGAATGTTGATGTAGATCGTTTGCTGCTACCGAACTCAATTGTAGACGGTAAGTGATCTTGGATGCATGTATTTATTATTCCTAAGAATGTATGTATGTATGTCTTGCAAAAAAAATTGATGTTTTAAATTTTAATGACATTTAGAAATACTTATGATAAAATGTTTTCCAAGCTAAGGGATATGTTTATTTTCTGTTAGATATAACGATGAATAAGATTAGTCTATATGGAGTAAAAGTAAAATAAAAAATAAGGTTTATATATTAGAAAGTTTAGAAAGTTTTTGTTTTACACTCTTGGATTGAATTAGACTAATCGTATTACACGATGGTGTGCGTACATGCATCTTCGTAAGTTGTTACTCTAATATATCCACTTCAATTACTTTTCGACAGAATTTTGCGTTGAGAAGCTTGGTAAACATTAGATATCGAATTTTTTACCATTATGCAAGGATCGACGCTGTTAACTAATGACAGCGTCATTGAATTAAAGTACTGTGCGGCATCTGCAACCCAACGGGTGCACAGAGTGCCCGCAGCTGTGTTTGTGGCTCTGTATATATATGTGCTGCAGAGTTTGACACCAGACACCTGGCTCGTTCTCAAATTTTTCTAATTCTCCTTTTAATGAATACAGGACCATCGGTTCCTAGCTAATTCCAAGAAGAAACCGAGATAGTTCAATTTTGATGGACTAATCTTGAAATTGGCACCGCATCGAAGAGGTAACAGCACAACTTGCATCTAAAAACATTACAGGATCGGAGGGAAAACCCGTTGATTATGTTGGTGCGAACTGGGAAGTAGGTGCACTGACGCTCTTCTAATAATAGTCGTAACAGTCTCCTGTTAGCAACAGCATAAGATGTGTTTTTTTTGGATTGTTCATGTTAGAGGCCCATGAACATCAAATATTTGAAAAGAAAGCTTCAGTTTAATAATGGATTTCAGCAGGCAGCCTTCTTATATGTTGTTTTAAGTGCTGCATTTTCTCAAACATATCTCATTTCATGGCAAGCGAATCAAAATCTTTATTCGATGATCATGGCCAAGTGAACGACACTCGGTATAGGAAAAATGTGTACGGTTTACCTATTCCATATCCTCGATCTCAGGAAAAGCCTGAAAGAAAGATAATATATATATGCTGTACTTTTCTTTTCTCTTTTCCTCTGTGTGTTTGGAGTGGGGAGGAGGTGGTGTGGGGGAAGTATAAAAGACAGTACGTGATCGTTGCAAAATCCGATCTTTCAAATGATCAGCAATTCCGAAACCAACTTTCTTTCCGGTAACTATCGAAAATGTTTTGGTGGGATTTAACTAACTCCTTTTGCAGATTCGTCATCAGTAAAGATTAATAAAGAGCGATCGATGATGGGAAAAAAGTAAAATAGTTGCAAACGCACGCCTTTGCTTTGCTTTGCTTTTCTTTTCTTTTCTTTTTTGCTTTGCTTTATTCTGGCTTGGATGTTCGGTCTTTGGATCCCAACAAAGCCAAAGCCTGTTGAATCATTTCAATTCGATTCAGTTTTGTTTTGCTACTATTTCTTTATTATCTTATACACAACCTCAATCATATTGAGACATAGATTGATCAGCCTGCGTCTGCGTTATATTATACACTAAAGTTTATTAACATGGATGGATGGGGACTTTGCAGTTCTTCGAACAGCTTCTGAAATGAATTCGTATGCAATTTTTCTGTTTTGTTTTGTTTCCGAAGATCTCATTGCGAATACCTGTGATGGAAAATTTTCCTTCTTGTTCTTTGCCTTTCTTTCTACGTAATGTTTTGTTGCTGTCATCCTTCTCTAGCTACCCGCATTCCAAATATCGACCCCTCTATAATAGTGTTTCACTTGGCTTCATGCGTTGTTGTGGTTCTTCCCCTCTTTCCTGTTAGTTCGAGTGATGAATTGCGGTCAAAATTTGCTCTTTTTTTTTGGTAATGTATAGTGCCACGAATTTAGAATTTTTTTAAACTTAATTTATAATAGAAAAAATGAATTCATATGCTATTTAAAATTATTGATAAATAATATTTGCAAAACTTTTTTTTTTTTTTATTAAAGTGTTATACTTATTTTAAAATAAATCGAAGAACTTATTCAAAATTTAATTAGATTATAAAAATTTTGAAATGAAATGAACGATTTATTCTAAATAAAATAAATCATAAAATAACAGATCGAATAATAACTCATGTTTAGACTAAATTATAAACCAAATCGATCCAGTCAAATTTGTTTTTATTTGATAATTTTAAAACTTTTTCTAAAATAAGCCTAAATTTTCATGAGTTCTGTCTATATTACTAATAAAATAGTATAAAATTAAAGTCTTAATATACCGTTTGTCTTAGAATAGAAATATATAATATATATATATATAATAGGGAGAGATAAGAGCACTTCTTTTTTAGAGCATTTTCGGATATTTTTTTTTATTTATGACCGCAGTGACTTTCAAATTCAATCTCCACCTTTAGATATAAAGAATTATAAGTAAAAAATATATGTATAAAATTTCAACTCAATCGGACCAAATTTATCTTCATCTGATCACTTGATTAAAATAATAAAAAATAAAAAAATTTAAAAATATATATATTATATTATTTTTGCTATTTTGATCAACTAACTGGATGGACGTGAATTTTTAATCCGATTATGCTGAAATTTTATAAATATAATTTTAATTTATAATTTTTTATATTTAATGATAGAGATTAAATTTAAAAATTATTTTGACTATAAATTAAAAAAGAAATATTTGAAAGTGCTCGTAAACGATGGTATACGATAATAAAGGTAGTTAGCACAAAAACATTTTTGGGTGAGATGGTATGTACGGCAATCATGAGGTGAGAGTGAGGTAAACTGGTAAAGAGCTTTGTTGGTGCTGCTGCTGTTGTTTTGTACAAGTTTTTTTCTTTTGTTTTTCTGCACCATGTACTACCAAGAGAAGAGTTGAGTTGAGCTGTGCTGTTCACTACCACGTCAACATCAAAAGAGAGATAAAATAAATCAAGTTTTTTGGTTCTTTTGTCACAACACAATGTATGTGCGTTCAAAATATAAGTAGGAAAGAATCAAGGGAATGAATGAATAGTGACAGGTTAGAAATGAAGTTTAATTAGAGTTTATTTTTTATCATTAAAGTTATTTAAAATAAATAATTTAAAATAAAAATTATTTATAAAATTCTAATAATATAAAAAAATTTTAATCAAAAAGTTTTTTTATTAGTTTATAAAATAAAAAAATAAAATTCACTTTTAAAAATTTTCAAAATATTTTTTTTCAAAATTTTTATAATAAGTACTCTCAAATACTTTTTCAAAATGAATAAATAAATAGTGACGGATTAAAAATAAAGTTTTAATGACCTTATTTTTTATAATTAAAGTTAAAATTTAAAAATAAATATGTAAAAAAGAGTTTAAAAATATTAATAAAAATAAAATTATATAATAGCTTAATATGTCATTAATTAGCTTGAATGAGAATGAACGTCTCATTCGCTCACAGAGATAAAATAGAAGAGATTGATATAACTACAACAAAGAAAGAAAAAAAGCAAAAAAGTAGAAAAGAGAAAGCTCTCGATCTATCTTAATAAATAGTCTGAAGAAAGAAAAATTAAATAAACTCACTCACTCTGATCCATCTGATGAGTAATCTCCAATGAATAGAATAATCTTCATACAAACAAAGTACACTAAACTTAATCAAAGTAATGGTTGAACGCAAACTTTACATCAATTCGTAATAGCTTCTGATTTTGTGTGGAAAAAAAATAAAAGGTTTTCTGTATATTGTAATCAATCATGTTTGAAGATTATTTACTTGATAAAAAAACAAAAGAAGGAAAAAGCCAAAGCTTGATGCTTTGGAACTCGTGTGCCGCGGTCTCTCTTTTCTCTTTCGATTCACTGTTTAATTAATACCTATGCAAATATACATTTAATTACTCGAATACAATTCACGGATGAACTTCTTCAGTATAATGAAAATGAAACATCGATTTGGTTCATGAATCATGATCCGTTCGTTCATCTTCTTCTGTTAAATTATTTAGAGATTAATAATTGCAGAGTGAGAAAGAGAGAAAAAAGAGAAGAAGAACAGTCGGAAGAGAAGCAAGCTAGCCGTACGAAGGGCTGGGGACTCCTATATTATTTAGGCCCACCTTCCCACGCACTACTATTTATTTTCTTTTCATTCCATTTAATCTCAAGATTTTATTTATGACTTTATTAAAAACAAAACACTTTGAAATGTTTTGAATTAAAAAATTCACGTGCAATCTCTTATCTCTCATTTTGTTCTTTTTTTTTCTGGCATTTCTGCTTCTGCAGTGGCTGTGCTTGTTGCTGTGATCGTTCAACTGTAACGCACGATTCCTCAGTCATCCTATATATCTAATTATTTTCTAATTGCTGAGTTAGTGACTAAATAAATAATCAATTACTCAAATTAATCGATCTTGTTACGTATTATTTCCGCTCAAATACACTTACCTTTATAATATAATCAGAAAGAAGATTAAAGTCTATTATACATAATTTAACTAATCCATATAAAGGTGTTGGAATGTGTGAAGAAAAACAAAAAGAAAGAAAGCAACACTGCAGAACAAAATTAAAGTAATTTTTTAAACAAAAAGAAAAAGCCGAAAAAGAGAAGAGAAGAGAGAAGAGGGTTGCTGTGGCACTGCGTGTGTGTGTGATCGCTTTTACTTTTGTCTTTAATTTCTTTTCCTTTTTGTATATCTCTCTCTCGCTCTCTGTAATAAAATTCCTGAATATTAATTAGATAAAGAAGAAAAGCTTCTTCTTTCTTGATCAAGTAGGGAGCGCTACATTATTGATCGAAAACAAACAAGCAACATTAACGGAAAGAATGAGACTGAGTTGTTTCGCAGTAGAATGAGAAGCAGAATTGCTGCTGCAAGGGGAGAAGGCCGAGGGTTACAGGTCGTTCTGCTGGGATGAATCTCCCTGCTGGGACCCACGAACATCTCCCTCCTCTTCAACCGCCGCTTTCTCGGCCGCCGGCTACCTCTTGCCCTTTCCATCCCGACGAAGTTGTCACCGGCTTCTGCGCCTCATGCCTCCGCGATCGTCTCACTGCTCTAGAACCTTCTCTCGTCAACAACACCACCGCCAGCAACTCCGGACGCCGTAAATCCACCTCTTCCGCCGTGAAATCTCTCTTCTCCCGTGCCGCCGCCGCTGCTGCTGCAGGAGCCGCCGTTAACTCTTCTTCTTCTTCCTCTGCCGCCGACCTACGCCGCTGCAAATCTTTCTCCGCAGCGAGAGCTGATCCCTTATCCCTGGTCTCGTTTGAACCACAACGCCATTCCTGCGACGTTCGCGGCCGCAGCACTCTCTATTCTCTCTTCTATCTTCAAGATCGCCAAGAAATCCCTGAGCATTCCAACTCTTCCACCGCCGCCGCCGCTGTTGCCGCTCCTCCCGTCCTACATCGAGATGAAGAACAAAACAGCGATCTTGATGAGATAACACCGGTAACAGAGCCAGCAACTATCGCAGAAGAAGGACAAGTTAAGAGAACAAGCGGAGAGATTGTTGAGACAGAAGAAGCGAAACCCATGAAGGAGCATATGGACATTGAAGCAAATAACAATGCGAAACCTCCCCCGCCCCCGCAGAGAGATTTTAAGGAAATTGCGGGGAGTTTCTGGATGGCTGCGTCGGTTTTCAGTAAGAAATTGCAGAAATGGAGAAGGAAACAGAAGCTCAAGAAGCAGCAGCAACAGGCTAATTGTAAGAACAATGCTGCTACCGGAATGAGGCAAGCGGAGAAGCAAAACCAGAAGCGAAGGTTCTACCGAGACGCTCAGTCGGAGATCGGTATTGATGCTTCTGGTCGGCGGTCGTGCGACATTGCCCCGAGATTCTCTCTGGATGCTAGCAGGATGTCTTTTGATGAACCCAGGTTCTCATGGGATGAACCACGGGCTTCATGGGACGGTTACTTGATCGGTGGTGGTGGTGGTGGTGGTGGGAGATCAGGGTTGCCCCGGCTTCCACCGATGCTTTCGGTTGTTGAAGATGACCCGGTTGTCCAGAGATCAGACGGCCAGATACCTGTTGAAGAGGACACAATGATCCCCGGTGGCACAGCACAGACCAGGGATTACTACTTGGATTCATCGTCCCAAAGGCGTAGGCGTAGCCTAGATCGATCGGATTCTACAAGGAAGGTGGTATTGGAGGTGAGCGAGCCAAAGCCTGCTGCGAATGCTAAGGTCACCCCTGCTGCTAGCTCAGAGTTCATCAATCCTTATGTGGGTAGTAAGCTTGAAAGGGAACCCAGGGACTTGAATTCAAATTCTATTAGGGATGACCGGTCTGAGAGCTTTGAGTCGATCTACAGAGATTCGCAGAATGCTTCCAATTTGAGTAAAAAGTCAAAGAGGTGGAGCAAAGGTTGGAGCATTTGGGGTTTCATACATTGGCGGAGCAGTGGTGGGCGAGGATCAGAAAGAGCAACTGTGGTTGAGAGGTCTTTCTCGGAGTCTTGGCCGGAGATTAGGAGGAATGGGATAAATGGTAAGATGCTCCGTAGCAACAGTAATGCCAGCTCAAGGCGTTCCTTCAGCAGCAATTCGGGATTCGGGAGCATGAGAAGGAGCAACGTAGAGATGAATGGGCATGGAAAGAATAGGAGGGAGGATTTTGTGTTTGAGAGAAACCGGAGCTCTAGGTATTCTCCGAACCATTTGGATAATGGATTGCTGCGGTTTTACTTAACACCGATGAGAGGAAGCAGGCGGAATGGGGCGTCGCTGAAGAACAGCTATAGGAGTTCTGAATCTTTTGCGAGGACCATGCTACGGATGTACTGAGCTGTAATTGGCTTGTATCAGGTTTCATTTTCTTGATCTCTGCCTGTAAGAGCACATCAAAAACATGGCTGTCTTTTGCTTCTTGGGAGAGCATAAGGTCTACATTTGCGCAATCATACTGCACTATTTTTGGTTATAACCTATTTTCAAGGCATAATAAGGATTCAATGTTTGAATTTGGTAGTATCGTGATGATAGCTTGAGAACAGATTGGTGCAGCTAATTCTTACACAGAAGTTGAGATCTCTACAAAAACTAGCTTAATCAGAACACAAAGTTTCCTCGGCTGTACAGCTGTGTAGTAACGAACTCTATCCTTTCTACTTAAATGCTAGTAATGTGTAACCTTTTGTAGCGTACATGATAATATGTCTTCTTGTTATGGTAAGACATTTTAGCTCAATTAATGCCTTACAACTTGGATCTTCTATAATCTATATACAAGTTTCTACTTCTTATGTAGTTATATTTATTTGGTTACCTTCATTTCCATAACTTTGAGGAAATGACTTCCTTTTTAGGGTTGGAAGCATCTGCCCTTGTTATTGTCAATTTTTATCTCGGCACCTACGATGATGTGTAAAGTTGCCTCTTTGCTTGTATTAGATAGTTGTCCAGCGCACTTGTAGAATGGAAACAGTTATCAGGTGCATTGGCTTGTTTAGTTAGTTTTCGAGTTACCATCCTTTTTGTGGACACAATTTGAGTGTAATTACATTCAATTTACATCATAATTTGCAGCGCAAAGAACACTTCAGTAGAGACTTATTTGAAGCTTATATGAGACACATATTATCTTGTTGATGATAGGAGAAGGTTGCGCAATATATTTGTCAAGTTGCTTGGACACTTAGCTCAGATTCTATATAGAGTAAAACGCTCAATCACAAAAATTGGATGGAGAATGCAATGATTACTGCCATCCAGCGCTTTATTTAAAGAGCACCAAGATGCCATAAAGTCCAATATGTTATCTTTATTTAACGATCCTTTTTGTTTATTTTGTGCTATTGTTCTGGAGTAAAGCTTGGGTGGCAAGCACATGTAGATAGAAGCGTTTTATACAATGAGGTTATATGTTAGTAATTTGTCTTTGATAAATTCTGCAATAGTTAATCTGGCAGGAAGTACCTTCTTTGAAGATTATAGCCTCAGAGTTTGAAGTTAAGACTCATGTAGCGGACAAAAAAGAAGAATTGGTTTTGTCTATGAATCATGGATGCTGAGATGCGTGCTGATAGTCAATACTTCAGTGCTATTAAAGATCGAAGTTGAAACCTTGAGTAATGTGGGACTACTATGTCACGAGGAACCATGAACAACATATGCAAGATGCCAAAGTGAAAAAGGAGAGAAAGGAAATTTTAAAAAGTAAGCTTTGTTTCTGATTAGCCAGATTGAGATGCATATCTGGACCCATATGTTACCTCATCAATTATGTTGCTTCTGTAGCGACCCAAGCTTCGTTCCTACTGTCAGCAATCCCTGGTCGCAGAGGTTCTTGTTTCTCCGCAAGAAATCATTCTTTAGGCCCACTAACTGAGAGCATGATATCATTCGGAATTTCCGTTCTCTTTTGTTAAGAACTGTGTCTTCTGGAGTCTTACGCCTTGCTGCTTCCTAGAACATTATATGCCATTGAACTGTTCTTCCGGTTTCTGTTTAATGTCAGTACAAAGTTTTTACTGTTATCTGTATTTTTCAGGAAGTTAAAATTCCATGATTTTCATAGAGAGAATTGTTATTTGAACGAAAGAAATCAAATCTCAGCATGATTCCATATGAACGGAATCGACAGGGTGTTACTCTCTAAACGCTGGTATGTTTTCATTCCAGATTTTTTTTTTTGATTTCCTCTTCTTGTTAAGAGAAATAACTGTGCTCTTTGGGGAAAGCATTCGCGATCCTTTTACCTTGCTAGAGAACGTGATCAGTACCGTCTGATATCATTAGATTGCCATAGCAATGTTTGTTGTACGCAGAACTCTAAATCGTCTCTAAAATTAATGCTTTTTCAGGATATAGAACGTTATTAGTCATAACATTCGGTTTGTGCTTCGCGTCAACTTACTTAATTTCGTAACTTTTACAGCAACAGATGAAATGAATTATGTGGAACTTGTTAGATACTATAAAGCACTACGTAAATTAGTGGTACATAGTGGTTAACAAATTAAATATGCATTCATGTTGAAATACTAAAGGATTAAGAAAGATAAAGCACCATCTATGATGTTGAAAGGTTAAATAAGTTAAAGCACCTAATGAAGGATGGAAAGCCAAAAAATTCAATTAGTGGGAAGGTTTGGAAATTCAAAAGTCTCTTTGATACCACTATATATATGGGTAAGAATTACTTGTTTGATGCATCAATAACACCATTCACAATATCAAGTGTGAGAGTTAGAAGAAAAGTATTCTAGTTAGAAGTTTCATTTAAAGTGTAATACAAGAGTTTGTAATTGCTTTGAGTTAGTGATTTCCTTGAAGGCTAGTTTGCCTTTCCGTAGGGTTTTTTTCGTTTTTCTCCACGTAATTCTCTTGTCTTTGTGTTTGTTTTGCTCCTTTCTCAATTCTCATATTGCTTCCGCAAGATTCTTTAGTGTGTTTATATTTCCGCTGCGTCTATCGACAACCAAACACACTAGCTATTTCTAACAAGTGGCATCAGAGCTATTCGTTTGTTGCGATGGCTAGCAAGTACGAGATTGAGAAGTTCAATGGGAGCAACTACACATTGTGGAGAGCAAGGCTATTGGCGGTCCTTGCAAAGGAGAATTGTTTGGGAGCACTAGAGAATCGGCCAATTGATCTTCCGGAGGAAAGATGGCAGAAAATTGAGCGAAATGCTTTGGCACACATTCATCTTACCTTGGCCGATGATATCTTACAGAGTGTACTGGAAAAGAAGACCGCAAAGGAAGTATGAGAGAAGCTGGAAAAGACTTATGCTAAGAAGTCACCGCAATATGCTATTTTCTTAATGAGAAAGATGTATTCTCTACGCATGTTGGACTCAGCTTCTGCTTCAGGGCACTTGGGTTCATTGGAGGCTTTGTTTTCTCAATTGACAACGTTGCGAAAGAAGATAGAGACCAATGAACGTGCCTTGATCCTTCTACAAAGCCTTCCCGATTCCTATGACTAGGTAGTGATCAACCTCACTAGTACGACTGATATAGATTCTCTTGTTTAGGATGAGGTAGCAGCAGCTGTTCTCGAGGAAGAAGGTCGCCGCAAACGCAAACAAGAGATTTTACCTGTTGGGCACCAAGCTGAAGCCTTATTGATTGCACAAGATAGCTTGGGCAAGAAACTGAAATTCAATAACGGCTCTGGATAGAAGAAAAATAAGCGACATGTGAAGTGTTATGCGTGTGAAAAGCTTGGACATATCAAAAAAGAATGTAAGACCATAACAAATAAGGTTGGAGGTACGGATTCCTCGAAGTCCCTTGCTTGTGTGGCGTACAACTCTGATGATGGTGAGGCTCTAGTGGGAGAGACGGTGGTTGCGTCCAAACTCTCAGATGACTGGATCTTGGACTCGGGAGCATCCTGGCACATGACTTCTAGAAGAGATTTGTTTCATCACTATAAAGTTATTTCTGGAGGTGCCATGCGGATGGAAAATGGACAAGTCCTTGAAGTTGCTGGAGTCGGTTCCATCAAGCTTAGAGCAAATGATGAAAATGTATGCATCATCAGTAAGGTACGTCATGTACTTGGTCTTATAAAGAATTTATTGTCTTTAGGACAACTGGATGACCTAGGCTGCAAGACTCATGTTAAAAGCGGGATTATGGATGTCATTAAAGACGGGCAGAAGATCTTGGAAGCTGAAAAGATTGACTCAAACTTATATAAGGTGCGTGGGGTGACACTGACGCATAGAGAAGCTTGTGTTGCATCAAGCAATATTGAGGATATCACGCGAGTGTGGCACCTGACATTAGGGCATATCTCGGAACGTGGTTTGAAGATCCTCAGTGATCGGAAGCTTCTGCCAGGATTATCCGTTGTAAAGTTACCATTCTGCGAGGAATGTGTCACCGGTAAGCAGCATCGGGCAAAGTTTGGGAGATCAGTTTTCAGAGCCAAAGACAAACTTGACTTGATTCACTCGGATGTGTGGGAGTCACCGCAACTATCTCTTGGTGGTGCTAAATATTTTGTTTCATTTATTGATGATTTTTCCAGGAGAAGTTGGGTGTTCCCAATCCGAAGGAAGTCGGAAGTCTTTGAGGTGTTCAAGTTCTTCAAAGTCCGGGTGGAACTTGATTCCAGCAGCAGGATCAAGTGCCTTAGATCGGACAATGGTGGAGAATACAACAGTGCGGAGTTTGTTACTCTCCTGGCACAAGAAGGAATAAAAAGGCAGTCAACGGTGGCTTACACGCTCGCGAGAATGGAGTATTTGAAGCGATTCAATCGAACACTAGCCGAGCGGGTACATGCTATGCTACAAGGGGGCTGGTACGCCACATAGTTTTTTTAGCGAAGCGGTCAAGACCGCCTTCTTTATGTGTTGAATCGTATTCCTTCTACCGCCATTGATTTGAAAATTCCAATGGAATTGTGGACTGGTGCCACTGTTGATTATTCTCGTCTGTATATTTTTGGTTGTCCGGTGATGTATAATGCCCAGGACAGAACCAAACTGGATCCAAAGTCCAGAAGATGCCTATTCTTGGGATATGCTGAAGATATTTTGGGGTATTGTTTATAGGATCCCACTGCCCATAAAGTTATCTTCAGCAGGGATGTCATCTTTACGGAGGACCAGCTGCAAAGAGTGACTGATAGCGATGATGCAAGGGAGAAGGAGGCATCACTTCCAGTGATGACCACATCGGTATTGCAGGAGAATGATGAAAAAGACGATCCTAATCTGGAGCCAATACTAGCGGATGAGCACATAGAAGAGGATGGAGTTCCCAGGCCTACGTCCCTTAGGCGTTCAACTCGCAAGAGAAAAACACCTGAGAGGTATGAGGACTATTTTATGGAGTCACCTCAATCTGTATATTGCTTATTCACAGAGGAAGGAGAGTCATCTTCTCTCAAAGAAGCGCTGGAGAGTTCAGATGCGTCTCTGTGGATGGAAGCTATGCAGGAAGAGCTTGAGGCGCTTCATAAAAATAGGACATGGGAGCTGGTACCTCTACCCCAAGGCCGTAAGGCTATTGGAAATAAATGGGTCTATAAGATCAAGCGAGGCAGCAATGATCAAGTAGAACGGTATCGTGCTCGGCTGGTAGTGAAAGGCTACGCATGCGGAAGGAAGGATCGACTTTTGATGAAATCTTCTCTCCGGTGGGTACGTTTAACAACTATTCGTGTGGTCTTAGTACTTTGTGTGCATCATCGGATCTCCATCTTGAAGCGGCTCGATGTGAAAGGCGGTGTTCTGCACGGAGAGCTCGAAGAGGAGATATATATGGTCAGTAGGAAGGCTTTGCTTTAGTTAAAGCGAGGAGGATCTGGTTTGTCGGTTGGCCAAATCTCTTTATGGGCTTAAACAAGCACCGCGGTGTTGGTATAAGAGATTTGATTCTTGTATCGGGAGCCTTGGATACAACAAGCTAGTCTCAGACTCTTGTGTGTACATCAAGAGATTTGAGGGAGGTGAGTTTGTCATCTTGCTGCTGTATGTGGATGATATGCTTGTAGCAGGTCCAAGCATAGATCGTATCCAACAATTTGAAGGCTCAACTGGCTAGTGAATTCGATACCAAGGACTTGGGGCCGGCAAACAGAATCCTAGGGATGCAGATATGGCGAGATAGATGCAATAGAGAGATTCGGCTGTCTCAGACTAGCTATCTGAGGAAAGTGTTGGAGCAGTTCAACATGTATGGTGGTAAGCCGATGTCTACCCCACTCTCTATTAGTTTCAAACTATCCTCTTTGTTATCACCTAGCCAGGAGCAAGAGAGGATAGAGATGTCTCGGATACCATATGCATCAGCAGTGGGAAGCCTAATGTATGCCATGAGTTGCACTCGGCCTGACATTGCACATGCAGTGGGAGTGGTAAGTAGATTCATGGCATGTCCTGGCATTGAGCTTTGGAAGGCGGTAAAGAGGATCCTTCGGTATGTGAAAGAAACCTTAAATGCTGCATTGTGTTACATAGAATCTGATTTTATTGTCAAAGGGTTTGTTGATGCAGACTACGCAGGTGATTTGGATAGGAAAAAATCCACCTCTGGTTATGTGTTTATTCTTGCAGTTGGTGCTGTCAGTTGGTGTTCTAAACTGCAGTTCGTGGTAGCTCTGTCTACAACGGAAGCTGAGTATATGGCAGTAACACAAGCATGCAAGAAAGGGGTCTGGATGAAGAGACTGTTGGAGAAACTTGGGCAAAAATATGAGACTCTATCTCTGTTTTGTGATAGCCTAAGTGCATTACATCTTACAAGAAATCCAGCACTTCATTCCAGAACAAAACACATAGATATTCAGTATCATTACGTACGGGAGGTGGTTTCTAGTGGGAGCATTGATATGCTCAAGATTCCTACCAAAGAGAACCCTGCGGATGCCTTAACTAAGGTGGTAACTCTTGACAAATTTTTATTTTATAGATCTCTGTATGGAATCACAATGAAGAACAGCATTAGATGTGACAAAAAAATCGAAAAGATATCATTTCAAGATAGCAATGGAACCGAGGGAATATAGACAACGGTATGAGGTAAAGGAAGTCAGCTAGCATGCGTGCTAGTCCTGCTCCTCTCAGTCGTATCTATTTTCAGTGTCATTGAATTTTGACACTTACGTATCGATTTCTTGTTATTCTTGGATTGTAATTTACAAAGTGTCTTTAAGTGGAAGATTTGTTAGATATTATAAAGCACTATGTAAATTAGTGGTACATAGTGGTTAACAAATTAAATATGCATTCATGTTGAAATAGTAAAGGATTAAGAAAGATAAAGCACCACCCATGATGTTGGAAGGTTAAAGAAGTTAAAGCACCTAATGAAGGATGGAAAGCCAAAGGACTCCATTAGTGGGAAGGTTTGGAAGCTCAAGAGTCTCTTTGATACCACTATATATATGAGTAAGAATTACTTGTTTGATGCATCAATCACATCATTCACAATATCAAGTGTGAGAGTTAGAAAAAAAGTATTCTAGTTAGAAGTTTCACTTAAAGTGTAATACAAGAGTTTGTAATTGCCTTGAATTAGTGATTTCCTTGAAGGCTAGTTTGCCTTCCCGTGGGGTTTTTTTCGTTTTTTCCCACGTAATTCTCTTGTCTTTGTGTTTGTTTTGCTCCTTTCTCAATTCTCATATTGCTTCCGCAAGATCTTTTAGTGTGTTTATATTTTCGCTGCGTCTATCGATAACCGAACACACTAGCTATTTCTAACAGAACTTATATGTAGTCGTTAAATGCAATCATTTGATTGGAATGAATAGAATCCTGTTGTCGTCAATAATTCTTGCTGCAGTTCTTCTGACTGCTCCAGCTAGCTGCTGTCTTCGCTCGCTCACTGCCTAAAAGGGCATTCATGATACAATCAACAGTTTGGTTCGTACCGATGATGTCCTCCTTCTTACTTATCACCTGCTATAAACTGTTGAAAACTGCCTGCTATGCTGCATGTTAAATCGCCATAACTTTATTTCCATGGTCTCTAAAACATTTTCCACTTTTCTTATTTGTCGATTCTAATCAGGTTTCAGGGTTTTTTTTTTGGTCCGAACCAATTACATAATGGTTTGTTTCTGACGATCTTGTGTATAGAAATACTGAACATACTACACATGGTCGGTAGTTGCAATAGAAATATTTATTCGAGTTCAGGAAGGGGACCTCTAGTTAATTATATAATCTCATGATTATTCAATTATATTCCGTTCTGATTATGCGAAGCCAATTCTTCATTATGCACTGTTGTAAAGTATTCTCAGTCCTTATACTCTTGACGATTAGATTAATTTTATTTGACGTAGTTTCCTGTGTTGACCATCTCTCATCAGCTATTACTGGACTGAAATTTCTTAGACAGGCCCTGGACCTGGACCTGGCCCGTTAACAGAGATCACGTAAACAAAAAAGTTACCAGGTCTTCGTGTTCTGAACGGCATCGCGGTGCCGTCACACATGAATGCCAGTGGGATTCTTTATCCATTGAAGTGTCATCTCCACGTGCCACGCCACCATGACCTAAACTAAAGGGCTGTTTGGCAGCAGTTCTGAAATTTTTTTTAATTTTGTTCAGTTCATAACATTTATTTCTATATATTTTATTTAAAAATTATAAATATAAAAATAAAAGTATGTAAAATAGTATAAAAAATATTTCTTTTAAAAAGATATCTTTTAAATGAACTCTATTTTTGAATGGTTGTTAGAGATGGAGAGTGAAGAAAAAGACAATCTTTTGATTCATTTAAGAAGGAACCACAAATAATTTTTTATCAAATATGTACCCACAAATTAGTGGTTCATATGGTTAAAAAAAGAGAATAAATTTATTTTTTATAATTTTTTGATTATTTTTCATTTATCTAAAATTTATTTTAATGTTATATGATCAAATTTAATATTTATGTTTAATTTATATATATTTAATTTCTACTTTAATTTAATATTTAATTTAATTTAAAAGTTAATATGTCACTTTTCTTTATAATAATTATATTTTTATATTTATTTAACTTTAATTATTTCTAATTAATAGAGAAAATAATCAAATTAAAACTAATTTAATCTTAATTTTATTAAATTAATAAAATAAGTTTAATTTAAAAACTAAATCAATTTTAATTTATAAAATTTATTTAAAAATTTTAAAATATAAAAAATTTATATTAAAATTTTATTATTATTTTAGATAAAAATAAAATTTATTTTTAAAATAAAATACAATAATTCTAGTTTAAAAATATATTTTAAAATCACCATCAAATGTAACTTAAAGAATCTCTGCGGACAGATAGTGAAGCAAGAAAGCAAGAGTAAATTACTAAATTAAGAAGACTCTGATGAGAAATTTTGTTTTCCAAACGCTTTATTTTAATTTTTTAATTATTCAATATATATTTTATAGATATTTAAAAAATTTATTTAAAAATTTAGAAAATATAAAAAAAAATTTACATAATAAAATTTTTTATTATAAATATAAAAAATTAAAATTTATTTTTTAAAAATAAACAAAATATTCTTTATTTAAATTTTTTTATTTTATAATTAATTTTAAACGCACCTTGAAGTTATATTGAGAAAGGAGATAATTTATATATATCGAGAATGGAGAACTATCAGCAACGAAAGCACAGTGAAGTATGTTTTAAGTGTTGAAATTTTTGTACTTTTGAAGTAAAACTGCTTTAGAATACTGTAAGCGGCTGTAGAACTTTTGCCGTAAAAATAGCTTTATGTTAAAACCTATTTGGATAAATTTTTACTGTATCGTGCTTTTGAATGCTGAAAGCTGAATAAAATATTTGGCTAAGCTTAAACTTATTTCTATATGAGATATATAATGACTGAAATATCTCTAAATATATAGTAATTGATATATTATGAAATTTTTAATTTTTTATATATTATTTATTTTTTTAAAACTTAATAATTTTATTATGTAAAAATTATATAAATAATTACTTATATCAATATTTATAAATTTATTTACAAATTATATTATTAATATCAATCAATGATTAAATTGAATAATATTAATTATATAATAATTATTATAATATTAAATTTGGAAAATATATTTAAATAATTATTAAAAAAATTTATATTATTTTGTAAATTTAGTATTATTATGATAAATTAGTAAATAATTTTGATATGTATTTAAATCTGTATAAATTATAGATTTATTTTTATAGTATAAAAATATTAAATAAATATTGAACAACTAATAAAGTCAATTGTTACAAACCTTAATGTAGATATTATACGGTCATACATATTGTAACAAAATAAAATACTATCATACGATCAAATAGAAACACAACATTCATAAATGACTATATATTTCACTTGCAATTGCATCACGATATGCATCCCACCTATCACTACGATCAGATTCATCCTCGGGTCGAACGTTTGATGTACTAGAAGATACTTCAAATGCTGACGGTAGATAAGTTTCACGCTCAGCATCTGTAAATGCTTCATCTGCTCCTTTAATTCTGATATAATTATGTATCGCCATTGTCGCAATAATAATATTACGTTCTACCTCTATTGAGTGTGGCGGCATATCTCTTAAAATTGCAAAACGTGCCTTCCATACGCCAAATGTATGTTCAATTATAGTTCTGCATGAAAAATGTAGAAAGTTGAACTTTTTTTTCTCCCTCTAGGTGCCCGCATTTGTGGTGTATTGGCACGACGAAAGTCCTCCAGATGATATCATACGTCCCGGCCTTTATAAGAACTCATATATCCATAGGTATGTTTATATCCTGCATCTACTAAATAATATTTATCTCCGTGAGGATGAGGAAATCTCAGTTCAGGCCTGCGTAATGCTTCCTTCAGTATGCGTGAATGTGAGCTGACCTTTTCCATCCGGCCCATGCAAATGTAAAACACATATTAAAATCACATACCGTCAATATATTTTGAGTAGCATACCCTTTACGTCCAATATAAAGTGTTACATCTTCTGACCGTATAGTTGCTTTGATATGTGTCCCATCGATAGCTCCAATACAATCCTGTATTCAAATTTTAATATCAAAATAAAAAATTCAACTTATCTATTATAACAATCTAAGTGTCGAAATTCGATTTAATCACTTACTTTAAACCATGGAAGATAACGTGCGTTCTGTGGTTTATGAAATGCTTCTCTCTCGTTATATCTATTATGAGGCTTTATAATATTTGCAGCCAATCTCAGCACAACCTGAAGCACTATGAAAATGTCGATGAATCGTCTCACCCGAACAACTAAAAATTTCCTGATTTACTCTATTTCCTAAACCATGTGCACACGTTACGAGAAAGATAGCAATTTTTTCATAAACAGATATTTCATGTGTTGCATCTACGTCGTACAACCTTGTCAACTCATCATATAGTTGTAAAAAAATAGGTACCTTCAATCGAAAATTTTGATAGTAATGAACTTCGTTTCCTTCCAGTATCTCATTTATGAAAACGTTATCCGTGCGTATAAATGTACGACACGGACGTTTACATAGATGTCGATTGTAGTACTGAATTGCTGCATAATTTGCTTGTTCACATAAGTCTGTCCATTCTTCTTCACTATCATTTTTTTCACTATCACTAGCTCACGGATCCATTTAACTGCAAATATAAAAATTAATTTTAAATGACAATGTTAACTAAAAACATACGTATAAACTCACAATTCTCAAAAACAATAATATTATAATTGGTACCAAAAAATTTTCTAATAATATAATTTTGATCATATTATATACTACCACCATGATACAATATACTAACATCATACTATCAAAATAATATTTTAAACGTTCAATTAAATCACAGTAATAACATAGCAACATCATATGCCCACCATAAAATTATTTAAAAAATATTTATAATATTATTATTTAACGAACATCATATTAACACGATAATAATATTCTAATAATGTTCACAATAATACTACATAACAACCATAACAACATATAATAACTATCACCAACATCATACAATAATATCATTTTACAATTATAACAACATTTCAATAATGTTTACAATATGCTAACTTTATAATACTAATAACACACTAATATTCTACAATGTTCAAATTACAACATACAATAATTAGTTTTAGATTTTTCCGGTTCAAAATAGTTAAAGTGAAAATTCAGCCAACTATAGCGAGCTGCAGCATTAGGATAACTCATAAAGACTTCACGATTTTCTTTCTTAGTCAAAACACATGCTGCATAATGAGCTAGGGGGCTACCGGCTTCTATATCCGGAATAGTGTCTAATTTCGCCAAACATTGACGGGTGGTTGGTATCGATAACGTCATTGCATGTCTTTTGACGCATTATTTTTGTCATGTCACCGATATGCTCCTTTCCAGATGATCCGGAACTTTTTCGCTTCCTAGCACTATTTTCTGATCTTAAAGAATTTTGAGATATAGAAAAAGACTGTGAAAATAGATCATTATCAGTTATTATAGGAGAGAGAACCTGAAATGCAGGTTGAGGTTCTTCATTGGCTCGAACGTCGTCGCATATAGGCAGCACCACCAGGAAAAATCTCTCAAAAAACATCATATGGCAGTAAGGACAGCATAGGCAACACTACTACAAACCCTCAAAATTCATCATAGGACAACAAGGCTGAAGATAGACAGCACCACCACAACAACTAAAAAAACAGGCTAGCAAGGATAGCATGATATTATAGGGCAAAAAACTCTCAAAATTTATCATAAGGCAAAAAGACTGAACCTAGACAGCACCACCACAACAACTCCAAAAACAGGCCAGCAAGGATAGCATTTCAGTTGAGAGTTGTATAAGGCAAAAATCTCTTCAAAAGTAAGTGTAGCATCCATTCCACTATCATGATATTATTAACTATCAAGCTAGCAAAACATCTCATTCAAGGTAACAATTCCTGCCATGCCATCCAAAAAGGGCTGCAAGATTATAAGGCAACAAAACATCTCATTTTAGCAATGTATAAAACAACAAACCCTCAGAAATAATCATAGGGAAAGTAAGGTTAGGCAACAATCCTCAAAAATCCAGATAGGACTAGGTAGGGCAAGCACAGGCAAATATACATCCATATTTATTAATTGCCAGTAAGGATAGCCAACGATTCCTCAAAATTCATCATAGGGCCAGCAAGGGTGTTTATAAACAACACCACTTCAAAAACTAAAGCAAACCAACAAGAATACACAAAAATCCCTCAACAATCATCAACAGGACAGCAAGCACAAACGTATTCAAATATACCTCAAAAAATATTTACTTGCTAGTAAAGATAACAAACAATCCCTCAAAATTTATCATAGGGCCAGCAAGTGTTTTTGTATGCAACACCACTTCAAAATCTAAGCCAAACCAGCAAAGATAGCCAACAATTTCTCAAAAATCATCAACAGCCCAGCAAGAAAAAAATATAGACAACATATCTCAAAAAATATTTATTTGCTAGTAAAGATAACCGACAATCCCTCAAAATTCATTATAGGGCGTGAAGGGTGTTTATAGACAACACCACTTAAAAAACTAAGCTAAACCAGCAAGGATAGCCAACAATTCCTCAAAAATTATCAACATGCCAACAAGGACAAATATAGACAACATATCTCAAAAAATATTTATTTGCTAATAAAGATAACTGACAATCCCTCAAAATTCATCATAGGGCCAGCAATGGTGTTTATAGACAACACCACTTTAAAAACTAATCCAAATCAGCAAGGATAGCCAAGAATCCCTCAAACATCTTTCACAGGCCAGCAAGGACAAGCATATGCAAATATACCTAAAAAATCATTAATTGCCCGTAAGAATAACTAACAATCCCTCAAAATTTATCATTGGGCCAGATAGTGTTTTTATAGATAACACCACTTCAAAAGCTAATCCAAACCAGTAAGAATAGCCAACAATTCCTCAAACATCGTTCACAGGCCAGCAAGGAAAAGCATAGGCAAATATACCTCAAAAATTATTAATTGCCAGTAAGAATAACTAACAATCCCTCAAAATTCATCATTGGGCCAGCTAGTGTTTTTATATGCAACACCACTTCAAAAACTAAACCAAACTAGTAAGGATAGCCAACAATCCTCCAAACATCATCAACAGACCAGCAATGATAAGCATAGGCAAATATACCTAAAAAATTATTAATTGCGAGTAAAAATAACTAACAATTCTTCAAAATTCATCATTGGGCCAGCTAGTGCTTTTATACACAACACCACTTCAAAAACTAAGCCAAACCAGTAAGGATAGCCAACAATTCCTCAAACATCATCAACAGACCAGCAAGGACAAGCATAGGCAAATATACCTCAAAAATCATTAATTGCCGGTAAGATTAACTAACAATCCCTCAAACTTCATCATTGGGCCAGCTATGGTAAGTATAGGCAGCAACCATACATATTTGGTTAAAATAAATGTAGCATCTATTTTATTATCATGTTATCAATAACCATCAAACTAGCCAAACATCTCATTCAAAGAAAAGATCCCTGTCATGCCGTCCAAAAGGGACTGCAAGGTAATAAAGCAACCAAACATCTCATTTTAGTATTTTATAAGACAACAAATCCTCAGAAATCATCATAGAGGCAGCAAGGTTAGGCAACAATCCCTCAAAAATTCAGATAGGGCAGTTATACATCATTATTCATTACTTGCCAACAAAGAATAGCCAACAAATTCTCAAAAATCGTCAACACGCCAGCAAGAACAAATATAGGCAATATATCTCAAAAAATATTTACTTGCTAGTAAAGATAACCAACAATCCATCAATAATTATCATAGTGCCAGCAAGGGTGTTTATAGACAACACCACTTCAAAAACTAAGCCAAACCAGCAACGATAGCCAACAATTCCTCAAAAATTATCAACAGGCCAGAAAGGAAAAATATAGACAACATATCTCAAAAAATGTTTATTTGCTAGTAAAGATAACCGACAATCCCTCAAAATTCATCATTGGGCCAGCTAGGGTAAGTATAGGCAGCATATCTCAAAAAATATTTACTTGCTAGTAAAGATAACCAACAATCCCTCAATAATCATCATAGGGCCAGTAAGGGTGTTTATAGACAACATCACTTCAAAAATTAAGCCAAACCAGCAACGATAGCCAACAATCCTTCAAAATTATTAACAAGCCAGTAAGGACAAGATAGGCAAATATACTTCAAAATTTATTAATTGCCAGTAAGGATAACCAACAATCCCTCAAATTCATCATTGGATCAACTAGGGTAAGTATAGACAGCAACCATATATATTTGGTTAAGATAAGTGTAACATATATTTTACTATCATGATATCAATAACGATCAAGCTAGCCAAACATCTCATTCAAAGTAACAATCCCTGCCATGCCGTCCAAAAGGGGCTGTAAGGTAATAAGGCAAGCAGCAAGGATACACAAAAATCCTCAAAATTAATCAAAGGGCCAACAAGCACCAAACAATTCTGTGAGCAACCAAAATGCCAAAACTGAGTAAAAAATAAATAGCGATAAGTTTAAACATACATACAACAATACACACACATAGTTGAAAACTACAAGTAAGTCTAAAATTTACAAACAACTTCACCAAGCAACTCTTTTCAACAGAAAATAATCATAAAATCTTTAAAATGATCAATTATTCTTAATACCTGTCAAAATTTTAACATATTTAGTTCTGCAAAGATCCGAATTAATACTTAGTACCTGCACAGAGACAACTGCACCGACGATCTTTCGAAAAATCTTAGAAGCAATCGATTGAAGAAAGAAAACTATAATTTGTGAACATTTTGATCGATTCGGACGCAAACAAAGAAAAAGAAAATTTTATGGAATGGAGAAATCAATAGACTTTGGCAAAAAAATCAACGCAACGAAAAATAAACATAAATAACGATCACAGTCACTAATTATAGTCACTAACATAGTCAAAAAAAATTTTAAAATCGCACAAATTCATCCGTCCATCCACACCAACGAAATCAAAAAAAAACTAATCAACGCATAAATAAACAACCAAATAATTAAATCTAAATAAAAAAAATTTTACCTCAACCCACGGCCGCGCTTCAATTCCCATTGCCTTTGAAATGAAAATCCGATAGAGACGGAGATCGGAATGGAAACGATCTACATGGACGAAGAGATTGGACGAAAAATTGATCGGCGTTGAAGACAGAGAGATCAGAAAAAACGATCGGAAAGAGGAGACAGCGAAGCGATATGGAGCTCGGGAGGGAGGAGGCAGCGAAAGAAATGAAAAAATTAGAGATTAAGACAAACGGTAAAAAATATATATTGATTTATAATTTTGTAAAACTAATATGGATAAAATAGTTATTTCATATATCCGAAGCGAATTTATTTGGAAAGCACTGAATCGGTGCTTTCTATTTTTAACTTTTAAAAACCACTGTAAGTAGCTGAAAGCGTTTTTTTGCCAAACGCTTGTAACACTGTGCTGTGCTTTTTTAGGACTTAAAGCTCGAAAAAAGCAAAGCCAAACAGAGACTAATTTTCTTCCGAATCGAAATTTTTAAGGTGGTCCATAAAGGCCGATAAATATATTATAAGCTTTGCTTTCAAACCTCTGCTTCTCATTAAAGTTATTTTTAGTATAGCTCTATTTTGTCTTCCATTGACAAAAACTATTCCAACTTGTAGGGGCTAGAAATTCACAAAACAATTTTTACACGCGCACTATGATGAAACATTTCGTACTTAATTTGTCAGAATCAGAGAAGAATATGAAGAAACGGAGCGGAGATTAAATGGAGCCTTCACCGAGGGACGACAAGGTGAGAGAGTCGCTGACGGTGAGCGAAAACTCGGCTGTAACCGTGGAATCTCTCACTATCAAGCCCCACAGTACCGGCGATAGTTACAGCTTCTTCGAAGGCTTCGCTTTGCGAGGGATCCGAGTTGACCGGATCGAACCCGGTTCGATCACCTGCTCCTTCACTGTCCCGCCCCGTCTCACCGTAAGAGCGACACATTCATCTTTGGTATTTTGTTGTATGGAGTTGATTATTATTATCTTTTTACTGTGAATGGTTTGTTTTGAAAATTTTCAGGATAAGAATGGAAACATGGCCCCTGGGGCGATTGCTAATCTTGTGGATGAGGTCGGAGCGGCTGCTACGTATACAGAGGGACACCATATGAAGGTCTCTGTTGACATGTGCATCTCATTCATTGCCCCTGCCAAATTAGGTGTAAGTAACTTACTATGAAATTCTCAGAATACGTTTTTGTTTCCGTTGGCTAAATTTGTAAATTTAGTAGTTATTAATAGATTGAGCATGGATGGGTTAAGCCCAAATTTCCTGCTTATGAAGAATTGGTTGTATAAACGGTGGCATATGGATTACTTTCTTATTTCTTTCGAGAAGTTACAATTCGCCTAGAGATATTGTTGGGACTGCTTGAGCTCTTACTCAAGTGATTATATAACTAAGATTGCTTTGAAACTTACATTCTCTATTTATGTGATAGAAATGGTGCCTAGTTTTTTATAGTAAAAAAGAAGCGAAGTTGATATGTGTTAGGATTGTCATGTTTAATTTTAAGCAGGTTAATCTCTTAAGTTCATTTTTGCATGCCATATACATGGGTAGATATCGATCTTCTTGTATTTGACCGTAGTTGATGTATCTTGCTTGCTGGACAGGATGAACTGGAGATTATTTCAAGAGTTCTAGGGCATAAGGGACGTTACTCTGGAACTTATGTGCTGCTGAGAAACAAAGCAACTGGAGAGGCTGTTGCTGAGGGCCGTCATTCCTTATTTGGTAATCTTCGAAGCAAGATCTGAATAGATGTTGGCAACTGCTGTAAAAATGTGGTTTTTAGTTGAAATATATATGCAACACTTGCGACACTATATATGTATCCTTAAATAGATATGCCCAACTTCTTCTATATATTTCAGAAACATGTGATTAGTATGAGATCTTAGTTGAAGAGGCATGTTTAGGAAATTACATTCAGGTTGGTTTTGGCTGACATCAATATGAGCCATCAATTGTGGGCTTAGGCAGAATACCCTGTCTGATCTATGTTTAGTACACTGGTTGGTATATCAGTTAAAACGTGACAGCAACCTGTATATCATTTTCAATGCTGGTTCTAACAATTTGTAGTCCTGCTTGGATGAATGAGACTGCCGTCTGATGGACATGCTTTTTGCTTCTACTTTTATTCTCTGAGTTATGTAGAGCTGAAGCCTTTGACGTTCTAGTAATGAATGAGTATAAAAACCTTTTGTTAGGGTCAAAGGCAGAGACTGAAAATGAAACCGCCTGCAGCCACATAAGAAGGCCGACATAATTAAGTGTGGTGCTGTATATGTATTATGTTAAGAGAACCAAATATTTAGGTTTTGAAGTTAGCAACTTACTATTATCATTATTATTGTTATTATTATTATTAGTATTATTATTGTTTTTTGGGTTTGTGCTGGTCATAAATACTCTTTTCTATATGCGATGCAGTTATGAAACACCTAGTTATATGTAATTGTATTAGGACTTCTGCTAAACTCTTTGTAATACATTATCTGGGTTTATAGGCAGTGTTTGATTCTGCACTTTCTGTAGCATTCCACACCTTCCAAGTAGTACAGAAAGAAGGCAGTATTTTTGTCATTTGTAGAGGTGCAAGCTGCTTTTAGACAAAATATTCTGTGAAAAGTTGAAACAAATTAGTTCATTTGATACTTAATGCACCATGTGTGTCATAACCAATTTGTGCAGCGTTCTTGTATTATTCTGATGTGGGAACATTCTTTGTTACAATATCCTGTTAGTGTTATTCGCAGACTTATTCCCAGAAATTTAATGGACATTTCTAATATTTTGAAAGAATGCCCTTTGATTTCTGTTAATGTCTTAAAGCTTCTAAACCCCGCGGCTTTCAAATAACCGAAAGTTGGACCGTATCTCTTTCAATTGTTAAGGACGTGCACTACGTGGTTGCACCAAAGCTTTGTGCTCCGAGCTTATCAAGCAAAGCTCACGAGTAAACTTTACCAAACAAATGTGAATAGTGTCTGCTACGCTAGATTTCTAGTGAGTTTGATGTGGGAATGCAAAGATTGGCTGCGCTAATGACGCGAGAATCAGACTTTTCCAGTGGAGAGTTAAATGTGTTCAATGAAATAGAATTTTTTTTTAAATAAAAATATTTTTATTTTATTTTTAAAATAATTTTTTTATAAAATAAAATTTTGAAAGCGTATATTTTTCATAGTTTTTATACTTTTTAATAAATTTTATAAAAAATGTTTGGCAAGTATATTTAGAGTGCATTTGGTAATGCATAGTAAACACTATTTTTTATATTTTATATTTTTTAATATATATTTTATAAATATTTATAAAATTTATTTAAAAATTAAATAATATAAAAAAAATTTATTTATAAAAATTAAATAATAAAATTTTTTATTATATATTTTTATTATTTTATAAAAATTTTATTTCATAATTAATTTCAAACGCACCGTTAATCTACATTTCTGATAGGCTGGCAAATTCCAACTTAGCTTCTGGGAACTAGCGAAGAGCCGTAACCATTAAGATCCAATAGCGGGTGAGTTCTCGTTTCTGTCTGAGAGTGGTCTGCAATAGTGTTTCAGAATTTCTTGAAGAATGGGATAGTGGCTAAGGTGGACGCATTACTGTTTTCATGATTAACAACATTTGCATCGCATTGCATCATTACTTAAAAATGTTTTAAGAAACTGCAATTAATTAATTAATATTCGTCGACGTCATCTCTATCCTTCTTATCTGATTAATTCTCAGTTCTCACGCATCAGGCCCGCCTCGTCAAGATTTTTCTCCTCTTTGGGTCTCCACCTACCAAAGCCCAGCGGTAGACCAGCAGCCAGCCCAATCGCGTTCATTTCAAACCAAGGTCAATTGTGTCAGTTGCTTATTAATGGTAGGTAAGCCCGTGGTCTTCTTTGAGTATCGCCAACTACCAATATTTGTTACACCTCTCTATTCTTATCAATTAAGGGCGTGTTTATTTTCATATTAAAAAAAATTAGTTCAAAATTTTTTGTTTAGTTTAGCTTAATGAGTTAAAATTTGAAAATAAATTTAAAGCGTAGATAAATCAAGCTTTAAATGACAGATACACCCCTGTTCAAACAACGACGCCTGACCAAATGTGACCAAAGAGAAATTCACTCTTTCGTACATTGTTATATGTTTATATACGCACGTTAACCAACCGACGCATTCGTACATTGTTTTTCTTTCTGTTGATTGATCCCAATGGCAGTCTTCTCACCTGCTACAGATTCATTAGCTGCGCAGCAGCACCGGCACCTGCTCTCTGCTAAGCTGCGATCACCTTCACGGACCATGGCTTCTGCTTCCATGTCTAGATCATTCTGTTGTTTGCCTAAACCAAAAGCTCAAAGGATCACTAATCTCGGAACCAATCATCTACATTGGAGACGGACACAGAATGCGTTTCCCAACAACGGCGGCTTAGATCGGCAGCAGCTTAGAATACGAACATCTACGGCAGCGGTAGGCAGTGCTGGGGTTGAGGGTTTTGGCGGGGAAGAGCTTGTGAGGGAGGAGAGAAGCGGTATTGGTGTTGTCGGTTTGGTGCCGGAGAGAATGAAGGTGTTGGCTTTGGTGGCACTTATCATGTGCCTCTGCAACGCTGATAGAGTGGTAATGTCGGTAGCCGTCGTTCCCCTTGCCGCCACCTACGGGTGGTCCAGCTCATTCCTCGGTGTTGTTCAGGTTTGTTGCCAGCTAGCAATCATCGCCGCTCTAGCTCTCTTTTCTTAATCATTATTCACAATCCTATGTGTTTCTAATGAATTAACAAAATTAATAGATTATTAGTTTTTTGTTTCTTTAAAAGTATCCAGCATGTCTATAATGGATCGTTGACTTGAAAATTTTTTCCTCCTGGAATATGATTTATTGATTTCTGTTGCTATTGAATAATGTTATACTCGGTTTTGACTCAGCTGAGGGTGTAGTCTCGTTCAATGCTTTGTCGTGATTAAGCTGAAATCAGCCATGAAATTTATTCTACAGAATTTGTGAGGAACTTTATTTGTTAGTTTATTGATCTGTGAATATTTAATTACCGTATATGACTTCTGGTTGAGCTATATATCAATATGGCTTCTTCTTGAAATGGTTGGTAGCATCAATTCTCAAGGCAAGTATTTGTGCACATATGTTACTTTAAAGGAAGGTGAGGGATACAAAGACCCGTAGTATTTGATACTTACCTAGACTATTAAAATGAACGTATAAACTTGGATCCTCTTGGCAATGCCAGATTACTCAAAAAAAAAACGTTTGATCGTTTTGTGTAAGAAATTAAAATTTTGTCTTATAATATGTTGACGTGAGTCAACGTATATCTAATATTTTAGATATATGAGAATATTTTTTGTAGAATTAGATATCTCTTTTTATTTAAAATTTTTATAAAATTAGTGTTAAAAGGAGTCTATATATATGTATTTATATTGAAGAATTGATGAATGATTTGGAATAATAAAGAATTAGATAATACAATATTGAATAGATTTTTATCATGATATCAGAGTAGAACTCTAGGTCTAGATTTTATAATAATTAAACAAATTGGATGCAGTCATCTTTCCTATGGGGATACCTGGTTTCATCGGTAATCGGAGGAGCTATGGTGGACAAATATGGCGGGAAGCGGGTGATGGCGTTTGGTGTAGCCTTGTGGTCTTTGGCTACATTTCTAACTCCGTGGGCTGCCCAACATTCCACTGCAATGCTTCTTGCAACCCGCATACTCTTTGGGCTTGCAGAAGGTGTTGCACTCCCTTCCATGAATACACTTTTGTCGAGGTACTTATCTTGCAAACCTTAAAATTTTTCTTGAACTGGATGTCAATGTTTCTAAATATGCTGTACGTTCAGAAGTTCTTGGTGAAGAGCTTGTTTTAGTAGCCTATATGTTGTGTTATAGGTGGTTCCCAACTGATGAAAGAGCCACTGCAGTGGGGCTTTCGATGGCCGGATTCCATCTGGGAAACGTTATAAGCTTTCTAGCAACACCTCTGATAATGTCGAGCATGGGGATCAACGGTCCTTTCGCTCTCTTTGCATCTCTTGGGTTTCTCTGGCTCTCTATTTGGGTGGGTGGGGTTGTAAATGATCCCCGTGACAGTGCCCTCATCAGCCTTTCTGAGTTGCAACGCATTCAAGCTGGGAAAACTGAGACTCCTTACTCTGTGAATGCGAAACTTCCATCAATTGGACGTCTTTTCTCCAAGATGCCTACATGGGCTCTTCTGTGTGCCAATATCACCAACAACTGGGTAACTTCCATTTGCATGCTACCTTCCAGAAACGTGAAAAGTTATGATCAATTCTTAATTGCCGCTTATTAACATAATCTCTTCTCCTTATAGGGATACTTTGTATTATTGTCATGGATGCCAGTGTACTTCAAAACTGTAAGTATCTGATTTACCCTTCAGCCTTCAGGTGCAAGTATACAGTGTCTTTGAAGTGGTTCTTCGTGCCCTTTTCAATAGGTATACAATGTGAATTTGAAGCAAGCAGCTTGGTTTAGTGCTGTGCCCTGGGCAGTGATGGCTTTATCTGGTTATGTTGCTGGAGCCGCTTCAGATTTCCTGATCAAGTCTGGTCAGCATGTGACACGAGTGCGAAAGCTCATGCAGGTAGGTAACTGCTTGCAATATGTAGTATAAAATTGGACTTGGGACTTCTGTTCACAATGATGAACACACTTGTATTGAAATTGATGCATTTTTCCATGTTAAAGTCGATTGGATTTGTTGGGCCAGCAGTGTCACTGCTCTGCTTAAAGTTCGCCCGGACACCGACTGCAGCAGCAATTTTGATGACTACAGCTTTGAGCTTCAGTTCTTTCAGCCAAGCTGGTTTTCTTGTCAATGTTCAGGTATACCTTTCCTACGAAGTCTAAACCCTATAGAACATCTGGTGTAGCTAAGTCTATTAGATAGCATAGAATGATATATGCCATGGATGATATAGCCATTTACTTCCAAGTATTTTTGTTGATTTTTTCCACCAGGACATTGCTCCACAATACGCAGGATTTCTTCATGGTATGCATCAAAATCACGGTCCTTCTAGTCTTTATTTTCAGACAAACTTAAAGATAACTATTTCAACAATTCTCTGAACCTTTGCTGCTTGTTATTCTTTTGGTTTGGATCAGGGATCACAAATTCGGCTGGCACATTTGCTGCTGCAATCAGCACCATCGGCGCTGGTTATTTTGTGCAATGGTTGGGTTCTTTCCAGGCCTTCCTTACACTCACATCAATCCTTTACTTGATTACAACCGTCTTCTTCAACCTCTATGCATCCGGTGAACAAGTTGTCTTCTAGATCAGAGTTCTTTTCGTTCTTTTTTCTTCTTTCCAGCTCAGATGTTCTTCTTCTCATCCTGTTCACTGCTAGAAAAGGAATCCATAAGATAACAAGTCGTGCATAGTTCTTATTTTTTTCCTAGCTTGTAAAAAAATTCAACTGGTTCTGTTCAGAGACAATGTTGCAGATTTCCATACCTAACATAGCATGATAGCAATATAGGAGGCTCAAAAAGTTTGTAATTTTGGTATCCATCTCAATCACTTGATAATTTTGAAGAAACACCGAGTGTGGGAGATGTGTTCTCTCCCGAGTCCTGACGCAAAGATTCCAAAGAAAGCAAGAATTAGTGGACCTATTAGCCCAACGCATGCCTTAATTGGGCAAGAACGGCAACTATGCGTTTTGTAGTGCATTCCAAACACAATTTTTTAATTTTTTAATATATATTTTATAAATATTTGAAACTTTTATTTAAAAATTTAAAATATATAAAAAAATTTTACGTAATAAATTTTTTTATTTTTTATTTTATTATTTTTTTAAAAATAAAAAAATTAAAATTCATTTTTTTTAAAAAATTTTATTTTATAAACAATTTCAAACACATCTTAAGATCACGTGCAGGCGTGCAGCTGCACATAATTATCATGGTCTGAAATTGCAAATTTCGCTTGTACACGCGTACGACCCGGAACCGCGTAGCTCGTCGGCTGGCAGAGGTACTTAATAATCTTGGATATTTTTTTATTTTAATCGTTGAGAGAACTCCCGCAAACTTCAGCTGCCTGATCGTTCACTCTCTCCGCTTTTCTCTTTCTTCTCTCAGATTCCAGTGATCGATAAAAAATAAAAAAATATAATAATATATACTTCGTCTCTGCTTTTAGTAGTCTTTTTCAATGCTCGCTCGGATCTCTCGTTTCTGATTCACGTGCTCCAGTGTGATTCGTGGCATTTCGACAAATGCCTCTGTAAGAACACCCTTCTCAATTGTTTTTCATCTTCACTTCCGCAGTTCATCTCACTACTGCACTGAGAAACGCAGGTAATTCTCGTGAAACTTTTTTGATGCTTGAACGTTTCATGTTTGTTTGAAAACTAGTCAATCGGTTGGGATAAATTCAGCGTTTGATGGTTGTTGTTTGATTTCTGTTTCTATCTAGTTGTTAATCAGTTGTTTTTCATGCATCTTCCACTTTGATTATCGTTCATTTGTTGCTCGTATTCGCTTTTGATTGTTGTAACATTTGTTGTTTGCAAAACTTGTGATCGATCTGATGCGTTTAGATTTTATAATTGAAGTTTCTCAGAAGTGAGTGGAATCTCCTGTGATCTTTTGGTAATCTTATTTGGATACTAAATGTATTTTATAAGAAGATATTAAAGGGTAATATGTATGTCTACCTATTGACAGCAGGTGTTCGGATTCAAATCAGTGAATAGGATTGTTTGCAAACAATGGAAGAGGCCAATGGTAAAGCTTCCTTGAGCAAGAAAGTTCCACCAGTAGCACATCCTCTTGCGGAGAAAGCTTCAGATATTGCTTCAAACATAGCTTACCATGCTCAGTACAGCCCTCATTTTTCCCCACTCAAGTTTGAACCTGAACAAGCCTTTTATGCAACGGCAGAAAGTGTCCGTGATGCTCTAATTCAGGTCCACGCTTGTTGAAAGTTTATTTTGCTTTCAGAAAAATTAGTTGCATGCAGAGCTCTAATCATAGTTTTGTTGCGTGAGTCAGAGGTGGAATGAGACGTACTTTCATTTCCACAAAGTCAATCCTAAACAGACATACTATCTTTCAATGGAGTATCTGCAAGGTCGTGCCCTGACTAATGCAATTGGAAACCTGAATGTTGTTGATGGCTATGCTGATGCTTTGAAGAAGTTGGGATATGAACTTGAAGAAATCACAGAGCAGGTGCGTGGACCTACTATCTGATCTTATCCTGATATCCTTTTCCATACACTGTAGCTTCTTCCTTTGTAATGTTTTTTGTAATATTGATCTTGAACTTAGGAAGTTCCATGCCATATTTATCTAAGATTAATGGAGACATGCAATCATGAGTAATAGCTCAAAACATACTATGGTTGTTGTTGAAAAGTGATCCAATTATTTAAGATTTGTTAGCGGGTCACTCCTTGTAGGAAAAAGATGCAGCACTTGGAAATGGAGGCTTGGGAAGGCTAGCATCATGTTTTCTGGATTCAATGGCGACATTAAATTTGCCTGCATGGGGATATGGTTTACGCTATAAATACGGTCTTTTCAAGCAGCGAATCTCAAAGGATGGCCAAGAAGAGATTGCTGAAGATTGGCTTGAGGTTTTTTTTCCCCTCAAATTAAGGAAAAACAAATCTAAATATAGTGGCTATGTCCTTTAATATTAATATTTTTCCTGATTATAATTATCAGAAGTTCAGTCCTTGGGAGATTGTGAGGCACGATGTCATATTTCCAATCCAATTCTTTGGTCACGTTGAGGTCTCTCCTACTGAGTCGTAAGTATCTCTTCCTCTAGTATGTCTATTTGTTTTTCTTTTTAGCAGCTTTTGCCATTTTTCTCCTCCCTTTATTGCTATTTTTTGCACAGTAAATGTAACAACAAAAGAAAGTTCTAGGTGACATCAAATACATATATGTAAACATTCCACTTGACATATTATTACCTTCTTGGCAGCCGAAAGTGGGTTGGCGGTGAGATCATTCAGGCACTAGCTTATGATGTGCCAATTCCCGGGTATAAGACAACGAATACTATCAGTCTTCGCCTTTGGGAAGCAAAAGCTAATACTGGGGACTTCAACCTGTTCCAATTTAATGAAGGACGATATGATTCTGCTGCTGAGCTTCATTCAAAAGCTCAACAGGTTAGTTGATCAATATCATCCTTGAAGGCCTAATTCCCTTCCCTGATACATACTAGCAAAAGGTGATGTTTTACTAACTTGGGTTTTGTACATAACTTCTAATGTTAGTAGATTTTAGTTCACAAGGCACTTGATAGATTGTAATATAAGGAAGGTGAGCGAGTTCAATTTGCTACACTTCTAACTCTTCATTTATTGTAAGAATGCAAACAGTTTGGAGTGAGAATAAAAGTATTTTGGCAGGGCTGTAACTATCGCAAAATTTGTTATTTCACCATTCCAATATTGCTTCGTGAATGTATATTTGTGCCTATTTTTGTGAACCATCCAATTAAAATGTAGTTCTTTCATAGATCTGTGCAGTGTTGTATCCTGGAGATACTACAGAAGATGGAAAAGTTCTTCGCCTGAAGCAGCAGTTTTTCTTGTGCAGTGCCTCTCTTCAGGTATTTACATGCTTTCGTCTTAAGGAACCTCAGTTATTTCATATGCTGTGTAGGCTGTCATTGTCTGTGCTGACTACTGTAGCTTCATTAGGTATTATGGTTGGCAGGTCTCCATGTATGTATAATATGTGGCTCGACTGACGACTAGCTTACAGCTGCAACTTAATTCTGAGTATCCTATGTCTTTTCTTGATACTGGGAGTGGATACAACTGTTTAGTGCATGTGAAAACTGGTGCTTATGATAATACCTAGAACTAACGTGCAGCCTCAAACGCAGGATATCATTGCGAGATTCAAGGGGAGGAGGGATACAAATGAATCATTGAAGTGGTCTAATTTCCCTGAAAAAGTTGCTGTTCAGCTAAATGATACTCATCCAACACTTGCAATTCCAGAACTCATGCGCTTACTGATGGATGATGAAGGTCTTGGATGGGATGAAGCTTGGGATGTTACAAGCAGGTATACATCTTATTGTGACTCCCTCAAGCAATTCCTAACATCTAGCTTCAAGAATTACACTTCTTTGTTGGTGATGTAAGTGGATATCTCCAAAGTCCTTGACATGCTAATTTAATTCCTATAGGACTATTGCATATACAAACCACACAGTTCTACCTGAAGCTTTAGAGAAATGGTCGCAACCTATTATGTGGAAACTTCTTCCGCGACATATGGAAATAATAATGGAGATTGATAAGCGGGTAGGCGTCTGTAGTCATGTTAAACATATTGTTAGCTACCTAAGTAAATCTTAGCTGCTAATACTCTTGCATTTCATTTTCAAATCTGACAGTTCTTGTGCGCAACTTGTACAGTTTGTAGCAATGATATGTTCTGAGCGGTCTGACATGGAGGGCAAGCTCCCAGCTCTGCAAGTTCTAGATAATTCAAATCCTCAAAAACCTGTTGTCCGCATGGCAAATTTATGTGTGGTGTCATCACATACGGTAATGCAGTAACTGGATACACAGGAATATTCTGTGCACTCATCTTCCAATGCTAAACATGATTTAGCAGAAAAGTATGAAATATAATGAAGCACAATTATCGATCTCTGTAACCTAGTAGTTTTTTGTTTTTTGGATCTTATCTTGAAAAGCAAAATATTGAGACAGTATTTATCTCTAAGTTCAGGAGATATTTATACCTTTGATCTGCCAACTTCAGATGGGTGTTATCATTTGAAACTCTTCCATCAAAGATGCTTAAACAAACTTTATGATTTTCCAATCACTTTTTGTCTAACGAAGTTATGAAGAGTTTCATTTTTTTAAAATTATTAGTTGTGATATTTGAGAATTATTATACTGTAGACACACCCATCTTAATAAGGTAACCTGCTAAAATTTCTGGGGTAGATGAATTTATTCAGCTATGGTGTCACTAATTTACATAAGTCCACATATTTTCGTTGATGTAATAAACAGTGATGAAGTTGTAATTTCCTTCTTTTGTTTTGCCCCTGCAGGTGAATGGTGTAGCTCAGTTACATAGTGACATTCTGAAGTCACAGTTATTTGTGGACTATGTCTCCATATGGCCCACCAAATTCCAAAACAAGACTAACGGCATCACACCTCGTCGATGGCTCCGCTTCTGTAGCCCTGAATTGAGTGGGATTATCTCTAAATGGCTGAAGACTGATGAATGGGTTACTAATTTGGACCTTCTCACTGGTCTTCGTCAAGTAACACTCTTCTTCCTAGATAAATAAAAAGAATTTCCTTAATTTTTGACCTTTTTTTTTTAACATCTTCCGTTCTCTTCAGTTTTCTGACAATGAGGATTTGCAAGCTGAATGGGCAGCAGCCAAGATGGCTAATAAAAAGCGCTTGGCACAATATATTAAGAATGTAACTGGTGTTAGCATTAATCCAGATACCCTCTTTGACATTCAAGTTAAACGCATCCATGAATATAAGAGACAACTTTTGAATATTCTGGGTGCAGTGTATAGATACAAGAAACTGAAGGTGCAGAAAACTTCTTGCTTATGTTGCTTGCTCTTTTTAGCTTGTATTTGATATTTCCTTCAAAATGGATTTCTTTTCTATCCTTCAATTAATATATGTTTCATTCATCTGGCTTTCTTGTATTCTAATCTAGACTAGAGAAGTTACTGAGTGGAGGCTCTTGAGCATCTTTCTCGTTGTTCCAGATGACCTTAGATTGTCTGTTTGCAGCTGTTTGACTAGCCACTGCTTCTGTGCAGGATATGAACGCTGATGATAGGAAGAAAATGACACCACGGACTGTTATGATAGGAGGAAAAGCTTTTGCAACATATACAAATGCTAAAAGAATAGTCAAATTGGTCAATGATGTTGGTGCAGTTGTCAATGATGATCCTGAGACCAGAGATTATTTGAAGGTATGGTATTGATTGGTCTAAGGATTAACTTCCATGCGTTCTTCAAGATGAATTCTTTTATACAGGGTTAATAACCAATGACTTCCTATGATATTCGTGAAAGTGTAGAAATATATCGCAATGCTTCCAATACTCATAATGGGCTTCTTAAAGAATTCCAATGCCTGGGAAGGCATGCACTTCAATTTTTATCTGATCTGATAGGTTTTGTATAGCTCAGTATCAAATGATGCTTATGTTTTATGCGTCTCGCCTATGAATCTAGTGTACTGACAAAGTCTTTGGAAGTTGGTGCTGCATTCACCTTTGATTTAGGCTAGTTTAACTTTTCATGGAGCTTTGCGGTTTTATAGTAACTCTTCTCATGACCCCTGAGCTTTTGCAGGTTGTCTTTGTACCTAATTATAACGTGTCAGTGGCTGAAATGCTCATTCCTGGAAGTGAACTATCCCAACACATCAGCACAGCAGGAATGGAAGCAAGTGGGACAAGCAACATGAAATTTTCGCTCAATGGTTGTCTCATAATAGGAACTCTGGATGGTGCAAATGTTGAGATCAGAGAAGAGATTGGTGAGGAGAATTTTTTTCTTTTTGGTGCCACAGCTGATCAAGTTCCAAGATTGCGCAAAGAGAGAGAACAGGGACTGGTAGGTCCACACTGATACCAAAAACTCATTCTATAAGTGTATCAAGTCTTGAAATCTAATTATTTCGCTCTTTCAGCGAATGTAGTGCTACTATGGTAGAACTCTTACTTTATAGCATGTGATGTAAGTGTAGATGATCCAGAATTTCTTGGTCATCTTAGCCTGAATATGAAAATAGGAAGGATTGTTTGTTTTCTAACATTCTATTATTCATTACAGTTCAAGCCAGATCCACGATTTGAAGAGGCCAAGCAATTTATAAGAAGTGGTTCCTTTGGCAAATATGATTACAACCATCTTCTGGATTCCTTGGAAGGAAATTCTGGCTTTGGACAGGGTGATTACTTTTTGGTCGGTCATGATTTCCCAAGCTATATAGAAGCACAAGACAGGGTTGATGAAGCTTACAAGTAAGAATGAAGAAAATTTCTGAGTATATATATCTTGACATGGTTCCATTGCATTAATTCATGATTTATGTGGGAGGTCATCTTTTTATCTGGATGTGTAGAGTTGCTCTAATAGTTTTATCTGTCTTAGCTACATACTCCGTATGTTTTTATCTTGCAGGAACAGGAAAAGGTGGCTAAAAATGTCAATCTTGAGCACTGCAGGTAGTGGCAAGTTCAGCAGCGACAGAACTATATCCCAGTATGCAAAGGAAATATGGGGCATAAAGCCCTACCCTGTTCCATAGAATGATTCCGAATCATTCCGTAAGAATACTAATGTTATAAAGCAGTAGTACATTTTCATAATGCGAGCGTTCAGAATAACGAGAAACGCTTTTTATGTAGCTAAGACGAACAAATGAATGAACTGTAATTGTCTAAGTCAAATACTTTGTGCGGTATCTCGAAGGATATTGCTGAATAAGGTTCAACTGATGAATGTTTCATCAGATCCTTATCATCTCTTGTTGCTGGGGGGGTATATAAAAATCTGAGTTGAGATGATTGTTGTTGTATCAGGCCTTTCTTCTTGTGGCAGACTGGCAGTTAGTTGATCGAGAGAACCAAGCCATGTTTTCCCACATAACGTGACAACGTGCCTCATAAATTATAACTATGAGTACCAGAAATGTTCCAACTTTTCTCCGAAACTTCTGGAAACCTTCCTATTTCTGTAATGTCCTTCACTGGCATGGAAGAGTACCAGAAGAATCAAACGGCGTCACCGTCGCCGTCAACGGAGTGGGATCACTGATTCTTCCCTGCGGCGCTTCTGCTTGTTTACGTCCTCTGTCCACTAACAGTCCTCTCCCTCCAGTTCCTAACGGCGCCTTCGTTAGGGCCCATCTATCCCTGCTCCGTTGGCTTGGTTTCTAATGGAGAGCCCAACTCTCTGGCTCGCTGCCGTGGTGTTCCCTAACGGCCGCCGCAGATCAAACCCGTTCGCTCTCTTCACTCTTTCTCTATTCCTTCTCCACTACTTGAATCGAACTCTCATCTACCCTCCCCGACTTTACATTTCGTCTCCCAATCAAACGAACTCAATCGCAATCTCCGGATTCGTTTTCAATCTGCTCAACTCTTACCTCCAGTCACGCTCGCTCTCTCGCTACGGATGAAGATGAATATCGAATCGGATGAAATTTTGAGATTGAAGGGGAAGGAATGGGAAGGAATGGGAATGGATGGGGTGGGCAGTGGTGGCGGGGTCGCCGGCGAAGGTAGGGTTCTTTTTATGCACGTGTTCTTATCTGGTGCCGAGAGCGAGAGCTCACCACAGAGAGAAGTTCGGCGGCGAGTACCCGGAGAAGAGAACGGCGATAGTCTCGTTCGTGTACTGATTATCAGGTACTTTCAAAGACCTCGCTAAAACATTATGGTGGACTTGCAATAAGAATTACCTCTCCACGAATGTGGCTTTACATCCACTGAAGGTTTTTCTTTTTTCCCAAAAAAGGATTTTCCATTTCATTTTTCGCATGGAGAGCGAAGAATTTCTGTGTCTTTGAATCTTGAATAAAAAGTGAACAATAGCTTAAATTGTCGTAGATTTGATAGAGGAGAGCAAATTGTCAAAAGAGCCCAAACCAAAAAAGAAGAGTAGTTGCAGAGAGGAGAATAAAAAAATTATTAAAACAAAATTAACAATGATGCGACTCCACTGGGGATCGAACCCAGAATCTCTGGTTCCGTAGACCAGCGCCTTATCCATTGGGCCATGGAGTCGCTGGTTAGGTGATATAACGTTACTTCATTTGATACAGGTTATACATTTTTTAAATAATTTATTTTACAAAACTTATTGTTTTTAGAAATTCATTTCAGATCAAAATAAACGCGGCCTTTACTGATGCCACCGACCGAGACGCTTATGCTGAACTCCCTATAAAACATATAATAGTTCATTCAAAGTACTACCTAGTAATATAGCTCTAGCTCAAGGATTGAAAACAAAGAGAGCGACATTTGAGCGGGCGAAGAGAGAGCGATTGTTAAGCAATTACTTTACTCATCTTTAATGGCGATTCTCTCCGATTTGCTGCTCATCAACCGTGTCGCTTCCACTTGTCTCAGTCAGCCTAGCTCCAGTTCACTTCTCGACCATGACCACGACGTTGACGTCGACGACGACCAACAGTTGCAGCAGCAGCACCACCACCATCATCACCAGAAGAACAACAAAGAAGCGGATAAAGAAGAAGAGGAGCAGTTTAGAGTTTGGGAAGAAGCGAAGCGAGCTACCTCTGCTGCCGCCACCGCTTTCTCTGCTGCTGGCTCGGAAAGAGTGAGGGAGATGGAGAGCATGATGACTGAAGTCTTCAATGCCGTCTCTTCGATGAAGAGGGCTTATGTTGGTCTCCAGCAGGCTCACAGTCCTTGGGATGCAGACAAGATTAGAATCGCTGACGAAGCCGTTGTCGCCGAGCTGAAGAAGCTCGCCCGTCTCCGTAACAGATTCCGGCGCCACGGCTTAGTTGGTACTACTGCAAAGACTGCGGCGGCAGCAGCGCCATTGAAGGAGGCGGTGGCGCCGTATGAAGCTGCACTTGAAGATTTGAAGAAGGAACTCAAAGCTAAAGAAACCGAAGTCGAGAGCTTGAAGGAGAAACTTCGCTTCTACTCCACGCCTTCGCCTTCGACAACTTCTTCCCGGAGAAAAGGAAAACTCCGTTATTCCTCCAGCAAACGTTTCTCCTCCACCAGCACCACTCCTCTTACTCCTTCAATTAGTAAGTCCAAGAATTTAACTTCAAAGTTCAACGATCAGTTGATCAATCTCACTTTGAATTATTTAATGGTTTTTCTGTCTGAAGGTTCTCAGGCGACGCCAGAGATGTTCGAAGCTTGCATGGATCAAGTTAAATTGGCATCAAAATCTTTCACGGTGCACCTTGTCTCGCTAATGCGTGCAGCTCGGTGGGATATGGCGGCGACCGCTCGATCCATCGTGAAAGGAGATTTCAACTGCTCAGTGGGTCTCTCGCCGCAGCACGCGAAGCATGCCGTAGAGGCTTATGTGAACCGCAGAATGTTCGATGGGTTTGAGAACGAGACGTTCTACATCGAAGGAACGCTGACTTCACTGCTGAATCCGACTGAACACCGACGCGAATGCCTCGCTCAGTTCTTCAACATGCGCGGCATGGACCCAATCGAGCTACTCGGCGTCATGCCAGAGTGCCAGTTCGGTCGTTTGGCAGCGAAGAAATACCTCTCAATCCTTCACGCCGAGATGGAAGAATCGCTCTTCCGCGACGCAGCGGAGCAGCGGCGGCGAGTGATGGCCGGGGGGCACCCTAGAACGGCGTTCTACGGTGATTTTCTACGGCTTGCGAAATCCGTGTGGCTGCTGCACTTGCTCGCGTTCGCCCTCGATCCTCCGCCATCGCAATTCGAAGCCGGCAGGGGAGTAGAGTTTCAGCCTGACAACATGGATAGTGTAGTTAGATTCGCAGGCGGCGGAGAGGTTCCGGCCGGCTGGATAGTAGGGTTTGGTGTTTCCCCTGGGTTTAAGCTTGGGAATGGAGTCATTGTTAGAGCTAGAGTCTATATTGTTCCCAAATTGTAGTCCAAAACAATGTTAAGTTTAATAGTTAAGTTATGGATAGATCAGAATCAGACCACTGTTTCGTTGCCATTATCGATCGTTTTGATCGATCAATCAAGAACTGAAATTGCAAAACACGTTTTGGAATCCAATTCTCCCGGAATATTTTGTCGACGGTGATCTGTGTGATTCTGATCTGGTTTTGTTTGAAAAAGGAAGAAGACTTTTTCAGATTAGGAGTACGGTCAAAGTCAAGGCATGTACCAACTGACTGAGATCTAATGGTTTTCTCTTCCCTAGAAAATTATCAAAAGCAATTTTAATGGACGGCCCCGATTTGTCATCACTGGGTAAACTACATAAAGATCAGACGTAGTTAATCCTCTCTTCTCTGTAGTGTTAAGTGGGACTCTGAGCTCTGAGGCTTTATGGCGAATGAGCGTAGACCTTCAAACGGTGAGACTTCCTCTTTCTGTTCTTGGTTTACTTGAGTTTTTTCTTTTCTCTAATTTCTTGTTTGTTTTGGTTTGATTGATCGATTGGGGGGAAACAGATGTCTTGTTGCAGCAGTTGAGAAACGGAACAGCAAAGTTCGAATTTGAGTTCCTTCAGCAGCAGAAGCCTGTATTACCAGATCCCTCTGGAATTCGGTTCTTCGCAAGAATTGGACCATCCATGTACGTTGACACAACTTTTTTGTTTCTCATTTTCTAAATTATTTCGCTTTTTGATACTTCACTGAATAAAGGTAAAATGTTTTCACTGAAATTGAAGGTCTCTAGCTTCACCGGCATTGAAGAAAGTGGAACGCTATTCTGTCCAGAGGGTCACCGGTGACGGTCGTTGTCTCTTCCGTGCTTTGGTAAAATTTTGGAGTTAACCATTTTGTTTTCAAAGAGACGAGAAGGTTAGGTTCTGGATTGTATACTCTTACATGTGCTTTCTAATATGTTAATAAAAATGTTGTAACCCCACAGATATTCTCTTTGATAATTCTCCGTATGTATATATGTTGCAAAAGTTCTTGTCTGGAGTCTCCATTGAAGGATCACTTTAATGAGTTTTTACTAGGCCAAATGTCATGCCAATCTTCTGGCATGGCTAGATTTTGTTTTTTCTGATGAAAAACTTACAAGATGAGATCGTCTGCATATTGGCCACATCATGCTACACAAAAAACAAAAACAAAAAAAAACTGGAACTATCAAAATGCTCTGAGTCCAGCTTGTCCGAAGGATGTGCTCTGATAAAAAAGCTTATTGTGTAGCTTCAAGATTTAATCTACTTTTTTTCAAATCATACCTTCCTAAACCTGTGAGTATTTTGTTTTATTTTAAATTATGACATGAACTTCTAATCAATTTATGCTTCTAGGTAAAGGGAATGGCCTTTAACAAAGGAATCTCTCTTAATCTGAGACAAGAAAAAGATGATGCAGGTATGTCATATCATGATCTGCATGATTTCAAATCTGCTTCTAGGCTTCTTTAGCTTGTCATTATCGATTTGAAAATTTTTAGTCATTCGATTTGCGTGAGTTTCACTACAAAAATGAAGATAAGATAGAGTATTACATAACATAGTTGGTGGAAGTGATTGTGTCCAGATTAAGCAGATGTATGAAACTTAAGCCACATTTTGCTAGGCAAATTTCATGGTGTACTGTTTTCTGAGGCAGCTAGCTTATCATGTCAGTTTATTTATTGGCAAGGATATGCTACAAACTGAACCTGCACTATTTGTTACATCAGTACATCTTGTTGACGCTTCGGTTTCATGTCCTTGGAGTCATTTAAAGAATCTAAAAATGGATCTTGTATATAGACCTGTAAAAGCCATTTAGTAATAAACCTGTGTGAAGCACGAGCAGTTTGGTCTCAGTAGCAGCAATTAAGCTGGAAGCTTCGACTTAAGGCGGCATAATATTAGGCAGTAGTTTAAGGAGCAAGTATGCAGCTAGCTAATAACAGAGCTTGAGCAACCTGCTTCAACCTTGCAAGCTGCCGATCTTGAAGCTTCCTACAGTAGTTTAAGGAGGATTGGTCGTTGCTCTCCTGGTTTGGAGTAAATGGTGTAAAACTTTATTACTTGGTGAAATTTTTGCGGTGGCCGCCCGTGGATTTTACTCCTCCATAGGCAAGTGGTTTCCCACTTCAATCCTTACCTCCTGTGTGGCCTGTTCTTCATCCCTCTTGATTCTTTTCTCGGATTGCAAGATTATTGGCATGCTTGGTGTTACATTGTAGGTGTTACTTCCGCCGTGCACTTGACAGGAGCGACTCGGTGTCGAATATAGTCACCCCATTCGTAACACCTACAATGTTTGAGTTATCTTGTATGTAGACTACCACCCTAGTGATAGTACCTCTTGGACCCTAGCTTTTATATGATTCTCTTTTGACTGAGACTACCAAAACCAGGACATCATAAAATGAAAACTCTTAATGCAGCTAGCATTAAGAGGTTCATAAGAAGTGTGAATGGTCCAAACTGATGGGATTTGTCTTATCATTTTTGTGCAATTACCTTATCAGATGATTACTTTTTCAGATGTTATTGTACTAAATAAATTAATGTTATCTGGGCACCTGCATAGCGACTATCTAATTTCCTTGATGGAGAAAGTGCAGATGAGCTTCGCATGGCAGTTAAGGAGATTATATGTGATAGTAATGAGGAGCGATTTCAATATGAGGAAGCCTTGATTGCTATTACAGTAGATGACTCTTTGAAAAGGTAAATCACCTTGCTTCAAGTTATTTGGATGAATGCTTTTTAGGCATCCTAAAACCGGTACTTCCTTCTTATTCTAGGTATTGTCAACGAATTGGGAGATCTGACTTCTGGGGAGGAGAATCAGAGCTATTGGTAAGTAGCTGGGTGACTTCAGTATCTATTCTGCTGCAGCTAGAACATTGTTATTCTTGCAACCTTTATAGTATGCACCTTGTTTGTTGTACTCCTTATACTGGTTTCTGGTATACCATTCTCCCTGGCTTTAGCTTTAATTATTTGATGCCTTTAGTTGCCAATGCATAAGTTTCATGGTTAATGGAAAGGAGTTCTACGCCTGTTGAAAGAGAGAACTTTTCAGTAGAAAGGGTTATGCATAGTTTAACTATCCTAGTAGATGGAAGAAGGCATATACCATTCCGCTGCACCTTTAAAAGTCCATTTCACATTCGGCTGCATCGAGCCTTTTTCTTTCTACTTCTTGTGTTTTGATTGTCTTCTTCAAAGAACATCAATCATTGATAAGTACTTGCCAATAAACATCAAAGTCTAGTCTAATCAGCATTAGGTGCTTTGATCACTCCTACCAACAGCAGTTAGGTTCTTCAGTGCTGCTAGGTTTTTCTTATCTTTCTCTTTCTGATGGGCATGAATTATCAGACACATGGTTTTGCTTCATTGTTGAGTGAGAAATAGGTCTTTTGTTATCGTTGGATGCAAGCTACCTGCAACTGCTGGAGTGTCTGCAATTACAGGGTGGGTGGGAGACCGTATGTGTTAGCATAGTGTGATTTCTGATTGCCTTTTGAGGGCCAATCTTAACCTGAAAAACATTACGTTATGGCATTTGACTGTCTCAATGCTTGGGCAGCTACTTATCTTTTTTTTTTCCCCTTTTCCTTTCTTTTGTATGTTCGATTGGAAAAAAGTGATCACTCACACATTATGTGGTCGATTTGTTGTGTCATAATTCATCCAAAGATTGTTGATTTGATTATTCCTGGTTTCTAGGTGCTCTCAAAATTATGTCATCAGCCAATCGTGGTTTACATACCTGAGCATGAGGTATTTCCTATTCTATGCATTTTTAAAGCTGAACTGTCTTTTTTTCTTTTAAATTAAGAGGAACTTGTTGCATTATCTGTTTATTGGCGTTAGGTTCTGAAAGCTTCTTTATGATTCTAGTATTGAATTAATGTAATTCAAGCCACCTTGTTCCTGCAACTTTTGTAGCATCACTCTGTGGTAGTATACCCTGGTAATGACTTCTCCATGAAATCAGGCGCAAGACTAGACATTACGGTGGTTTGAATTTTGTTCTTTTTGTGATAATGGCAGCACGCTGGAGGAGCATCAAGCAATGGCTTCATTCCGATTGCTGAATACGGGTTGGAATTCAGGAAAGCCTCCAAAAGCGGGAAGCAAAAGACGCCAGTTAGATTGCTGTACAGCGGCAGGAACCATTATGATTTGCTACTGTGAAGCTTCAAAATCAATATTTTCTCATGTAGATGTGAAGACTATGAGCAGGCAAATCATTATCTTAAAAGCTTTGCTCTGTATGTATTGTTAATATCTGGATTGTTTTTTGCATTGCAAAAAGAAAACTATTAGCTCTGCTTTTAACGTTAGATCACTTCTGCGCTAAGGATTATTTCCCAAAAATTGTTACATCGCGCATTATCTAAATGGAAACGTTAATTATTATGTTCCTGAAATTATCAAACATTATTGTTGGGATTTGTTGGCAAATGTACATTAATAAATCAGGACCGTTTAATTGTTGATCAATGGTCGTGGTTGATTAGTTAGAGCCAACTAATCTCTGTGTATTTATCTAATAATTAATCTCTCCTCAGCTAAGATAAGATCCAGGCTATTATTATCAGTGCTGATTTTGTTTTGTTCAACCGTCTCAATCAAATCTAACGGGCTTTAGGCTGGACTTGGACCCACCACTGCCACCGTCCTCTCTCTCTTTCTCTCTTACCCACAGGGAAAAAAGAGAACTTTCTTTCAATGATTTGTTCACCTTTTCACTTCATTTCTTTTCTTTTTGATTGTTGGTTGTTGTTGTTAGAGGTCGATCAGAGAGAGTTTTCGCTGTTAGTGTTTGATGATCATGGCGGCACGCTCTTATCGATTGTTCGGAAGGCGAAGATCCGTTCATCAAATTCTTGGAGGAGGAATTTGTAAGTAGAATACTTGACTGCTTGTTTAATTCATTTTTCTTAGCTTAGAAAAACGATCCCTTTTTCCCTGAACGGAAAGTTCTACAAGGTTATGTTTTCGAAAGATTTTGGACCTCTGTTCGTTATGTGTTTTCTTCTTGTGTCTCTGTCCATTGGAGTGAGAATGACAGGGTTTGTTGGTTAACAGTTGCAGATGTAATTCTTTGGAGAAGAAGGAAACTAACCATGCCGATCCTGGTTGGAACACTTAGTGCGTGGTTGGTCTTCGAAAAATTTGGCTACACACTGTTGTCGTTCGTTTCAAATGTTCTGTTGCTGCTGATGACCGTCCTATATGTTTGGTCCAAGGCTGCCGCTGTTCTCAACAGGTTAGTGTGTCAAAAGGGTTGAAACTTTGTTTGATTTTGACAATTTGATATATTATGCCACTTAAAGTCTAGTTGCGCTATCTTCGGTTCAGCATGTTGAAGTGATCAAGCTATAGTATATTTGCCAACTTCATTTCCCTTTCCGTGTTGCATTGATGTTAAAAGACCTTTGCTTTATGACGTGAAAATGGCATTGTGGTCTTAGTAAACTCTGCTTCACCCAAGGTCAATATATGTTACTGTTTCCATTTATATTAGCCATAAGACAATATAAAAACTTTTGAAGTATGAAAGTTTACGATTGCAGGTCTCCACCACCATAAGATAATATCAAAATTTTTTAAGTATGAAAGTGTACGATTGCAGGCCTCCACCACCATTACCAAAGATGCAAGTCCCAGAAGAAGTGATTGCCGAACTAGTGACTTCATTGCATTCTTGTGTGAATAACTTTCTATCAGTTTCACATGATGTTGCACTTGGAATGGACCCAAAGTGCTTCTACAAGGTTGCTGCATGCTTGTGGTTAATCTCTCTAGTCAGCGGTTTGACAGACTTCACGACTTCCATATACACAAGTTTGTATCTCTCTTTTTGCTTTTAAATTTGAACTGAAGCAGATAAGCTTGCGTCTATTGACTAGCTGCTATTGGTTTGGCTGTTCCAACAGGTCTTATTATCCTTCTGACAATCCCAGCAATCTACGAGAAGTATGAAGATTGTATTGATAGATACATAATATTAGGGTATGCAGACTTGGAGTATGTATGCAGGAGGGCCGATGTCCAATTCTTTAGCAAGCTCCGGACATGGATTTTGAAGAAATGGAAATCATGCTAATGACCTTCATGCGATGTAACTGTTGACAAACAAGCTAACGTTTGGAGTTATTTTCTTTGTCAGCTAAATTGAAGTTTGACAACAGAGTTTGATTTGCTTGGTTTGCTGTAAGTTGTGACAAACAAAATCACAGGTTGCTGAGTGAACCGTATATAAGTTTTCGATAAGAAGTTTGTATATCTGGAAATGAATGATTCTTTAATTTGTGTGTCAAGAAGAGTTCTTCATATAAAATAGACTATGATTCTCATTCTACGGAATTTTATCCCCATTTAGTCTCTCTTGTATCATGAGCCAGAAGAATAGAACCTGCTGATTGTTAAATCTACAATTGTCCAATGGAGCAAGCACTGTTCGTTTAGGAATTGATGCTTATGTGAATATACAGTACAACGGATCAACTGTATTATACTGCATCCTGTAAGTTTGTAGTAAACAACTCTGAATGGTAACTCATGAACTGCTTTCTTGATGCAAATACAGTACGGAGAACAACAATCACATTAACCATCTGAAAGAATATACCACGATGAGAAGCCTTATGTACAAAATTTATGGAGTAGCGAATACAACTTCTTGGTTCCAACATAAACGTACAGAGAGGCAAAATATACTTCATCCTGGAGTTCTACAGAAGACAGAGTATGCCATTCATTTGCTCGTTTCACTGGTGCACAAGAAAATGTGATCTGTACTCTTGAAACAGAAGCGAACACCTATATTGGAGATGACAAGAGCGATAGTATATCAAGAAGTGATTAACTGTCAAAACTGAGAAGCTACAAGTTACGTTTCCGAAAAGTTTTATTACAATGTATGATGGCCTGAAAAGTACCACATGTCTCGCAAGCATATGAGTACACCGTTGTTCCAGAATAAGATATTTATGCTTCAATGAAGATTTATTCATTTGAGACCATTTACAGTGCTAGATTATTAGCTTGGTACCTCTCTTGCGAAGAGCTTTTTTACCTGTTAAAGGCACAACAAACTGTAAGAGTCAACCCCTGTTTGTGTTTGTATATTAAGAGCTATAGAAAATGAGCTATGTCAATCAGCTGTTAATGCCCAGCTTCAAACAGTTGGAAAGAAAAAACGATATGCTACTGCTTTCGGATTCATCCAGAGTGAAAAACATAACACAGGTGATGCTACCTGCTCCAAAGTCAAGAACATAATCACGTTCCATGATCCAAGTCGCCCAAAATTTGGGAGAAAACCTTTGTAGAAAGCAAAAGGTCCCTGCAGAAACTAGTCTTATTAAAGCTAGTTGATGGAATGCATGAATAAAATTTCAAAACAAGAAGAATATAAGAACAAATTCAATGCAAGCATATCCATGCATTGTATTGAAAACCAAGCAAGCAACAGAGAAACACCAAGATGATAATACATATGGCACTCAATAAATATCGATACAAATAGCAAGAGCTTGTGACGGCCTGGTAAGTGCAATTTAAGTTATAAAATTGCTGCAACGACGTTAAAGAGGATGTATTTGTTCTGCATAAACGTGAAGCAAAAATTGGTGTTTGTCACCCTATCTCGAGAATGTTTTGCTAAGAGTAGCTTACATCATTTTTTAAGGTTTGGACAAAACAGTTCAAAGTGCTTTTGTACGCAGAATCTCCCATCATTCTTGATTTTACCTGGAACAAATCAAAGAAATTTCTTAATAATGGTAGCATAAAAAACGTTTGAAGACGTAGATAAGGATATTCTACATAGATAATCAGAGGTCTAACGTCATCTATCCCAACACTGACACCTACAGGAAGTGAAATATTTAGATACGTCCGTTGCACGGATAAAAGTACATCAACTGCTTTACAAGAATGCGAACGGAGTATGTTCTTACAACATCCACTGGAGAACCAATACAGACAGCAAAGAAACCAGCCCCAAGTCCAGATAACAGGTGAGTAAACATATTATCTGAAAATCCAGGTATCTTCAGTATTGTCTGCAACAGTTATACATGAGGTTAATAGAAGCTAGGAATGTTACAAACACAGAAGCTAAGAAGATAAGCGCAAGGATTGCAACCTGCTTCACTTGATCATAGCTGGCTAGCTCAGCAGCATTTATGATAGCATTGCGAGCAATATTTGGACCAAGCCCAGTCCATAGAGCACCGAGTCCTTCCTAGAAAATATTCTCGGTTAATCCGAGCTTGAGTACAAAAGAAGTTTGGTTGATTCTTTGAATTCCAACCTGTTGAACTATTGTGGAATAAGCATTCAAAGCTCCAGAATAACGTCTTGGTACACCAGGTGGAAGTTTCCCTTCAGATTGCAGTCTTACTTTCACTAGATCAGTTGGATTAGCCACTGTAATGGCTATTGCACCTGATTCATCAGTGACCATAAAACTAAGTTTGCGTAAAACGAGACAAGTAGCTTAAAGTCTAGTATTAATCTCGAGGATAACTTCCTCTTGTGCCACATGGGAATGCCCACCAGTGGTAAGTCCCGCAAGAATTTTCTTGGACAACGGAATATCACCAACAAAATCCTTTCCAACATAGAATGACTTCACCTACAACCAAACATTAGGGGTCACTTCTGTCGGTAATTAAGCTACTCAATCAAATTCCCAACTATCGGAGGAACAAGCGAGCTACCGGTTCGTACATCCCAATCCTCAGACCACCAAAAAGACATTGTCGGTGAATTCCCGGCACAATACCCTTCCAAAGTGCCACTAATCCCTCTTCTCTAGCAATCGTGGCAACAGTTCCTAGCATTCCCCTGTATTTAGGCAATTCGCTTGATCCAAGAGCCTTCTTTTGCAATTGAAGCCTGACTTTTGCAGTGTCCAAAGGGATGGTGCAGAACTGAATATCTATGCATGTTTAGAAACTCAACCTATATACTTCAAATAAAATCTCAACTTCTTTGATTTTACATTATTAATTCTACCAAGAACGGATTATCCCAAAATATATATATACATACATGTACATATATCTTCCAAGAACGAACATTGCCATTCAAACTAAAAGATCAGAATTGAGTCTACCTTAAGGATATAAACATTGAAGAACTAAGAAGAAAATCGAGAACTAAATTAAAGGCATTCGAACCTCAGCAAAACAGGCGGCGACGGCGCTGCTAGCGAACTGCCCGCCGAAAGAAATATCAGTTCTGGGACTCTGGCGGTCTGCACCCATTGATCAATGAACAAGGATGATCGCTTCCTGTTACCCAGAACAAAGTTTCATTCCACTTTGATGATTCTGGTTGTTTGGACTTAATGCCTGAGATTGAGAAGAGATAGAGAGAGAGAGAGAGAGAGAATGAATGATGATTGATTTGAGTTGGTTGCTGTTGTTTTACTACTAAAAATTGCAGTATTGAATTGAAACTGAATTTGGTGTTCTTGTGCTTCTTCTAGATGCCATGCCATGAATGATGATTGGTTGTGATGCTGCGAGTAAACGTTAAACACCGTTTTGGATTATTTTTGAAATAAAATTTTTATAAAATAAAAAAAAAAATTTATTTTTAAAATAATTTTTAATTTTTAATTTTAAAAATAATAAAATATGTAATACACAAAAATATTTTGAATTAAGATAGTGCTTGCTTCTCCAATCAACAAATCAGAGTGGCGCAGCGGAAGCGTGGTGGGCCCATAACCCACAGGTCCCAGGATCGAAACCTGGCTCTGATAAAGAGTGGCTTCCGATTAATTTTGAGCAATTTTTTTTCCCTTTTCATAAAAAAATTATTTAACTTTTATTTTTGGTTTTGTTTGCTAATAGTACAGATTATTGATGCTTTCTTTACTTCACGTATAGCTGTCCAACAATGTACAATAGTAGGTTTCGTACACGCATGACAATCAACATACGCGTATAACAAACAACTAACAAGTCTTGACACGAATTGTATGGAAACAACCTTTACATAAGAATACTACATCATCAAGAAACCAAGCATAATCTTCAATGGAAATGGATGCGACAAACCAGAAGTATGAAATAATTCGAAATTCAAAGAAAAAATATATAACAAAGCTCAGATTTTCTAGATCTATTCCCATGGCTTTCTCTTATCACGCCAAGCTTCCTAACATAAACTTGAGATTACATTAATAGCATGCTACATTTTGTATTCATACCAAACACACTCAAAATGGTCTCCGCATCTCACAAACATAAGCATAACTCAATTCTGGATGCAGACCATTCTCAGACATTTAACTAGTAAAGCAACCAATCAGTATATTTTGTATAATTTGAAGCTGAAACTCCATGGCTTAGTATATTGGTATGATCATGTCCCTTCCAATCTTCCACAACTATCATAAGCCCATCTTCCATTCATTCCAAAATCAACTCCAACAACTTCCTAAGCACATGCCAGAAGAATGAAATGTAGTTCTGAATTTGTGTACAAAATGCACGAAACTAAAAGAAGCTATTCATATTCAAACTGGCTTGAGCACATCCAAAGAATAAAAGCACCATCAAAAAGTTTAAGGACATCGCCAGTTTTCCCCAGCGTAAACACCTTGCTCCCCTAGTTCTTCCTCGATTCTAAGTATCTAAAAGCAGAAAGATTAAGTTAGCCACGACTAACTACTGCAGATAATAATACTCAAAATCGGGCCAAATATATAGCTGCTAAACACTAACTGAAGATTGTTTTATATCTCACTGAGTCTGTAAAAGCACTAATAATACTACAAAGTATGACATAAAATTTGAAAGCCATGAAATAGTAGTTGCAGCACATACAATTAAATGAACAACTAACAACTCCTTGCTATTTGCCCAAAATGTGAATACCTGATTGTATTTTGCCACTCGCTCACCACGGCAAGGAGCACCAGCTTTGATCTGACCAGTCCCAAGGCCAACAGCTAAGTCAGCAATAAAAGAATCATTGGTTTCTCCAGATCTATGAGATACAATCACTCCCCATTGAGCATCCTTTGCCTGCTTCACAACTTCTATGGCCTCTGTTACGGTTCCAATTTGATTTATCTGGTTGATATGTTGTACAATGATAACAATTAGAGAGTCATTACATGTTTGAAGTCATTACAGATTAAGTGACAATGCTTTGCATGAGGAAAGATCTAAAGTCATTCATCAAGATGCATATAATTACTTATAAGCATCAAGAAGACCACCTTAAGAAGAAGCGCATTACAAGTAGATTCATTTATTGCTCGCTCAATGCGTTTAGGATTCGACACCAGCAAGTCATCTCCCACAACCTGCAAAACATCCAAAATTTAAGTGCCGTTATATAGTGAATATTGCTGAACTAGGAAAGATGAAGTTACCTGACAAATCGAGAGGATAGAAAACAACTTTGTGTGCTCCCAGTCATCTTGATCAAAAGGTTGCTCTATTGAAACAATAGGGTATTCTGAAAATAAAAATCATGAAGCAGGTTAAAACCCTGAACAAAGACACACCCAAGTAACTAAAACAAATACCTGCGCAAAGCTTTGTGTAGATCTCTATCATGTCTTCTCCAGTTTTGAAAAATTTCCCTGCCTTATCTGGCGACTTGAAATCCAAATCATATTTGCTTCCTATCCAACAATTCAAATCTTGAAATTAACATAACAAGTTTACATGCAAAAAGAAGAACGAACTCATCGCTTTCCTTCTATATATTGTTATCCTAAATTAATTCAATATAAATTTAGCATATGCTAGTGAGTTCTTGCATCACAAACAAGAGAAGCAACATCTCACCTACCAACACAAAATTCACTTGCAGCTGCATCCAATGCCAGCTTAATTGTTCCATTGTATCCTGCTCTATCAATTGCCTCATTAACAAGATCCAAGCCCTCGGTCAAACTATCGAAGGAGGTACAAGGAGTAAATCTTCAGTACTACATAATAATATAACTTATACCACTCCGAAGAAGTTAAAAATCAACTTTAATAGACATCTACTTGAAAGGCATATGAAGTACTCATCCACCTTGACAAGTCTGGTGCAAATCCTCCAACATCGCCAACATTGCTACCCATTGGACCATATTTCTCCGTAATAATAGCCTGCCCAAGTAATTAAAAGAAGCAGCCATTAAACAGAGACAGCATGGCAATGATACTGTTGAAGAATGTAGACAATAAAATAATTGGATACTTGACTAGTAGTTTGAAATAGAAGAAAGAGAGCTACAAAATTGCATCAAGTTATAGATGGCAGCACCGCCAGTTTCATGAAAATACCTTCAAGTGTTGATAAGTCTCAGAACCCATTTGCAGTGCCTCCTCAAAGCTATTTGCACCAATTGGTAAAATCATAATTTCCTGATTATCAATTTAGATGTTAAGAACCATATCAGACCAGTGAGTAGAGTATGACCTTATGAATAAAACAATGATATAAACAAATTTCACATAAAATGGAGTTTAATATTTAGAATGAGATCTCTACATTAACAAATCAGGTTCAATGATCTCTACAATAAGAAAATCATACAAGCAGCAAGTATTTAGTATGAGATCCGCTTGCAATATGACCTAGAAATCGACTTAGAGTAAAATGTATGTCAACATGTGGAACATCTTCGGCAGAAGGAGAATTCCAAGCCATACCAAGCATACAGAAACAACATATACTAGAATGCACAAACAGGTTCAATAACTTGCTTAAAGAACAATTCATTGGTGTGGCATTGTAATTACCTTTGGATACATAGAAAGCAAAGGACTCAAGATTATACAGTCAAATGGCTACATGAATAACTTAGCAGAGCAGTAACCTATACCGATAAGTTATGCAATGCTGCTGTATGATAATGTAACTCTGTAACCTGAATAAGATGGGTCATACTTGGATAGCCAGACTATTTCCAGCATGCTTTCCTCCACTGATGACAGATAATGCAGGAACAGGAAGTATAAGATTACTACTTCCAGAGAGCTCTGCAATATGTCTGTAAAGTGGAATCTGCATAGCAGAAAACAACTTGAAATCAGAAAAATGGAGACAGGAGGAAGCATGAGCCTAAAGATGACCATGTATACCTCTTTTTCTGCAGCACCAGCCTTGCATGCAGCAATAGACACAGCTAGCATAGCATTTGCTCCAAGTTCCGCCTGCAAAAACGACCAGTTTTTACATTCCACATGAAGAAATAAGTATTATCTTAAGTTATTGATAAATACTGTTTCATTTGCCATTTCATGTTTCAATAACAACAGCTTCCAGATTAACTTTTTCTGATACTAAAAGACTCATGTAAGAAAGGGCATGCAAAGCAACTGGGAAATTCAAGGAACTAATATGACAAGATAGCAACGAAGACCTGGAGGTCTGTAAAAGCCAAGAAGAGAAGTCATGCCTTATTCTGAGTTTTGTCAAGGTCTATCATTGCTTGGTCTATCTGTGTTTGAAGTATCGGATCCATGCCAACCAAAGCTTCTGAGATTTTCTCATTTATAATCTTGACAGCTTTTGAAACACCTTTCCCAAGATACTTCCCTTGCTCACCATCACGCAATTCAACAGCCTCATACCTAATGTAAATTATATTAATAATAATTAGATAAGCTGAAATACTAGTTAAACAACAGTTTCACTGGACAAAACCCAACCATTAAGAAATAAACATAATTTTGTTCCTCTTGCGCAAATCAGTAAACGTTTCACTATGAAGAAAAAACAGTTCTGCTTTTTCAACTCTGTCTAACAGCTACACTTGAGAAAATGAAAACTTATTAATTAATATTAAAAGCTTACATTCCCGTTGAAGCTCCCCCCGGAGCAGATGCCCGATAGACTCCTTTATTAGTTTGCAGATCGACTTCAACAGTGGGGATTCCTCTGCTATCCAAGATCTGTCTCGCCTTCACCTTCGTGATCACTGACGGCACCGATTTCCTCATATAATTCGACTGCATTTTATCAACCCATTCAATCATTTGAGAACTCAATAAAAGATTCAAATCGAAAAACAACGATCAAACGGTGAGAATGATTGATCACTAACGATGTAGAGAACGGGATCGGGAGTCTTCGCTCGGACTGCGGCATTAACGGCGTCCTCGATCTTGCGTGAAAGCATGTGTTTCTCAAGGTACTCCTGCACCGAAGACATCTTCGCCGATTGCTGATGGCTTTCTCTCGCTCGCTCCCTTGCTCGATCGATAGATTACCAGAAAAACGAAGCTGAAAAAATCTTGATATACATACAATACGAACAAAATAAGTGAACGGGTACCCGGTAACCCGAGTACCCGATAACCAAACCCGATCCGGTTGCATTAGTTTATAAGATATCTAGGGGGATAAAAAACATCGGATTCGAGTTTAAGGGTAACCAGACCGATCCAATAGTTTGCAACTACAAACAGTATTAGAAGTTTTGAAACCATATCAGACAAGAAGATACATACAGTATGTTTGTTGCATGCATTGGGCAATTGTATATATGTTTTAGCACGTATACAAGTATTGGTAGGTAGCTGTTTTATCTACAACACAACGAAAGCACGAGAAGCGCCAGCAAAATGGTTAATGGATCCCAGTAAACTCTTTGCTGAACCGAAATGCTTCAACCTATACACGCCTGATATAGCTGTTTCAGGAATCCTCCACTCTATAGTTGCGAAACTAAGCGAACTAAGTTTTGACGGCCTGGACCATTTGAACTTTAAACAGAAATCATCATCATCGTAAGCTGGAACCCAAGTCTTTGTGCTATTTAATAACTCCACCAGTGCGAAGGTGCCCTCCGTCATGAGATCGTTCCTAGGACAAGCAGACCAGAAAATTGCTGTTACCATTTCCCCATGCTTGAATGTTGAGTTTGCTGGGACGTCTCTGCTCATGTCACCAAAATTAACTCCTACAGGAGTCGAGTCCATGACCACTGGAGGGATTAAGCTGATCTGCTTGCTTAGGAGATCCGGGGGTTGCGGGCCTAATGGAACGTTCTGGCCACTAACAAGGGCAGCTGCAAGCTTCTCGAATTCCTGGATATAGGCACTCAGCGTATGGGGGCCATATAATGTGGAAGCACCCTGAGAAGATAATCAGTCCATGAAAGCTACTTTGAAACTTAGGCACAAATTTGTTCATATGAAACTCAAGTTCTTGATCAAAACTAACCTCATATCTTTGAACCTGGTACTCCTCAAAGGTTGTAACATACTGAGCATAAGAATTTGTCAAGCCAGCAATAACAACATGTACATTGCTGTTGAATTCTCCATTGCTGTTAGAAGCGAGTACCGATTGCACAGCTTCACGGAGTCGCCTCCCAGCCATTGTTGTGAATTCTGTGATGAAAACAGAAATTAGAAACTGGTACACATGTAAACTTGCTGGTGATAAAGGTGAAAATCCAACTGAATAAAAATTCTTCCGCACCTCCGGGTACACAAAGGATGACCACCTGCCCTATTCTAATCATCTGAATTGGTAAAATTGAAGGCTGCAGACAGAAAAGATTTGCAAAGTTATCAGTAAAGCAAAACGTCAAGTGCAATACAGTGCAATTCAGGAACTTTCTCCTTCTTTACACAAAAGCAAAGTCAATAACCAGTGATGACTATAAGTGAAAAAGAGCTTTAAAAAGACTGACATTGTAGAAATTTGAATGAAGAAATAAACAAGTCACTTACTGCCCAATCATATGGTACTTTCATTTCACCAGTATCAAGTAATATGGGCTTCGGATACTGACAATCCACTTGCTCCTTTCCAGGTGCTTTTATCAGGTTCCTTACTAATTTCCAAAAGGGATTACCCTGATATCCATACGATCATTATTACTAGAACTTAGCATTGTTCAAACTTCTGAAAGGGTTAAAACTCCTTCTTAATGAAACTGACCTTGTCATCCCCTTGTTTAAAATCAAAAGCCCCAGGGCCATCTGTAGTACCTGCAGCAAAAGCAAACCCCATAGCTGCGGGGCATGTCCTAACCGTCTGATTCCCACCATTTCTAGGAATTGAGACCTCCAGTTGTGAGAGATCTAAGAAAGTATGGCGATAATCAACTTTGCCTTTAATTTGCTCAGATGCAGTGTTGAAGAGATCAGAGGCTTTCCTAAATTGTCGGTCCCCGATGATCCGAGTGCTCTCAAACTCATCAGGGTATCTGGAAAAGGAAATCATGAAGTATCTTTTATCATTATGATGTGTATAAGAAGTACTTAGAGATAAAACAAGGTAAGAAACTCTCTTGATACCCTGGTCCGCGTCCATAGCAAAGCTCGTTTTTCCCATTACAAGTACTGTGATTGAAATCACATGGGAGTCCAGTGTCCATACAGAATGCTCCAAGCACATTGGGACTGACGTCTCCACAATTTGATTGACAAAATGCAGACACAAACTTGGCCTTGTTGCCTTGCTGGGACGAACTCTGAACACGAGCTTTAGTACTTTTGGATATTGTAAATTGTTCTCCACCAGTAGCTTTGAAGGAGTATGCGAGCTGCTGTAACATTTCATCTGCTGAATATTTGCCAGCATGGATTAGTCCCCCTGCAACAACCACAAATTTCATTTCATATCTAATAATGTTCAGATCCATCAGCGTCAGTAGTAATAAGGTAACTAAGAACCCAATGAGAAAGTACCATTTGCGTGAACTATGGGCATTATGTCGGAAGCACTTCTTGGAAATCCATTTCGTTTGATGCCAACGTCCAATACTTCATAAGCCATGTCTCCAACTCCTCGTGGGAAAGCTTTTTTGTCAAACCAATCCTCCATGAAACGAGCAGCTGCCCCTTTATTATCTCCACTTACTAAGGAATTCGTGCGGCTCATAGATGTTCCATGAGTTGCAAACCAGTTAAAAGCTCCTATTGGGCCCCATTGTTTATCTACAAACTTAAGCAAGGTCATGTCTTTATCAACATCATACTTATATTTGCTTCGTTCACTTGCAGGATTGTTAAGATAAGCACTAGGACTGCGGTTAATTCCAGCATCAATGAGCTCCCCTTGAATCAAAAAATCAAACCAACACTCAGTGAAGGATAAACAATCTGGAAATCAGGTAGACATAGAACAAGCAGAAAGCCAATGATAAACAAGTGGTCAAAATGAACTCATGTTTGGATCACTATCATAAGTTCCACGAGGGGATTTGCTTTATAATGTTGAGAAGCCAGATGCTCATGGTATTAACATATTGGATTAGGCAGAATCTAAGAAAAAGAAACTGATTATAATAGTTTGTGTATATGTAATGAAGACAGGTAGAGTGAAATGGCATAATCTCCTTTACCCTTGTTCACAAAGATTGTCCCAAGATGCAGATTTTCATGAGCTTGTACAATGCTTTTCTCAATTCCATCGACAATAGCATAGAATGACTGAGGTACAAATCCAAGAGACGTCACAATATAGACAACATACTGAAGGTAACCACCAGGACCAGCATGAGTGTGAATGCCACTAATAGCCACATTCTGCTCGTTATACAAGTCACCATATCTGCAAAAGCAGAACAGCGTACGCTCTTTATCTTATCTTCTAAGGAGATCTATGTAGGTACTAATCATGAATGCTTCTAAGGGACTACGCATAAATAAAGTTCCATATGACCTTGAAAGCTTACTTAGTTTGGTTTTGAGATCAAAGTAATTGAAGAGGACACAAGAACATTTGATCAATCATAAGTTAAACATTTCTGTATTTGATTGGGTTCGCTGCTAACAAGAGCTTCAAAGAAATTGAAAAGAGCCAACTTGAAAGAGATAAAGAAACTTTTAAAGTTTTCAGAAGAAAGAAAGAAACCTTGATTTCAATCTTTCAAGGACTTTGATAGTGACAAGCTGAGAAGCCATGCAAGCATCAAGATTAACAAAAGCCACACGTTTTCCAGTAAGACCAGGTTCAGCTACAATAAAACTTCGAGCTTTTAGCCTGAAATGAACTCCAGAAGCTATCTGTTCGGCGTTAGCGTATCCCATCATGTTCACATCTGCTGCAGGTCCGGTAATATCGTAGCTCCCCATTCCGATCATATAAGTCGAATCAGTTCCTGCATTGCTTCTTACTGTGAATTCCAGTAAAACTACTGTAAACAGAAAAATCTTGAAACAGATTCCAATTTTTGATCTCTGCGATTCTTCCATGGGTTTGCTGAAAATCAACCAAAAAAAAAAAAAAAACATTATCTAGTGGTAACAGAAAACTTTAAAATACGACTTTCGTTTTGAATCCTTCAAAAAAAAAAAAAAAAAAGGAAACGAAACTGCATAGGAGAAGAAGAACAAACCAGCAATTAATGCGTTTGATGATTAACAATGCTACCTAAGTTTCAGCTGAGGAGCTTATTAATATTGTGTTCCTTATGACAGCAGATAAATAAAGCGTTAAGAAATAGGCAAGAAAGAAGAAAGAACCAGATAAAGCTCGTCTACTTTTCTCTCGTCAGTGTGGAAACTGGAAAGTGTTGAGTGAAGTGGAGTTAAAGACTGCGCGAATGATCTGATCGTAGTGGGAAATTGTGTGAACGGTTGGTGCACTTCTCTAACAACACGACACGAATTAAACGGCACTAAATTCCAATCAATACCTTTGACGTGGGTCGTGATCCAATTAGAAGTCCAAACTCTGTGGTCCGGATCCAACTAATAGCCCCCAAGCTGTATGGTCCGCATCCAACTAACAGCCCAATCTTTACAACACCTGCGCTGTTGCTCCCTAGTTTCGAATGTCGCAGGAGCGCTCGCGCCATTTCCTTCGCTTCAGCTCAACAGCAACAGGAAGAGGAACAAGAAACAACTGGAGTGATCTAATTACGTTCATGCAAAAAACTCTCTCGTCTTCTGCAAACACACTCACGACTCGTCGTCACAGGACTCATCCCTTCATCCAACGGTATCTCGCTCCATCTCATAAATTCTTCTTTTCGAAAGCCAGATCTTGCTCTCTTCATTTCAATTACAAACCCAAACTTAATTCAATGCAATTCAATGCTGAAATGTTGCATCAGAAATGGACAACAGCCACAACACTCGGAAGCAATCCAATTGTACAATGGTGTTTCTCCACGGAGGCCTGCTGCCGGAAAATTATCCGTTCTCGCCTTTTTTGTCAAGGCTTGCGCTGCTTTCGACTCAGATATTGTTATTAAAATTCCATAAGGGTGTAACTGGAGGATTGATTGATGCGTTAAATGAGACAGTGCTTGTTGGCTTGTTGCGATATTTGGGATGACTCCTACAGCACGAGAGCTGTTTGAGGATATTCCGCACTCGCATGTTGTCACTTAGGAATGCGACGACGACGTGAGGAAGGTGTGGTACAGATGTATGCTTCTTATGCCATTTCACAAATTCCGCAATTACGTTGGAATGAAATCTTTAGGTACCGATCAATAAAGTAACCTCCAGATTCTGGTATTCCAAGAAGTAGATTGTAACAACACTAACTTCAAACAACACAAGCACAAACATAAATTGGTCACTGCCACCCTACAACAATGACAAGTACATTACATATCATCACACACTCTCAGTAGCACAACTCTAATTATTGCATCATTAACCCTTTTTTTGTGAAGATTTATGGCTAGCTCAGTTGATCTGGATGGCTTTGACTTCAGGCTTCTTGACTTCTTCCTTAGGAACGGTGACGGTGAGCACGCCGTTCTCCATGAAAGCCTTCACTTGCTCGACTTTAGCGTTCTCCGGCAACCTGAACTTCCTCAGAAACTTGCCGCTACTTCGCTCCACACGGTGCCACTTGTCGTTCTTCTCTTCTTGCTCCTTGTTCCTTTCTCCACTAATCTTTAACACGTTGCCGTCTTCAACTTCGACTTTAACTTCTTCCTTCTTCATTCCAGGAAGATCAGCCTTGAAGACGTGCGCCTCTGGAGTTTCCTTCCAGTCGATGCGAGCGTTGGCGAAAGCAGAGGTCTCGCTCAGGGTGTTGGAACGTGGAGCTGCAGAGAGAGCGTTGAAGGAGAAACCATCAAACGGGTCCCAGAGGTCCAGAGAGAACGGATCAAAGATGTTGCTACGCCTCACGATCGACATCTTCTCAATCAGCTGGAACCAAAATCTTGGAAATAACAGAGATCGATTGATTGAGGAAATGAAGTGGGAAGTAGTGTTTTGTGAATGTCTCCTGCTTTCTTGGATGGCTGAAGAATGAAGAATGAACTAGTATTTATAGATGTGCAATGGTTAATCTTCTCATCACCGCTCTAGATGCACCCTGTTGTTTCTACTTCAATGGAGAAGTCTCTCACTGTTTCTCAAAGCTTCACAAATGTTCTGGAGACTACAGAAAACGTGGGCCCATATTTTAAGGCCCATAATACCAACTCCAGGCCTAAATCTGTAAGACGACAAGCCGGTTCGAGTCGGTACGTTTCGGTCGGTTCGTTATTCAAGTTATGTTGTTTCTCTGCCTACCGAAGCGATAGGGACAGAGCAGATAAACCTCTGCCTGCAGCCGACCATATTCACAGAGATTTCTAACAGAAGAGAAAAAGAATGGAAGATTTTATACAGGCTGTCTAAATACCTTCATTCAAATTCAATGGCTACTCACCAATTCTTATCCAATCCTTCTTTAATCCCCCATCTCAGAGCTTCGGTTCCTCAACAATGGAAGACATTTTGCTACAGTTCAAGGCTAAGAAGTTTTAAACTAGCATGTGTTGATGGCAGCAATGGAGCTCAAGATTCTCCCAAACCAGCTCGTCGTGGACGCCGCAAAAGAAATTCTGATTCTTCTTCTAGTACTAGTACTGCTGTTGTTTCGACTGCTGCAACGCCGAAGAGAACAAGAAGACCAAGAAAGAAAACACAAGAAGAAAAACAAAAAGAAGAAGAAATTCAACTACAGTATGACTCGGAGGATGACTCAGGGGAAGAGTTCGACGACGGTCAAGATTTTCCCTACGAGTGGCCCCCACTAGTATGCTGCTTCGGCGCGGCGCAGCATGAGTTCGTTCCAACGGTGCGAGAGTCGCACCGGCAGATGCACCCGGATCAATACTCAAGCTGGAAGGAGCTGCAGTGGACCCCGCCGGAGTTCGCCAGAGCACCGGGTGGACCACCGTCCAACGTGGCAGTGGCGCATGTAAGACTCGGCGGCCGTGCGGCGTTCATGGGCAAGGTAGGAGATGATGAATTTGGCAATGATCTTGTTTATAAGTTGAATTCGGAGAAGGTGCAGACACGGGCTGTGAAGATTGATCCTGGGTTAAAGACGGCAATGTCGTACATGAAGATTGGATTTTTTAATGGGGATGATGGTAAGGAGAAGATGGTGACAGAGACGGCAAAGCGGTGTGCCGAGGATTCATTCTCTAAGGTGGAGATCAATAGGTCCGTCTTGAAAGAGGTAGAAGCCTTCTGAAATTTTATAACTTTGGCAGATAGGTTAAGGTTGGTTTATTCATTTATCATTCGTGTTAGAAGTTTGGATATCCGACTCAAAACTCTAGAGCAGTAGGTGGAGTTGCCAATAATTATAAGTGGCCTAGGCCAATGCTGGCCGGACAACATGGGTTTTACTAAGGTTCTCTTAACACACGTGAAGCATGGCTGTTAGTCATGCAGTTACATGTGTTTGACGAACCTGTAGGCTGGAGCCTGTGACCCGGGCTTATGAGTTCTGATACTATGTAGATGTTTGGGAGTGCAAGTACTTCTTCATCTTCCTTTCAACTTTTCGTTTTCTAAGAAACCTTCTATATTATAAAAAAATTTTAGAAATTTGAAAAGTATAGATGAATTGTTTGACATAGAATCTTTATATATTTTTTTTTATTTTTTTATTAAGTTAAAAAATAAACTCGTTTTTTAAAAAACCTCAAAAAGCTGCTTTTTAAAAAAATATTATGTTAAGCAACCCAAATGACCCCTATGTTAGAAGCTTCGGTTTCCATCACAAAAATTAAATTCTGAGCAGTAGGTGGAGTTGTTCAGTACTTACAAGTGGCTCAAGCAAATGCCAGGCCGAGCAATGTGGAACTAAAGTCACCTTACATTTCCTAAGTTAAAAAGTTTTTCTTAAGCAACGCAGTTCACTACAGTGGAGTATTGATTGTACTATCTAGTATTGAGTTTATACGATAATATGAAGCTTCTGTTATCACATCTAGTTTCAAATAGAACATTTTGTAGTTAAGCATCTTTACATCTTGAACATTTATATACCTCTGACATGCTGAAATGTTAAGTTGAGTTTGCAGCCTTGCACTATAATGAACTTGTACTTTGAATTGAGATGATCTGCATAGGCTAAAGTGACTCTACTTCTGATCTGCAGGCTACAATCTTGCATTTCAACTCGGAGGTTCTTTTGTCACCAACAATGCATTCAGCCCTTAATAAGGCCATTCGTTTTTCCAAACAACATGACAGTAGAATATTTTTTGATCTAAACCTCCCTTTACCTCTTTGGAGATCTCGTGATGAGACAAAGGAATTCATTAAGAAGGCATGGAATGAAGCAGATATTATTGAGGTCTCAAAGCAGGAGCTTGAGTTTCTGTTGGATGAAGACTACTACGAGAAGAAGCGGAACTACAGGCCCCAGTATTACTGTGATTCTGTTGAGCAGACAAAGAATAGGCGTGACTATTACCATTATACCCGTGAAGAAATTGCACCTCTTTGGCATGATGGAATAAAGGCCTTATTTGTGACTGATGGGACACTTCGTATCCATTACTATACACCAAATTTTGATGGTGCAGTTGTTGGAACAGAGGATGTGCTTATAACACCATTCACTTGTGACAGAACAGGATCTGGTGATGCTGTAGTGGCTGCTATCATGAGGAAGCTTACTACACATCTAGAGATGTATGACAACCAAGATGCCATGGAACGGCAGCTTCGATTTGCTGTTGCAGCAGGAATTATTGCACAATGGACAATTGGTGCTTTGAGAGGCTTTCCAACTGAGAGCGCCACTCAAAACCTGAAGGAGCAAGTTTATGTTCCATCAATGTGGTGAGATTCTGAATGTTGTAAAGAGAGGAGGTCAATGCAGCCATGGCAGATTGGCAGTTGAAGAATCTTTTGCATTTCTCGAAGGAGGAATCACTATCGCATTTTCTGTAGTGAACTAAGGGGTTAGAATTCACCATCTTTGATTATTCTTTCATGAGCATATGTCAACGATGTAGTTTATAATGTGAATAACCTAAAATCACTAAGGCATTCTTTTCCTTTCTAAATCTACATGTTACAGGTAAAGAGGCTTCGCTCTTGAATCACCATATCATGTTTGGGCCAGTAATCCATAACCCTGAAGGAGGAGGGTACCTTTGCAAGGGTGCATCATTGTGGTTGCCTGTGGTATGACGTAGTAAGCTTCAGAAGTTGGTGTCTCAAAACAAATTTCATCTCCTACAATGTTACTGGAGCCAGTTAACTGTTGTCGGAGAAGAAAGGTGACTTCCTAATGATCCATAAGGTTGGACCAGTACATGGTCTGTGCTTATCCGGACAAATTAAAGTGTACCCTTATCAAGCAGATTTTCTCAGACTTGCAATAACATGTTAAGGATTCATTTTGTTTTTCTGCTTCTATGTAATGGGAGTGTTACATTAGCAGCCTTCGGAGGTGCTTTTGCTAATTTTTGATGATAGTATTACTAATTCGATTTAATTTGATGCTGCCTCAAAGTTTTGAAACTACTTGCCCGGTCAACCAAAATGGATCCCGAGATAGTTCAAATGCAGTGCTTCATCAACATTTCGACATCAATTCGAAATGCAGGGTTTCATCTCTCTATGGTGGTTTACAATCTCCATTCTCTGCTTTACATCAACTGTTCAACATCAGTTCCTTCGCTTGCAATCTGCTTACCTAGAACACATTGGAAAAACAAACACAATTCATCTGGTTCCAAAGTGTCAACACTGAAATTGCTAAAAAAGAAAAAAGATCACCGCTCGATCAAACATAGAGGGAGAAAATAGAAATTTTTTCACACACAACTTCAATAAGCTTCTACACTGTATATAACCAATCAGTTTCAGAAAATGAACCCGTCAAGAATTTAGAAAATATTTTTGGGAGTATTTATAAAACAAAGTTTTTCTAGAATAAAAAATATAAAATTTTTTCATAAGACGAGCTTGACTTTTTTTATTCAAAAAAATTATCTATACATATATATAAATTTACAATATATAAAATTTTTTGTATTTTAAATTTTCAAAAATTGTTTATATAATATATAAAATGTTTATTGAAAAATATAAGTACTTATTTGAAATGATAAGCACTTGGTAAGCTCATCCAAACGGTTCCCTTAACAATGAGACACAGGACAGGCTTGAGAACGCTACTAAGGGAAAGCTATAGACCAAGCCATTCAAAACAGCAACAGAAGCCCCAACAAAACTTGGAAGGATAGTCCCGGATGAATATCTCTTTGTCGAATCCAATAACATAAAAGCTGAAGCATTGCTTGCCACTGCACATAGTAACACGAGTCACGGGCACCACAGCAATCGTGTGCCTCTCACAAATAATCCTCGCTGCAGGTGGAACAGAAGGCCTGCCAGCAATCACATCTGACGAAAACCTGTTGAGGAGGTAAGAATCTGCGAAGTAAGCAGGAGTACACTGGTATGCTTGCGTGTTGTAAATTTGGACTCCTTTAGCTCTCTGAAATACCTCATCAGGGACAGAGGCAGCACCCCTAGCAGTACTGACCTTCCGGTTTGAGAGAGTCCTCCTATACACACAGCAAATGCAGTGTGAGTTAAGACTTGAAAGGAGTTCTTGAAGATTCGTAATGTCAGTCAAATAATGACGTTGCATAAAAGTGATCATGGACTTGCATAAGCAAAAGAAATTGCATATATGTCAGACTGCAATCATCACAGCCCTATTCAAGATCATTCACAACCTTTACTATCCCATGAAAGCAGCTGTATTTTCCACAAAATGAAGCTGCAATGCCTGCATAGTTATGCGTAGCTCCCAACATAATTACCAACCACAGCTACTACATATTAGGTAAAACTTGCCTGTTTATTTCCAAATTCATTATTCTAGACTAGAAACTTGAGCAAGAAAAGCATATTAAGCTGTGAGATAACCTTTAGGCCTAATCCTCTTACACTAGGACTTTAAGAATATCGATATCAAATCCAAACATTAGCTCTTACAGATGCCGTATCAAATTGAATATATAAAAGAACTCACTGTTAATTGACTAGGAGTCCACATACCATTTAACAAGAACAGTATTGTGTGAAATAAAGCAACCTTTTCCTTCACAGTCTTTGCACTTTATTGACCTGTGTGATCCACATGTCTCACAAGTTAAGACACCCTTTCCATTGCATTTACTGCATCTGCACAACATGAAGCCCAACTTATAAGACAATTATATGAAGTATACCAACAAAAAATTCATCATCAAGATCATAAAGTATTGGTATTGGAGTATTGAACATTACAAGGTATCAGATCCATCACGATGAGCAATTAAACCTCTACCATAACAAGAAGGGCAATGATCTTCTTTTTGAATCCCTGATCCTTGACCTGCAATGCATGCGGGACAAGCAACCTCTCCACACCCATTGCAACCTTCCATTTTCAAATAATAAAAAGAATAAGAATTTAAGGGATTGCAGGGATTTTATGGGTATTATCACAAGGTTTCAGAGTTGTTTGAAGAAGAGAATTACTAAGCATCTACCTGAACACCTTTCAATAGCTTCTGAGTCAGGAACCTGGACACTAGCTTCTTTCTCTGGAACAAAGAGTATTGGAAATTGAGACTGCAGGTCTAAATCCCACATCCCAGGCTCTTGCTTTCCTTTATTCCCATCAATTTTTACATCGGGGTTTGGTTCTTTCTTTTTCTGAAGCTCTCTTTCCTCAATGAAGGTTTCTAAAGTTCCTACATACACATTGCAGTCCTCAACTGCCGATATTTTCCATCTCCTTGCCGGTCCACTTCCCCAACAACAACGGTGTCCAACATGATCAATCAGTAATTGCCGAATTTCCACCTCATCCAATATCGGCCTGCAAAGTTATGTTGACAACCTTTTGAGAGAGTTCATTTCACTCACAACAGAGACTCAAGGTCCTAAGAGAAGAATTCTTTGGCTCCATAAGCGATACTTCTAGTAAGAAAAAGTTCTATTGAGGTCACAAACAAAAAGCCTACTTCCACTAAAAACTGGAAAAGACAAAAGCTTACCCTCCATACTCCTTAGATGGATACAGGTCAGGACTACCATAACCTCCATGAAAAACAATCGCTTGATCTGCAAATTTGAATATCTATCAATCATTTTCCTACATCTATTCAATTAAATAAAATAGTCTTTTTATTAAATACAGCATAAATTCATTCAATCCTCAAAAGAAAAAATTATTCAAAGAATCAAGCTACCCATTTTCCCTTCCAACCTTGAGGATTTTCAACTTCAGGGTAGCTGATGCGTGCACTGTTGTGAGAGGGTGGGGGGTGGTAAGACGCGTGCTCCGTTAAGGCAGCTGCCGCCCGGATCTCATCGACGCTAATATTCTCGCCCAGAACCTGATTCGACATGGATCCGCTTCTTCCCAAGAACTGATACGTCTTCCATTTCTGTCCACCCTCTTCTCTCCAACCAATAAAATAAAACAATCAAGAAATTTCTAATTTAATTGAATGTTCAATCGAGAATGTGAGAATTCACCTGAAAGCAGAGGCTGTTGTTCTTCCATGACTCTCGATAAAACCGAACTCTTGACAATGAAGATAGGTAGTTAACTGTGTTATCGAAGAAAAATCTTGTCTTTTTTTTTTTTCTTCCTTAGCTATTAAGGAAGAAAGCGTATGAAGAACGACAGTTTTGAGTCCTTTTTCGCGGCGGGTGGTTTGAAGACGTAGATATTAAATTGTTAAAACCAATATTATAGGGAGTTAGGGACTCTAATTTTCCAATACAGTTATTTAGGACATAGAACGCAATACAGTAAATTTGTTAATGGCGCATTTTCTATAGGCCTTAAGAGCGCAAAGCCCAAGAACATTCTGGCTTTTATATAAATGCCCTCTTCTGTGTTAGGGTTTTTCCTTTCGTTGCGCAACGGAGCAGTTTCTCTTCATTCCCGCCGCAGCCGTAGTCGCTGAAGCTCCGTTAAACGAAAATGGTGAAGGGAAGACAAGGAGAGCGTGTGCGGCTCTATGTTCGTGGAACAATTCTAGGTTACAAGAGGTAAACAAATCGATCGAGCTAACAAAAAAATCATCAATGTTTCCTTGATCCAAATTCTGTTTCTCTGAACTATGGTTTGATCTGTGTGGTTTAGATCGAAATCGAACCAGTATGAGAACACTTCTCTGCTGCAGATCGAGGGAGTGAATACGAAGGAAGAGGTAGCATGGTACGCCGGTAAGAGGATTGCTTATGTCTACAAGGCTAAGGTGAAGAAGAACGGCACGCACTACAGGTGCATCTGGGGAAAAGTTGCACGCCCGCACGGCAACAGCGGTGTTGTGCGCGCTAAGTTCCGGTCAAACCTTCCACCTAAATCCATGGTTAGTCTAGATTAGCTAAATCAATTCGAAATGTTTAGTTTTAGTTCATTTTGAGAGTTTGAGATTTGGGTTTTTATTCTTATTTTTTTGTGGCATCGATTGTTGATGCAGGGAGGAAAAGTTAGAGTTTTCATGTACCCAAGCAACATCTAAGGTGAGGTTCAGCTTGCTTTATTACTTTTGATTCAGCCTCTCGCTCTTTTATCAGTTCTTCTTGTCTTTTATAGCTATTTTTCATGGTAGTTTGAATCGTCAAGTTCTCATCGTGAGCTTATAACAACTGCATGTTTTGCTATTAAATCTCAATAAGTGTAAACGCTACACAGTTTTCTAGAATAATGGATGATTTAGGACTATATAAATTGCTTATGTTTGGAATTTTCTCTGCAATTATGTTATACAGAAACAGAAAACGCAGAAGATTTTGCATTACACACTGATGTATGATTCAAAGTAGTAAACTTGAGAAATGGATTAGCTCAAGTAGAACCTATTCTTAAAGAGTGTTTTGCCCTTCTGTTTTTGTTTGTACTGGAGATCTGAATTAGCTCTTCTTTCTGGTTATGAACATGATGAGAACATGTTAGTGGTTTGGTGATAAGATGGCCAATGTAGATGCTGTTTTGGAAGTATAGAAGTATTGGTTAGGTCTTTGTTAGCATAAGTTGATTGTATTTATGAAAATGTACTCTAGAAGTTCGAGTACACGGGATGGAGGGACACATATCGGTCCTATGTATTTGGAAGTGTTCAAGATTTCTTTTTGCTAACCCAGTATGTACTATAATCTGCATATTTGTATTAGAAGACTGTCTAAGTTTTTTCGTATATTACAACCTATTCCATTGTGCTCCTTGAATTACCAATGTGTTGTTTAACTATTATGTTTGCTAATGGGGCAACATTGGTAGTCAATTTCAAGTTATTGTGAGTTGACCAGTTGATGATGGACATAAGCACAGTGCTTGAATATACACTTGCTGTTTTAAACAAATCAAGCTTTTTAATCAGCCTCTTGGCTTTTTCTGGGTGCTTGTTCTTATACTTCTTAGGCTTGCCTTGGACAATTTTACTTTTTTCCTTCTTTCTGTAGTAATCAATCATCACAAACTTTCAAGTAAATATTGCTATTAAAGGTTCTACCACCTATACTTGTTAAGCAGTAAATTGGCTGCTGAGGTCAAATGAAATGTTTGTTGTGGTTAGACAGCTGTGGTTAGTTGGACCGGGTGTTGTCAGTAACTGAAAGAACAGCCATATATAGACCTATGCACTTAGAGGCATACTTGTTGATACTACACAGCACACTAAATACATGCATTCTGCAACAGATCCCTAGGATTTGTAGGTACCAGCTTTATTGAATGTTTGATAAATCATTATAACTAGCATGGGAATTTTGGAACATCCAAAATTCCCTGCTAAATCATACTCAAATCATAATTTCGTTGTGTTTTAGGAAAGGAGCCTTTCTGCATTGTTTCTTTGTGTGATTGTATGTGTTTTTCAGGGTCAATCTTTCTCGTCATGTTTTGATTATTCTTTTCTGTTCTAGTTTTTTCCACGTCATAATGAATCTTTTAACTCTTTCCATGTTTTGCTGTGTCCAGGTCTTTTCATTTGGAACAGTGCAGATAGGAGCTTAGAGTTCAACTGCTGCAACTTTTGCATATTGGAGAACCTTGATGTACTCTGGGGACTAGAATTTGCCTCTTGTTGACATCAGTAGAAAAGTGAACTTCAGATTTGTAGCAGAACTGTTATGGTATATTCTGTCAGATGTTTGTTTATATATTTGGATTTCCCATCTTCTTAAATGTTGAAGCTTCTTGATGAAATAGGGTAGTTTGGAAGGTCTTGCCTCCTCCTAGTCGGGCATAGTGTGCTTAATATGGAAGGCTCTGTGTCATTCTTTGAAGGTTATTTGTGTGGGTTCTGTTGATGTTTCGAAGCATTTTCTTGCAGTAATATTAACTATACTGTATGTTAATGAATGATTCAACGGTAGCAATTCTTTCGCAATAGAGCACACGTCTGTGTTTGCTCCAAGTGAGAAACAAGAAAACTAATTGACTTGGGTCTTCGAGCGAGTCGACATTGCTGTAGCAAGGACCAGCTTGCTATTGGGTAGAGATCATGGTCGTTATGGCTATCCAGATTAGGAAGCATATAACTGCCTCGGAGGTAGATCGTATGTGTACTCATACCATCTCGTTGTCTGTCAATCAAAGCTCAGCACGACAACCTTCAAAGAATGAGACATTAGACCTGGCCTCTTTCGTCAACCCAGTAGACCTTACTCCTGATTACAACACCACGACCCGGCGCGAGCGGACTCCATCAGCCGCCTCCGGTGACTGAACGGTATGTGTATATCTCAACCCTCCAGATTTCAGGGCTTTGTAGGTTCTTGCATGCAATAACCTCCCTCGTCATAAGTGACTGATGTGATGGACTAGTAAGTTTTCGCCGACGGCTACATCTCCCTGTCAGATTTTGACCTTTCTGGAGATTATGGAGTACACCGACATACTTTGGTACTTTTTCGGCAGCGGAGTACGGAGGAAGAGGGCGCCGTTAACGGCGTTGAATATAGATTAAATCGTGATGTCGTGACGGTTCGGGGGTGCTCTTAAACAACGTGATCCGCTGGTGATGCTTCTCTACGCATGGTGCGTAGGTCTCCATCACTTCAATGTATAAAGTGACACACTGCAGTACACTACGAAAAGTTTTCTAAGGAAATAAGAATTCCAGAAATACAACACTATATATTCAACAACGTAAAAATCAAACAAGTATTCTAGACTGATCGGAGCAAGATTCAGAGATCAGAAAAGAGATGATAGTTGCTCGAGTCGACGATAATAAGCCTCATTGCAGCAATAGCAGCAGCCAATGCTAAACAACCGAACCCCACAATATTCAACCAGTGCCATCCCTTTTGCACTGCTGAGAGCTCCTTCTTCACCGTGACGTACATGTGATTCGCGAGGACAAAAGTGAGAGGAAACGTGCTCAAGGCTCCTGTTAAGCTCATGAAATCTCCTAGGAAAGGTAGCAGGGCTGCCACCAAAGTGTTTATAGCTAGGTAGCCTCCCCTTACAAGGACTCTGAACGAAAGATTTTCGAAAGAGAACGCGTGACCTTTTCCTTTCCCATACCTTGTATCCAAGTACTCATACATCGGGCTAGCAAATATCTGAAATATAGAGCACATAACCTCAGCTAAACAAACGTAAACGCATCAAAGAAAGGACATTATTGCAGTAGGCGGGGAGATTGAGATAAAGAAATTTGGGAAAATTATCTTAAGGGAACATACGTGCAAAGCAATGACTGTCTGTAGAAATGCTGCAACGTTGGCCATCGTCTTTACCCAATGTGGACCTGTCACACTATTAAGAAGATAAGTTGAAGTCGAAGAACCATAGGCCCAATACCCCGCAAACGTGACAGCATATAAAGGCAAGCCACCAATGGTGAACTGGAACCAAAGTGCCTTTTCCATGTTTCTGATAACAGGAGGCTTCACTGTAGCCTGCAATGTCACAAAAAGATGTACCAATAAGCTCGACGAAGAAAGGCACATGTGGTAAGTTGTCCAAGCATGTTGCAAACGGAATTTAAATAAAGAACTCGTAGGTATATTACAAAACCTGTATTTCTGGAAGCATCCCAGTGTTGTAAGCAAACACTAAGCTTGCAATTGCACCTATAGTAGTGAAAATCTTGCCAGTACTTGAACCTGGAATGCTATAATCCCGAGCGGTTAAGTTTATTCCTGCACCAGCAGATACAACCGTAAGCAATAATGAAATCAGTTTCTGTAAACCTCTGCCTTACTGCTAAAAAGAATTGCATTGCATTTACTGCAGGAAGTGTATTATGAAGGATCTTTTGGAGGTATCAATAATGCAGCAAAAGGAAGAATTTGCTTATAGTAAAAGCTAGGTAGGATCATGTTAAGGCAGACAAAAGTTCATTTCGGAAAAGATATGTTCATGTGAAGTCAAGCTGTATGAGCATTACCATCCCTGAGTGACAGCACAAATGCTGTAACAATATAGATGAGACTAAGGAATGTTGAAACACCCAACCACACCCTCAGAGCTGATAAATGAGGTATGCCGAAGGCAAACATAGCACACACAAGCCCAGCAACAGCTATACAGTGTGGGAGCTTAAAGACGTCGTCGTCTCTGTAGAGCACATATGTTGCCTGCAACAAAGAAATGGTCAGATAAATTTGGCAACCATCAGTTAGATAAGCATATGGCTAATACATTACCATATTTAAGGGAAAGAAAAAATATGCATGAAAACACTTCTTTAGAATCTTCAACTTTAATGTTCTTATAGTAGAAGAATATTTCAAACCTTTAATGCTTGCCCGGCCAATATTATATATCCAGTGTTGATCATGAACAAGTTAACATATTGTAGTCCCCATGTCAGTGCATACATTCTCCTACCTGCAAAATTCAGAATAAACATGCTTGTAATCATAACCTAGGATAGTTTGCTTCTAACTTCAAATATTCTTCCTGTCTACTTTAGAATAAAGAAAAATGCCGATATCTGAAATAGACATCAAACCATAGATATGCCCAGCAAGATCTCGATATCGTATATGCCTCTTCCCGCCCACTTCATGAAGACGAGCAACAAGCATATTAGCATAGAGAGATATGGCAGCCGCCAAAAGCAAACCAACAACACCAGCTGCCCAGCCCAAGGACACCATTATCGATCCAGAGTATCCCAAAACATAGGCACTGTTGATACCAGTGATGAGGACAAAACCAACCTGATACCAAGGATCTAAGCAAAGTACAACACGCATCAGTACAGCCAAATGAAACACAAATCGGTAAAAATATCTCATAGTTAAACATCGCAGCTCCTTATTCGCATCAACCACAAATAATTGCGTCGAAACGTAAGGGTAGCTGTTCTTCAAAAGTTTTAAATATAAACGAAGTTGATAATGGGATCACAGTAAACACAATTTCAACATTTGAACAGAATGTTCAAATGCATAATAATTATATAAAGTTAATCCCTTTCCTCCAAATTTATGATTATACCGAAAGAAAATTACAACTTTCTATGTTTCTTTTTCTTTAAGACTTCCTTAAAGAAACAATGAAGCATTCCACGATTGCAACTTCTTCCACGATAACACATATACAAACATGGAGGGAGAACAGATTACAAAAAGAATTTTATTGTTATTATTATTTTGTTTTGAAACGAGAGAATGAATGATAATAATATATATATTATAATTGGCAATGCATGAGATTAACAAATCCATCGACTGGTTTAATAAAAAATAGAAAATTTTAATAAGCAATACCATTGCTAATCTGGTGAGCAGTTTCTTCTTGCGCTTCTTGCCCGAGCTTTTCCTCGATGTCCACGTCGTCCACTGAAGATGCCATCCTGGTACGCAACTTCTTCTCTGCCTCTGTGAATACAGCGGAGGAAAAGTGCCACCGGCGGTGAGGGAACCCACACCACAGCACCTCTCCTCCGCGGTGCGCCACACGGATTCAATCAATCACAACCGTTCTAGGCGCGCAACCTGTCTATCTATATTCAGCAACAAAGAAAAAGAACAAACATAAACGCGTGAGCGTGAAATGTTATTGTTGCGCTGTTGTAACTAGATTTATATAAATAAATCAAAGTATCTATTTATCCAAATAAATCTTGTTGCAGTAACAAAAAAGCGCGCACTTCAATGGGGTGTGAAGATTGCATGGGTTTGGATCGGACACAATTCAAGAATGGATATTTTGACAAAAAGATAATGAACGTGGTAGATTTATTATTTTTAAAGGAACAAACTTCAGAAAAGTATGAAGTGGATTAATTTGATTGTTTCTTGTTTTGTTTTACTAGAATTAGTGATGGTGGTGCAGAGAATGATCAAGGGTTTGATAGAGAAACGCATCAGAATAAACTTTGGTGGATTTTCTAGATAGATACATACTACAAGTCTATGATAATGATTGCGATTTGATTAAGATTATGGAATAATTTGTGTTTATCTAATTTTGACACTTGCAAACGCACAACGTACGGTACTATTTAAGTAGTTAACACTCTGCATTGCATGATTGTGAGTGGAATGTTATCCAGTTTGTAAAATAATTCAAAATTGAACCCAAGCATGACCTGATAGATGGATCAGGTCTTTGTCATAAGTTTCAACATGCCCAAAGCATACAATACAAAGAAGACAACAAATTTTGGTTGCAGTTCTTGTACGGTCGTGTGATCGATTGAAAGGTTCTTGTACACATTATTGAGATTTGTTAAAAAGCAAGCGCAATTGATGCCCAATCATTGTTTCAAAAACTAAAATCATCAGGAAGTGCACAGGTAGAGGTAGTGAGCCAATCACTTCTGCAAACAGGATTCTACATCATAATTTCAAGTAGAAAAAAAAAAGAAGTAATTTTGTAACTAAGGGCAAGAGCAGCCTACACAGCTGTGGTACCATTACAGGAAGAGCAATATTACTCAGGTAAGTTGATGCAAAATGTTCTCTAGAAACAGATAGTTTCAAAATTGATCGTCTCTGCATATTACTTTTGTCAACTGAAAAAGGCATTAAGCTTAGCCTACAAAAGGGTAATACCTCGTCAAACAATCCTGTGACTAGACTCAATTCCAAAACGAGAGAATAAATGCAGTATGAAATGAAGAATAAAAGCGACACAGACTGCATTGAAACAACGAAGATGTTAGCTTGATATACATGCATACTGCAAATAACACTTGCTATTGCTCAAGATAAAAACAATACACTCAAGAGTTCAGACATGAGTACTTCACCGGCTTGAAAACAGAAGGCATTCTTTGATGGAAAGCAAAGCCATCCAGATTGTTTTGCATCAAAAGCTACTTTTGCCATCAAACTCAAAACTTAAACTTCTAAGGGTTTTTTAGACAACACACACCATCATACACAAATTTACAGCAAAGACAACACCCTGACCTTTACCCTCCTTCTTTGATCGTGTCAACAGCTTTGCCTTGCACAAGTACAACCTTCTCATAACTGAAGTCTACTGGATGTACAGGATACTCCACAGGAGCAACCTGACGGCGGCAAACAACTCTTGAACAGATGAATGTCACAATGAAAGCCACCATTCCCCCGCAAGCAGCACCAAATGCCAATGCTATTAAAATTATCCTCAGAAGACCCCTCTTACCAGGCACCGGGGTTTTAGTATGTTGGACCCTTGGAAATGACTGAGGATTCAGTGGGTCAGAATGCATAACGTAAGGAGTACCGTGCTTAGTGACAAAACTCCATGAATACACGCTGATTTTAGAATTCTTGCTTGAAGAGGTTATACCCACAAGCATTTTGGACCTCCATAACAAATTTGACAAGTCAATTGAATATGAAATCACTGATTCCGTTGGCCTTGACGAGCTGAAATTGCCTAATCTGACTTCTACCTTCTTCAGTTCACCATCATAGTCGACCCAGCAACGCAACTTCTTTCTGCTGCTCAGAACTTGCGAAAGATTGCGGCTTTCCACAGAAATCTGGTCACCAATGCTAAGCTCCAATTGATTTTCAGATACATTCTTCGATACGGTTGATCCATTGAGCTCTACTGACACAACTTTAGGGGCAAGCCCACTTGAAATTCCCTTCAAAATCCCAGCTTTAGAACTCTTTGGCACCATCCAGAAAGAGATAGCTCCACCATTTCCTCTAGAAATCGAAAACGAAAAGCTGGTTGAAAACCCAGGATTTGTTCCCTCGAACTTAATCGGTTTCTTATAAACCATCTGCATTGAGCTTGAGTTCACTTCACGGGTAATCCAAACGGCTGAATCTCTTACCTCACTCGTTCGATACAGAGAAACCTCTAAACCTGGACTATTATTCTTCTTAAATATTTCAAACGAGAATGAGAAAATCGATTCTGAAGCTAGGGCAAAAACAAGAAACAACAAGAACAAATTCGCCATCTTTTCCCCCAACAATCCAGAATGTAACAGAAACTCAATCTACCAAATCAAGTCACATACTTCTTATTCTACCATAATCGAAACGTAAGACAAAACTCCTGATCCAAATCAATGCTTCTAACCTGAATCAATCTATCGATCTTGTTCTTGATTGCAGAAGAAAAGGGAAGTGAACTAGCGTTCAAACTTCAAGTCAAAAGCAATTTTGACTCGACTGTAAAGCAAAAGATGATTAATTGTGACCGTTGGATTTGTTCATCAGATGGTGCGATGAATAGCTTGTGGCAGCCGCACTTGCCTTTCGAGTGTTTCCAGTTTCTGATGAGCTGGATTTCGACGCAAGAGACGAGCTTTAAATTAAATCTGCCAATTGTCTCATTTATTGTTGTGGTTCCGGGTTTATTAATTGAGCATATTAAGAACATATTTAGTAAAAAAACTTATTTCTTATTTAATTAAATTATTAAATAAACTTTAAAAATATAAATAAATTTCACATATGTTTTTAAAATTTTACTCGAAGAAGAGAATGAACCCGAAAATAGACTCAATTAAACACGAATACCTACATGTTAAGTAGGTATGTTCACTCAAAATATAGCTTTTAAATACACCCTAAGTGTGTCATAGGCTTCCATAAACAGATCCGATTGCCAGATCGCAAGCACACAACAGGACTCTCTTAAGAAAACAACACGTCACAAAGACCCACGCATTATTTACTGACTCGTGTGAATGAAACAAGCAACAAGAAATTCACTCCACGGATCAATTAAATAATTTTCTTCATCTTCTACTCGGTGCTGGCAGTGGTGTTCTTGTCTCCGGTCATCCCCAGCTTGCTTTTCATCGTCTCTGCTACACCCTTCATCTTGTCACCAGCCTTCATGTCATATGTAGCCGCATATCAATCAAACAACTTTCTACACAGAGACCTAACAATCGAACAAAAAATTGATTGATTACCTGATGGAGGACGCTGCCGGTGTGGTCCTTCTTCTCACCGGTGTAGCTTCCGGTAGCGTCCTTCTCATGAGCAGTCTCCTTAGCAGGAAGAGTGTTCCTCGTCACACCCTCACCAGTTGTAGCAGTAGCACCATTACCCTGTGGAGAATTTACCTTGCTTCCATCGCCGCCCTCGGTAATGTTCTGTTGTCCATGACCATGTCCATGGCCACCTTCAGTGATGGTTTGCTGTCCATGAGCTTGCCCGCTCTCAGTCGCAGTGGTATCACTACCTGAGATCTCGATGGGCTTCATCTCAGGCTTCGTAACTTCTTCCTTGGGAACGGTGACAGTCAGCACGCCGTTCTCTATGGAAGCGTTGATGTGGTCAACCTTGACGTTCTCCGGCAACCTGAACCTGCGCATGAACTTGCCGCTGCTTCGTTCTACACGATGCCACTTGTCAGTCTTCTCCTCATGCTCTTTGCTCCGTTGACCACTGATTTGGATAAGACGGCCATCTTCAACTTCCACCTTAACTTCTTCCTTCTTCACCCCGGGAAGATCAGCCTTGAATACATGAGCTTCAGGAGTCTCTTTCCAATCAATGCGTGCGTTAGCGAAAGCAGAGGTCTCGCTCATGCTGTTCGATGGTGGAGCTGCAGAGACTGCGTTGAACGGGAAACCAAGGAAGGAATCCCATAGGTCAAGGGAGAATGGGTCGAAGATGTTACTGCGCCCGATGATCGACATGTTGTCAAGAAGAGTTTCAAACAATAGAAATCAATAAGAAGAAAATTGAAGGAAGCTTTGAACAATTAAATCACTCGCTGGCTTTGTTGATTGTTTGCCTACTGATCTCAATTTCTTGCTTAGCAATTGCAAAGGAGACAGAAGCTTCTAAATATAGATGTGTTTCTGAATAAGCTCCGGAAATCTGGAGAGCTCTTGAATACAACAGAGTGTTTGTTGCATGCAGTTGATGGTGATAGAGATTGCCGGAAGATGCCACCAGTTTCAAAACTTATCTGGTGTCATTCCCAATTATCTGGAACATGCTCGTAAGCCCATCTAGAAAAAAGTTCAGTTGGGCCTAATGGACCTACCAGTCAGTAAACTTTATCGGCCTGTTAAAGAGAAGCGGGAAAACGGAAATTTGCAGTTGCTTATTTTTCCCGCGCGCTCGCTCTCGAAAAGTTTTCTGAAAACATTTTGGGAAAATTTTATCTTCCCCAAATCGACCAAACTTCCCGCCACAATTCTTATCTCCCTCCTAATTTATTTCCCTCTTCTTCATAGATCCAGCCATGTTTTCTTCCCCAATTCAAATCTCTCTCGTTCTTCTTCTGTCAATCTTATTCTTGTTGCTTCCTCAATTCAATCACTCTCTTTCTTGTTCTTTCAATCTTGTCCTTGTTGTTTTTGTCGGCTCACTCGAACGACATGGGCAAGGAGAGCAAGTTGAAGAAGCCGGAGAATCTTGGAAAGGGGAAGGTGACTCCTGTTCAGGTAGCATTCATCGTTGACTGTTACCTCTCCGATAACAACTTCACCACCACACTAGAAGCTTTCCGTTCCGAAGCCTCCCACTTATTCTCCAAAACCAAATCCAAAGAGGTATTCAAGTGTTAAACCTGTGTGTTACTTTCTTAATGTCTGTGATTTTGTTGTCTGTATGGTTTTGATATTGTTGATTTTTCTTTTTTGGGTTAAAAATTGATAGGCACCGAAAGGGTTGATGGGTTTAGGAGAGATACTAGATGAGTATATAAATCTCAAGGAACAGAAATTGATTGTGGATCAAGAGAAAAGAAGAGTAGAGATTGCTTTGAAGGGTATTCAGGATGTAATGCAGGCTTACTACTCGATTCCGGCAGCATCTACGGTTCTGCTCCCTTCGTCGCCGCCTTTTATACCTAACCATTTTGTTTGTCCACCAACCGCCCCTGTAGTACCTGTTAACGTGTCTCCTCCAGGTATTGACTTGTTTTATGTTGATAATGTTTGTTAGAAATTAATGAGGTTCTGTGCAGCTAAGGTGTTTGTGAATTTGTTAATGTGAAAATCATGACTGGTTATAAGAATGCCATAGTAGTTCCCTTGCCATGAAAATAAAGTAATCTGATTTATGTGCATTGTATGATACTAATATGAAGTTTAAGCTTTTCTTTCATGTTATGTAGGTTGCTGCATTGAGAAATCCCCAAATAAACAAGTTAAATGTATGCTTTTGAAGCTAATTGAAAAGGGTTTAATCTGTTTTAGGTCAAGCAGTAGAAGGAACCCCATCCATGAGCTCTACACAAGTACCAGCCTTTCCTTTCAGACCTAGAGACACTGAATATTTGTCAACTCCAGTTCCTAGCTCATCAAACAAGAGAAAAACTTCAAAACCTGCCCCAAGGGTTCTCCCACCTTCAAAGAAAGCTTGTGTTCAGTCATTCAAGGATCCTTCTTCAAGTGGAGGTAAGAAAAGGGTTTTCTCTGTTTACTCTTTTGTGATTTTATCAAAATGTCTTGTTCTGATGTTTGCATTTTTTCCTATTTTCTTCACCAGTACCGGCACGCATGGAGAATACAACTGCAGATAAATCTGTGGCAGTTTCAGTGGCATCAAGCAGCCACCAGGGTAGCCCTTCAGCTCAGGAGTCACTAGCTGCAAAGAATCTACTCAAGCGGTCAACTAACACTCAAGCCAATTCATCTCCAAAGACTCCTCCCCAAGAACTTCCCAGCCAATCAGGACAATCTGGCGCTCGAGACAATTCATCTGTTCGAGCCAATATAGATTGTGACTCCCACGTATTTCCAGCTTCTAACTGCTCCATAGTATCTTCTAAGACTATTATTGTTAGCCCCCATAGAGGGAAAGGTTGTTATACAGTTCAAAGAAGCTACTCACTTACTTCCCCATTGAAATCTGGTTCGGAGAAGCCAAGCATAAGAGATCATGTCAAAGGGAGGCTTGATTTTGATGCTGATGTGTCGAAGAATCAGAAGGAATTAGTTAGAATGGATGGTTCATCCCCTTCAACTGATGGAGACAGTAGTGAAACCTTTGATTTTGATCTACCTGACCTTGACCTTTTTAATAGTGACTTTTCACTACAAGGACTTCTTATCGATCTAGATCTTGATTGTGAAGCTGTTCCTTCTCAGTCAACCTCAGGATCAGCTGATCTGAGTCCAGGGTATGTGCTCTTCGAAGACCAGTCTTCTATGATATTACTTGAAAGTATTATCTTGTTTTGTAACATATTCATGCATTATTTTCTATTTCCCTGATTATCTCAAACCTAATTTCAGGCATGGTGTAGAGGAAGTAGCTGAAAAAGATAATGTTGTAGCAGATCAAGGTTCTCCAATGACTTCTTTGCAAGCAGTAGCAGGTGTCCTATCAAAGGATGCAAGATTTCGAGGTCATTAGCCTTTCTTGACATGTCTTTTACTTATGTAGGCTGCAAAATATATAGGCAGCAAAGGTTTCTTTCACTAAGTCTGATAATCTCCTTGTTGCAGGCCCTGATTTGGTTACCTCTGTGAAAACTGTTACCAAGTGCATAATCGTGAGCCCTGGTAGTCTTCTATTTAGCTCATTTATGTTGTTTTCCTCTTATTTACATCTCTAGAAATTTAGTTTTGCCTAGATTTGAAGCTAATGTGTTGTTCTTTATTGTGCTTGCAGCCAAAGCTAGATAAAATTCCCTAGTGGAGCTGAGAAATTCTCTGTAGGAAGCAAACTACAATTTAAATGACAGTTTGAAGTTGTGAGGATGATTTATCAACACCAAGCTTGGGTGGCCGAATATTGATTTTGTAATTTAGTTCAGCTCCCTGTGTATATAATGTATCAATAATCCATGTTCACTTGATCAACCTGAAGTCTGTATGTAAGATCAATGTGTACGTGTTCTGTCGCTAAAAAGTAGTTGCACTGTTATTATGCTGACTTCCAGGTACTGATTTGTGTTTATTGGTCGTCTTCACATTTGATAGCAACGATGAGATTATGAAAAGTGAAACCGGCAAAGCGCAGCAATTGTTGATAGGTCTATTCCGTACTCAAATTCACAAGAAAGGCATCGATCGTCGAGGCTTCACTGAAGATTATGTTATTATTATCGCTAACCGCTAGACTGTGTTGTCACGGCGTTGATATTCATGTGTTCATCTGGTGCGATTGTGTGTGTAAAACGAAAGAGATTGAACTCCAGATTCCATGCAACGTATGTGCGAATTAAAATGTCGCGTCCACCCGTCCGCCAGAAGGAATGAAGACGAGTCAACTAACTCGACTCTGATCGCATACCGACTCGAACGCGAAAACGTTCATTCAATTCATAGAAGAAGAGGAAGCACAAAATCTTCCAAGCAAAGGAGTCGACGTTAAATTTCAATGGAAGTTGCTTAAGAAAAAACTGACTTGCACACAACAACCTACAGCTCGAACAATGGAAGAAACTTCGTCCGCCATCCATGTTCATTCCAGCTACCTCAAGACTTAGCAACAACTGACTGATTCCATCGAATAATATATGATTCGCTAATTACTTATTTAGTTAAAAGTCATTCTTAACTAAAGAAAGCAACATGTCTGTACACGTTCAGTTGAACCAGTTTATAAATTAGCTACAATGTTTATTTATTGCAGTTAATTCTTATTGGCTGAGTTAGATAGATGGTAGATGAATATTTAGAAAGTGAGACAGAGCCGCCAGTAACAGAATCGCAAATTGCTAATGTTAAAATAAATCACCTAAGCGAAGGCAAAACTCCGAAGCGCGTTTAAGTTAGAAACTTGAAAAAGTAAAAGCGTGTCTTATTTAGAAGAAGAAGAAGAAGTCATTTAAGTCACCGGCTTATAACCTTTTATATTCAATATTTGCTTTATATATATAACTCAAAGAGCAACAACAGGTAGCTAGACATTCATTCCCAATTCCTAAAAATTGTCCAACATTTCTCTGCCTCACGTTCTCCAAAAGTCAAACAGACCCCTTTCATTCCAACAAACAACAATTAATGGCCTTCTCCTCCAAGATCTCCTTCGCGCTTCTCGTTTCTCTGTCTCTCCTCCTCCCTTCTGCTCTAGGTACTACATCAAACTTTTTCTTTTCTCTTCTTTTTTTTTTTTTCTTTTCGCATGATCTCTTCTGCATTCATGCATGGCTAATTTTGAATTAGTTGTACTTCATAGTTAATTACAGATATTAACTTTGTTACAGGAGCTGGAGTGGAATGTGAAGATTTGCCGAAAGACTTGTGCTCGTTCGCGGTCTCGTCAGAGTCGAAGAGATGTGTTTTAGAAAGCTCGCCGCAGAGAGGCGGCGGAGTGAAGTACCAGTGCAGGACATCAGGGGTGAAGGTGGATAGGATGTCCAACTACGTTGAAACAGATTACTGCGTCAATGAATGTGGCGTCCGTCGTAACACCGTCGGTATCTCGTCAGATTCTCTCCTTGAACCTAACTTCATTGCCAAACTCTGCTCTCTTAACTGCCATGAGAACTGCCCAAACATCGTCGACCTTTACTTCAATCTCGCCGCAGGAGAAGGTACGTAATCAGTAAGCAGATTCATTGTGTTCTGTAAACCGATAGCAATAGATCGAGTGCCGTTGCAGATGTTGATTGACGGAGATATTATTTTTTTTTTATTTGGTTTATTACAGGAGTTTTCCTTCCTGACTTGTGTGAGGCGCAAAGGTTAAACCCACGCCGGGCAATGGCGGAGGTTTTGAGCTCTGGTGGTGTAGCACAAGGGCCTGTCTCCGGCAGCCTTGTTTCCTCATCTCTTGCTCCGTCGCCGGCTTCCTTCTAAAGCATGATCACATTGCATGTAGAGATGAGATCATAATAGTTCTGTAGAATCTTTGAAGGGATTATTCGTGCGCTTTGTTGAAATATTAATAAAAGCATGATCACATTGAGATCGTGCGAGTCGTGATGTTTTGAATAATTTTTCTTGTAGGAAAAACAATTAAAAAAATATATATGTACGTCTCTGTTATGTACGTTCATTTGATTCAGTATATTAACAACAATATATATTCCAAAAATAAAAAACTCCTCATTCATTTCTTCTCTGATTTGAATTGTATTATAGAACAGTTGAATTAAGTAATTAGTGAACTGCTTTGTTCTTCTTCTTCGTGTTCTAGTCATAGATTTAAAACTCGATACGGACCGAAAACCGACGATCCAGCATCGATTTCGGGTCGAGTTAATATAAAACCGGATCGCGCGAGCGACCCGGTAAGACCTGGGTCGATCCGGCCGGATCCCAGATCAACTCGGTGATCCGATTGGGCGGATCGACCCGATTTTAGTATTTTAAAAAAAATATATATATGTTTATTTAAAATAGAAAAGTATTTTTATTAGCATTCTAAAATATGCACTTTATTGGATACTCTTCCATTACTAATTTATTTTTTTATTTTTTTATATTTTATTAGAAATTAATAAATAAATAAAATATAGGGTAGATAATTTATTTTTGTAATGCATAAAATATAAAAATTTTACTATATGTTAGATTTTACTATTGTTTTAAGTACTGTAGCTGAACTATATATATATATATATATAATTTTAAAAATATATTCAATATTTTTCGTATACAATTAATTATAATTTTTTAATAGTTACTATTAAAAATATTATATAATATATATAATTATATTTATATATTAATATTTATTTAATAAATTTAATTTGACTCAATTCGATGATCTGTTCTGTTATCCGGTGATCTGATAATTTTTTCGGATTATATACCGGGTTGGATTTTAAAATTATGGTTCTAGTGATCTATTGAATTGAACTTTCTTGCTCACCTCTGCTTATGTGATGGCCCATGCTGCAGTAGTCCGGGCGGCCCAACAATAAATAAACTATTATTTACTTACTAAACTGCCACTCTCTGCCATAGATGTGGATAATTATTTATTATTCTACAGATGCGCTTTTTTGGTTTTGAAAATAAATTTTTTGAAAAGTAAATTTTTAAGAATGAGTTGTTAGAAATAATATTGTTAATAATGATATATTTTTTTTATTAAAAAATAAGTTGAAGTGACTTTTTATATTTTTTTAATAATAAAAAAATGAATTAAAAATTATTTCTTAATAAAAAAAATAATTTCGGTGTAAAAAAAATGCACATTATATATATTCTATTTCTAGCTATACACTTTTATTTTACAGTATATCCCCATTAGTAACTGATACGATTTATCAAAACACGACATTTTATTAACTAATAAGAAATGTTAGCCCGCAAAAGACACCACTGTTAACAGAGAGTTGGATATTCATATTTCATAATACAAGTGGGCCAAACATAAAAAAATAAAAAAACCGTATTACCAAACAATTTCTTCCCACCAAAAAAGAAAAAGGAACAAGAAAGAAGTAACAGAACTCAATTCGACTCCGGAATTTCTAGCTACATAAATAAATAGACAACAACCTCGAATTAACATTTCGGGAAATCCGGCGGCGGCGGAGGCAGCGTTGTCTCCGACGTTCCTCCGTTCTCCACAACAAACGCCGTCGCTAGTCCGCTCGAAATGTGCGCGTCTAAGTGGCAATGCATGATCCACACACCTTCATCAATTCGTTAACAAATTAATTAAAACAGAATGGAATTTGTTATTCGGAGCAAAACACAGCGTGCATGGATTTGATTTATTCCATTTTGATTACCTGGATTGTTAGCAACGAAACGAATCACAGCCCAGCCGCCGGTAGGAACTGCGACGGTGTTCCTGATCTGAGGGTTAACCAAATTATAACTCGTCTTCCCCGTGGAAGGATTGAAATTCCCAAACCCTTGTGCGAGAACGAAGAAATTGAACCCATGGAGATGAACCGGGTGGTTCTCAATCCCGATCACCGCAGTGTTCTGAAGAACGATCTCAACCGTCGCGTTGAACTTCAGCTCAATCACCTTCGTTGCCTTCACCGTCGGCAACAGTTCCGGGTTCAAACTCGTCGATATATCCGTGAAGTTGAAGAATTTAGCGGGAATTCTGGGAAAATCGGTAGTGAAGATTCCATTCACACCTTTGAACTTCGCTTCGAGTAACGAAACCTTCGTCGGTAATAGAAAGGAAACGTTGTTCATGCTGGTGCTTAATTGCCCTTGAGCAGGGTTGCATTTCGGTTGATTATTGCCGCAGGGGGCAAGGCCGAACCCGATCGTGATGAACAACTGTTCGTCGACGGTGAGCGGAACTCTGGGGGTTTCAGGCAATTGCAGGCTTGTCAGACTTGTGTAGAACTTCTGAGCTGTTGCTGTGTCGTTGAACTCCGGCATGGAAGGCATCACAGGTGGAGATTTCACATTCGGGTACGGTCTGTTTTTATACTCGATAATTCCCGTCGTCGTTGTGTTGCCGAAGGAAACGGGCAACGGCGATACCGCGCTCTTGTATGATTTTGCAGCCATGTAGTACCGGCCGGGAGTTGCATCGGCGACCATGATGACGTCAACGGTTTGACCTGGACCTGTGACGATGACATCAGTGGAGTAAGGAGTTGTGTAGGTTGCGTCAACGGCAACAATGGTGAACCTATGTCCGGCGATCTTGAAGAAGAGCTGTGTACTGAGTGCAGCATTGATGATACGCAGCAGGTATGTTTTCCCTTGTTCCACTTGTAGCTTATATGTATCTGCTCATATGCGCACATACACGCATACGTGAAAAAAAGATTTAGAAGTAAGTTATGGGAATTTTAATACAAACTTCAGTATCTGAAGTAAATTATACACACTTTTATCGGAACATTTGTAGAGATCACCAGGCATTCCGTTGATAGTGTATGCGTCGGAGATGTTAGGAGGATTCCCACTAGCCAAGGATTCTCTATCAACATCGACAACGTTGGCATCCCACCATTCACCTATAGAACTCTGGCATTTGCACATCTTATTCCAAAATACCAAACATTTTGCAAAATTAATTCATGAAACATATACGATTACCTAGCAAGATAGGAATTTCCTTGCAAGGTTGGGGGAATGGATAGTGTTTGCCATGTCTCGGCTTGATGATTAGAGCACCATACACAGTTGCCCGGAGCATGGAGTAATGGGCATGCCACCAAAGTGTGCCTTGTTGACCAGTGATGGTGAACCTGTATCTGTACTTACCTCCTGGCTGTATCGGGCATTGCGTAACGTAGGCTGGCCCATCCGCCCAAGCACTTAGCATTTGGAATACACCGTGCCTGTATGTGTTGGTGCCAAAATAAAATTCATGATTTGCGCGAGAACAACTAAGTCGTTTAATGGTAATTCGTTAAGGTGGATCTAACAGTCCTAGTTTGTACCAATGGATGGATATGTTGTAATGAGACTCGTTGATGACATGGACAACTACGGTATCACCCTCCCGTGCGACAACTGTAGGTCCTGGAAATTGCCCATTGACTGCAGTGATGATTCTATTGTTGCAGAGCTTGTTTATTTCGAGATTTCCAACCTGAGACATTAGTCAAATCTCATAAGCACAAGATTTTTCTTTTTTTCAACATATGCAAATACCAAAATGTTTAAACATATGCAAATAGGTTTTTCTTTCTTGCTCAGAAAATTCAACGGCATTTAATTAGAGTGTGATACTGCGTGTATGGCGTTGCTTTTGGGGACAAATATAACTGCTGAGAAAGACTCATCAGCTGATCATTAACTTGAATCAGCAATAATGCCATGGGCGAAAAGCTAGCTAAGTACAATGATTAGATAAGAAGCTTGATATAAAAGCAAGAATCTTATCTATGCATCCTCAAATTTAATGCAGAAGGTAGAATTGAACTTCAGTTTAGTAGTTGGATGAGTTTGGTTTCTTAGTAGTTTCCAATGATGAACTCCATCCAGCTAGCTAGATAACATAGAAGCATCCACAATGTAGGCAAAACTTGTAGAACTTAAATAAATTCTAATTAAACAAATAATATGAAAGCATGAGAAACGAAAGAAGGTGATAGAGCTTAATTTGATGAAACATGATATACACGTACATGGAAGGTGTGCTCGAGGGTATCTGCATATGCCACTGATGCGCTAACACAAAGAAGACAAGCGAATGAAAGTAGAACAGGGCAGACTTGATACTTCTCCATCTTCAAGCAGTGAGGACTTGAAAATGGAATCGAAATGTTTTGGTTGGTCTAAGCTGACGAGTTAAACATGCATCTCATTCTCCTTTATATAAAGGAGAACATACATTTCCAATAACATTCTTATCATCAGCATTGCTTGAAAACTTGGAAAAATCATATATGAAAGTGACATTCCGTTTACTTGATTACTCATTAGTTATTTGGATAACTGCAGGATATAGAACAGCAGGAAGCAATAGCTGATTAGCATACGCGTTACTTGTCCCGCTGGTGAGTTCATTTTGAGGATGTCCGACTTACTTGATCACAGCTGGCAAGATTAAGACAGGGTAGCTAGCTAAACCATTAACATTACAAGCTTTCAGGATAGTCGAAATGTATCCTGAATTACTGAACTATCATTTAACTTGAGAACGAATTAATCCGGCAGTTTTCTTTTGCTGTGTCCAGCAGAAGCTATAGAGTTGATGATTGAAAAGTGGCGAGTGCGGAATGCAGCTGCTGACAGGTTCCTTGTTACTTGTTTGTGAATAATTTTATAGCTCTCTGATTATGCAAATAATGGCTTCATTTACTTGAATGTTGTTGAATCACCATGGAGAATCAATTCAAGTCTTGCAAATTGCTATTCTATATATGTTTTGTCGGCCCGTCCATATTTAAACCCAAAATGACATAAAATAAATTTCACCCTTTTATTCAATTGTTCTTTGAGCAATACAAAGTTCTAATTTCTGTAGGTACACATCCAAATTCCTATAACACGCATGCTTTTTCATTTTACAATCAAATGATTTTGGGATAAAAAGAATAAAATTTTTCAACAAACTATATGTAGCTATCTAGCTAGTTACTTCAATTCCCTCCTCGAGCTTATAGGAGAAAATTAAATTAAAGATAATTAAGCTTCTTCATCAATTTTAACATTTCGGCAAATCGGAAGGTGGCGGCGGGAGCGTCGTGTCCGGCGTTGGACCGTTATCAACTTCGAACGCCATCGCCAGTCCCCACGGCAAGTGCACGTCGAAGTGGCAGTGGAAGAACCAAACACCTTCAGTTAAAAAACATTCATAAAACATATTCATTTATTTGCAGCTGGTTTAATCTTACGGTAGAGAAAAAGATAAAAATTAAAGTTACGTACCTGGGTTGTCGGCAACGAATCTTATAACAGCCCAACCGCCGGTTGGTACGCCGATGGTGTTTCTTATTTGGGGATTAACCAAATTAAAGCTTTTCCTTGCCGTCTTGACATCGTAGTTTCCGAACCCTTGCGCGACAACAAAGAAGTTAAATCCATGGAGATGCAGGGGGTGATTCTCCGCAGCGACCAACGCCGTGTTCTGCAACACGATTTCCACTGTCGCGTTGTACCTCAATCTCTTCACCTTCGTCGCCTTGGATGTAAATATCAGTGACCGGTTAAAACTCAAGCTCGGATCTGTGTAGTCGAAAACCAGTGGCGGCTTGTTGGGGAAATCTCTTGTGTAGATTCCGGGAACTCCCCCGAAGTGTGCTTCTAAGAGGGACAGTTTATCCGGGAACGCGAACGACACGTTGTTCATGTCGGCGGCGATAGCACCGTTGGAAATGTTGCATCGCGGCTGGTTTCCACGGCAAGGGGCGAAACCGATTCCGAACGTGATGAACATCTTCTTGTTAATCTTGAGAGGAACTCTAGGAACACCTGGAAGCAGGAGGGAAGTTAGATTAGTGTAGAACCTGTGAGCCGTCTGTGTGTCGTCCAGTCCTGGGAGTAAAGGCATGATTGGAGTCCCGATTCGCGGAGCTTTTGCGTATTCGACGATTCCGGTAGTGGTGGTGGTGTCAGCTGGGACACCGATGGCACTAACGTACGCTCTGGCGGCCATGTAGTACCTTCCTGGCGCAGCGTCGGCAACCATGAGGGCGTCGACCGTCTGGCCAGGAGCGATAACAATGACATCGGAGGAGTAAGGAGTAGTGTAGCTTGCGTCGACAGCGACTACTTTGAATCTATGGCCGGCAATTTTGAAGAAGAGCTGGTTATCGAGTGCAGCGTTGATGATCCGGAGCAAGTAGGTCTTCCCTTGCTCGACCTTCAGCTTGTAAGTTCCGTTACTAGAGCAAGGGTAGAGATCGCCCGGCTGACCATTGATCGTGTAGGCGTCGGAGGTATTCGGCGCTCCGCCTCTCTCTAACGCGTCTTGCTCTAACTCCACGACGTTTGAATTCCACCACTCACCTTCACAATTATTTATTTACCCTCCTCTTATTAGTCAAAAACAAATAATTCCCATTATTAATTATCAGTTACGCATTAGTAATTAATTTTACCTACCAAGCATTAGTGTGGCTTCTTTATGAGGTTTAGGGAAAGGGTACAGATTTCCGGGTTTTGGTCGGATAATGAGAGGGCCGTAGACGGTTGCTCGGAGGACGGAAAAATGGGCGTGCCACCAGAGCGTTCCTTCTTGGCCGGTGATGTTGAACCGATAAGTGTACTTGTTTCCTGGCATGATAGGACATTGCGTAACGTAGCTTGGTCCATCTGCCCACGCAGTCAACCGCTGAAATATTCCATGCCTGATATATATGATCACAAAATTAATCACAGTACATTGAGATCGTTGTCGAACTTTTTTTTTAAAGAAAATTAAAAAAGAATATAAACATATAAATAAATTACGAACCAGTGAATGGAGATATTGTAAGGGGAGATGTTGACGACGGTGATAACAAGGGTGTCACCGTCGTGAACATCAAGCAATGGCCCCGGAAACTGGCCGTTCACAGCGGTGATGACCCGGTTTTGGCAAAGTCTGGAAACAGTCAGATTTCCAACCTACGTACAACCGTCAAGAACAATTAAGATGATTAATAGTATTAAATCTAATATCTTAATTAGAAGTTACCTAACTAAGTCAAAGTTTGACAAAACACTGAGACGTCTTTGTTTATAATTAGAAAAGGTGTAACAACGTGACGAAACACAGACAGAGACGGAAAAGGAAGTTGTTGTTGTTGGATTAGTTAAAGTGCTGCAATCATTCCTAGCTGCTTAATTGCCATTTGTAACAATTAAATAAGCTTTCTTGTTTACTACGTAAAACCAAGGACTACAGAAAATTTCTAACTTCATGGATTACTACGTACGTAAAACCATATACTCTTATGTATATCGATCATATATAGCATGCATGGTTAAAATAATAAACTTTCTATTATTAGTTTTTTGACGAAGGTTTCTAAACTCTAATGCACGCATGAAGCTGGATATTAAGACGAAAACATGAAAGCAATTCAATATTCCTCATGCATGAAATATATAACAGCACTAGAGCTAGTAGAGCTAGGGAAATGGAACATATACATGAAAGGTTTGCTGAATGACTGCTGCATTAGAAACTGATGCCGAAGAAAAGAGCGCGCATGCTATCATCAATAACAAAACCCTCAACATCTTGATCGACAACAAGATACAATGAGAGCGCGCCAGAGATTGAGAATGGAGAAGACAAAAAACTTCAGCTATGTATATGGAAGATTGGGTACGAAGAACTTAAATTGATCTATCGATCGCTTGCTAGCTAGCTAGCTCTTTATTGATATATGTGGAATGGGAGACACAAACATGGGAGGACATATATTTATAGACAACTAACTGAACAAGAAAGGAAGGGTTTCGATTATAGGAATATTAATTAGGTTTCTTGCGAGAACTTTCAAGTCGATTTTTTTTAACAAAATTAATGCCAGATCAGGTGTAACACTACAGTGAATGTTTGATCGAATTTCGTTATCTAATTTTAATTGTCAAAAGAAGCTAGCTGTAGCAGGTGAATTTTAATCTTATATATATATTCCCATCAAATCTGTTATAGATAAAACTACTTACTTGTTAGGTTGAAATTTCCTTCGACAAGTTTTAGTTATTAGTAGTTAGAACATTGAGCAAGAAATTTGAATCGTCTTTGATAACAATAGTGCTATTCATAGTCGAAAACTTGAACACATACTTCATTTTCTGCGTTGTTGTTGAATATATGTGGATCATATCAAAATCGTAGGTCACCAACTTCTCAGAAAAGAAGTTTCATTGAAAGATCACTAAGATTTATCTCGAAAAAGCTGAATATAATTAATTAGTTAGTTTAATTATAACAGCACATTAATTCTCTTTACTGTAGAAGACAGAATATATATATATAATTAGTTCTACCAACTTCTCTGCAGCTGATGATGACATCGGCTTAATTTGTCAGAAATTTGAAGCTAGTTGGCAATTTGACAAAGAGAACTAATTATCATTCAAAAAGAATGCAATGTTCAATATATTCGTCGATCTTTATTAATTTTCCGCCCATAAGAAAAATGATACGTACGTAGAAATTAACAAATTAAGCATGCATCAAATAGTTAATTAATTCTTAATAGGATTTGGCTTGTTATTATATAAGAATAACAACAGCACTGCAAGAAACTAATCAAATTCGTGCACTGAGTCTATCTTCAAGTACTAAAGTCAATACACTGTTATCTGAAACACGAAGTAACAATCAACTAAAATACCTACACCCTTAACTTAGAAGAGTACTCCACCTTGACTTTCGTTAATGATCGAGAACGTAGAACACTTTTTTTTTTTTTTTTTGGTTTGTTGTTTTTTTAAAAGAACAATATATGCATGCAGAAACAAGCACAATATTGACTTCAATAAATCCGAGAGCTATCAGCCAAGAACTGGTCTATCGATTGGTTGGTTACTTGTGGGTAATCTCAATCTCTACCTACTTTGAAGTTTGTTCTTATTCTTTGACTAGCTACTTTCGCATGCAGCTGTTACTAAAATAATCTCAATCATTATCAACGGTTTAATCCGAACCAGCTTTATCCGTGCTTCGCAAGTATTTGTAAACAAGTACAAACAACTCTGAAAGCTGACTGACTGACTCTGACAATTAATTGTATCTCATTCGTTCCTGATTCATTCATATAAATTAAGCTTGTTCAACTTTGCATGAGCAGGCTTTTTCTAAAGATTTCCTGTATATCTATTAGTAATAAGTATTTCTTCAGCTTGTAACTTACGGCACGTTTAGCATTGCTAAAAGAATAAAACTTTGAAAAAAAGATAATCTTTTTTAAAAGTTAAAAACTGTTTGCTATTGTTTTGGATTAAAAAATATGCTGATACACATAGAGGGCCGGAAACAATTGAAAAAGAGAAAAAAAAAATAAAGTCATCGAAAAATAATTAAGGCTCGCCGGAGAAGTTTTAGCCGGAGATAGTCTCATCAGAACTAGAGGCCTGTGAGGACGTGTCAAGCCTGCACGGAATGCAAGACTTAGAAGGCACCGGAGGGTGCCCTCTAAGCGCCTGACCATCTAGGTGCCAGGGCGCGCAACATCAAATTATGCTTTGACGCGAAATACTATTTTAGGGCACTTCTTAAAAAGTGTTTGGGCGCGTCAAAATTGCACCCGGCGCATCCGAAAGGCGCCCGGATGCAGCTTGGGAGGTGATTTAATTGGGTTTTTATAAAAAATAAGAGTTGTATTTCAATTAAAATTTCACTTGTAAGAAACTTTATCTATAAATTAGTGAAGTCTAGATTAGAGAAAGCACTGTGGAATTGAATAACAAAGTAGTTTAGTTGGTTTCTTATCTAACTATACTAGTCCTAGCAACAGAAATCAAAGTGTATTTTTTCATATGCATATAATAAGTCTACAACGTATTAATTTATTTATGTCTTCTAATTTGAAAAAAGAAAATTTTATAGCACCTTAGAAAATATTTTAAAGTTGGAAATAAGGGTTGCGTCCAACAAGACCTTAAGCTAATTAATTGTTAGACCTTTGCAGATAGGATCAGATTATAGCAAAATGGTCAAAGATGGTGCTCGAATAAAAAAATATAACTAGTTAGTTCGTTGGATTAAATCCAAATTAATAGCAAAAGAAAAGAGATATTATGTGAGTAAAAAGTTGAGCTAGCTAAACTTAATCTATAGAATATGACTCATTTCGAGTTGGACTAAGAGTGCGTTCTTTTACAGATCAAAGTTATTTTTTTTTTACTAATAAGTTATTTTTAATTCATTTCGTATTACAAAAAGAATATAAAAATCATTTCAACTTATTTTTAAATACAAAAAAAATATATCACTTTCAATAATCCTATCTCTAAAAATTCATTTTCAAAAAAGTGCACCCTAAATTAAACTCTAACTCATAAGGTTAACAATCAACACTTTTTAATGATATCATATTTAGAAATGCCAAAAAAAATTATCGATTTATATATAAAAATATTAACTTTAAATAATCGGTTAGTTATTTTGATACGAGAAGTCAATCCAACATTGCGTTTGATGTTTGGGCTCTTGTGTTGCTCTTCTCGTGTACATTTCTTCTCCGACCAAATAAAATTAGAGAATTTTAAAAGAAAAAAAACTAACGCTCTTAATATTTGTTGGGCCGAATTGAATTGTTCTCTGCTAATACTGTTCTTGTAAAATGGCCCATCAGCCCAGTTCTATTGTCAGCCCGAAACATTTCGCCGTTAAATTATTTCGCGCCCATGCTTCTTAACTCATCGTCTGCGCTTACTTCTATATCTTATAAAAAAGGGTCCTGAACAGAAAATAAAACAGCCGACTTATTTCTTGCTTCGATCTTTTCTATTAAACAACCTGAGTTGCAAACTTATTCCGATAAAACCTTTTCAGCGGCTGCTCGTTTTCACAACAGTTATAGAAACAAACAAACAAGCAGAGAAACCATGGTGATGGTCCCACCGTTCAATCTCCTCCGCTGCCACCGGAGGGAGCAGCGGCGGTTGTTGAACCTTCAAATGTGACAGTTAAAGGATAACAGGAGAATGTTGCCACGTCAGCGATGGCGGCGATAACCGGAGAAGAACTTGTAGGCGTTTCCTCAGCGGCAGCTGCGGTGGAGGATAGAATGAGGGGCCGTGGTCGCTGGAGGAAGATGCGGTGCTGAGCACGTTGGTGGCGAAGTTTGGGGCGAGGAATTGGAGCTTGATTTGAAGGGGAGTTCCGGGACAGTCTGGAAAATCTTGCCGTCTCCGATGGTGCAACCAGCTCGATCCATTCGTAATGCGAAAGCCATTCACTGGTACGAGAGTGAACTGCAAATTTGAAATTCTGGTTCTTTTGTTCCAGCACTTTACTCTTTAGATTTTTAGTTCTGCTTTTTATGAAAAACAACAGGTTCTGATTTTGGTAGTATTACTAGCTAGTCGTGTGTTTTTGTAACACCAGTGGTGCGCCTGGTGTAGTTACTTAAGAATGCCAGTGATTTAGAGGCAATGGAGTTTGAGAATGCTGTGCAGGATATTCTCAGATAGATTTAGGTGCAAGGAAATTTCCAAAGAGGCTTTCTTATGTGATTTAGGATATCTTGGGTAGCAATTTAAAATTTTAAGAAGACAGCTAGTGATTTACTATTGGTTATTGTGATCCATGAAATTTTGATCTATCATAATATGGAAATTGTTTTAATAAAAAACAAGCATCACCTTCTTTGTTTGAGAGAAGATCATAGAATATAGAGGATTAACCGGGGAAGTTTGTTCACTTTGCTTGAAGTTTGAAACAACTAAAATCTTCGTGTCTTTGCAATCGAAGGATGGGTCTGTATGTCTATTTTCAATTTGCTGCATTTCTTTTGCTTTGGTTAGTGGAAATATTGTTATGTTATTAGATTCGAGATAATCTTGCTGCCCATAGGGAGATTTTCTCATTATTTTACTTGAAATGATACATGGAATTTCAGTTGCTTAAGCAAGCAACTGCATACATGTCTTTCCATAGTGACTTAACATCAGCATGCATGAGTGGAGTGCTGAGTTCTAGTCTCTTAACACTCTTGCCGTCCTTAATTGTTTATATTCTGATTTCATCAATTGGCTATTTGATAATTACATACTGGTAACTCTTTTATTTTTACAGATGAAGACGATAGGACCAAAATTGCTGCTCATGCTATCCATGGCAACAAATGGGCAGCAATTGCAAGGCTTTTAGAGGGCAGGAGAGACAATGCTATGAAGAATCATTGGGATTCCACTTTGAGGTGCAGTTTCGTTGAGGCAGAACGCCTGAAAGCAGCTTCTGATACTGCACTGAATGCTAGCATTGCCAAAACAAAAGGATCTTCAGATGAAACTCCGTCCCATGGAGATGTAAATTCTTTCAGATCACTGGAAGGGAGAGAAGTAGCTTCAAATGATACCATGTTCATCTTGAAGATGAGCTAATTGTTATAGAAACACACTCACTGCCTGCTGCAGGAGATCCTCATACTCTATTTCATCCAGTTGCTGTAGCCAGTGCTTTCAGCCTGTATTATCTCCTGTCTGCTCAGTATAGCGAGTCTCTATTGTCATGCCCGAAAACTATGCAAGGGTTGCCGTTCCAAGCTTTGCAACCCGTTGGGCTGGCCTTCAAAGTGCTTGAGAGCTTCTCTGTTGAGCCCCAGGTGCCTCTCACTGTGGTCATGGTTGCTGGGAGAACCATGAAGCTCTTCGATGGGGCCTGAAGTTGTAGATTTTGAAGAGCCTCCTCCAATTTTGAGTCATGAATTGGCTTCAGTTGCAACTGAATTAAGCAGCACTGCATGGCGCAAAAGTGGCTTGTAAAGCACCTGTAGCAAAGGATTTGATAGTTCATTGACTGCATGTGTAATGAGATATAGCATGGAGAGATAAGTTATGTTAAAACGTAGATCATTAAGGGATGAAGGTGCAAGTGTTTGACCTGAAGTCAACAAAACTGAAATCATGCCGGGAGCAAAAGAGCTGTTGTTGGATTGCATTCTGGCTCTGGTTAACCTGTTCAAGGAACTCTCGGTTGTCAGATTGACATACTGAGTCCTTGTGTGCTTTGGCATGCAACATCTTCCTAGACCGGAAAAGGCGTTCTTTCTTGTTTGTTTATTTCAGATTTATATTGTTGTAATTTACGTCATTAGATAAGAGGTGCGGCAAACACATCTAGCGTATTGTTATGGGATCAAAGGAAGACTTTTTTATTGTTTGTTCACGGAGCCAGTATTACAGATTGTGACTATGCTCTTCTACTTCATTTGTATTCTAAAATCTGAATTCATACTGTTTTTCATGGTGTACCTGTGAATTAGGTAAAAATTTGCAGGGATAACATGGCAACCTCACTGAGAAAAGGTGGATATGTTTACATGTATGTCTTCTAATGTTAAGAGCTTTATCTTCTGGCAACAACTTAATTGTAGTAGATTACCTGTTCCTCTTTCAACTACTACCACATAATCCACCAGCTCAACGTGGAGTTGTTTTCAGAAAATACTATCAGGGAAATGGACAATGTCTCTGTTCAAAAAACGCATGCAGGCAAATGGACACTGAAAAATTATAGTTGTTAAGAGTTTTTGGTGTATGTTTAACCCTTATGCTTCACTTTTTATACTTAAAAAAATTACTTTTGATTCACTTTTATCTATACAAAACAACAAAGTTACTTTTAACTTATTTTTTCTCATATAAAATAAAAATTTTAACTCTCCTTTTAATAATACAATTTATATAATTTATTTTTTTTATCACACACTTTCTGTGCAGATAATAATGTTTGTTATCCTTCTATAAACCTGCATTACACAGACCAAATAATAATAATAAAATAATACAACACTGTCCTTTGAGGTCCCATCTTATGAAACTATTAGAATCTAAAAAAAGACCATGCATCGACTGGTAATTAACCACGACCTCTATCATGGATGAAACCAAATCAAGATTTCAGTCCTAAATGAGTTTTTGTTGTTAGTAAAGCAGCTGCAATTGTTATATATATATATATATATGTATTTACTTATTAATAAGTAATAACCGGTCTCTCTCTCTCGTCTCTTCTCTTCGCAACAAAACTGAACAAAGAATGGAATAGCGAGTGAATGAGTCGGTCACAGTCTTTCTCTTCTCTCTTTTTTTTTTTTTTTTTTTTTGTCCTTGAGTCTTTTCGTTGTCCATGGCTTGAACAACAATCCCAATACCAACAACTACAAACCAAAACACATTTCATTTCTTTCAAACTCTCCTTTCTTTTTTTCTCTTTTCCTGCCCTGTCTTGATCTTCATGACACATCATTCTCTGATATTTTACACTTTTCATTTCTTTCGATAAGTTTTTCTTCTTTCCTTCCTTCCCATTGGCTGTCTTCTCGCGTTCTTGCCTCTTGGTCTTCTCTCTCTGTATAATCATGCATTTCGTTCTCTTCAAGATTCAATTTTTTTAAAGGAATGTGTTAGATATTAGCTATCTTGATTTTGGGTATTTCTCTGATTGTAGAAATGAAGCTGATTTCAACTTCAGAATCTCACCTTTCTACTGCTTTCACCAGTTGCTGTAGTTCCCTCTGAATCAAAAAACTTTTTGGAGGATTGGTTTTAGCGTTTTGGGGGAGAATGAGAACTAAGGGACAGAAGTCTGTCAAAAGCCTCGACATTGAGTTTCGCCGTTCAACTGATGGCGGAGACAGCGATGGAAGCGGCGGTTGTTTCTCCGACGCCGATGAACAGCACTCATGGCATTCGCAGTGTGGTTTCCACTGCGCCGGATCGTCTTCGTTTGACGAATTCCGGTGTTCTAATGCCACTAGCTACGAGATAGGTGGAGTTCCTGAAGCCTGCAGGAGCTCTTGTGTCTCTGAATTTTCAGCAGATGTTGATCTGGACGGTAGTGTTCAGGAGTTCAGGATCGATTTGGCCAGAGCAGTGGAGAAGGATTGCAGAATTTGTCATCTCGGTTTGGAGAGTGCAGCGCCGGAATCCGGCGTTGCAATTCAACTGGGTTGTTCCTGTAAAGATGATTTGGGAGCTGCTCATAAGCAATGTGCCGAGACATGGTTCAAGATCAGAGGAAACAAGTAAGTATACCACTAGACATCTTTGATTTACAATTTTCTCAAGTTTTAGCAATTGTGGTTGTAGGATTTAGACAAGTTCAACCTTTTTTTGGTAACTCGCTAGATTATTTAGATTTAAGATCATTGTTGATGAACATAGTTATTTAAAATTCTTGGTAGTTTACGACGTATGAGTAGATATTGCTGGTAAATTATCCAAATTTGAAGTGGATCTTTGTTCTATTATTGGAAAAAGCAGAGTGGTAGAATGTAGTAGGATCTATCATGTGCTAAAGGTATTTGCCATTTGATTAAAACAAAAGAGTATGATTTCGTGAACTTAAAGGACAAGCATGTCTCTGCTTTGATGTAATGAGGAAAACATAAAAGTGAAAGTAAAAGCACAGATTATCATATCGAAGGCATCAAGTTGTAATCTGGCATGTATTACAAGAATTATCAATACAATGTTCAAGATTCTTCTGTGGACCGGACCATGTCTCTCTTTCCCCAGTTTAACCTTTATATATGGCTTAAGTATCAAGGGAGAAGAGCTTTAAGACTCAAAGTAGACTACCAATCTAAATCTCTTGGCAGGTCATTCAACAGTTTGCAGGTGTTTCCAGACTGTAGCATTAATTGGCACCTTTATGATGTACACTAGCATTAACCATTTGTTTCACTGATCTAGACAGTAAATTGCAATCAGTGGCTTACGTTTTCAATCTTCAATTCAGTATCTATTCCTAATACCTTTTCTACTATGTATTAGAATCAAGTGAGTTGTTTGTTCTTGGTTCTTACGTCAGTAATGCTGGACTAGATGTTTCTGGAACTTCCATCATATCCAGAGAAACAAAAGGAGAGTGCATTTAAAACCTACAAAAGCGACTGACAATGTCGCTAAAGTAACAACCTTGATCAAACTATACCTCTCTTTCTGTGGAACCTTAATTTCAACGCTTATGTTTCTTGTTTATATAAGCTGCAAGGTGAAGTGAGAAATCGGATGCAATGCAATTTCCTAGTGTCGCCCATTAAGAGGCATAAGATTTATTTGAAGTGCAACATATTCAAGGACATGGTTGAGGCATTTCTAGCCTTAAGACGAAGAATTTTTGTTATCACAACTGCTGGTGGAGAAATTTCTTCTCTGCTGTATGCAAATGCGATTTGTTGTATATGCAAGCTCAACACTTTAGTAGATAGATACCAACAGTCTGACATTCTTACAAACTATTAAATGAAGAAGTTGAAAGGAGCTTATATCTAAATGTTGATAGCTCATAGAAAGTCTATACACGCTAGATTTTTCCATGGCTCAACTTTCACGCGTTTACGAAAGTCATGAAATTGCAGACCCTTGATCACTGTCTCTTTGGTCAATTCTGTGTAGCCGGCATCTCTTTTATTGTCTCACAGATAGTGTTATTGAGACAAAACTTATCAGCTGAATTTGAATACATATTTGAAAACTAATGTCAATCAGGTGTCATTATTTATTTTAAAAGCAGGTTCATCCATGATGATCATGAGCTATGATATCATATAATTATGACACTGTTGACCTGTCTGAATTCCCATCAACTGTTAAGGTTCTTGTTTAAGCAGCTCCATGCATGTTAATGTGTAGTGCATCCTTAGTTTAGACTTTCGAAGTGCTTCACTTTTCCACTGCAGACCGACTCTATGAAGAGATAAGCAGTGGCATCTACCATTTTACTATATGACTTAGTCTAAACCTTCCCCGGTGTTCTTGAGTCCATAATATCTGTAATTAAGTCATAAAAGTGGCATGAAACTAGTATATCATCAGGTGCTTATTGTTTCTCGGTTTTTATTTCAGGACTTGCGAGATTTGCAGCTCAACTGCAAAGAATGTGGTTGGAATAGCTGAGATTGAACATGCTGAGCAGTTAAACGAAACAAGCAATAATAATATTTCTCAAAATACATCCACTGAGACGAGAAGCTTTTGGCAAGGGCACCGTTTCCTCAACTTCTTGCTAGCCTGCATGGTTTTTGCCTTCGTCATCTCTTGGCTCTTCCACTTTAATGTTCCAGGCTGATAACCATGGATGCAGCTCGCATTTTCATCTCGCGTTAACATCTCTCATCTTCATTGGATGTTTTACCTTCTTTTTGCTTCAATGTTTGTGGGCTTGAAGAAATGATGCAGATCTTCTTTTGTATGCTAATAAGAAAATGTTCGTCTCTCGAAAGAACGTTATCGGTCTCATTGATGCATTCTTAATTGCGCACGCAGTTTCAATCTTATTATGTTACTTGAAATGCCATTGCTCTATTCGAGTTTGTAAGAGCAAAACTTTATTGGCCATTCTTTCTAGGCACCAAAAATCACCGTCTTTTTAGTTCATTAGATTGCTGCTGTTCTACTTTCATGTTTAGTAGAGACCGAAACTAAATTATAAATTTTGGGTCTTTCAGATATTTTATCTTCTATTTCAAAATCTATTTGGTAATATTTTTTTATTACAGAGATTTTTACTTATTGATAATCAGAAAAAGTTTTAAAATATCATTGTTAAGATCGATGAATCTGAAATCTCGCAACCGTTCCAGCTGGTCTAGTTTTATAAGCTCTGAGTCAATTTTCTGCAATTGGGCCCAGCCCACTAAATTTTGGCCTACTTAGCAAGTCTTCAGTATACTTAGCTTATAGGGTTTTTCTTCTCCATTACTACCTCGCTCCTTCTCCGACTACGACCGCCGAAAGGAAAATTCCGTAAGTGTCTTCGTCAACTCTTTCTCAATACTTTCCTATCAGCGGGAAATAATAAGAATTGAAAATTTTCAGAGCATTGATAAATTGTGGCGACATTAATTACTTCTTAGCAATTGGATTAACTTGATTTTGGTAAGTGAGGTTATTGTATGCGGTTGCTTTTTTTCGTCAATTTGATTTGGTTGTCTGTACCTTTGCTCTTCAGCTTACTTTTTCTTCGAGATGGCTGCTAACAATCAGAACCCCACTAACTTTGAGAAGGAGCAGGTATCCGGAACGAATCTACTAAATTCATGAAAAATTTCTTCTGAAATTTTCAAACTTACATTTGTGTTTTAATGAAATTTTATAGCTGAAAGATGTGTATACTGTGTTTAGTCTAAAATTATTAATCCATGCAGATACTTGCAATGGCAGAGAAGGAAATGGAGTACAGAGTGGAACTATTCAACAAGTGAGTGGAATGTTTACTTTGTTAACCTCATTCTTTTTATGTCCTGAGTTGTTTTCTTCAAATCTTTCTTATAGAATGCAATATTTTGTCTTTGAAGATTAAGTATGTTGTAGATGCTTCTTGCTGGCATAAGATAGAGTTCAACAAACCGGCTAACATCTTATTTATGCGTTAGGTTCTTTTAATGTTATCATTTTAGTTTTTATTTTAATATTCTTGATGTAATTGAGAAATATTTGGCTCTTTGTTGCTGGTTGCCATCTATTTATATTGCTTTTTCCTACTTAAAATCAACTTACTTCTGAGTTATCTTCTGATGTTGGCAGCTAGTGTATTATCATTACCTTTGTGAGCTCAAAATACTTGTCAGCGTCATACTTATCCACCCCTAAATTTTACTTTCTCAAAAGTTAACCTACTTCATGTTGTCATCTTGAGCTTTACTGTTTGCTCATGTTGCTTATACGTTGATGGAAATTTTTTTTATTGATGCAGGCTGACTCATACATGCTTCGCAAAGTGTGTTGATACCAAGTATGTTACTTTGTTCTGACCTAACTTTCGGCATGTTCTCCTTTTCATGAATGTAAATGTGGATGTTTATCATTGAACTTATGACTTTTTTTTAAAAACTTTTTTTCCAATGTTGGACATTCTTGTATGAAAGTGTATAATTGCTCCTTATTGTAGTTATCCTCCTATGATGGTGAAAATCTAACGTTTGACTCATTATTTCTTTCCAGGTATAAGGAAGCAGAGCTCAATATGGGTGAAAACAGCTGTATTGACCGTTGCGTATCCAAGTACTGGCAGGCAAGTGTCAAGGGAGCTCGATTACTTGAAATAGCTTGAACTGAAGTTAGAATCTTAAGGGCTGTAGTTTCCTATGATTTTTATAGTCCCACGGCTAGCTTAATCCTTCTCTTTCATCTTATTAAATGCTTGTGATTGTTACAATAGGCCTGTTGTGTTCTTTTTCTGTCTGGTGTATATTCTAGATATTGGAAGATCAATAATGATCAATAGTGATGAAAGAATAGTTTCTTGGTAGCACAGAGAAGTCACTTTTTTATGAATTTGCATAATGAAATGCCACTAATCATGCTATCTTGTTGTGGAACATTTTCTAATATTTGGTGATCTATGCAGGTAACTAATCTGATTGGCCAACTTCTTGGTTCCAACAAGCCAGCAATGTGAAGTATCTGTTTTCAGTGCCAATAGCAGACTGGAAGGCATTCCCTTTGCAGAACTGAAGTTTTATAAAAGAGCTACCTAGACACGTATCACATACAGAAGAATGGTACTTCATTCCGCCAACCCTATACTTAAAAGAACTTTATGACTTGGAATCTGTCTCGTATGCCATTTTTGTTCCATTTAATTTAGAAATGTGGATGACAGTCTGCAGGTTCAAGTGTATTTCTGTTTACCTTCATGAAATAAAAGCATTTTGGCAACAAGCTTGGAGTACACTGAGTTAAGGATTTTGTCATCTCATAAATGGATCGTACAGATAATGATTGAAATGTTAGCTATGCAAATATTTCTTGCCAACAAACATGCAGGTGCACCAAAATGAAACAAACTTTGAGCAAATTTGATACCGGGTACAAAACAGAAACTTAAATACAAAAGATGATTTAGAAAAGCGAAGCTACACACTTGTCAGGGCTTTCTTTTTTTCTGCTTCCAAAGAAATGGCATCCTGCAACGATTCTTGAGCATCCTTTTCCATTCCAAGAATGTAAAGTGCTGCTGCTTGAAGATAGGTAGCGGTAGGCCAATCAGGTGACAAAGCTTGAGCCTGCATTGCATCTCCTAGAGCTTCTTGCGGCATATTGCTCACAAGATAAGCTAAGGAGCGACGTGCAAGCACAGTTGGAGATATCATTGTTTCAGCATCAATGAACTATAAACATCCAGTGAAATATCTCTTTCAGTAACTCTGTTGAAGTAAAATGATGCAAACCGAACCTTCATTATGATCAAAAGAGCTAACATTTCAGTTGGACATAAAGCTTTAAGTCTGCTATTTGGTGGTCCGTCCTGTGGTTCAAGTCCAACATCATGCATGGTATCAAGAGAGGATAAACAATTACCTGAGTATAGTAATCAATGGCCGTAACAAAATCCTTAGCTCGGAAGGCAACATCCCCATGCTTCTTGCAGTTCAACGTCTCCTGCATTTGACTGGTCCACATTTGGAAAGACAACTGCAAAAAGCAATGTGGTAGTTCATAAAATATGATCTATTTCTACCAAAACCGATCCATTTCAGAATAAGCAAATTATGACAACAATATAGAGCCCGTGGGGTTGAGCGTTTCCTATAATCAGCTTTTTAATTTTCTATTTTACATTTTTTAATATTTATTTTATAAATATTTAAAAATTTTATTTAAAAATTTAAAAAATATAAAAAAAATTCGTAATAAAATTTTTTTATTATATATTTTTATTATTTTTTTAGAAATAAAAAAATAAAAATATTTTTATTTTAGAAAAATTTTATTTTATAAATACTTCCAAATGCTCTCATAGTTATATGCGAAGCTGCTAAGTGAAAACTACAGAAGCTTGGATGAAAACAATCCACATGATTCTACAAGCCCAGCAACTTATACGTTTTGGCAAGACAAACCAATCATCTCTTTAGCTTCTCATTGGCTTCATATGTCAATATCCATGGGGATATGATCCTAAATACTAGGACCCATAATTAATGATGGTTAAAGTAGCTTGATAGTAAAATCAACATCACATCATAAAATTTGTGAGAGTTTATTATTTTAGTATTGTTGCAGCACATAGGTCAGTCATTGACATTTATTTCTGATTTAGACAAAGGAGCTGCTGCTGGTGGTCAGCAGGTATGACAATTAAATGATCCACTAGAGACCTTGATTTATTTTGAAAGATCTCCATTTTCAGCTAGTTTTGGTACCTAGGGAGTTAGTATGAAATTCATTGCTAGATTTTGGCTTCAGAGAATGGATGTAGGTGAAAGACTCCAACAGATGTTAACAAAGTCCCAGGAAGTCCACATAGCAGAATCAAGATTGATAGCAGGGCATACTTTCATATGAAAACAGGCACCTATAGGTCAGCAAGGAACATGTCAAACAAGAGGACAATGAAATATTATACTAACTAAGTCGAATGTTTAATCACTAACCTCATTCGCTATCCTCTCATCGTCCTTGTAACCAACCCTGTCCAGTATCTCATGTATGGCAGTGAGGTCCACTCTGGAACAAGCTTCACCAAGAGGAGTCAAAGAAATTGGTTGAACGGAAGTTGCAGACCCACGAGGAATACCCATTAAGACATATGATGGCACCTGCAACACAATGACATGAGCTCAGTGTACTCAATGCAGCTTTCAACTTGTTGATATAGATACGCAGTTTGCAGTACATGAGTTCATTCTGTTAATGGGTAAAGCACTATATATCAGACCAAGTATAAGGCACATGATGAGTTGATTTCAAAACATCTTAAGCTATGGAAAACTAATCAGTTTTTCCCTAATTACTCGACAGTAAAGTTCAAGACTCCGGTACACAAAACAAAATGAAAATGCAACATGAGAGAGGAAAATTACATCTGCCTCTTTCTGAAGGGACATTAGAGCTGTAACAAGTGATTTCACCTTCGGCCTCTCATGACCTTCATATTGCAAACAATGGGAAGACAACCGCACTAGCTGAGTCCCATCATCAGTTGAAAAATGGCCCTCTAAACAGGAGTCCATCAGCATAAGGAAATTTTTCCTTCGTATTAAGTCAAGAGCCTGCTAATCAGAACAAGATCGGGAGTTGAGACCTCAGAATGGAAATAGAATACAAATAGAAACAGAAATAGTGTTGGTGTCCTTGTATAATCATGCTAAAGTGAAATTTTGTTTTAATCAATAATATTTCCGACGATCTGCTTGTATTCCACTGGGATCTGAAGAAATAGAGGAAAAATTGCAAACATCTGTACCTCAAAAGTATGGAGGCAACGTCAACATATCTTTCAATTGAAATCAGCTTCAAGAGCAACTATAATTCATCTTTCTATCCTCTTTTTGAATGTAACCCTTCCCTATGACTGGCATATTTCATTCAAAGACCTTAATATTTGGTGTCATTATTAAGAAAAAAAAGCACCGACCCTAAAAGCTTACATGGCTAGGGGGAATATGTTTCCCACTGAGCAGGTCAAGTAGAACGGTCCCAAAGCTATACACTACGCTCTCTGGTGTCACTCTTCCTGCACAATAAATTCACTCAATAAATCATATTCCTTCTGCAAATGATCCTTTTATTAACAAAACCATTAGGTTGAGCTATTGCAATGCAGAGACATGACTACCAAATCCTCTAGAAAATTTTATGAGCAGAAAACTTGGAATAAAGGCATAGTTCTATCGCAGACCATAGTATTCTGTACACATCTTGAACCAGTCAGATGCATTCCTTTTTATTTATACAGATTACCCACTAAGAGAAATTACTTTAAGCCAGCCTGACTTCTGCCTTTACAACATTTAAGCATAAGTAATCATATACCTGTCCGGAGGTACTCCGGAGGTGTGAAGGCCAAGTTGGTACTGTAACTCTTTCCATCTCTGCTGTTCTTCATGAGGCCAAAGCATGACAACCTGGGATTCCCATCCTAACAAAAGATGCAAACACTTTTTATCTACAAGTCAACCATCATTTGCAAATGAGTAGATGGCGAAACTAAAACTTCAAGTAAGTTTAAAATTATGCCTGATCGAAAAGCACTCTGTAGGCATTGAGATCGTGGTATAGCGCCCATCCTTTACTGCTGCAGTAGTCCAATGCTTGCGCAACATAGAACGCGACCCTGATTCTCATTGCCCAAATCAACGGTTGTTTGTCCCCTGCCAACCATGCTCATTATCCAAACCACCATAACCAATTCCAGTAAATTCAACAAGGAACGGAAATCTTTCTGTAGTTAATCTTTTGAAATGAATGAATGGAGAATTTCTTTTTCTGAAAATGCATACAGTGAAAGAGATGCTTAGAGAGAGTTTCATGGGGCATGAATTCAGCAACCAGCAACCTTTCATCACCCTCGCAGCAGCAGCCAAGAAGATTTGCAAGTCGCTCACTTCTCAGCTGCCCAACAGCTCTTGCTTCTTCCTGATAAAAGACAACCACGTCACTTCATTCCATTCAACTCAAAAGGCTTCTTCCAAAAGATCATTGTGGCATTTCATAGAGCGAGAGATAGACCTACCATAAACTGGCGGGAATCAGGCCAAGCGGACCGGTGGAACCGTTTGATAGCAACGGTGCGGTCAGCGTCGAGCAAGCAGCCACGGTAGACCACATTCGGAGCTTTTTCACCGTGCTCCGACACAATGCGGTCCGGCGAGAACCCGTCAGTTGCAACACGTAGATCTTCAAGATTGTACTCCATGAAAGGTGGAATCTTTTCCCCGTCCCCTTCATTGTCTGATTCACCATTTGAACAGTGCCGCAGAAATAAATAAAGATCAAATTTTTAAGAAGCAGTTGAAAACATAGAAACATGCACAGAAACAAAACATTACCTAGATCGTTAAAGCGAAGAGAACTGGCCTTGAACTGGGATGGCCACCAACAGAGAGAGAGCCGGGAGCAACGGCCCCCCATTGCTTGCAACAACTATAGAACACAAAGAACTCACTGCTCAGCAACTGTGTAGAAGAAATCAATGTCCATCTCAATTTATATATGGCGAAAAGAATTTCAGCTTTACTGCAAACTTTCGCAAAGACAAAGAATAATGAGCAGTGGAAGAAGCAGAAGAAGCTGTGGAACTGTAGAACAAGATCTGGCAGGGCAGGTATGGACTGTTAGATCTAAAGATGGGATGTTTTTTATGTTTCCAAGGAAATTTTCTTTCCAGCAGAAAACTTTTTGGCTCCCGACCCTTTCTGCTCTTCTGCTTCATGCCGCTGCTCTATCTCCTACTTAATAACTTGTTTTACGTAAAGTTGATTGATTGGGAATAACTAGTTTAAGCCAAGCAGATTTCTTTCTTCCCTACTGTTTGATTTCGCTTTCTTTCAACTTTCTTCTCATCTGTGTTTTGTGTGTCTCTGTGCTTCCCAGTTCCCAATCCGCTTTACTCTCTTTCTTTGTTTTTGTTAAATCAAATCAGTCAGTATAATGAAATGAATTGGTTTGATTGATTTCGATTCCTTTCTGCGTGCGATCTTTCTCTTTCCAGCCCTTCTCCTGCTTTGCTTTTTGCTTCCAATCCTAGCGTTGCATTATCATTCTCTGTTATTATAATTAATAAGATCGTTGCTGGTACTGACTTTGGAATCTGTGAGGTTTTTTTTTCTTTTTTTGCTTCTGGGTCCAATATTCAAATCTCTCAAGAATGAAAATGAACGAAAGATCCAGCTCGATTCAAGGCAGGAGAGGAGATGATTGACGATGATGCAGGAGAGTGTAGTGCAGTGAAGGCCAGGTTAGAAATATTGTAGCGGAGTCAAGAAACAAGGCCACAACTGGGCTTGTTATTGCTGTCATCCCCTATGATAAGATAGTCACTGCTTCACTATCGCTTCCATGATCGATCATAATAATTAGTTTTATTGTTTCTTCAACAGCTTAAAACAAGATTCTAATGATCCCCAAAACGTGTTTCATTAAAATAACAATATAAATTAACGGATCTAATTTGAAATTTGTATCGATTCATATAATAATTTAGCTAAAATTATTCAAACTTATAACGAGCAGTAAGCTAGCTATGGCACATCTATGCAGCAGCAATGGAGTAAAAAGTAAATGTATTTGAACAAAGAAGTTCATTTAAAAAACCATGATATTTCAACATTGAAAATTAAGAAGCTGCTCCCACTCCCACGTGCCAGTGATAATACATGTGAAACCTGTACAGTTAGCAAGAATAACGAACGGCAACTGAAACGAGCTAAGAAATACCAACAGCTCAGACCAGCTTAGGGTGTGTTTCACTTCCTTTAGTCAGATTTTGAATTCTGAATATTTAATATATTTTAATTATATAAAAAATTCAGAGTTTTATTTTTACATGCGAAACTTTAATTCTAATTTTTTTATTTGCACACTTGTCAATATAACTATATTTTTTAATTTTCAACATACTTTCAAAAATTATTAAAATATAAATACTGAACTTCACTTTCACTTTATTTTTTAAAAAATTTTATTTATTATTTTTTACTTTCACAAAATTCAGTTACAGAAATTTAAAATACGTCTTTAGTAATCTGAACTGGGCATAACCATCCATGAGTGACTACTTACAACAAACCACTTACGATAAAATACCCGGAAGTAGAAGCAAGTTACTAAATTGGACTGCTCAGCCATAGAAAAGCATCAAGGCACCATAATAAAGTTTCGCGACCATAAACGCCTTCAGTGGCCCAAAGAAAAAATGAATTTTTTGAATCAGCAAAAATGGATGTACTAATTGAGCCATATAAACAATTGCCAAGAATAATATATATACATGTTATAAATGGGACATTGGCGCAAGCAAAATTTTGTAGGCCAAGACCACATTCTCATATAAAAATATGATGACTACATTCAACATGATTGTGCAGATAAGCCTATATTAGACAGCGCATGTGGTGGTTAAGCCTTCTAGAGTAACTCTCAAAAGTGCATCTTCTGTGTAAAGAACTAAGCGGTAGCAATGGAAAGAATATTCATCAACTATGTTCCATTAATCACGGTTTCAGAAAGTGCATGATTGCTGTCCTCCATGTGTTTCCCATTCAATTGAGTCCTTTGCCTCTGTTCCACAATAAGAAAATTACATCATTATGATGTTACAATAAACATAACGGCTCAGCTTTAAAAGAAAGAAGAGAATTGAGTACCATATTAGTCTCTTAACAATAAAATTAAACCGATGCCACAATCTATACCATTCGATGGTGACGGCTTACATAAATTCTTAGCTTGACTATACGGAAAAAAAATCCAAAAATAACTAGAGTATGCCCTCTGCCATTCCAGAAAAAGCACTTTCCAAAAATAACTTTATGGCGAGGGGAACAATATTCTAGGTTGCTCTACCCTACATAAATGTTCTCGGCACCAGATCCAGGATAAAAAGTCAGGCACCAACTCCAAAAAATCACATTATTGTAATGTTATAACATTTTTTCTTTTCTGAGAAGAATGGCACTTATGCTACTAACCCCAAGGTTAATCAAGTAACAATGTAGATCAACCAGTACAGAGGAAGAAAAATTACCCGATCAGCTCCATCCCCAGAGTTCCCATTTAGAAGCTTATGATGCTCTTCCTTAGTTCTGCTATCCTTTTCTCTTACACTTAAAGGTATCAATGGCTGCGTAGCGCTACGATCAGGCATTTCTACAAGATCACAGACAAAAGTGTAAGACTACAAGATGATTAATCAAATCAGGAAGAGCACTACCTAGAATATTGACTAATAAGAACAAACCTGTAAGCTTTTTATCAACAAAAAATACAACCAAATTGACAGTGTACCTGAAGATGGAACAACCAAAGTGTTAAAAGAATCAGATAAAATAATGTTGCAATCAATTAATATGAAGGCATCTATTACCATGCAACAACTACATCAACAGTGTAGTGTTTGCGAGAAGCTATGATAAGAAGGCTCTGAATGATAGCTACCAGAAACCCAAGAAATTTGATCAGCCTGCAAACAAAATACAAGTAAATCATATTTCCGCTAATGAACTTTGTTTCTGTTTGAGAGCTACAGCTACTTCTGTAGTCTCAACAATGTCTACTCAAGTTTTTCACCTTTTAGAGCCATATTTGCTGTAGGTGAGGACAAAAACCAGTGCAAATATCATGTGGGATGAAAATATCAAATCACCACAACCATAATTTACTCCTCTCGGAACTGCAAAAACGAAATCGATACAAGCTTCAATATGCATCCCTTCCAAATGATGAAAAGACAGAAACAAAAACGTGACATACAATTGATAAGAAGCACTTCCAGTGCACTTTTTGGAGGGGGCAGCCTCGCCAGACTTGAGCCCTGCAAAGAACAAAGAAGAAGCACCAGATGTTACTACAAGATAACTCTTTCAACAAGCAAACATCCAACTTCTGAAAGTAATTCAGAATTCACAAATTCAAATCACCTCACGACAATGGTAGTTAGGGCCAGGTAGTTGAGTGGAATAAAATGTAAGAATCCTTAGGCTTTGAGACGCCTGGTAGATCAAGCATCCAGGTTAATAATACACTTATACATCAAAGCGATAACACCAAGCAATAAAGCTAATAGAGATGATTTGTGTGCCCTTACAACTAAAAAAGCCAATACTCTGCGCCACAAAAGGACCGTGTAAAACCTTTTGCTGTGGTAGATGAAAGGATGGAAAGTCCACTGGAAGAGAGCAAATGCTAATTAAGAATTACAGCAAAGGAAATGTGCTATAAGCTGGTACCATACAACGTGCAAGCTAGAGAGAGAGAGTGTGTACCAATACAAATGAGACAAAGACAAAGGTAAAAACACTTTCGCTAATGTAGGCTCTCTCTAGACCAAGTTCCTGAAATAATAAGATAAAAAAAATGGTGCTTCAGGATTTGATAAGGAATTTTATGTAATATGATAGGCTAAAGAAATATATAAGAAAGTAACAAAAACAGTAAATATCTTTACTTACGGGGAGGATCATGAACCCCATATCTTGAAGGATAGGTCCTGGTCTGTGTAAGTAATGAACTCCTCTAGCAGCTACGCCGTGAATATACTAAAAAAGGGAAATTGTTGCATAAATATGCTAATACATGTGCCTTAAACAAGTTTCAATAGATAAAACAGCATAAGTAAGCAGCAATAAGAAAACATAATTATGACCGCATTCAATTCCTTTTGAAGTTTAAATATAAAAAGCATAAAGAACAGAAGAGTCTCAACCAAATACTTGATACGATATTGTCATAAAAATTTGTGTATTTCTAATTATCATGACAAGAGTATCCCCCTCTGTTCATGCAGAGCAGTGAATAGAAAAGAGAGGAGAAGCAGTTATTTCTTTCTCAGCAGCTTAAGATATTACTAGACATAGACATGTGCACAACCTGAGACTTAACAACATAACACGAATGATGATGGATAAGTTACTTCACAAAATAACGATGTACTAGTGAGTGCCTGTTTTTGTTTAGTGACTTTCTCGTCCACCTAAGGTCCTTCCATTGTCATCTGTCAAGCATGGAAACTGAGATTGTGCAATCAACCAAAAGACTTCCTATTCTAAACCTTTTTCCTCAGCGTAAAAGTAAAACAGATAAGTATAGTAAGTCAATCCCAGACAAAGTCTCTCCATCACGTATGTGGACAAATCCTTCACAGGATCTGCTTCTAGAAAAACTCCTTCACTAGCAAAATTCCCTTCCAACCACTTTGTGAAATACTTCTTAAAGATTGCTGCTACTAAATAACAATTTCAAACTGCTACGATAAAACACTAAATACTGGAACACTTCGGCATATATAACGAAGGAGTAATATTACAATCACAAAGATCTTATGAGGGAAAAAGCTGACTGTGGATATGGCACTGCATACTTCGAAATTCTTATTCTCCTTAAGAAACAATTGCAGGGATAACAGAACTATATGCAGGTCGATTTTCCAATGAGTAATACTGCAATCCTATCCTAGAACAGGAATCCTCATCCCACAAAATTTGATGACAAATACTTTTTAATTTCTCTACCTGAAAGATGAGACCTGCAAGCAAAAGCTTCCACTTCTCCTGCAACAGCTTCCACTCTATGGCTGTTTCCATGCAAACCCTCTTCCAGAGCTGATTCAAAACCAACCAACAATCCAATCCTCAATTACCAATCAATAACAAAACAAATTATCACCAAAAAACGTTGACGAAGTTGGTCGACAGAAAGCTGATCAACCAACCAATGAATCAACGAAACGATCGAAAAAGAGAAAGGGTGAACCTTGGAAGCTTCTCGACCAAGCATCATTGCTGCTGCTGTTGCTAGTCGTTCTTCCTTGACACCAGTAGACTTCAGCATACCAAAAGAATTATCCCAAAAAACCGTTTGCGAATCAAAGGATCTAGCAGACTATCGATTCTCAGTAACAAAATTCCAGAGCTCCAACGAAAAATTAATAACAACAAACGAACAAATTCGCTCGAGCCCCACCAACCAGCTTTCAAATTCCAGATCAATCGATAGGCGATAATCGATCGAACGATCAACGTTGATGGCAATGTTAATAATTGAGAAGTTGATCCGCTTCTACTAGAAGAAGAAGGAAAATATAGAAAAAAGATTAATATAATTGATTTGTGAGAAAATGGAGCGAGTCGTTGGAGGACGGAGGGCTTTTATAGTTAAGGTCGAGCCGCACGGGTCAGACACGCTTCCTCGCCGGCGGTTAACCACGCTCGCTGACGCCGTTCGATAAAACTATAAAAGGTTTCAACTCAAGATCGATGAACAGCAAATAATAAGAAATTATAACTCCCTTTTTGTTTGAATTAAATCGATTAACTAAAATAATAATGAACGAAGGTTATTTGATTGTGGATTGTGAGTTTGAATTGTTCTAGACTAAATTTCTCAACTTGATCTGAAACGGAAGGTAATATTTGTCAACTACTTGTACGGTTCTGCCCTTCGAGCGCGTTGTATTTGTCGGATCCAGGTCACGCTACTTGTACGGTAAAGATTTAGTCTTAGTTTGCGTTCTGGCGTCCGGCCATTTTGAAGACCTGGATTATTAACCAATGAAAATTTTTCGTTTTCTTTTTTCCCTGCTAGTGTATAACGGATTATTATTGTTAAATAGAAAAGGAAAGAAAGACCATGATGGTCCAATTTGAAAATCAAAAGACTCAATTTCATGGTTCAAGTTGGGAATTTATTATTAGAATCCGAAGAACAGTGAGCCGCCACCACCACATGCAGCACATGATTTCTCCATCTCCGTGTTATTTATTATTTAATCTATTATGGAGTTAGACAATTTGCACATGTTAAGAAACGATCAAATGTTCGTTCAGTAATAGAAAAGCATACCAAATAATGGAACGTAACACGTTTCGTTTTAAAGAGAGAAATAAGAATCCGTATACAAAGAATTTTCGGGCAGCAAATGGGGACTCCGTTAACGGAGTATATAACGACGACAGGATGACGGTTAAGTTTCGGTCAAACCAAAACCCGTTAGATACTTGGTGAGTGCTTGGGCTTTCGTTACACAAACAGAGTACGTTTAAAAAGTACTTATAAAATAAAATTTTTTTAAATAAAAAATATTTTATTTTTTTTAAAAATAATTTTTTATTTTAAAAATATAATAAAAATATATAATAAAAAAATTTTATTCTGTAAATTTTTATTATATTTTCTAAATTTTTAAATAAATTTTTTATATATTTATAAAATATATATTTATAAAAAAAAAAAAAAAAAAGATAAACAGCGTTTGAAACGCTATGCTAAACGCAGCCTCAATCTATCCAAGAATTAAGGCCCAGCAATGGCTCATCAGACCCATTCACAGCAACGTAGAAATAGAAACAGAGAAATCTCAGAATGTGATGCCTGACTGAAGAAGCAATGCAAACAGAAATACAATTGCATTCTTGTAACATGATTAAGAAGATTCTCTACCAAAAGTCAAATGTTTCATTCCTGCTTCACTAGTGCATAGGCTGTCTTTACTTTTCAACTACCAAGGTACCCTTTTGGGCACTTGAAAGTATATGCAGCTAAACTGGCTTCTAGGACCTTTCTTCTCCATCCAGAGCACGCCAACTGTAGAAATCCTTTTTACCAGAGTTGCGATTAAGCTCTTCCGTAAGGCGAGAGGGGCGGGCAATTAGGAACATAGCTTGCCGGAGCTACTTCTTCATGAGCTTTAGAGCCAAATGATCGGGTACCGTTGGTGAAGAAGTGTTCCTGCAGAGTTTTTCTTTCAGGAGAGAAACGTGATCCAGCATGAATAGGAAAGTTTCTGCTGTGCAAGATCGCCATACAGATTCCAAAGGCTTGCGTCAAAGTTATGGATGATCCGAACTCAACTGTGTACAGGCTCTCTTTGAAAGCAACCATGCTGAAAGCATGTTTCTTTTCCTTGATTCCACCCTGAAAAAAGAAATAAACTCTTGCTATTTGAGATAAGTTGAACAAGTATTTAACATTGAAAGCAGTCAAACTAATAACTTAACTAGTTAGTACCTGAACACACAGCTCGATACGGTGAGTGCCATCATAAGCACAGAACGGACTGGAGCATTTGCCCTCTTGCTGGGTGTTGGTAAGGACTCTTAACCTGCAGCCTTCATCCCACCCTCCACAATCGCATGAACCTCCTGATTTCCATCTCTGAATCAAAGGTGTTGGCTTCCCATTATCTGACAATCCATGAACCCCACTCGAAAGTATGGCAAGAACGCTGGATGGAGTTGAGCATTCAGCATTCCAACCCTGGTCTGGAGAATCTTCTGGACTGCTGCTTTGCAGCACATCTCTCTCGCAACTTAATCGCTGGACTTTCTCGTTCTTTACTATTACAGCTGCAAGTTCAATATGACTTCTGGAGCCAGGAGAGTCACAAGGACTCGATGCCAACTCAGATCCAAACAGTACATATTCTCTCACAGTACTGGTGCTCTTACTATCATAGGTTACAGGATTACTGCATGAAACCTTCATATGGCCAACAACATTGGACACCAGTCCCTCCTTGGATTTAGTCCCTTGGTTCATCCATGATCTACTCTTCTTTTTGACTTCTTGAACTGAGAATATAGTGTAGATGCATTCCGGTTGATCCTTAACAAGGTTATTTTTCTTCTTAACTGTGGCCACAAGGATATCATTATCATTGAATGAGAACATATACAGAGGCTGACCATTCTTCCAAGCCAGTCGCAGAAGGGCTTGTCTTGTTGGGGACACACTGCCCCTCCCATCTCTCGACTTCCATTGGATTTGGGTTGATAAAATATCTTCCCTTAAGGGGGACCTAACAGCATCACCTGATTTCTGAAGATGGTCTTTAGCAGCCGGACTGCAAGAACGGCTACGAGTCATTGGCTTCAGCAGTGGATCCAAAATCCTTCTTAATGGGCTTTGTCTTCCTTTGCTATTACCCTTTGCTCTATCTCTAGTTGAACTATCTGAATGATCAAATTCCATTTGTTCTTTTGGTGAACCACAACCTCTTACACTAGAATTCCTATTGAAACGATTCAGGCCAATGATAAATTGATGACTTGGTGATAGACCTCTTTCTGTTCTATTCAGTGCCTTTGTATCAATTTCAACCCGATCATTATTACAGACTTCATATGAATCATCAGCTTTGTCGCTCCAAGCTTTCACTTTTTCATGCTTGCCATGATATGTAGTCTGTACTCCAAATTCACGAGATGGTGCATTCATTGCGACAGTTCCATCTGCAATAATTGTCGGTGGTAATGAGCATGAATATGGAACTTGAACAGAATTACCTGTAAATTTTCCATCCTTATGAATCATATGACCGGAGAAACTCCAACGCTGTATATTGCCTAGATTTCCGTCTCTATATGATGTGGATTCAAAACTACTACATCTACCAGGGGCCTTCTCCTGAAGATGCGCCCGTGGCACTTCAGTACTTTTGCTAGTAGCTTGGAACTGGTGTTGTAGATACTCCTCATTGCCTAGATCACCATGGCAATCTCGCATTTCAGGGGACTCTAGCTCCTTTTGGAATTCCAACATACCATCTTTTTCCTTGTTCAGTTTACTTGGAAGGCTTGTGTACCCATGGTCCTCCAAGGTTGAGACACCACCATCTGAAGGCTTGGATGCGAAGAAATCGGAAGCTTTCTTATAGGAAATTTCATCACCACCTTTCTTATACCTGTCCCTCGACAGTCTAGAAGCCTTTTGCACCTCCATCAGAGTTCTGCATCCTTGAGCAAATGCATTCTGACTGCTACTTAAAGAAGGTGATTTCCTCCTTTCAGATTGAGAGCCACTAGAGCTCCCACAAGACTCTAAGGGCGATGCGAGAGTAGAGAATGGCGACGACTTGCTGCCACTAGACTGTGAATTCCTGTGTTCCTTGCTTGACTCCTTATTCTTGCTTCTCCATTTCTCAAGATGTTTCCATTGTAGAACACCAACATTGAGTGCCTTGTCCTGAAACTTGCCTGCATCTGCTGTCTGGAGATACGAAGGAACATTAGACATGTATTTGACTAGCTCTTCAGCTCCGTCTCCTTTTGTACTTGGCCATGGTTTCTCATTACTCCTTGAACGCATAGGAGGAACCGAGCCTGTTCTGTGAGACTTCCTAGTTGATGAACATTCTTGTTCAACAGGTTTTCTCGGTTCAGAGGCCCTCCACTCATCATTCACACCCATGCTTGCCTCTCTGCGATCACAAATTCATGCTTTTTCAAACCACAAACTCTTTTGACTCCACCTGCAGCCTAGGTTGTTGCAGCAGCAAAATCTTTCTAACTCACAGATTGTCACTCCATACCAACAATATCAAAATCTGTGAACTGCCATCTGTCCTAATACTTTGAAATGGTACCCATAACTAACAAAAATTAACACATCAATTTTTTTCTGTATTGACTTTCGCACGTCTTTTGCAAAAGGTTACACTTGAAGCAATCTGTTCCGGTTCCTTGAGATATAAGCATACAGTGACGTAAATAGTTCCTGTATCAATCGAGAATTAGCTTTGACTGCTAGAACAAAGACAAAAGAAAGAAACGCAGAAGAAACATGTCTAGAAAGGGAAAACAAAGATGAAAGTATATAAACTTGCCGTAATCACAAGCAAAGTTGTAGTTACAACTAACAGAAAAATGACAGTTTTCTTGGGTAAACTACATGCATAGTTGGGGGATTTAGGAGATAGAGATTGCAACAAAATAAAAGAAACATCAACCAAGTTTCATATTTTTCATGAAACCACAGGAGAAGACTTTTTCTTTTTTAGTGGCATTTTCATTCAGAAAGAAGGGGAGAAAGGAAAAGCAGATCCCTCTCTACTCTTTTCTTTCCCCTTTTCTTTTCTTTTTGTTTCTTTCTTTTGGGGAGAAGAAATACATGCGTTGGCTTCATCTATGAGCTATATACTACAAGCAGATCAACATAAAGTTTTGCGAGAACACAGTAGGCATCACGTCCAGGAAGTAATCAAGAACTCTAATTTCTCTTAAGTTTACCTCCCCAACCAAAAATCATTACATTAGATTCGACACCAACAATGTCCATAAAATAGAACCTCCAAACTGAAACATGATTCAAGAACAAAAACACAACTAGAATAGGAGCAGACAAATCAAAGAACCTACCAAGCAAGACACATTCGAAATATTAAAAAGAAACAGTCTTCAAGATTTGAGAAATGGAGGATCATACAGACCTCAAACCCGGAAGACCAAGCAAAAACGAAAACTTGCGATCTCTGTTTGGGATCTACTCTAAACGGTAGGAACGAACTCCAGAATCCCAAGTTTTTCAAAGAAACCTTCCCACCAAAGCAAGCATAAACTCCAAATCACAACTCCATCAATCAACAGAAGAAAACAAAGGAAGCAGCTTTCTTTCCAAACTCAAACCAGTGTGAAGAAAAGGGGAAATGAGGAAAAGAAGAGAGAAAGAATTGTTATCGTTCCAGCTGTTGGATTTTGATTGGTAGGTGGAGACCAAAAATAGAAAATAAAAACTCGGCACTCACTAGCTCGTCGTTCGTTCTTCTTGCGAACGAGCTGTAGTAGGAGAAGAAAATGAAATCAACAGCTGCTCTGAAAATAAATGAATAAATTGAACGAGTAGAACGAGGCAGTGAGGTCACGGGTCAGTGAAAAACAGTGATAAATCTATCAAAGAAATAGCTCCGGTTCGCTTTGCTATGGTTGTGAAAAGAAAGAACAGAGAAAGAGAAAAACAAAAGAAACAAATTAAGAAAGAAACAGATCGGCGCTATGTAAGCTATTTACATACCATTGATATTTACCTCCCGCGCGCGGGAATCATTACCGGTTCCCTCCTGTGGGTCCCGCCGTCGATTGAGTTTAGTCTTCTCTCTTAATTCTTATAGTAAAAAAACATTAATTAATTATTTAATCGGGAATGAAGGAACGGGGCTCGATCGCTACGTACTAATTAGACAATTATGTGGGGCCAGTGGACGAGAACTGTCATGCGTCTTTTCCTAATTATTATATCCGCAATCGGATAATAAACAAAAGATTTTATTTGCATAAACTGGTCCACAAGAATAACATTTAGCAGGCATCAAGATCTTTTTACTTTGCTAAAATCAATACTTTAGGGATAGGTATTGCAACAGTGGAAAGGTTAAGATTCGTTGTGTCTACCATTTTCAATGCTGACGTGAGATATAGATTAATAAGACCAGAGTAGAGTTGTTGTATAGTTATTATATTATTATTATATTCTGTCCGCGAGCGGCGGGTAGTACGTTGCTGTTACGTCACTATGCACGTGCCACGTGGATTAGACAGTCAGATTTACAACTGGACGGTTGAGATTTAAGAAGGATCTTGAATTATTATTGGGAAAGATGGCATTTCCTTTCTTGTGAATCGAAAGTTAGGATGTGATCTGCGACAAAGTTTTGCCTATATCATTCCTTCCCAGGAAGTAGCTAGCTAGGATCAACCTACGCTACGAAACAAAGGGACCGATTTGTAATTACTGAAGCCAAACAAGGCCGAAGTTAGATTCACAATTCAGAATGCCGACGTCACGATTCCACAGCAATCTCGTTTATTAGTAAGAAAGAATCCAAAGCTTGTATTTTATAAATATGCAACTGTTGAGATAATGTTTAGACCATTTTTGACAATGAATTTGCAGGCTAATGAATGCTTTGCTCTAAGACGCATTAGAGCGTGCGTGATGTCAACTCACCAAAAGACTACCGCAACTTTGATGAGTTCTCCGCTAGGCCGAATGGGCTTCAGATTCAGGGGGCCTTTGGGAAGCGTCTCTCAAAATTTTCAATTTATTTCAAATTTTGTATAAAAAAATTATTTTTTATTAAAAAATTTTATATCATAAATATTATTATTAATAATTATTATTAATTTTTTTAAATAAAAACAAAAATATTTCTTTAAAAAAATTATTTTTGGTAGAAACTCCTCAGGCAAAATAAATGAACTAAAGTCATAAACATAAATAGTGAAGACAAGTACACAGCAAAGCTCATACTGCTTATTCATGGCATCACCAATCGCCCACGTTGTCGTGTTCCCATTCCCTGCACAAGGTCACGTCACATCAATGCTGAAGCTCGCGGAGCTACTTTCCATGGCGAATATCAAAATCACCTTTCTCAACACCGACTATATCCACGACCGTCTCCGTCGTTTCTCCTCTGCATTCACCCGTCTCTCACGTTCACCCAATTTCCGTTTCCGTTCGATCCCTGATGGACTGCCCGACGATGATCCCCGGTCCATGTACAGCTTGTTTGCTCTTCGAGATGTTATGCCGAAAGATTTGTTCAAGAATGTCTTGCTTTCGAAAGCAGATTATGATCGGCGAGCTGGTGTTAATGATGACGCGTGGCCGTCGGTGACTGGCCTGATCTCCGATGGTGTACTACCATTTCCGATTTCCATAGCAGAAGAGCTAGGGATTCCCTTGTTCGTGTTCAGAACGGAGAGTGCTTGCAGTCTCTGGTGTTACTTCTCTGTTCCAGAACTTCTCCAACACGGAGATGTTCCATTTCCATGTACATGATACATCAAATTTAATATTGTTTGACTTGATCACCGAATGTATATTTTTCATTATGAAATCTTAAATTGTGCTATGTGTAGGCGATGACGATGCAGAGATGGATAAGCTAGTGAAGGGCGTAGCGGGAACGGAGAGCTTCTTGCGCCGGCGGGATCTTCCCGGATACTTTAGGTGGATTAAAAAACCAGACGATATTGGACTGCAGTATCTTTTCAATGACGCTAAACTCGCCTGCAACACGAAAGGTCTCATCCTCAACTCGCCGGAGTGCCTCGAAGCCCCAGTCATCTCCCGCATCCGCTCCGTCTGCCCCAACGTTTACGTACTTGGTCCTCTTCATGCTTTGCTCGAATCTTTGAGGCAAAATAACTCGTGGAACACCAGTAAGGAAGATGATCAAGCAGTTTCTGCAAGCATGTGGAGAGAAGAACATTCGTGCATGAAGTGGCTCGACGCACAGCCGGAGCGTTCGGCGGTCTACGTTAGCTTCGGCAGTGGGACAGTTTTAACTAATGAACAAATGCTCGAGTTTTTGCACGGGTTCCTGAACAGCGGCCACTGATTTCTTTGGGTCACCAGAGAAGGTCTTGTTGGCGGATCAACGGAGAAATTCTCACCACCGCCGAACTTAGAGAAGGAGATGAACGAGAGAAATTGCGTTGTAAGCTGGGCTCCACAGACTGAAGTACTAGCTCATCCTTCCGTTGGCGTTTTCTTTACGCATGCTGGATGGAATTCTACGCTGGAGAGTGTTCTCGCCGGCGTGCCAATGGTTTGCTGGCCCTACTTCTCCGATCAGCATACAAATAGCAGGTTCATAAGTGAAGTTTGGAAGGTTGGTTTTGGCATGAAGGACCTTTGCGAGAAAATCTTGTTTGAAAAGCTGGTGAAAGAATCTATGGAAGGTGAGACGGCGGAGACTTTGAGAAAGTCCGCCAGTGAGTTGGCCGGAGAGGTTAAGAAGCGCATAGAAGAAGGGGGATCTTCCGATGGAAGCTTGAAAAATCTTGTAGGCTGTATTAAGAGAATGAGTTCAACGTCGACTCTTCAATGAGTGGAAGAAAATATAAAATTAAGGATATCATGTATGAATTTGATTACTCATTTATGCTTTATTCGGAGGATTTTTATATAGTTTTGGTTTTGTGAAAACTGAAAACCATCAACAATGGTGAAGGTTGGGCTTAAGCCCAACAATAATCTGTTTAACCAGGTTGGGTCTTTCGGCCTTAAGGCCCAAACGATAATCTGTTTGGGCTTAAGGCCTAACTAATAATCTGTTTAGCCAAGTTGGGTTTCTTTTGTTCTGTGATAATAGATCTTTTTTCTGGAATCAGAAAAACAAAAGCTATCTTATCTGGACGTCTAGCTACATCTCGCACTTCTTTTATTTTCTTCTCGTTGATCTTTGATAATGGAAGGAGGCATGGCCATGGGTCATGGCATGAGCATGCCATCACCACCATCATCTATATCGTCGACGTCGTCGAAGAACGGCGGAGGGATGATGATGCACATGACATTCTTCTGGGGAGACAAAACCCAGATCCTATTTACGGGCTGGCCCGGAAACCGTGGGATTGGTATGTACCTCCTATCTCTTCTTGCCATTCTCATCCTCGCCGCCGTCACGGAGTTTCTTCAAGTAGCAGCACGCCGTTTAACATCACGCCGGCACATTTCTTCAACAGTGAGCCTGGGCTTGTTCCTGACTCTTCTTCACGCCTTCAACATGGGCCTGGCGTATCTTGTCATGCTCGCCGTTATGTCGTTTAACGGAGGCGTGTTTCTTGCGGCAGTCGCCGGTCATGCTATTGGATACCTTGTTTCCGGCAGCGGGATATTTGTGAAGAATGAACACCTTGCAACTCGGCCCGGTAATGGCCCAAAAGCTCCTTCTGGTAATTGTTCTTGTTAGGCCCGTTGAAAGCCCAAATAACGTCTCTAAGTGTAAGACAGTAGTTGCTAATATGGTTGTTTGAGGGATTAGTTTCTATAAGCTAGTCTTTGTTGCTTATGATAAGCTGTTCTAATCTTGCAATTATTAGTTTCTTTTCACGGAAGTTGATATTACGAAACAATTACCAGAGAAGTCGTTTAGATCGATCGAGGAAAATGTAATGTATGACGATCTTCTTCTCTGAAAGTTAAAAATTATTTCCGTAGTGTTGATGGTGCAGAATTGAATAGCGCAGCAGGAGTTGGTATTCTGAAACAGAGACTGATTTGATAATCTTCCACATGTATTGAAACTTTACAGGATAGAGCATCTGTTCAATCCAAGAGATGTCAACGAATCTTCTTCCCGATGCCATAATCGAGCAAGAAGTCCAAACCGATCAGTTTCTGGAACATGGTCTTCACATTCCTCGGCTGAAGCTTGTGTTGTTGCCTTGCTGCTTTCATGTTCTCGACTCAAGGTGCTTGCTTTGGCTTCTTCAGGATTTTCATCTGCTGAAGCAGTTCCAACTTCAGCAATCTAACCAGGCTTGTTATCGAAGATCTTTGAATCGTTTCTTTGCTGCCTTCAGCATTTCCTGAAACCATATAAGAACGTGGCTGTTGCACAAATGTCACAGAGCCTACTGGAAGGGATGCACCAACAAAAGAGAAAACTTCTCTCGCGGGATGCTATTAAGGGATAGAGGTTCACAAAACATGTTTGAGTTGTGGAGACTGCATCAAATAAGTTAGAGAGTCCAACAAAGAGTATTCTAGTTGCATTAGTTTTAGATTGTTATACGTATCTAGTAAATAAGGTAACTTCAGATTAGTTACCAAGTAATAAGATATTTTATTAATAATGGAACTCTAAGTTCCTCAAGACTCTCAACGAGGTAGTATGCACAACTTCATTGCGGACAAGCTCGCCAAGCACTTGGGTCTGGCAGCGACAGATGTAAGGCCACTAAAGATTGAATTGGTTGACGGTAGACTACATTCTATAGAAGTGGTTTACAAGGAGGTTCCACTGATGGTGCAAGAGACTGAGATGGTAGTTGATGCATACATTTTTCCATTGGGAGGGATGGATTTTAGTACTTGGAATACAATGGTTAGAGAGCTTTGGAGACGTTGTTTGCAATTGGCGTCGTTCAAACATGAGGTTCACGATACGGGGGTAAGAATTCATATTGCAGGGGATCCGAGAAGGAAGGGTCTCGCAATTATCAAGTCTCCACCAAAAACAGCTGCTTTGTTCCCTTCGCCTAGTAGCCATCAATTCCAACACGAATGTATTGGACAGTGCACAGCAAGAGTTGCCAGCAGAAATGCAGTCCTTGCTGGACAAATATGCAGTTGTTTTCTAGCCAATACAGGGACTTCTCCCAACGCGTTCTTATGATCATAGAATACCGCTATTTTCAGGTTCACACCGGTAAATGTACGTCCTTACCGCTACCCCCACATCTAAAAAGCTGAAATTGAGAGAACGGTAGCAGAAATGCTATCGTAAGACATTATACGTCAAGTGTTTCGGCTTTTTCTTCACATGTGTTGCTTGTGAAAAAGAAGGACGAATCATGACGTTTTTGTGTGGATTATCGAGCGCTCAACGAGATAACAGTGAAAGACAAATACCCCATACCTGTCATAGATGAGCTATTAGACGAATTGTATGGCGCATGTTTTTTCTCCAAACTTGACTTAAAAGCGGGGTATCACCAAATTCTTGTGAAGGAAGACGACATACATAAAACATCATTCCGAACACATGATGGCCACTATGAGTTTCTTGTCATGCCTTTTGGTTTGACAAATACGCCGTCGACATTCCAATCTCTCATGAACGAGGTGTTTTGTCCATATCTTCGCAAGTTTATTCTTGTCTTCTTTGATGATATTCTCGTCTTTAGCAAGAACTGGCAGGACCACCTTGCGCACCTAGCCACTGTTTTGTCTATTTTACAGGAACATCGACTTTATGCAAATTTGGCCAAATGTAAGTTTGGATGCCGACAGTTGGAGTACCTTGGTCATATAATTTCGGAGCAAGGAATCACGGCAGACCAAGTAAGGTGGAAGCGGTGTTGAGCTGGCCAACCTCAACATCTACTACAGCACTTCGTGGTTTCTTATGACTAACGGGATATTATCAAAAATTCGTCAAGAATTATGGGATCATAGCAGCCCCTATGACTGCCTTGCTGAAAAAAGGACCCTTTGTATGGACAACAGAAGCAGCTAGAGCTTTTGAACTCTTGAAGCAAGCCATGGCCCAAACCCCTGTGCTGGCTACGCCGGACTTCACACAAACTTTCACCTTAGAAATCGATGCATCCGGGACAGGAATTGGTGCTGTCCTTTCTCAAAACAGACGCCCTATTGCATACTTCAGCAAGGCGTTGTCGTCGGCATCCCTCGCCAAATCCACATACGAAAAGGAGCTCATGGCGGTGGTATTGTACGTTCAAAAATGGCGTCCGTACTTGTTAGGCAATCGTTTCACTATCCAGATGGATCACTTGAGTTTGAAATACCTCTTGGAGCAGCGGATATCTACTAATGATCAACAAAAATGGCTTGTCAAGTTGCTCAGGTATGATTATAACATAAAATACCGAGCAGGAAAACATAATGTGGTGGCTGACGCATTATCTCGTATACCTCATGCCACGATCAGCGCCATCAGCTTTCTACGGCCCTCATTTTGGGAGGACTTTCGCCAAGCCCAACAAGCAGACCCAGAAATTTCTTCCTTAATTTCAGAAGGCCAGCAAGGAGTTCGTCCAGAGTTATCGCTGTCTAGTGGCTTCTACTATACAGAGGACGCATATGGGTGCCAAATAATCAGTCCTTGAAGCATCAGCTACTCTTTGAGGCTCACAACTCGGCAATAGGGGGTCATGGAGGTAGGTTCCGCACTTACAAACGGCTGTCCACGCAGTTTTATTGGCCCGGTATGTCGAAAGAAGTTCAACAATATATTCAAGCTTGTGCAACATGTGCGAAGGCCAAATCCGAGAACCTGCGACCCGCTGGATTACTCCAACCCCTACCCATCCCTGATAAAATTTGGTCTGATATTGCAATGGATTTTATTGATAGGCTGCCATTATCCGAAAGGAAGAACGTGATTATAATTGTAGTTGATCGGCTAAGTAAGTATGCACATTTTATTCCTCTCAAGCACCCCTATACGGCAGTCAGCGTGGCAACGACATTTACAAAAGAAATTGTCAAGTTGCATGGCTGCCCCTCATCCATCATTTCTGATAGGGATCCAGTCCTATGAGCTCTTTTTGCAAGAACTTCACAGGTTACAAGGGACAGCATTACATACGAGCTCATCTTATCATCCTCAAACCGATGGACAATCCGAGATTGTTAATAAAAGGCTTGAAACATATTTGCGCTGCTTTGTAGGAGAGCATCCACGATATTGGATGAAGTTGCTTCATTGGGCAAAATACTCCTACAACACACATGTCCACTCCGCAACGAATGTCTCTCCCTATGAGGCCGTCTACGGCAGACCTCCCCCACTACTCGTGTCCTTTTAAACAGGCACCGCCAAGGTAGATATCGTAGGCGCACAGCTGCGAGAGAGAGACACTATTTTGCGCGACTTGAGACATCATCTCTTGCGTGCACAGAATAGAATGAAGCAAGTGTACGACAAACACCACCGAAATAAAGTATTCAAGCCGGGCGACCGTGTGCTGCTGAAATTACAACCTTATCGCCAATCCTCAATGGCGGAGCGCCGCAATCATAAACTGAGGAACAAATACTATGGACCATTTGAGGTTTTGCAGTAAGTTGGCAAGGCGACGTATAGGTTGGACCTTCCGCCGGAGTCACGCATTCATTCAGTTTTTCATGATTCCGAGCTCAAAGAGGCTCGTTTTCTTCCTCCAGGGGTTATAGATCGAATCCCACAACCAATTGAAGAGGCACCCCTTTATGATCTCCAGCACTGCATGTTGGAAGAGGACTGCAGTGGTCAGTGCTCTACTGAATTTCCTTCGCTTAGCTTTGAGGACAAGGCTGTTTTTCCAGGGAGAGGGAATGTCACAGAGCCTACCGGAAGGGATGCACCAACAAAAGAGAAAACTTCTCACGGGATGCTATTAAGGGATAGAGGTTCAAAAGAGGTTCACAAAACATGTTTGGGTTGTGGAGACTGCATCAAATAAGTTAGAGAGTCCAATAAAGAGTATTCTAGTTGCATTAGCTTTTGATTATTATATGTATCTAGTAAATAAGGTAACTTCAGATTAGTTACCAAGTAATAAGATATTCTACTAATAATGGAACTCTAAGTTCCTCAAGACTCTCAACGAGGAAGAGTTTATATAAGTGTATGCAGGTAAACATTGAAGGGGAGGAAACTTAAGTATTATTTTCTTTTTATTCTGTTTTGTTTTCATAGTTCTTAGTTCATCTTTGCAATTCGCATAGTTCTACGGTTTGTGTGATCGCAAACCGTAACAACAAACTTCTGATCTACGAAGCATAACGTAAAAGAAAGGGATGTTGGTAGAACAGATGCAGGGCGCACCTTGTTCTTTAAGTTTTTAAGCTTTAGCTTAGCGATGGCAGCCTTAGCATCAGGCTCCGAAGACAAATATTACACGTACGAATCAAGACAAATTACAGTGGTTGGTTTTCTTGAGTTTTCAACATTCAAGTATTCAACAAAGCAACAACTTGAGCTAGTTGGTTTGCGATAATTTCCTTCATCAGTCTCAATCAATCAAGCGACGAAACAATCCAAAAATTAATGAATGAATTTCTAGATTAAAAATTTCTAGATTCAGGATTCTAATAGCTAACTCTATAAGCCTGAGAAACTGATCATCGGAACCAATCAGCTACCTTGCATTGACATTCACTGCTTGCTTCAACATTAATTCTCTTTGTATTTCTTATACAAGTCTCTGTCATGAAACTGAACCACATCTTCCATGATCAATTGATAATAATTTACTTAATTTAATTATATTTTCTTAAAGATTCTATTGATTAATCAAATTGTTAACATAATTACTCCAATAAACTATATACTGAAAAACTATTAACTATACATATATTATATGATGAATCCTAAGTAGGAGCAGATGGCGTCAGTTAACATGTCTGGTAAGAAACTTGCATTGGTTGGCTACCATGCATTTTTTCTAGAACTAGAAAGGCAGGTTACCAAATTAGCTACTTGATTGATTTTTTTTTAAAAAAGTTTTTCAATACAGTTTTCTAGCTACTTATTACTGCATCTATACATATGTTTCTAGTCAACAGACAAGGTTAAACCGTATCAACTTAAAGTATACTGAATTAATGCAGTGGAGATTGATGAATTTGAACGGACCCAGTTCTCCTGCTTTGAGGGAGGACTGACGACAGTGGCAGCAAAATTCCAGAACAATTTAATGATCTACGAAGTATATATGCTATTTATGTGTAAGAAATGTTGGATGCAACTAGCCGGCAAGGCGCATTCAATCAGGTATGGAACAAAGTCCGTGATCGATAAAACCATGCAGGAATTTGGGAGGACCCCCACTAATGCTTGCAGTAAATGCATTGATCGACCTTCTCAAGTCTCGAACAGAGAAGAAGAGAACTCTGCTGCTGCCCATTGCTAGCTAGCTAGTTCAAGTTGCAGACGCAATACATATTTACAGCAGCGAGCTTCTTCGCATTAGTTATCATCAATTTAATGTATTCTATTCCCCTCATTTAGTGGAATTTTTAATTGGAGTAATGAAAAAAGTTCAATTTTTTGGATATTATTACTGTTTTTTTTTTTAATAAATGTAGTCATAGCCTTACTGATCATTCGGATATAAGCGAAGTTTGATCATTGAGATCGTTAGTGGAAATTAACAACAGGATCGAGCTTCTAGCATATAACATTTTCTTCGGAAGCAATTACTGAGAGCGCGCATATCTTTTGCATGGCAAAATGGTAGAAAGAATATTGGCTACCAATATTGTAGGCTGTAATTTATACACGCTTCTAACGAGAACGCCAAGTTACATAGATTAGTTCATCATCATCACTATAAGCATAGACCGTTTCGAGAGAGCATCTGATGATTGTGAAAATTTGAATTTTCTAAATACCTGTTTTATAAAGATTCTGGATTCCACCTTGACCTTGTGGAGATTGAACCAAACAAGAAAGAATATCCCAAAAAGAAAAGAAAGAGCATGGTCCTACAAGAAGAAGCGTACAGATGGATGACAGCAATATTACTGGTGATTTGCGTTGCATGCCTGAAACAAGTTGAAACAGGCAAGGCATCTATTTGATTGACAGAATACTACTACCAAACCCCACTTCTTAAGGAACTACAGTTCTTCTCATCAGGTCCCATATATTGATTTGAAAAACCATATTCTACATGAATAAAATATAATTAAGATTCATTTCATATCATCACCATCATAGATTCCGTAGGTAGAGCGTAAGTTAAGCTTTCCTATATGTATTTAATAATAGTCTTTAGCTGAACTGAAGATCAATCTGGACTACTGAAGGAAGTGATCCATTTCTTTCATTGATTGGTTTGTAAGCAACTGTGTTTGATTTAAAGCTTTAATCTTGATTGCTTTTGTTTTCTTTGGGCTTAAATTTGGGTCCCTGACAGCAACACCTACAGAGAAAACAGAAAGAAAATCACATGGCGGTGGGTTTGGGTTATCTCTATCCCTAACTCTCTCTATCTGAAACTTTTGCCATGAGCTCTGATAAATAGATAGACCAGCACAAACAAAGAATACCAATCTCCATCTCTCCTTCTTCTTCGCTGGAGCCTGCTAGACAGACTGCAGAGACTCCAACGAGCAAGCAAAACAACTCAACTAACGATTTAAAACATAACTTTTTCTTTTTTCAAAATTACTAATATCTATAAGTTTTGCACAGCTAGCAAAGCAGGTGTCAATTGCATGTTGAAAGACTGCTAGGACATGGAACAACACTGCATCTTTTAACATAAAAATGCGCAGCGTCCGAGTTATCTTCTCTATGTTTTACTAATTATGCACTTGAAGCATTCTTATGTGTTAAGATAGATTTGACTGAGTCCACAAGAAAAAGACAACGATATATAATCTGGGTTTGCAGAAAAGAAAAATAAGAAGAGCCTAGGAACCCAGCAATGCGAAACTCGAAAACCTCAGTCTATCACCGCACAAGACAAAAGAACAAAACAAAAACCATCCTTCGAACACAAGCAAATATTATTACACTCCTTCATATCAATCGAAATATTCATGTTAATATCATGTTCAAGGATGCCAGCAGCAATTATAATAAAGCACACAAAGAAGTGGAACAGGAGAGCAAGTCACGCCAGACGCAGACGCCGATTCCATCTACATGAAGAAATCCGGGTCCACCATCACCCTCCTAGTTGATACCAGATCCCATCAATACGCCTCCCCCATTTCAATGGAGTGCTTACCAGAATCTCCATCTACCATGCTCCTTTCTATTTTTGAAAACCAAAAATAAAAATCTACAGTAACAAGTTTCAATAAAAGAATAAAAGCCAGACCAAACCAAAGACTTTTCGAGGGATAATACTTGTCCTTGCATGCCATTGATGATTTAAAATGCTCATAGCAATATAATAATAAACAATGTTTAATTAGCAGAAGATTAACTACTATTTGTACAACGGCTAAGCAACCAAACACACATTATTTATATATAATGTAAAGAAAGTAGGGTCCGAACCCACAATAAGACCAAAGCATTTTGCTGCTTTCTCTTACATCGATGTTGCAAAAGAAAGTAAAACAAAGATGCACGAAACCCGAAAATAATAAATGTACCAAACCGAAAAACGAAGGGAAGGCCGAGAAGGCCTCTGCTTTTCTTTTTTCTTTCTGCTTATTTCACGGCGAGTGCTGCGGTTCTTCTTCCTTCAAAAAACCGGCGTTGCTGCTGCGGGAGTGGAGGCCCTCCCAACTTTATTTCAAAATCAGCCTCAACACATAAGCCACACAAATAACACCAACAAAGCATTATAACTTATTATTATTTCACCAACCATCCCTACATCTTCTTTTTGATACTACAAGTTTTATACTACCTCCCATCTGAAACAACACCCAAAAAACATCCAAAAGAATCCCACTACTCTCGACTGCTTGATTTCTTCATTGCTGTGAGCTAAAACTAGTAGTTAATTAATACGAGGGTTAACAAGATCAGCTACGCTAACATATGGAATTAGTAGGCAAGACGAACAAACACTCCCATGTGGTTAGTAGTAGTACTACTCAGTAGGTCCACTCAGCTGGCAGTCGGAGCTGCTCTTGGTTTGCAGCAGGAGCAAGAGGATGTGATCTAACGTGGCCGCTCCTTTTCTGCGCGTTCCCTCTCGTTAGAAGAGTATCTGCAAAAAACACCAAACCGAAACTTGATAACCACATCAAGTATGATAAGCGCAAGTGATAAATTTCACAAAATGGAACAATAACTCACCGTGGTCGAGAACGAAAGTTCCTGGTAAATGAGGGTGAGCGCCCATGTCTTCCAAGTTTAGATTCAATGCCTGAACAACTCTTGCCGGAAGCAGAACAGTCGAACAAGCTAAAATACAAACAACAACAAAAGCACAACAAGTCAAACAAAAGAATCAAAATAGTCGAGAAAAGATCTATAACCGAGCGTGAAGCCAGAGAAGATCCGCAAAAGACCAACAACTAAACCGCTTATTCACGAGACAAAAAGATTCATGCACAAGCATATGGGGAGAAAATGGTATGAACAGGGAAGAAACAGAAGAAACGAAAGAAACAAACAACAAAAGCGTGTCTAAATAAAATATAAATTCAAAGAAAACGGGCGTTTCAGGTTAACGAAAATCAACCTGGTTTCTTCCGTGTCTGAACATGGTTTCCGCCTCTCTGGGGAAGGAAAACACCAGTTCCATTAGTCCTCCGCGTGCTGTTGAGAAAAACTGCTCTCATCCCGGAACCAAGTTGTGCCTGATGTTGATGCTGCTGCTTCTGACGGTGTTGTTCTGCTTGCAACGGCGGCCAAGCTTGCGGCGGCAAACCAAGTGGTCTGCAAAACCTGCCATCTCCGTAAACCACACCATTACCACAACCTCCGGAGCTTCTCATCTTGTTCTGCCTCGCCCAGGCACCTGCCATCTGCTGCTGTTGCTGCAGCTTCAACTGCTCAAACTAAACGCAGAAGCAGAAAACTAAGAACTTACCAGTGAAAAATACTGTACGACCAATTAATTTTCATGGGACTATCTATACCTTGAGCTTTTGTTGAGCGAGTTGGGAAGCGTAATAGTTCTTCTCGGGAGCACTAAGAACGCGGCGGTTGTACATCTTCCCAAATTCCGCCACGTGAGCGTTGTTTAGCCGCATGAGCGCCAGCTGTCCTGCAGCAGAGTATAGCAACTCCAGTTGCTGTTCTATCACCGACGCCTGCGGTTCAGGAGGCGGTGAAAGAGAACGGCCGGTAGGACTCGTCGCTTCTGAACCAGACCACAAACCCAACCCACACAGTGTTGACTGCGGCGAAGTCGCCATCACACTAGATACCTGAACAATTAAAACAATCCCCAAGACAAGTTCAGAATTACAAAATCAACCCAGAAAAACTACTTCACCAAGAACAGTTGTATTACCTTGGTGGTGGTGTGGCTGCTGCAGAAAGGTTTGTTGTAGTTGAGGTTAGGAGCAGGAGCAGGAGCAGTAGCACGGTGGTCATTGAGATTTTCGTCATCGTCGAGAAGGAAAGAGTGAGCCATCTGGCGAGTGAGACCATCAAGGTAGTCTTCTTCCTCCCCTTTGACTATTACTTCATCGTCGTTATCGCTCTCCGTCTCCGTTGCCGACCCAACCGGAGAACTCAGATCCGAGCTCAAATCGTAGGGAAACTCACAAGGAAACTTCTCTCCTCCAAACAACCCATCTCCAACTGTTCCTCCGCCTCCCCCTCCGCCTATGCCGCCGCCCTCTCCGGCCATCTGCCTCTATGTCTGTCGTTGAAGTAGCTAGAGAAGGAAAGCTTGTTGGTTAAGAAGAGGTGAGTATAGTGGAGAGTGAAAATAAAAAGAGAGAAATGAAGAAGGTGGTGGTGGGGGTTTTGCGGGAGAGAGAAGAAAGAATGATAGCGAAAACTTGGGGAAACGGGCCCTCTCTCTCTCTCTGTTTTTCTTTCTTTTGAAACAGAAGAAGGAGAAGAAGAAAGACGGCGAATGAAAAGAAGAAGGGTTTGCAGGTATGGAGTGGGTTTTAAGGAATTGCTCCAAAGGCTAAAACAAACCAAACCAAACCAAAGGTGTGAGAACCTGATAATTAATTTATTAATTAGTTAATAATATTTTATTGAAGGAAAACTAAATAATAATAATAATAATAATGAAGATAGAAAAGAAACGGAAGAAAGTGATTAAGTCATTATTAATTTAGTATTAAGAACATACGGCGGTTGAATTCTTTATTTGAGTTTTCCATTTATTTAAAATTTTCAAATTTGTTGTATTCATTCAGATTATTATTTGGTTGCCTGCGTTCGCCGTATGCCTTGCTGCCGTGATCCTCTTTTAGTGTACGGTTTATAGAATTAGTTTTAAAATAAGTTTTTTTTTTTAAAAAATTATTTTTAATAATAAATTATACTTTTAGTTTTAGAAATAAATAATAAACCATAATTTACTATGAAATCTTTTTATATTTTTAATTTAAAAATAAATTTATAAAATTTCCAAATATATATTATAATTAAAATTTTAAAAGTTAAAATTATTTTTTGGAAATCAAACGCAAACACTTTCTTACGGGAGATGATGGTACTTACAGAATAGAATTTTACATTCTTATTACGGATGTGTTTTTTTAGTTAGAAAAACTTATTAAAAAAGAAACTATTAAACTGAACACAGTTTAAATAATACTGTTAGAATAAAATTTTTTATTTTATATTTATATGTGTTAAAAAAAAATTTAGTTCAATATTATTTATTAATAATTTTGATATGATAATCATAAAAAATTTGGATTATTTTTGTTAACGTCAATTAATTTTGAAAAAAATTTTATAAAAATGATTAATGTTTTTTTATAAATAATTTATTAATATAATAAGCTAATTGTCAGAGTGTAACATATTTAACAAGTACGTATATCAGGCGGGGGTTCAAAACTTCACAAATGGAACCCGTCACAAAGGCGGGAATACGTTGGAATTTCGGATACAATAAAAAAATGCCTTAATTAACAAAAAATTAATCGATGAAAATATTAAACTGCTTTTAACTTAATCCAAAAAAGTTTTAACTAATAGTGACAGGGCACAATTGTAATCAGCTTATTGCAGATATATAATGGGAAAATTATATGCACCAATCTGCACTCACAAAAGCGTGTTTAATTCGTAGATAAAATAGGTGAATTGAATTTTTAAAAATTATTTTAAAAATAAATTAAAAATATTTAATAAAAATTAAAATTATATATTAATTTAATATTTATAATAAATTTTAAAATTAAATTTTAAAAAAATTATTAAAAAAATTTTATTTTAATTTTTTTATATATTTTATATTAAAAAATAAAATTGAAGCGTTAGTAAACACGCTCAAATTGAAGCGTATTCGAATTATTATATTTATGTACCTAATTTGTCAAGATAAATATCCACCTGCTAAGTAACACTCTCTCACGCCATTAGAAACTAGAATGCAGAATTTTTTTAATTTCTGAATCTTTCTTGGAGATTTAGAAATTAAAACACAATCAACAAAAAAATTTCTCAAATATGATTTAAAATATTTATCAAAAAAATTTTAAAATAATTTTTTTAAAAAAATAAATTCTATAATTTTTATTTAAAACTAATAAAAATATTTTATGATATAAAAATTTTAAAATTAATTAAAATTTTAAATATATTTAATATAATATTATATAAATTTATAAAATTAAATTTTAAAAAATATTTTTTTTAGAACCCACTTTCAAGTGCTGCCTTAGATTCCAACAACAGCTGCAAATTTAAATTTTTGAGTGGGGGCTTTTAAAATTCAAAAACAAAGAAACAACAACTGACACAAGCAAGTCCAACTGCAATCAAAGTAATCAACTACCATATTAATGCCCAATAACATTCCATAAGGTTTTTAAAAAAAAACACACAGAACGCCAAATGATCAATGAGAGTATTAGGGACTGTTTACTAACACCCTAAATTCATCTTTTTTTTAACTTATTTTTAATAAAAATATTTAAAAAATAAAATAAAATACTTTTATTAATAAATTTTTAAAAAAAAATTAAAAACTTACTTTAAATATTAAATTAATATACATTTTTATTTTTATTAAATATTCTTAATTTTTAATTTTATTTTTTAAATTGATTTTTAAAAAATTTATTTCATCCATTTTATTTATAAAGTAGACACGCCGTTACAGAATCTTCAAGCTTTCGTTTTTTATTCATTCATTTTATTTTACATTTACAATAAATTTTCGTAATTTATATAATATGGAAATTATAGAATATTTTATATTAAAATACCTATTATTATTTATTAAATACTAAAAATAAAATTATTTTTAAAATAAAATCTACTGACAAACACTCACAATATTTTTTAAGAATACTTGTCGGATTAAATTTATATCAAATAAAAAGCTTTCAAAATGTTTTTTTAAAAATAAAATTTTATTTTATTTAGAAAAATAAAAACTACATTAAAAAAGTTATTAAATAAAAGTTTCTTATATTTTTTAAAATAAAAAATTAATGCATTATAAAAACATTTTAAATATTTAGCCAAGCGGCACTTAGATACATTTAAAACTACCCAATTTAATTTTAATTTTAAATTCGAATTATTTTTGTATATTATTTAAATTCATTTTACAGTTAATACAATTATTCAGTGAGTCAAAAATCTTCTTAACCCATTTTAATTTTATCACCTAAACTCTAACAAGCAATTGGCGCGTATTTTGCTCGGAATTACTGATATACCATTAGCAGTAATTTTAAAGAAGAACAAATTTAGCGTGCGATGTCTGGTTGAATTACTGATATACCCCTCACAGTAGCATCGGCGCGTAATTTGCTCGCGTAGAGAAATAAAGACACCGATCCGGTGACATTACCGGTGAGTGGAACACATCATAGCGAATGACAAGTCGGTTGCCACTACCAGCATTCGGGTAGTAGAAATCGGCGGGAAGGTGGATGTACCGTGAAATATCTGATGACGTGGCGTGCTGTAGAGATTCCTTGGTGGCGATAATGGTCACCCGTCTCCGTCTGCATTGTGATTCATTATTTCTAAAATTGGAACTTCTTGCTCTTCCCCTGCACGCAAAGAAATTATTTAAAGAGAATAGTAGAAAGAAGAAGGGAGGATAACGATAACGGCGCCGTTGCTGCGGACGGAAATATGTAGACGGACGTGAGAGGGCGTTGTTCAATCGAGTTGATATTTTTTCCCGCCATAAATCTACTGATCTTTTTATTATTTTAGGAGAGAATTTTAAAAACAAAAAAAAAGTTCTTATATATAGAAGAAAGAGAGAGAAGTGAATGATAAAGTGGGGGCGTGGTGGGACCGAGGGAGAACGTGCTGAGTGAAAAGGACAGCACGACTTTCCAAACAACTCCAGCCATTTTGCGGGACCCACTTATTTTGCAAGAATAACCTAAAAACGGTGGCGAAATTTTCTTTTCTTGAAATAAAAGTCTAATGATAGAAAAATAATTTGATATATGCATAAAATGAGATAGAAATATATATACATATCATAATTTCTTTACTTTAACAAAAACAGAAAATATATTGGATCTCTGCATTAGTCGATTATAGGTTTGTTAGAAGAGCTTATACGAAAAATTACTAATCAATTTTTTAATTTTATATTTTTTAAAAAATTATAATATTTATAAATTATCTAAAATTTTAAAAATATAAAACAATTTATGTTATAAGTTTAGTATTATTTTTAGATAAAAAATAAAAATTTCAAATTAAAATAAAAATATTCTTAGTTTTAAAGAATAATTTATAAGCATTCGAACTAATTTTTTTAACATCATACATTATTATTTACAAATTACTCTTTAATAAAAATATAAAAAATTACTATTACATATTTCTATTAAAAGATTGTCAGAAAAATAAAAACTAATCAAAAATTTTTTCTATATTTTATTTACGCTCATACTCAAACCTTAAATACATAGTTGTAAAAATTAGATCGAACTATGAACCGAAAAATTGTTCGGATCAACGGATCGCGAGTTGATCCGTCAGATCAATGGATTGAACAGTCATATCAAAAATACTAAAGCGTTAACGGTAATGCGAACGCTTATTATCTCAAAAAATAATAATAATATTTTTTTTAGAAGGCATAAAAGAAAAAATTAACAAAAAAAGTTTAAATAATAAATTTAAAAAGAAATTCTTTGTTTTAAAATAGTTTTGTTATTTTTCTTACAATTTAGCAATTAGTAATATAAAATTTTAAAAATCAATAATAATAAATATTTACAAATAAAATATAACAAACTTATTTTTTTGCATTATCACATTCAAATATAAAATCTAAACTACATATTATATTTCAATATAAGGCTAATAATAATTATTTTTGCATCAATATGTTACAAATTTAAATTTTTTAAAATTTAATTTAATTCGATTTGACTCGGACAAACGGGTCGATCGGATCGAAGCGGGTCAGAACGGATCGAAACGGATAAGAACGGATCGATTGTATAAACGGTTTTATCATAAATTCAGACCGAGTCGACAGTTTTCGGCTCGGTCCGAATTTTACTTAAAGGGTGCATTTAGAGAAGTGTTTTTTAAATCTTTATTTTATTTTTATTTTATATTTTAAATATATTTTTTATAAATATTTAATAAATGTATTTAAAAACTTAACATATATAGAAATTTTTAAAAATTTTTTTTTATTACTTAATTTTATTATTTTTTAAAAAAAACTATAAAAATATTATCTATTTTAAAAAAATTTAATTTCAAACCACTCACGAACACCACTGTTTTGAGCGATGCAGTACGGACCGCGAGAATCCCAGATACAGACTTGTGGTCCCTACTAACCCAACACTACGAGGCAACTTTTTTTTGGTTTTTTTTAGTTTTGACAAACTCCAGAATTTGGTGAGTTTGTAAACAAAATCCAGATATTGATCTTGGCTTTTTTGCTTTGTCGGAGAAATATTCGAAATATTTCCCGCCGAAAGAAAATAGCAAACAACAAAGTAGTGTGAAACAAAAAGTTTAGGGAGAGCAACGGTCGGGTTTTTGTTGATTTGCTTTTTCGTCCGGTTATTATGTTCCTTTGTTTTCTCCTTTCAATTTGTTGTTAGTTTCTTGCAATTCATAAACACTTTATAGGAAAATTTGTTGAGTTATTTTTCTTTGTGAAGAAAAGTTTGAGTTACTTCATGCATTAATGCTGAAAAATCTCTTTTTAACAAATTAAGCTAGCTTTTATTCTCCACCGACATTTATGTTATATATTTATGCTATTTTTTTATTATATTATATTTAATAAAATTGTAATTTTATTAAACCTTAAAACTATATGATTATATATACATATTTTTAATTATTTTCAAAAATAAAAATCAAATTTATTTTATTTTAAAAATTTTTATTTTTTATTAACTAATATTCGTTGCATTGAGCTCAAAAAAAGTATTATTAGCATATTATTAGATTAACAAATATACTTAAAGGACACGTTCAGTGGAATAGTAACTGATAAGTGCGTCATTTTTTAATTGCGATATGCGACTTAAAAAAAGAAATTTCTTTTTAGTACGAGATTTTGATTGATTATCGACGGCATAAGGAAGGATATGATGATGATGATTATATTAGGTGATTTTTTTGAGTGCTCCTCAAGCTTTCCATAATCAAAATAATACTTCCACAAATTTTTTTAATATCTTTTTGCTTTCAAATCTTTTCATTCGGTTGCTTTCAATACTTGTAACCCATACAAATTTTAATTTTTCTTCCTGCGAAGAAACAAAGATTGCGGGCGTCTTACGAGAAACCCAAGCTGACTAGTAATTCAGATTTTATTTAGTTCCTGTGTTTATTTTGGATTGTATTCCCATTAAGAAAATCGAAAGTTTCAATAGAAAATATGTGTTGTAAAAGTTAGAAATTTTCAAAGAAAATAAGTTTATAAAGTGTTGCTTCTTTTAACGAATGCGAGCTGTGATTAGTGTCTTTAATTATTGCATTGAGGCTTTATTTTAAAATTTAAGAAAAAAAAAAAAAAAAACAAACATTGAATCAACTTGTTATGAAAAAATTTCAAGATTCCGCACGAAGATCCATCTACGTTGGTTTTCATCTCAGAAAAAAATCTAACTTTGCTCTGCGACAATCTTCGCATGAAAAGTTGGAGTGAACGAAAATGAAAATGAAAGATAAACACTCGACTGAATTGGTGCGAAAAATTGAAATTAAATTTCCGTTCAACAACCTTCCTTGTCAAGAATTATGGGCTCAGTTGCTGACAGAGTTGAGTATTCTTTCTCGTGCATGAACACATAATTTAACCAGAAAATTAAACGATCAGCTGAAAAAATATCGTTATCAGCGACGGTCCCAGTAGGTAGGTAGACTGTTTTAGTTCATATTGTTTTCTCAACGACACCAACCGATCGTTGAAATCATACAGGGCGAAAATGTCATAGAAAATCATTAGGCAGAAGCAAGGTTTCCAAAAATTTTGAAGTCTAATGCGAGGATAAATTTGTTTAAAAACTTTATTTTACTATCAGTAGACGAATGTTTATGATACATTTGAGTCATCGATGGGCAGTGAGAGAAAATTCCTATATGATTACAGCAGAAATATATACAAAGAACAAAGAAGTTGACATAAATAGAAACATCAGCGCCGCCGTGGTTGGCTTCGCCTGTCTCGGTCTTGAAATCTGTACACTCCAGGTATTTGGCTTCGTTTTACAAACAATGGACAGGAAGGTGTCGTAAAGTTAATCTTCGCATGCTCAACACTTCCGCTACAGTTTGAGCAAGGGACGCATCTCGTCTCCCTCATTCAATGCAACCTGCAATTGGTAACGTTCAATAAAGCCATCAATCATCCTACACCTCGACAGCGCACAAATAACTGACAAACCATTATTACCAACAGTATGTCCTCATCTGTCCCATAGGATTTGCGCGCCTCCTCCAGACACTCCATGGAGACTCTTTCATGCTTCCTAAATGAAACGAAGGAACCAACCAAGGAAAAACTCTGTTAAACAGAATTTATTATGATAGCTAGCCTAATGAGATCAGTCGACTTAATATGCATGGAAACACTACTAGGACAATCTGTCGGATACAGATATGTCATCTTGGGAAAATTTTGTGTACTTTTAGATAGAGCTATGCTTTTTCTGGCTGATGCATATCATCCAGAGTATCATTCTTAAACATGTCAGACAATTTATGGCAGATTTTTGCTTATGCAATCCCTGTCTAACAAGGAGGACAGAATACAAGTTTCCAGCCAGGAAAGGTCTAACGATGAAGAGCACACTAATATATAGCTTGTTCCCAAATATCATATTACAGATCAGATGTTGACAAATTCATTAACAGCCTCTAGCAACCAAAAAAAAAAAAAAACGTGGTAAGGTACTTAAAGATACCTAAAACTTGCTGGATCGCGTATTTCAAATTCTTGACTATCCATGTCAAAGCCACATATTACAACATAGTGCCCTGGAGAAAAGTTCAGAAATGCCAAGAAGCATTAGTTCATGTGAAACATCACCCATCCAGACCCCTCAAGGGTAAAGAAGAATAGCTGTCCTTGTCACATAAAATAGCAGAATGGCAGTTAAACAAGAAAGGTAGAGCTACTGACCTATGTAACACGAACCATCACCATCATAATCAGAGACACATAATTCCTTCAGCCAAAACTGACTGCATTATGGCAATTAGTGATGCATTAATTACAACCTCAAAACGAATGCAGTTGCTCATTTTGAAATGCTTGCTAATCAGAAAGTTATGAGGATAGCAGCAAATTAATACAGAAGGTGAATGTGGGAAAATTGTATTTCGATTATTTACGTGGAAAGAGAAAACCAGAGCATCAGAACATTTACAAAACGAACACCCTAAAGATGGTGCCAATAAATCAGACACTGACCATCCATTTTCCCCAAGTTTTGGTCTGTAGGATGTCCATACAACTTTTTGACAGCTCATTACACTTCCAACGATATGATGAGGGCAGAAAAGGGTGCAATTTTGTTTCATATCAAAGGTGGAGTTTGGGATGCCAAGCACATTATTGGAAATCTAGATATGAATGCATGAGGATGGGATCAGTTGCTTTAAACTAGAAGAAAACTTTTATGTAGGTAAACTGAGACAAGAAATACTAAGTTGCAGTTACCTTAGCTTTATCTTGTCAACTAATGCTATAGCAATGTACTTTCCCGATAAAATAAGCAATGAAATTTCTTCTCCACTGAGGGACCTGCACTGTGGAACATCACAGACTGATTAGAAGCGTCTGCAAGTGGTTATTAATGGTTAGGCTGCAGATACTCAGGCTCTCACTCACACATCAATGGACGAATAGAAAATGCAGCAGCATTAGAAATTTTTTATTAAAAAAAACAAAATATCAAATAGAAGGTAGAGGTGTACTTGTATACTGATCCCAGTTTGAAGGGCCTTTCCAAAGAGGCTATCTACTCGCTCTACATCATTTTGCAGCTGTTCCTGTATGTTTTAAGTATCAGACTCAGAAGTTAGTATCAATTATAACTTGCAAGTAAATATATCTCAAGCTGAAGATAAAACTCATAGCATGACACCAACATGTTTTGAGATGATAGAAAACTAAGATACTTGCCAAACAACTCAAATTTAACAAAATATGATTGTCAAAATATGTAGTCGCAGGAGATAGAAGCATCTCTCATCACAGAACAGAAGGTGTGCACATGATTGCACAGGTAGCAACACACTACACAGGAAGGCATGCTTACACGCCTAAATATTGAGAAATTAGGCACAGGTACTGTTTTTAAAAACTTTTCTCCCATGAAAGATGGGATGGAAACTCCATACTATGGAGAGTGCCACCGTATTTTGCATATGTGGATATCTCACAAAGAGAAGACACTACACATTCACTAATTCAGAAAATAATTCATACCTACTAATTTGAACATCAAGTACTAAGCCCAAAAGAATCAAGAGGAGTACAGAAAGATAACATGGCTAATGGTGTACACACTAGAGTTTATAAATAAAAGGGTTCCCCTTTAATTTATACCTTGTAGAACGTTTCCGCAGCATACCCAGGATTAGCTCCTAGAGTAACAGTTAAATAGTAAAATCTAACTGAGAACTTATGCAACAAGTATGCCAAGTCAATGGTCCATATGCTGCAAGACGAAGATGAATAAAATTATAATAGCTGGAAAAAAAAACCAGTGCAGAAGAATTAGATTTGTGATTCTGAATTTGCAGGTAGCATGTGTGCATTCAGCTACGAATTAGGCATGTAACTCGGGCTTGACTTGTTCATACTAACCAAGGACTCTGATGGAAATCAAACTATCCAAATTTACTTAATGGTTAACCTACAAGAGAAAATTCATACGAACCAATACACTGATGATGGTGTTTACGTGATTTGAGCAAATCAACTCATTGATGCTGGAAGAACACAAGCCTATGCACATGCATCATTTTTACATCATAACCCCTTTCATGGATCCTTTAAACTAAAAATTTTAAGAGATGTAGTAGTATGAGGGGAAAAAAACAAAGAAAAAGAATAGCTTATTGTGTTTGAACAACCAAGTTGCTACATCACTTAAAGGCCATTGTCTGAAGCATGGAACTCCTATTGATGCTTGCTTTTCGAGCATAGCTGAGTGCAAATTTCCCTTTTATCTTACTTTTGATAACTGAATCAAGCTAGAATACAAATAGCAAGAGCAATGGCATCTCTCTCTAGATTGAAGTCAACATTAAATTTTATGTATGGAATAGCAAGTATCTAACAACAGGCTTTTCTTGTTGTTGAAACATAGTAAACTGATTAGGATTGCTAAGTTGACATACCTGTTGGTAGAGCAGAGCTTCATAAGGTCCTCGATCTCATAATCATATACGCCTAAGGTCCTTAAAACCATTAGCACACAAGCCAGACCACAGTCCCAATTAAACAGCTGCCTAATGTGCGGAACCTAAGAGCCCAAGTTCATCAAATTAATCAAAGAACAGCTTTCAAAGGGAACAATAAGTTAACAAACACACATAACAACCCACATCTACAGAGGAGTGGTGGGAGAGGGAGTTGCAAGCATTAGCAGCTATAGGATCTTCGTCATCAGCTAATTCCGTTCCTTGCTTCATAACTTTCAGCAGCTTGTCCATAAAAATGGAAGGTGTCAACATGTCCGATTAAGTGATGATAATCTCTTAACCATTAGCATATACCACACTTCCACCTCCAAGCTGCACAAATATTAAAACTTTGTCTTCAAACCAAGGACTAGAGGAACCAAGTAAGAGTAAAGAGCTAGTTTTGCTATTCCCACATGATCAATCAGCTGGTTGGAGTAACAGTTACAGTTTCACCTGTCAAAATATTCTTAACAAAACGCATAAAAAAAAACCGAAAAAAGAAAGAGCAACGAGTGGAATAACTCATGTAACCAATCACAAGCAATAGTTACACAAAGCCTGTGATAATTTCTATACCTAAAAAGACAAAACTCAATCAGATGAACAGAATTCTCAACAGAGGAGCTACAATTTCTAACAAAAGGATCACTGCAGCTTGATTATAATAAGAAGAATCCTTAGAAGAGAAGAATCACTATAAGGATTGAGAATTTCTTCATTGCTAGCAAATCTAATACATCATACAAACAGAGAAGCGAGAAAACGCGAGTAGTTCGTTGTTACCTTTGGAATCAAAGATATAGAAAAAAGTCCTTCAAAAGTCGAATTTCTCTACGAAGACTTTCTTCAAACAAATCTTTTTCTCGGATCCTCTCCCGCTTTTATATGAAAAAAATTACAACAATTTTCTCAGAAAAAAAATTACGAGAAACGAAATCGAAGAAGAAGAACAGTTGGTAAGTTTGATATTGATTGTGGGACCTATAACTAAATAATTAAACAGAAATTAAAAAAAGAAGAAGAAAGTAAGAAAGAAAGAAATATAAAGAAGGCATGATAATAATCGTGTTGACCTAATTTGGAGGCGGCAGAATTGAACCAAGCTCAATCCACACCTACCTACCAATCTAATAAATTTGACGTTCAATTATTGAATCGAATTGAATTGAGGCATAGTAACAATTTGGTTTGAAATCAAATCAAATCTAAGAACTTTGGTAAACGTTCTTTTGACTTTGATCCCCTTTTTTAGGATTATTCTATCGTGCCCCCAAAACTTTTTTGTCTAAAACTAAAAATAAAACTTTTTTTTTTGTCTAAACTAAATGATTTGTTCACAGGATCAAACATGGCAGCTGCGTATGATATGAGAGACTCTTTCTCTGCATCTCTCAAGATAGAGAGCATAAAACAAGGGATAACATACATTACTGTAACGTTCAATCCATTTTTTGTTGTACACATAGTGCTGAAATTTGTTATAGAAAAGTTTCAACCAGTGCTAGCTCCACTAAGCTTATTGGTGATTTCAAAGTGCCAGTTACTCATTGGATGAATGGATTCAGCTTTGCAGTATAAATAGGCAAGCGTATGTGTTGAATGCAGCAGGGAAGTAAGAAATGGATGCTCAGATGAAGATCGTTTGCATCTTTGGTTTCATAATTATTGCTAGCTATGCAGTGTTGGAGAGTGTTGATGCTGCTGGAGAGTGCGGGTCTGCCTCGGCAGATAGGATGGCCTTCCGGCTGGCGCCCTGTTTAGGACCTGCACGCGACCCTAATGCTGAAGTTTCAGCTAGTTGCTGCTCTACAGTTCACACGATGGGCCAGAACCCAAACTGCCTATGCGCCGTACTACAATCTAACACTGCAAAGTTTGCCGGAGTGAAACCTGAAGTCGCAATTACTATTCCAAAGAGATGCAACCTTGCTGATCGTCCAGTAGGTTACAAGTGTGGAGGTCAGTAACAGAGAGCAAAACCTTCTGAAATTTGTTTACTTTCATACATTGTTTACTGATTTAAACTGTTAATAAATTGTTTTGAGCAGTTTACACCTTGCCATGAAGTTGAGGCCAAAGGCCAAATGACCTGCTGTGACAGCTTCGATGCTGTAGTAAGCTCATTAGCTTATTGAGTAATGTATGTGGAGATGCTACCTGTAACTGGTTTGTGACTGCAAAATTATCAATAAAATCGCTTGTTGTTATACTTCACTTTGGTATTGTGAGGAATCTAGGACTAAAATTTTTTTAACACCGGCTCTCCAATAGAACCTTTTTTTTTAATAAAGTTGTTGTTCAAACATGCATATATAACTCAAGAGGGAAGGGGTAAATTGAGTTATAGATAAATAAAACTTTTTCTAACAAATTAGTTTACGTTTAGTCGACTGTGCTAAGACAGAGAATTAGAACAGAGTGTTTAGTATGCGGTGACTGATTTTAAAAAAATTCTCAAATAGAGAACAATCAAAGTAAGATGTGCTACTACATAAATATTTAACGTGGTTCGGCAAGTGAATAGCCTACGTTCACGACCACTCAACTTGAGTGAGCTTCACTAATCTCAAGTGCAAAACTATAACATCTTACCACAGTGCTATGACAAGCACAACTCTGTCAACTCACTTGTCAAGTTGAACCGACAGCAGTTATCCAGAGTATTTCTTATTACAGAACTTACACTTATAACACAAACTCTTCTATCAGCAAAAGCTTCCTCAAGCTACTTGTTTTCAAGTGCAAATGTACTTACACACATTTGATGAAGTTTAAAATACTGGTTGAAGCACTGAATCTATCTCATATTTTCAGTTTACAGAGTGAGTAAAGTGAGATGATTAAAATGGAAGCCTGAAATGAAATTTTTTGAGTTCTTGGTGTATTAATTAAAACTCTGTGGGCTGCAGGAAGCTATTATAAGAACTAGAGGCTCTATCATGCAATGTCCAACTCATTTTATTTTCCCTTCTTCTTCTTCCTCCTCACTGCCTGCCCGACACCGCCACTGCCTCTTCCTTCCAGCTGCTCTCGGGCATCAAATCGACCTTCTCCGGCGACGGTCATCCCCTCCAACAACTCCGTTCATCATCTTCTCCCTCCGGGCATCATTATTACGGCTCCGGCGAGCTCCACCACGAGGGATAGAAAAACCTAAAATTTTGTCCGGACGTTTCGCCGGCGATCCGGCGACGGTGAGTAGTTAGAAACATTCCCCTCAACTTGCTAAGTCTTTTTCATTATTTAATTGCGTTGATTTTCAGCTCCGGCGCTTGATATCGCGTGAGTTCACCGCCGGACGTTATTTCCTCGATTCCGGTCGTCGGCGACAAAATTGAAACTCGTTGTCTATTCCATTGGATTCTACTAGCAATGTTGGTCATTTTTATTGCTTTGAACGCACTTGGCCGAAACCCTAACTCGCCGAAATCCGGTGAACTTTTCGGCAACTTGGTTATGTGAGTTAAAAATACTTGTTTCGTGTATTTGTAATTATTGTTAGATGAATTATTAATTCGTTTCGATTTAGAAAATCGTTGGATTGAAAATACGCGACTTGTTGCCGATTCAAGTCGTTTTAGCATTCGATCGTCTCACCTCGTCGGTAAGCTTCTTGGATTCGTTAGTTAGTACTTATTGTGTAGTGGATTAGAAATTTGAATAAACCGTTGAACGAATGAAATTCTAAAATTGTTCACTGTATGCTATTGAACCTTAGACTCAAACTTAGTTAGATATTTATTACAAGTATTTGATTTAGCTTTCATTAGCGTGCTTATTATTGAATATGCCGGTCTACACGTTAGATGGTACGAATGATTTGAATTCGGACGGTGCGGTTTAGAGTTGACAGTTGATATAAGTACTTGCTTGGACTACAGGTGAGGGTTACCGTGCCATTTTTTCTTCCTAGATTAACGTTAGGCTTTCGGCACAGGTAGCATTTGCTTTGGAAATTCTGGCCTACCTTGCCGTTGTTGTTATATATTATGATTTATCCTTCATGCTACATATGCCTTTACATGTTTAGATTTATTTCACATCATGTTTATACTTAGTACTAACATGTTTGCATATTGTAGACTATGTGGCATAATTAGGAGAATATGTTATATACATGTTAATATTTTTCTTTCATATATGCATAAGTATAATCACGATAGCATTGAATGCATTGGGCATAACATATTCATTGAGTGAAAATCTATTATGTTGCATCTACTTGTTAGGGACTGCATTGGTATGGGACAATGCAGAACCTAACAGGTACTGTCGTAACCTATTATATTATGTATGCTTAAATGAGATATTGATACGGTGGGTCTCAGGAGATACTGGGCACCGAAATATATGGATAGCTGATGGGTCCTAGGACATACTGGGTATCGAGTTATAAGATATGAATTGCCGGTGGATCCCAGAACCTATTGGGCACCGAGCTGTGATGATATTGCTTGCCGGTGGGTCCCAGAATATACTGGGCACCGAACTTGTTTGTGGCTTGATATATATAAAAGTATTACGTATGTATATTTGTATGATATACCTGATAGCGTGATGTGAGTTGGAGATATGATCTCACTCGATCGTCTATCTTGTATGACTATTGACTTGATGCATTCACATACATCATTACATATATTTGCTTGCATTGGTGCACTATGTATATGTATATATATATTATAGCCTTGAGAGTGTCGCATAATATTGTTTCATATTATCGTATATCTCTGCTAAGAACTGAGTCGGTATGGGACGATTCAGGACTTAGTAGCATTTGATCTGATCTATCGTTGCATCTGTTTCATGTAGATAGTACTATAATGCCTACTTAATGCATTATCTAAATTGGGCATTCTGCTGTTTTACCTCACTGAGACTGGGCTCACCCTTTTTTCTTTTCTTTGGCCTCCCCTAGATAGGTCAGAAGCTAGCGGGCGCTGATTTGACTCGATATTGCTGGACCGAGAACGTACGGAGGGTATTTTATAAATCTTTTGGCATGTAGTTAGCTCTGTAATCCTCGAAGGACATTGACTTTTTTTGTACTTTATTGTATGTGGTATTGCAATGGTTTTATTTTGGATTGTAATAGGTATTACGGCTACCGGTAGCCACTAGTGGTATTTTGTTTGTAAAAATAATTTTTATGCTGTTCGTTTTTTTTGTTTTAGATTTTTGATGATAAGTATAATTATTATTACTTGTACAGGTTCTCCCTATTAAGTTTTTAGGGAAGATTAAGTCGAAATTTTTCGAATATTGACAAGTTAGTTTTATTGAGTTTTTGGGTCAGGCTTACTGGATTGGGTCGAGTTTGGGCCTTGTCTGGAATCGGTTTAGTCCAGTGCCGGTCAGGATCTAGTTTTGGATCTTGACACTTGGCTTCAGTAGGAGCAGAGATATTTTGGGTTCTTAGAGAGAAATTTTTTGCATTTTTCCTCTACTCTTTTTCAGCTCAAGTTTTCATCTTTTATATGTTTCTTCTTCACAGGTTGGCTGCCGTTTTAAATTTCCCGTTGCCTTCCTTCTTCCCGATCTTTAAGGTGATGAAACTTTGCTCGTTGAGCTGCTTTGAGTGATGGCCGACTTGGAGTGACAGGGTCTCTACCGGATCAAGCATTTAATTCATCCACCCTTGAAAGTGATTTGATGTGTATGGTTGTAATTAATGCTCGCCGGTGGCAAAGCGCGCCTCTTCTTCTCTTTGTCTGAAAATTTGATTTTATGGATGCATTGTTGTGTCTCGGTGCAAGCGGGTCTGAATAGATTTTGACACGTTGTTGTAGCTGTTCCTTATATTAAACACCATTGCAGTCGACTGCTGTTTCCTGTTAGTTTCTTCTGAATATGCTAGGTGATTTCTGTTTCTTCATTCGTCAGTGAGCCTTTTTCTATATAATAGCTGACTGTGTAATGATTAAATTGTGCTGGTGCTGACAGAATTCTGTAAAGCTAATTTCAATAGCTGAGATTAAATCATTTGCATTTTATATAGAATAATTCTTCATTTTTGTGATCATCAAAATATATTTCCAATATGATACAACATTCTCTCCCTTTTTTATGATGACAAAACATGTTTAGAATTATTTTACTTTGTATTACCTTGATAACTTCTTTCGAACAATGCTCCCCCTTGGTCTATGCCATATATAAAATAAACTATAAGTGTTATAGTGTATCTCATACCTTGAATACTCAAAGCTGAAGGCTGTACTTGTTCTCCCCCTTTATCTATTCAATTTGTGCTTGTAATTTTACTAATAGTCTAATGCATACTTCTCTCCCTTTTTGTCAGCAGCAAAAAAAAAGTTACAACTATTGGGAGAAAGATAGATAAACATTAATTATGCATAAAAAACAAAGTCATATTGATTAATCAATCAAAATGCAGTACGGTCCTTGGAATACATAAATATTAAACATACATACAAAAGACCTGCATCCATGAGGATTTCAGACATAGACAAAACATCCATTGTACCAAAACATACATAGACAAGGCTCCATGAAAAGTTAAGCAGAATAGTAAATGAATTGCGAATAGGTTTTAGTCTAGGAAGGGTTTTAGGATGTTGGTTTGGTTTTGCTTCTGCCAGAGGATCTGCATCTAGATGGTCTTGGTCTTTTATGTTTGGGTGGGGCAGGAGAAGATTGAGGAAGAATTTTAGGTTCATCCTTAGAGACAGGTGGTCTAGATCTTGGTTCTTGTGGCTCTGGTTGAGATTTTGTCTCAGCTTCTCTATTATCCTTTTTCTGAGCAGGCTTTTTCAGTTCATCTAAAGCAGATATGATGGTGTTCCTAACTTCTAAAAATCTGGAATCACTGAGTTCAGCTTGAAATGCAATTGTGTCTTGTAGCCTGCCTATGTATTTGTCCTTTCAACTCAGTTTGCAGGCTTTCAATCGTGCGTGTCATCTGTTCTAACTGTTCTACTGGAACTAGAACACATACTGGTACCTCTGGACATGTAGACTGCTGTGGAATATCAGTCCTGATTTGCTGGTGCTGTTCAGAAGAGTGAGCTCCTCTAGTCTCGGCCGAGGTTAATCCGGTAATGAATTTTCCATCAAGAACTATCCTATTCTGTATCTCAGTATCTCCAAATTTATCCATCTCCACACTGAATGTTTGGCATATGCTGATGATGATATGAGGATATGGCAAATGTTTGGCTTCAGATTTGTAGGCTTTCCTCATGTGACTGATCATAAGCTCAGTGATGTTTATGGGAAGCTTTTTCATTATTCTCCAAAGGATGTAGGAGTCAACAGTGGACAGATCATTTCTGTTTCCAGTCCTCGGTATGATGATTTTTGAAATGATATGGCATATTGCCCGTGGGAGAAGAGGCAGATTAGCAATTGATTTCAATTCCTTTTCTGAAATGGTGTCCGTGTCCAGTGCCAACTTCAAGTAATTCTCTTTGGTTGAATTCATTATATCAACATCCTCATGGTAAGGAACATCTAGTAACATTGCTAAAGATTTAGGCTCCAAGTTTATTCTTACCCCATGAACTTCAGTGCTAAGTGAGGAGGTTCCGACCAACTTCAGATTTGCATAGAAGACCCGAACGCTTTCCTCAAAATACTTTCCCGGTAAGGAGATTAGAGTCATCCATCCTTGAAATTCAAACAATTCTTTGATTTCTAGTCCGGCAGAGTCAAAATCTTGTAACCAAATTGTCGTCGGCAGAAGGACCGGCAACCGAAGACGATCGAGGTATTTTTGTACGCCGCTGGACTCTTGAACCGCTTGTGCCTGTCACTATCTTATTTGTTCTTCTTGATTTTTCAGGCAAGTTTCCTGGTCGGCATTCTTCCGGTGAGTAGAGATGAGAATTTAGGGATTTTGGTTATGAGACAGGAGAGATAGGAGAAGGATTGGCTTCGATGAGATATGTCAGGTTAGGCTTTAGGTGCAGAGGAGGGTGTTGAGTTGCAAATCAAAAAACAAACTTAAGGAGCTGTTTTCGAAAAATAGTTGACTAAAAGCAAACTGAAAGCACCTATATACATATGAATAAAGTTCTCTGTTTTGCAGATAATATTTATTTCATGAAGCATAAACCTAGTTCATGACAAATCCTTAAGAATTGATCAAAGGCCAACGGTTTTGTAAAAATATCAGCAAGTTGATTTTCAGTGTTTACAAAATGCAAGGCAATATTATTGTTCAACATGCTCACGGATGAAATGGTGTCGTAATTCAATATGTTTAGTGTGAGAGTGTAAAATAGGATTTTTTGTTAATTTGATAGCACTTGTATTATCACAAAAGATATACACGTTTTTCAAATCAAAACCATAATCTAATAGTTGGTGTTTAATCCACAATACCTGTGCACAATAGCTGCCGGAAGCGACGTATTCCGCTTCTGTAGTAGATATTGCCACAGAGGACTGCTTCTTTGAAAACCAGGATATCAAGCAGCCACCAAGAATTTGACAGGAACCACTAGTGCTTTTTCTGTCCACTTTACATCCTCCAAAGTCAGCATCCGCATAGGCAATGAAGTTGAAGCTGCATTCTTTTGGATAGAATAGTTCCAGTTCTGCAGTACCCTTTAGGTATCTAAGTATTCTTTTAACAGCACAGAGATGAGTTTCTTTAGAATTATTTTAAAATCTAGCACATAAGCACACACTAAACTGTATGTCAGGGCTGCTTGCTGTCAAAATAGAAGAGTGAGCCAATCATACCTCTATAAGTCTTTTGATCAATTGACTTACCTGTCTCATCCAGGTCAAGTTTGGAGAAAGTTGCCATGGGTGTGTTGACTTCTTTTCTAGTGTCCATTTTGTATTTAGCAATCAATTCTTTAATATACTTACTTTGATTAATTAAGATCCCATGTTCTAGTTGCTTTATTTGAAGTCCAAGGAAGTAATTTAACTGACCCATTAGACTCATCTCAAGCTCTCCCTGCATTAGCTCAGCAAACATCTTGCACAATTTTTCATTTGTTGATCCAAATATTATATCATCAACATATATTTGTACAATTAAAATGTCATTGCTGTCATGCATAATGAACAAAGTTAAGTCGATTTTACCTCGTGAATAGCCTTTTTCAATCAGAAAAGTACTTAGACGTTTATACCAAGCTCTAGGGGCTTGTTTGAGGCCATATAGAGCTTTGTTCAGCTTGAAGACATGTTCTGGAAAGTCTTCGTTTTCAAAATCAGGAGGTTGTTCAACATAAACCTCCTTTTTTAGCAATCCATTCAAAAATGCACTTATGACATCCATTTGAAAAAGTTTAAAATCTTTATGACATGCAAATGCTAGTAGCATTCTAATGGCTTCAAGACGTGCTACGTGGGCATATGTCTTATCAAAGTCTATACCTTCTTCTTGATTATACCCTTTTGCTACTAATCTAGCTTTGTTTCTAATGATGTTTCCATTTTCATCTACTTTATTTCTAAATACCAATTTATTTCCTATTATGGTTTTATTCAACGGTCTTCTAATTAGATGCCATATATTGTTTCTTTCAAATTGATTTAATTCATCTTGCATAGCAATAATCCAACAATCATTTTTAAGTGCTTCAAGAATACATTTTGGTTCAACAGTAGAGACAAACGTTGAATGTTCAATGAAGTTACCTTTCAGTTAAGATCGAGTTCTTATGCCTTCACTTGCATTACTTATTATGTTTTTTTGTGGATGGCTTGATCTATGTTTGAACGGTCTTGGCCTGATTTCCATAGTTTCAAGTTGATGAGTCATTTCGTCTGAGATGTGTTCATTTTCTGCTTCGACTACATTTGGTTGTACATTATTTGTATCTTGTTCTGAACCAGAGGACTGTTTCTTAGCTATAGTAAAAGTTGTATCTTCCTCATCAACTGATCCTGCATTCACAACTGATTTCCTTCTTGACCCACTGTTAGACTCATAAAAAACAACATGAATGGATTCTTCAACTGTTAAGGTTATTTTGTTAAAAACTCTATAAGCCTTGGAGTTAGTAGAGTATCCTAGAAAAATACCTTCATCACTTCTGTCATCGAATTTGTCAAAATTTTTCTTTCCATTATTTAATACAAAACATTTGCATCCAAAGCACTTTAGATATGAGATATTAGGCTTTTTACCTTTTAGGAGTTTGTATGGAGTCTTTTTAAGGATAGGTTTGATGAGTGCAAGGTTGATGATGTAACACGCAGTGCTTACAGCTTCTGCCCAGAAGTACTTAGGCAGATTTTGTTCAATCAACATAGTTCTTGCCATTTCCACTAGCACCATATTTTTTCTTTCAACAACACTGTTTTGTTGAGTAGTTCTAGGGGCAGAAAAATTATGGACAACACCATTTGTATTGCAGAATTTATCAAAATCGAAGTTTTGAAATTCTTTACCATGATCACTACGTACTGCAATGATTTTGAAATCTAGCTCATTTTGAATTCTTTTAAAGAAAATTGAAAATATTTTTAATGCATTATTTTTATATGCAAAAAAATTACACCCAACAAAAACGTGAGTAATCATCCACAATGACTAAACAGTAGTACTTACCTCCCAGACTGGCAATGCGAGATGGTCCAAATAAGTCCATATATAATAACTGAAGTGACTTCTGTGTTGAGACAACTTGTTTAGATTTGAAGGATGACCTAACCTGTTTTTCTTTCATGCAGGTATCACAGAGATGTTCCAATTTGAAGGTTATTTCAGGAAGACCTTTTACTAAGTTTAGTTTCAGGAGTTTGGACAGGATTTTTGTACTGCAATGCCCAAGTCTTCTGTGCCATAGCCAAGTATTTTCCTGTTGACTGGCCACTAAATAGATTTTGTGATTAGCATATTCATCAATGTAAAGTACATATACATTATTTTCTCTTTTTCCATGTAGAACTTCTTTTTCAGAGTTGGAGTTGACAATTGAGCAGCATTGATTAGTAAAGTTAACTTTAAAATCATTATTATAAAGTTGACTAATACTCAGCAAGTTGTGTTTGAAACCCTGTACATGTAGAACATTTTTGATGCATAGTGAAGAGATATTGCCAATTTTACCAATTCCAACCACTCTGCATTTGCTATTGTCACCAAGGATTACATTTCCACCTGATTGCTCTTGTAGGTGACTAAAGCATTTTATATTTCCTGTCATGTGTCTGGAGCAGCCACTATCCAGATACCATCTGCTTTTTGTATGGCTGCCTTCCATATCTTTTTTCTGTAACAAGAAAATTAATATTTAGGTACCCAAATTACTTTGTGTCCTAAAGTGTCAGTCCTACTGGTTCCTTTTGGAACCCAAATTATTTTAATTTTATTTGTATTCTTTTTATACCAGCAGGAATTATGTTATGCTCTTTCCTACCACAGTGAAAGCATTTTATGAATGGAGTTGAAGAGTAAGATCTGTCAGCAGCATACTCACTATAGTATACATGGCTATATTTTTGTTGACTTGAGAAGGGAATACTTACAGTGCCTTGATGCATATCTATGTATGATGGCTCATCATTTATTTTAAAATATTGTTTACCACGGTAGCTGCTAGTATGTGTAATCATGTTGGTTTGCATGTAGCCAATGCCTTCCTTTCTGAATGTTCCTCTCTGTGCTCCTAGCATGACATCTAGCTTATCTTTACCTTTTACAAACCTTGCCAAGGATGCTTGTAAATCATTATTTTTAACTAGCAGATTTTGAACATTTTCCTTCAAGGCCGTATTATCATGGAGCAGTTTCTGATTTTCTTCTTGCAGTACAATCTCTTTTCTGAGCATATTATTATAATCATCCATGAAGGGTCTGAAGTTTGGTATGGTTGGATAGGATAATCTATCCACTTTCCTGCTTAGAACTTCATTTAGTTCTTCAAATTCTGAGATTCTTTCTGTCATATCTTTGATAGTGGCATGATTTGAGTTACCAGCTTCATGCTCACTTATTTTAACACGAAGTTTTTCAATAGTTTGTACCAAACGATTGTTCTCAATATGTAGGGTGCACAATCTAGAGTTCATTTGGTCATAGTCAGCATGTAAGGTATCCTTGATGGTATTGGTTTATCATCTAAGGCAATTTTCAGGGTGAGTATATCTTTGTTTAATTTGTTATTCTCTTTTTTTAATTCATGCATGCATACTCTTATAGTGTTTCTATCAGTTTTTGCATCAAGATATTTTGCATGTAATTCATCAAACACATTTTAAACATCTTCATCAGTGTCACAGTCAGAATAATTTACCTCACTTGCATATATAACTCAAGAAGGGAGGGATGAATTGAGTTATAGATAAATAAAACTTTTTCTAACAAATTAGTTTACGTTTAGTCGACTGTGCTCAGACAGAGAACTAGAACAGAGTATTTAATATGCAGTGACTGATCTTAGAGAAAATTTTCAAATAGAGGACAATCAAAGTAAGATGTGCTACTACATAAATATTTAACGTGGTTCGGCAAGTGAATTGCCTACGTTCACGACCACTCAACTTGAATGAGCTTCACTAATCTCAAGTGCAGAACTACAACATCTTACCACAGTGCTATGACAAGCACAACTCTATCAGCTCACTTATCAAGCTGAACCAACAATAGTTATACAGGGTATTTCTTATTGCAGAGCTTACACTTATAACACAAACTCTCCTATCAGCAAAAGCTTCCTCACGCTACTTGCTTTCAAGTGCAAATGCACTTACACACATTTGATGAAGTTTAAAACACTGGTTCAAGCACTGAATCTATCTCACATTTTTAGTTTACAGAGTGAGTGAAGTGAGATGATTAAAATGGAAGCCTAAAATGAAATTTCTTGGGTTCTTGGCTTCAGTAGGAGCAGAGATATCTTGGGTTCTTAGAGAAAAATTTTTGGCCTTTTTTCTCTACTCTTTTTCAGCTCAGGTTTTCATCTTTTATATGTTTCTTCTTCACAGGTTGGCTGCCGTTTTAAATTTCCCGTTGCCTTCCTTCTTCCCAATCTTCAAGGTGATGAAAATTTGCCCGTTGAGCTGCCTTGAGTGATGACCGACTTGGAGTGACAAGGTCTATACCGGATAAAGCATTTAATTCACCCACCCTTGAAAGTGATTTGATGTGTATGGTTGTAATTAATGCTCGCCGGTGGCAAAGCGCGCCTCTTCTTCTCTTTGTCTGAAAATTTGATTTTATGGATGCATTGTTGTGTCTCGGTGCAAGCGGGTCTGATTAGATTTTGACACGTTGTTGTAGCTGTTCCTTGTATTAAACACCATTACAGTCGACTGCTGTTTCCTGTTAGTTTCTTCCGAACATGCTAGGTGATTTCTGTTTCTTCATTCGTCAGTGAGCCTTTTCCTATATAATAGCTGGCTGTGTGGTGACTAAATTGTGCTGGTGCTGATAGAATCATGTAAAGCTAATTTCAATAGCTGAGATTAAATCATTTGCATTTTATATACAATAATTCTTTATTTTTGTGATCATCAAAATATATTTTCAATATGATACAACAAAAGTGAATTGATGCATGCTATTTGTTCTAACTTAAATGAAACGAACTATTTGTATTGAAATTTGGTAGGTTATTTGTTCTATAATGAAAACAAGTCTTTGTTCTGTAATAAACTTAAATGAAACGAACTATTTGTATTGAAATTAAGTAGGCTACTTGTTTTATAATAAAAATAAGTCTTAAATTGATGCAGACTATTTGTCCTATTTTAAAACGGATTGCAAAAATTCTGAATAAATTGAATAATAAAATTAAATTTGATCCATATTTTGGAACAATCTGCCCCAACTTGCTTTAATACTATGTAACTAATTTAAAATGGTTTTCAAATTAATTGGCGACAAAAGAAGTGAGTCTAAATCTTTACGAATATTATTTTAGAAAAATTGATAGACAATATGGAACTAATCCTTTGTTAACGGGTATCAAAAATTGCAATGTGTTTGAATGATCTCAAGATTATTGTCAAGCTCTTTGAAGCAATTGCGTTTTTCTTTCAAAGCAATTGAGTTACTTTCACATGCTCTCCACTGTAATGTTTGGATCATCAACACTTAATAAAGAAACTTACAAGAGGAAGTTAAGAGCAAAGGCATTGCATTGAAGTAATCTTCCGCATTAATTCCCTATAAATAAAGTGGGAGAGGAAGTCTTATGTAGTTCCAGACTGCCATTGTCACGACACTTGATACATTTGGACAACGTTAAGCAGATCTTAGTACTATGAACACACTTCTACTTCTACCCTAAAGATTGTATAAGGTTACAGATTCCACTTGAGACCTCTAGGTTCGCTTGGAATCGGGCCGAAGTACGGTTGTTCTATTGATGCAGAGTAAGTAACAAACGGCAGCCATCTATGTTTTAAGTAGCTCCCCAGAGTTATCTGTGCAGCAAAATATGTGAAAAACATCAGTTAATGGCTAAGGGATAGCAAAGCCCAGATTATGTACAACTAGAGAGTTGGATTACTGAAAACAGAACTCTACATTTTCAACAGAAAACCATTTTTTCCGAACTTCATAAAAGAAAAGCAAGGAGATTACTTGTTTTCAGATGGAGAGCGTATGAAACCCACATTCTTCAGTAATAAAGGGAACCTGAAGATAATGGCAGAGTAAGGACAATAAAGTCTGACAAAAATAATTTCATGATCAAAATTTCCCTGAACATTCTAATACCTTGCCACCAATCCCCTCTGGAAGCCATGTTTGAGTTATTTGGATCATCTTCTCCATCCTTCTTGTACTGATAGTTCTTCAAACAAGGAAAATTTCACGTGAGTCAGAAAACTAAACCATGTTTCATGCATGCCATAGGTTTCTATTCATCACTTACAGATTCTGTATTCCCAGACGATTGGGTAGATGAATAGTTATTGTATACGTCTTGGCCACCATAATACAAAGATGAAGTCAGGTGGCATGGAGTCATTGGCCCCCCTTGGTAATCGGCATTCCTGTCTTTGTTATGTACACTCTGCGGTTTGCTTGGGCTTCCTTTGCTGCGATAGCCATCTGTAGATAAAAGCAGAAACTTTAGGCACAAAGGGAAAGACCAATGTTGATGTTCAATAAGAACATAACAAGTTAACCAAACAGCAAAGTTTAGCAATGTGAAAAAAGGCCTGCTTGTCACAAGCAGCAAATTGTACAATATAAGGAGAGCCACTTTGTTTGACTATATTAACATAAATGATATGCATAAACTTTTGTTTCAGAGAAATTCTAAGCAGTAACAAATGTAAGCACAGAATTTCCAACAAATTGAATCACAATGAAGCAGTCTGTCCTCCAAGCGAATTAGTAATAGCTTGATAATCTCACTCTGTGCAATATGTAGACTGCACCAATTTTGAGTAAAAAATTAAAAAACCAGAACAAACTAGCTTGGCTGACCATGAAAAAATGCCTTCTCAATAGAACACAAGATGTATTAATGCATAAAAGCAACACACGAACGAGGTTTACCTGCATATGCATTTTGGTCACGCCAGACCTTATCATCAGCTTCATGCTTTCTTCCCATGCCCTGTACAGACAACCAATCTTTAGAGCATGACGCTACTCAAGTGGGGAAAAAAACCAAACTTTTACTACACAAATTCACTTAGAACAACCAGCAGGACACAACTTCACCGACAATGAAACAGGACAACCACCCAACATTCTCAACAGAACAAAAGCTTGCCATGGTTACAAAAAAAGATGCAAACTTTCAAAGTACATAAGCATGCAGAAGAAACAAGTAGATCGATTTGATTACCTGTGACAGAGCAGGGAAAACAGAGCCTAAAATCTCTGAAGACTTGTCTTTCCTTCCAAAGAGGTCTTCCACTATGGAAGAAGTAGAAAAAGAAGACTTAGCACCCTGCTTCTTTCCTTCCATTACTACTCAACTATAGATAGATTTGTATGTCTCTTCTCTGTGAGGAATAATGCAAAACAGATTGACGGCGAAGGTGAGATGAGTAGAGGACTGATGAAGGTTTTATAAAGAGAAGGGGTAGAGGGGAAGAAACACGTGAAGCAGGAGATAGGCAGTCTGTGTCTTTTCTCTAGCTACTTGTCTCGCCGTCGCTCTCTATCTACTTCGCTGCTACTGCTGCTCTCTGCTTTTAAGTTTAATCCCATGTGCCACCATTTATAGCTTTCTCTTCAATATAACAAATTCCCCAAACTCCAAAAAAAAAAAAAAAGAACCTTTTTACTATGTCTATCTCTTCTGCGCTGTTAGGAGGAGGACTGGTAGTGTAAACAAAACAAATCTTTAGCTTCCTTTTTTGGATACGAGACCCAAATCTCTTAGTTTCCTTTTTGAGTTCGTCGCACCTACCCAATCTCTTCTTCTCTTCTCCTTCTTTGTTATGCTTCGATTCTGGATTAAAATCCAAAAAAATATTATAGTGATTTTCGATTTTGACTTTGAAGATAAAGAACAGATAAGCCCCCATGGGTTTCGGGTTGGGACCACCGAGTGGTGCACGCCACGACTGCAATCGGATAAAAAGAAACAACACCCACATTGTTGCACGCGGGTATGCCTCGCTCAAATTCACTTCGATTCAATTCGATCTACTCCTGATGATTTGATTTGATTTGATTTTATTTCATTCGATTCTCGATTCGGTATGGTTCTCGCAGATCGACTAGCTAGAGCATGGAGATTCTCAGATTAGTGGATAAGTAGAGCAACAGTGCTTGTCAGTCAAATCAAACGAATGAGAAAAGAATTGGATCGATCAGGAAGATGAACAAGAACGAAAAACAATCATTCCGTTATCCATAATAATCTACTCCAGAATAAATGTGATTAGCATGAAAGAAAGAAGAAGAACGCATCTTTGACAATTAATTCTCTGATTATTCCTGAATGAATAAGAAAGAGAAATCCTTCATATGTGTATTTTATGTTTAAACGGAGAAGTCTAATTTGACTTTGTGTTTTATTAGAAAGAAACGAAATCTAGTGAGCGGATATGGTCGCACCGACGGCTGCCTGCCTGCCTGCCGCGTTCGGACAAATTCATCCCTCTCCGGCGGTTCACCACAACAAACTAACACTTGGCTTCACTCAGATATGATTCATAAACTAAAAAAAAGAAGAAAAAACCCACATCTTTCCAGAGGTAGCTGCTGCTGACGACGACGACAACATTAGTTTGGTTAATTAATGCGCAGAAGAATACTTCAGATTTTTATTCATTTTAGAAAATTTGCTTGCTGAGAAAAAAAAAAACTTTGTGGATATATCGATTGATTCAACCTTATCTATCTACAAAGTTCAAAAAACACATAACGAAACCGATGTTCTTACATTATCCAGTCGTCCAGTTAGTAGGACCGACTTAGACAACATTATTTTGTGCGTTAAGTTGTAGAGAAAATTATCCATTCCATTATAAGCTACAGTACAGAGGGGGACAACACTTATTACCTAGTAGGACCCAAAAGAATATCCATCCATTATTGCATTCCATATCTTCTAATAATCTACTAATAAGTGAAGCATTAAAAAAAAAAAAACACAAAGGACTCTTTCACTCTCTAGCAACTATATCTTTTATCTTCTCCACCTGTTGCTGCGTAGAATCTATCAGAAATCAGTACCTACGAATACGATGTGAATTTCGTTTTCAGTTCACATATCTGGATTTCTTAGATCTTCTAATTTAATTAGGATAAACTCATTACTGTTGCTGATGACCTTCTCAAAATCATATATTATTCTTTTAGAAACAAATCTATATCTTATAGCTTCTTATTTTACTGATAGAATATCAAGTCTAGTGATGAATAATTCTTCAAGTTGAACGAACGTTCTTTGAGTTCGACAAGGCGCCTTTCGCATTATTTTTTCTGAAAATAACTTTTTAATTTTTATTATGATTTTAAATATATTTTAAAAAAATATTTAAATAATTTATTTAAAAATTTAAAAAATAAAAATGTGATAAGATATTTATTATTCATTTTTATTTTTTAAAATTTAAAATATTTTTAAAAATATATTTTTTTAAAAATTTATTTTAAAAATACTCCGAAACTCAACTTGTAATATAAATTGAAATTTTAAAGTTATATAGAGATAATTAAGTAGCATGCATGACTACCTCGGTTGTTGGAAACATTCCTCAACAATTTTCACTTGTTTGGAGATAACTTGCTATCAAACATTATTAAGGTTCCACATGCAAGCAGTGGCCTTAGTCACTGTATATAGATAGATATCTACCTATTGCACAACGCTAAGAGGCTGTTTGTAATTCCTTACAAAAAAATAATTTTTTTTATTTTTTAATTCATATTTTAAATAAAATTTTTATAAATTTTATTTTAAAATAAAATATAAAAAATTTTACTTAATAAAATTTATTATTGTTATTATTAAAATAAAATTTATTTTTTGAAACTAAATAAAAATATTTTTTAAAAAATATTTCTAAGGACGCATTCAAATACCGTGTATAAATTGTAAGTCTCAGCATTGTTTGGAACTGCGTTTGAAAAGCTGCTTATCAATACATATTTTTCAATACATATTTTTAAAATATATAAAAAATTTATTTAAAAATTTAGAAATTGTAGAAAAATTTTACGGAGTGAGATCTTTTTATTGCATATTTTTATTTTTTTTTGAAAGTAAAAAAATAGAGCTCGTTTTTCAAAAAAGATAAAAATATTTTTCATTTCAGAAAAATTTTATTTCATAAGCACTTCCAAACGTCCCTTCATTGTGTGTTTGACAAAATATTTCAAAAAAATTATTTTTTAATTTTTATGGAACACTTTTAAGGGGTTGTTTGGAGAAGCTTTTTTCAAAAACTGATTATTATTTTTTTATTTTATATTTTTCAATATATTTTTTATAAATATACAGAATTTATTTAAAAAACTTAAAAAATATAATAAAATTTTATATAGTAAAATTTTTTATTACTTATTATTATTATTGTTTTTAAATAAAAAAATAAATTTTATTTTTTAAAATATAAAAAAATTATTTTATAAGTAATTTCAACCGTCCTAAATAACTCACTTTTCATAAACTCTAATTTGAAGAGAGATAAACATAGGATTCCTAGCCTAGTCAGTGTCCATATATTCCACTTTCAATGAGAAAAGTGAATTGAAGGAAGATATGATATGGTTTGGTTTTGGTCTTGCCCATATGCATCCATAAAGCAGGGAATTAGGAAGGAAGACATGAGACTGTTTGGATTGCCAAAGCCCAAAGGTACTGAAACGAATTGAGAGAAAAAAAAATATGATAAAATTGATAATAATAGTTGATGATGAGTTTACATTCAATAGCTACATATATATAGCTAATTATAAGAGTCTAACTAATAAATATAATCAATATGGGACTAAAGTAATACTAAATGGGCCAAAATAAAATGGGTCTATAAATTCATATAATCTAACACGCTCCCTCAAACTCATGGAGGATCAAGCAACATGAGTTTGCCCAATAATAGCTGAAATCTCAGTGTAGGATATGCCTTTGTAAAGAAATCTGCCAGTTGATCAGTAGAAGTCACATGTGGTAAGAAAATAATGCCTGATAGAAAATGTTCACGAACAAAATGACAATCAATCTCAATGTGTTTCGTCCGTTCATGAAAAACTGGATTGCTTGCAATCTGAATAGCACTTCGATTGTCACAGTATAAAGGTGTAGATCCTGTAAGTGTAATGCCCATATCAGACAGCAATCTATGCACATGAATAATCTCTCTAGTAGTAACAGCCATAGCTCTATACTCTGCTTCTGTAGAAGAACATGTAACTACTGTCTGTTTCTTACTACGCCACGAGACAAACGAATCACCAAGAAACAAACAGAAACCTGTAGTAGATCTTCTAGTGGTTGGATCATCTGCCCAATCTGCATCTGAAAAGGCTCGAAGCTTCAAATTTGATGTAGAAGACATAAAAAGTGAGCGAGTAATCGTACCTTGAAGATATCTGAGAATTCGCAGTAAAGCACTATAATGTACTGATCGAGGTGCAGAGACAAACTGACTGACAATACTAACTGCATGAGAAATATCTGGCCTCGTCAAACAAAGATATACAAGCTGACCAACTAATCGCCTGTACCGACTAGGATCTGTGAGAGCCTCACCGTCAGTGGGACGAAGCTTCACATGAAGCTCCATAGGAGTGTCAACTGTCTTACTATCCGATATATCTGCTGATCCAATAATATCCGAGGCATACTTTTGTTGAGAAATAAGAATACCTCTATTACCATGAGCAATCTCCAATCCAAGAAAATAACGTAAGTGACCAAGATCTTTCATCTGAAATTGCTGACGAAGATGTCTTTGAGTTGCTGCTATTCCTGCTGAATCATCTCCTGTTATAATCATATCATCTACATATAACAATAAAAGTACCCTCCCCTGCGGTGAGGACCGTACAAATAAGGAGTGATCCTGAGAACTCTGCTGAAAATCTGCCTCTATAATGGCTCGTCTAAAACACTCAAACCAAGCTCTAGGAGCCTGTTTGAGTCCATAAATAGCACGACAAAGCCGACATACATGACCTGGTAGTGTAGAAAGACCTGGGGAGGCTGCATATAAACAATCTCGGATAAAGTACTATGAAGAAATGCATTCTTCACGTCCATTTGATAAAGAAGCCACCAACGTACTGCAGCAACAGCTAATAAAGTACGAACTGTGGTTATCTGAGCTACAGGAGCAAATGTCTCATCATAATCAATTCCATGCTCCTGAGTAAATCCTCGAGTAACAAGACGAGCATTATGCCGCTCAATAGATCTGTCGGGTTTATATTTGATTTTGAAAACCCATTTACAACTAATAGTCTGAGCTCCCTCTAGAAGTGGGACAACATCCCAAGTACATGTCCCCTGAAAAGCATGAAACTCCTCTGTTATAGCCTTCTGCCATTCAGGGTACTGAATTGCTTCTTGATAAGAATTGGGCTCTCGAGTAGTGTGTATAGAAGTAAGAAAAGAATGAAACTGTGGAGAATAAGAGGACAAGTGGCAAAGCCGAACCTATCTGGTGGACCAGAACAATCTGGAGTAAACCGATCTGGTGGTCTGTGAACTCGTTGTGACTGACAAGTATGTGGTGGTGGAGGTGGATGTGAGGGCGGTGATGAAGGTGAAGATAGTGAACTCGAAGTAGAAGAAGAATATGAAGGATTCTCATGTGCCATCGTCGGAACTATCGTAGAAGGGACAGTACTATTAGAAGAAAGTAAAGGAGTTGGATCAATGGAGACATTAGAACACTGAGTAGATGATGTAGAAGTATGTGTGTCTGGTGATGTTAAAAATTCGACGTCAGGAGATGTAGAAAAATAAGGTATATTTTCAAGAAATGTGACATGTCGAGAAATACGAAGACGACGAGCCAAAGGATCATAACAACGATATCTTTTATGCTCGAAACTAATGCCAAGAAGGACACACTTAGCTGAAGTAGCAGACAGTTTCGTGCGCTCAGTCGGAGGAAGAAGAACAAAACAAGTACATCCAAAAGTGCGAAGCATGCTATAGTCAGGAGGAGATGAAAAAAAGACTCTCATGAGGAGTCTTGCCAGATAAAACAGATGATGGAGTGATATTGATAAGATTAACTGACGTAAGAATTGCCTCTGCCCAAAAAGTTTGAGGTACAGAATAGGATAGTAAAAGAGCACGAGCAGTCTCCAAAATGTGACGATGCTTGCGTTCTGCTACTCCATTCTGTTCATGAGTGTAAGGACATGACTGCTGAAAAAGGGTACCATGAGACTGTAAGATAGATCTCATGGTAGATGACAAATACTCACGAGCACAATCAGAACGAAAAATTTTAACTCTACAGTTAAACTGAGTATGGATCATAGCGGTGAATCGATTATAAATAGAAGGAAGATCCGACCGATTGCGCATGAGATAAACCCAAGTGTAACGAGTGTAATCATCAATAAAACTTACATAATAGAGAAAGCCAGTCATTGATGAGATAGGTGCGGGGCCCCAAATGTCAGAATGAACTAACTCAAAAAGACGTTTGGTTTTAGATAAACTTTTAAGGAAAGGAAGAGCTAAATATTTTGCCAATTTACAATCTGTACATGCAGATAGTGGTGAAAAAGGCCCTTTTCTGAGAGCTCCACTTTGAAATAAATTTTTAAGTCGAGATTCAGAAATATGACCCAAACGTTTATGCCACAAATCAGCAGTAGATGAAATAATAGCAGCAGCACAACTAATAGTGGAAGGATTAGATAAAGGAATATGAAGATATTCTAAATAATAGAGTCGTCCCTTTCTACGAGCACAACCAATCGTTTGGCCAGTATGAGGATCCTTTACATTGCAAGTAATAGAATCAAAAGTAACAATGAATCCACTCTCGCAAAGGCTACTGATGGATATAAGATTAAAAGTAATGCTTGGAACATGTAGGACAAAGGGTAAAGTTAGAGTATCTGAAATAAGACATCCAGATTTAGTAATGAGTAATTGAGAACCATCGGCTGTGTGTAGGGATGGAAAATGTGATGGCAAAGATGTAGTTTTGGATAATAAAGACTCATTCGAAGTCATGTGATGAGAAGCACCAGAATCTAATATCCAAGAAGAAGACATACCTAGAGAGGCAGAAAAAGCAGATATAGAGAAGCCAACAAATAATGACTGTTGTTGAAGCTGGAGCTCTAGTTGAGTAAGACGATACTTAATATCTGAAAAATCAGGAGAGATCTGACAATCTGCCGGTGCACTATCAACGATATGTGCTTGAGGATCTTGAGAGCAATTTGAAGAAAAGAAAGTCTTCGCCTTCATTTGCTCTCGATATTGTAAAAATAAATGTGGATAAAGTTGAAAACAACTATCCACAATATGACCAAATTTGCGACAATGAGAACAAAACATGATCATGCTGATTACAGACTAGACCCAAAAAAAAAAAAAAAAAATTTAAATTTGAAACTTGAGAAAATTCTCAAGATCGAATGGCTCTGATACCATGAAACGAATTGAGAGAAAAGAAAATATGATAAAATTGATAATAATAGTTGATGATGAGTTTACATTCAATAGCTACATATATATAGCTAATCATAAGAGTCTAACTAATAAACATAATCAATGTGGGACTAAAGTAATACTAAATGGGCCAAAATAAAATGGGCCTATAAATTCATATAATCTAACAGGTACGTAGTAAGTAATCTCAACTCAAAGAAAGAATGTTATCTTTACACCCTGTTTGGTTTGAGAGTAATGGAGAGTGATCGAGATTAATTACTCCTTGTTGCTCTTTGTTGCTCTTATTTGACAATAAATTCATAAGATTAATGGAGAGTAAAATATTTCTTCATTAATCTTCAATGGAGAGTAATCGGTTACACCCCATATTGGGGTGTAACTAAGTGAAGAGAATTTCTGTAATTGTACATGTATGAAAGTTACCATATTATTCATATTGTTTAATGATATTTACATATGAATTTAGGTTTTCACTCGTAGCTGGCCAACTGCAACAATGCATTCACTTCTGTTTCGATCTCGTCTCGCTGCTCGTCTCTCTCACTCGTCGTGCCTTCCCCTGATCTCGCCACGCCGCTCGACGCCGTCGTCGAGGTAAGTTTCAAAATTTCGTTTCGGTTTCAATTTCACCGCGGCTGAAAGCTTCTTATTTGATTTCGTTTTGATTTTGTTGAATTCAATTTCTGTAAATTTTTGCGGCTGAAAGCTTCTTATTTGATTTCGTTTTGATTTTGTTGAATTCAATTTCTGTAAATTTTTTGATTTCATCGGATCTTCAAATTTTTTTGTTACTGATTACAAGTAGAGGTGATTTGTTATCCAAATTATTCGATTTTGTACTGATTCAATTTATTTATCGAAAATTTTTTTTGCACTGATTCAATTTTTTTAGTTTCGACGGATTAAATTGTTTTGTAAAAGAATATATATGAGGTTGTTTTCTTCTTGTAGGTGTTGTTTGTAGTTGTAACTCTGTGGTTTTTTCTGCATCATAGATAAAGTACTACCAAGTGAAATTTCATAAACTGGTTTGTGCTGATGAACACGAAGTTGCTTTCCTGTTGTTGTTTGTTGTATTTTTTTTGCATCATCTATTTGCAGTCATATTGTGATTTTCTATTGCTTTTCTTATTGCATAAATCTGTAGTTCTTCTAACCCTTTTATTCTTTGCGTTTTGGATTTTGGAGATTGGATTTTCTATCCATTGATTTTGTGAAGCAATAAATATTTGAAGTATGATACCTTCATATTTGAAAACATATCTTGGAGCCAGTCAACCAACAATTTTTCATAAAATTTTTTCTCTCAATTATATATTATAGGACAGAGGGGAACACGCTCTCTGTTAATGCAAAAAGAGCTTGATGATGTAGAAATTCTAATAAAATATCTGACAAATAGTTAGCTAGTAAGTGAATTATTATATACAACATTTTAATTATTATTCTAAATTAATTTTCATTAAATTTAGTTTTATAACTTTTTGAGTCTTTTAATGGGACCTTCCAATAAAGGAATGCCATTTACTTGGAGACATCAACTACTTTTTACAAGATACCACATGTTTTTTCAATTGGGATTTTTGTAAGCTTACTTGTTTTTTAACTACTTCTTACAAAAACATTGGAAGCTTACTTGTTTTTTCAATTGGAATTTTTTTTGAAATAGTTTCTGAATTGAGCTTGTGTTTGTTTTCCACTACACAAGCTATTGTGTTGTCTATATTCCTTCAAGTTAATGTGGAATCAACTGATTTGGTTTTATTATTTTCATTTTACAGCTTGTGATTTAAGTGGTGTCTTTGTTGTTAATATTGCTAGTGGCTACTTGTAATGTTGTATATTGATTTGTTATTTGAACTCCTTACTTTTTTTTTCTTATAGCAAAAACTAGATATGTGTATATATGCATACTTGTTTACTATTACAGTAATAAATAATTATCGTGAGGAATCTTTGCAAGACAATATTTATTTTCATTTTTTGTTGGTTTATAATCGTAGGTCTACAAACTTGAGTTGCATACTTTTATAATGCATTCTTATTCCTTATTCAATGAAATAGGACTTTTGGTGGCTTGTATTAAATTGCATTCTCTTTTTTTTTTTTTTTTTTTTTTTTTTTTTTGCAGATTTTCCATCATATTCAATATGGATGATAAGCTGATTAAGCATTTACATTTGTGTCGTTTGATTATGGCATTTTCCGTTCATGAAGATGCAACTATTTATCTTACCGACCATCCTAAAAAGTTGAAAGTGTTACTTGTATATCCACAAGAACGATGCAAAAATCTTTTAATAAAGATGATGAGAGGTTCTACTAAAGGTATGCATTTACACTTATTCTAAAATTTAAGTTGTTTTATTTTCTTCTTTCTGTTTTTTTTTTTCTATGCATGGATTGGAACTTGACTGACCATTGGTAGTAGTTGCATGTTTTTCTGTTATTTTTTTTTCTGTATTATGCTTTCTATTTTTTTTCCTCTGTTATGCTCTCTGTCTAATGTTTGATTGGTATGCTTCATATTTTTTTCCTCTCTGTTATGCTCTCTGTTTAATGCTTGATTGATATGTTTCAAATTTTTTTTCGTCACTGTTATGCTCTCTGTCTATTGTTGATTGATATGCTTCATGTTTTTTTTTTCTCTGTTATGCTTTGTCTAATGCTTGATTGATATAGGCCAGCTATGCTTTATCTGGATATTGCTTTACTGTGCCTAGGAAAAAGTAACTCCTATGCTTTTGGTTTCATGTCACTTTGAAACAAGTGAACTCTAAAAAAAACTTTACAATATGCTCTCTGTTCTGCCTAAATTTTTTTTTTCTAGATTGTTCTGTTAATGCTAATGCTTTCTGTTTTTTGTCTTCTTGCTTTATGCTTTTTGTTATGTTAATGCTAATGCTCATAATAGCTTGTTATTTGCATGGTGAATATTTATAAGACTGAATACAGTTTCATTTCTGTTTGGGTTCCCTCTGGTTTCTTTGAGAAAATTTTCATAGTAGAATGATTTAGTATTGTTAGTGTTTGGTTTATCTTCACCATCTGCCAATTCAGCTCCACTAGCAATATGATGCATCCTGATAATAGACCAAAACTTTGTCTTAAAGCTTCGGTTCTTTCTTTCTTTCTCTTCTTTCCTTCCTCTCTCCTCAATCACCTACCCTTTTTACATGTTGATTTTTGAAAAAATTCTTGAAGAAAATCTGTTTTTTAAAGTGTTAATGCATCTGGAGTTGTAAGGATTCATTGTTGTTGTTGTTGTTTTTGTTGCTGTGTTCTTGGTGTTGGTGTTGTTTCTGTTATTCAAGTTTTGCTTCTTATTATCACCATGCTTCTTGATGATGGCTGTTGTCTAATACTTGTTATAAATTATTGATTTTTGTCATAAATTATCTTGCTCCTGTTCATCATGGATCTTTATGTTTTTCTTGTAAATTCTTTGAGGGTCTCCATTTTTCAGTCAATATGATGCATCCTGATAATAGACCAAAACTTTGTCTTAAAGCTTTCTGTTTTTGGTCTTCTTTTCTTTCTTTTCTGATATCTTCCTTCCTTTATTTTGGTTTTTCTCTCCTCAATCACCTACCCTTTTACATGCATTTTATTTTTTTGATTTTTGAAAAATTCTTGAAGAAAATCTGTTTTTACCCTAACTGGCAGTTAAGAATTTAGGGTTTGATGGATATTTGATTTAAATAGCTAATAAATTTGTTTGGTTGAGCTAGTGTAGTTGTGTTAATGCATCTCCATTGACAGTTTAAAGGAAAATCTCAAATTCATTTTATTTGTTGGCAGGGGACACAAACGCAGATGTTTGTTGATGTTTGTTGTTGCGGGGAATGTGTTCTTGTGGTGGTGGTGGCCAGAGAACCTCCTCAAGTTTGTTTCTGTTGTTATCTCATCATTATAAATTGGCAGCCTATGGACAGGTTCCAACTTTGCTTCTTGATGATATGGCTGGGCCAATGTTGTCTAATACTTTGTTATAAATTATTGAGTTTTTGTTAACTTTTGTTATAAATTATTGAATGGCCTAAACTTGTACGAACCTGTTCATCATGGATCTTTATGCTTTATCTTTTTTCTTGTAAATTTCTTTGAGGGTCTCCTTGTATGTTTTATTTTCAGGTCAAATCTGTCATAAGAGACCACTTTACACAGATATCTTCACATCTCTGGCTCCTAGTCTTCTAGATATACAAAAAGTTTTGATTTCCTAACAATTAAAACTTTTTGAAGCTTATAAGATATTGCTAATGGAGTTTCATACCTCATATTGAGCGATTGGGCAGCCAAAAGTTTTTTTCTAGATTGTTCTCACTTATAAAAGCTCTATATTTAGATGTATATTTAGATATATATTTAGATAATAAAAAATAAAAAAAAAAAATAAATTATAAAATAATAAAAGAATAAATAGAAACTAATAATTATTTAATTTATATAATATTTAAATATATAGTAAGAATAATTTAACTAACTATATTTGAATAGATAGATAAATAAAAAAATAAATTTTATAAAGACTTAAATACTTTTTTTTATTTATATTAATCTAACTTTTATTAATATAATTTTAAATTAATTTAAATAAATATAACTTAATTTAACTTTATTAATATATTTTTAGATTATTTTTTATGTTAATTTAAAATTTTTTAATTGATGTTTGATATAATTTAACAAAAGTAAATAAATTTAAATTAAAAAGTTTGATTATATAGTTTTATTATTGTCTCTATCAGTTAAAACTAATTAAACTTAAATAAATATAAAAATTATAAATTATATAATAAAAATAACATATATTAATTTAAAATATCTAATTAAAATAAATATTTAAAAATTAAAAAAATTTAAAAATAAAAGAATAAAAAAAAATAAATTTGTTTTTCTTTTTGTCAGTATGTATACTTACTAATTTAGTGGGTACATAATTTATCATAAAATATGATTAAAGAAGAGAAACAATTCCCCTTCTCATCCATTAATAAAATTAAAATAAATATAGGTACACATAGGAATTGCTTTACTTTCACCATCCCTCTCCATGTGTAACTAGCTATACAAACAATGCATAAAAGATATTGGGCATTTCATTTTATTTCATATTTTTAATAAATTTTTATAAAATTTATTTAAAAAAGTTAACATAACAAAATATTATTAATATTTATCTTTATTAAATTTTAAAAATGAAATAAATAAAAATTATTTTTAAATAACATAAATTATTTTTAAATTTAAAAAACATTGTATTTAAAGTCGCTCTCTTTAACGCCCACTCATACATTTCAGACGTAAAGCTGTGTCATAGTGAGTAAACGTTTGACTGTATATTATATTTCCAATAAAATCTATATAGTATTTTATAAAATTTTTAATCTAGTGAATATAAAGAATTATATATTTTATATATGTATAATTTTATAAATTAATTTGAAATTAAAATTTTAAATTTATTTTCTGAAAATTGTTTAAAAATTTTATTTAAAAAACTTTTTATTATATAAGTCTTTCAGACGTCTTCTTGAATCATAATTTTTTTAGAGCTGACTTTTTTCGGTCTCAATATTTAGATAATTTTTATTTATTTTGAAACATCTAATTTTAAAATTTTATTTTTTAAAATATCACTTTAAAATCTCTGATAGGCAGGTAAACAAACCCTTGTTGTTTTCGTCTGCCTCTTTCACTGATCTTTTTTTTTTTTTTGGGCCAGCAAAATATGTATTTTTAGTTTTCAAAAGGAACTACATACCGTAATTTCAAAGCCCATTTTATTAAGGCCCATTTTGACTGTAAGAAGTAGAGCCCATCATCTTACGTCAGATGGGGAACGGACACAATGCACTTTTATTCGGGCCGGGCTAGAAAGAGTAGTTGTTGTTTCCCGCGCTCAAAAGAATGAAAGAATATTCTTAGAAATAAACCAGAAAAAGCAACCGGTTTACCTTCCAGCTTAAGAAAACAAAATACAAAAATTATTATTCAATTAATAGAATATTCGCACATGTGTTTTTTTCTCCACTCTCCGCACAACTCAAACAGCAACAAGAAGTCGGTTCATTTCTCTGTTCGGTGGTTTTTTTCCCGTTTCTGGTGTTCGTCAGGAATTACTTAGGCCATATTTTAATCAGAAAAGATTCTAATTTTTTTAAATACATTTTTTTTTATCAATTAGCATTCTTTATTTTTATTAGAAATTTTTTATTACATATTTTAAATTTTGTTCATGTCTTTAGTTTTCATTCTAAATTTTATTTTTATTAAATTTTAAGAGCTGGACAGCATAAGCTCAGGTGGGCAGTCGACATTCAGCAGTTTATTCGATCGGTAGAGCCGAGATCTAATGACTAATAGAATTAACTTGATCTTGCGGAGCAGCAGCCACAAAAATTAGAAGAAAAATTGAAAACAAAATTAATGAAGTGGGAATTTTAAATAGTTGATAATAATATTATTCTGTTTCTCTTCTTCCTCGATTACCAAGCAACTTCCCGACCTCGAACCCAAAAACAACGAGAAACACGAAATCAAACAAAAACAGAAGTATTTGTTTTTTTTTTTCAGCAATCAAGATTCAAGCTAGTGTAGACGAAAGAGTCGAAAAAACAGCAATTCCCAATTTGTAATGGCTCCTTGTTGCCTTGTTCGTTTCTAGGGTTATCAAAGTCCGATCTTTGAAATTTACAATCTCTCAAGCCGGCGCACAACAGACGCAGACGGAGATGCAGCGGGCGCTCAATGCTTCCGCGCATGGTACGCACGCCGTTGACGGCGGTGCTCGACGGTACTGCCCTCAACCATCGCCGCCGCACCAGCAGAGGAAACAGCAACAGCAACAGTCGCATATTGGTACTTTACCGCATTTGCTCGCCGGCGGCATTGCAGGCGCCGTCAGTAAAACTTGCACGGCTCCGCTTGCACGCCTCACGATCCTCTTTCAGGTAGTTCTTCTGCCGCTTAATTGAATCGGATCCGGAGCAAACTACCAAAGGGTGACCTTTTTTGGGAGAGAATTGCTTTCTTTGTGTCTTTGATTATCTGCCGGTAGAAAAAGTTGATCTTTTAGTTGTGCTTTCGAATTTAATGTGAAATACTGAATTTGAACACTGGGCTCCTTTCCCTGGAAGTATTCCGTGATCCGGAAAGAGGAATATTTTTTGGATTTTGAGTTGGATTTTTGAGTCATAGTCCTTTAACATGTTATTTTCCTTCCATTAGTCTGCTTGGTAAATTGTAATCTACAGCTCCTATTTTATGCATATAACCCCTTATATTTAAACCAGAGTGGTGATGTGTGAAGCTAGAGCTGAAGGGACCATATGGGAGCCTACCTTCACGTTTCTTGTTCATTATGCATTTGTACTTTTTAGTCCAATAGTTTTTCCATGGTTCTTGTTCCAGGGAAGAGATAGTTTTAATTGCATCCATTAGAGGAAGGAAAATGAAGACGAGCAATAAGATTGAGTGCTGATTTTCTTAATATGAAACAGTTTGGTTGTTGGCTTAGTCCTATTCAGCTTACCTGCTTAGCTTTGTATTAGTGTTGCTCTTAGAAAACATTTCTTGTGTCTTTCTAGTTTCTTATCAAATTTTCTTTGTTTAGGTGAAAGGAATGCATTCCGATGTTGCAACTGTGAGAAAGATTAGTATAGGTCGTGAGGCATCACGCATAATGTATGAAGAAGGGTTCGGGGCATTCTGGAAAGGAAATTTGGTCACTATAGCACATCGCCTTCCATATTCCTCTATCAGCTTTTATGCATATGAACGCTACAAGAATGTGCGTGCAAAAATGAGCTGCCAAACTTTAGGCTTTTAGTTTTTTCAGTTATCTTTTTTCTTGCAGTTTAGAATAATACACTAACCTATATCATAATTTTGTGCAAAACAGCTTCTGCATTCTATTCCTAGCATTGACAGTCGTAAAGATCTTGCCAGTGTAGATGCTGCTGTGAGATTATTAGGCGGTGGTTTGGCAGGAATAACTGCTGCATCGATTACCTATCCTTTAGATCTTGTGAGAACACGTCTTGCTGCTCAGGTAATGTTACTAACCAGGAAAAGTATGGGATGTCTTTTGCTTGATTAGTTTATTGTAGAAATGCAGATACTTAATTTTCCAAATATTTATTTTAGTGCAAAAGTGAAACATGTAGTTGGTCATATGAGAATATTCCCCTTGTAGGAGGTTAGTTATATATTGAGATATATCCTCCAATTTTGTCATGCAAGAGTTGACATTGTTTATGATATCTTGGGTTGTATCGTAGTAATCTTGGAAGATTTCATTTTAAGTAGTTTCTAAACCTAGTTGCAGTAATGTAAACCTAATATTCTATACTTCTAAGTTTGAAATCTTACATTGTGGCTAATGTTGTGCAGACAAACGTAATTTATTACAAGGGCATTGTGCATGCACTTTATGCCATCTGCAGAGATGAGGGTATCAGAGGTTTATATAAAGGCCTTGGTGCTACTCTACTTGTAAGCTTATTTGTCTTGTCTTTGGCCATTTTATGCATTTAACGTGTCGAGTTTCTAATTTTTTTCCGAATATGCAGGGTGTAGGGCCCAGTATAGCTATCAGTTTTTCTGTTTATGAGACTCTAAGATCTCATTGGCAATTACAAAGGTAAAATCTTTAAAATATTTGTTATCATGGTTCATTCATTGCTTCTGAGTCATGTAAACCTCTTTTTGTTTTGGTATACTAGGCCTCATGACTCTCCAGTGCTCGTGAGCTTGGCCTGTGGGAGTTTTTCTGGTATTGCATCATCCACAGGTTAGTGTTTTGGGCGCTGTAGACCATCAAATCTGTTACTGGCAAAAGTTGTTCTCGTTTCACACAAGGTTTATATGTTAAAAATTTGATTGCTTCAGGTACAAAGCTTTAGAGCTTTCTTATGATTTACACTTACAACTGTTGAAGACCGCCTGTGTTAACATCGGTACAGATAAAAGCTAAAATGGAATCTGTGCAATTTAATTCCTTTGGAAATGTGTAGACACACTAGAGAAGTAGTCACTTTTTTTCGTAGATAGAAGCAATAAAGTAACAGACCCGAGTAACCTTAAGAACTCGTAGTGACTTTTCTCTGGCCATTCTCTGCATTTTGTTGTCTGCTTGGGTTGTGCTTGAAGTGACCTGTACGAGTTTATTGGGTTGGCTATCCACTTAGACCATACAAGTCATTAGGTGTTCGACGTCATTAGGCATATGCCATTTTCAACCATGTGTTATGTGTAACCCCTGATGGACTTAGAACCATATTCAAGTAACTGATGTAATCTTCTCGGAGTTGTCACATTGTTATAGGTTTTAAATGTCTAAAATGTTAGATTAAAGCTAAATTTGGTATTTTGTAAAGAAAACAGTAAAACAGATCTGATGTCAACATGTATGGTATCCATGATTTGTTTATTGGAAGCACAAGCCTTTTCACACATAGTGCTGCTGTTTATTTTAATAAACGTCAACTCATACATGCACGACACCCCACCCTCCCCCCAACACACACACACACACACAAGTTCCGTCGCTTTTGAACTTCGATGCAAGTTAATGTAGATAACTTCTCATATTTGCAGTAACATTTCCTCTGGATCTTGTGAGGCGGCGTAAACAATTGGAGGGTGCGGGTGGAAGGGCTCATGTGTACAATTCTGGCTTGATTGGCACATTTAAACACATAATAAGGACTGAAGGTATGCGTGGCTTGTACCGTGGTATATTGCCGGAGTACTACAAAGTTGTTCCCAGTGTCGGCATTGTTTTTATGACATATGAGACACTCAAGTCATTCTTTTCTGGACAATCAGCAGCTGACTTGTTTTAAAATGCATTTGAGGATACTCATGTTGGAGTTCTTGCAGGCAGGTAGGAAAATTTTGATATCTTGAAACTTTCACAGGGTAGCAAGTTTTGCCGTTGCTGCCGTTTTTAGGTGGGATCTTACTTTGTATAGATGGTAAGATTAACTTGATTGTTCAAGTCCACAAGTAATGGTTCTATGCTTATATTTTCACGCCGCTTGCTCACAATCCTTTTCCAGGGAGCCAATTTACTGGAAAAGAGCATTACAGTTTGTGCGCGAATATTCAATTTCAGTGAGATAATTGTTGCAACATTAGTTACATATGGACGTTCCAATGATGTAGAATGTGTATTTTCTAAGCAAAGGCTATTGCTATATTATTTTATAATGAAATGATAAACAGTTGAGTTTGGTCTAACATATGAAGACCTTTATTTGAAGGAACCCGTTGCAGTGGGAATCTTATTTACCCTGTTGACATGGACAACTCATGGGTGCCTTCATCAGGGTGGGAGCAAATTTGCAGAGTTTGCTTCTTGTCATCAATTCTAACAATGGTGTCTCACAGCGGCAAGTTGCCTGTCAGGTGGATGTGGTCCAGTGTCCGCCGCAAGCCATACTTATTCACGGCTGCATTAGCCAGCCTGAAACCTTCTCCATAGGCAGATGAGACATCATTGGCAATTTGGTGCATGAAGAACTGACCAAGCTTCTTTTCTATCTCAGATTGTCCAGCTTTCTTCGACGATGAATATGAGGAAGATGAAGATGAAGAAGCATGGTTAGATGAGGATGGGATGCTGCTCGACCTGGGCAAGACCTCAGATTCGAGCCACATATACGATAGAACTTGGCATATGCCTTCCTCAACTTCAGGTCTTAGATTGCGGTAACCTGAGTTAATTCGGAAAAAACGATAACAATACACTTCTCAACAAAAAGCTAAAAAAGAGTGAAGAAACTCCTTAGATTTTCATATGCAGTTTGAGACAAAGCATTAGTTATAAATAAGTTTACCTTGGAGGCGTAACCAGCCGTGCATCAGTTCATGTGCCAGAATAGCACCAGTCAATAATCTGCACTAAAGCATAACGTGTTAACATTAAAATGCCACTCACTGTTGCCGCATTACATGAAGGACAATTATCTCTAAAAAATTGAGCAGGGAGAAGTTATGCTCTAGAAATCATACACGAGGAATCCATATGCAGTGACACACTGCAGGGAGTATGTTATTAGATCGCAAGACTTTGACATATAGGCCTATCGAAACACAGAGGTTGATGTAGGACAATAACAGGTAAACATAGTCTTACCTAGGGAGCCCATAAAGGACGAGAATGGCCGTGACTTCACATTTCCGAACCAACTTTTGTGGATGAGTCCTCATATCTAGAATTCGGTTTCCCCCTATTTTTGGTCTTTTATGTATCTGGTGGAAAAAAATAAAGGAATATGGATACAAAATTTTGAATATCATGCAAAGCATTGGTCACTGATTTTCTTACACTGCTAACAGTCTGCTCTTCTGATAGACATAAACCCCTTGTCTCAGGCATGTGATGGCGACCCTGAGATAGAAAGAGTATTTGAATTGAAAGTAGTTCAAATCAACGGGAACTACTTAAAATGTACGGAAAATGGCAGAAGGTAACCTACATCCTTTTCTCCTTCCATGGCTTCATTAAGGGCTTGCCTTTGAACCAGAAGCATGGGTATCTGTTGATCTATCTTCATATTCAACCCCTCATAGTAGTCCCTGATAGAATGGTAGAGGGGTTGGCAGTCGCCCGTCTCCATGATTGCAGAATCCAAACATTCAAGGCATAGACTGCGCCCATCACCTAGAGATATGTAACTTGTGCTCCTCGACTTAGACAACAAAAAGTGAACAGCAGAAAAAAATAAAGAAAATATTAGAAAAGAAAGAATATTTCAAAAGATAACTGATGCAAGAATGAGGCAGTCGAAAAGATCCAGATATAAATTGAAATATCAGTTACCTCCATTCTTTCGCAGCTACAACAGCGTGGTGTATTATCATGCTCATGAGAGGGGCAGTATTTTTGGTTCCAAAATGGATGTGCTCTGTACTCAATCAAACCGGCACTATTTATTGGGATCTGGTAAACAAGAAGATCAGAAGATGTACCAATTTAGTACGGAGCCATCCAAGATGAGAAATCAGCCTATGCCTATCTTTTATTCGTAGTAAACTGGAGAGCATAGAAAATTTGATGTGAGCCTTTAAGAAAACTAACAGATAGCTAGTACTGGTTGCTCTTGCACTAGGCAGAAGGACTCAAATAATGATATATTCATACCTCTTATCAAGTAATCATCAGTTCGTGAGCAGATGATTAAAAAGTCAGATACTATAACATACAACAAGGTCGAGAACTGAACCATCTAAAAATGGAATACTCACAAAATCCTGGCAAACATCACATTTTGGATGGAACAGCTCCTTGTAACATAATTTGTGGTATGGATGACTTCCTGACAGCGAAAACTGAAGCACGTACAACTTTTAGGATATTCTTGATTAACTAGGCTAAAAGCAAGACTTGAAAGGTGAAAGAAAAAACATATATCTGAAAACTTGATGCAGCTTAGCTTACCTCAGTCTCACGGATAGGTTGATGGCATGCATAGCAGCAGAAACACTGAGGATGCCAAAAGGTTCCCATACAGCTTAAGTAATGGCCAGAACCTATTTCATGCTTGCAACCACCACAAGTTCTACATGATACAATATGATAACCACTTGTTTAGAAGAACTGCAGGCTGTACAAAACTTTAGAAAGGATATCATAAATTTGAAGGCTCCAAACCTATATACTCTTGGCTTGTATTGTGGTGGAGGGGGTGGACGAAAAGCAGATATGTTCAAACTTTCTTGGACGGCTCTAGCAAGATCTTCATCATTGTCACTATGACCATTGTACCCTGAGAGATGAAGGAGTTTATGCTCAATAAGGTTGCAATGTACTTAATACATGAAAGACCAATAGTTACAGAAAACGGCATGATTTTACTTGAACGGCTATTTTTTCCTTAATAACTTGAACTCACCAATTGGTTTTCTAACATCTTCTGCAAGGGAAAGGGCAATTGCACGATCCAGATCCTCATTGTCAGATTTTGGTCGATCTTCCTGGAAACAGATTAGACATCAATTGCACTAGAGGATAGTACATCAAAATTTCCCAAAAACCCATCATTGCCAATATGTATCCCAAATTGAAGTAACTAGATGAGAAAACTATCTGTTACCGCAGGTCTAATTGGCCCATGCCAAAAGCTGTTATCCTCTGCAATGAGTCTAGGGCGTCCACCATTATACATTGCATCATGCGTTCCTCTGAAGATTCTGCTAAGCCACTTCATGAAGCCCGACCTTCTCCTGCTTTGCGACTGGGCTGATTGTCCTGTTCATGTAAGGTCTTAGTCTTGAAAATTGGGCATGGTTTCCCCAAAATGTGTCATATTACATCACATTGCAATAGTGCTTAACAAAGGGCTCGTTATCAGCAAGTAAAACATTGAGGAATCAACTAACGGTATGGCAATCAAAAAGCCAATTGCTGAATTTCAGTTGATAGTCTATCTCGTTCCTAATAATCTTAAAAGCCAAATTCCACATGGATAAAAAAACACTTACCAGTGAATCAAGTAATACGAAAACGAAGAAACTCTTCGGATGCAAAGTAAACTAATTTCCTTAAATGTTAGTTAATTCCAAATCTACCATTCGCATCACAGAAAAAAAAAATCGACCAAGATTTAGGAAAAACTGGCTCACAAATTTTTTAAAACAATGGAACAAATCAAGCTGCATTGCCATAGCTGTGAGCTCGTTCCTTTTTATCATTCTCAATTGCCTAAAAGAACGGCCTCAGATTATGAAGCTGACTGCAGAATCAAATTCTACCAAAAAAAGAAAAGAAAAGTTGGAGCTTTTTCTCACCGTAAATGCATAGACGGTTGGAAATCGGCAAAGAAGAAGAAGTAGAAGACGAAGGCGTCATCCTTCAGAACACAATGGCGGCGGAGACAATGTAGTGAAAGGGCTTTTGACTTAGTTTTATTGGTTAAAAACAAAACAAAGAAACAAGAGAAAAACAGAAACAAGAGATTGTTGTTGGTCGTAGGATTGATTGAAATGAATTGAATGAGATGGAAAGCAGATGATTCTGGTGGTAAAGGAAGAAAGAGTAGAAGAGAACAAGGCATCTTATAAAGCAAACGAATAACTCCACACACACACACAGAAAGAAAGAAAGAGAGGTAGAGAATATTGAACATTGAGGGAGAGGGAAAGCAAACAACAACAGGGAGGGCAATGGATTCCTCTGAGAATCCGCAAATTTAAAAAAATTTCTTGTGCAGCAAATTCTTGTTGTTCGAGTTTAACAAGAAGAAGAAGAAGAAAAAGAAAGGAAGATTGAATTTTTATATTTAAAGTTGTTGTTTTTTATGTTTTTGTCAAATCTGCAGAAAAAGAGAGGATGAGGAAAATCTACGCTAGACGTCCCTCCCTCCTTAATTTTGAATAAAAATAAAAGTTACTTATGTAATAATTAATAAAAGCTTTGAATAAGTAATAATTTGAAATTGCTTAAGCCTAATCCAATCAGGCCCATCTAGATTACAAGCCCAACAAGCAAAATTAAATAGTTAATGATCCTCGAATCCTAAAAAATAAAAATAATTTTCAAATATATCTACCGATTAGCAAGCATCTTCAACGATGAAGGTGATGCGTGCGGAGTGGTTTAAAAGAAAATTCTTAAAAACAAAATATATTTTAAATTTTTTATAATATAGTTTAATTTTTTATATAAAAATAATAATAGTAAATAATAAAAAATTTATTTAGAAAAAATGAAATATAAAGTAATAGCACCGAAAATAAGATCTGAAGGATGTTTCCAAATACTTTTGTAACTTAACTCTTTTAAAACAATTTAAATTTTTATATAAAAAATAAAATAATTAGTAACAAAATCTTGAATAAATTTTATATTTTAAATTCTAAAAAATATTTTTAAAAATTGTAAAAAATTTTATTACAAAAATATAAAATAAAAAATTGAAGTATAAGAAGTTAAAAATTACTCCTAAACCCAAACCCAAACCCAAACACCATGTAGTGGTAGTCTTGGACCTGTTTGTTTTAAGTTCCAAATAAAGGAGCGCCCTGTGTTAGCTGGGGTTGTTCGAAACACTCACTTGATAAGTACAAGAATTGAATTGAAAATCTACACACCAAAGCAAAGCAACGCAATCTACAAAATATAACTGCATCCACAAATCAATCAACCAATTTCATTCAGAAAAGAATCGAACACCTGTCGATCAATCCAACTGCAGTCTCCGGCCGGCAGGCACATATTCACGTCGACCGTTTGTTGACGTTCCGCAGCAAGAAGATGCTAAGCTCTTGCCCATGGCTTTCACCACCGGGATTGATCATGTGGTACGAATCCGATTCCGGCGATCCAACGACATGCTTATAGCTCGCTCTCATGTAAACAATCTCACCACCACTGCCGGGCAAAACCACCGATCCTGTTCCCGCTGACACCGATCCCAATATTGTCTTCAGAAAAACCATGTCTTTCTCCGCCGGCCGCCGCCGCACTGCGCTCCCAGCCTTCCGACCGTTGCAGTACGTCTTCCATGTGTTGAGGTTAAACTGTTCCACCGCGATTCGAACTACCCCCGTGTTCATCTCTTTGGCGAAGGTTTTGGTGGGAATTGAAAGATCGTGAAGGAACAGGGGAGGTGTTGCAGGGTCTGACTGAACACAGAAGGTAATGACGTGGCCGTTTCTGTGACCGTAGATTGTACCAGTGATTGTGGTGAGCGACGGAGAGATGAAGCTGTCTTCTTCTTGTTCTTCTTTGAGGATTAATGGAGTAGAACCACGCTCACGTCGGCTCCGGCGATGACGACGGTGGTGGTTGTTGAAGAAGAAGGAGAAGAAGTTGGAGAGACGGTGGTTGATCTTGGAAGAAGAAGCACGATCAGCGGCGGCAGCCGTGGTGGTGGAGGGACGATAGACTTCGTTGGAGTTGGTGGCGGCGGGGGAGGAGAGGAAGCGGCACAGTGACCGGTGGAGGGAAGAGAAACCTTTCATGGTATATTCTTGATTCAAAGATTCTCTCTCTCTCTCTCTCTGCGTTGTGTTCCTCGTCAAGAATAAGAAGAATAGAGAACGAACGAATGAACGCTTCGTATTCGTATTGCAGACAGAACTATAGCGGTGATTGACTGATAGTTCGATTTTGATTTTATAGATAACGGCTCAACTGCAATTAGTTAAACGGTCAAGAACAGTAATGGACTACTACGTAGGCCTTTATTTAGCCCATTTGGCCCATTAGTAGTCGGTTTAAAAATTCGTATAAGCGTTACTCGAACAATTCACAATTTCTCATGCTTAGTATAGTGAAAATAAAAGCAGAAATTACATGGAAATCAACTCTTACGTTTTACAAGTTACCATGGAATAGAACTAAAACAACAGTACAGAGGAGGCATTGCATCAGCTGCAGCTGCTCTAAGTCTCCGACTTCAAGCATCTTAAACATGTAAGTATAATTCAGCAGGTAGACCTGATTAGAGAAAATTCCTCCCTTTCTGCTTTGTATACGAGGAGTGCCGTACTTTAGACATCTATAAAGAGGGTGTCCTGCAGGGAAGCACAGAAAGAAGACCAGCAGCTTCTAAAAAAATTTGGTAAAAAGCCATTTGTCCCCCATAACCAATTTGTATTCAAGATTGCATCAGCAGAAAATGCATGAATCGCGAACCCTGTAAAAGTGTATCGTGTGACAAGACTAATGGATTGTGAACCCTGTAAAAGTTCAGCTTGCTAGTTGATTTTTCATGAGTGCAGTAATCACAGTAACAAAACCTCTTTCAGAAGCTGCACGCAATAGAAAGATTTTTCAGTGACCATGCAAATGCTTTTCATATGTCATAACCCCTACTATATCAGAATGGTGAGTAAGATCCACAAAGTAGGATTGCCAACTTCCATTAAGTTATATTATTAGGCCAGATATATAAGATTGATCATGACATGGTTTTAACTCTATTTGGTGTTAGCATGAACCTTGGAATGCATTGGATGATGAACATCAGCTAATGCATTCGAAAGAATACACCTTTCCAATAATTGGTCAAACAACCATTTCAGCAGTCATCTTCTTAAATGAAAATACTATGTTTGCTACCCTATTAACAAATTCTGGAAACTACAATCACATCAGTAATATGGAAGGGAAAGCTGTAAGCATACCATCATTGGACTTCACTCCAACGTGCCCAATCAACAAACTGCATGCCTCCGTAGATGTTGTTCCCTAAACGTACACCAACTGTGAACGCCAATGCAACAGTAGGAACACGTTTACCAATGGGAGACGCCTCGACCAGACGTTCCAGGCCATTAATAACCTGGTAACGAGTGTTTGAAGAAACAGCTAGAAATACACCTGTAACATTTCAAGGTGATCAATATTTATGAATCTGAAACACATATATCTATTCTAGATCATCATGCATTTTGATGCTAGACATACCCCAAAGTACAGCACTTTTAAACAAAGGTGGAACAGGTATGTCTTCTTCTGACTTCTTTACACTCCTGGGCAATAGAAATAATTAAAAATCAAAATCACAATCCTGGGCAATATAACACAACCAAAATTGGGAGTTCCCCCATGTCTACTTTCAATACAGTAACTGAGCTATCAGTTCAACAATAAAAGTGTAACTTAGAAAAATTTTACCGTTTTGCTGTCATTATCAAATTGGCAATGCCTTGCCCAATAAGGCCACATCCAAATCCGACAAACCCATACAACAATCCCTGTAGAATGTAGCAAACATGAGTGACTGTCTTATTGAGATTTGGCTATAAAAAGTCCATTTGGTATAATGTCAGCAACTTCAGTTAAAGCTACTGCACTTAAATACCTTGTAAAAGTATGTTGCGATACGCTGTTGAATTGAGAATGTACACCCTGGTCTTTCAGCTTCAAACACACTGCAATTTGATCCAGTCAGCATCACAGACACTCGGATTCAGAATCCTACAAGAAAATACTGTCTCTAAATCTGAAGAAAAGTTCAATAGAAATCAGACAGTGTACTTTACCTGCTAGGTAAAGATCCATACATGTGCTGCATTCTTCCCCAAATACCTTCAGATATTGAAGGCTTGCCGATGCGTGCATATGGTGCTAATAATCCCACTAACACAACATTAACCACCAAACCTACCAAAAGATCAGCTGTATACAACTCAAACTCTGCCCAAAAATCTTTGCCTCTTTTCTGAAACTCGGCAAATGTTGCACAACATGTGTCTATAACTACCTGACCAATCAATGGAAAGGTACATCATGCTCATGTTCACCATGTTGTTCCCAAGAAATCAATGTATAGTGATTTACATACCTCTGTTCCAACTTTAAAAAGAAATGTGGGATCAGCAAGCATTCTGTTCCGAAATAATGCACAATATTTCATTAGAAAGCCAATAGGCCAGTCCGATGCCTTCATGAAAGAGAAGAAATGTTACAGTATTTCATTAGGAAGCCAATAAGTCCAGTCTGATGCCTTCGTGAAAGAGAAGAAATGCTACACTATTTCATTAAAAACCAATAGGCCAGTCTGTTGCCATCATGAAAGAGAAGAAATGTTACACTAGGAACCTGCACGGAAGATGGAAAGCAGGTCCTTGGGCAAGAGATTACCTGCAGGTCAAAATACCTCTCAAGGAGAAGCTTCGGGATGCCGATACTTCTTGCAGCCTCCACCATGTCTGATGGAAGACTCACCCGACGCAATTCTGCCTCCTTAATTACCTCTTCAAATTTCAATAGCGGACCGAACTCACTCTCTTCCCTATCATCTTTTTTGCCATGATCACCATCATCGCCCCCACCTCCACCACCACCATTTCCGTTAGGTGGAAAACTTCCGCTACCTCCAAATCCAAAAGCAGCTTCCGAATTAGCGTTTCCTTGATGAAATTTAGACTCATCAACTTTTTTGCTCTCTTCTGATGGAATTTTTGGTTTCTCTTGCAAAATTAATTCTGTCTTGTCATCAGGAAAACCTGTACTTTGTGGCTCCAATTCATTCCTAATTTTCAAATTGCTTCCTATGTTGCTAAAATCTAAAGGACTGCAGTATAACCTAAACATATAATTATGATTTGTTCCTCTGAGGAATGATTTACATTCTTTCTGGATGATACAATTACCCACCACCGTTTTACGATTTTTGGCTTCAAAAAGGTGAGCATTAAACGCAAGCGATCTAATAGTTGCTGAGCAAGAGAATGCCATCCACTTTCTAAGTCAAATAAAATCACCAAAGATCCTTCCTTTTCCTTGTCAAAGCCTCAAAGTGGAACTGAAAGCAAGAGTGAAATATTAATAAGTTGAACAGAGATTCTCAAAATCAAAGAACTGAATGAATTCAGAATGAGAAAGTGAGAGAGCAATAACAAAATCCAATAAAACATAAAGAACTGATTTTTCTGAAAGTGAATTCAAAAGCCGACAATTATACAGAAGAAAAATCTAACCTTGAAGCTGCCAATATAAAAAAAATTTGCAGTCTTTGATTGATCAGTTCCAGTGATGGATTTCAGTAACGGAGAAAAACTGGAGGCGGGCGAGAAAGGTAGTAGAAAGGAAAGTCTAGAAAAAAGCATCACAGCCGTTGGATCTCACGTAATTGAAATCTAACGGCCTATCACACTCCAGAGAGTTCACTCTCCAGTGTTAGGTAGTCTCACAAGGGTATATTTCGAGACGAAAGTAATAAGTAACTACAACCAAAAATAAACATGATAAACATTTTATAAAAAATAATCCAAACTTTCGAAAGACAAAAAAAATTTTCACGTTTGGGACAGCATTTTTCTATAAGCAATTTTTTAATTTTTAATTTTATATTTATTAATATATATTTTATAAATATTAGAAATTTATTCAAAATTTAAAAAATACAAATAAAATTTATATAATAAAAAATACTAAACCTTATTCCATGGAAGAACACTAGTTGATGAATTCTGCAATGACTCAAACAAGTGTTTGTCAAGTGAATGGTTTATCTATGTACTTATAGACGAGCGGCCGGTGAGATTTCTCCGAACAGAAACCGTATATTCTTGAGAGATTCATATGGTAAATTCGCCCTATAACGCTAACTTCTGCCCATAGTTCATCTTCACCTTTGGATACATCTTGTAGTCTCTTCACCGCAACAACTCTGTTGTCATCCAAAACACCTTTGTAAACAGCACCAAAACCACCTCTGCCAAGCTCTTCTTTAAAGTTCTTAGTAGCATTTTTCAGATCTTTATATGAAAATTTCTTGAACCTGCTGGAGATCATCTTGCAACCTGCCTGTACTGATTCAGGGTTGTGGTGTTTTAAAACAAACCAGCAACCCCAGACAATGAAAATAATCTCTGCGATGCAGAATGCTGCTAGGAAGAAGTAGAAGTAGTGCCACATGATTCCTTCTCTTTTCTTAGGATACATGTTTGATAGATTAACACTAGCTTCTGTTTCATTGTGGCTGCAGACTGGTTCATACACTTGAGAGTAGGAAAGTTTCGAGCTTTGGAAGTTCTTCTGTAGTTTCAAGTATGAACTACCTGGGAAATCCGGAGTTGTTTTGCCATTGAACAAAGCACTCTTGAGGAACAATTCCCAGTACCAGTCTTGTAACTGATTCCCAAACATGAACAATTTTTCCTACACAAATCCATGCAGGTTTCAAGTGATATTGCTGCTGCCAAATTCAGATCAAAGCCCCAGAAATCTGTCGTCGGTAATTCAACGAACTCCATCGCGTTCTGTTCTTCATGAACAGCAAAACTCATGTTAAATTTCGGTTTGCAACCTTTGCTCCAGTCACCGAGACCATTCATCTCGTACCCGGGTGGACATGAACATTTTGGCGCAGGAGTGTAAACACAGATTCCGTTCTTTCCACACAGACCATGAACCAAACACAACGGCTGCAGAGCTTCCCATGAAACAGACCACTCTCCACTTGATTCATTCAGACTGTAAAGCCTCAGATTGCCATCATTATCGAGTGCAAATCTTCTAATGATCCCTGAAACACCGAAGTCTGAAGTCTTGAATTCAAACTCATCGCTCCCAAGGAAATGACCGTCTTCATCAAGAACTCCATACATGCTGCTGTTGTAGTTCGTTCTACCGTTCTTCCAAACTTTGTAATCAGGATCCGGCCAGTATATGCTGGAGACTTCCGGGCCGTCGTACATAAGCTTTAGAACGTTATCGTTGTCGAAGTAGAAACTGAAGTAGCCGGAGCTCAACGACCTTTTCGCCATGGACGACACGAGCTTCTTGCTCTTTGTGATTGGTTGCATAGGCAAAAGAGTATCAGTAGGTGAATCAAAGCTTTGCCATAGAATATTACCGCAACCACTTGAATCCATCACTACAAGGTTTCCATTGCTGAGAAGTTGAACTTGGTTTGCGTCTGTGGAGGTTGTGTTTGTGCTCCATACGACAGCGTTGTCTGTATCAGTAAGCACTAGCTCTCCATGCTTGCGGAAAATGACTTTGGATCCTTTTCCGTTCACCGGACGGTCTCGGTTAGCTGACCAGACTACCGCATCGGTTTTAGCTTTGGAGAACCATACCGCAAAGGCAAATGCATTATCACCAACACTGTAGAAACCGCAGGTGAAAGAGTTATCCGGCGAGACAAGGGTATCATTGTTGTCGACAGAGAGGGAAGTTCCTCTGAAGAGAGAAGTCAGTGGTATTGATGTTGCCAAGCATGAGAAGAAGAAGATGAGCAAGAGATAACCACATGACCTGTAATTCCTCATGGTCAAGCAGTGCAGATATGGAGATGATTTGCAATGCTCTGAGAATTTATAGAGGGTTGTTCTGTTTGATTTTTGAATGAAGGGCAGGAAATTCTGCGATGACTTGAGTACGACCGGCACACTGATCGGTATGCCTATGAACAGAGTGCAGTTTGGCACCAAACAAGATTCCCTATTTAGTTCATATTGATTTAGAGTCTTCAGCTTATAAGAATGATTGTTATTCTCTAATGAGAAGCTGATATATTTTTTATAGGCACACGTTCGTAGGATTTGCTTTTATGTGGCATATGCCAGTAATAAACCCATTCCATATTTTACTGTTTCTGAGTTATTAAAAGTTGGTAATTGCAGTTTGTCATGGAAATGGTCTTAAAGGAGAAAATTGAGCAATTGCTTAGAGAACTAAGCTTTGCACCTTCCTTGGTTCCTCATCCTGCAGCTGTTGCTACATATCATACTGCAGCAGCTCGCAATGCTAGCACTATAACAGAGTCGTATCCAAGGTATCATCTCCCTTCAGGAATGTGGCAATGGATACCTCCAGCTTCTCTTGATACTTTGCACGATCATTCACTGAGGCCACCTGTTGAGCAGGCGAAGGGTGTTGGTATGTTTTTTCATTGTGTTTTACCGAATAACGAAAGTGTCCGAAGCCCAAGCAAGGAAGCTTTGTGTTTTCTTTGTATGGTTATTTCACTAAGTTATTAAATTAAACTGGTGTGGGGAGAATAACAGTAAGATGTTTGAGAAAGGCCTCGGATCTCTTTCTTGCACACAGAAGGTTGCTGATAGTATAGACTATAGAGTGAGAATATGTAATCAGGTAAAAGGATTAGACCATCTCTGAAAATTTTCTCAGCTTTATCGTTGGAAGATTACACTTTTAGGATACAGATGAACCATATATAACTTGGACACTACATCTACACTCACTATGACAGACTACAATAACATCTCCGTTCCGACCTATGCCAGCTGCTCGATCGGACAAGAATTCTACATGTGTTTATCTGAACAACAAATGTTACACTACACAGGAAACAAACATAAGCTTCACTTGCCAAGAAATGAAAAAACATAAACAACCAGATTCCAATTGACGCACTCATGCTTTGTTCGGCAAGTTCTGGTCTTTAAGCTTACAGAACAGGAGGCTTATTGAATGCTGAATAATCCTTACAAACATTTAATCCTTCTTGGGAGTCATCACTGCGACAGGCTTCCCTTAGGATATAACCTTTGCCTCCATAATTTATGTCTATGCATATCTGAATAATCTGTATTAGTTTCGGGGCCTTTCATAAGGGAACATAAATTTGAAGATAGCCATGTTGCATAATAAAGATTCTAATTCTAACAGATCGTATTTTACTCACAAAAAAGAAAGTCCTGTAATAAGATGAAGCTAAAAGCATTTAAAGAAATGAACAAAGGAGCAGTTCAGTGAAGAGAAGGTTTAATGCTTACTATGGGGGCAGATTTTTGTGGGTGTATAGAACTGCTTTATCACCATCAACCACCTGCCCATTTCCTCTCAATATCCTATAATGACGTTGCAAACACAGCTTAGATAAACATATTGAACCACATAATAATTCTAAGAAAGAAGTACATAGTAAACAAATCTGGCAAGAGCATACCAATTGGCCATATGAATGTAGAAGATGCTCAAAGCATAAAATCATGTTAAGATATTAAAACTGAATGGACCACATTATCATAGATTATGATATAAGAAATCAACAGAACCAAAACTCTACTATGCTGCATCAGAAAAGCATATACAAACAGCCATCAACTGAATAGAGCGATTTCATCAGCACTTACCATCGGGTGGTTAGCAATCCTTCAACACCAACAGGCCCACGTGCATGTATTCTGCCTGTGCTTATACCAACCTTTACAGATAGACAAAGAGAAATAAAAAGCTAATTTCCTGCTACAATCTATTAGAGAAAATACCATGTGATTTATATATACCTCTGCACCAAGTCCAAAACGAGCTCCATCACAAAAACGTGTACTTGCATTGTGAAAGACAGCAGCACTTGAGGAAAAGATATAGCACTACAGTGTAAGTAATAATAAAACCCAACCAAATTTTGAAGTATAAGGTAAGAGACATACTGAACGGATTAGAATAACTACAGACTAAATTTTCATTTCATAAACTGTGACTTAATTAGTATAAACAGCCTAACTGCCACGAGAAGCAAATCAACAATCATTTGGGTATCCGTATTCTTTATACCACTGTCATAACCAACAACGGTAAATATTTTAGCACACTTGACATACGAGCTAACTGATGAGAAGTTTATGCATCAACTGCACATGGACAGAAGCATGCCTGTCGATTCCATGCTGCAATGCTTTATCACTTCTCATTGAAAGTTTACAAATTCAGGGTCATGTTTCGTTAACACTTTTCATACTATAAGTAGAGATGAAGTGTAATCGTAAACAAGTATCTTTTGCTCATATTCTTCAGCTTTACCCAATCAGTAAAGGTAATCACCATAATAAATACACATAGGAGGAAAAGCCCAGGAACGAATGATTACATTGCCATAATAAAGAGTTAACGAACCTGTCAACCTGTTTGAGAAAGATCTCAGCTGTGTCATGATCCTCAGCAATAATGCAGTCAGTATGTGCACTGCAAAGAAGAAAGAAGCCAAGAGCAAGCCAAACTTTAGGCAACAAATTTGACCATCAACAAACTGTCTTACTCGAAACCAACAAAAGCAGGCTATTATCAATCTGCTGAGGTATCTCCTACACAACCATTAATCATCATAAAAAAGAATTCATCAGCATACCTTCCATGTTTATGTATGTGGTGTATGGCTGCATATACGCCATCAACAATTTCAATAGTGCAAGCCAAAGAGCTATATTCATGATGAAATGATCCTGCCAGTGGAATATCTAATGCAGCACTTGCTCTAGGACCACCATGAAGAACAACTCCTGAAACAGATGAATAGACAAATTAAAATTTTAGAAAATTACGAACAAATAGGAAGTAGTAGAAGATGTGCACCACTCAATCACATTTCAGGAACTAAAGTAAACCAATCAAGAATGAAGAGTAAGGTCCGTGCAGACAGAGTCTAAACAAGAACAACCTACTTAATGATATTCTAAATAAAGCATTATTTGAAAATCAGAGCATATCGTAAGAACCATACCTTCAGTCTTGAGTTCAATGATTAGATCATGTAGCCCTCCTGCCTTGAAGATATCCTCGTGTACAAGGAGGGTTTCCTGCAAGTAGAAAAGGCTCCCTCAATTTATTCATGTCAGGTCAAGACGACATATGGCAAAAAATGTTGGCTTATCATCTATAAGAAAAGGTGGGTGGATAGACCATAGCATTACAAGCTGCAGGATAATCTATCTTTGCATCCAAAACAATGCGCTTTGCCATATCCATGTTAGCTGATTTATCAACATAAACATGACAAATACCATCTGCAGAGCAAATTTAACAACAAAATTCGCAATCATGTACAAACTGACACATAAAATCTAAAATAAGAATAAAAAAGTAACTTGGAGAATTAGGGGGGAGAGAGAGAGAGAGAGATTTAAATTACCAGAATGACCAAGAACAGGTATTCTGGTCGACTCCTTAATTTGAGTAACAAGTTTGTTGCTGCCTCTTGGAATGACAAGGTCAATCACATCATCAAGCTGCAGAACACGTCATATTTATATGGAACTCTAACAAATTAGGGGAGTGATATTTTTCGGTATGCAACCTTACCTTCAATAGATCAGGAATCTCATCTCTTGATGTAACAAGTCCGATAAGCTTGTCACCCACGCTAGCTGGGATGGCACCAGTTATAACCTAAAGTTTGAAAATACACAATCCAGTATTAGCATGAATAAGGAAAAGTGGGGGTAAAAGGGAAAATGAATTGGTACAAAATTCAACCTTGTGCAAGATTGCATTAGATCTTGATGCTTCCTTGCCACCTTTTAGAAGAAGACCGTTGCCACTTCGAATTGCCAGAGATGCAATCTATGCAATAAAAGATGCACACTACTTCTTAAAAATGATAGAGGAAGAAAATTACATCCACATCAAAGCTGGGCATTACACAAATTCAATTAAGAATGAAATAAAATACTTTCATTCAGTAAGAGGCCAGAAAACATGATAATAACCAAGAAATGCACATAACTTTAACCTAGACATGACATGTTGTATGGTTATTGACCAGAGTTTGATAGTTAATAAGGTTAAGGTTATCAAAATAGTTCAATGTAACTAGTATATAAGATGCTATTCAGTTAAAAACCTAAAAAATGATTTTGTAAACAATATACTTTATCGAAATACCATGAGTACTCATATTATAGATCACAAACAACACAAGAACCTACCTGGACCAAGGCATCAGGGCGTGACTCAAATATAATAAGAAGAACACCAAGGGGACATGATGTCTTTTCTAATATAAGCCCTTCTGCAACCTGGACAAACAACAAATGAAGCAGCGAAAGAACAAACTTAGAGAAGAACATCGAAAAATGCACTTCATATGACTAACATAGAAAATGAATTTGATGTCTGCTCTTCAAATAACCTCAGTTCTTTTCAACACACAACCAATTGGATCTTCTATGTCAGCAATAGCTCTGATGGACTTGGCAAGGCTTGATATCTAAATAGAAATTTGAAAAACCGAGTAAGACAGTTTTTTAAAAGATGGAGCAGATTTAGCAAAACGTATGACTGAGTTGCACTAAGAAAACATAACTCTCAGGGATAACAATAAGTATGATCTAATGCCTTACCTTTCCTGGCTTTAAAGTCAACCTAGATATTAATGATTTTTCATATCCAGCCTGTTGAGCAGCAATTATATCAGCATCATTCTCGGCTTTTATGATGGCCTCATTTGCCTCAAGAGCATCAGCAATGTCCAGTAAGATGTTTCTACGTTCATCGGAAGATAGGCTCTGCAAGGTCAAAAGGAAAAAGGTGAAAAGAAGATCATCAGATTCCAAGAGAAGGCTCGCAACTAATATCATGCAAAATAAAAGTTTCCTCAAGAAGCTAAAAGTATGGAAGATATTCACAAGTAAGAAAAACTTATACACGTTAATGTAATTCTCACCTGAATTTTTCTGGAGCATTCCCTTGCAGAAACTGCCATTTCGCGAGCACCAAACTCTTTAGGTAAAGCCCACAGATGCGCATTCTGATGGAAAAGAGTGCCTATACGTTCTCCTTGAAGCACCCTGATGATGCTATCAGTGGCGAAACCACTTCATAGGAAAAAACAGGGACTAAAGTAGTCAACACAATGCCTAAATTATCAACTTAAAAAGAAATTGAAAACACCAAAAAGCAAATATCAATAATCAAGCAGGCATGCTAGTGTCCAGTAACAATCATCATTCAGACTCATAAGCATGCTTATTATGAATCAAACTGGAATCTTAACTGGCTCACAATGCAAAGTTCCATAAGAAATTAAGTGTCAAGCCATAAGGAGCTAGAAGATGGAGAAATTATCACTCAACTGACTAATCTATCAATTAAGCATCAATAATCAAGTGGTATTAAGAAAACAGAGGTTAGTGCTATTACCTAGCAATAACAACAGGGGTTCCTGCAGAGGCAGCATAAACTGCAGATTTAACTTTAGCAGTCATGCCACCTCTTCCAACTCTTGATTTGTCCCCAAATGTTATCTCACCTTGATGCCTGTCTTTAATATAAGTTTGTATAATCTTTGAGTGAGGTTCACCAGGTGGACCACTGTATAGACCCTCAACATCGCTCAGTAAAACAAGAAGATCAGCTTTTAACTCCAGTGCTAGAAGAGCTGCTAAGCTGTCGTTGTCCCAAAAGATACCTGAAGAATCCTGGTAATACCAAATGCAACCATCAGTCTATCAGTTAGGATGGGCCAAGACACGCAAGAGCTAAAGTTGGAAACAGAAAGAGAAAAAAGATTTCAGAGCTAACAATAAAATCAGTTAATACGTGAAATATGTGTGAAACAATGCCACGGATTAGTACCTCATAAGGAGCTCTCCTTGTACTGATCGAATCATTTTCATTGAGAACCGGAATAACTCTACAACGTAACAATGAATTTACAGTTTCTGAAAGCTGTATCCTAAAATCTGGATTTTTGAAATCATTATCAGTAACCAAAAGTTGAGATGGTGTGACATCCAGCTGCATAAACATTTAACAGAAATCATTAGATTCTGCATTATAACTTACTAAAGAAAAGGACACAAGTCAGATTATGAGAACATATACATGACATATGATGCTTCAAGGAAAATCAATTTAAGAGCATGACAGGATTTTAAAGAATTAACCTGCCCAAATAAAGCATCATACAAAGACATAAGCCCACTTTGACCAACAGCTGCACAAGCCTTCCCATCCAGTTCAAGTTGTGGCTTTTGAAGATCAGCAAAACTGAAAGGAGAACATCATTTATATAAACTTTATGATAATTCAAATCAACCAAAATAATTAGTATTTCTCTTAAAAGATTTATATTTAACATAAAATAATTGCAACATCAAGGGACTACTAGATTATAAATTTCTTATGCAAGATTAGAATCTACTTTCATCAGTTGCATGTTTTAAATTCTTCACAAAGGATTGTTGTATCATTACTATGATCTGGGTTCACCAGTGACTTCTTGCAAGTAAATAAACAAATGCTTCAATTATATGTGAATCCCTCGAGCTTTACTCAAATACCCAGTGTTAGAAATAACCTCAGCAACTAAAGCAAGATCAAGTGAGAATGGCTTAAGAACAGAGACGAAAAAAAGAGAGCATGCAAACCTGCTGTTCACCATTCTCCTATACCTAAGTCTTTGGCGGCCGACACCAACTGCACCAGATGTGACTAAAATCACTTCATAGCCCAAGGTATTTAGTTCTTTAACCTGCAGAAATTCCAGCCCATGGTCATTAAACAAAAACTCAAAGCAACCTCAAGAAACATGCAGCAAGAATTCAGTGAATACCTGCTCGCATAAAGATCCTAATCTTCCCAATGCTAGCCTACCATCTGCTCTTGTGACCACTGCAGTCCCCACCTACACAATCAAGAGAATTTGCAACACGGAGAAATATGATTTTGTAGTTTAACGCTAGCATTTCTAATTCTACTGGGTAAAGTAGAGCAATTAAATGTTACCTTAGCTTCAAACTTTCGTTTGAAATAAAAGTTCAAACAAACAACAAAATTCAAAATCGAAGAAAATTTGTTCCAATGTACAGGAAACAATAATAAAAAAGGGCTCTTCAATATATCTCTGAAGTATGGAAAGCACTTCAAAAGCATTGTAAGTGAAAGTAAAATGCAAAACCAAAAACAAAATCAATCTAGATTTCAATTATCGTTGATTCTATCTATTCAAAACCGAGTTACAGATTTGAAAAAAAAAAAGAATCAAATAACAGAGCAACAAAATGTGAACCAAACCGAAGAGAAAACGAAGTAACCTAATTGAAACACGCACTTTGATAATAATTCGCTTCACATCTTTCATGAATTCTCGAGTCGAATCCATTTTGAGAGAGCAGACAAACCGAAGAGAGAGAGGTTGGATTAGTAATGATCGGGAGGAAGCGGCGAGCGGGCAAGCTCAAGCGGGTGATTGATTGATTCGTGTATCTTATATCCGCTAACCCGCGGGTTTATATAGAAGAGTTTTCTTTCCTTTTTCACTTAAAAAGAAAAAAGAAAAAGAGAAAAGAATGTTTGTTTCTAATCAATTTCAAGGAAACATCTAGCTACTCAGATCAAATTCCATTACTTCTAAAAACCAAGTGTTATACAGTGAACAACAAAAATTAATAACAAAAATATTCTGATCTAAACGGGTTCTAATCAGAATTAGAATAATTTTAAGAAGTACGATTAACTTTTGGACAATTAGTTAAATTTCTAATTAGCCAAAAGCAGCCGCGAACGAAGAAAGAAACAGCGAACCGAATCTGTTTCCTTGAAAGCCCCTCGATTTGAATGACTTCTTTTTGGTTCCCGTATATATTTAAATGGACAACTTAATTACCAATTTAGCAAAATCGTTTTAACTATTTTCCAACCTTGGACTTCAAAATCGTTTTTTTTTTGTTCTGTCAATAATTAGATAACTGTGTTTTCAGGAAACAGAATGAAGTAAGCAACATGTTTGCCAAAAAAATGTAACTTTTTGGTAGAAAAATGAAAAGCCGTTTGTTAGACCATCGATATAAAGGAGACCTTTCTTCTTATGCCAGTTCACTCACCGAATAGCCGTCGCATAAAAAATTTATTAACAATAAAAAAAAGATGGAATAGGTTGGTCAAAATCTAATATGCGGCAAAGCCGTTGGTTAGGAAGATTATAAATTAATGGTGTGCATAGAGATTGACTCAACTTAAGAATAATCCCATAATATTATACACTAGCCATGTAACTAAAAGCATACCCACCATAAAGTCGATAAATTGTAGCTGCTTTTTTTTTATCTTAACATGCCATAGGAGAGATCTACTGATCCCATCCATCTTTTTTATTTTTTAAATTAACCAAATGTTATGTGCTGTGATGTTTGTAACTCTTTCATAAGATTTTTTCTGTGGCTTGTTCCCATAGGCCACTAACAGCTAACTTTGGTTTGTTTGAACTTTTCTTTAGCTGTTGATGATTGTTCCTTTTGAGAGATTGCGCTGGATTTTTATGCTTCTTGTCGGCATGGCATCGGCTTGGTTCATCACAACGAACTTGAGGTCGTCTATTTCGGGCTTTGATTTTACCATATTACTTTGTTAGTGCCTTCATTCTGCATTTTGTCTTGGCACTTGCTATCAAAATTCTCTTCTTCGCCTGAGATTACTTGGATGGGAGGCATCTTTATCCTGTGGGAAGTAATCTGCAACATTTTCATTCGAACACATTTGAGATTTGGGTTTGATCATGCCAACAACCTGCACTCAATCTCTTATATGTCTGATTTTTTACCAGAAACTTGCTATCTACTGACAATCGTTGTTTCTCTTCTAACAATCATTGTTTGGTATGCCCTACGGTACCACAATGTACTGCACGTTGGGAAGATGCAGGTGTGTTTTGCAACCCTGCCTTGTCTCTTAGGTGCTTTAAACCATGTCTATAACTACTTTTTGCAACACCTGGACTGTTTTGCAAGTAAAGTCAGTCATAGATGTTGGTTGATGCTTATTTTTGGTAATGTCGTCCTAACTTCTGTACAATTTTGGTGGCATCATGTTCGCAACAATGATCTCTGCAAGACTCACTCTTTTCCTGGTACCCATAATTGAAGCAGCATCTCCACAATCCTCTGCAGAACCATTGCTCAAAATGCAAGTTCTTAACTGGACGATCATGTATTGTGTAGTTTTTCTGTGTAATTATTAGTCACCTTGAACGCAGCTGTATAACCCTACATCTTTGCTAGCAGGTGAAGGAATCAGGTTGGGGGATCAACATACAAGATTCCATACAGAAGATGAGATAAACCAAGCAGAATCCAAATTTTCATAGTAAATGTTCAAAACAAGTTAGAGATATTACACAGAGTAGAATTCGAAATACAAGTGAACTGCACTACCTCTACTAGAGGGACGATGTACCCTCTTGACAAAATTAACTCTGATTCCTCCACATACCAGTACAAGAGATTTGCTCCAATATGCACAAACTTCATCTATGGTCCTTGACACTTCAGCTCTATAGAAAGAAGTACTGAGCAGTAGATTCCAATCATGAAAAAAACAGACATCATGTATAGCAAAAACTCCTGTACCAAAAACATCAGAAAGTTTACAAGCATTGGACTGAGTAAATGCTCTAAACTGTAAGATTCACTTACTTGCAATGAGGTATTAACTAAGATTGCTATTCAGAAAACATAGGTTGGATCAGTACTCAATCTTTTCAAAGTAAATAAACCAATTAGTATAGCTACTGAATCTTACATGAAAGATGGTTCAGTGACCAGATTTTTTGAAATTCACTTCTCAATGAACTGCTTCATTTTGTTTAGAAAGTCCAAGTATCCACGCTTTTCTTTACTCAGAAGATAGCCAAACAAGTATTTTAGGGTGCTAGGATGGATGCCTCTCCTATCCAAGTACTTGTAAGTTACTTGTTGAAGTTCCCATGTGAGGTCACTGTAACAATAGAGTAATCACCATTCGAATCCGTCTACAAGCTGTTAATAAATGAGGAAATAAACCAGTACCCGGGAAGAAATTTTGAAGTTGAGGACTTACTCAAAATTACATCCTTCTTCTGCAGTATCTTCTGCTTCCACCTTGTCATTCTTTATCTCAAAATACATGTCTTTAATACGATAATCCTCCCCATTGGCGATGCAGGAGAAGACCAACTTCCTTGCTTCATATTTCGAGATAGTCACTGTGAATCCAAGCATCGGCCTGTCCCGCTCATCATCATCATTATCATTGTCAACTTCACCCTCCTGATGTTCGTCCTTCCTGTCCTCATCTTCACTGGTAGTAGTAGTATCATCTATATCCTCGTCAATGCCATCATCATCCACATCATCGAGGTAAGCCTCTACTTCAATCGTCTCATTTTTATACTTCCTCCTCATAACCACAAAATCAGAATCTTCATTGTCATAGATTTCAAAATGCAATCCGTTGCGAATTTCCTTCAGCTGCAAAATAAACTCAATAACTCGACTTAAGCATTTGCTATAAGCCTATAACAAAATAAGTACTCTAAGACACTTCCAAAACAACAACAATTTGGTTTCATAAATAAATCATATTTATGAATAACTAGTTGGTGATTTGAACTGACATTCCTGAATTGGTCCAATTTTTCGTTACCACATAAAACACAAATAAGCAACAATAAAAACAAAATTAGCAATGGTGATAAAAACCAACTAATAACAATCACAACTCCAAGCAACTAGTTGTAATACTTTCCATGATATTAATTACGATGAATATGTATGTGTCTAAGCAAAGTCAAGTCCATTCATCTCAACACATGTAATTCACCCAAATGAACTAGTCTCACCTGATTAGTATGAAATTCCTCTGTTGCCTTGATCTCATTACCAATAGCTTCAATCAGATCATTGTCCGATTCGGCCAACTCCGGCATCGCGCGACTCCCAAGGCTGCGCCGAATTCGTGAAAAACGAACCATTGACGCAGCAGAAGAAGTAACACTCCGTATAACAGGGAAAGAGTGCGGTCCGCATCCCGGCAGAAGGAGGGTGGTGGCGGCGGGTGAGCGGTAGTAGGCCCCGCGGCAGGTGAAAGAGAAGCCGGCGACCGCAGTAGTACGGAGAATTGTTAATGAATGAGCCATGAAGTTGTAAAGATTTCAAATTTCTATAAGAAAAAATTCTGATCGGTGCGGCGGCGAAGCTTTCAATTTTTCCGGAGAGTTCTTTCGAATGGTTTTAGAGAGGTTTAATGATTGGATAAAAAAATTGTAAAATCAAGCCGTTAAACTAGTTATTTGCAATATAACCTTCCTATAAGTAATTTGGCAATTTTATTAGTTCTATCTTTTTTACTTCGTACATACCATACAGGGACTGTTTAGTTTAGCGTTCTCCAAAAATAATTCTTTAATTTTTTATTTTATATATTTTAATATATTTTTTATAATTATTTAAAAAATTTGTTTAAAAAAATTTATATAAAAAAAATTTTGAACGCTTATTTTTATTATTATTTTTAAATAAAAAAGAATATATTTTTTCAGAAAAATAAAAATATTTTTTATTTTAAAAAATTTATACTTTAAAAGTAATTTTCCAAACGGCACACAGACGCTGGAAAGGAACCACTGCGTTGTTATTTTATATGTTTTCATAGATAACAACAACTAGTAAAAGAGGGCAATGGCGTCAGTGCAGTTGTAAGTTGTAACACAACAAAGAAAGAAAAGAAACAAAATATTGTGATGTATGAAATGAAAAGGTACCTAAAATATAAGAATATTTTTTAACATTTCATTTCAAAAAAATAATTTTTTAATTCAAAATTTTAAAAAACAAAAGTATCGTATTTGTAATTCAAAATAGAATTCATATTTAAAAAAATAAAATATTTTTAATTCAATATTAATTTTTCTACAACAACGTCAATATTATTGTCAAAACTATTCTTTCTTTACTACTTAGCAATGTCAATGAATTGCTACACATTCTTTCTTTTCTAATGATCTCCTATCTTTTCTACAAATTAGTGAAGAAGCCATAAGTCAGTCTTCACATCTCACCGTCCCAGAGCTCCTCCACACTCTTGTAGATACCTTGAGGACCGACGAAGTTGTCACCTCTCAGTAGCCTTACCTGCAATACAAAAGAGACATAGCCAGTAAAAGAAGAGAGACATATCTCAGTTAGAACGAACGTAGCATGCTTATCCATCAAAATTAGCTCTAGAGGTACATGGCTGAATATACAGATTGAAAATGTTTATAGTAACTTTCTGATGACGGGCGAACAATCCCAAACACAAATAGGTTTATAGGGAATTTGGGTCCTAAGTTCTAGAAAGGGCTCGCTAAGTGACTAAGGAGAATGCTCACGTGCTGTCTACATTTATGATAAGGGCAATTCTGATGGATTTCTGAAAAATATTTCAACCACAGTCTATGACGAGGCACATACTCAGATGCATTTCAATGCATCTCAGTAGGTAAACAATACAATTCTTTTCTGAATTATGTGGGATGCACTAACCTGTTCAATACTGGAGAATTTAGCAAATAACTCCTCAGGAATAGACCACCCAAACAGGTCAAGATTTTCGCTTATCCTTGCTTCATTGGTACTCTTAGGTAGCACGCTATGGCCTGTCTGAATTCCCCAGCGCAAAACCACTTGTGCAGGTGTCTTTCCCAACTCTTGTGCAGCCATCTTAACAATTTCATTGTTGAGGACATTGCCGTTCATCCATTTTGTCCCTGGAGAACCAAGTGGAGAATAGGCCTGACAACAATGAAAGAATATGGCATTAGCCTAACATTAATAATAGAAATATATTCATCTATGCGCCATATCGGGTGCAACTCACAGACAGATGAATTCTGTTCGATCGACAGAATTCATGAAGCTTGCCCTGTTGCCATATTGGGTGGCATTCAACTTGGTTAACAGCAGGTGGCATTCTAGCAGCTGAAAGCAAATCATCTAGCTTCTTAGTTGTGAAATTGCTCACACCAATAGAACGTGCCAGACCAGCCTCACATAGTTCCTCCATTGCAGACCAAGTACTAGGTATATCAGGTTGGATGAAGTTTTCAGGTGCCAACTCAGTCCCTTTTTTAAGTCGGCATGGCCAGTGAATCTTCCCAAAAAGAATCATAAAGGGTAAGTGAAAGAAATGGCATAAATAAGTTGTTAAAATGGCATTACATATAACTTCATTGCTCCTGAGGGTCTAAAATTAGACAACAAAAATTAAAAAGAACTTAACAACAAGAGTTACTAGGAGTTTGCCAAATGTTTTTCAGAGGACAATATCAATCATCACTAGCTACTAGAAAGTATGAAGCGTACAAGATAAAGATCAAGATAGTCAAGTTGAAGATCCTTCAGAGTTGCCTCTAACGCCACAGGAACATCTTCCGGATCATGATCAGTACACCTAGAGTTGAAAAAAAAATTTCCATTCATCAACTCGAAACCAAATTGTATTTTCGGGAACATACACGAATTTTTCTAAAGAAATAAACCAAAGCTTTGACGTTATAAATAGATCCCCGCGCTTCACTACACCCTCTCGAAACAGTTTCTTCAATGCCACCCCAATCTGAAATTTAAAAATAAAAAAGAAAGAAAAATTATAGACTTGCCTCTCTTCGGAAAATTTTACACAATAAAACAATGTTTACAATCAAAGTGTACCTCTTTCTCATTTATATACTTGCGAGCACAGTCATTATGCCTATAACCAGCCTGTATGTCAAGATAAACATGTTTTTAAAATCGATCGAAGCCACAAATCCTCCTAACTATTGCTTTTAATCCTTCAAACTCTACAAGTCTTCGATCGGTGAAAATAAATGTGAATATTTATAGATACCTTAACAGCAGCAATCACTGCTTCTCCGACGACTCCTGGTTCTGTTTGCCATGTCCCGAGTCCCACTGACGGAATCTTCGCTCCATTGTTCAGTATAAAGAACTCCATCGTTTTAGTTCTTCTACTAGTTGCTTTTCTTTCGTTTTCTCTGATTACGGAAAACAAATCTGGTGACGAACAAAAAGAAAAAAGATCCTTGAAAAAATGGAACAAATATAAATCACCGATCCTTCTGAAAACGAGTGAATGCGAAATTGAAAACCCGCCCTTTCTCCGCGGAGACGCAAGTTCAAGGGTACTCGTCGATCTCCTCAAAAGTCTTACGATTCAACCGGTAACTTGAAAGTAAATTACAAAAAATTATAAACTAACTTATACATAAAACAGAAAAATAAAACCTGTATTTCTTAATTATATTATTATACAGATTTATAGAGACAAGAATTTTAATTCTGTGCAGATTACTAATTTACTAAAATAGTGTTAAAATAAGGATTTCTGTTTAACCTAATAACTGGTCTTATATTGAATTCTTATAAATTTCTTAACTGATTAGGGGCTGTTTGGTTCAGCTTTTTTTCAACAAAATTTTTTAATTTTTTATTTTATATTTTTTAATATATATTTTATAAGTATATAAAAAATTTATTTAAAATTTTAGAAAGTGTAGAAAAATTCTACGAAGTGAGATCTTTTTATTACATATATTTATTATTTTTTTTGAAGTAAAAAAAATAAAATTCATTTTTCAAAATAAATAAAAATATTTTTTATTTCACAAAAATTTTATTTCATAAGTAATTCCAATTAAACTCTTAAAATGTACTCCTATAGCACTTTTATATTGCAACAAAAATTGAGCCCATTCAATTCAGAGCAAATAAAACAGGACCAATTAATTCAAACATATAAGAGTAAACGAAAATTTTAGTTTGTTCCTGTTTCACTTTTTTTTTAAAATTGATTTATAATTTGATTTAATTTATGTGGATCTACAACTTCATGAACTATTTTGTTTTCCAGTGGGATTGCCGAATTGGAGGGAGTGTTTGAAACACTGTTTGGAATATTTTTTAAAAGTTTTTTTAATGTTTTTAAATAATTTTATTTAATAATTTATAAAATATTTTAAAATTTTATAAATATAAAATTATATATCGTATAATTTTTATATGCTCTCAAGCTTATTTACTTGTCAAAAAATAATTTCAAAATAATCTTTTATAAAAAGTAATTATTTATATTTACTTTTAACTAATTATTTATAATTTATTTTAATAATTTTGAATCACTTTCTAAAAAGTGAATAATTTCAAAGCTTTTCAAGAATTTAAAGTAGAATTAAAATACGCAAAAAACAAGGAAGTAGAATTCGGAAGTATTTAAAGCGTGCACTTAGCTTTTCTGAACACTTTCCGCGATGTTTAGTCGTTTAGAAGAACTTTTTTTGATCCATTTTTTATTTCATATTTTTTAATAAAATTTTATATCATAATATTTTTTTATTAATTATTTTTATTAATATTTTAAATAAAAAAATAAAATTTATTTTTAAAAAATTTTTAAAATATTTTTTATTTAAAAAAATTATTTTTAATAAGCACTCAAACATCTCCGAAAGCTATAAGCTACAGGAACAAAACGCTTCTGGCTTTCATTGCTTATCAACACCTTATATTACAGACCGATGCTGGGAACTTGAAAGCAGCAATAAAGTTCCCAGTGATGCATTATAGAATGTTTTTCACATCAATAGCAGAATCAAAAGAATCAAACTCAACTGTCTGTAGATTGCAAGCACCCGAAAAGAGTTTGCATTCCGTCGATGCTATTATACTGACAGAACAAAAGGATTTAAAGAACAATGACAGTACAACAACACAGGGTGCACCAAATGTTACAACAGGGATAACGCTCTAGCTGGTCACTGGACAAAGTAATATCTACTGGCTTAGACTCAACCCTCACAAGCACAATATAGAAGTCTAGAAGACAACATAATTCTAACGAGACAGAGGACACGCTACCCAATCAAGTTACATAATGATTAACAGGACGAGCAAAAGCAGCTAAGCGGTCAACCACGGTTTGCTATCCTTTGTTACATAACAATCTCAGGTTTCAGAATGCTAGACTTGATCTCCTTGTGGGGAAGAACAACGCCTCCGTTGCTGTACACTTCATCACAAACATGTACGTCCTCCCCAAGGATGGTCATGTTCTCAACCCTTGCCCATTGCCCAACAGTTGAATGCCAACCGATGATGCTGCTCGAGACGCAGGCATGCTTCTTTATGCGAACACCCCGCATAACTGTGCACCTAGAAAGTCTTACACCATCCTCCACCACACAACCAGGTCCAATGGCAACATCAGGACCAATAAGGCATCCCTCACCAATTACAGCAGTCTCATGCACCAAAACATTTCCCACAACATGGGAACCGACAGCCAATTTGGAAGGTGATCTCTTCCTCAGAGAGTCAAGATAGAGTCTCAGGCCTGTGATGTAGTCTTTTGGCTGCCCAACATCCATCCAGAAGCCAGGCAGGACCATAGCATATAGTTTCTGGTCTGCAGCGATGCAAGGGAAAACTTCTTTCTCAATAGAAGTGGGTTTCAGCTCAATTCTGTCAAGGACTGACGGGCTCAACAAGTAAATCCCAGCATTAATCTTGTTGCCGACAAAGATTTTTGGTTTTTCAACAAACCTGTCTACCTTCCCTGTTCCTTCTTCCATGACCACAACACCATATTTGGATGGTTCGTCTACCTATTTAGCAATCATTAGTTCATAGGAGAACAATTTAAAAAGGAGTAAAGACAAAAACAAGGGCCATATTTGTACCTTGGTTACCATAATTGTAGCCTCTCCATCATGGCTCTTGTGGAACTTGATCAGTTCAGCAAATGGGTACTCACTGATTACATCGCTATTAAGAACAAAGAAAGGCTCACCGGAGCCATCAATGAGCTTATCCCTGGCAAGAGCTAGAGGACCAGCAGTGCCCATTGGTTCTGTTTCTTGTGAGCATGTGATTTTAATGCCAAGTGTACTTTCAAACTCCTTGAGAAAATTGAGCATCACCTAAGATACAAAGATCTTATCAGAACATTATCCATCATCCTCAAAAAAGGAAGTGCAGGAGTTGAGAGTTAACAGCATTTTTGCTTTCACCTCTGGCTGGTAGTTGATGGCCAAAACGACTTCTGTAACTCCTACTTCTTTCAGAGCCTCAATCTGAGGAACGAGGAGGAAAAAAAGAAAAAGCAAAAGAAAACAGAAACAAAATTACATTGATATTAAGAACCAGAAGGAAGAGTTTCGTTTTCCATTCTTTAACCTCTCAACCTTTTGCAGGGGAAGAGCTAACAGGAGTACACTAGCGACTACACTTGCATCTCTAAGTGTTATATTATTCATGAAACGACTCTAACCATCATGTTTTAGGAAGAAATGAGATGAAGGTTCGTACTTGATGCAAGATCATTGGTTTATTGGCGAAGTCAACTAATGGCTTTGGGACACTCAATGTCAACGGACGGAGACGAGTACCAAAACCTCCGACAAGAATGAGAGCCTTCATGGTTGCAAGATTGCTTTTCACCTAGAAACAACTGCAAAAACCAATACAATTAACAATCAGCTTGCCTAGATATAGTTTTATAAGCTTCTCAGTTCACAAGAAAGAGAACCCCTACGGAAGCTTAGTGTTTCATCTCCACTTCTATAAGAAACTTGGCAGAAGAGCATGAGAAAAGCCATTAAACATTAAAGTTCACCAGCAGGATGTCTGGCGTGCTCGACATATACTTCCAGCATTAAGCACGAGATAAGGTGTCGGTGCATGAATATCGATAAGGAACAAAGTAAAACCATGGGCCAAAAGAACGACAGGGAAAAATGGGGAAAGAAAAATCAAATGAGAGCAAAACCACGCGTCTGAAAGTTTTAGAGCGCGCTGTTGACTGGAAGGTAAGGTTTGTTGCCATTCTTCGGAATTATAGACTATCACTTCATAGTCTAATCTGTGGGTAACAATAAATGCGAACATCAATGTTACGTAAGGTTTACTAAATTTCAACAAAATGATATAAAGTTGTAAACTTTGTATCCGTACAAATCTTCAATTATCTGTTACTATAAAGATCAATAAGCTCATGGAATCTTCCATTTATATTAGCTCGATATTCAATTTATTCTTTTATGAGAATTTCTGCGAAGAACTGAGGGAAAAAGAAGACATTGTCATCTGCATAAAGTGCATCAGAGAAAAATGAACTCTTAGTTGCTTATACTGCTAGTTCTGAGAACAACAAGAGCATGATGCAGGAAAAAGTTGACATTATAAATTAGCAGGAGTGAATTCAAGTAGAAGTCTTTGCACGAACACTTAGCACGACCTCTATCCTGGACCAGATTAGGTTGAACGGCGCGAAAGGCTGTGAATCTAAGCGGAAAGAATGATGCTTTATAATAGACAGACAGCATAAACAGTTCAAATCAAAGTATACTAAAACCAAATCAGAAAAATTTCAACATGCAATTGAACTGCCAGTAAAATGTTATCAAACCTGATCTGACAAATTCGTCATTTGCTGGAATGACCAATGACTCAAGTATCTGCCATCCCTAGGGATGGATTAAAATTGAAAAGACACAAACTGTAAAAAGATTCTGAAACAGATTTTAGCCAAAACACACCGACAAACAATAAGCAGCAAACACCGAGAAAATATTAAAAATATTACAATAACAGATATAGACAATTGAAGTAGATCTATACTCAATTAAATCTGCATAAGGACTGCATTTAATCCTTCCAAAATTTTCAAAGAAACGAAAAAAAAGGAAAAAATAAAGAAGAAGAACGACAACGAATTCAAAACACAAGCCAGTTCTATCTATCTACCAACCCAACCCAACCATCCCTTCCCTCCAAATTCAATCCTAAAACTTAAAATACCGACGGTGTACGGCGGGAGGGACAACTAACTGTAGCGAGAGACTGGATCTATTGTAATTGAGAATAATGTCGAAGATAATCACCTGAAACAAACGGATAATGCCGGAGTTGTAACTAACGTTAATTAATGGCCGGCGGTCATACGCGTTAGAAGAAGATGAGGATAGCACCGGCGTTTGTCTATCTGTTTCTTCTTCCTCTCTACGCGAGAGAGACACAGAGAGGAAAGAAGAAGAACGCGGGAGAGAGAGAGAGAGAGAGAGTTGAATTGTTGAAGGAGATAACTGCTCGCTCGATTACCGGGGTACTATTTATAGATCCCGCGAGATTTCACACCGCTACCTTCATTACCTATCTTTCTCTCTCATTTGAAAAACAAAGAAGATATATATATATACAGAAAGTTCGAAGCTTGAATTGATATTAAAAAATTATATTTTTAAAATATTTTTTTAAAATTTCGATTTTATAAACACTCAATTTCTCTACGTTTAAAAAAACTTCTCAGATTTTTCACCCTATTATATATCAAATAGTTTAAGCTTTGATAATAATTTTCGGAAAATAATTACGAAAGACTGTTTTTTAAGTAAGCGAGTTAAGCATTTAAACAATAATTAGCAAGTCAAACATTAATAAATGGTCTTATTGCTTACGATGTTTATAATAGTACACAAAGATATAGGTGCTTTCCACTACAAAGCACTGAATTAGAGAGTTGGGTATATTATGACATTGACTAATTTTTTTCTAATTATCATAGAGGCGTTTGAAAATATTTTTAAAATAAAATATTTTGAAATAAATAATATTTTTATTTTTTTAGAAAATGAAGATTATTTTTATGATTCTAAAACAATATAATAAACATAATAGTTAAAAAATTTTATTATGTAAAATTATTTATATTTCTAATTTGATAAATTTTTCAAAATTTATATAAATATATTAAAAATAAAAATAAATATTATTTTCTGAAATAAAACAGCAAACGCTTTCGTAGTCAATCAGCCATCAATAATAATCGTTATTTTTTATTTACGTATATTGTTTTGGTGATTCGTAATTATACGAGCTGACTAATATGTGAATCACGTTTTTCTCCTTTAACAAAATTAAAGGTAAAAGTTTTTTGTGTGCGTTAATTTTGTATGTAATAAATTTATAATTTAAATTCACTTTAAATTTATTTTAAACTCATAAAAAGTCAATTACTAGCTCATTTTCTAACAAATTTTTTATACATATTTTTTAATTTATGTTTAGAACTTATTTTTAGCAACTAATATTTGTATTATATAGTATACTTATAAATGAATGATAAATTGAGAACCACGTCATAACTCACTACCAAATTTTGGTCTGAATAATTAAACAATGTCTACGTTTTTTTTCTCGTAAGATTAAAAGGAAAATTAATTAGATAATAGCAGTGGTTATCCGTTCCCCGAAGATTAGTTTGATTGGTTTCTTCTTTTCCAGATTACCAAATCTGTTTGACAAAATTTTCAAAGAGAACGCGGTTTGGCGAATACAAGAAGATTTGTTTATGCTTCTTCGTCTAATCCCTTATTGTGTATGTTTTTATTACAAAATTTGAATTTTATTTAATTTAAATTCTGTTATTTTATATATTTTAATTATTATTTAAAATTTTATTTTATTTTTATACTAAAATTTATTTTATTAAAATTTAAATTTTATTTTATATGTTAATTATTATTTTCAAATTTATTTATATCTAATACTATTTTTTATCGAATTTTATTTTATAAAATTTGTTTTTATGTTATTAAAATATGTCCTAATTATAAATTTGAAGTTTGATCATACTATTGTCGCAATAAAATTTAGAAAATATAAAATTTTGTATGTCATAAATTATTGCTTTTTATAATAAAAAAAGTTATTTTAAAATATTTATTATTTAAAAGAAATTATTTGATATGCTCTTAAAAATGTCTTCAGTTGTTTGAGCTTGTAGTATAAGAATGTACAGAAACTAAAGTTTTATTTTTTTCTTGTTCTGGTAATTCTTCTTTTATTCAAGCGTAAAGTAAACCTTTGAGAGTTGAGACTTTGACCTTTCCTTGTTTCAACAAAAAAGCGGCAACCTTTTTTTTTCTTTTTCTTAGCTTGTATATTGTAACTAATTGAAGTTTATGATGGCCTGCAGCCTAACAAATTAAGTAGGAAATGGAGTGACCAAGGACCAGATTTTGTTTGGTGTTTTAAGAGAAGTTGGAAATATTTAAAATAAAAATTTCTTTACAAATAAAATTTTTTAAAAATTAGCTTTTTTTTTTGTTAAATTACATTATCTTTTTATTATATATAATTAATTATCTTTTTAAATTTTAAAAAATTTCTAAATATATAATATATAAAAAAGCGGAACTTGTGGAGCAGTAGTTAAGCTACTGGTTCATTTCCACTTTGAGATACTAGCAAATTAGATCTTCATTTTCGCTTTTTTACTGTTTATTTTAAGGTATTGGTTGACTCTTAAAATAGAAGGTATTGACTGTAGACTTCTTTAGGCAGTGGAAAGCAAAGTTTTAAAATTTTAGATAGAAGTTCAGAATTTTAATTTGTGTGACGTCATTAACCGGTCCATCAAGTCTTCAACCTAAAATCTATTTGGGCTGGATGTTTCTCTAAGGATGCCCTTTATGACGGCCCATACATGTCTAAACGGGCCTTAACGTACAACAACTTCAACATGAAGTTTATATATAAAAGACCTTGCGTCTTCTGTCTAGGTTTCCTTACGATCCTTTCCCATTCATCGAGCAGCTTCTGTAATCTTCGTCTCTTCTCTTCTGCGGCGGTGTTAATGGCGGCTGTAGAATCTCAGCGAGCTCCAGCGAAGCTCCGGTGGGGAGAGCTTGAAGAAGACGAAGCGGAAGATCTCGATTTTCTTCTACCCCCGCCGCGTGTTGAAGGACCTGACGAGAACGGCGTGAAGAAATTGATCGAGTACAAGTTTGATGATAACGGGAACAAGATCAAGGTTGTTACTGTTACGAAGATTCGAAAACTCGCGAAAGCTCGGCTTAGCAAACGTGCGATGGAACGGCGATCGTGGTCGAAGTTCGGCGATGCGGTTCATGAGGATGTTGGTAGCCGACTCACCATGGTATCTACTGAAGAGATAATTCTCGAACGCCCACGCGCACCAGGTCTTTATTTAATTCATATTTGTTTTGTTGAAAATATTTCTTGTTATAGGTTCTGTCTGATCTGTTGATTTAGCCGTCTGGTTGCAACGCTGTGCGTTAGTTTTGTTTGTTTGTTTATTTACGTTTGGGCTTATATTTGTTGGGTTCTGGTAGTAATTGCTTATAGTATTCAATTCTATATTTTGTGAGTATCAATTTTGTGTCATGGTAATTAATCATCCAACAGAAGTAGCTTTTGCATGATTTGTTAGCAATCACACATCAAAACTGGCTCGGATTTATTGCATGATTTTTGTTTACGCTTATTTGGAGTTAGGGCGTAGAATTTGAAGAGAAATTAAGGGTGGGAAGTGCTCTGAGTTGTAATTTTAGTTGAGGAGCCGAGATCATTTTATTAGACTGTACTGTTTAGTGGTCGTATTTGATAATGATTTTATTTTCAAGTATGGCTTGCAATATGAATCTGCTTCTTACTGTCATAGGACTCCTTTATAATAGTTGAAGTTCAGTTAAGTCTAATGCAATTTGTCCAGCATATTCAATCAGAATTAGATATATTTGACTCTCTTTGCCAATGGGTCTAAGTAGCTAAAGATATAGGAAAGTCGCACGCTTTTGTTTATAATAAGTCAGTATTACTTGATATTGATTGATTAATGTGTATAGGAAATTAGAAACAAGGATTGGTGGACTATGTACATGGCCATACCTAGAGCTTGATACGAAATAAGATTCTCATCCGGTTAATCTTGTTATAAGGGAAAAGATGTTCAAGCACAACACTTTTTTATGGTGTTGAATTGTTGATAATAGTATGATAATATTGTATAGTTTCAATGCGGTCGATAAGATAGAGCCTTATACAATCTGTTTGTCTGGCTGCAGGCACTAAGGCAGATGAAGTGAAGGTTGCAGGAGATCCATTGGCGGCAATGGGTAAGGCTGGAGCTGTGCTTATGGTATGCAGAATTTGTGGGAAAAAGGGTGACCATTGGACTTCAAAGTGCCCTTACAAGGATCTTTCACCGCCAACAGGTGATAACATGCCTCCTGTCGAGACTCCAGCTGCAGCTGCTGCTGCAAAGGGAAGCTATGTGCCCCCAAGCATGAGAGCTGGTGCTGACAAGAGTGTAGGTGAGACGAGGAGGAGGAACGATGAGAACTCAGTTCGGGTCACCAACCTCTCAGAGGATACTCGTGAGCCAGATCTTCTCGAACTCTTCCGTACGTTTGGCCCTGTTACCCGTGTTTATGTGGCTATTGACCAGAAGACAGGTGCGAGCCGTGGTTTTGGTTTCGTGAACTTTGTCAACAGAGAAGATGCTGAGAGAGCTATAAATAAGCTTAATGGATATGGTTATGACAACCTCATTCTCAGGGTTGAATGGGCGACACCAAGGCCAAGCTAAATTTGAAATTGTAGTATTGTCTTTCAAATTTTGTGGATTCATGAAAATGTTACCATTGTATTGTTTATTTTCGCGTTACAAATCTTTACAGTGAGGACATGAGTACATGTAATGTCTTAGGGGGTGCAATGTGATAATGCAAAATCATTGTTTGTAATGAATATGGATTGTCATTTTAGTTGGCGTGAGCACGGGTTGCTCTTTGTCTAGTAATCATATTCGATATCTGCATATTGCAAGGTGTTATAAAGCTTTTACATTCTAACTTCCGACGTCTGGTTTGAGCATTATTCAAAAAGTCGAGAGAAAGAATCCAGGCATGCGAACAAAATGGAAAGGTAAACTTGATGCACTTCAAAATACTTAAAACCAAAACAGGTATGTCCCTGACATCACGTGTAAGCTCTGATCGATAGAGATATACAAAGAGAGTCTAAATGCTGGACTGAGCCTGGACGGAACCTGCCTCGATGCCGATGATATACTCAATCTCTTCGGAAATCTCCTTCATTGACGGCCTGTTTTGCCTTCTCTCCTCAAGACACCCCAATGAGAGGAACAACAACGCCTTCATTGTATCAAGCTCCACCTGCGTAGCTCCCTTTTGCATCTCTGGGTCGATCACCTCCATTGCCTTCTCCTCTTCCACTCTCCTCTGTACATACACTGCCAAATTCACGTCCTCTGTTCCACGAACGAAATCTATCGCCTTCTGGGATGTCAGCAGTTCCAGAAGCACTACGCCGAAGCTATAAACGTCGCTCTTATCAGTCAACTGGTAGTTCCTATAGTATTCAGGATCTAAGTACCCCAACGTTCCTTGAGCACAGGTTGATATATGGCTGAGGTCTGTTTCAGCAAGTCGCGACAAGCCGAAATCGGCAACTTTGGCATTGAGCTTCTCGTCGAGGAGTATGTTGCTTGATTTCACATCACGGTGGTATATAGGAGTCGATGCAGCAAAGTGAAGGTACGCTAACCCCTGAGCAGTCTGCAGCGCAATTGCAAGACGGCGGCGCCAAGGCAGGAATGTTGCATCAGGGCGGAGACCATGCAGGTGTTCGAAGAGTGTACCGTTGGGTATGAACTCGTAGACCATGATTGGTTGTTCCAGCTCTACGCAGCAACCGAGGAGCCTGACAAGGTTGCGGTGGTTCACTTGAGATAGTATTCTGACTTCGTTGAGTACTTGATCAACAGACTTAGTGTTACCAAGCTTAGCACATTTGACGGCAATCAAAGTTCCATCATCAATAGTGCCTTTGAAGACTTCGCCATAGCCACCGGAACCAAGAAGGTTTTCACTGGAGAAGTTATTTGTCGCTCTACGGATTTCACGGCCAGTGAAGTTTTTGGCTGATCGCCCACTGGTATTGTTTGCGTTCAGGATTTCTTCCCTTTCTTTAAGCAGACGTTGTTTCGCTTCGCGGATACGGCGTTGCTTGCGGTAGAGCAAGAAACCGAGCACGCTCACGATCGCCGCCGCAGTCAAACCGGAAACAAGACCTGTTTGCAATAATCAGAGCAGTAAAATTATGAGAAACAGTTATTAATTTTAATAAAGACTCACTCAAATCAATAAATTTACCTGCAATCAGAGGAGCACGATTGCTAGAACTGCCGCAGCCATCGGGACTTCCGCATTCCATGACGTCTGCGCCATTGCCAACACAAGCCAACGTGTTAAATTTGATCGAATCTAACAGAGTTAAAATTCAATTCTAACTCTATGACCAGGACTATTGATCAACTTACTGGAACATGTGCCGGAGATCGGATCCCAACGAAGTCCAGTATTACAGAAGCACCGGCGCAAACCAGTTCCTGCAAGTGTATCCACTGTACACGTGGCATTAGTTCCAGCATCACAATCAGCTTGTGTCCTACAAACAGGTTCCCTCGGCGAAACCCACTGCAGCTCTACTCCTTCATTCCTCCCCCACTGCGTCGCCGCCGTCCCCGCCGTATTCAAATTAACGAAGCTCCGATAAGCGCTGCAACCCGTTCCGGTAACTCTTATCGAATACGACGTCGAAGACCCTCCGGCGACAAACGTGCAACATAACCCTGCCGTCCGGCAAGGTTGCGCTCCGCTGTTCGAGGCGTTAACGAAAGCGTGGCACGGGCTAGCCGATGAACAGTTGAGCGGAGATCTGAGAAGTATATCAGTGCAGTTGAGAAACATAATTGTATTACTGCTTGTAACATTGAAAGGCAACGAATTGTTGAGTTGGATTCCTTGGAATGGTAGATCTGTTGTTGTGCATAGCGAAGGGCTTGTGAATGGAGCCGGTTTGATAACGAGGCGTTGATTGGGAGGTGAGATGGAAGTGATTTGGTAAGAGAAGTTGTTGCCGGAGTTGAACAACAAGGTGTTTGTTGTTTTGTCGCAACGGATCTTGTATAATGGATCGCCGCAGTCTGGTTCTGTGCTGAGTGGGAATGGTACCGTCGTGTTCCCGCATGGCGGACAAGTCTTTGCAATCACGTCCGATGAGAAGCAGTATAACAGAGAGACAGTGAAGAGAACAGGGAGGTAAAGCAACGAGTTGTTAGCCATGGCGAAGAAAGAAGAAGAAGAAGAAGAAGAGAAGGAGATGGAGTATATTTTTTTGGGAAGGGGAAGAAATTTATTAGTTTAAGCCAACGATGAACGAACGCGTTGATTATAATAATGCAGGGCGGTGGCGGCTCTGGCGGGCGTAGGAAGGGCACTATTTAAGTTGACTGATTGACTTTCGGGAGTTAAATTCCAACAACTTGCCCTGGTTGTTGTTTGTCTGTAGTTCGCAGAAGTCAATAGTGCATATTAAACAACTCAAGGTTGACTTGACTTTGCAAATTTTTCTAGAAGACGACAACGGCGATTGTATATGAATTGCGCTGAAATTCAATTACTCCCACGCTGTTAGGCTTTAAAAAAACAAAATTTCTCTCTTTTTTTTTTTTAAAATCTCGAGAAGTTTTAGTATCTATCAAATTTAATTGAAAAATAAGAAAAATGATAATTCAATACTAAAATATTTCGTTACTAAATAACCTGATTATATATATACTTCAGAATTACAAGTATACACTTTGAAATTGAAAAACAGTTCAGAATATTTAATTAGTATTTGTCAAATTTTGAATGTTTATAACTAAATAAGCCCGCAATTGTTCTTCATAATCTATAAATAAATTTTCATCAAGAGTTCATACATAAACACAAACGAAATATACTGCTTGATGCACTCGAGAGAATAAACACGTTAGGCATGCACCCTTCTTTTTGGGCACCCCCTAACCTTATTATTAATCAAAGAGACTGAAACACGTACGTAACAGAGACAGAAATATTTAACAGCTGTGGATCTCTAACTAGCTAGCTATACCGGCGCCGAAGATCGGAGAAGAAGAAGAAGAGTTTGAGGTTAATGAAGCTTTCACAGACGTCCGAGGTGGAGAACTGAAGAGTTGGATATCCCTAGACGTTCCTGAAGAACCAGAAGGTGATTCATTCAGTAACCATGCAGCAAGTGGCGCTGAATATCTACCGCCGCCGTTCCGGTGTTCCATTATAGCTCTGTATATGAAAGGAATCAATCCTTCCATTTCATAGTTGGACATTGAACCAGAAAAACTACTTAGCAAGCTTTTGAAGTTATTCTTTCTTGTGTTAGATTGGAAAGTGTTTGCAAAGTGTTTAACATCTGAACTAATCATCTTGAATGAAATATAAACAAATGTTACTTGTTGATCATTGCTTCAGCCCTACTAATGATTGAAAGTCTAACTTTGGTAATTGCTTCAGCGCCACTAAGCGATTGCTACCAAGTACCAACCGTTCTTTTTTGCTTCTTATAGAGTTTCTAATCGCCGGCCGATGTTCTCCAATCTCAGTAGCTGAACGCAAATCTAAACTACATGAAAATTTATTCTACTGATGGTAGAACAAGAATTACATGATCAGATTATATTAAATGAAAAGTTGAGCTGGTTAAATAATGTATAATTGAAGACTTTGACATATATAGCAGCAATAAAAGTCAAAAACAGATAAGCTGAGAATTTTGGATTAACTTGTAAAATATTATGGCTTTTTAAATGAGACCAAAACTTTCAGAAGAAAGCAGTAGCAATCTGTCCTGATGTCAGCACAAGAAACTGAGATTGACAACTATGGGGCTTACTGTTTGTTTATTATTAACATTACAACATGTGTAGGTAGTTTGTTATCAGCTCTTAACTAAAATTGAAACATCAACCAAGTCTTAAGCTTGGAAAAGTTTTTATTCGCACAATCATCTCTACTCCATCAACGCAAGTTGGATAAGCTCATATCCAGAAATTTGGACTTAGTCAAATAGAATGACAAGAAACATTTTGGAACGAATCAACACTTTTTAGCAAGACAACTCATCTGTCAATAATATATGAAGAAATTAACAACAGCTATTATCAAATTTACGAACATCTGTTACCAAAATTGGCAACCTTTTTAAAGAGTTCCGAAGCCATCTAAAGTGATGCCAATAAGATGAAGTTACATGTACTTCTTACATCATGATAAAAATTTAATTTAAACTTACATTAGCAAATATACTGCGCCAATGTATTCGCTGATATAAATCTAATAATAAATATCTTACACCTCGAGCATAGTACTAGGCATCTTGAAACCTTTTATGATGATTATCAAGATCTTGCTGGTGACTATCTTGTTTGAAATGAACAGAGGTGGTGGCCTGATCAAGATTATGAGCTAAGGTGAAATATTTGACAACCAGGCTTGTACATCCCCTTGCTTGCAGCCTGCTCAAACTTCTTGATAACAGCTTCATTCTCTTCCAGGCCGGTCTGAACAAAATATCTTATCCACCAGGAGGAACTCCTCAGTTTGGCCTTCCAATAAATATTCAACAGTAGCGTCAGCTTATTCATCATGTGGGAAATAGTAAGCAGATCGTCAAACAACAGAGCTGCCAGTGACAGCATAAGCGGAAAACATACATTAAATTATAAATCAGACTATGACCTCTGTTTTTTTTCATTTATAAATTATGATTGTTGATACTATGACCTAAGGAAATAGTTAACAAATAAATTTAACTACAATTACCATGGGGCATATGCTGCTTGTCTCGGTAATACACAACATGCAGCATGATAATTTAACATTCAGGCAGATAGCATTATACAGAAGATAGGGAATAGCCAAAGCGGATAGCACCAAATAGCCAGATCCAGTAAGTCATAGAGAGAAGGAATTGGAGAAAGTACCGGCTTTCCAAAACGTGGCAGCTCAGAAGATTTAGCTCTCTGCTGACCTGGATATCCTACAAAAAGAATTGATGCAAGCTACATTAAGATGGAATGTGTGATGACAGAACAACAAAGCATGCAAGAAAACCAAATAAAGCCCAGAAATTTCTACATTTTCATGAATCTAGAGCAAGGCAGATTCTTTTGAGAAGTAGGATGAAAACCTTTCAGAAGCTCTAAAGCAAGGCAGATTCAAGAATCTACACTCCTAAGAATAATAAGTAAAGAAGTAGCCAGCCAAAGGTCACCGCACGGCATACGTAGCATCTTGTGAGCAACTTAGTAACCAAACACCGATATACTTTCTTTTGAGATAAAGCCAAGTTGCAGTATATATATGCATAACCTAGAAACTAGAGCTTCTTCTGGAGTAATGTACAGTTTCTCCTTGTCAATATTACTAAACTATAATACAAAATTTCCAGTAAAAAATCATATAACATAATTATACTAATAAGTAAAAACTATTATATTATAGAATGTAAGGCAATTCAGTTTGCACAACCAACTCCTATAGCAGTATAGTTACTAAGTATAGACAACAAGTAATTTAAGAAATTAACAATCTGCACTTATGATCATGTTATTTACCTTCTGTACAACGATAAATGAGAATTAAATGTGCAGAATAGAAAGATTCAAGGACTAAGAATGTTGAGTGAGCATTTTTGTAAAGAAAAGTCAGCAGCAAAGTTTATAAATACCATGGTTCAATAGTGCACCACTGTATGAGGAAAAGGAGAGCTTGCACAATCAAAGTAAGAATAACCCAAAAGGTGTTGTTTTCACATGTTAAGTGACAATATGAAAGCAATATTCTAGATTTGGAAGTACCAGCAAATATAACTAGACCATCAGTTGATACCCTTGCCAGGTCTGGGAGAGTCTTGTTAAGATACTTTGGTGATAAATAATCTAGTGCATCTGATACAACAACAAGAGAAAAGGATTTTGGCCTGTAAGGCAAAGGGAACTTGATGTCAGCTACACGAACAATGCCTTTGCGCACAAGGCTTTTGCAGCTACTATCAGCATCCTCTAAATCATATGGTTCTATGCCCCACGCTTCAACGTCTTCCTCTTTCAACAACTTAGAAACAACTGGACAAGTTTCAGGACCCACATGAAGAACTTTGCGCATACTTCCACCATATGCCTTTTTTAATATAGGTATTGCTCGCTGTAATTCAGCTGTGCATGAAGCACCTGCACAACAAGAAACAGTAAATATTTTTGGTAGAATGTATATTGACTCAAACTTAGCTGTGGACTTGAGGACTGAAAACCAATATACATTAAAATTTTATCTATAATGCTTTCATACCACGATGAGGAACTTGACAGCATAAAGTTGATATATGAACAGACACTGCTATTAGATACTCCGAGCAAATGTTCATGCTAATCTACAGCTTGATGCCAAACACAGATTCTTTAGATTCTTTACAAGGAAAGGAAAGAACAATGTAAATAACACAACTGGTGTATACAACAGAATGTACAAGCACTAAACTGCAACTGATTTGAGTATGCCTAACAGAAAAAATGTCTAACTGAACTTCTCAATGGCAGTAATTAGAGAGCAAAAAATCAAGAGAACTTCAAAATTTTAAGCAGTCAATAAAGAAGCATTAAGAACTAGATTTTTAATTATAACTGAAATTTTAAATTCCCAAGAAACTGGTTGATTACCTTCACTCATGCTGAGAGCTTCTTTGCTGTTGAGTCCACCTGATGGCATGTAAGTTCAACATTATTCCATGCAAGAAACATATGGACTACAATATTCTAACAAACTAAAACTTTTACAAAGATAAACTACAATAACATCATCAGTAACCATTGTAACTGGCTAACTAGGAATACTACTTCTAGAATTGGTTCATAGTAAATTTGCAAACCTGAGCCTCCGCTATAGGAGTAAGCAATAAAAAGAAAGGCACCCTGAAATTGCACAACGAGAACCACATAAAAATTGCAACATCTTATACACCACTTATCTACGGAAGTAAAACTTATAAAACAAGTATGCATATTACCACAACAATCAGACCAATGGACAATAGGGGTGATGTTCGTGTCTTCTGGTGAAGTGAACCAGACAGGGGAAGGATCCCGCTGTCAGCAAGTCGACGCGAGGCATTCACTGGCCTTCTCGACATGGTTTATATCTATAAAAAAAGAACATATATCAAACAGGACAAATAATGAACTAATGTAGCGATCTTCTATATTTCATAACGAAATAAGATGAAATATTGAGTAAAATCAGACTGTTAGTTACGATTAAGAATTTACACTCATCTACGGTGTCTACACAATGAAACAGATCAACACACATAGATATATAACTCAAATAGCAGACATAATTCTCACAAAACTTTCATAAATCCGCATAAATTTCAGTGGAGAAAAGAACAGAAATCCAGAAATTGTTGATCCAATAGTTCAAACTCACTGGAAATTAGAGAGAACTGAAGAGCTCTGCAACCAGATCTGGAGCTGTTTATTAGAAGATCTGAAGAACAAAGTTTAGAGAATGAAATGGAAGCCGTGATAAAAAAGTTAAGAACAGAGTGATGAGAAAAAGCTTTTAAACTCGCTCACTCGGGTCTGTGTGATGAATCTAATAAACCATCATTATCCGGTGGGACCCACTTAAATACGCAAACTGGTCTTGACCTTTGTTTTCTATTCCCCTGCCAGATTGTGAGTTGGGTACGAGTCCGACATGCCTTTTGGAGTCGATCTAAGGCTTTAAACCCGAATTAGGCAATCGAGCTCATGCCTAAACATTTAATCCGAATAAAAGTCCGATATAAGGCAAATGTCATAATCGTAAATACAACCTCCCTGACTCAGAGTGAATGGTTTCGTAAAGTTTGTTTCGGAAAGCAAGTTATTTTTCCGAATTCCTAATAATTTGGCCTTCTTTGTTGTTGTTGCTTATAATAATCTTTTTGCTTTCGCTTTTCACAAATGCCGACGATGACCGTAATCTAAGAATCTCGAATTCAATCTAATTATAAAACAATCTGAAATCCGTAGTACCAGAACACCCCTCCATGGCGGAGCCCACCACGTCAGCATCTCCTCAGAAACCTCCGTCCTCAGCCGTCGCCGGCGGTGACATTCTCATTCCTGCTAACCCCATCGCTCCTTCGACTCCAATGCAGCAGCAGCAGCAGCAGCAACAGCAACAGCAACACCAGAGTCAAAGTTCAGGATCGATGCCAAGGATACCACAGCTGCAGCAACAGTTCAGCTCCGCAACGGCTGTCGGAGCCATTCGACAGCATGCGGGATTGTATGGGCAGATGAGTTTCAGCAATCAGCAGATTCAACAGCAGCAGCAGCAGCAACAACAGCAGCAGCAACAGTTGTTGTCGCGGACTGGCATGATCGCGCAAGGTAGTGGGCAGATGCCGGTGATCCCTGGACAGTCTAGCTCTGCTCAGATAGGGTTGCAATCTCAGATGCTTGCCCAGGTTCTATTTATCTCTCCATTTGTTTCTAGAGATTTATTATGTAGAGCTTAATCATTGGTTTCTTTAGTTCGGTATTGTTGAAAAAGTTTACTCACTCCTTGCAGCTTTAGGGTGTGAACTTGACAATCACCATCATGAGAACTGTCTTAAGAGAGCTGTTCCTTCGAGAAATTTTGTTATAATTAAATAAGAACTTTTTTTTTGTGTGTGTATTTCGAATATTTATTCTAGTAGACGGAGTTTGGATGACACAGCACCTTAAGTAGAAAGAAACTTTAGCATTGCGAAACACCACAATGGATGGGAGCATCGTTAGGCTTCCTAGCTGTTAATCATTAACATGTAATATGGAATTCATTATCAACTTTTTCTTTTTCTTAAAAGCAAGTATCAAGATTTGTTGGATATCTTGGGTAAATGATCTACAGCTTCTTCCTTTACTGTTTCTTGGGATGGTGTGTATTTATAATATCCATCTGATTGCAGTCACGACAGAAAATGGGACTTGTCCAAGGCTCACAGTTCCATCCAGCTAATTCGTCTGGGCAATCCCTACAAGGGCTTCAGTCTGTGGGAATGATGGGAACGCTTGGAATGAATTCACAAATTAGATCAAATGGAGCTCTTCAATATGGCCAACAACGGTTTACTAACAGCCAAATGAGGCAACAGCAGCAATTGTTGTCACAACAAATGGCTCTTACTTCTCCTCAGGTATCTTCAGTGTGTTGATTTACATTTTCATTTTGAAACAATATGGTTTTCGGTATCACTAAAAACAGCAATCAACCTGCACAAGACTTTATAAAGCAATGGTCTTCTTATCATGTGCTATAGTCGAGTTTTCACCAAAACTAGTGACCGCCGTTGTAAGTCATGAAGTTACTATGAAGGTGTAGGCAGCGATGAATCAGTGGTGCTTTAAGGCATAATGAATTGTTGATTTTGATACTTTGTGAGTGTTTGCAGCCCCCCTATTCTAAACATTCTGTACATCTACCAAAGCTCACGAGATGTTGCAATATGCAATGCATTTTCTGTCAGTGGCATTTCTCCTCTCTGGTTTGGTGATAATTGTTTGCGCTTTTTGTTTTTGGTAAATCACGTGCTTTTTTCTTTTTTGATTAATAAATTCACAGCCCACGTGTTGTTAGTAGATGAAGCAAACTGAAAAGTTACACACTTGCTTGAAGCTATTTTACTGTTTCAAAAGAGCATTCTTCATTATGTGAAATGGTAACTTTATTTTTTATGCTTTTTTCCCTTTTTTGCTGTTTATGATGCAAAAACATGACCACTTGGCCATGGATCCATTGCAGAAGTTACCGGGCCAAAATTTGACACGGAGTCCATCTCTTGTGGCTATAAATTCGCAATTGTCTGGTTTGACCCAGAACGGGCAGTCATCATTTGTACAAAATAGTCTTGCTCAACAACAATGGCTAAAAAGCATGCAACAGGGAATATCCGCACCAGGTTCTCCCTCATATCATCTTCAACAACAGCAAATTCAGAGACAGCAAAGCCTCCTGCAACAACTTCCTTCATCCCCTTTGAGTCAAAAATCCATGAGCTTGAGTCAGCAGCAGATCCAGATGTTTCAGCAGCAACAACAGTTGGGTAATCAGCAGCAACAGCTACAACAGCTACAGCAACTACAGCAGTTGCAACAGCAGCAACAGTCTCCAAGGATGCAAGAGCCTGTGTTGCAAAAGACATTAAACCTGCCAGGGTCACAACTGGATACATCTGGTGCCACAACACCTTGTGGAAGTTCAAGCCAAGGAGCAGATGCCGGTAATCAGCTTCTTGGAAAGAGAAAAATACAAGATTTGGTATCACAGGTTTGTATTGAATGGATAAATGGAGTGACTAATCTCTTTGTCTTCCTCTGCTACACTGTCAATGTAATATAGTGTAGCGATGTCCATGTATCTAGTGTTAATAGTTTGTGCTTCTGCAGGTGGATTCTTTGGGCAGGCTGGATCCTGAGGTTGAGGACATCTTATTGGAGATAGCTGACGATTTCATTGATTCGGTGACATGCCTAATTCTCAAATTTGTGTGTTTTCAAACAATAATTATTCTCAACTTCATCAATGTGATTTACATAGGAAACTTAATTTACACTGATCAGATGTTCTGCTGATCTTGAATTTAGAGCTTTCTGGTGGCATGCATAACTAGTGGTCTGGGTAAATATATTTGTTCAAGAGTTTGCTATCTTGTATCATCTTCATCTGGATGCCAATTGATAGTTGTGTTACTCCAGCTATCAAGATACAATGCCAACATTACTTAATAGCTCGACAACAACCTTACAAGGACAAATTTCTTAAGATTATATCCAATGAAACTTCATTGGAAGGAAGACTGTAACAATAATCAAGTCTTATATCATCAGGTGTGATCTTCTACATGAATCTGGATGCTACTGTGCTTAATTGAAAATTTGTAACTTCAAACAGGTTACTAACAAATATGGGTATTCATTTACTCTTCTAATTGTTGAAATCCTCAAAACGTGTTACGTGTGTATCTTATATTGTAGTTGAACCTTTGGATTCTTCCGTTATCTGCACTCACTTGTTATATAAGCCCAAGCTTTTGGACAATGATTTCTACTACATGCTATGGCGTTCTATTGCTATGCCTAGAGAGATACTTTTCTCTTTGTTTGCCTTCATCCGTGATCTGACTATATCTTGTGTAATTGTATTTTATTTTCAGGTTACATCGTATGCCTGCAGTTTAGCAAAGCACCGTAAATCTAACACTTTAGAGGCCAAAGATATGTTGCTACACCTAGGTCTGGACCTCTCACTTTGAAACAAGAAAGTTAGCTGTTCAGTAGTTGTTCTATATCAATTTGTCAGCTGCCAAGTGGATGCTTGATTAGTATCAATTTCTTACATGTGAAGAGACGTGTATTCAGTTTCCTCATGTCAAAAAAGATGTGTATGCTCAACTAATTCAGATGACCATTGTTGCAGAGAAAAACTGGCATCTTACAATTCCTGGGTTTTCCAAGGATGAACAAACTTACCAAAGAAAATATGTAAGACATTCTTCTTACTCTCTTAGCCTCTAGCAATGTTCTTGTAAACACATGGTAGTGAGCCTAGTGAATCTAGAAGAAAAGACAATAGAAGCTTTTGCTTTCTATAATGATGAATTGTAAGTAGTTGCTGTTGTTGCGTTTCTTGTCCTATCGAATATTTCTTCATGTGCCTGCAATTCAGTTGGAGTTCTAAGATTGCTGGACTATACAGTTATCAGAAGAATTATAATAAGGGTGATGCGATCTGTATATATCATCTGGGTTCCTTAGGAGCATGTTGCAGAGGCATTTTGTGGTTTTTTGATGTCATACATTCAGATACATGATTGATTGCTTTCTTGTCATTTGTTGCAGTTGCCAAGTGAACTCCACAGAAAAAGACTGGAAACAGTGAGTGTTAATCTTGAAGTTGGTAGACAATTTCCTGATCTTACGTCACTTTTATGGGTATCAAGATTTTTGTACTCACGACTATATTTGGTATACAGCTTCGAGCTTTAATGGAGTCCCAAAAATCCGATAGAAATGCAGGTAGTGCTAAGGGTACCACTAAACAAGGAATGGGCGGCATAACTAGTGCTGGTGCCGCATTAAAACCTTCACCAAGTTCAGAGCAGTTGGCTCTACCTGTAGTTAATTCGCGGATAAACAAATTTCAAAGGTTCTAGCAAGCTTCTGTGTACTTTAAGGTCCGTCTCTGACTTCAATCTACATGATTGACACAACTGATCAAGGAAGTACTTCTCTTTGATCAGTAATTGTTCAATCTAAAGCTGTGGTTTTTAATCACCAAAAAAGCCTGTGGCTTTATGATCTCCAACTCGATTGGTCATTATATTTGATGGCATCTATATGCTTTGCAGACTGACTTGAGAGGCAAGATGTTAGAAAGAATGCTTCTCAGAAGCCTTCTTTTCAAGTTGATACTGGCACTCATGAAGTTAAAATTGCAGCTTACAGCACTGTGAATAGCATCATTGTTTCAGTGTACATATTTATTTGCAGAAAGCATTTAGGCAATTTATTATATGAATTATTCTTTTAAAGATATTTTCAGTATTAGGGCTGTTGTTTATGGAAGTAGCGCACGGAACTTGCAGACACAATTTATGTCATATTATTTAAGTATGGTTGTAAGATAAATTCCTTCAGCCTTTCTAAATTTGAGAGTTGGTTCAATATTTGGGACATATGGTTTCTTAATCTATATGTATTTTGAGCAGTTTAAACTTCTTTGTGAAGTTTGCGCTTTCCTTCTTTACCTATAGGCTATAGCAGTCTTCAAGTCTGTTTGGGTTGCAAAAACTTATTTGTAAGCGATCTGCATGCCACAGCAACATTTCTTTCGTCTTTATAGATCACCATGCAGGGTAGGCTGGGTAGCTGCTAACTTATTACTTAGCTTATCAAATATTTAATATTTTAATAAATAATGTAATATTTAAAATTTAATTTAACAATATAAAAAAATTATATATTTATTATAAGTAAAACTACCTCAGAAACAAGTGTCCTTTTTTTTTTTGCTGTTTTAACGTATATTTAAAAGTATTTATTGAAATAATTTTTTCAAAATATTTTAATTTTTTTAAAAAATAAGTTATATTTTTTTAATTTAAAAAATAATTAAAAAGTTTAATAATAGGATTTTATAAGGTAGAATATTTTATAATTTTTAAATTTTAAACAAAATTTATAAAACATTTATCTTTTTTAAATATAAATAAAAAATTAGATTAAAATTTTCTTTAACCTCTCCTGAATCAGGCCCGAGAAAGGAGGTGCCACGCAGTAAAAGTAACGTGCGTAGCAGCGTAAAATTGGCCAACCTTAACTTGTCCGCCCAATGCGGTCGTGCTATCTCGACCAGAAGTTTCTCAAAAATACCGTCTTTTCATTGACAGACCACTTCAAATTTCATTTCTTCATTATCAGAACTTAAAAGTACTCCCTTGTTTTGTAAACGATTGATCTGTTTTGAAACTATTTATGCTGGGTGTTATCGGTGGTCCAGGCCCATGTTAATGGTCTGGGCTTAAAGACGCCAAGCCTATTATAATTTGTACGGCCCGACCTGTTGGGCATATCCACTCGGTACATTTCCGTGTATAATTCTTGGTGATCATTTATTATTAATTTCTCTTTCTTTCTCGAAAACTCCATAGTTGAAGTTTTACTTCTGCTGCAGGTTCAACTGAGAAACTTCTAACTGAAAATTCAAGGTAATTATTCTTTCTCTCTTCTGTTCGATTGATTTATATCGATTTTTGGTTGCTTGAATATAACGATCATTGAATTCTTTCAAAATCTTTGTGATGATTGTGTTATTATGAAGAGATTACTGAAAATGAAGTTTTTGAGACTCTTCCTTTATTATTGGAAGAATTATTATTCTTAAGTAATCTGAGTGTTAACTGTTAATTCAATTTATTTTCATCTATAGAGATTGAAGATTCTGCTGTCAAGAAATTTTGCTGTAAATGAGTTGTATAAAAATTATTAGGAATTATTGCTTTAGGTTAGAGAATTTCTTCCAGCTGATTGTCTTACAAGTGAATCTATAAGAAGAATGTTTTCGCCCGAACGTGTTTTTAACACTCTTTTACTCCGGATTTTATACAGGATGGCTGAAATAGAACTGCCCTTTGTGCCAAGAGACCGGCTTAAGAAGTATCAGCAATACTTTCAAAGCGTTCATAAGCACACATATCTGAAGGGACGGTATGATATGATAACTTTCGTTGCAATTCCACTAGCACTTGCAGCGACTTCCACGTTTATGATTGTGGGTTTACTCTTCTCCTAACGCTGTTTGAATTCTGCTTGTTCTTGGACTCTTTTAGTTCTTTTTGTTACTTCTCTTTACAATTATGTTATTGATTTTCCGGTGCAGGCGCGTGGAGTTTACAACATGGCTCATGGCGTTGGGAAGAAAGAGTGAAATTCAACTTCTAAGTTTCTGAACTCTGCAACGGTCTGAAGTATCTCTACTAGTTATCTCATGTTGTAGTTAATAAATGTAAATGTGTAAATTTGTAGCGCCAGTTTCATGCGAGTCTCGTAACTTCGACTCTTACCACCGTCAATGTATGTAGCTACTGTGCTACTTCTGCATGGTAGCCAAATCTTTGCATATATCTATATGTACCCGTGGGATTGATTTGGAAGAAGTTTAGTATTTATATTTTAATAAATTTTAAGAATATATTAAAAATTAAAAAATATAATTATATTAAAAGTATTTTAATAAAAAAATTAAAATTAGAGTTTTATATGTGAAAATGAAATTTTGAGTTTTTGGCGTAATTGAAATATACAATGCAGCTTGAGCTAATATTAGTAAAGCAATTTTCTAATCAATGACAATGAGTTTACTATATGTCCTACAAATTTTGTATACACATAATAACTCGGAGCTTGGTTACCATTTTTCATCGTACTTCAATTGAAGTGACTGCTACCATTCGCCGCCGATAAATGTTAGACGCTACTAGTCCACTTAAATTAACAAAACTGTGGCCCAAAATAAGGAAAGGCCAGGCCAGGGTGCAGTCTTGTGTTTAAGGCCCATTTTGATAGAGCTAAGCGGAAGATTTTCAATTAAATATCTTTTTTGAGGTAGATATAAATTTTAATTTAATTTCTGTTCATTAATATAAATATTCGATTTTAGCTTGAAAACTCATATCAAACTGCACAGACAATTTAATTAAAAAGAGATAAAATTAAAAGACATGCTTTTCTTATTACTCCTGGGATGCGATAAAACTTATTTCAAATATACTAAATTTTATTTTTTTTTAATTTTCAATTCAATCAATTCACGTTATTCTAATTATCACTATAAATTTTACTTCTAATTTCACACCTAATTTATTTTTATTAAAATTTAATTATAAATTTCACTTTATTTTAAAATATTATTATAAACTCTATTTTTATTAAATTTTATTTTTTATCGAATTTTAATTTTATAAAATTTAATTTTACTAAATTTAGTGACTGTGTATTTGAAACACTCTATTAACCTCTCACTTTAAGATCGCACGAAGTCGTACCGCAAGTTCATGCTATCTACATGGATCCACAGCACTGTAAAATTTCACCGGTGTGCAGTAGTACTGCACGAAAAAAATAAGACAAGAAGAAGATTAAAGATCCTTGTTCAATAAATCAAAACGAAACAAACTAATGGAGATTAAACATAAAAGACACACATTTACCTGAATAAATACAAAACACCTTTACTATGAATACGTTGACCATGTTAGATTAGTAATTAACTGATTTAATAATAACATACAACGCACATAGTGTACAGGACCACGCGGTACCTAACTTGGTTTGGTTCTGATTTTATTATATTGAAAATTGTTGTTGGATGCAGTTGATGGATGGCGTAATGCATGTTATTGTTGGAGTTTGTGTTGGTTCTCTGCGGTCTACAATACAAATAGAATACGAATTAAGTGTTCTGATGCACTGCAGCACAAGCAGCAGCAAGGTATCTTATTTAATCTGGCAGCCAGCAGTCCACGCTCTCTCTCTCTCTCGCTCTGTCTATCGATTGAAATCTCTCAATTCTTCTTCGCCATGGCTTCGACGTTTCTAGATTCAAGTTGGCAGGTAACACATTTCTCTCTCTCAGTTTCAAATATTCTGTACTGTTCGTTTTCAGATCTCAAACGTTTGAATCAAAAGTCTAATCTGAATATGTTTTTCCCATGATTGGAATGCGACTCCTTTGGGAATTTGATTACAAGTCTACAAATGGATTGTTGGTTTCTTTGTTTTTACGGGGTAGCTTTATTTAGTAGTTGCTCCATTTGTTCTCTAGTTTCAGTGATCTTTGATTAGGAATTTTCTGAAATCTGGATTGATTAGATATGAGAAATGAAAATGTGTTTAGTTTTTTCTCGGGGAAAAAAACAATATGATGCGTTGCGTCTGGATTGTTCTCATTAATCAGATGATTAATTGATTGATAACTAAGATTACTTGCTCATAAATTGCTCTAAAATAATACCAAGCTAGCCTGTCGTGAATTTTGTTTTGCAGATTGCTGGAACAGCGCTTGTGATATTTACTACTCGCCTGTCCGTATCAACCTAGATTTTTTTCCTTCAAATTGAATTTATTAATTTAATTAAAAACTTTCACCGAGATTTTATATGTGGATCGCTCAAGTTTCATGGTTGCAAAGTAGATATTGAGAAGATGGTTAAGACACATTATTGTCTGTTTTCAAGCAGAATTTACTTTTTTAATGTGGGAAATTTTCGAATGACTTGTCATGATTGGGATGGATCATCCTAATTAATCTGAAGCTTTGTTATTTCTTATTGTTCTTGCTGATGCAGCATCTGATCACTCATTTCAGTGATTTTCAATTGGCCACCATCGGCACTTTCATCATCCATGAAAGCGTATTTTTCTTGTCAGGGCTACCATCTATTGTTTTTGAGAGAACAGGATTATTCAGCAAATATAAAATTCAGGTTTGCCCTCATAAACTTCATCCAAACTTTTAGGAAAACTGTTGATGTATCATTTTATGTCCTGCACCGACGAATCTGTAAATGTCAACATGGGATGTAAAAGAAAACATCGCCATGGGAAATTCATGGGCTGCTGCATATTGAGTTTGCAGGAACAACACAAGCGTCCTTATATGGATAGACGTCAAAATGGATACATATCTAAGCATGCAGACTTATTTGGTTATAGGATGTCTATAATATGGGAATTCAACTGTGATAAAGAATAAAGAAATGCTTTAATTGAAAATGTAATGCCTGTCTATATACGGTTACAAAGTAATGCCACCATGGGATGTAAGCAAAAGGAAAACGCTACCTTGGGACATTCACGTTCTGTTAGATATTGAGTGTGCAGGAACCCAATAAGTGTCTTTATATGGATAGACGTCAAAATTGAATACATATCTAAGCATGCAACACTTATTTGGTTATGGGATGTGATGCAGCGAAAAGGTCAGAATAGATAATTTCAATAATAAAAAAAGTATTATTATTGATATAAAAATAATAGAGATAACTTTAATTATTCTGTTGATTCTAAAATACCAAAATAAAAGACTTCTAATGTTCTGTTGATTCTTACAGAATACCAGAACAATTAGACATCAAAGTTCGTTGATTCATAAGGAATACCGAACCATGATAATAAAGAGAGAGAAAACTCTCAAGTTTATTAAACTTCAAATCTCCGCCCATACAATCATACTTACACGCATATAAATAGACTCATAATCTAAAGATTTCTAGTGAAATACAACTTCAAACACTAAATAGTTTTAATTCTAATAAAATACTATAATTTATTATGACCAAGACTCTTAATATAACTAAAACTCCGTAACAGCTTGACACGTACTGCATCAAGATGTCTATAATATGGGAATTCAACTTGATAAAGAATACAAATAATGCTTTAATTGAAAATATAAGGTCTGTATATATGGATACAAAGTAATGTTTAGACTTCACGGTTCATACATATACAGTTCGTTTCTTACAAGGATAGAAACTTTTCATGTGTTAAATAATGGTTTGGTTTATCAGTTTCTGAAAGTGGCCATGTGGGAAGACAAAGGTGTATCCCATATATTTTTTGGACTTTTAAGCAGCAAATTTCTACATAATCACTCTCACGATGGTTTACTAGCATCTTGAACCATTATTACTACGTGTACCACTTTTTGTTTCTGGACATATATTGACTGATGTATATGTGCTAATATGCAGTACGTTTTTGCAGAGTAAGAATAACTCACCAGCTGCACAGGAGAGATGTATTTGGCGGCTAGTTATATACCATTTTTGTGTGAACTTGCCAGTTATAATTGTTTCATATCCTGCCTTTAAGTATATGGGCCTCAGAAGCAGTCTTCCTTTGCCTTCCTGGTATGCTTGACGATCTTTTTCTATTACTAGACTATTATGTAGAGTAGATGTTATACCTCCGCATTTTAAGTAATTGCGTTGTCTTAGTCTTGTCTAAGGACACTAATTCTAAGTTTGTATGCCCACCAATTTTATTCCAGCAAAAATGGGATCTGCCCCTTTTAACCATAAGTTTAGCTATATAATGGCCCGATATGAAATGCTGATTTTCATGATCTTTTGTCTTCTAATTTAAAATCCACTGCTGGTCGATGATTGAATTCGAGGATGCTGATGGAGAACAAGGATGCTTGTAACAAGAGCTAATTAAAAAAAAAAACAAGAAGTCAAAACTTGTTAAGATTGTCCAATGAATTATTTTTTAGTTTTGTGAACTAGTATTTCTGCGTTCATTAATTGGCTAACATTTTCATGAAGGAATGTGATCTTCACTCAAATCTTCTTCTACTTCATTCTGGAGGATTTTGTATTTTATTGGGGGCACAGAGTGCTGCATACTAAGTGGTTGTACAAGAATGTTCACAGTGTTCACCATGAGTAAGCTAATGCTAATAGTTTTACCTGCCAGTAATTCATCATGATTCTAGATAGCTGCATGATTTGTCATATGTAATAAACCTGCAGATATGCCACACCTTTTGGATTGACTTCTGAGTATGCTCACCCAGCTGAGATTTTGTTCCTGGGCTTCGCAACAGTCATTGGCCCCGCTCTTACTGGTCCTCATCTCTTCACCTTGTGGTTATGGGTGGTACTGAGAGTTTTAGAGACGGTTGAGGCTCATAGTGGTTATCACTTTCCTTGGAGCCCATCAAACTTTTTGCCGTTATATGGGGGGTGAGTTACTAATGATTCTCACCTCTTTTGCGAACTTAGGTGCTTGGGTCAGCATTCATAATTTGATTCTCCTCTTGCAGTTCTGATTTTCATGATTATCATCATCGCTTGCTTTACACGAAGTCTGGAAATTATGCATCGACTTTTGTGTATATGGACTGGTATGCTCCTTGAAGTTTATTTGCCGAAACATAATCTTCAGTTGTGGTTTAATTTTTTCAATGAGGCTTAGCAAGATCTGCAGTACTGTTTCTAAGACGCTGATAACGAAGATCATCCCTAGCTTCCTCCAAAGAATACTTGTTTATTGTAGTTAGTCCTCAAACTGAATATTGAAAACACCTTTCCCTTGATGGGATCACAATTAAAACATATCCTGGCATTCTTGCACTTTATGTATCTCATTCTTGGCTCCCCCTCCCAACACTTTTGCCTGATAGTGTCCTGCAGTCTGCCTATAAAACTATCTGACATAGTTCTTAAATTAGGCCAACAGATTTACAGTTTTTTTGGGTCTTTTGCATCATGCAGCGTTAGAAGCAAGAAGCTTTCAGATAATTGCTTGAACGCATACTTACATATTTCTGTTCCATTATGCTCTGAGTAAATAATTCATTGTCTCTGTTGACAGGTTGTTTGGCACAGATAAAGGTTACCGCAAGCTTAAAGCACTACAGAAGGAAGTGGGCAAAAATTGACAAAAGAAAGCTGGGGTTATTTCTTACCCCGCAGGCTGAGGCAGGTTAATACCTTTTACAGTGGCTCAAAACTGAGTAATGCTTCCAATGTTCTTCAAGGTCACAAGATACTCCATGGAGAAAAGAAAATAAACTAAAGGGCGCTTGTTCAACAACAACGGAGATTTTGAACTGTGAATCTCATCCAGCATCAAGTAAGCACCCGGAGATAAAACGACCGAGTACTAGGAGCTTTATCATGATATTGAAGTTCTCTACTTTGTTGTTTAAAAATCAGTATAGCGAAATGACATTTATGGATAGCCAGTTTTTGCTTTTTAGTTTGATCTCAAACTGGTGAAGTGTATGCTTATAGAGCTTCTGAATTCTGGAGTTGAGTTTCGTTCTCTGTTGTCTGTATTGCAGTAGTTATATTACGGTGATGTTCTGTATTGCTGTAGTTGTATTACAGTGATGTTCGGTAGGGGTGGCAAAAATGAATCCGATCCGAAAAGGTCTGGTTCGGGTCAAGCTTTAGATGGGTTTGGATCGATTTCGGGTCGATCCGAAAATGATTCGAAATTTCTAAACGGGTTCGGGTTGGGTTTAGATCGATTCGAAAATGATCCGTTTAATCCGTTTAACTATTTATATAGTATATATTATTTAAAAATTAAAAAAAATAGCAAAAAATTTGAATTTAATTTGTATATATATATTTTTAATTTATCTTAATTTTAACTAATTTTTATTTAATTTATAAATTTGTCAAAATTAATATTTTTCCTTTTTAAATACATCATAATTAATAATTTTGATATATTATTATTAAAAATTAATATTTATAATTTTTATTTAATAATTTAATTATTAAATGGTCGACCCGAATTTGACCCGGTTATAAATTGGTTGGGTTAGGATTGACAATTTTGACCTATATAAATAAACGGATCGGGTTAGATTGAACATTTTTGACCCGATTATTATATGGATCGATTCGGAACCGACTCATGAATTCATATTGTCACAATACAATGGGGCCTTTGTTTAGTATTGATTGGGCTTTTTTCTTCAGCCCAACCTAACTCTTTTGTTAAAATTTAAATTTGAGTTTCTTTGAATGTTAAAGAAAACCAAGAGAAGGAAACAAAATTTATACTTCATACGTAGGAATGAGTAATACATATATTGCATGCTCTTCTTTTATAGTTTCTTCTTCTTCCAATAAAAACATGTACGTCCATTTTAAGTCGAGGAACAGTTACGATGAGGAAATTAAAAGTAAACGAATGTGTCAACAAGAGTTTGCAAAATATTACTGAACGGTCTGTTACTCCAAACATACACCCACTCTGACGAAGAAAGAAGGAAGGAAAGCATTTTATTTGACGAATAGCTGCCTACCAAAAGGGAAAATATAGTCAGGTTAGTAAAGTGTTTGTTTGTTTGCCGACGATTAGCAACACCCAACACGACAAATTAGCAGCATTTGTTTTTTTCTTTTTTCCTAATCTAATAACAAATCTAAATCAAATATTATTAGGTTTGCCAATCTCTACTTCAACGTTTCACATCCACCTCCACTTCCCACCTAAAAGCTGAGAATAAGAATCATCAGACCTATAAATTGAAAATTTGGACTATTTTCCATATCTTGATGAACATATTACTTTCTGTGCTTAATTTTAATTTCAATAGAACGACAAAAAGAACATCCATAACCATGCATTTAAATTAATAGAACGAAGATCAAAATGAAAGCTTCGAAACTATCATCTTTTCTTGATGAACCCATTTTGGAAGGAAAAAGTTTTCTTTGCCTTTGATTTTTCGTGTGACGCTAATCGCGAGCAGCGACCTTGTTCTTTAAACATACAGAGTCTCTAAAAGAGTAAAAAGGAAAAAAAAGGAGGAGCTGATTTAACTCTTGACAATTAACGACTACGACGAAGAATTTCTTCTCAAATCTACGACGACGACGCTGATGTTATCAGCACTTTGTCTCGCAAGCGCCACCTTCGTCAGCAGCATCGCCGCATCAGAACAAGCTCTATCGGCTCCGGACCCGCAGGAGGTACTCCGCGACCCATCGCCGCCGTTTCTTCGTCTTCCACCATTGCGCAAACACATTCTCGCGATATTGCATGCCATCTCGTTCGTCACCACGTCCCACAGACCATCACTAGCTATGATCAAACACTCGTCTTCATCGCTCCGTTCTGTTATGGTTATTTCGGGCTCTGAAATCACGAATGGTTTCAAGTAGCTGTCGCCGATGGCACGGGACATAGAGAGGACGCCGAGAACACGAGCGCCATCCCAGTATATGACTCGGCCTCCGGCAGCTTCGATTCGGCGAAGTTCATCCGGGCGGTCAGGCTTGTGATCAGTAGACAGAGGAACGGGAACGCCTCGGCGGCAGAGAACGGCACGCGAATCGCCGCAGTTAGCGACGATGATCCGATCGCCGTTAACGACGGCAACGGCTGCGGTGGACCCCACGTGGTCGCTGTTGTGAGCTTGTAGTTGAACGCACCGGCAACTCGCCGTCGCCAGCCGGTTGTTTCTCCGTTCATCGATCTCTGCGTCCATGCGCGAGAAGCTGTTCTTCATAACCTCGTTCCACGACGCCTGATCACCTCCACCACGACCGCCACCGTTTATTCTATCAAGCTCGTGGGCTACCATTTCATGCATTCGATCTCTGCAAGATGTTGCAACCTGAAACAAATCAAAACCAAAAACCCAAGTTAGATCTTTGACAAATTGCAGACTTTCTTAAGATCCATTAAAACAGAACCTTTCTTCGAGATATTGTTTCTTATTTATTTATTATTATTATTATTTTTTACTTACATGAGAGCAACCGTGGCCATCGAAGACTCCGAAGAAATGGTATTTGTTGGTTTGGTTGAAAAACTCCGGGCGAACGGAGACAGCATCCTCCATGTCTCTTCTCCTTCCACAGACCGAAGTCGTCCCATATTTCGGACGAGTATCATCATTACTAACAGAAGCAGTAGCAGTAGAGATCTCAGTAATCTGTACCGCATCCGCCGGCGGTACTGATGACGACAATCCCGTGCTAGTTGAAGGATCAGGCGTTGTTGGTGTGGAAGGTTCTATTACTCTCTGTCGTTTTCTTTCCGGCTCCGTTGCAGCAGCAGCAGCAGCAGCAGAGGTGGAGGCTGCTTTTGCTATTGCCATTGATTCAGCTCCTCCGACAAATCTAAACTGTCTGAGCTTCATCCTACGACTCCTCGTTGTTCTCGGACTCAACTGCGATACTTTCGCCGTTGCTTCTCTTGGACTCGCAACATCACAACAAATCTCCGCCATTTCTTGTTCTTCTTCTACTAATCGATTGAAAGGAAACAAGTAGTGATTAAATCGAATCGAATGACGTAAATCAAGCCAAACAACTTTGTTGTTATTTCTTGTTCTGAACAAATGAAGGAAAAAACTTCGAATGAACGAGGGTAGATAAATGGAGAGAGAGAAGAAGTAGAAGTAGGGAAAGGATGGTGGGGCCAAGAAGATGGACAGCTGACCGAGACCCTGCGGGTTAGTGACCAGCTCAGTGAAATCGTTGCCGTCCATCAGACTTACAATCAACGACTAGAACAAACACGTATAAAGCAGGACACGTGGAAGTGTTTGAACCCCACGCGCGGCTGGTTAGAGAACATTTCTTTTTTCGACACGCATGTACCCAGCCCGCTTCTGTGCTAGTCGTAAGAAGGTATCTATGTTTTCTCCCCAAACGCAAACGCAAGCAGGTCAAAGATATATTCTCCGGCTCTGATCTACACACGGTCCTTTCATCCAGCGGCCAAAATTGGTCCACGTAGTTTACGGCACGTGGAATGGAAAGAAAGAAATATCTGATAAAACGTCGCATGGTGGCAGCGTGACACGAGGATGTTGATTACGTGTCTTTGAGTCTTTATTTCACTAGAAAAGAACTACTTTATAAATTATTTTCGTAATTTAGTTAAATGCTTAATAAAATAAATAAAACGTTTTTGTTATTGTTGTAGAGGCGGCTAAATAGACACGTCTCTGCATGAGACGAGATGGATCCGAAAAGGCAAAAGCACGTGTTTCTGCTTATGTTTATGAGGTGTTTTAAATTTTTGTAATTAAATTTTAAAATATATATATAATATAAAATTTAAATTTTTAAAATATATTAAAATAAATAAAATATTATATATTAAAAAATATTTAAAATAAAATTATAGTAAAAAAAGAGTAAATAAGAAAGTTTAATTAAAATTTATATTTAAGCTGGAGTTTTAAGTTTTTATATAAATAAAATATACGTAATTTTAATTTTGACAAAAAAATTGAAATTTTGAACATTAAAACACACGCATTTATTTTGTTTAATTTTAATGAAAATAATCACTATGTTTGGATGGATTTAAAATACGTTATCTTTCAGGTTCCAATCAAACGGCAGTTTCAGCTTATTTAAACACTAGTATGTCAACGTTTCAAATGAAATAGTACTGAGCAGGTTTGGAAGAACTTTTTTAATTTTTTATTTTATTTAAATATTTTCTTAAAATTAAAAAAAATATATAATAAAATATTATTTTATATTTTAAAATAAAAATAACTTTTAAACTATAATAAAAATAAATTAAAAATTTTTTCATTTCATGAAAACACCAAAACGCTCGCAGTTTTCAGTTGGTAGAACGCGCCGTGCTACACAGTTACAAGCTATCCCCACTTGATTCTTGATGTAACCGTTTCAAATTTAAATTTCACAATTCTGCGTTCTTTGTTTTCTTTACGAAGTCAATATAATCAAGGAGATATTTGGTGATATGTGTGATACAATTTTTTATTTTCTAAAATTTTCAATTTTAATAATTTTTTAAAGTATTGTGGAAAAGTTATTTTAAAATATTTATATAAGATATAACTTAATTAATTTTGAAATTTTTTTTCAGATTTTCTTTTTTTTATTATAAGCACTAATCTAAAGTCTTCTACAATGTTTACAAAAGCTACCATGAATTTAATACGGAATAGAGCAAATCTTTGAAAATGTTTACAAAAGATATAGGGAAATCTTTTGATTCAATGAGTCACGAAACCAAACAAATTCACCCATCACAAAACTAAAACCATGAGAAATTTGAGAGCCCAAAAGTCGCTATCTGAAATCTGTTGCCGGATCTTTCCCGGTTGTCACTATTGTATTCCATCATCGATGTTCTTCATCATCATCAATCAGTGAGCATTCAGCACACCAGAAAAAACTTCGAGAGTTTTATTTCTTGCTTACTGCTTCTTCTGTGTGGGTTGCGTCTATCCAACGAAAATGAAAGAAATCTATCTTCGTGGATTGGTTCAAGTTCAATGTGGCTCCTTTACAGCGGAGCCGAGCCGAGCCGAGCCGAGCCCGCTGTTATTCATTTATTGTGCTGTTAGTATTTTCATTTTCAATTTTGAAGACTTTTATATAGTATTGTTAAAACCAACCCAGTGGTTGACCCGAAATGTTATCGAATTATCGGTTAACTCACCGGATCACCGGGTTGATCCACTGAATCAAATCAGATTTATTACATAATTTTTAATATTATAAATATAATATTTACCGTAGCAATTATTTAAAATTTTTTTAAAATATAATTATATACAATAAATATTAAATATATTTTTTGAAGTTACATCTTTCATTTTTGAAGCACTAGTTTTTAAAAATCAAGACAATAACTAAAAAGTCCAAAATATAAAAGAATCTTAATATTTTAAACATTACAAATTAGCTACGTTATATGTAATTATGTATAACTATTTGTCCCCTTATATATATAGTAAGGATCTGCAGAGTAGAGATGGTTCGACGACGATCAATAGAGCGTGGTAGCAGTAGCAATGATCGACGCCGAGAACGACAGCAAAAAAAGTCGATTAACCGGTTAGAGAGACGGAGGTTTAAAAACTTAACAGAAATAATTCGAAGCAGCAAAATAACTCAAAGAACGATCATATTTTATTTTTTAATTTTTTTAATAATCATACAGGATTAATCCGTTGTACTGGGTCACCGTATTATTCAAAAACCGGTCGAATCGATTGGATTTTATCAGATTTATTACATACCGGATTATGCTGCTCACCCTATCCGGAATCGTACCGGATTGTCGAGTTTTGAGTCGACTCGGTCGGGTCGGGTTGGGTTTTAAAATACTGCTTTATAGGAGCGTTGGCAATAAAAAAATATTTTATAAAAATAAAATTTTATTTTATTTAAAAATAATAATAAATAGTAATAAAATTTTATTAACAAAATTTTTTTTACTTTTAAAATCTTGAATCAATTTTAAAAATAATTTAAAATATAAAATAATTTTTTAAAAAAAAGCTCTTATAAGTAATCTAAAACTACGCCCTTATCGAAGCCAATCAAGTTTACTTTTTTTTTTTTTTCCTTTTGTTGCACTGAATTTGTTTGGAAATTTTTGGTTTTGACTTTGACCACATCAATCATTTTACGTGCAATTAACTTGATAATTTTTTATGTAAATTCTCAAAATTGCTTTTATTCTTTACTTTCTTTCGGCCCTTGCTAAAATTCAACTTTTTACTTGATCTAGCTGTTAAAGTTTAAAAGTAGACCTCCCCACTTATTTAATTTTGAATGAAATTAATTTTTAAAATTATAACAGTATGACTTCAAAAGACAATTACAATGTTCTGATAATAAATTTCTACTTTTAAGTTTTTATATTTCCTAAGTATTAAAAAACTAAGGAATAGGTAGTTTATACACATAAAGTATAATAAAAAGAATTAAATAATTTTGAACAAAGTTTTAGTAGTTTAGTTTCCATAAATCTTGTTATCTTAATATTGAAAGTACGACAAATTATTTATTTGCGGAGTTGAACTATTTTTTAATTCTTTGGATATAGTTAGGCCTTTTTCTCACCTTTATAGATGTTCCATGAAAGCCCATATGCATAAGTGGGCCTTCTGAACAGGAACACTAAAAAGTCTCTTTTCGATCATTTTTCTGAGGTGTTCTTTTACTTTGTGTAATTTTTTATTTTCGATTCACTTTTAATTACACAAAAAATATAAAATACTACTTTTTAACTCATTTTAAAAATACAAATATTTAATTCATTTCTAGGGTGAGCATTTATATTTTTCAAATTTAATTTAAATCCAAACAAACACTATTAATTAGAGATGTTTGACATTATTAATTATTTCCTTAATTTTCTTTATTATAAATTTTTGTTTCATATTTTTTAATAATTTTTTAGGACATTATATATAGATTTTTTAAAAATTTAAAAATAAAAAACATTTTATGTCGTGATATTTTTTTTTATTTTGTAAATAAAAATAAAATTTATTTTTAAAAGTTTAAAAATATTTAATTTAAAAATTTTATTTTTCAATAACCACTTCAGAACATCCATTTACACTTTATTTATTTATTTCCTCTCTATCTCTTGGCTTGCATGTGAAGTAAAAGTATGAAGATTAGTTTGGAAAGTGTTAAGAGAGGGCTTTAGAGGATTCAAAGAAAGTTATCAAGCTCATTGTTTTAATGACTTTCTACTAGAAACAAGTAATTCCGGTTCAAACTATTATGGAAACTCACTTTCTAATAACTTTAAAAAAGAGAGATATTAGACAAACGAATAACAAAACTAATCCAATTTAATTTGAAAAAACACTTAAAAAACGTAGCCAGTGCAATTAAACATGCAAATCCATTCATTAATTTTACTCAATAATGGTTCAAACTTCGAAGACATAAAACACTAGCTTAGCAACGGTTCATTTATTTTCATCAAAAGAAAGCACCGTTGACGGTTCGTCCTCCATCTACAACAATAACTTGGCCGGTGATATACGAAGCCGCCGGAAGGCAAAGAAACACCGTAGCAGCTGCCACTTCCTCCGGCTCTCCAATTCTTCCCATGGGAATCCTCGCGTTCTCTTTTTCTACCCCTTCTTTGTCTTCCATTCTCTGCAAACAAAATTAAATTATATATATAACTATATAGGTTGATCTCCCACATATACATATGTCTGAATCATTCGATGCTTACGAATTCAAGCAATGGAGTTAGAATCGGTCCGGGAGCAACGACGTTGGATCGAATGTTGTCTTTCGCCCACTCCCATGCTAATGTTTTCGCCAGCTGATTCATCGCTCCTATATAATTAAATTTCAGCATCCTAATCAAAAGCCACGATCATCAAAATATTAATTGTTGTTGAACTGAAGTGCATGCCTACCTTTGCTTGCACAGTAGATAGAGAGCTGATTAAGAGGACCAAGTCCAGCAATGGAAGAAATGAACACAATGCTTCCTGAACCTGAAGCTTTCAGAAAAGGGTAAGCAAGCTTGCTGATATGAAACGCTGATTCGAAGTTCGTCGTCATTATCACTGAATAATCTTCATGAGTAGAATGTTCAACCAATTTCGGGTAACCCATCCCAGCATTGTTAATCTGAAAAATTCATCCAGCACACGAAATTGTAGCACCGGTTCGCTTCCGAACACATTTATAAATGGTAGTGAAATAAATAAATGAATATTGATTCGCTTACGTACGAGGATATCGAGCTTTCCGTTGAACACAGAAGAGACATCGTTGATCAGCCTCTCTCTGTCAGCTTGAGAAGTCACGTCACAGACAGAGCCGGTGACGTTGAAATTCTTCCCCTTCCATTTCTGTACACACTCATTCAGCTCCTTCTCGTTCCGGGAACATGTGTGAACCGAGACTCCGAATCCGGCCAGCTCTTCGACGATAGCGTGCCTTTAGACAATTTAAACTTCAATCAGAATTTATCATGATGAAAAGAATTTGCTAATACATATTGCAAGTGAAACGAAACAAAGATCCCAGGAAGAGATCATGCTTGCTACCCAATTCCTTTGGAGCCACCGGTGACCAAGGCGGTGGTACCGGGTTTGATTGTCCATCTCTTCTCTATGCTCTTATCGCCGACGGTGGTAGCCATGGATCGATCGAGCAAAATTCAAAAGAAAACTTTGGATTGAAATGAATCTCTGTGCTGCTGCTTGGCTGATAGTGGGGTGTTACAGGCCTCACAGATCAGTAGATCACTACACTGTTTTTTATCTTTTAATTTGTTTGTTGCGTGGCTAGTTGGTTTTTGGTTTGGATTATCTTCGTTTATATAATAATATTTTATTTAGCCCGTATTCCATACTCCATAGTCGAGCCAAACAAAATAGGGCGGTTCAAAACTTCACGCATAATAGACAGTATCACCGAAGAATAAAAACAGCGATTTGCTTACGTGCAATCACTTGAACGAATACAGCAAGAGCGCCCCTGAGAAAGTCGCAGGTCTGCAGGGACCATTGGATACATGCCAAAAATAATTGTCCTATTTCGAGTTTAAATATCTGAATCTAATTTAGAATCTCATTCATTATAATAATATGACTATCGCAACTGTCCGATTTCCGTCAATTATTTGTTTTCTAATAACTGCAAATTTTAAATAACAAATTAAAGCGAATGATTCTGATCAGAACTTCACAATGATTCGAATTTTCTCCTGTGCCCATTTCTCATTACTGAGAAGCCATACAAACCAGAGAGAAACGAAAAAAAATGTTTTTAAAGTAATAATAAACAAAAATTTTCTATAATAAAAAAAACTTCTAGAATTTTTTAAAGAAATTTTCTATTTAAAACATAATAGACATTATAATGTAAAAATTTTATATTTTAATGTTTTAATAAATTCTAACAACTATATTAAATTTTATTAAAAAATATAAATAAAAATTAGAATGAAAAATTATTGAAACACTACCTAAGGGTACCAAAGACAATAAATACTACCGTGTCTTTAGAAGAGGGTAACAGCAAACTTAAGCTAATTCTCAAGAAAGAGTTTTAAAAATGTCAGTAACGCCTAAACTAAAACCAATCCTTATTCATTCATTGAAGAATTTGAAGCAAAAGAAGCAAGGTACTTTCGCTTCATTCAATAGCATACAAACATACCCAATTAAGCCTCCAGTGACCAATGCTGTTGCACCTTGTTATATCCATCCTTCTCAAAGCATGCTAAAGACACCATATTCTCTTCTATGATTATGCCCCCATCATAGAAGGCACAGTCCAAATTAAAAGATATTAAAAATTAAAAATTAAAATTAAAATTAAAATTAAAAGAACAGACACTTCACAAAAGTAGAGGGCTGGCACAGTCCAAATCTTTTCCTAGACGCTTGCAAGGAATTCTAGGAGAAACAAACATATCAGTAACTACTAGTATAGCGATTCTATTACTCAATTTAGTGCAAGCCACAACCATGACTATATAGGAGAAGCAATCCTAGTACCAGTCTTGTAAGAAGAGGTCCTTATTTAGTCAGCTTGAACAGTCACTAACTAGTCATGCAAAGGGTAAGACCCGTTCACGGTAAAACCTCCATCAACAGAAATTATTTGCCCATTGATGTAAGACGCAGAAGGCAAGCAAAGAAATGCCACTAGTGGTGAAACTTCATCGGGCTCTCCTACACGTCTAATAGGAGTTCGTGAAACTATGTCGTCCACAAATTGCTCATCCTCAAGAAGCTGCCAAGAAGATAATGAGATATTAGCACATGCATAATGTACATGATGATCAAGGGTTTTTGTTCGAAACGCAAGTCAGCATCTATAGAGATAAAGAGCTAAAGTTGTTCTTATCAGTAGATTATCAAGACGGTAATGTCATGGAAATTCAACCATCACTGGAGTGAAAGACTTGAAAGCAAAGTTAAAATTTCAGGAAGTAATATTTCCATTTACTAAAAAGAAAAAAAAAAAGAAGTAATCTGTCCATATGAGGAGTATGAGCAAATAAAAGATGGACATGGAGAAGGCAAAACATATAACGGTAAAAGATAACGCAGAAGATGCAAACAAATAAAAACTTAACAAAGAAAGAATTTTACATTTTGCACTAGTGAAGTCCTGATGTACCATGGTGCAACTGAATTGGTTCTTATGTTATCCTTTGCCCACTCACATGCCAAATTCTTAGTAAGTTGATTCAATGCCCCTAAAAGTCCATACAAAAGAAAACAGAGCATTAACTTTTTACTTCAGCTTGCAACACAGAGTAACAAAGACAAACCCCAAATGTTCACCTTTAGTCGCTGCATAAATAGTTCCACTAGGTAAAGCTACTACCCCAGCAACTGAAGAGATGAATACAATACTTCCCATTCCTGAAGCCTTCAAGAGCGGATGGGAGAGCTGGCACATGTGATAGGTAGATTCCAAGTTGGTACTCATGATAAAGGAGTACTCCTCTGGAGTGTATTCGGTAGTTGGCTTCCTTATATTAGTTCCGACATTGTTTATCTGTCAACAAGATCACACACCGCCTGATCAAATAATCTTAGAAAACAATACAATAATCTTAAAGAAACATATATTGATTGCTTATTGCTACTAGAACTTTTGTTAACTTAGTCGATCAATCAATCAACTCACGAGAATGTTGAGCTTGCCGTTGAAGATATTAGAAACTGTTTGCATCAGTTCATTGCGCTGCTCGCGTGACGAGAGATCGCAGACGGAGCCGGTGACGCGGAAACCCTGCAGCCGCCACGTGTCCAATGACACGTTCAGCTCTGCTTCCTTCCGTGAACACGTGTGCACCGCCGCCCCAAGTTTCGCCAACTCCTCCACCACCGCTCTCCTGATCTCACAATAAAAAACAAAAAAAAAAATCAGTAAAACAATTCAACCAAAAAAAATTCTCAAAATTCTCAAAAAAGAGAAAAAAGGACGGGAGAATATAACCGACCCGATTCCTCTGGTTCCACCGGTGACGAGAGCAGTCATTCCATTGAGAGACCATCTTCCCTGCGTGCGGCTGCTGCTCTCCATTTCGCCTCTCACCTGATCTGGATAAACACAGGAGAGGGCGAGAAGCTCAGAATCAGGAGCGGTCAAGCTTTTTTTGCACTACAGTCCTTCTAAAATAAGACAACTTTTTGTGGGGTGTTTCTCCCTATTCGGTAAAAAGCTGCGCCTGATCTAGAAACATTTCTTTTATAGACGAATGACGTGTGCTTACTTCAGCAGTTAGGACACCTTTAAAAATAATTATTAAATAGAACTTGTATAAAATTATTTTTTTAAATAATTTTTTAATTAAATTATGTAATTAATAATAAAATTTTATGATGTAAAATTTTTTATATTTTAAAATTTTTAAAATAAATTTATACAATATTATAAAATTTATTACTAGTTATAAAATAAAAAATGAAAAATGAAAAAAATTAAATCAAATCAACCTTTATAGTCTAAGATGATATTGAAAAGTACTTCAAATAAAAAAAATTTAATAGATTTTTTTTATTTTTAAATTGAGTTTAATGTTTTTAATAATAATAATTAAATGTATAAATATTATATCATCATAATTTATTTATTCCAAATTTTAAAACTTTTTAAAAATATTATTCAGAGGATGGAGAAGTTTCAATATACCCCGCAAACTTTGAAGTCTTGAAGCCTAATACCATCAATGCAGGTCTACCTCTGTTTGTTGGACCATCAACGTTATCACAACAAGATCATTACAGTACCAAGAAGCTCGTCGGAAGGAAGGAACAAGAAGTTCGAGCTATGAAGGTTGGGGCATGATCCGCCGCAGGAAGATATACTCCATGTTCGTTTCTGTAAAAGCACCAGTCTCATATTTTAAATTCATTCTCCGCCGTCGGCAGCGAGCTGCTGCTGCCCGTCGACTATGTTACTTTTGTTCGGAGTTCAGGATTTGCTGAAGAGAGCAGATCAAACTGGTATGCACAAGTATACTATAATGAGTAACGAGTATGTTATGTACAAACTACAAACTGGCAACTGAGTATTATAATTGGACAGTGACAGATTCTAAAATTATGAAATTTTAATATTTTTTGGTTAATCTGTAAGGACGTGTTTACCGACACTCATAAACTCTATTTTTTTTAAACTTAAGTTTCACATACATACATACAAAAATTAAAATAAAATCTTTTTATCAATAATTTTTTTTTAAATTCAAATTTAACACTTACTATAAATATATAATTAATATAAAATTTTATTTTTTATTAAATATTTTTAATTTTTAATTTTATTTTTTAAAAACTCTATTTTATCCAAAACTCCACTTTCTATTCTCTTGATAAACACGCCCTAAATTGGACCTATTAGCTCATTGTGCCAAACTTATTTACTCCAACTTTCTGATGTTTTAACTCCAACTTATTTACTCTTAATTCTTTACGAAATTAATAATGTATGAAAATGAAGCGTGTACTTGCAGTAATAGTCTTTGGAAATATGAGTCTATCGTTTAGGCACAGCAAGATGAACAGGGTGGTCGTAGATCTTTTAAACCCAGATTTCCTTCCATTAATTGGTGAGAGAATCATTCCGCTAATTGACTAATTGATTTGCCCTTAATTAAGTCTGCAACAATTACGATACGTTTGCTGTATTTTCCTATTCAAATAATTGTTAATGACGTAGGAATACATTCCCCCTGGTAGATAAAGCAACAGCATTAACAACGTTGACCTAAGAATAAATACGTTTGGCTTAACTTTTTATCTAATTTTACTTATATTTTTAAATAATTTTTATAATATTTAAAATTTTATTTAAAATTTAAAATAATAAAAAATATATATATTATAAAATTATTTTTAAAAAATATTTATTATTTAAAAAATAAAGTTATAAGCCGTGTCAAACGATCCAATAAACCATACTCGTTACCAGCTGTACAGTCCTGGCCTAAACTTTCCAAATCCTTACGGACGAGAAAAGACCTAAGAAAGTAAGAAGTCCAATTCCTTCAACAAAGTTCACGAATCTAAACCAGCGTCCACATTAAAATTCAACACGGCAAAGAACTCTCACAACCATACAAGAGCTTTCGTTCATTAGAACACAAAGAACAGAAAATCTAAAACTTGAAACCATGGTGATGATGAAGATCTTACAGGCATCATCACCGTGCAAAAACTTGATATCTTCACAGTGGACAAAAGCAGCAGCAGTATTCATTCTCCTATCCATCTCTATCTTGTGCATTTCATGGTTGCCTTTCTTCTCCGAGGAACCCCGGTTCGAAATACCGAACTATAACAAGCGATCTACCGCTGGAGCGCAGCCGCGAGAGACGAACGTTTCCCATATATTTTTCAATCTCGGCGGGTCAGTACAGACATGGCACAGACGGAAAGACTACAGCGAGCTATGGTGGCAGCACGGAGTTACGCATGGCTATGTATGGTTAGAAAAAGAACCACTACAGCCATGGCCGCAAACTTGCCCGCCGTATAAAGTCTCCAAGTCTGACGTCAGCAAGTTCGGTTCACGCGCCGCAGCATCCCGCATGGCGATGATCGTCGCGGAATCCTTCAATCTTGCTGTAGAAGAAGACTTGGACATCCACTGGTTTGTACTGGGCGACGACGACACGGTTTTCTTCGTGGATAATTTGGTTGAAGTATTAAATAAGTACGATCACGATCAGATGTGGTACATCGGAGCGCCATCGGAGAGCGTGGAGCAGAACGTGATGCATTCGTTCGGGATGGCGTTCGGCGGGGGAGGGTTTGCTCTGAGTTGGCCGGCGGCGGCCGCGTTGAAGGAGAATATGGAAGAGAAGGGTTGTTTGGAGAGGTACAGGAGTTTGTACGGCAGCGATCAGAGAGTCCATGCTTGTCTTTTGGAAATTGGAGTCCCTCTAACCCTTGAACCTGGGTTCCACCAGGTAAAAGTTTTTTTTTTATATAATTTGTTTTATTATAAGTATGAATTGAATTAGTAATTAGTTAGCTTAGAGCTTTTTGATTTAGACAATTAGCTGATCATAATGTGCATACAATTTACTAATTACTGTAAATTATTGCGATTTTTAAGATGCTTAGTGTTTCTCTGATAAAGATTTTGGACTCCGATATTGAAAAATATGTTTTCGACTTGTTTCGAGAGTTGAAAATTATGTTTATAGTAGAACGGAGAGATTTTATACGTAGATATTAGCTAAAGGTTCTCTTACTATTGAAAAGAAAATAGTAGAATTTTTTTACTGTAGCTCATACTTTAGATTCTGATTTTGGACGATTTAAAATTTATCACTTGAGAGTATATCAAGGCATTGCCTTGCAGGTTGATCTCCGGGGTGATATATACGGAATGCTAGTGGCGCATCCAGTGGCGCCACTGGTGTCGCTGCACCACCTCAACAGCGTCCGGCCAATCTTCCCTCACCGTGCTTTCCAACTATCTTCACTGCAAGCTCTGATGGCTGCCAGTAAGCTTGACCAGCTGCGAACTCTTCAGCAAAGCTTCTGTTACATTCCATCACTCAACTGGTCTATCTCCGTTTCCTGGGGCTATGCCGTCCAGCTCTTCCCTTTCTCTCTTCATCCGCGAGATCTTGTTCTTCCACTTCAAACTTTCAAGACTTGGAGAACGTCCAAAAGTGGCCCGTTTATGTTCAAGACACGCCTATTACCACCGCAGAGATCGTGCCAGCGACCATTTGTATATTTTCTTGACAGAGTTGAGAAGATTGGCATAGGCACCAAGTCTGTGTACGCAAAGAAGGGAACAACAAACATCTCTTGGAAAGCTTGTCTTGATAATGCAGGCTTCAAAACTGCGATGCAGGTGAAGACAGTGAAGGTTTCTGCTCCTAAGTTGGAAACTCACCAATGGAACAAGGTATATAGATGACCGTCATGCAATTGCAAGCCTTCTATGTCAAACTTAAATACATTTAGTTTCCAAAATTTCATGTATGGATGCAGGCTCCAAGAAGGCAATGCTGCGAAGCGCGGCGAAGTTGGATTGGAGGAAGCATAGATGTTAGGATAAGAAGTTGTCATTCAGGAGAAATCACTTCGCCGCCTTGATCAGAGTTGAATCCTTTGTTTTGATAGAACTAGTGTATATAACAGCGAGAAGAAGCTAGACAAGTTTGAATTGAAAGATGCGGTGCAGTTTCACCCTGGTGTGTCAGCTTTTATGTTCACATTGCCTGATCTTGTTACAGGTGAAGCTGCAATGAAACTTTCGTTTCCTGCTTCTGAAAAACAAGTAATGTACCGCCTCTATTCAAAAGAGTTCTTATAAAATAAGGAGCAGCAAAAATCTATCAGTAACAAATGCGACCAAAATTTCTGGAAATGTCAACTAGGTTCATTTGCACAGCAATGTCTCCCTTGTCGCATTACCAGTAGTTGGATTCACTCTGAATTATAAGCAATCAGCTCAATTTGTCAACATGTTAGTTAAATTCCTCAAAATCATAGCAACATGAAAAAGCATAATTGAGAAAGTGGAGTAAGATTTACCCATCCGCTACTTTACATAGATACTCCCGTTGATCATCTCTCAGTGGAACATCAGTGAAATCTGAAGGACAAATCTGAACGAGTGTTACTGATGCAGATTAAATCTCAGCAATGAATGGTTATAGGAAGGTATTTGACCAAAAACTACTACATTCAACCTGCCAAATGACATACAATTTTTGAATTCAATCTCATAGTACCTGCTCCACTTATGATTGAACCCTTGAAGGACGTGTTTCCTGTAGTAAGAGAACCTTCCAGGTTTGCATTACTCAGGTTTGCCTGCAGAAAGATCCAATAGAAATATCAATGGAAAGACGCTAGTTGGATCTCTTTAAAATCTATCAAAATCAGATAAAATCCATGAAATACCTTTGTTACATTTGCCAAGGAGAAGTCAGCACCTCTGAGATCAGCATCAGATAAATCAGCGCCTAAAAATGAATTGGTGAAATATAACCAAGGTTTCCGTACTTCAACTACTTTCAACATGACGACCATGCATCTTGAAAATTTTTCAGCTTGTTTGGACCATTGTCATTGACTAGTTGGATACTAAACAAATGCATTCTTCGTAAAGCATATATAATCAAAGACAACAAATGTATGTGTGTAATCAGTCACCAGTTAAGTCGGCATCAAAGAAACTTGCACCAATCAGTTTTGCACCTTTGAAATTGGCCTGCCTCAAGATAGACTGGAAACGAAATAAATTTCACCATCACTGATAAGTTAGCTAAAAAGAATCAGCTTTCACGTACCACAGTAACTGAGTAAAAGAGCCAAAAAGTTTGGAAGTTTACTGTCTTGAAGTCTTGCTTGATGAGAGTTTTGCCGCTGAAATCTTTGCCAGTAAGGTCTTGACCTCTTGTCACCTCTTGTCCGTAAGGTCCCCCACCCTATACAAAGCTAGACAACAATTAGACTACTGCATTTTCATAGAGAAATTGCAAACACTTTATCTGAAGACCAATTTTCACTTGAAAACAATTGCCTATAACATGAACATTCCATATATTCTAAATCAATGGACTATTTACACTTTGCTAGGATTAAACCTCACAACTAGGAATTGATAATCTACTAAGTATACTTAACATTCGTGCTTATGCAGATGTAATTTACCTTGAAAGCAAGAGCAGGATCAACGAAACAGAGCGAGGCAGCAACGAGGGCAAGCGCGCATCTGCTTGAGATATTCTGCGCAATTACTTCAAGATGGTTCTGGAATTTGAATTGTTGAACTAGTCAAGTGTTAGAACTTGAAACTTAACTCATGAAGAACACAATAATGGAAACTATAGCTTACTGAAGGAGATCGTGTTTCTGTTGAAGAAGATAGATTGGAACGGGAACAGAACACGAGAATTTTCTTTGCTGAGCAACGTTGTTTGCTTTGTAGAGACAGAGACATTGTTACTGCTGCTGTTGTTGTCGTTGCTCCGAAAAGAATTCCGGCCATTAGCTCGCCAGAGTTTTTGGAGAAATTTTCTCGCTTGGTCTTGCTGTTCGGAAGCGTTCGTTTTCGCCTTATCCGGATCCGCATAATGGTTTGATGATGCTGACTGGATTCCGTTAAAACATACATCAAAGGATAAAGCCCACGTACAAGCCTATGGGCCTCCAAGTTCTCTACATGGTTTCACAAGTATATCTGAACTTATCTTTTCGTTTTTCTTTTTTATTTCCTCCCAAGGCGAGGTGTTACACATTAAAGGGAGCGTTTGGCTGTACTGTTTCACTCCAAAATTTAATTCTCATTTTCAATAAATTTTAATAATTTTTACAAATTTTATTTATAAATTTAAAAATTATAGAAAGGTTTAATATTATCAAATTTTATTATTTTTTATACCAATATAATTTTCTAAAAATTTTTAAAATACTTTTTATTTTGTAAAAACTCTATTTAATAAGTATATATAAATTAAAAGAAATATTGCCAACACGAGCATCCATGACTATTTTAGGAGGTGTTTGATTTTGCGTTTTTCTAATGGAATTTTTTAATTTTTAATTTTATATTTTTAAATATTTAAAAATTTAGAAAGTGTAAAAAAATTTAAATAATAAAATTTTTTATACATATTTTTATTATTTTTGAAAGTAAAAAAATAAAAATATTTTTTATTTTAGGGAAGCTCTAATTGACCTATGTTTGATTTGGTTTAGAAGTATACACGCTTGTGTACTTTGATTTAGAATTTTAAGGGTTTGGTCCAGAACCAGAAGACCAGAACATGAGCGATGCAATCCTTTGCATGATTCACACAATTGCAGGCAGGAAGACTGAAATCAGGGAGACCTGCATTTCATGTGTTGAATTTGGTGTATTCTATCTTAATTTTTTTTTTTAAATTAAATTCATATAGCCGTCCCATTCAAATGAATAAAAGCTCTGTTACTATTTGTTGTATTATTAATATGATATGGGCCTTCTGATAATAAATAACTATGGCCTATTTCGGGCCCATCTTCCGCGTACAAGTTACAACACGATTCACGTTGTCCGTCTGTTCGGTCGTCCTGTTCAAAACACTTATCTTCCAAATTTATTTTATTCGAAAAATTTGAATTTTTGGACTCTTTCCCTTATGTTTTCTATTTATTCAATTATCTGCGGTAGTTTATAGTTCCTTTTGACAATATTTAAGGATATTAACAATTTTATATAATAATTATATATTTTATCGTATATATCTTTTAAAATAATAAATTTATTTGTAAAATTTTAATATATTTTATACTAAGTTTTTTGTATTTTAAACAATTATAGTGACCTCTGTTTTTGTGTAGCGTCGTCAAAGCTTGCAGCGGCATGATTAGGCAGCTTTGTTTTCCTTTTCTTTTGTATATTTACAGTAATCCAACAACAATAAACAGAAGATTAGGTAATCTAATTCAATCAAGTTATAGCCATGACTCACGAGTAATTGCTAATTTAAAGAGTATTTGGGAGTGATTCTTTAAAAAATATTTTTATTTTATTTATTAAAATTTAAAATAAATTTTAAAAATATTATATAAATTTATTAAAAATATAAAATAAAAAATGAAAAGAACTCAGTGAGAAACACACCAATTTACTCCGGCCCACTCACCGTCCTCTCCTAAATAACTACTGATATAATTAATGTGAAATGGTCTAAGGTCAGACCAATTTGTCGGGACACGAGTTGGCTTTTTAGGGTTGGCTGGAATAGGGTTCTGGTTTGCCGTGTTCCCATTGTGGCTTGTAGATTGTTTCCCAACTTGCTCGTGCGCACGTTACCCCACAAACAATACACAACAACGCGATACAACACAACAACGCAACCAATCAACCATCAACCAAAACCACCCAATGAATCAATTCCCTCTTTAAGTAAATCTCCTTCCCTTCTACTTCTTCTTCTTCTTCCTCTCTCTGCTATTAACGATGTTAGACAACCTCATAGAGCTTTCGGTCACCTGCTTCAATAACACTACCAGCTCATCATCGTCGTTAGATTAGTCACTCGTGAATATTTTTTCTTTGATGCATGCAGTACAATTTCTGAAAAGAAAACGCAAAGACTTCATTTCGGTCGCTGATTAGTTTTGTGCATAGTGCATGGTACGCATTATTCTTCTTTTACGTTTGGGTTTGTTTTCGGAATATTTTCGTGTCTCTGTTGATGGAGGAGTAAATGGTTTTATACCAGGTATGCTATACTGCTGTCGAAAACAGAGTACTGATCGCTGACTGACTGAATCATCCATCATTCACTATCACTGTGAAGTAAAAGCAAACATCAGAAGAAGAGTTAGGAAAGCAAAAGGAGAAAAACTACAAATCCAAAAAGAAAGAGGCAATTTAAATTCAAGTTTCAATATTCATCTCAGCTCCCTTTCCTGCTTAGATATCCGAGAAGAAAAAAAATAGAGGATTAGTAGTGGTCTATCTATATATCTGTCAGTAATTTTAGATCAATTTCTTCTTTTCTTTTTTTTACCACACCAAATCAAATCATTCCATTACATAGTGCTGCAGCTCCAGCAAGATAATAAATAATAATACATTGCTAGACAAACCAGAATAGGAAACAAGTCCAACAAATCTTTCTCCCAGCTGGTTCCAAGCTTTTCCCTGTTTCTTCTTTGTGTGTTGGGTTTTACATACTTCAGAAGAGCTGGCAAACCGTTGGTGGGGAGGCAGTACAGTGATGGGAGGGGTCGACCCGGTTGCATCGACGTCGCCGGCGATCCCTTCGCTTCATCTACGAAACCCTGAAATCGACCACAACCATTTCTATACCACCATGCAGCAGGGAAGATCAGAGGCACCACCAGAACCAGCAACTCCTAACAGCAGTGGCAGTAACCAGAACCCAACCAACGAAGACGAAGACAACGTTGACGTAGCCAACCTTGCTTCTGGTAACAGCGGCGGCGTTGCTTCTTCCGGCCGCCGTCCACGTGGTCGTCCACTGGGATCAAAGAACAAGCCGAAACCGCCGGTTATAGTAACCCGTGAAAGCCCCAACGCGCTCCGATCTCATGTTCTTGAGATTGCTAGTGGGACAGATATCATGGAAGCAATCTCTTCTTTCGCTCACAGACGGCAACGTGGTGTTTCAGTGCTCTCAGGTAGTGGGGTTGTCGCTAACGTTACTCTCCGGCAACCAGCTGCGCCGCCGGGTGCTGTTGTCGCGTTGCCTGGAAGATTCGAGATTCTTTCGCTCTCCGGTTCTTTTCTTCCTCCTCCATCACCGCCAGGAGCAACAGGGTTAACAGTTTACCTCGCCGGAGGACAAGGGCAAGTTGTAGGCGGTAGTGTTATGGGAGAACTCCTTGCTTCAGGGCCAGTGATTATTATTGCAGCAACTTTCGCAAACGCAACATATGAAAGACTGCCGCTGGAAGACGAAGAAACACCTGTGGAGAACGCGGCGCCGCCACCAGCAACATCCGAAGGCTTAGAGCACAGCCCACCAGGAGCGTCTACGGCTGCAGCCGGGGGAGTAGGAGATCCTTCGGCAATGCCGGTGTATAACTTGCAGCAAAATATGGTGAGCAATGGAACGCACATATCTTCTCATGATCAAGTGTTTGGTTCATGGGCTTCTGCTGGTTCTCGTCCACCATCTTACTAGTAGCTTGTTATCGAGAATGATCGTGATCAGTTCTTAACTTTTTTTCACAATGTTATCATCATCAAATTCTTCGTCTTGTAACTTTACCTTTTATGCATGCGTTCCTTCTTTTACTTCGTTTGAGTTTCATCTTTGTTAATGTAGCTTGATTTGTGCCTATAGATAGTTGCAATGCAGTTTGTAGACAGTAGTAAGTATTTTCTTCTTCTCCTTCTCCTTCTCCTTCTCCTTCTTCTTTGAAATTATCAAATATCTTTCTTCATTTAGTCTAATAATAAATCTTTGAGCCAGATAGAATTAATAATGATACTTGTTTTCTATATATTAGCTATAGCTAGCTCGCGTCTCGAAAATTTTAGAAATTACCTTCAGATATCCCTGTTTAAGATAAACATGTTTTGCTGGGTCTGAAAATGTCAAGCTACAAGTCTTACAGAGATAGTATTCAGCTGCATTGAGTTGATCAAAGTGACAAAGAAGTTTTTTGCAGCGGTCAATGCATGTGTTCCATTGATTCCTGATCATGACAACAGTATATAAACGGTTGGATTCATTGATTGAGTATGCTATGCTTTCCTTTTCATTTTCTTCTCTGGAGGAATAAGAACAACAGGATTGAATTGGTAAGACAGCGACTGACAGAGATACATTAATAGTACAGGCTGGTTTTTGGTTTCGGTTTTTGGATAGACTTGTGATCTGATGCTGATAGCGAGTGAATCGAGTGATAAATAAGAGAAGGCAGCTCAAAACAAACCAGCTGATGATTTGCTTACTTACTGCATGCATGGCTAAGTAGAATTTTGCCTTACTTTCTTCAAATTTCAAACCCATGATTTAACTGATGGGACTAGTGAGTGATGTATAACTACGAGTTGTTTAGCATCTTCACTTCATCAGTGTTTTCATTGTTTTCTTTTGGAAAAATATTTTATTACATTTGTTCATAAAATGTTTTGTTGGGTTCGTGGAGTGCAGAGTTCGTCACAAGGACTCTTCACCTGTACTTGTGTTTCTTCTGGGATTCTTATTATTGCTTTGGATACCTTCTTCGTTTGATGTAGAAAAAAAAAAAGAAATTATAAAGCTAGAATACTATTGGAAGAAGACAACACTCTCTCAACTCTCAAGCTACCATTTATTAGATTAGAAACGAAGTTTTCTTGTTCTTGCTTTTCATTGTCAAAAACGTAACCACAAATTTCAACATACCAACATGAAAATAGTTTTGCAAGATACATTATTACTAAAATTATGCTTCATTGTTTGTTTCTTTTACACCGGTTTATCTAACATTACTTGTATTTATGAAAGCTTGTTTGAGTGCCTAGGATCTACGAATAAGGAACGTTTCTTTTCTTGGAATTTTAGCTTGGATGAGCTGGTCAAATAACATTCTTTTTATTCAGAGTATGTTTAGCAGTTTTTTTAATTTTTTTATTTTTCAATAAATTTGTATAATATCATTTTATTAAAATTTTTTAATATAAATAATTAGATATTATAAAACTTTTATATTTTTTATTGTTTTATAAAAAAAATTATTTTCATAAACTTTTTAAAAAATTAAGAATTTATTTAAATACTTTCGAACGTTCTTTTAATACCTTCAATGATTTAAGGAAACAATAATTACACGCGTACATGTTCCATATGCGATACCAATTTGGTATTTTGCTCATGAATCACAAGCATTGGCTTCTTGCTTCTGGATAGATAACCTTTAAAATTTCCAGGAGACACGGTCTATACACACATAATGTACCGCTTCAGGTTGATATAGGATGTTCGTCGATAGGTCCCAAAAAAATAATTTTTTTAATTCTTAATTTATATTTTATTTTAAATTTTTATAAAATTTATTTAAAAAATATTAAAATATTCTACATAATAAAATATGATTATTACTTATTATTATTAAAATAAAAAATAAATATTTTTTGTTTTGAAAAAATATTTTTTAAAACTACTTTTTTAAAATGTACTCACAGTGCTGAGTAATCTATTAATCATACAGTACAGGCATGGACCAGAAGCTACCAAAACTGAATGCCAATTCAAAGTTGTTTCCTTTTCTGAAAATCAACTAAGACATAAAAGCATGTTGATTTCTCCAGCATACCAATTGCCAAGTTTTAGTAAATTCCTGGATGATAAGAAGAAGTAAACTTCTACACATTTGTTCCATAATTCATTCATTCATCACCGTGGACCTAATTTGAACCAATCGTAAAATCCAACTCCAACTAAAATTCCACCCACCGAAATTCCACTTAAAATTTCATCCGAGAAATTTAACACAAATAATCTCTTTGAAGTCGAGGCGTTACTTCCCTATTTCAGCTACAACTGAAGAGGAGAAAGAGTAATGAAAATTAGCTGGATAAAGTAATTACATCTGCATTTGAAAATTTGAAGTTTGTATGAATAGTTAGTGTTTTACTAAACACTAAGTTATAATTTTACATTGAATAACAAACCAGTATTAATTGACATTTGAAAAAAAAGTAGTAAATAGTACAATTATATACACACTTCATAAAGATAGAGCACTTTATAAAAATAAGTAGTTTATTTTAAATAATTTTTATAAATATTATAAAATATATTAGAAAATATAAATTAAACAATTAAAATATAATTCGTTTGAAAAGCTTTGACGAAGCAGATTGGTATGGTTAGATAGCAAAGCAATCAGTCCCATCCATGTTGTGCTGTGGATTGCACTAGAGCAATTTGCCACACCGGTCGCTAGAATGTGCAGGACAGTAATGGACTTGTAACTTAAATGGGCTGACATTGTCTAAAGTGGTCCCACAAAGTTTGAAAAAGCCTTTTAGTCGACTAGTCTAACATCTCAAAGTCCAGCCCGTTATCTGATATCATTATATCAGTAGGAGCATTGATATTAATTCATATTTAAATAAAGTACCACTGGATTTAGTAATACCATTTTATATTTGCACAAGAAAAATGTCAAGCCAGTTAATTAATTGATGGTTCCGAATGATGCTATTTCTACACAAGCTTAAGCTAACCGATGAAACTACTAAAATAACTACAACAAATTAATATAACTACAATTTTCCATGAAACAGGTTGTTATTTTCATGCTGAATTTCCGATTATAAAATGAATAAGACGTCGGCAAGCATGTGGACAGTTATAGCTGGAGGTTGGAGAAGATGTACATACAATTTATATCCAGTTTTACTTATTCAAAAGTAGAGTATCGATTGTATTACGTACGTAACATGGCTTGCCAACTAAAATTTTCATGTATTTCATACTGTGTTCCCAACAATCGTTGTCTTGCTCACGGAATCTCCATTAAATTAATTAATTAATTCGGACTCTGACCATTACCAGACTGTAATATTTTCATTATGAAACTTAATTGAACAAACAACCCATGGACCCACGCGCTTATTCATGTCTAAACTTCAACCGTACGTGGAGCAAACGTTGCTAGCTAATCTGAAATGAACTTCACCGGGGAATAACTGTTTTTCCGGCGAACAACAACACACACAAAATCCACAAGAAAACGCGTGAAAGAGTAAATAAAAGAACGATTTTATCGTTCACGAGTCAAAGCTAGACAACATAAATTAAAAGCATTTTGTTGTGCACCGCCTGTTTGACGCATTAAAATTTTTTGCGGATTGGCTACATTGCTTATACTACAGAATAATAGAATGCTTAAATTCAATCTTTTTCATATTCTTTCTAATATGGGCTAAGAGTCAACAGTCGTAAAATTTGACTCTTTTTAATTTAGATGGCTTACGAGTTTGACCAACAGTTTCATTGGATTGATTTGACAGGCACATTAGCACTAACGATTTTTCATGCAGCTTTCTTTCCGCTTTTCACATTATTAATTTTTTATACGCCCTTCGACCAAATGCCTAATCTGCAAAATAAGAAAGGACGTTACACGGATATGACGAAATTACCCTTATGTAAATTTCCAGGAAGCTGCACCGCCGTGGTTCTGATGATTGACTTTAGGTACGTTTCATGGATAGTGATCAACAATTGTTAGTTGATCACCGACCTCTTTGCTCTTCTTCTTCGTTTGTTCTGTTGTTCATATTCTTTGCCACAACCAAAACTACAACAGTATTCAGTTAACCGCGTGGAGATCGATCCACTTAAACCTTCTCTTTTAATACTTCTTCGCCTTCAGAAAGCCAACTCAGCATCAAGTACGAGATCAACATAAGTAGTTCAAGACAAAGAAAACACACAGTGTTAGTTAGTTAGTTAGTTAGTTAATATAGAAGAATCATGATAGCTGCGAAAGCATGGTTGTCGGAGTTCCGATTCGCCGGAGGAGCTGCATTGGACAAGCATAATGGAGAAACAACAGAAGGCAATAAAGAGAAACTGGTTCTTGGGATTCTGTCTTTCGAAGCAGCTGCAACGATGTCAAAGCTCCTTGCTATTTACCATACTCTATCAGAGGAACGAGTCCTTGAGCTGAGAAGAGACACCATGCGGTCACAAGGAGTTGCTTACCTTGTTTCTACTGATCAGTCTTTCCTTCTCCGTCTCGCTTGCGCTGAAATAATCGATGACCTCGACCGTGCTGCCGCAGTCGTAAGCCGACTAGGTTCTCGGTGCAGGGATTCGTTTATCAACCCGTTCCATCGTGTGTATGCTGAACTGAAATCAGGGTCTGTCCAGCTCGATCGTCTCGTGCTTGCTTCAACCAAGAAAGGACTCGAGAAGAAGGTGAAGAAGATGGAGAAGTTAGTTTCTTCGACGTCGAAGCTTAACGAAGAGATGGAGTCGTTAGCTGAGCTGGAAGCTGCTGAACGGAAGATGACCGGCGGGCAATGGAACCGGTTAAGTGGCCCGATTCCTTCTCAGGCGAAGAACATCGTCACTGTTCCCGATGACATGTTGGCTGAGATCAAAATCAAGCGACAGAAGGTGAAGAAACTTAAGGAAGAATCACTTTGGACGCAGAGCTTCGACGATGTCGTTACGATTATGGGCCGCGCAATTTGCACGGTGTTCGCGCGCATCTGCTTAGTTTTCGCTGCCGTGCCTGGGATCCCTCCGGTGATCGAGAACAAGGAAAACTCTCGTACATCATTCGTTAAGTCAAGAATCAATCAACGCTTCCCGTTCAAGTTCTCTTCCGGTCCTATGGAGAGAGAGCAGACTAGTCTTGCGAGATCAGAGATTCCTCTGAGAAGCTCTTCCCCTATTATTGGCCAAACGGCAAGAGATAATCAGCAAACTCCATCTTGGGCTAAGATGAAAGAAGGTGCCGGCCACACGGTCGGTGCCTTCGGGCTTTCGTTACGGTACGCAGAAGTCATTACACTCACAGAAAGAGTTCTCGAACTCCGAAGTGCTGTAGAAGAAGATTGCTACGATGCCAAAGAATGCTCGAGAGAGGAAGCTGCAACAAGGGAAGAGTTGTACAAGATGTTGCCAGCCGGTTTACGTGCAGCGGTGAAAGGAAAGCTGAAGGAAACATGGAGAGATGCTGGACAGTTGGATGGAGATCTAGCAAAAGGGTGGAAGGAAGCTGTAGGAAGAATAATGGCATGGTTAGCTCCGGTAGCGCACGACACTCTGCGGTGGCAGTCAGAACGAAGCATGGATAGACGACAACGGTTCGACATGCGGCCGAGAGCTTTTGTAATGCAAACCCTTCAGTTCGCCGATAGGGAGAAGACGGAAGCTGCCGTTGTTGAAGTGCTCGCCGGACTCAGCTGTGTGTGTTGGTACGACGAACGACGAGGGAACTCGTTGAGGGAGTTTGTTTGACTATGACAAAAAATTTTACATTCTTTTTTATTTTTTTTCTCCCCAATGGCGTGATGGGGTAGGTTACTGGCTGTTATTTGTACGTAAAAATTTTGGTAATGTACACGCCCTGCCTTTCTTCTCTCTCTTTCAAAGTTCGTACGCCGGTATAGAGAGAGAGCAGAACGGCAGGGGTGTACATACCAAGAGCACACACACATTTATTACTTGAATTCTTAGGTTGAAGTTTTACGAGCCTTGTTAAAATTGCTATGAGATTGGAAAGAAGCTGCTGAGTGATTCACGTTTCTTAGTTTTCTTTCAGAAAATTTCTTTTCTTCTGCTGCTCAGCATCTATCGTTACAGTGTTGGTTATGTTTGTTAATCAGTGACCACACTGCATTCTAACCTTTATTTATCTACGTTGAAGCTATCCAAATTGTAGATGTGGGATTCGCTCTCCAAGTTGGAACCAGTCACGATGATCAAATTCAAACGTTGAATCGACAACTATTTCTTTATTCATAAATTATTGCGCACTGCAAGATAAACAAAAACCATCTAGAACAAATATGCCTTAAGTATTCGGATCGAACTCCGACTTGGTATTTTATCTCCAATCGTATAGATAGGATTACGTTAGCACTTGTAAGACCTGGTAATCAAAGAGAGAGATGACTACAGGATTGCTGATTACACGTTGAAAAACATTTAATCTACAGGGCAATACCATAAAAGAGAAAGAATTTATATATTCTGCGATGAACAAGTATGATATTATTGTTAACGGAAGGCCTGTTTCGTCTTTTAAAGACTTAAAACAATGACTCAAGTATTGGGCTCTCTTTTCTTAATCGAGGGTCTTGTCTTGGATCGGGCTCCCTCTCACCAGGTCCTGAAGAAACGTTGGGCCGAGTAGGTTACCAATAATTGTTGATCCGCTATGACCGCAATGCTGAACTACAGAGATCATGCCACGTGTCATACAGTTTCCATACGTGATGCAAACGTATATAAAATCCCCCCAACTTCCTTCTCATTACTTGTTGCTCTCTTCTTCTATAAAATCCCCGAAATTTCAATTTCTCATGCTCTCAGGTTCCCTCCAGATCAGAGCCCCTCCAATCTCCCTCTCTTTCTCCGTTCCCCGGTGAAATTGGTCGGCGCCAGTGATGTCTGCCAGTGTCTCCGCCGTTTACCTCCACGTCATCGATGATGTCATCGCTAAGGTCCGCGACGAGTTCATCACCACCGGCGCTGGCGAAACTGTCCTCTCCGAACTTCAGACGGTAGTAATTTCTCTCTTATTTTGTTAATTCGTTGGGGATCGATCTTGAATTTAGGTTTTGGAGTGATTCTGGATGAATTAGGGCTTTTGTGAGTTGAATGAATTGTTGATTTTGGTGAATCTCATGGGGTTGCTAGCTTTGGGAGATGAAGATGATGCAGTGCGGTGCGATATCGGGAACTATTGATCGGCAATCTCTACTGAAGCCTGCGGGTGGGCCCATCATCCCTGTTCATGATCTAAACGTTCCCTATGAAGGGCCTGCTGAGGAGTACGAGACACCGACTGCCGAGATGCTCTTTCCTCCGGTATGGCTATTACTGCACTAGTTGTTCTTCATTTTACTTCTGCTGGATTTTGGGGTTCTTTATGTTTGGCAAAACCCTGTAGTTTATTTTTTATTGATCTTGGTTCGCAGACACCCCTTCAGACTCCAGCTCCTACTCCGCTGCCGCCACCGACGCCATTATCAGGGACGGTAGATCAGTCGCCTTACAATATCCCTACAGCACCTAGTGAATATGGAACTCCGATAAATGAATTCAGGAATGACCTTGATTTGAAATCTGGAAGGCCTAGTCCGTATATGGTGACGTTTTACTCTTTAATTTAAACTTTGATTGTGAGGAATTATTATAGGGATTCTTTTAATCTTTTCCACTCCTTTGATTGTTGCAGCAACCTCCTTCACCATGGATGAATCAAAGGCCCCTTGGTGTAGATGTGAATGTTGGTGAGTGTATAGGACTTTGGTAGTACTGAAGTTTTGATCAAAGCAGAATACAGGTTGATCTGCTTTCTTGATGCTGTATCCTGTAGCCTATGTGGAAGGGCGAGAGGACGCGGACAGGGGAGCATCCCAGCAACCAACAACTCAGGTAGAATTTCCTTTGGTTATTTAGTTAATCTATTTGCTTCCTTTCTGTTACTCAACTATAGCATGAAAGTTTGGTTATACTGAACCTACGTACTCCATCATCCACATACCAAACGAGATGGCATGAGCACTTGTTATTTGTTATATGGTAACATATCTCATTTGGACAACAATTGTCTAGACTATATGCTTTATCTGCTTAGTGTACAATAGTTTGAGGCTTCTATTGTACTTACTTCTAGTAGACTGCTTTTTGCCAAAAGAATATTTGTCGAGAAGATGAGGTTTGCTTTGCTTTTTGTGTTTTCAGGATTTCTTCATGATGTCGTCTGGCAAGCGGAAACGTGATGAGTATACTTCGCAAGTGGCTTCTGGTGGCTATTTACCACAGCAAGATGGAAGTGGAGATGTTACAATCGAGTTCCTTCTACCGGAGGTTGTTGACTATGCCTTCGAATGCAATAAATGCTTTTGTTATGTCTGATTTACTCCATAACAATTAAATTATAGTAGTTGACTATATATTCATAATAGTAAGATGAGGTCTAGTCTGGATGATTAGCATGAGTATGCCAAATGCTCTTCTAAAAGAGGACATCTACATAAAAGTACATGGAGCGATTGAGCTTGCTGCATATTACCTAGTGTCTAGGATCTTATGAATGATTCTGGTTAGAATCTGATTGCGCAGTTTGCATACAATGCTATGATTAATAGTTGCCGTGCTCATTGGTAGAGTGGTACAATAGGCCCAGCATAATATGTCGATGGCCCTGATTATATTCTGTCATTTGTTGTTGCCTTATTTTGTAGTGATACCTAATTTAAATTAGATGCAATAGTGCTGCTACAATGAGAAATATGCGATAAGACAGGGAAATATGAACTGTAAGGACAAGGAAATATGAATTCTTGGGGCTCAATGGAGTTTGTTATAAGCTTGGTTCTTGACTCATGGCACTTGTACTTGTATACTAGAATGCAGTAAAATTTTGATGTGGTTTGGTGATATACTTTATTTCGATGTTGCTCAAATGTGTTTTTAGAACTGCTAAAACTTACGTAAATCCTCAATTGTCATGTATGAACATTATTAATCACTTTGAGATTACGTTGTGTGACTTCCATATAGGATTTTGTAACTTAAGTTCTCATCTGCAAATCCTATAACTTTTGACATTGTATACGGCCATCGGGTGTAAATGCTTGTTTATTTTGTTAACTTCGGTATTCTTTATTTCTCGTTTCTTGTGAGTTGTATAAAGGTGGTGTTTTCTTCTTCTACTTTTTGTGAGAGTGAGGGTGCATTTTTTTGTTCTTGTGTTTTAGTTAAAGATAATCATGCAATATAAATGCCATTTCAAAATGATTGTCCAAAAGTGTCTAGAAGAAACCAGCAAATGTAGCCCTTACTTGTATCAATTTATTCACCCAAGTAGTGTCATGATAGTGAAGATTCTATTTGAAGTTTGCGTGAATGAAATGGCCTGCATAACTAACTAGGATTCAGTCAGACTAGACTGAATAAAATTCAGTTAGGAGACTGTTTCCATCTAAGGGTCTAGTTCCCTTTTGCCAGAGGCAGCTCTTATTTTATTTTATATTTTTTAAAACCATTGCTGGTGATATGTATTTTCTGTTCCATTTGCTTCTGCCCCTTCTGCTTGTTACTGAACAGCTCTTTTCCCTTCTCGGGTCGAGCCTCGTCTCATGCCCCTTGTTATACAGTACGTCTTTCTGTTAAAGGTTTTTGATCCTGCTAAGCCTTTATTTGTAATTAGTAAGAGGTATTCTAACAGCTAGATATACTGTGATCCTTTGATTCTTAAGCATGTGGTTGCTTTTCAACCCTATTTCATCATAAAAGTGTTGGTTATCTGTATAGCATGATAATATGCAGGGTCCAAAACAACCTTGATTTGCTTGGTTTGTGTGATGGTTCTTGTGCCATTATTTCTTTTAAAATTCTGTTTCTTATAATTATGTGTTGTCAACTGACTGAAATTATGGGCATCATGTTAAAATTCTCCCAGGTTCTTAACTAATTTCACTTGCAATATCTGCAGTTGGTTTAACTTTTTCCTCTGAGGAGGTTTCTCGGTATAGCTTATGTTGCTTTCTAGTGTAAACGTCCTTCTGAAAGGTACTGACTAAAACATAGTCATTTTATGTTCAGACAAGTCATCTTCAAGATGCTTGTGCTGGAAATGTTGCAACTAATGATGGAACAACTATGCCCTCGGCAAGAGGAGCTAGATCAATCCCTCAGCAGGATGGGGTACATGACGATTATGATGATGTAAGATAATGTCAACAACTTCCCTTCTTACTTTCTTGTTTGTTTCCTCCAGCTTACAATTTTTCGGCTTCTTTCTCTTTCTAGTTGTTCCACTTCCAAGGAGTGAGCACTGAAGAGTACAATGCTCCTACTCCAGTTGAACATGGTATTTTCTGTGTAAACTTTGAGGCTGAATCCTTGCTTACCTTTTTTTATTGGTTTGACTTTATCCTGAGCTTGGATTCCCCCATCTCCAGTCGAGCTACAAGCTGCTACTCCTGCAGTCAGCACACCAAAACCATCCATAAATGACACTGCTGAGGATGAAGAACCCCCTTTGAATGAAGATGACGATGATGAGGAGGACATGGACGATCTGGAGCAAGGAGAGGAGGAGCCTGCTGCTCAGCATTTGGTTCTAGCACAGTTTGAGAAGGTATTTTTCTTCATCTTTAATCCAGTGCCTTATGATTCTCTGATCTGAATCTCGTACATTGCTAACTTGTTCGTTACTATATTAATGCAGGTGAGTAGAACGAAAAGCAGGTGGAAGTGTTCTCTCAAGGACGGCATCATGCGTTTGAATAATAGAGATATCCTTTTCAATAAGGTCAGTGTATTTCCTACAGTAGTAAAATGTAGTATGCACATGATTTATAGTAACTATGTGACAATACATATTAGGATTTAGGAACTTGGTCTGTGTGAGAATGTGCCGGTAACATTTTCTATAAAGTAGATGGTTCTCACTTACTGCATGAGTAAGATCTAACTGTGTAACTTCTGTTGCAGGCTAATGGGGAATTTGATTTTTGAAGCAATCTTTGGGCGAGGAGCCGTGAAGATTGTTTTCTCTTTTCACCGCCTTAGCAGCAGATTATGGTTTCTAAGATGTTGTTATATAACTTGCTGTTGTACTATTGATATCGCGAGCGATAGTTTGGTTCTACCAAATGGTTTGAGGGCTTGAGGCTGATGTATGGTAATTTTTCGCTGGAAATATCCTGGATTTGCTACATCTTTCGTATATTTATTTATTTATTTTCAATAGACATCATTGAGAGTGCATCCTTTTACCATCAGTTGCATTGCTTCGGAGTAGGCAGAGTTGATGTCCGGAATCTAATCTGGTGGTTGAGTTTTAGGGCAACTTCACTGTTCATCTAATGCGTGGTTAGATATATTTGCTGATTGCCGCCAATGCAGATGCAATTTCGGCAGCAGAAAGCCTGCCCCAGAAAGTCGGTTGTTGCAATTTCAGCTTCTCAGATATTGAGAATGCTAGGGAAGTTGAAGCTTGAAACTTCGCTGTTTTTATCAATTAGAGCATGGAGGAACATACATAGGTTGAGAATGCTACCCAATCATTCAACCAATTCATCCTTGTCTTGAATACGATCCAGCTGCTCTTTAGTGCGTTAAACATGCCTCAATTAAACAAACGAACGAACGAAGAGAACTCGATTTAAAGTGACCTAGGTCCAGATTAAAGTCGACGCGGTGTCCGATGATGATGTCATCGTCAGTGCTGGATGACGCCAGCCATCGTCTGCGAGCTTGTAGTTTCGAACTGTTCTCAACGATCTCCTTCATCTTTGTTGTTGTTGTTTTCAATATTCCACGGACCTGGAACAAGAGGAGCGGGGAGAGTAAAGGCATAGGTGTACATGCGTCTATTTCTCCCCAACCTGTCACGGCGTTACTCGTTCTCGGAGCAAACTGGAGCGAAGGCGGGGCTCATTTCCGCAACCTGCTAATGATCACTGGTTTCTTCATCATTCCTTGATCCTCCGTCGCTGTATTTTTGCGGTGAAGAAGAAGATGATGATGAAGACGGTGTTGATGGCGATTCTTCGCTCTGGCTAAAACTTGTGTTGTTGTTACAGATTTCCATTAACGCCATAGGAATCAAAACTTCTGCTCCCCCCCAAGGTGTTCGACGTATTGTTTCAGAGAAATATATCCAATTGATTAAATATGGAATTGAAGATAGGGAAGAAGGATTAGTTCCGGATTGAAGTTTTGGGTTACCGCAAGAGTGTGTGAATCAGCACAGAGGGTTCGACGCAATATAACTGTGTCGGAAATCTCAAAACACCTAACTAAGCATAGAGTAAACAGAACAGAATCGGTAATCACTCATCAGCAAACCGAAAACATGATAGAATTAGTATTATTCTTCTAGTTAACTATCTTAACTTTGCCATTTTGCACTTGATGTCTGCAGCATATCCTTAAAATTGGGTAATATGTATTGTCTCTTGAATTTGTATAAGTCAACCTATGAATACTCTATAAATTCTGCATATGGTAATATCGTTGTAATCTCTGCTCTGATTGAGATAGTAAGAGTATGTACTGTTAATAGGAAAGATAGTTCATTTCCATTTCATAGCCAAAGCAAGAGAAATTAGACCATTTTATGAAATTTAAATATGATCATCATGAAACTTCTAGCGCAGCTGCTGAAAATCTCTTTCGTTCGTTCGCGCAGCCGATAATTCAAGTTCCACGTGTTAGGAAATAACTATGCATGAGATCCAATGTCAATACCCCTCTTCTGTCCCTTGAATTTTGGAAGCCATAATTGATTGAGTGATGCACAACACATTCAAATCCATGAATTTATCTACAACGTTATATCATTAAACCATGACTTTCAAAATTCTCTTGAAAATCTGTGCTCAATAACTCCTTCCTACCTCCAATATAACTTACTCCACAAAAAATTAAGGAAAAAAAAAGCATTATTCACAGAATCAAACAAAAAAACAACAACAAAAAAGAATGAACCATAAACATATACTTCTTGGATCAATTTTCTATAAGAACAAGTGGATAACAGAAGCCTGCTAAGTTCAACCGTGAACGGGCTCTGGGCTTCGGGGCCCACTCACCAGATCATTCAGTTATGGACTATATCAATCCGGCGGTCTTGATCTCGCTACGTTGCACTCTAAACTAATCTCTACTATGTGGCCGTTAATTTCTCGCGCGCTCACTCCACAGGAAGCTCTATGGTTTCCTTTCAACACACTCCACAGAAACCACTCTGTTGCTGTTGCTGCTGTTCTTCTTCTTGTTTTTTGTGATTATGGAAAGAGTTTGTCGTTCTAGAAATTCGTTATTTAAGACATACAAACGATTGATTTCCCAACTCGTTGGGAATCAGTCAGTAGAAGATCTCTCTTACCGGTCTCTCTCTCTCTCGCTGTTCTTGATTCTGTTGTTTTAGTTCAAGAAATTACAGAGAGACGATGGCTGCATCTGTCTCAACAGTTGGAGCTGTTAACAGGGTTCCGGTAATTCAATAGCAGTTCTCTTTGCTGATGTTTTGGTCTTGAATGGTTTTGCATGATTACTATAGTGATTTCTTTGGTTGAGTAATGGGTAGTGGATCATTACCTTTAATCTGTTTGATGGAGTGTTTAAGAGTTTTTATAACCTTTTACATATCAATCTTAGACTAATTCCGAGTTGATCAAGAAGCAAAACCGTGGCGAATTCCTAGAGCATGTTTGGTCAAAAGATTGCTTACGGTTGCGATTTTGTGGTTTTTCTTTGAGATGCAGTTCATCACATTCATGTTAGATTTTAAAGGAGTTTTTCATTTTTTATATGCTAAAATTTGTTGACTTGTGTTGTAGTTGACCCTTCGCAGCAGCAGCAGCTCATCGGTCCAGAGCTCTGCCTTCTTTGGCGCAAGCTTGAAGAGAGTAAACACCATGAGCCTAAGACATGGCAAGGCCTCTAATGGCAACTTCAAGGTTTACGCCGCAGACCTCGATGAAACCAAGCAGACTGACGCAGACAGATGGGGCCACCTTGCCACTGATATCTCCGACGATCAGCAAGACATCACTAGAGGAAAGGGTTTGGTCGATACCCTCTTCCAAGCTCCCATGAATGATGGCACACACATACCTGTCTTGAGTTCTTATGAATACATCAGTCAGGGCCTTCGCACGTAAGTAGTACTCATCCAAGTACGCAATGTAAATTCAGAAGCAATCATTTCTTTAACAATTGCGATGACGAGAGTCTGATTTGGTAAATTTGTAGATACAACTTAGATAACACCATGGATGGTTTCTACATCGCGCCGGCTTTCATGGACAAGGTTGTTGTGCATATCACCAAGAACTTCATGACCTTGCCCAACATTAAGGTGACCATCATCACCTCATGCATGTTAGTTTTATGCAGGCAGGCAACTAGTTTTGAATCAGAACTTTTACATGTTGTTGATTGTTTTAGGTTCCTTTGATATTGGGTATTTGGGGAGGCAAGGGACAAGGAAAATCTTTCCAGTGCGAGCTTGTCTTCGCCAAGATGGGCATCAAGTGAGTTCACTGAAACATTCAGTTGAACTAGCTAGCTATTTGAACAATTCAATGTAATATAGAGCGAAAACCTTTAGCATATGATCTCCTTATATCTGACTGAATCTTGTGTGTAGCCCTATCATGATGAGCGCCGGTGAGTTGGAAAGTGGCAACGCTGGAGAGCCAGCCAAACTTATCAGGCAAAGATACCGTGAAGCTGCCGACATCATCAAGAAGGGCAAAATGTGTTGCCTCTTCATCAACGATCTTGACGCAGGTGCAGGACGTCTTGGTGGCACTACTCAATACACAGTCAACAACCAGATGGTGAACGCAACACTCATGAACATTGCCGACAACCCTACCAACGTCCAGCTTCCCGGAATGTACAACAAGCAGGAGAACCCCCGTGTCCCAATCATCGTCACTGGTAACGATTTCTCCACTCTTTACGCTCCCTTAATTCGCGACGGTCGTATGGAGAAGTTCTACTGGGCTCCGACTAGGGAGGACCGTATCGGTGTTTGCCAGGGCATTTTCAGGACCGACAATATTGCTAGGGAAGACATCGTCAAGCTTGTGGACTCCTTCCCAGGCCAATCTATTGGTAAGCTCATTGATCATATATGTTGCGTTCTCATCTATCAGATCAAGCTTTCAAATATGTTTTCGAATGTTCATTACCAGAGTTAGTGTTACTGATGCAAATATATAACGCAGACTTCTTTGGTGCACTGAGGGCAAGAGTGTACGACGACGAAGTGCGGAAGTGGATCGGAGAAGTAGGAGTGAGTACGGTCGGAAAGAAGCTAGTGAACTCGCTGGAAGGACCGCCGTCTTTCGAGCAGCCGAAGATGTCACTGGACAAGCTGATGGAGTACGGAAACATGCTTGTGAGGGAACAGGAGAACGTGAAGAGAGTTCAACTTGCAGACAAGTACTTGGCTGAAGCTGCACTCGGTGATGCAAATGACGATGCCATCAAGACTGGTTCATTCTATAGTTAAACACTATAAGCCTGTTCTTCAAGAAATATCTGCAACTTTTTTTCACCGCCAACTCTTCGTAATAGATTTGAATTGAAGCAGCTGCATAAGGCAGCTTGCTTTTTGGATCAAGAAGCAGTGGAGGAAAATGGAATTTGTATCCAAGTTCCGAAATTATTAAGGAAGAATTTCTCTTTTGCCAATTTCATACTATGATTCAACAAAACAGAAGTTCTTTTTTTGTATATGCATCAATCTAAAAATTTTTGGAGTTTATAAAATTTAATTTTTGCTAATGAAATTGATTCAACTGCTGCCACATCACAAGAGGTCTGTTGCACTCTGCACTGCACAGTGCAGCCTCGCAATTCGGTTCAGATTATTGGCCCTCTTTCTTTGACTATAAGGAGAAAGAGGACTTTTTTTGTGCGTCTTTGGAAAATATCTTATTAAGTGCATATTGTTTCATTCTTAGTTTATTTTTTAATTTAAAATTTTGATTTTTTAAAAATTTTTTTATCTTATTAAGTGCGTCTAATGAAAATTTTAATTAACAATTAGCTTAATTTATTTTCAATTATTAAGAAAATATAATAAATCAGTTCCAATTTATTTTTTTATGAAAATATATAAATATTAAATTTATTAGATACAACTTATAATAATTCATTTTTAGTAATTCAATTTGAATCACTTACTTCGTAATATAAAAAATTTACTCTTTAATATTTTTATAAAGAATTGTTCTGAAAACCAGTCTAAAAAGTTTGACATTTGAGTGGAATGCACCTACATAAAGTCAAGAGCTGAGCAAAGAAAATAACTTATAAGCATAAAATATTATGCTTTTTCACATACTATATTTTCTGCTAATGATTTTCCGGAAGAAATCAAAGTAGAGAATATATATTGCTTTGTTGACGATCGATATATGTATACTTTTTAATTTTATACAACTTGTTCTCACCTTTACGACTTCTTATAACAGTAGTGCTTAATTAAGGAAGTTAGCGTCACGTATCAATGAATTAATAATTAGATCACATTTGTAATTAAATTTTGAACAAATAAAAATAAAAAACTAATATTTTTAAAAATAGATTAAAAACAAAATTTAACTTTTATATTTTAAATATTTTTAAAAATGAGTAAAAAATTTAAATTAAAATATATTTAAAAATATACAAATTAAAAAATTAAAACTGAAATTATATATATAATTAATTTTTTTATATTTTTTATATAAATAAAATATATAAAATTTTTAGTTCTGATGAAAGAAATTAAAATTTCAAACGATTTAAACACATCCTAGATAGAAATCAGAAACCACCGCTATCAAGAATATATATTCTAAAAAAACAACAACAAAACTACAAAACGAGTCAATAAATGGCCCAAAGAAGACGCAACGATCCTTACTTCCTTCCTTATCTGAAAGAGACTGATCCAAAAGCTGCACCATGCATTTCCTTAAACCTAAAGTTGATTTGGATCAATTGTTGCTTCATAAACAAGATCATAAGCTGAATAAGAATCTGTGGTAATCTCAAATCAATCAAATTATTGATTATCACATGATTAGCTCATACGCCCTTATAGCAGCAAGCGATTGCATGTTTGAAGTTAGAAAATGTTTATTTAGTTCAGACCATGGATATGATGACCTGAGAATTCCTTGATTACTACAAATCCATCTGTTATTATGGCAGCTGATGCGCCTGGAGCACCAGCTAATTCTTATCTTTAGTTTTAATAATCACCTAATTTACTCTTAAATTTGAATAGCCAACAGTATAAAGCATCTGAAAAAACCAATACATATTTGAACTGCATATGCTTATTTATGAGCAGTAATCATGAGCTCCTTATATTGAATTGCATCAACCAACTACTAAGCGTTTGAAATTTCATTCCAAAAAAATATTTTTTTAATTATTTAAAAACTTATTTAAAAATTAAAAAATTTATAAAACAATTTTACATAGTAATTTTTTTAATATTTATTATTAATTTTTTTAAGATTAAAAAAATAACTAGCTTTAAAAGAAACAAAACGAAGAAAACAAAAAAATAAAATAAAATTAAACCATTAAATTAGTTTATAATTTGATTGTCTGCACTTTGACTGAAGTCACCCTCACCTTTATTCTCAATCTTCATTTAATAATAAGATCCAAACAAAAAGCTTAGCTGCCCTTCTTTCCCATCCCTCTCCACAAACACTCCATTTCATTTCATTCCGTTCCACTTCTTCTCAAAAAGAAACAGAAAGAAAAAAAGAAAGAACTTTCTGCAGCTCAAAATCTTTCTCTAATGTCTATCATCACTCTACTTGGTGTGGTAGTTGTTGCTCTTCTTCTTGTCTTCTCCGCTGCTGCCGCAACAGTGCAGTCTGTCGATGAGTTCATCTACACAGGCTTCGGACGATCAAACTCCAACGTGCCCAACATCAGCCTTAACGGTGTCGCAGAGATTCAAAGTTCCGGCATTCTTAAGCTTACTAACGAAACGAGCCGATTAATCGGTCGTGCTTTCTGGCCTAGCAAGCTCTCCTTCAAGAACAACAACGATGTAATGTCCTTTTCAACAGCTTTCGTTTTCGCCATTGTTCCAGAGTACCCAAAGCTTGGTGGACATGGCTTGGCCTTTGTTGTGTCGGGGTCGAAGAATCTGAACGGCTTGCCTAGCCAGTACTTGGGTCTTCTCAACGCCAGCGATGTGGGAAACTTCACAAACCATTTGTTCGCCGTTGAGTTTGATACCGTACAGGACTTTGAATTTGGGGACATCAACGATAACCATGTCGGCATCGACATAAACGATCTCGCTTCAAACTCCTCCGCTGCCGCTGCTGTCTTCTCGGACGATGGTTTGCGTAACCAGACAATCAATCTGAAGAGCGGGAACCGAATTCAGGCGTGGATCGATTACGACGGGATAAATAAGATCATCAACGTCACCTTGTCGGAGACCTCAATTAAGCCTGCGAAGCCGTTGATTTCATACCCGGTCGATTTATCTCCGATCTTGCACGACCAAATGTTCGTCGGGTTCTCTTCATCAACGGGTTTGTTAGCAAGCTCACACTACTTGTTCGGATGGAGCTTTAAAATGAACGGTGCTGCAAAATCTTTAGATCTTTCTTCACTGCCGTCGTTACCGCCGCCACCAGGAAAGAGGAACAGCACGCTGATTGTTGCAGTAACGTTATCGAGCGTGATTTTCGTTATCGCTTCTGTAGCTTCGGCGGCGTACTTGATCCACAAGATCAAGAACGCTGACGTGATCGAGCAGTGGGAACTCGAGTGTGGACCTCACAGGTTCTCCTATAAGGAACTCAAGAAGGCCACTCGCGGGTTCCGCGACAAAGAATTGCTCGGTTCCGGCGGGTTCGGAAAAGTTTACAGAGGAGTGTTACCTGGATCGAAAGCCGAGGTCGCCGTGAAACGCGTCTCACACGAATCACGGCAGGGGATACGCGAATTCGTAGCAGAAATCGCTAGCATCGGACGTTTACGTCACCGGAATCTAGTTCAGCTTCAAGGCTGGTGCCGTCGCCGCGCTGATCTATTACTCGTTTACGACTACATGCCTAACGGCAGTCTCGACCATCGGCTCTTCTCCGACAGCACCTCCGCTGCCGGCCAACCGCCGGAGCTGCTGACGTGGAGGCAACGCATGCACATTCTCCGAGGAGTTGCTTCCGCTTTACTTTACCTGCACGAAGGATGGGAGCATGTTGTGATCCACCGCGATGTGAAAGCAAGCAACGTTCTCCTGGACGCCGACATGAACGGACGGTTAGGAGACTTCGGTCTGGCTAAGCTATACGAACATGGATCGAATCCTAGCACTACCAGAGTGGTAGGCACGTTAGGTTATCTTGCTCCAGAGCTCACAAGAACAGGGAAGGCGACGACGCTCTCCGATGTCTACGCTTTCGGCGCCGTTGTTTTAGAAGTTGTCTGCGGAAGAAGGCCGATAGAACCCAAAGCAATGCCTGAAGAACTTGTCCTCATCGATTGGGTTTGGGAAAGATGGGCAACTGGTCGGTGGGATGACGTCATTGATAGCCGGCTCTGCGGCGATTTTGATCGCACAGAAGCAGAAGTTTCCGTCAGAGTTGGACTGATGTGTTCACACCCGGCTGCTGAAGCACGGCCGAGAATGAGAGAAGTTGTAAGGTACCTAGAAAACGCCGGAGCGGAGAAGCCGGAACTTCCTGCGACTCCGCCGTCGTATGATGGCAGGAGCGATGTGGGGTTCGATGATTATGTGCACTCTTATCCGTCTTCTTCCTTCGACAAAGTTGCAACGGTGCCTAATGGAGAAGTAACAGCGGAGCCGCCGCCTCCGACGGCTGTCATCGGCGGTGGGCTGTTCGGGTATTCGCCGCTATCGGTACAGTCACGCGAGCATGTGAGACCCACGTGACGTGGTAGTCTGTGTAAGTTCGTAGAGCGAGGCAGCTACCGGTTCCTCTGGCCCCGTTACTTTTGGCAAGAAAAAAAGAATAACAGTTTTTTTTTTTGTGGGGTTGTTTGTGTGAAAGAGGTTTGGATTCGATGCGAAAGACGCTACGATTAGTTGTCGGCCATGTTTTTAATGGTCTGGTCCATGTTTGTGTGCTCTCCCTCTTTCTTTTTGTCAACAAAATTGTCATTACTTTTTCTTCATAAGTGGAATTTCGTTTCCAAGAAAATAAAAATAAATGCTCAGCTATGTAAATAACTTTGTTGTTTGCAATTGCGTGCCAATTATTAACTATAAAAGCGAACTATTTAAAGGCACGCTTAGAATGACCAAAAAAACACTTTTCAAAAAGAATTCTTTTATCTTTCTAAACCTTTTCTAAAATTGAAGCCAAATTATAATACTACAGTGCGTTGGGTATTGTTATTGAAGCTTTTAAGTAATTATTATTGTTTTAAATAAAACAAATTTATCTTAAAAAAATTATATTTGTTCTGTTAGGAAAATATTATTCATAAACATTGCTGAATACTTATTAGTAGACATTTGAAAGAGTTTATTATTTTCTTTTCACTCAAATTTTTATTTTATATTTTCAAATAAGTTTCTAAAATATTTTATAAAATTTATTTTAATTTTCAAAATACAAAAAGTTTTTACATGATAAAATTTTATTACTAATTATTTTTCTGAAATAAAAGAATTCATTTTTCAAAATTTTGAAAATATTTTTAAAATTTGTATTTAATAAGTGTTTTTGAACATCTCCATGTAGTGAATCATCTATTCAGAATACTATTGATTTTGGGTGCCTTTGATTAAGCATTTTTTTGACGATTTTTTTTAATTTTTAATTTTATATATTTTATAAATATATAAAAAATTTATTTAAAATTTAAAAAATTCGAGGTAATAAAATTTTTTTTTATTTTTAGAAATAAAAAAATAAAACTTATATTTAAAAAAATAAAAATATTTATTATTTTAAAAAAATTCTATTTTATAAAAAATGCTAAACTCACACTTGTTTGCGGAGAAACGAAGCTGACGTATATTCAGTAAACAGAATATTGAAAGCTATGAAATTGTGCGCAGAAACTTGTCTACCAAGAACTTAGACCATCACATACACACATTGTCAAAATTTCGAGACTCATCAATTCATCATTAAGTTTAGACACTAATTAATTGTCTTATTTGACTCTAATTCTTGACCCAACATATTTGGAGCGTGTTTTACCCTCAACCTGTCCTATTAAAAAATTATTTTATATTATTAAAATAATATTATACAGAATTATTATTATAATAGTTTAAAAATAAATTATTTGTTAGAAAATTTTGAATTAGTTTTTTATTTTAAATGCTATATTTTAAGCAACCCCTTAATGGACAAAAGAAGATTGCACTTCGGTATTTTGGTCTATCAAGAAGCGGTTAGGGTCTTGCTACAAAAATACAGAAGAAGAAAAGGTTTTTACCTACACGTAGTGGTAAATTAGTAATTTTAGCAGATGAGAACGTCAGCGAACGGTGACGGTAACGCCGGGAGGCTGCATGCTAGCGATGGGCTCGACCAGTCATCGTAAGGCCCAACAGCAAGTCCCATTAGGAGCAAGTTTGGGCCGGTCCCTAACCAGATTCTGACGCATCTTCGTTTTCGAGTTGAAGATTTTTTAGGGTTTTTTTGCCGCCTGATTTCAAGCTCGAAAATCTCCATCAATGGTGGTTTGAGAACTTCTTATTACCTTTAAATTTTTTCTTCCATCTTCTCAATCAATCAATTCAAATGCCAGTTCGGGTGATCGACAGCTCGACACCTTCGCAAGTCACAGGTTCTTCTATTTCTGTCCAAAACTTGGTAGAAAAATTTGGTCTTTTCGTGGGTCAGCGATCATGTTTGATATAGATATTGAAGTTTTTTCTTTTTTTCGTTTTGGTTTCAGGGCAGGATTCTGTTTCTGATCATGCTTTATTACCACAAGCTTCTTCACTTTTGAGCCCAGGAAGGGTGAGTTTCATGTTACTGCAAGCATAACTTCTTTTTTATTTAGAACATTAGATTTTAGATGACTAGTAATTGTGGAACTTAGTTCAATAATTTCACATTATGATTATGATACTACCACTTAAATGTAGGCAAACGCGTAATTGAATAGCATTTTGTTTGTAGTACTTACTTGCTTAGTTAAATTGTCTCTCAGTGAATCACAAAACTCCGGTAGTTACTTTTAATTTCCTGAATTCAATGAGAAGCCTGATGACTTATGGTATGTCTCAGCTGGTGTGAATCTTCTGGTTAAGAAACAGGTTTTCTCCGGAACGCAAAATGTTTCAAGTTTGCATAAGGATGAGGCATGGAGAGTGAATGTCCGCATACAAGGTCGTGATCTTGATCATGGTTGTTTATGTGGTACTATGGAGGCACTGAATGTTCCTTTAGCTGACACACCTGTGAGTTGTTTGAATGTTGTGAATGCATTCTGGAAAATTAAGCTTCATTACTTGGACTTGGTATTTCATAATATGGTTATCATTGTTAAGCAATGCATATAAATACTTCAGGTAGTTACCTTCTGGGAGGGAGAAATTGTTGATATGAAGAACTACACCTTCTATACTGGAAAGTGGCAGGCAACGTATGGACCATACTTCTAGCATCTTTTCTTCATTTTTTGAACCATCAGTGCTTTAAGTACTTGTTTTACATCTCTACTAAGCGACTTAGGCTCGGCATATATTTCAGTTAAACTGAACGGATTAATATCTTTCATTTTCCAGACCAGAGGATGATATTCGACATTGGTCTAAGTTCCCATCTTTCTCACTGCTGCAGGTAAGATGAAATTGCTCTTGCAAATCAGAAAATGGCGACATAGTGCTCGCCTAACTAGATTCTTTTTCCTGTTCTATACAGAGACAGGTGGAAGCTGATGGTGGGAAATCTCTTGACTTAAGCAACTATCCGTACATATTTATGGTATAATTCACCAGAATCCTGATTATATTTAAATCATTCAGTGATGATGTTGTTGTTGCATTATCCTGAAATCATTATGTATCTGTTACAGAGGTGGAAGGAGCAATACTTTGTTAATGTTGGCACAGATTGTGGATTGACCATTGCTGGTTTCTATTATGTATGTTTTTCATATGCAGATGGCTCTATAAATGGCTTCTATTACGATCCAAACAGCAGGTAACCTAGCTTGATAGTTCTGCGGAATTTTCTTAGTGTATATTTACTTGATGCATATTCCATGTTCATCCTATTATAAAGTATTTTTTGTTATGCAACCTGCAGCCCTTTTCAGAAGCTGGAACTGAAGGCAACCAATGAAGGACGATCAGGCTTCACTTTTTCCTCATATCAGTTGCAGTGATTTACCTTTTCTTTACAAGCTATCAGAAACTTTTAGGCAAAAGCAATGTGCAAGTACGAAATTTGGAGCAATGTTTAAAAAAACACAAGGTTGTTCATATTATGTCAGGCTGCAACTATAACATTGCTTGTCCAGTGTATATTTCTTAGCGTGAATGAACTCTACTTACTATGTGATGCAGCCTGCTTGTAAACTGTAACAGTCGTTCTTGTTTTTATTGCTTCCAGGCTTTATAGGAGTGGTTTATGTAAGGCGCCTAATCTCTTTGGTATGCACTGCCTTATCAGATCTACCTCAAACTAAGGGCTCTTGTAGCAGGTGACTTGATAATATTCTGAAAACAGATCATTTTATAGCTTGTAGGCATGAAGTATGAAAGCTGCTAGCAGAATGCCAGAGCAAGAAATGGCCATGGTTCAAGTTCCTGGCTTTAAAATCAGGACAAATATCCAGTAGTTTGATCCTAATGCTTCAGTATGCACATTCTAAGTACAAGGTACACACAGGCGAAGTTTCCAAATTTTTTAGTGGAAGAAACAATAAAAAAGGAAATGAATTGCATTACCCATTATGAACTAATAAAGAACATGGTATCAAGATTTATTTACAATGACCAATATGAATGGACTCATTATAATACCACGTTGAACACGTCGATACTTAAATTCCATGGAAACTTCAAAATAAACTCTCCTCTCCAGGCCATCCTCTGGTGCGACTTATAAGCTGGGCTTTGCCCTGCAATAATACACAAACAGGCCCCATTTTCCAGAAATCTCCCGGTTCAAGCCCTTGTTATGCCTGTGCAGCTCCCATCTGCACAGAGGCATGCTTATATCTGAACAACATTCCTCTTGTGGTTCCAGATCTTTCATCAAGAAACATAACATCACACAAAACCAACCATGTCAGTATTGGTGGGTGGTCTTATAGGAGGCTCAGACCTACTTTTTTTATTACCATGTTTATCTTTGTCATCTCCTGTTTTTCTGACACACTTCAAATTCTCCAGAGAATTGCTGCCAGGTTTTAACACCTCAGCATTCTTCATATTGCTGCCAGAAACTCCAGCTGAGGGCATGCTGATTTCACAGCCTGCAACACCTAAGCTATGTCTGGAGTCATTACCAGCTTCACAGGCATCTGATTCAGGCCTGATGCTGGATTCAGCACTCTCAATCTTAGTCTCAGGCCCCTTTAGTCCACCGCTCATCTTGAAAAGGATTCTAGTGTCTGTGGCATGCCTTTCACTGGATTTAACTGAAACGCTAGGATCCCGGTCGGATTCTCCGAGACTCCTGGTAGGCCTGCCTCTTGGGCGTCGACCCCTACTTGAGTTATCACCAACTGAGTCTATGCAACCAGGCCTGGATAGAAACAAGTATAAACCAACAGTTGTACAAGATTAATAAGATAAACTTTAACAACTAGTGCGACGGCATTAAACCTTCTCAATGGTCCCTCAGGCGTTGCTTTGAGGGCAGAGTCAGATCTTTCTTTTATTCTCTTTCGTAAAGGCCTGGTTGTGAAGATCAGAGTACAAACATGTCAAAACCAATTACGGCTAATTATAATAGAGAACCTGAGAAAGCAGTGTTGAATCCAATTGAGAAATTACTACTGGAACAATACAAAAACATTAAGGAGGCCAAGACTACCTTAATTTAACAAGTACATTGCAAGCAACTGATGTTACTTAGCAATAAAATACTAGCAAAATAGTTGATGGCATTCTCCCTACTCCTTTCATAACAAGGCAAGAAAAACAGTGTCACCTTGGGTTATCAGATACTTTACAGAGTTGATACTTGATATCAGAAGCTTATTTCTTAAAACAAAATCACATTTAAGTGTCAGATGAAGTCATAAGGAAAATTTACTCTTCAGATGCTGAACCTGGGTCTGATATGCTCTTTTGTTGACCATTCTGGGAGAGATCAGCAAGTTAGTACAAGATTAAGAATGATTGACAAGCAAAAACAGAGCATTTTTAGAAAACGACACTGCTTCACCTCGATATATTTCCAGCGTTCCTCCTTCAGACGAAGTACTTCAACATCCCCATCATCATATATAATCTGAAAATAAGTATGGAACTTATGGATTATGAATCTATAAACATTAAGCAAATAATCTGAACCCAAAGACAATTCTTGCCACCTTATGCTTCTTTGTAACAGGGTAGTAGGCATCTACAAGACCAAGGTAGAACCTGTGTATATTATGAAGCAACCAGTAAGACACGAATCGCACATACATGTAACTGACCAAGTAATGAAAGATATAAGAAACGCAGGATATTACTCAGAACATGATAATATAAAGAAAAGTAGTTAACAAAGATATCCCCTTTTCAATTGACACATTTCCTTAAAACACATTAAAAGAACTTAAAGAAAAACTTTTAAAACACATACAACACAGCCAAAATCTGCATGTTTCATAAAACTATGTAATAGGAAACTGCCAAAACTAGAAACTCTCCAACAAACAGCTAAGTTAAAAATAAAGTAATAATAAGAATATCATCCCTAGAAGCAGGATGAAATCCTTAACCTAAGTCAATAAAGATGCCTGATACATTATAACAGACCATCTACTGTGACGATGCAAAAGAAGGTGGTTAAGGTACAGTGAATCTTAAGGGACCACCTTTTTTTGCATAATATCTACTAGAATGCATAGACTTAAGTTCACACAAGGTTGCACTTCATACACCTTCATAGATTGTCGAGGCATGGAAATCCGGAAATCATGCAGTAACAAGAAATTAGGAGTCCTTACTTTTCATCATCCGGCCACCATACTTCTATTCTGGAGCCAATAATCTTCTCATCTAACTCCTCCTCTGGATTTGGCATCTCTGGACTCTACATTAACATAAAATAATAAATTTGGGTCAACTAAGTAAAAAGACTTACGACATTGTATAGAAGGTAAGAATTCATCATACAGCAAATAACAAAAGGCATGACAAGTAGCAGATACTACAACAGTTAAATCTCTTGCCAATCAACTCTTCTAGAACAAAATATTCATTTGCAAATACTCCAACAAAAAAACCTTTACAGTCAGCTCTTCAGCTCCCTTTTTCACAGGTTCTAGCCTTTGACGTGCAGGTTGTCTCCTTCTAGGATGAGAAACATTGGCAAGGCTTGCGCTAATGCATTCATTAGGCTCAGTCTTTATTCTAACAGACACGGAATTTCTCAATGATGAGGACCCATTGTTCCCTGCTGATGTTGGTGTTGTGTCTGCAGCAGGAGTCGGTTCCTCAAAATGCATTCTTTTATCTTCCAGCTTTTCATAGTCCTGGACAATATCAAAATACAGAAATGCAGCAAGAACTACATATAGAAATATGGAATAACTGCCCTACCTTGTTCAGAAAACTCAATCTGCCTTTTTAACATGAATGTAATCAGATGAAAACTGAAAACATAATACAATGAAGAACCAATGGTCATTCATTCTGGAAATTCGTTGGTTATTACGGTCTAGCAGGTTCTTAAAACTAGATAACTATTTTCTTCTGGAAGATTGAAAGTAGATGGTAAATGATAAAGCCTCTGAGCATTCGATAGCTAAGATGCAAATGCAGAATGTAACAGACCAGTATAGCTACAGGTGTTCTGCATGCAACAACATGGGCATGAAAGGATCTAAACATCAATTTACAACTGTTGTTTTATGTAGTTAGAAGAATAGCACACCGCACGTACATCCAAGAGATTCAGTTCAGATTGCTGAGAACCATCAGTCTCTTCCTGGCATATCGAAGCAACTATCTCACTGTATTCTCTGTATGAAGCATCAGGGGACTCAAAAAACCTTTCCAAGTAAGGTTTTAGCTTCTTGGAACAGTTTTGAAGTACTTTCTCTCCTAGATTGCGTGCGACAGAGATATCATCCTGCACACATGCACCAGTCAGATTCCTTAAACAGCAAAGCAGAAAATTTCGACAGAAAGACCATATGAAACGTTTTTACCTCGCTATCCTTTCTGATGCTGTCTAAGAGACATCTGAGAAGATCCAAAGATATATCATCACTTTCTTTAATTAAAAGGGTCATGATAGACTCCATGCAATGGAAAACTTTCTCATAATTATCTGACCTGAAAGTGTTTAATACACAGAAGATATAGCTTATGAGCGTAAATTACATGTAGTAAGAAAGTAGAAAGTAGTGCAGCATTCAAAGGTAAAATCTACATTGACACAGAGGTCATTGACTGAGATCGACAGGGAAAGTAAAGTAGCTTTTTGGCCATCAGTTGACTTTCTTTATAAGTTCCCTCCATTACCATCCAATTTCCAAATCATATTCGGTTCCATAAAAGCCTATGGCACTGTTGCAGTCCATGTATTGTTTTAAAATTTTAAGACAGCATACTTCAGAAACAGAAACTAACAAGAAAATTATGCCATGTAAGATAAGTGGTGGCTAAATCGTAAACATAGACAGTTCAGAAATTCAATGCTAGCAGAAAAGGCATCATACTAGAAAATTCATTGATGACCACATTCAATAAAGGTAGGCGCAATTAAACCAGCCATGGACAACCATATTAGAGCTTGCATCTGATCATCTTGATTGCTATCATTAAAATGATATAAAGTGACAGGCTGAGATGAGAGCCTGCATTTACCAGCAGAACAAAACACGGGATTTTGATTTAAAAAAATGTGACGTATGCTCTCAAAACTACTGGCAAGAGATATATAAACATCAGAAACAGGAAATAGAAAAATGTTAAGGTGCGGCCATTGTTAGTCATGCAACACCTTATAGCCTTCAGGAAATCAGAGAACATTTCCAGAATCAGATCATCGAAGTCCATGTCCAGCATTACAACACATGCTTGGATACTTGAAAGGCCTTCGAGAATTGTGATTCTTTTATAATACAGATGACTACAAATGTCACCCAGATCTTTCAAAACCCTAACAATCAATGTGAAGATTTCCTGGAAGAGAAAATATAGATGCAAGGAAGTGAGCAACAAACAAGGAAAGAAAATTAAAGAAATACAACAAGCGGGAGAAAAACCTTCATTAGATCGTTGCTGTATGGAGCATCTGGTGCTGTTATTCTAATGAGCTCATTGATGCAAGATGCAACGGCAACTTTCACATCCATGTCCTCATGCCTTAAGAGCTCTTCACTTGTTAGAGCCTTCATTAGAGGATGAAGAGAAATTGACATCGACTGTGATGGTGACTGGCCAATCCTCGTTAATACACTTTCAGCTTGCTGGAAATTTACAGAAGACGCAATATTATACATATCACACACAACAGTGTAGAGCTAGACACATATTTCATAAGACAAGAATCAACTTCCAAGCATCCTGTTGCTGGTCATGGTTACATATGGTTTATAAAATATCTGTAATGCTCTTTGAAGTTGTTCTTCAGATTCACGTTTAAGAACTAGTTCTAAACAAATTTAGTACAAATGAAGGTCTTCTTCATAGTGTTCCATAGTAACCAACTTCATGAGTTATCTTCATCCAATTGTGCTATCTTATTTCACTTTATGTCCAGTTTAGACAGTAAAATCAACATAGTTTTGGAACATAACCTACTTTGTGATGATTTCTTACTCACGTTAAGCCATCTCCTTCAAAAATATTGTATAAAAACTTTTATATTTATTCATAGGTTTCTATCATTGCCTTGGTGGCATACTAGTCACCAGTAACCAAGTTCCCCAGCAGATTCAATTTCTACATCAAAATCGTGCAATCATTTCCATTTCTCATAGTAACCCTAAGGGTAGATTGCTGCCTAAAGATCAAGATAGAAGATTATTGGCATCATAGAGAAACCTGCCGTCAAAGGATATTCTTTTCAGCCCCTATCCTTTTCTACCATGGTGTAACCTAGAAATGCGAAATCACATATCAAAAGAAAAAGTATTCCCCAATGTTTTGGTCTATCCCATATATGGTCGCCGATTGACCATCCACTACACCTTACATCACACTTACATAGCAACCACACCAATTCCCAAATACCAATTCCAATGCGAGACAGGGAAATTCGTCCATATTCAACCAGCATTATCACAAGTATGACAACAACATGCAAATTTACACGAATTCTTAAGCTAAAATCAACAACAAGAAACAGAAATAAACATCTAAACACCAAATACAAAAAAAAAATCTATAATCAACGAAATATGATATAACGAAACAAAACTCTCACCTCGAGAATCAGCGTCAGCTCATTTACATCCGTCACAGCCTCAGACAACTGCTGTCCAACCTCCATAACTTCCCCCTCGAGCTCATTACCTTGTCCTACCATTAACCCTAAAACAAAGCAAACCAGAAAACAAGTTCATTACCGCTTCAAACAAAATAAGAAAAAACAACAACAACCACACGCGTACCGGGACAAAGAAGATAAACAAACAATCAAGCCACAAACAGTCTACAGAAATCAAAATAAATCAAGCTTCAGGAATTAAAGTTTCCGGAAGATTTTATTTCAATTCGGTCGAGAAATTGTGCAAAATGCTTTCGGGAATATGTGAATTGTTCGAGGGAGAGAGTGCGCGAGAAAGAGAGAAAACGTACTCGAATCTAAGAGATGGTGGGAACTGAAACAGGATTCCGGCCCTTTTATAGAGTCCGGCCCAGGGACTTCAAAACCCCGCTCATTTTGTAAGGCCATTTTCATAAATAGGCGTCACACCAGCAAAACCTGGCCCTTTTGGACCATGCTGGAAATTAGTAATTGACCAATATACCCTTTAATCGTTACATGATTTTTAATTAATAGCTGTTGAAAACGAGTGCATAAAAGGGGATGTTTAGGATACCTCTAAGCGAAGGTTTGAAAATGATTATGAAAAGAAATTTTCTAAATTATATTTAAAAAGATTTTTTTAAAAGATAATTTTTATAAAAATAAAAATAAAAAAAAATTTATTTCAGAATTTTTTTATTTTTATCTAATTTTAATAAATTCTATAATATTAAATTTATTAAATATTTAAAATAAAAATAGAGTTCGTTTTTTATATTCATTTTTGACAAGTGATCCTTCTAGGCCGCTGCTGGGTCTCACAGCGGACGGGCTTTCTCATGGCCATCTAAACACCCAACAACGTTTAAATTAACAACCAGCTACAATATTGAAACTTTCTTCATCTTCACTGAAAGACAAATAGCAGATGATCGTTGTCATCATGGTAATACACACACTTTGCAGTAGTTCTTACACAAAACTAACTAGCATATCATACATGTAGGAGCTTCACTACTCGATCATTATCTTGGTTTGGCTCCCTTGTTGCTTTAAGTGAAGGGACAAATCTTCAGAAAGCTCACTTTGTTACCAAAGTTTTGATGCAAATCTGTAGAGGTTCTCACCCCATAGTATATGTTGGAGATGGTAGATTGATGACAGTGCTCTTCACCTTCGTCATCATGTTTATACTGTTAGTGATACCCTGAGAACCGATGCCGCTGTCCTTTAAACCCTACAATGTGACATTGGCATTTAGTCTACGTATGTCCTGCTGAGTCCGACAACCACTTCTATTTTCTTTTTACTCAGACTGACGAGCGATTCAGTTTGTCAAGTATGGGAAAAAAATTTCGGTATGGATGTTAAACAGAACAACGTTACCTGGAAGGGGAAATGGTCCGGTCCACGTGCCGGTGCAGAATTTATTTGAATGGTTCCAGTCTCCATTGCATCACTTATCATGATCGCTTTATTAATATCTCTTGTGAAAACACAACCCTGTGATACATTCCAGATAGTTATAAGTTATCCCAGTCCTTTTGGAGAATTTTTTCTGATAAATGCATCACTAGTTTCAAAATTCCGTTGAACAAAGATTGAACATTATTCCTAAGAACTAAACATTTCTAATATTCATAATTCAGTATCTATAATACTTTTCTCCCTTTAGAACATAGCGACGTTTGCAATGCCAATGAAAGCTACAAACACGATTACTTACCTGCAGACCCAATGAGCTAGCATTGCAATGATGGATGCCTTCCTCCACAGACCTGATCCTGATCACTGGCAAGACTGGTCCAAAGGGTTCTTCCCAAGCAATGCGCATATCAGGTCGAACATGATCCAATAGCAGTGGCCATATTAGATTTCCTTCCCTCCTATATTCTTGGCAAAATGTTGCTCCCTTTTCCTTCGCATCCATAACCAGTCCTTCAATGAAGTTTGCAGATGATTCTGTCACAACTGGAGTAATATCACAGTCATCCTCAGGTGACCCAACAGTCAATTTAGCCAATTTTGCGTTGACCTTCTCCACGACAATGTCAGCTACAGACTCCATGATCAAGACGACCTTAACGGCTGTGCATCTCTGACCACTGTTGTGAACAAAAGTTTTCAAATACAAGTGAACCAAATTTCTAGCTCTATGATAAGAACGCAATCTGGCAGTACCAAAAACATCACGATGCATACGCTAGAACTTAGTTACCTATATGAGAAACCTCCTTTCACTATGTTCGCAACAACTAAATCCAGATCAGCATCTTCAAGCACAATGCATACATCCTTCCCTCCCAGTTCCATCTGAAGAGGGATCATACCAGCCTTCTTGGAGATGGCAATGCCAGTGTCACCACCAGTGAAGCTGTACATTGCGTGGAAAAACTATTATAGCAAAACATAATAAACAAAAGACGTGAACTCATGACGCTAAGAAAGGATTCTTCTGAAGAAAAAAGAAACAAGAAGATGATGATAAAAAGAACAAAGATATCTTGTACAGCCACAATCCATGAAACATAAATTGTCTTACCTTATACAATTAACACCAGGATGCATAGTAAGAAAATCACCAATTTCAGAGCCTTTGCCTGTCACAGCAGTGATCAAACCTTTTGGGAAACCGGCTAGGTGGAAGCAGTGCACCATGTGCAGAGCAGCCCCTGCTCCCTGTAAAAGTATCAAGTAATGAATCACCAACACGTAATAGGTAAGAAACGCCATGATAGCTAGCCATAGAACAGAATTGCCTACATGTCTTACAAGGAGTTACCTGAGTTGGAGGCTTGAGAACAACTGCATTGCCAGCAATCAAAGCAGGGGCAACTTTAGAGACAGCCAGGTTGATTGGATAATTGAATGGTGGGATTGCTAAGACAACTCCAAGAGGAATCTAAAAGGAGTGCCCCATGTCATTTTTTAAAAAAGAAAAAGAAAAAGAATAAGTAAATAGCATACCTTAGATTAGAAACAACCCCCATATCTTTAAGCTCGTTCTTTTTCTAGTCCATGTTAGAAGAATTTTCATTCTATTGAAGTTTTAAGGGCTAATAACATCACAATGCAAATCAATGCGTGAACAGTTTCAGTAGCCCAGCATGGGCATTTAACTGTGAACCCTTGAGAGACAGATGTACTACCATACACATGGAAAAGCAAAAGCTATTGGGATAAGAATAATCATAAGAATAAGCACCTTAGAAGATAAGCAATACTTGGTTCGCTCATTGCCAGGGAAGCTGTCAGAAACCAAGAACTTCCCCTCACCCAGTATCCGAACCCCTTCTTCTGCAGTATAGGATATCAGATCTGCAGATCTCACCACCTATGATCCAAGACAAGATAAGCATCTAAACATCCATTTCAATTTGAACAGTACAGCATAGCAGCCGAGATTTTCTAGTATAAATATCAATGGGATCCTAATTAGGTCACCTCAGTTATTGAATCCTTTGCAGGCTTGGCAATCTCCTTGACAAGGCATTCTGCTATGGCTGCCTTATGCTCCCTGAATAGTGCTGCAGCCTTGTGGAGAAGCTCTGCCCTCTTCCACAATGGTGTTCTTGCCCATGCCTTTTGCGCAACCTTCGTTCCATCAATCGCCTTGCTTACCTCCTCTTGTGTACAAGCTGAACCCGTTGCAGTACTATTTCAGTATCCATAGCAATCACAACATACTCTTCTCATAAAATTTTCCAAAATTTCTTAACTTTTAACATCAGTCGTCATAATATATTATGATTGAAACAAGTTGGTTTCTCTTGTCTTGAAAGGTTGAATATTAAGCCATTTTTCTCCTTTATTACAACAAAATCAGATATTCAAAAAAAAAAAAAAAAAACAAGTTGATCTTATTAAAAATCAGAACTTTATAAAGCAGATGATTATACTATAAAATAAAACTAACAAATTACAAGTTATATCATGAAAAGCAGCCATCTCCGCAATATGTTGACTTCAAAATAACAAACGACTCAATCCGATTCTCTACCTACCAACGACAACAAAAAAAAAAAAACAATTTTATCAAATGGGTTTGTTTGTTGATCTGAAATTTTAATCAGCTACCTTGAACTTTGTATTGGGCTTTCCGTGAAGTTGGGTTGATGATAGGAACTGACTTTCCAGAACTGGACTTTCTCCATTCTCCATCAACAAAATACTTGAAAACACCATCATCACCGTTAACGATCTCCTCGAACACTCCCTTCCCCGCCATCTCTTTGTTGATCTTCTTATTCCGTTAAGCTGCTGCTGTTGATCAGAAACTGCAAGAGAAGATCTGAAAAAGTTGAAAATGAACAGAGGAACACTTCGCTGGAGTGTGATAACTGAATTCTCTCGATCGAGTTTGACCAGTATTTATAGAGCTTTTCCACAACCCACTGTTTGTTTTGGAATCTTCTCAGAATCTTAAATTTTAAAATGAAATATTGTTAGTAGTTATATTTGAAGGGTTAATAATATAAAATGCTTAAATTTGAAGCCACATAATAATACTGATGGTTTGTTTTGGTTATTAAGTAGCAGCTGGGGACTAACTACCGAACGATGAAAAACCTTTAGTTGGCATATGCATGTTGTGGTCCATATAACATTAAGCGTAAAACTTAAGCTTAATTACGCAATCCAATAACCATGAATTTTGCTGTACTTTTCATTTCCTATGATATAATGATTAGCATTCTCATAGTTTTGAGATTAAACTAAATTAAAATTTTAGCACCAAACATTAACATAAACACGTGTGTATTATGCTGCAAATGCTCCTGTAGAATTATTACACTAAGCCCATAAAAAGACTAATTAGTTTGTAGACTTTCGGGGCTATAACTAAAATAAGTCCATTTAAAAGCCTGATTATCTATTGGGCTTTGATTCGGCCCACGCTTTTCTCTAAGTCAAAATTTGCCGTTTTCTTTGCTCTGCATCACCAATGAAATTATGCCACGCTCTCTTAGAGCTACTATTACAAAATCTGCTTCGTGTTATGTCATGAACCACGTCCATTAAGAAAAAAAAAAGTCGCTCTAAATTTCCAGTAAAGAAAAAACAAACAAAAAATTAAATCGAAGAAGAAGAACGAAACGTGCAAATCGATTCGATCGATCTCGGTTTGGAAATAGATCGCCGGAATCTGTCACCGTGGCGCCACAAAACAATCTTCACAATCGCCGGAGAAACCAAACAACTCCACATCCATCTTCTGCTGAATCTACTAATAAACGAGAGAAGAGATCTCAGCCGTTGGACCAATATCGGCTCCCTTTCTGGCAAGAGAACTGGTTTCTGGGGTTGCTCTCTCTGATGGCGATCACTTGCTTCGTTATCTCTGTCATTCTTCTGCTAGGGTTCGATTTCTATCAGGGATCTGTGGGACCCACCCACGCAGCTACTCCTGCCAAAGCCGAAGGCGTCGAGGTCAGTTAGTTCACCTGTTCTTTTTCTTTCCAATTTTTTGGTGGAAAAAGTTGGGATATTTAGGATTTGGGTTCGGTTTATCACCGAAATTTCTTGGGTTTTAAATGGGAATTAGATGAGGATTTTGTAGATTTATATACTGTAAGATGAATTGCGCTTTTAAAAATTGGAATTAGGAATAATTTCAGTATTTAATTTAAAGAATTCTCTGAATCTTTTTGGTACTCACCTTTTTACTTTTATATTGATGAAATTTTGGTGCAGATAACATATGGCTCGGTGATTAAGCTGATGCATGAGAGAACCAAGTTTAGACTGCATTCGCATGACGTGCCTTACGGATCGGGCAGTGGGCAGCAGTCGGTCACTGGATTTCCAAATGTTGATGATTCCAATAGCTACTGGGTATGATATTGCATTCTTATTGTGTTCAGTGCATATATTGGATTAGGCATAAGAATTTGGAGACATGATGGTAACTGTGTGGACTATGTGGATATAAGGAGTATTAAATTGTAGCCTGTAGTCACTAGAAAGAAGGTCTGCTGAGAGCTCTGTGAATGCAGAAGATTGCCATATCTTTGAACAGCTATAGGAATCTAGGAATTTTACTTGCAAAATGACAACTTTCTTGTTCTTAAAATTCTCCCCTGCTTCATATTCTCTAGAATGTTTGTTGTTTTGCTATACTTGTGGATTTTCCTAGTATCAAGCTGATCACATATCTCAGGGGCTTGTTGTTCTGTTACGAAATCATGCAATTCTGGTTGTTACAATGTATTACCAGTGCGGTATGTCTAGAACTCTACCTATATCTTTATGCTTGTGCAGATTGTGAAGCCTGTGAAAGATTCTTCAGCCAAACAAGGTGATGCCATCAAAAGTGGGAATATCATTAGGTTACAACACATGAGAACTAGTAAGTGGCTGCACAGCCACTTGCATGCTTCCCCCATTACTGGAAACCTGGAGGTCTGTAACATTTTTCAATTTTCTGAGTTTGAATACTGCTAGTTCTGGAGTAGCATCATTAAACCAGTAAGTTTGCTTTGTTTTTATGGATGTGAACTCATGAATATCAGCGCTGTGAAGTTAGGACTTAAAGATGCTGTAGAACATTAAACTAGTAAGTCTCGTAGCATCTAACTATTACTCTGGTATAATGTCATCGTATAGGCTAGCTGATGCGTTATGCTTAGGTCATCATATGAATCACCTGTTTGTTGCTGTCTACATTGGGAATTCTGCCATAAGTAACTGAATTCTTCATGAAATTTCATGTTATCTGCGATCCATTCTATTTAATCTTTTTTTTGCCCTTTTTGGGGTTCTAATCTTGTATTGCTCATTAAATGGAAATTATTTGCTAGCACTATTAAATGTTTTTTGGAGCTACCAAATGATGTAGAATTAATAAGGAGAAGAATAACTAAATGTTACCTAGTCAGCATCCCGTGCTTAAAAGGGCATGTAATTGATGTGGCTTACTATGCACCTCATATTTAGGTATGCTAAGGATTTGTTGAGAATTAACAGATGCTTTTAACATATTTCATCTCCTACATCTCTTTGTTTGTCTATACACTTGGAAGTCATATTGAGCTAATTTTTCAATGGTGATGGAATATTGCTCTTAACAATTCCAACTCTTCTTTTTAAAGGTTAGTTGCTTTGGCAGTGATGGCGAGTCAGATACTGGGGACTATTGGAGGCTAGAGATTGAGGGAAATGGAAAAACTTGGAAGCAAGACCAAAGAGTAAGACTGCAGCATGTTGATACCGGAGGTTACTTGCACAGTCATGATAAGAAGTACCAGCGGATAGCTGGAGGCCAGCAAGAGGTATCATATAACTCCTGAACTATCATATGATTAGCTTAGTATGGATACCTCATTTTCCTATATTCTTACTCTTTTGATTTTCCATAAAAAGTTCAGATCTTTAATCTATTAAAGGAGTAAACAACTAAAAGCTTAAATTATAACAAGAACTTACCAAATGTCTAGTTGCTTGGTTTGTAGCATATAACAAGACGACATCAGGGTGAATTCCCTTGCAGGGGACATTAATCATTCCCTTGTGATTTCCTGGAATAAATATTTAGTCTTACCATTGTTTGCTGTTCTTGCAGGTCTGTGGAGTTCGAGAGAAGCGGGCGGATAATGTTTGGCAAGCTGCAGAGGGTGTGTATCTTCCTGTTAACAAGAACTAACCGTAGCTTCATTGAAGTCATAAATGTGATAATCATTTTCTTAATAGAACTCATACAACTCTCGTTGCTAACTAGGATCTTCAATCAAGATATGAACCCAGCCTGTGTTCTTGGCATTGCCCCATGCGGCCTGTGTTGTTGTTATGGTGTAGTTTTTCTTTTATGCACAGTTTTATACAAGACTTTTTCTTTATGTGAAGTGCATTTTGCTTGAAGCATTGGCTTCCGGAGGTGTGATATCTACAAAATCCTCTATTCTGCTGTGTACAACAATCTACTATTCACTAGCCCAGGTAAACAGAGGGTAAGTATTGTGATTCTGAGCCAGAGGATACAGATTTCATGTACGGATAGTAATATCATTTACACTGTTACGAAAACCTCTTCATATAGTGTAGAGGAAACGGACAACCAAAAAATGAAGATAGAAAACCTCCCAATTTTAACATCTACAGTTATAGATACTCAGAAGGGTATCTCATTTAAACTGTTATGTACATAAGATAGCCTACATTTACAAGCACCAAAATGCAAAAACTCTAATCATTAGCCACCAAAGCTTCAAAAGCGGGAGCCTTATCTGCTTTCCTAATGACTACTTTGTTTTTAACGGACATATCAGCGTCCACAATGACCGAGTCCTCTTCGTTGAATTCTCCTCTCAGCACCCCTAGAGCTATTTCATTCTCCACCATCTGCTGAATGATCCTTTTAACGGGGCGAGCTCCAAAGTTGGGATCAAACCCCAGAGTTCCGAGAACTTCAAGGGCTTCCCTTGTGTAATGGAGATCTATTTTCTTCTGTTTGAGCCTGTCTTTCACACGGTTCAACTGCAGTACAAGCACATCTATGGTCAAAATCACAATCCAAAATATTCGGTTGAAAAGCATTTAGAGCTTCAATAGCAAGGATGACCTGCAGTCTTTGACTGGTAAGCACTAAACATTTAACTAAAAGGAACTACACTCAAGGAAGCAGTAAGCCCAAGTATAAACATTTCTATGCATGATGCCCATCACTAAAGAATCCGTAGGCGAAATGTCATAAAGTATGAGGTAAATTAGAACTAGAATAGCAAAGTTATAGTTCTGGCTCACCTGCAGCTCCACAATGCGACTGATTTCTTTTGAATCAAGTGGCTGGAAAACAATATACTCATCAATCCTGTTCATGAACTCAGGGCGAAAAGTTTGCCTGGCTAACTCCACTACTTGCCTCTTCATCAACTCATAGATTGCTTCTTTTGTGTCTTGTGTGTTTTGAAGTGTATCAAGGATAAAGTGCGAACCTATGTTTGATGTCATTATAATAACACAATTCGTAAAGCTGACTGTCCTTCCCTGGGCATCAGTAATTCTACCATCATCCAGTAGTTGCAATAGAATGTTAAACACATCCTGGTGTGCCTTCTCAATTTCATCAAAGAGAACCACAGAGTAAGGCCGTCTACGCACTGCTTCAGTCAGCTGACCTCCTTCCTCATAACCAACATAACCAGGCGGTGCACCTACTAAACGGGAGACCGCATGCTTTTCCATATACTCACTCATGTCTATTCTCACGAGAGCATTCTCAGTGTTGAAAAGGAACGCAGCAAGTGCTTTTGCAAGCTCTGTTTTACCAACTCCTGTGGGTCCCATGAACATGAAACTTGCGATTGGTCGGTTAGGATCAGAAAGCCCTGCCCTAGAACGACGGATTGCATCAGCCACTGATTTAACTGCAACATCCTGACCTACCACCCTACGATGGAGAACTTCTTCTAATAAAACTAGCTTCTCCCTCTCTGACTGCTGAAGATTTGAGACAGGAATTCCAGTCCACTTGCTTACAATCTCGGCGATATCAAGTTCTGTAACCTCTTCCCTAAGCATAGATGTTCCGGACTCACGATACTGCACAAGCTTCCTCTCAGCCTCTTCAAGTTGTCTCTGTAGAGACATTAGTGTTCCATACTTGAGCTCAGCAGCGCGATTCAGGTCATAATCACGCTCAGCAGCTTCCATCTCCACGTTAACTCTATCAATCTGTCAAGAGGCAAAACATGAATTAAATGAGACTTCAAAAGTAAGCAGAAGGTGACTATCTCCAACTATTCTCCAGAAGCAAATACACAACACCAACGCAAAGAGAGACATGAATCTCAACTCCTAGTAATTCTATGCAGATATCTCCAATGATAAAAAGAGGTCACATAGTGTTCATACAAGAACAAAGACCCACCTCTTCCTTGATCGACCGTATGCGAGTCATTAGGCTCTTCTCCTTCTCCCAATGTTCTGAAAAATCTTTCTGCTTTTGCTTAAGTGCTGCAAGATCAAATTCTAGCTTGCTCAGCCTTTCTTTAGATGCTTTATCAGTATCATTCTTCAAGGAAAGCTTCTCCATCTCTAACTTCATGATTGCTCGATCAACTTCATCCAGTTCAGTTGGTTTTGATGTTATTTCCATCTTCAGCTTTGCAGCAGCTTCATCTACAAGATCAATGGCTGAAGGCAACAATGGGAAAATGCATGTAAAATCAGTATATTTAAGTCTTCAACGTATTCCAAAAAGTAAAGATTGGACATTGCAAACATAAGCACCTTTATCTGGAAGGAAACGATCAGAAATAAATCTGTCAGAAAGGACAGCAGCAGATACAAGAGCGCTATCTGATATCTTAACACCATGATGCAACTCATAGCGTTCACGCAATCCTCGCAGTATAGAAATGGTGTCCTCAACAGATGGCTGGGCACAATATACCTGCTGAAATCTACGTTCTAGAGCAGGATCCTTTTCAATGTATTTTCTGTATTCATTCAAAGTGGTAGCCCCAATGCATCGAAGCTCTCCTCGACCAAGCATAGGTTTTAACAAGTTGCCAGCATCCATTGATCCGCTTGTAGCTCCTAAGTAAATTTGTTAAGACTTGAGAGAGAGAAATAATTCAAAAGACAAGTATCAACCAGAATTGGAGAATGACCACATACCAGCACCAACAACAGTGTGTATTTCATCAATGAATAAGACAATTTGTCCATTTGAAGCAGTAACTTCTTTTAAAACGGCCTTCAATCTTTCCTCAAAATCTCCACGAAACTTAGCTCCAGCAACAAGTGCACCCATATCCAACGAGATTAGCTGCACCGACAGGAAGACAGGTATGATAGAAGCATAGATGTATTGGAAAAGACACAAAGCAGACATATTTGTGTAAATTGCACATAATCTCAAAGAATGAATATTCAAGCAACCTTCCTATTCATTAAAGTCTCCGGAACATCGCCTCTCACAATTCGTTGAGCCAATCTGAAAAGTAATAAAGTTCAAACCAGATGGGTGAGCAGTTCAAAATGCATTATGATTACATCATCAAATAATACCAGAGAAGTAACATGAGGAGAAGGAATTAATATGGAAGCTGAAACTATGATCATATATGAAAAGTCAAAGGGACTCTCATGATCAAATTTAAAACTCTTACAAGCAAACCACCATCACAACTCAAAGACAAGTAAAAGAGAGAGAGAGAGAGAGAGAGAGAGAGAGAGAGAGAGAGAGGTGAGGATCTCCTACCAATTTCATGGTGAAAGAGAGAGAAGAAAGGGGATTGCAAAACTATACCCTTCAGCTATAGCAGTCTTTCCAACACCAGGTTCCCCAATGATTACAGGATTATTCTTTGTTCTCCTACTTAATATCTGGATACACCTTCTTATTTCATCATCACGACCTATAACAGGATCCAGTTTGCCACGCCTAGCCAGTTCTGTCAAGTCATTGCCATACTTTTCTAGGGCTTGGTACTTCCCTTCGGGATCTAAAACATAAAGTTTTAGTTAATATAAGCCATAAGAAGATTTAAGGCATACTTTTATTGTACAATATGACTAAGAGAGAGAATATAATATACGATTGTCACAATTCATTAAGCAGCTAAAAAAAATCATGCAACATACTCTGGTCAGTGACTCTCTGATTTCCACGTACAGCCAATACAGCATCCTTTAACTCCTTTTCAGAAATTTGGAGATTCTTAAGTAACTGTTGCCCAAATCTCTCATCTGAAGAAAACGCCAGTAGAAGGTGCTCAACTGACAAAAAATCGTCACCGAACTCTTTCTTGTATTTTCTGGCATTGTTCACAAGATTGACAAGGCTCTTTCCTGTTAAAGGCCCACTAGTTTCTCCAGAAATCTGATGAAGCAATAACATTAATAAGTTCCGCATTTTACCCCATATTTTCAATTTGAATTGAATCAAGCAATAATAACCTTGGGCTGTGACGAGATAAATTGGTCAGTTGACTGCAGCACAGTCGTGTTGTCAATACCAGCCTTCGTGAATATTCTTCGAGCCAAACCATCTCTCTGCTCCAACAGGGCTTTCATTAAATGCTCACTTTCCACTACTTGTTGCTTATTAGAATTTGCCCCTTCAACAGCACCAGATAGACCTTCCAATGCCATTTCAGTAAACTCCGATGGATTCATCTGGTAGGAAAGTTCTACTTCAATCAGACCATTGGTAGCCATTTTGACTTCTAGTCAATGCATCTACTCACTAGTCAGCATGTAATGCATGCAGGAAGGATCATAGCAAGATAACATCCAGTAGTTGTTGTGCATACAATTGAACTACCATACAGACTTCAATGGTCAATGATAAAAGTAAAATTTGCTAGTTATGAAGCTAGATGTTACTATAAGTTGTTCTGTAAAGTGGGACTGACAAAAGCATCAAAATTACATACTTAACACAAAAAAAGGCATCTTTTATATGAAAAAGTATAATCTTGGATCCTCAATCACAAAACAAAGTATCAATCCTGCATTTTTGTCCAAAATGGCGCCAATGTTGCATCAAGATTACTACTTCCTGGCAACAGGCATTTCAGCAAGCACTTCCATCTTTTATCGTAAACGAAGCATCAATCTTGCATCTTAGTCCAAAGAGGCACCAGTGTTGCATCAAGTTTTCTCCTTTAGGACATTTCAACAAACACTTCCCAGGCATGAAATATATTAAAGAATCAGAAACAAGCAAGACATCACTGAATCACAAGAGAGAATAGACAGACCTGAGAAGCGTTGGTGAAGCTGGCGTGAGAAACTGGAGTTGAATGAAACCCACTAGCGCCACCGATTGATCTCCAAATCCCAACGACAGATTTCGGAGCGAAGTGGGTATCTGGGCTTATGACACGTGTAACATTGGTTAGCGGTGGCGATGCTGCACCGGCGGCGGCAAGGTACGACGGTGCACGGCTGCGTCGAGCGGCACGTGCTGCTGCACGTGCTAGGACACGGCTGGCCATTGCCATAGATCTCCCTCTCTCTCTGTGTGTTCAGTTGTTTGCTTGCTTGAGGAAAAAGAAAGGCGAAAGAGTGAACGAAGAAGAAGACGATCGGTAGTAGTGTGGCGAAAACGGTAGAAGGACGAAGAATGTTCTCAACTAAATCGAATTATTATAATTTTTTTTCTAGGAAGAATTATTAACTTCATAAATAGCAGCATATCTTGGGCTTCCTGTAACGAAGTCTCAACAGCGCGTGGCAAGTATTTTATTTTATTTTGAAAATATATTTTTATTTTTTACTTAAAAAAATAATAAATTTTTACTATATAAAAAAATATAAATATTTTTATATATTTTTAGATTTATAAAGATTTATTAAAAAATATAAACTACCAAATTATATTTTTACTGTACGTTGCTAGACGAGCATTTTCGATATTAAAAAATATTTATAAATAAAGTTTTTTTAAAATAAAAAATATTTTTATCAAAAAAGTTTTATTTTTTTATTTGAAAATAATAATAAAAAATTTTAATACAAAATTTCATTATATAGAAATTTTCTATACTTTCTAAATTTTTAAATAAAATTTTAAATATTTATAAATATATATTAAAAAATAAAATAAATTTTTTGAAAAACTCTTTCCCTGTCGTAGCCATCGCTAAAAATTTAGAACTTCAGGAAAAATTAAAAATTTTAGTGGATGTCAAAAGTATTTTAAAAAAATACTTTTTATTTATTTTATTTTATTTTACAAAATACTTAGTATTTTTAAAAAATACTAAGTAGTATTTTTATTTTATTCTAAAAAATAAGTTTTAGTTTAATTTTAAAAATATAATAAAATTTTATAATGTATAATTTTTTTTAATTTTAATTTAATTTTATAACTTCTTTAAAATTTTTATTTAAAAATATGAATATAAAATTAGTAGAATAAGTAAATTATATTACCAAACAATTTTTTAGAACGTTTAAGAGTATTTTTAAAATAAAGTTTTATATAAATATCTTTTTTTATCAAAAAATATAAAATGTTTGATTATGTATATATTTTTTATATTTTATAAATTATTAAATAAATTATCTAAATAATTATAAAAAATATATATTTAAAAATGTAAAATAAAAAATAAAAAATTATTTTTTGAAAAAACAATCCTAAACGGACTTTTAGACAATCGGCAGTAGCGTTGCAAAATAATATAGTTTTACTTTTTTTGTAACTGTCATTTAATTGTAAAATTTTGAATACAAGCTTCCGTTGGTATAAAATTCACAAACACCAAAAAGTGTCGAAACACAATACAACCAAGACAAAAGGAGCTTTCTATAATTTCCCGTTAAAACCCTAATTTGCGACCAGTTCTTCACTCTCCGCGCCGCCACCCGCCAGAGAGCTGTCAGAAACATTCACTCGCTCGTGATCCAAGAGCTCTACCGAGATGTCGAAGCGAGGTCTTCAATCTCCTCGATCTCTAATTTTCTTCTTTATTTTGCCTGATTTTTCAGGTGTTTTAATACATTTCTATCTCGATTGAAAACAACTTAGATCCATCTACTTTTTTGTTTTTCTAGTTTCTTCTGCGAAATGGATTTCAATCTTCAATACGATCGAAACGGATGAAGATTTTGTGTTTATGGCGTATGTGTAAATCTGTTTTATCGATTTGACTTCTCTCGCTGTTGTAAGTAGAGGTAGTAATGTTTTAAGAATGCGTTTTTTTCAATCTGAAATCAGCTTATTGTGGGAATTTTGCTTCGACTTAGATCTGGGGAGTTTAACATCTTTCACGAGGTATGATTTCATTAATGAATGCTTATAGTTGAATTAAAAGTAAGTTTTCGTTTTGCTTTGATATGTGGACGTATGGTTTAACTTTTGTATTTCTCATAATAAGCTTTCATCATTTTAATTCTTGGCTTTGTTCTGCAAGTGGATCTGACTGTCTAGGACATGATTTTCTACGAAGTTTAGAACAGTTTCTGTTTAAGATTTCATCAAACCGTCTGTTGCGTGCTAGAATTTTATCTCACACTGCAATACATCTATAGTGACTTTGAACCTATGCTGTGACATGGTATGAATTGGTATAGATTGTTCTCGATCTTCTTTTTGATGATTCACTTTGTAGAAGACCACATAGTTTGTGAAGAGCTTCTATGCAATGCTTTGATGCATGTGTCAGCATGGATTTTATGTATGTGGATTCTTAATTGAAGCTATTGTTTTTGTAGGACGAGGAGGCTCGGCTGGGAACAAGTTCCGCATGTCACTTGGTCTCCCAGTGGCAGCAACCGTAAACTGTGCTGACAACACCGGAGCAAAGAACCTATACATCATCTCAGTCAAGGGCATCAAGGGACGTCTTAACAGGCTGCCCTCAGCATGTGTTGGAGACATGGTAATGGCCACTGTCAAGAAGGGAAAGCCTGATCTCAGGAAGAAGGTCATGCCCGCTGTGATAGTCCGTCAGCGCAAGCCATGGCGCAGAAAGGATGGTGTGTACATGTACTTTGAAGGTATTTCTTTGCATATATTACCTGAATCTTTTGCTTTTATGTTGGGATATTGCCTTCTAATGACGTGGTGTGATTGTGAAGTTTCGCCTATTGTTTACACTTAATTATTTTTGTTGCTTGTGCTTCACCTTAAACACGTAATTAGTGTTCTTTTTTTCATAGTTATATTTTTCTGCAGAGCCGGAGAAACATTTCAAAATTCATGATAAGTCTGGCTCTACTGTATTAATGGGAGTCTGAGAGTAGTAGTTGCTATATCGTTTTTTACTTTGGCATCGCTATTCAACCATTTAAACAGTGCATATGTGCAGCTAATCTTGCCCTCAACTTCAGTTATGAATTGTTGTCCTTTTGATTGTTTGGCATCGTCACTTGTCTTTTCCTTGTTTCAGTGTGAATTCTTAAAGTTCAGTGGCAAATTCCAATAGTTGATTGGTTTTAGTTTTGTGGTATTGGAATTTTACAAGTGAATTAACATAACTTTCTCTTGCAATTATTCAGATAATGCTGGTGTTATTGTGAATCCAAAGGGAGAAATGAAAGGTAAGACAGCTCATGATACTCATCCTGCTAGATGTTGATAAAATTATTGAAACACTTTGAAGTTAGTGTCATAAAGCCTGCATACCTGATTCCTACCGTTTTAATTTATGAAGCAATGAAGATAAGTTTGTTTAGGACCTGTGCTGATGGTTCATGTTTGTTCTGTTGCAGGTTCTGCTATTACTGGACCCATTGGAAAGGAATGCGCTGACCTGTGGCCGAGGATTGCTAGTGCTGCTAATGCCATAGTTTGATGGTCTTGCTCATCATAACAGAGCCGTTGTTCTTATGCAGTAGTCAGAGAGTCATCTCGGAGTTGCATTAGCAGTAGTCCTATTTTCTTTGAAAGTTTTGTTTTGCTTATGTTCTGAAAACTTTTGCATGGAAGCTAGTGCTGTAATGGATTAGGATAGTTATCCCATCTCATGGAAGTTCTGGTACCATCTTTATTGTTTTTGTGGGAATTATGTTGTTCTATATTTGAAATTCGAAACTTAGCGTATTCACTCTTTTCTTCGTTTTGCTTTTCTTTGTTCAGTTCTGGTAGAGTTTTTCGTTTGGCAAATACTGGGCAGAATCTGAAGAACAGATCGCGACTTGTTTTGTTTATATTCTCTTATACCCGGTGCTGTATTTTAATCCTAGCCGACAGAAAAAACTTGAAAAGACCGAAGTGGCCTGGCAAAATTGGGCTCGTAGAAGGCGAACTTGACAGAGTTGGGCTTAAGCCCATACGTATTAAATAGTGACCACGATGGTTGCATATACTGGCTGTGGCATTTGGGTTGGAGAAGCTTTCGCCTCTTTTCTTTCCCGCCGCCACCAAAGCTGCCAAACACCCACCCGAACCATAACTCTAGAAGCCAAATCTCACGCTCACCGCTTGCGATCGGTTGCGTCTAGAAGACTATCATCGGCTTGCAGCTGATACGGCGGGCGATGATCTCGCCGGCAACCGCCGCGGCCGATTCCCCCTCTCTCTCTCTCTCTCTCTCTCTCTCTCTCTTATTTTTTAATGATGATGAGGAGATTTATTTGTTTGATTGATTGAGAGGGAGCTCTCCATCAAGAGAAGAAGAGTTGGATTGATTGATTGATTGATTGATATCGAGCCAGAGAAGTAGAGAGCTCGCGTAGCGTTGCTTTCTCCAGGGAAGGAATGCTCGAGTTCTCCTTCTCATTATGGTTCAAAGTTTGGGTGAGAAAACAATGGGACCGTTTGCCAAAGCTTAAAATGAAAAGCTTATTGAGCTGGCTCAAGGAAATTTGCAAAGATTAAAACCAGATCTGGCTCGTACTAACACGCGCGCTCATTTCCTAACGAGGTTAGGCGCCATTGCGGTTTTGCGGCTGTAAGGTCGGCGGTGATACCGCCGGCAACCGCCCTTTCCGTTGGTCTACCTCTCTCTTTCTCTCTCTGTTGTTGTTGATGGTGAGGAGATTTGTTAGGGGATGTTTGGGATTGCTTAAGAAGTTATTTGATTTATTGATTGGTACAAGAGTTTGGTGACGTTTGAATCGAGCAAAACTAAGTTCGAATGTTCAATGGATTTCGATTTCGGCGTTCTTCGAGAGCTCTTGTAGCGTTGCTTATCTAGCAGTGCTCGAGCTGTCCTTCTTGTGTTGGTTTTTTGACTAAGTGACCCTTTTACTGTACAAAATTGTTTTTTACAATTAGGAATTGGAAATTATTATTATTATTATTATTATTATTATTATCGCTGTTACCGCCGTGAGTTTTCACTCATGTTGGTTCAAGGAATTTACAATATCGGGGCCCTGAAAAGTTTATTTTAAAACATGGAAAGTTGATATCCAAACAGCCCCTATTTCGATACGGTGAGGCTTTGCAGCTGGGATGACCGGCGGTGATGTCGCTGGCAACTGCTGCCTCCCAATCCGATCTCCCTCTGTCTAGTCTCTGTGGTGGTGGTGGTGATGATGACGGATTGATAGATTTATAGAAAGCAAGAATTCACTGAAGCTCCTTCAAGCGAGTACATCTAGTGTTATTCTTACTCTGAAGGTTAGCATCCACAAGACAAGAAAGCTCTTGTAGCATTGATGCTCAAGCAATGCCCGGGTAATCCTTCTTGTGGTTGGAAATCTTGAAAATGTTGCTACCGCCATAGATTTATGTTCTGGTGGTGCATTTTGCAATGCCGGGCCTCTAGTAGTCATTGTGCAATTATATTCTTCTCGGTGGTGGAGGAGAGAGGGTTTTTGATTAAATCATCCTCTTTTCTTGAACCTTTATTTTTCTAACCCTTCTTTTCCCAAGGAATGGAAGTCTGGGTTTAAATGGGTCGGATCACAACAATTTTGATTTGCTTCAAACACAAAGTGAGGGTGGATGGTGGCCTAATTAGACAAAGGACCCTTTCAATTTGCTTCAAACGGAAGTCCAACTGGAATGCCCTCGTAGTGTTGTTTGCTTGTTACACTGGCACGAATCAAACAATGCTCGGGCAATCTTGATTAGTGTAATTGTGATATTGTTGTTGTTGTTGTTGTTGTGATTTGATAGTCCATCGTTGTAGATAACAAAAGTAATTCGGCAGAAAGATGAATTGGTTTCAGTTTTCTCTGAACATGATTCTCCATAAGGGAGCTCTTGTAGTGTTGCTGCTCAGACAATGCTCGAGCATTTTTTCCTGATTGGAAATTGGGAAATTGTTGGATGGGGTTTGGTTAGGGTTTCAGTTTTACTGAACATAATTCTCCATCAAGAGAGCTCTTGAGGCGTTGCTGCTCAGGAAATGCTCAAACATTTCTTCTTGATCAGAATTGGAAATTGTTGGATGGGTTTTGGTTTCAGTTTTCTCTGAAATATTCTCCATCAAGAGAGCTCTTGAAAAGCGTTGCTTCTCAAACAACGCTCAGGCATTTATTCTTGATTGCAAATTCGGAATTGATGGATGGGTTTCGGTTTCCGTTTTCTCTGAACACAATTCTCCATCAAGAGAGCTCTTCAAGCATTGCAGTTCAAACAATGCTCATTTCTTCTTGATTGGAAATTGGAAAGTTTGTCATTATCATTTCTATTACCACCATATATTTTAGTAAGGTGGTTCTATGCATTTTACAAGATTGGGCTCTTAACATTGATTTGTGCAATGATCTTGGTTTGGAAGGGTAATGATGGAACAGAAGCAGCAGCTATATGTGTATATGGCATGCCTTCTGTAGCATATGAAAGAATGCTTCTTTGTCGAAATTCTCTTTCTATATATATACATATATACATATTTGTGTAGAGTGCTGGAGTTCATCGATGATATGACAGTAGTACAGAGAGAGTGGAGGAAGGGCCGTGAGATTGCGGGCTTGATGAATTTGGAGTATGCAATGATTATGAATGAGCTACCGAGTCAATGGCTGTACCATTTCCAGCATTGATGTGCTCGACTCTTAGTTTAAGTATGAGGCTTGAGATAGAGAGGTCAGGGGCGACTGGTTTGAGGGTTGACTCCCCCTATTCTTCTCTCTCAGGCTGATGATTGTCTTGAAAATATGGGATAACCGACCCTCATTGAATATTTGCTGCTCTATGGACATGCTCTTGGATTTGGATCCTCTAAATTGTTGGTATATGCATAAGTATCTATCTGTTTCTTTCTCTCTTTCTTTCTTTGTCTTCTGGTTTGCGCATTTGCTTGTACTTTCTTCTTATTGAGGCAATGATGAGGAAAAAAAATGCCAGATGTAGGATCGGTTGAACTCTTTCTTGTTCTCTCATCCTGATTCGACACTGCCTCTTAAAGTACAGAGCAAGGCAGTCAGGATGGCCAGGCGGCAACCACTGCAGCTAGAGAAGGCAGTGCAGATAGGGAGGGAGCAGTGGAAGGGTGAGAACGGTCCTGGAATGGGTAGAACATGTTTTAATCATAATGATTGATCAAAGGCGAATTTGAGCCTCCCTCTCAGTTCCTCTCTCTGTTGTTGTTTTGTGATTGTTCGCAGTTCTCTGTGTCTGTGTGTCTGCTCATACTCCATAACTAGATTGATAGATGAATAACAAGAGTTGGGTGGAATTTGGTTTTGGTTTTTCTCTGAACATAATTCTCAATCAAGAGAGCTCTCGAAGCATTACTTTTGAGCAATGCTTGTGGTTGGGAATTGCTTATGGTTATTGGCATTGCAGCCTACATTTGTACCATTTTGAAATGCATGCTGTAACCTGATAAGCTAAGTAATTTCTTAGTATGACATGCTGTTGTTTGTCTATTTGTCATACTGCTTGATGTATTAGAGACATTTCTTTATTATGTTATCGTTCCATAGGAGCATTTTCGCCAATCTCGTTTATAGCAGTGCTGAGGAATTTTCAAGATTGTTCCATGGTGAAAATAGTTTTTATTGCTTTGAAGAAAACATTTCATGTAGTTCATATGAAGTTTTGAAATTTTAGGTAATTATCATCGTTGCATACTGAATTTGCCAATAGGCCTGATACTTCTTTGGCAGGCAATAGTGGGGGTTGCGTTTGGCTGCTTATAGAGGAATAGATTTTAACAGCAGCATTTTTAAGTTCCATTTTAAGCTGAATCTGGTGATATGCTCTCAAGTGTAGTGTGTTTTTCCTATATTGTAGTGATGCTTCCAAATCTAGAAAAATTTTCAGGTAGTATGATGTATGACCTGTATACTGTAAGCAGATGGGTTGCAAGTGTCGGTTACTCAAATGATGCGTTCTTTTATCAACTGGTAGTCTGGTACATTTCTTCAGTAGGAATAGAAAGAGACTTATTATGAAGACAATGATCCACAACTTGAAACCTCAAGAGTGTAAGCTTTTATGCCACTCTCCTATAGCTGCCAACTTTAAAATGATGCAAGTGTAACTTTGTTATTTCTATAAAAAGATGGTGGTTTATGTTGCCAACTGCTGATTCACTGCTCTGTTTTCTTGGTAAAATTGTTTTGTCGCTCCCTGAGCAGGTAGGGATGTGCAAATCTCAAAGTCTTGCAGCACGAAGTTTCTGCTTGAAGAAACGAAATTTCAGAAACGAGGATATCTATACCTCCTACTCCATTGAGAAATCAGAAAGTAGCTGTTCGAGGGACTTGGTGGATAGCAATGTGGAACGTTTGGATGTAAAATGTGATGTCTTTCGTTGTTTTGTTTTCCATGAAATACTATGTGCAGTGCCCGTTGGTGCTAAAGTTAATACATTACCCTGTTCATGATAAATCGGTAAGTTGTAATTCTAGTAATTTTTTGTGAATTTTTATGGTCCTTCACTTCCCTCTCATCAAATTGGAAGTAATTGCCTTGAAACAGACCGCATTTCTTATTTGTGAATCTCTAATAATCAGTGTTCCTGTTTTCTCTGTACCGTTCGTGCTAGCTTCATCGGCTTCGCATGGAGATTCGATGTACAGGATCCAATTGGGAGTTCCCTCCAAGCACGCGAGATGGAAGGACTCGATGTCCTTCTAGAGAGGTTCGCGCTCATAAAAGAAGCCTGCACCACTAGGAAGCCACTGCTGTTGGCCGGAGCAGTCTACTTTTCCGGCGGACTTCTTGCTCAGCAACAAGAGCAAATATCCTGTGGCTTCCACAATCAAAAACGGAAGTCCTGGTAGCGTGGCTACATAGCTCTTCAAGGAAAGAAATGCCATTGCTAAGATTACAAGCCAACAGACAAAAAGTGCAAAGATCAATAGTTCCCTACTCAATTATCAACAACAATACTATCTTCTGATAGCTTATACAGCAAACTGGTCAACAATTTTTGAAGAGGAAAAGGGTCTATATAGTCTCTACAGACTGCATTATAAATTTACATCCGGTGCCAGATTTTCACAAGCAAGAAATGAACACTGGACTCAACAAAAACCAGTTCCACACACAGGTCCTACCGAGAACACATCGTATCCTGCGTCACCATCCATGAATGAGACATCATTGTGTTCCTGCATAATCATCAATAGTTGGTATTAAACTAGACTCTCCTAAGAAGATTAAAATTCTAAGTACAACTTTCTTGCAGCTGATTACTGGGAGAACAAGTTTGTTAAGGCAATTGTACTTCATAATCTTAAAACATAGTAGAACTATATGCATTGTCTGTGTTTTTCACTAGGCTACTTCTGTACAACATTAGCATAATGAAGCAGGTTTTAATATTGCTCATATTTAGATCTGCAAAGACGAAGGAACCTACCGATTTGATTAAGCCATTCACTAAGTCATCTAAGCTGCAATTATTGGAGCCGAAGCTACACTGCAGCCTTGTTCTATCCACTCTAAAATCATCTTTCTGCTTATCACTGGCATATTTCTCCTGACTATGCTGTGCAAGATACTGAGAATCCTGGTGTGTTTGGACAAACGGGTGAATATCCAATCTGCTGGTATAAAGACTATTCTTTACTGCTTGATTATCAGAAAGGGGCTCATTTCTATCTTGATTCGGCAGAGAACAGTTCATTGCACTGAAGTTCAACTGATTTGGCTCATCCCAATCTTGCCCGGCACAACTTATGCTTCTGAAGTTCACATGATTCACATTCTCAGCCATACCACTAGGTGTAGCTGTCATGTTTGGACCAATGGAGGTAGCCAGATTCTGGTAGTCGCTTCCAACAGCTGAACTTTGCATGTTCATCACAACCGCATTGCTGGAAGCTATATCACGATACTTACTGTTTGTACGGGGGAATTGCGTACAACCATTCCCTGTTAACTCATTAAGATGAAAGTGCTCATGGCTGATTACGTTAGATAAAGACATTATGTTGCCCGAGCCTGAACAACTGGCTAAAGGAACAGCAGCTTCTAGAGTATCTTTACATCTTCCAAGGTCAACCAAAGAGGATGCATCTCCAAGAACTACATCAAGAGGGTCCTTAGAATTTGTATGCTGCTGGGTTGGCATTAGGGTATGAGTAGCCTGCGTGATTGAGTTTATGTTGTTACTTTGTAGAAGTCCATTACCAGCTACACCTTCATGAACATTTGCCTTCTGTGCTATCCCATTTCGCTCCAGCTGATCTAGTTCTGATGACAATGGGATACCATGAAGTAAATTATCCTCCTGGTATCCTGGTGGCTGAACAATCTGAGCCTTTCCAAGATCACTACTTGGAGTGCTTCTGGCATTTGCAGTGTAGCCAAACTGAATCATCTCACTGGATGAGGGCTTCTGCCATCCATATCTGTTCAGAGAATTCATTCTGCCAAGCATAGCATTTGAACCACAACTTGGAAATGCAGGTAGCTGTCTGGAACCAGCTAATGCTTGATAAGTTCCAAAGCCATTGAATGAACCAGCTGACATATAGGGGTCCCTAGCTCTCATAGCAGCAACCATGTTAGCCTGTTGACTTGACATATCAGTTAGCCTCTTGAGGTAAAGGCGATACTTCTGCAGCCGCAAGAGCATTTCAAAAAATGGAACTGGTAAGTAACGACCCCAAATTGGTACCATCTGAAGCTAATGACACTTAAAAAAAACTAGTATACTAGATACATCCAAGTCTCAGAGAGCACCAACATATTACATTAAAACCCACTATGATTACTAATATACCCAAGATTATAGGCAATGATAATGCATCTTTTTAATGAAAGGAAAAGATATTACTTGGAAGAAACCTGGACAATAGAGAAGGGGACAAGGGTAGAAGATAGAAGACAAAAAATACCTGCAAATGACTTGCAACATTTTCTCTAGTAAGCCCTTCAACATTCATGAACTTAAGTATCTTGTTGGGTACAGCATCTGCAAAACAGTAGAATCGGTATAGAAACAGAGATGGACTTAATTTGCAATCACACAGTAACTTCCGAAGCATGTTGTAAGTACTAGCTAGGACTTACTATGACCGCCCAACTGCCTAACTGCTGCAACAAATTTCTGGTGCAGATCAATAGACCAGACAACTCTTGGTTTTTTCTGGGATGAAGGATCATCATTTTCTTGTGTGTTGCTGTCATTATCATCTTCATCCTTCCTCTTTTTGTTAAATTTGGCGCTGCGATCAGACGCATCACCACTTCCTAAACCATGCCCGCCTTCGCAGTTGGTAATTTGCAACCTGTCGCCATCCTCATTGTCAAGGTTATTCTCACCTCTGCGGTCAAACTTCCTCCTCCTGAAAACATGCTGCCATATATTTTTCAGCTCCTCAATCCTCACCGGCTTTAGCAGATAGTCACAAGCACCATGAGTGATTCCCTTCATAACTGCCTTGGTGTCGCTATTTCCCGACAACACTACAATGAGCGCACATGAAGATTAGCGTTTTAGGCTTCATTTGAATTCAAATTGAAGCTGAAAATCGATTCTTCTGCTCTTAAAGCATATACATAGCGAAGGTCACTAAGACTATCGCTATAAGTTCAATCCACTCATCATCACATTAATGAATAAAATGCTGAAGAAGAATCTGCTCTATTGAAGATTCAATAGATGCAGGAACTGAAATTGAAAATCGGAACTTACTGATGACTGGCAGGTCCATCTCAAGGCCGACGAGTTCCAGGAGCTTGAAGCCGTCCATGTCAGGCATGTGGACGTCGCTGATCACCAGATCAAACTTGTTCTTCTTCTCCCTCAACATCTTGAGAGCTGTGACTGCCTGTCCTGTGGTTGTGACTGCAATCACAATAAAGTATTAATTGATCAATTTCTCCCAAAGAAAATCACAAATCTACAATCTTATTTGTGTAACAAATAAAAATCTGAACGAATGCTTCACATATTATGGACATAAAGTTAATACCAGCAATCACTTGACAACCAAACCGAAAAAGTTCACTGCAACCATTTCATTTCACAAATCACAACTTCACAGGAATAGGGAAATAACAAACTTGGAAAATTACAAACAATAAAACAAGTTCCCTCAAGAAAACACCAAAAATTACACTGATCAAAGGGTTCATATGAGACAGAAAGCTAAAAACCGAGCATTAGATGAAAAATGTCAACTTTGACTAGAATATTTTCACAAAATTTCCTCGAAACCAAGAGAAATACAAATCTGAACAAACAGAAGAACCAAGAAACAGGGATCTAACCTTTGTACTGGCATTTAATGAGAAGAGTCTCCAACAACTTGAGGCAAGTTGGATCATCATCAACAGCTAACACTCTCATCCCAACTGGAAACGGATCTCTTGAATTCCTGAACTCACTTCCGATGCTTCCCTTCCTCACTTCGTCAACAGTCATCTTTCCTTTTGTTCTTCAACTCGAATTACTCTACAAACTTTATGAAACGAATCAAACCGAGTCCTACCCAGATCACAAAACTTTCACAACTCCTCTCGACAAGCTTCAAAAATTTCTCCTCTAAATCCTCAAAAACTAACCCTTAACCAGATAGCCAAAACCTTAAGAATTCTTCTAAACAAGCTTCAAAATCTCATCTTTCAAAAACTACAAGACCCAAAACTTTATTCGGCTTAATCTTCTGCGCTAAGAACAGTAACAGGTTCATTCATTTCATCATTAGTAAATAAAAAAAGAAGAAAATAATAAATGGTCTGAAAGCAAAACCAGTCTACGGCTTCAGAGAAAGAACAAAGAAAGGAAAGGTATGAAAGGAATCGAAGGAATGAAGGATGAAGTGGGGTTGGTGAAAGGGATCAATGAAAGCAAAGTAATGGTTTTTCTTTTTATTTTTATTTTTAGATGAAAGCTCTCTGTTGTCCTTCTCTCAGAAAGAAAATTGCAGAATTTGTTACAAAGCAATTATTGGTGATTGAATTCATTCCTTCATTTTATTGTAACAATTATTTTACTATATATATATATTTATAATTTTATTGTAACAATTAATTGATATGATAAATGATAATATTTTCATAAACTTTGGTGGGAGTTATTATTGTTAGAATTTTAAAATTTAATTTTGAGTGTGGATTCAATCTCTGTACCGTTTCATACAAAATAACTAGTTTTAAGATAAAATGAATCTTTTTAATGGACGTGTTTTTTAAATAAATTTGAATTCGTGTTAAGAAATTTCTTTTACTTTTTATTTTATTTCTATTTTCTTTTTTTAGAAGTAAAAGCTCCCAAAGTAGAAATTAAACTGTTGAAAAGTTTATTCCATCACTTTCAAGTCATTCCCAGAAAAGGAAGAGCAAAATCTTTTTGGTGAAAATAAAAGCTTATTTCATGGCTTATGTATGTAATGTAAAATAGTTGAAACATAATTTCTTTCTGTTTTCCTTCATAGCACCATCTAATAGAAAACATTACAATCTAGTTTATTATAATTCTGGTTCTATTTCATGAAAACTTTTCACATGTTTTTTATTTGTTTTGCTTAGTGCATTAATAGATGAATTAAATTGAATTGAATGCATAAGTAAAAAGGAGAAAAAAATGAAAGGATAACGCAGTACAGGTGTGCAGTGGAATTATTATTATGTTATTAATCCTCGACCGTAGCAATAACTTTATTCTTTTTTCTTTCAATAATCACTTATCATAGCTCAGATGCAGTTAGATTCCGATCAAACGGTAACGAACATCTGAGTTTTTGTTTTTACCTTTCTGTAATAATCATATGTATTATTAAGTTACATGGAGTGGAAGGCTTGGAAATGGAAAAGATTGTCAGGACTCGCAAGTTTTTTTTTTTTTTGTACTTAAAACAAAAACACTTTAATACTATTTTCAAGCCTTTCTTAATTATTTTTCAATTATATTGAAACATTAACGTAAATTTCTCATGCGAAACTCTGACTTAAAATAAATCATATATCAATAAATAAATAATATAAGCAGGATTATGTATAAAAAAAACATAAATTTCGTTCTAATAATACTACAAGTTGGGATATATTATCAGTGAAAAATTAATAAAATTAGACACAATAAAACGCAAAACAAATGTAAAGAATTATTTTTTTAAAAAAAAGATGATGATTAATGAAATACAAATAAAGGAGAAAGCAATTTTGGTCACAATGCACTTTGTGATAGAATGAGATAACTTTTTCCAAGCTTCAACTTTTTCTTTTCTTTTTGCAGCACTCAGCAGGTGTGCTTATCTTTTATAGCATTATAAAGAAAAGACTAGAGTTATCCAACTAAAATATTCCCAGAGATTCCTCACTACCTTCTGTGCAGATCTTAATTAATACTCCTTAATATCAACTTAACAATAACTTAATCGCATCTCAACAAACAATGCCACCAGTAATCGTATATGTGCATAAGCTTTATATAAAGTTGACTCCTAACACTTGCTTAACAAATAAAAGAAAACAAATGTTTGCTGATATCTTCAAACACCTACTGTGGAAGTTAAACCCTGATTATCAAATACAGCAAAGTTTTAGCCTCCCTCGAAAAGAAAGCGCCGGCAAAGGAGAATAAAGCACAATGGACTTAACTTTCATAACTCGCCTTTGTTACGGCTTTCTGATTTGGTCCAATAATAATCACAAAAAACAATGGCATAATTTGGAAAAGCAAGAGTCCAAGAATGGATCCCTCGAAGCAGTATTTGCTTCATTCTTTTGCATAAGCTGCGAGTGCCTAATCCAATTAGAAACATGAAGATTAGAGCAAATTAACAGAGACAATGCAAGCATAAGCATTTACTGTTTAGAGGTTAAACAAAGAATCAACATATAATTCATCTTTATACAAACAGAACCACAGTTTTCAAAAACTTGATATGAGAATTCTTAGTTATAAAAAACAATAAATAAACTATTTTAACTCACTTGAACTGAAGACCTTTCACTATTGTTCTTATATACTCGATTATACAACCTCTCACTCTGTTGAAGTTGCTTTCTTATATTACACAATACTAACATCAAGAACTTTTATATCTTCTTCGAATGCACTTAAAGAATAGCACAACAACAATGGTGCTATACAGATGAAACAGTGACGTAGCAGATAAGTGTGGCATAGTTGTAGTTTTCATCCTCCCTTTTTCTCTTTGTTATATATTTATTCTGCATAATTACGAAATGGAGAATATCATTTTGTTTCAGTTTGGAAACGTACTGGTTTTAGGTACAGCAGGGTGCCTCCTTTACGTTTTCTTCCTACCTGCAAAGAGCACAAGCAAGTGCATATAAGAAAAGAGTTCGAGAGAAACCAGTCCTGAAAGACAACCTTCGGTGCTCAGACATGGTTATCTTTCAGTTACTCAGATTAGCTAAAGGGTATTGCATGCAATTGGACTGTGTTAATACATTCACACAGAACATCAGTTGTAGTTGAAGTAAAAATCAACATTGCTTACTAAATTAGCAAATAGTTGCATATGGCAAAAGTAACAATTTGATGATCTGATCAGTCCATTAAAAAGTTTCAACAAATTGGATCAACATAATATCAACTGTCAATCACAGCAACAAGTACTTCTATTAGCATCCGATTATTCATATTCAATTTAAAAGAGCACACAATTGATCCTATAACACTCCCTACCTTCTAATGCCGGCGCGATATATTGATCCCATTGCATAGCTTGATACTTGGATCTATATCCAACTTTTGTTTTTTTTTTCGATAGTCTCAGAATCCAACCTACATCCAACTTAAACATAATCCTTTGTTTTTTAATTCATCGATCAACCACTTAACTATCACATTCCAGACGACAAAACTCATCAAAATCTTCAAAATTACTAGCATACTTAAAGGTGAACCAACACAAATAGAAAGAACAAATCCATCATAAATCCGTAAGGAGAAATAAAAGAAATCCGGGAAACTAAAACGAATCTTAAGCTTATCAAAATCCACGGAATGAGAGAACAGTTTCATAAAAAATGAAAGTTTCGCTACTTCTAAACAATAACAAAACGAGAGAGGACATCAGAGATCGACTACAGGGTGGAGAAATCAATCGCAGCTCGTAATCTGTCTTCCATTTTCTCCGATTGATCATTCGGTTGAGGAAAACGTAGCAGAGCAGACCTTCTGCTTAGACCGATTTTCCCTATACTACCTAGAACACCAAATACGATTACCTATATGGCGTAGCACTAGTGATTCGTCCAACACTTCACTACAAAATAGACGGGGTGGAGGAATTGATCTCCAGAGTTTTCAATCTAGCCCAATAATTGACACATGGGCTGGATCTGTATTCGTGTAGCTTCATATCTGGTCTTATTAAAAAAAGTTTTTCTAAAAAAAGTTTTAAATATATTATTTTATAAATTTTTAAAATAATAATAATATATATATATAATTATTCTTAAATTTTAAAAAATTTTATAAAATATCATGTATAATTTTTGAAATTGAAAAAATTTATTAGGGGAGGAAAGCTTTCCCAAACAGGCCCCACAACTGACCGGGTTCTTGGAGTTTAAACCCGAAATATTATCGAATGGTTTTGTTTCTATAAACGGGTGAACCATTTATTCAACATGCCCATTTTCAGTGATTTTCTTTTCTGGTACAAAACCAGCAACCTGGCTGCGTCTCGTCCGCTCTCTCTCTCTCCCGCGCTTCACCGACTCACTAAATATTCTCCGATCCTTCTCTTCCGCTGATCTCTCTCTCTTCTCTCTCACTGTGTTGTTCTTTCTAACAGATCTTTTGGTGTCGTTGTTCTGATTACTTTTGCGGTTTTAAATCAGTGTAATTGGTTATTGTTATATGTTGATTTTATAATGGAATGATTTTTTTCGAATATTATTGGCATTGATTTTTTAATTATCTGGATGAAATTTTGCAGAACAAGATCGACCTGTAGGAGTAACTAGACATGGTTCCTCAGAAGTTGTCTGGCATGCAGAAACAAGTACTGGCATTGTATAGGGGGTTTCTTAGAGCAGCTCGCAAGAAGGGTCCCGAAGAACGGAAGAGAGTTGAGTCTATTATATCTTCTGAGTTCCGGCAGAACGCTGAAGGTATAGATCGTAAGAATTTTGTTTATATTGAGTATTTGATTCGGCGAGGAAGGAGACAGCTTGATCAGCTTAGGTGTCCTGATACTGTCGGGCTATCTACATTTAGAGTGAGAATGCCGTACACGTTGACATTGTTTCTTTAGAAATCTTTTGAGTTGGTCTACAATATTCTCAGTTATTGTTTTGCAACTGCCAGCTATCTGCTTCTGAAGCAATTTCGACTATTGATAAGGAGGCTTATGAAGAACAAGTAGCTGATAAACCTCAGAGCCAAGTCACAAGCAGATGATTTGGTACCGTAATGAGCCACCACTATGTTTCAGATAGGTACTATATGCTTCCAAGCAGAATCATGTTACTGGCATGTGCTGGAAATTGTCTAGTGATTTATTATCTGAGCTTGACACAATCTAAGTTCAAACTGGTATACTGTAAACCATCTTATTAAAGTTCTATAGAAGTGAATTATCAAAAGTTTGATGAAAAGCATATAAGCATATTTAAAGAGATATACAGCAAAGTATTGATCAGGTGTAGACATCAACTTTGATTGTGTTATAAAGACACTGCAATTAAATTGGATATTGCAGAAAAGACAATTGTCTGATATTTAATATTTGAGGTTGTGCTACATGAGGACTGGGTCAAGTTATTAACTGTTTGTTTACTAATTACTATACCTTCATAATTGTAACATGAATGAGCCCCTTGGGTTTATCATGTCTTGGTTCACTAAATTGTTGATTTGGTCTGCCACAGATTTGATGTGATTTTAATGTGCTGATGGATATCTTTCCTAACCCAGGGAAATGATATCTTGCTGCTTGTGTCTGAGTGAACTTGCCTCAGTTGCATCTGGATGAGTAGGTTATAACGTTGCATCAAAACCATTTTGTAGGGTGACAAAGTGGCATAGATTTTAGAAATTTGGCCTTTTTGTTAAAGCTGAAGCACTAGCACTAGCACTAGAAACCCTGGAAGATCGAATCTGAGAAGAATGAAGGAGATGATAGTATACGTCACTGCAAATGCTCATAACATCTTTATGAGGTATTATAGTTGATTTGCATGAAGGGTGATTCTTACCTTCTTCATGTGTTGTAAATTAGTAATACAAGTACAGAAATTTCTTTCATATCCTTCTAGTACTGGAAAAATTTTCATATTGCCGAAAAATTCAGTCAAACTCCACACAAGAGGTTCCTTGCTAATACTGCACTGTTCGGTGGTTGTTTGTTATACTGTATATGGAGTTTCATGAACAAATTTCTCACTGATGAAAAATTCATAATGTTGATGGGAAAGTTGTCTGATAAAAGCAGTTGTTACACATCACAGAGTGGTTGACAAGTCTTCTTTTTCATCTAAGTCGTCGTGCCCTTGATTTCTGGTTACCAAGTTCCATGTTTAGAAAATGAAAATTTCCTCCTTCCAGCAACAGGCCCAGAAGATAAGACTCTTGACAACCTTTGATGCATTACTGCTTTCAACAGGTAGAATTTTCGTAACATGTTTCAAATACATCTCCAGAATCCAGATGACAATTTCGTCATCAACATTTTGTCTGAGTTTTTCCAATAAGTCCATACATTCTACTTGCTTGCCTCGGGCTTTATCGTCTGTAAAACTTTGTGTACATCTGTATCTGGAAAGTGGCATCAATCTTTTTCTTTACTTTGTTTTCTTCATACCATTGTCTTGCCTTAATTTCGCTTCTTTCATGTTTGTTGTACTCTGACTACAGGTTTCTAGCTTAGTGCGATCACAGAACAGTGAATTTGAACCTGTAATAGATCATCCAGTGAGGAAAGACACAGGCGGACTTTGAAAGGTATGCTGCAATTAGCTGTAGGATAGTCAAGTCATGCTGCATTTGACCATAAGTAGTCTTGACATCGTCACAATTGAAATTTTCAGATTGGCCATTCTTCTCTTCCGATAAATTGGTAGCTACCTCATTTCCAGAAGCAATATCAAAAACAGTTAAACATGTAATATATCATCATGAGAAGATTATTTTAGTTTTATTAAGGCTTTGGTGGCTTATGTACTTGGTGCTACATAAGAGACTAGCTATTTTCTCTAGAAGCAACAAAAGAAACAAATTTAACTACTTAAAGAAGGAAGTGAACTTTTTGATTAGTGATCTACTTAAATAAATTTCACTAACATTTTTTACATAAATAATAAAGAAGATGAATGAATTACTCCAAAATCATGCATAACTCTTGAGTAAAAAAGTTTTAGCAAAATCAATAGAGCGTTATGATCTGACATTTTTGCTTCCTAGAGCTTAAGAGTTAAATAGATGTTTTGGAATTCCTCCTGCTGAGTAGAGCTCACATGATAATCAGCAACTAATGCAGTCTTGTAACTTCCTAATCTGGCTACTGCTGCTGCTAGTTCATCGATTTTTGGTGCCATACCTCTCAGGGTAAGACTATCCTTGATATGACATTCTTCATTCCAGAGCCTTCCTACGCTGGGCTGGTGCCCTATGGGTGCTCGGTACCAGGCATGCCGTGCGAATGCCATATTATTCATGGCAGAGGCAAGAGGTGTTGCTTCTCCAGCACAAGGCTTGCTTGCCGATGCATGAGCCTGAACTCCAAGCACCCTGCTGTAGCGTCCATATAGTGGCAGAGGTTCTATGGTTGGTTTGAACCTGTGCATGTCAAACTGGCTACCAGTGGTTCCCTGCTTCATATGTGACCGTTCCCGCTTGTGAGCATTCTGGTGGCCACCAAGTGCTTGTGAAGTCTTGAAATCACACAGGCAGTAATTGCATGAGAATGTTGGAGATTGTGGGTTGGACACCAACGAGCCTAACATATTGAGTTCCAGTTCTGTCGAGGGTTTTTTATCACTACTGTCATCGCTGGCAGAGGGACTGAGATATAAACAACGCATCAAAAGACGAAAGGGCCGATTGGCATTTCGTTTTGAAAAGATACTTTTTAATTTTTATAGTTTATATATTTTAATAAAAATTTTTATAATTTCGTATAAAATTTATTTAAAAATTTTAAATTTTAGAAATTTTTTTTATAAAAATTATAAATTTTTTATTAAAATATAACAAAAATATTTTTTATTTTTAAAAAATATATTTTAAAAATATTTTCAAACGTCTCCCTTAGCTATTTCCAACATGTATGGACCCGCTTATTGTCGTCATCAATGAGCATGGAGTTTGAAATGCTTGAAGATATTAGTACAACAGCTTGCCTGAGAAAAGAAGGAAATGCTGATGAGACTATTTGGTCGTTTTTTTTTTTTTCTTTATTTTTTATTTTTTTAGATTTTTTTTAGATTTTTTATAAATATTTTAAAATTTTTTATAAATTTTTTTAAATATAAAAGATTTAGTCGTGAAATTTTATTATTATTTATTTTTAGTCAAAAAATAAATTTTATTTTAAAAAATATTTAAAATTTTTTTTTATTTTATAAATTCTTTTTAGTAAGTACAGAATTCTACAAACTTAAAGGAAGAAAGAACAAAGATGGCATACAATTTAGCATCCGTTTGGCGGTGCGTTTCATAAGCTGTTTATCAATTTTTTTTAATTTTTCTTCATTTCACGTTTTTTAATACATACTTTATAAGTATATAAAAAATTTATTTAAAAATTTAAAAAGTGTAGAAAAATTCTATGAAGTGAGATTTTTTTATTGCATATTTTTATTATTTTTTTTAAAGTAAAAAAAATATAACTCGTTTTCTAAAAAAGATAAAAATATTTTTCATTTCATAAAAGTTTCATTTCATAAGCAATCCCAAACGCTCCTTTAGAGGGCATTTGGTTTTCCATTTCAAAAAAATAATTTTTTATTTTTTATTTTTATTTTTCAATATATTTTTTATAAATATTTAAAATTTTATTTAAAAATTTAAAAAATATATAAAAAATTTACATAATAAAATTTTTTATTACTTATTTTCTTTTTTAAGATAAAAAATAAAAATATCTTTCATTCTCTAAAAGTTTTATTTTGAAAGCTCTTCTAAATGCCCTCCTAATGCTGCGCATTCGTTTGAAGCTTGTATGAAACCGAGCCTAGTTTTCAGTATTTATCGTTTTTAACAACCGAGCTTATATTTTTAAAAATGCTACATATTTTTAAAAACCGAGCTTTGTATAGCCGTCTCAGTATTTATCAAAATTATAAATTTTAAAATTTAAAACTATAAATTTCATTTCTAAATCTATTTTTTAATAGTAAGTATATAAGTACAAAATTTTAGCAGAGTTTTGAATTTCACTTTTTAAGTAACTCATTTTTAAAAATTCAGTATTAAAAATTTATTTTAGAGTGAAAAAAAGGAGCTCTAATTGTTGGACAAAAGGAGCAGGAAATATAATTAAGTCAATGATAAAATTGAACAACATCCAGGTGTTCAACTTCAGTCTTCATCCAAGTTATATATAAGTGTATTTCATATTGATTTTAAAAATAAAACATACGCGAAAAAGTATTACTTAATTATCATACACTTAACACTTGCTTTTTATGGATTTGATGAGAAAGTTTTTCAAGCAGCCCTTTGAAAATTACGTACATGAAATTTCTAGCGAGATAATTGCTAGCTTATGAAAACAACTACAAGACTAATGCTTCTAGCTTATGTGTACTTGTCTACGTTTTGTTGATGGATCTATGATGAAATGTAACACTCTACCTATAACCTATAATCTTAAGTTGCTCTATTGAAAATGATTGCTTTTGTTTTTAAAAAACTTTTAATCTCATAATTGGCTTTTTTTTTTTTTTCTTTCATTGCAATTGCATGCCCTTTTAGATTTGAAGAAAAGGCAAGGCATCATCAAAGAATAAAGCCTGCAGCTTTCACTATTCTTTTTCTTTAATTGATCTTCTTCCCCTGCAGCAGCAGATGGTTTTCATTTTCTCTGTCGGCCACATTCATATAATAGATTGATGGAAGATGTCAAGATCAATGTTTGTGGATCCTTAAAGAACTGGTAATTCTTCTATCTCAACTATTATTGCAACTGCAGTTCTTCTACATGATGATCCCAATATCAAGAACTTCTACTGGTTCTTGCCTCGTTCATTTGCCACAGATTAGCAGTTTCTCTTTAGAAAAAACAAAAAAGTTTTTGTTTTTTGTTCTTCTTTTGGTGGTTTTTTAAGCTCTATATACGTGTTCTTGTTTCTTGCTTTCATCTTGGCATGCATGGCAAGTACATAGTGACTCATTCTGAATTCCTGTGGTGAAGTTCTTCGATGGAAGCTCAACTACTTACTTTACAAGAGAATTCAGAGACCAAACTGGATCTCAGCTTATGGAATAGAACACCAGAAAGAAGCGCTACTACTGCTGCAGCTTTTCAATCACGGCAGGCGTTAGAACTCAACCTCTGGAGCAGCAGCAGCAACGAAGATCATCATCAGCAATTGCAGGAACCGCCGGCGTTCTCATGCAACTACTGCAGACGAAAATTCTACAGCTCACAAGCTCTAGGTGGGCACCAGAACGCGCACAAGCGTGAACGGTCGATCACTAAACGCGGAACCACAGTTACTGGATCAGGAACCAGTCAATACCCTCAGCTGCACGCTCTGCAACAACGGTTCCCTCCGAACATTGCTGCGCTGCCGCTTCACGGAGCCATCGGTTTCCGTCCACACTCATCACTGTTACTGCATAAGTCACCATTAGTGTTGCATGATAATTCTGGGCTGTTCAAGTGGCGGCAGACAAGACCTGCCGAAGGGAAAGTTGGTGGTGTTAAGCTGCGTGAGCCGGAGACCGTCAGAGGGTTCTGGTCCGGTGCTGGAGAAATGGGAACAAGGAGAAATGAGTCTCAGAGCATAGACTTAACTCTAAAGCTTTGATTTAGTTTAAGTTATTTTCTTATTTTATCAGTATTGATTATTTTTTGTGATTTCAGGCATGCACTTGCCTGTAGTTCTATTAGTATTGGTTGATTTTGTTCGCAACTGAGAAGTTTGTTTGAGGATTTGGATAAATATTTGTTTCTGTACATATAGATTTTATATGCAATCTATTGGAATTCATTCCGCAGAACATTCAAAGTGTCCCTGCTGCATGTTGATTTCTGTTGTTTTTCCTTCTTTGAATTGTTTTGATCAACGCCAAATTTTTGGAGTAAAAACTAAAGACTTGATTGAATTGAGAATTATTGAAACAGTAGAATATTAGATAGGTGTTGACTGTGAATTGAACAGGTGTGTTCATTGATGAACATATTAGTACTACAATTATTAATCTGGGAGTTTTTAACTTCAAGAGAATAGAAGAAACACGAGACAAAGACAAACCTCCCCATATGTCAGGGTCTTTTGAGTTGTACTTCTCAACTTTTCTCAAGCGTCATTGGAGATGAGTTCACTTCTCATTGTATAGCAAATTTCTTTCAAAACCAAAATGTCTCGACAAGAGTTTAAATCCGAACACATTCGGCTCTCACCTAGCATATGCACAAAATATAAATGCACAAATTTATAAATAGTTAATGTTAATGTTGAACAGATACAATACCGAAATAAATTAATCAAGACAAAAATTTCCTTCCAAGATCCGGCCCATGCATACATACAATCCAATTAACCGTCTAAAAACTCTCCAGTACATGAACCACTCTTTTTATCTCATCTTTTATCCATATGAGACTAATTTAACTCATCCTTATACCTAACAGTTAACTCTTTCCGACTTTATCTGAAACTGGAACGTCGGTTGCGTTAGTTTGTTCAGTTGTTTTTGTGACGCTCGATGACTTAGCTTGCTGAAGGCTGGAACTTTTGTCAGAAGCTGCGGCCTGAGTACTATTTCCTCCATGTTGGTCCTTGGATAAGTTGATGGAAGTTTTCTTCTTCTCATCCACCATCTCCTTCACAGCCTCCTCTAACGCATCCAGCCTGAATATTACCTTAGACAGCGCTGAACTAGAAGATTCTTCTGTAGATTCTGCTTCTGCTTGTTTTGCTTGTTCTTCTTCCTCCATTTTCTTTCTCTTTACTTCCTCTTCCTATAGTAATCTCTCCACAAAAAAAAATAAAAAATGGCAGCTCAACATCACTAGGCAAGCAATGCAGATATTAACCAGCAAAGGCAACAAGTAGTAATCTCAATGGGAATCATTGTTTCAAGAGGATAAAGACTGCAACAGAAACATTCAAAAGTAAAAATGAGGAGTGACACAAAGACTGCATCTTGAATGCTGAAATGATTAACAGCCAGCAGATCTAATTGTTTGTCAAATGTAAGCGTACAAATGCAGAAAAGTATTGGCATACATGAAGCTTAAATATTTTGAAAGTTTTGAACTAGATCATAGCTTTCCAAGTATTACAAACAAGTCTGCATACCCCCATCATGGAATATACATGAAATTTCAAAGTGGAGATCAATTTATGAGGAGGAAATTTTATAAGACAAAAATGAACTTCTCATCTTCCTCCTCATGTCCAAGACTCTACATTTGATCTCAGAAATTAATGCCATAGGAAAATCTTAAACAAAGACTAATCTGCTACAACTATCAATACTGTTGACAGAAATAAACTCTTACGACTGTGGTTATATATCCCGCAACTGAATGACAAGTTGATTCCTGTTTGAGAATCATTTTAAAACTGTCCTTAATCTCAAATGTTCCAGCTGGTCCCACTATAAATATCAACAAGCTACAAAGTAAAAACCTAAAATGCTTAATGATACTTTCTAAAGGAGCTTCTTGTGTAAAACGGGGCATAATTAACAATATCAAAGTGCTTAAATATGCTAAGAAATCAAAGATTGTTTAACCTGAACTGCGCACAATATCTTTGATTTTAATTCAGTACAAGGGCATAAAACCCATATATATCAGGTCCTGGGGATATGATGATACTACATTGCACAGGTAATGTTTCATGATGAAACTAGAGTACTAGGAAGGTAAGAGAACAGGATATAATTTCCAGTGAAATCCTAAAAGCTTCAACTTTAATGTACGTAATGAATCTAGTTTCAAAAAATCGACTACAAAATGACAAAGACATTCCAGACATCTTCAGGAGTTGGACAAACAACTTAACAACATCAAGTTCTACTAACGCAAAATGTGCTGTGAGTATTCTTCAATTCCCGCAAGATTCACCTTGCATAAGAAAGATATAACTCTCCATCAGACAAACAATCAACACACAATAAAACAGCATAGTTGAACAGAACAAGCTTCTCATTCCAGGATCAAGCAACTAAAACAATCGAATCAAGAACCGAAAGAGAATAGCATTTGTATTGAGATTGGAATCAGCATACCGCTTCCATCCTCTTGATCTCGTGTCTTGCATACTGTGCCACAAGATAAACCGCTGCCCAATACACATTCTATTAGCCAACAAACCAAAACCAAACACAAAGCAAAATCCATCAGAAGCCCAAAATACAAAAAATAAAAAACAAATAAAAAATTTAAAAAAGGGAAAAGATTAGAAGTTTACTACATTCATCACAATTATCTCCTACGAAATACCTAGTGAAGGCATGCACGCTAAGAAAAATTGCACCAAATGAAAATCCAACCTACAAAAACACAATAAAACCAAATCATCAACCAATCAATACTCAATAACAATCAGAACAAATACACAACACTAACATAAACTATTCAAAAACTAAGCTAAAAATTTACCCGAACTTCTTCTTAGTTTGATCAGAGAAGACAATCTTAGCAGCGGTAAAGAAATCAAGGTTTTCAAGCTGTTTATAAACTTCTGGAAGCTGCGGTTGTGGCGAGGCCGGATCTGGCGGAAGAGGTTTGCCGGAGCTGATGCCAGCGGTGGAGAGAACCCGGAAGGAATACAAGGGTTTAGGAATTTTAGCTAAGCTTCTTAACATCTTCGCGTCCGAGATCGCCGGCATCGGGCAGCGCGAAGCATTAATCAACTTAAACTAAAGGTATTACATGTATGACAACTTCTGAGGAACCATGTCTAGTTACTCCTACAGGTCGATCTTGTTCTGCAAAATTTCATCCAGATAATTAAATCAATGCCAATAATATTCGAAAAAAACCATTCCATTATAAAATCAACATATAACAATAACCAATTACACTGATTTAAAACCGCAAAAGTAATCAGAACCAACGAAACCAAAAGATCTGTTAGAAAGAACAACACAGTGAGAGAGGAGAGAGAGAGATCAGCGGAAGAGAAGGATCGGAGAATATTTAGTGAGTCGGTGAAGCGCGGGAGAGAGAGAGAGAGCGGACGAGAAGCAGCCGGGTTGATGGTTTTGTACCAGAAAAGAAAATCACTGAAAATGGGCATGTTGAATATATGGTTCACCCGTTTAAAGAAACAAAACCATTCGATAATATTTCGGGTTTAAACTCCAAGAACCCGGTGAGTTTCACCCGTTTAAAGGGGTGTTTGGCTTTGCTTTCCCCCAACCCAACTTTTCAATTCTCCATTTTACGTTTTTCAATACATATTTTATAAATATATAAAAAATTTATTTAAAAATTTAGAAAGTGTAGAAAAATTCTACGGAGTGAGATTTTTTTATTACATATTATTATTATTTTTTTAGAAGTAAAAAAAGTAGAACTCGTTTTTCAAAAAGAACAAAAATATCTTTCATTTCACAAAAGCTCCATTTCATAAGCAATCCCAAACGCCCCCTCTAAATGGTTCACTGAAAACGGCCCCGGTTGTAACAGAAAGAATTGATAGGCGTATCAAATGTGACGATTGAAACTGGGTAATCTTTATACGTTTAAACCCTTAACTTCGTAAAAATTACCAATAAAGTTCACTACCATTAGCTAATTAAAACATTTTCCATAGACCCTTAGTTTTCAGGACATTTCTATTCAAGTCCAGATAAAACACGCCAAATAAATAGCCACGTCTGTCGTTCTAGGGTTTTGGTCTTCTTTCCCGCCGCCGTTCCCGTCTTCTACCGAGCACAAGCAATCAGCAACAGCGAAGATGGTAACAATATTTCCCGTGCTCTCACGTTCTTGTTTCTTTCTTCCATATTTGTTATATTAGGTTAGGGTTTCCTTGAATCTATTCTTGCTTCGATTTCTAACGGTGGTTGTTCTTCGCTTCGATTGGTTGATTGACTGATTGAGGTTCTACTGATTAACAGCCGTCGCACAAAACATTCCGGATCAAGAAGAAGCTCGCGAAGAAGATGAGGCAGAACCGCCCAATCCCTCACTGGATCCGCATGCGAACCGACAACACGATCAGGTAATCGTTCGTTCGTTAGTTCATTTCGTCTCTTATATCAATAGATGGTTTCTTAGATCTCGTAGCTGTTTTGAGAATTGCAACGAAGTTTAATCGATCCTTTGATCTGAGTTTATTGCTTTTGCACTATGATCCGTTGTAGGTACAACGCGAAGCGCAGGCACTGGCGCCGCACCAAGCTAGGGTTCTAAGGATGGCATGGACATAGTTGTTGGTCTTGCTTTAATCAGAGGTTTTTGTTTTTCTGTATTATTCAGAAATGTGTAACTAGGAGACTTATCCTGGATACTTCTAATATGTCGTAGTTCAGTGAGTTACAAATTGCCTATGGATATATTGAATCCCGTTCGCTAGAATCTAACTTTGTGTTCAGTTGTCTGTCTGGTAACTTTTGATTCTGCTCATTACTTGTTAATGTCTTGGAATTGTGAATGTGTGCTCTATTTGTTAAGTGCTAGAGTATTTCGCTGTAGTCTGTATTTTTTTTATTTCATATATATTGTCTGTATTTGTTAATATGAATAAAATATTGTCTGTATCTGCTAATATGTGTTTTGGTCTTGTTAGCTGAATTTTAATAAAAAGTTGAATTTCTAGTTTAAATTGCTTCAGCAAATTGTATAAAGCATCTCTAAATTTGTGTAGTATGGAAGAGTCTGACATCTACTTTTTGTTTGTTGGTGCTAGTGGTGGTGTATTGCTCTTATAGTAATTAATTTCTCTTGTTTCAGGACACTAGAATCTGTACATCAGTAGTAGGTGTCAGTGATGTTTAGTTTTATTTTGTTTGTGTTTTATGTTTTCATCATTTTGCTTGTGATATATGGTTGAACTGATGTTGGAGTGAGTTAGCAGTTGTATTGAAATTCTCGTTTGGTACTCTTTCTGCCTGAATGAGACAACTGTTTTAGTTTATTATAGGTCATCAGGATGGTATTTTCTGTTTTCCGACATGTGTCTGAGTGAATGAACCTGTGCTTGCGATTAACCTGATTCTTGAAGTTGATGTCATAACCTAGGTTTATGTCTTACAAACATTGTTTTATGTCATTGATCTCAAACGTATCAGAAGTCAGTTGGCTAATTGTTGAAAGCGATTATTATAAAGTATTTTTGTAATATAGTATTGGGTAGATGGATATTAAGTAACTATAGCCTTTCCCTCTCTTATTTTGGTATCATGTTGTAATCAAAATGTGTTAGGCCTGGCTGTTTTACGCTTATATGCCAGTTCTACTTGATCCTTGACAATGGTAAAATTGGGAACTTTGGTAATCTCTTTCTTTTGGAAGAAGTATTTGTAACAGTAGTATGCTGGCTGATTTGTGGTATTCATAGCGGTGCGCTACTACTTTTGATGTTTTTGCTTGTTGCTTACAATGCTTTATCCAATATTGTTGTGGTAGCATAGGTAATCTTGTTTACTTTAAGTGTATGGGATTACTTTCTAGCATTTTATGTGACATGGCCTATACATAAAGGGAAAAAGGGGGAGAGGGAAGCATAGTGGGCAACAGCACAGAGAACCTTACATGGTCTTCACTAGCCTCAGGCATCTGATATATTCAGTGCCACAGGCTATTCTGAGCTCAGTGGGATTGCTGAGCAAGCCAGGAGACGAGCTGAAGATGCAAGGTGTACTAGTAACTAACTGATTGAAGCTTATTCAATTCATGAACTATAATATATAAAGGCTGCATGAAAACTTTGCCAATAGTTTTGTTGCAGGCTCAGAGAGCTTCACACATGCCATGCTGAATCCGTCGTTCGACGCAAGGGTCTTGACATCAAAACCATCATGTTTCTTTGGTTTTTTTTTTTTTTTTTCAGTTGTAATTATAACCATGGCTTTGGGAACGTTATATATTGGGTAGTATATGGAATATTCTTAGTAAACCATATACTGCTTCAATTTAGATTTAACATTTGTTTGTGTTTGCAGTGAAATATATTGCATACGTGCAAGTTCAGTTTTGGATATATTAAAATTAAATCTGAAGTTTCGTCTGCGGGTGGCACGGCTAGCTGCATCATCTTCTTTTTTACTGGTTAGATGATTGATATGTTACATGGAGATGTTTCTTTAATGGTTAATTTGGTTTCTCTGCAACGAGGTACCTGATTTTTGGATGAAAATAACAGAGAAGAACACGTATATTCACTCAAATAGTATTGACCAATGAACATTGGCATTTCAAAATCCCAAATTTGCCCAGTTTTTTACACAGTATAATCTGGTGGTGCCTGTATCACAGCGTGGTTGGAGGAGCGCGCTTATAATAGGGTACATGCTAGCTACCGGAGCTTGAAGTAAATGGGGTAAATTGCAGGTCGAACCACAGAGAGAATGTACGACTGCTCCTTAAATTCACCTAAATAAAGCACTGAAACATTGATTCTATTCTTGGAAGCAAGTCGAGCAGTTTACCTCCGTAACCATACAAATACACGAGGCAAGTATAACTTAAAAGAGGAAAATCATTCTAAGCCCACACATGCATACAAATGTGCGCCAAACAACTGCAGCGAATTACAAGGCGTTGTCACAATTTCCTTCGTGATTTTAATCGGATTTAATCCATCCTTCCTTTCAATACTCTTTCCAGTACTTCAGTTGGAGTCCTGCCATGTATCCAAGTCAGTGCTTAATCCTTTAACAGGTTACAGAGTACTATGCTAAACACGTAATCAGCTTGGGTTGGGTCGGTCACAACAACATGCAACGAGGAAGAGAAGGTTAGGAAACTGCATCTGTGTTTGATATGAAAGCAAAACCTTCAAGCTAGTAGTGCATGTGTATTGTAGTTTCACATGTCAAGATCAAATAACATATAATCACACTCTTTGACGACTAAGAGGATATTGCTGGAATGCCATTCAAGCCTTAGACATTAACTATATAAACCAAAAAAGACCTATACTCATGGAATAAACAAAACAAAAGAAAATCATAAAGGCAAATAACAGGGAAAATCAACTTACACAAGGATAACGTGACCACCCCAACCACTTAGACAGTCCCGATCAATAGAGGATAGCAATGCTTGTGAAATGGTCTCAAACAATTCATCTGGTTCCTGGGCCAACAAAAGAATATGTGAACAAATTGAATACTTAAAACAGAACAAGTCAAGGAACTGACAAAAATAAACAGAAAAGGCAAAGTCGCTGCTCTCTAGTCTTTTTAGGAGATGATAATCACATGAAAGATGAAAATCACATCATAATCACAGAGAGGGCATGCACTACTCAAGAGACAAAAGCTCTACTAATCCATCACCTTCACCGAAAGTTGTCATGCACTTGAATCACAAATCAAGAAACCTACAACAGTTTTCTACTAATCCTATTAAAACTTAGTTCTTTAACGTCTAGGGCCAGAAGTGGCATGGGAAAATATTACTCTTCAAGTAGACTATAAAAATTTCTCCACCACTGATAAACCTTACATGCACACACTGCCTTCACCAACTGATAACAATAGCATTGTAATAAAGACCAATATGTATTTATTACACTTAGTTGCATGATCTAAACTACAACTGCATTTAGTATGATGATGGCTTCATTTAAGCAATTAAAGATGGAAGTACGAAACTATCAGCAATAATCCGGTAAAAGGGTGATCATTCATAGTAATTTACCAACAATGTAATATTTAGTAGAGGGTGGAAAACAACTAACCATGTCAGGCTGGTACATGGACTCGCAGGCACCATAAAGAGATTCTGAAGCTGACCCAGACACAACAAAATCTTTTGCAAGTTCCCTATACAATTATTACAAAAGCAACTAGTTAATCCCTGTGACTTTAGGGGGTAAATAAAAAAACAAACATGCCAAATGATTGGCCAACGTAGTTTGTTATAATCACAAAAATCATATACACACCTCAGAAATTTTCGAACTATAAAGTAAGGACTAACAAAAGTTGATTGTGATACAGTTTACCAACATGAGAAGAAAACTAGCACGTGGACCTAAGGGTTTGTTTTAGGGCGTGTTTACCAACACCCCAAACTCACTTTTTTTTAAACTCACTTCCAATATAAAATACATATAAAAATTAAAATAAATTTTTTTTTATTAATAACCTTTTTTTAAAAATTTATTTTTAAAACTTACTATAAATATTAAATTAATATATAATTTTATTTTTTTATTAATATTTTTAATTTTTACTTTTATTTTTGAAATTGACTTTCAAAAAACTCACTTCACCCACTTTATCTACAAGGTAAACACGCCCTTAGTTAGGAAGTGAGTTTCCTAAAACTGAGTTCGGTAGAACTGAGTTTGAGAAGAAGTAGATTAGAGTTGAATTCAGGGTAAACTGAAACACAGAAAGAGAGTTCAAGCTTAATCCGGCAGAAGCAAGTGAATTCCGTGCAACTGAAACACAACCTAAGCCTTGGCAGTTATTTCAGCAGCCTTTCAAATAATACTACTGTATATAATAACATGTAGCTATTCTATGCTTCATGCTCAAACATTTGACATGAAATGCCAATCGACCCTGCTTCAACAGTGCCAAATTTTGAAATAGTTTCCACTCTTAAAAGTGGTGAAGCGATTGCAACAATAAAGTCACTTTTTGAATGGGAACGGGAAATAATAATACATTTGAGCATTTGATTAAGTTAGCCTTGATTGCTTCCACCATCACTACAGTTGAGGGACGTGCAGTAAGGTAGGCACGCGACTAATACCTCATATCTCATTTCTACTACTTATGAGATAGACTATTAGAGGATGATTATCCAGGTTTGAAACAACTTGATTACCAAAGAGATATTCTTTTCTCCTACTTCAGGTGACAACAACAGTAACAGCTTGAACAAGCTTTTAGCTTATCATATTGATTGTCAAGTATATATTTCCAGAAGCAAATTTTAATCTAAATCTGGCTCATTTCAAGCTTTGGCCTTGCAGTTTAATCAGAGGAGCAATGCAGTTGTCTACCTTGCAAATGTCCGCCTTGGAAAGCTTCTTTCCATGGCAAGCTTCACCGAAACTTAACATAAATATTCAATATAATTACTAACAGTAAAAGCATTTACATTTAGTTCAAGTCTGAAGCTACTCCATAGAAGCAAAATTTAATGACAATAAAATGAGAATAAAGGAAAAGCAACATGTGATATCATGACTAAATACTTGGCAAAAAGAGCCCATAAGCTTCAGCTACAGATGGCAACACATACTTTGCACCAATGCTATCCATAGTACAGATAAAAGGTACATCATTGTCACCCAACCCAGCAATCACTGGCTGGCAGAAATATGGTCCAAATCTGCAAGATCAGAATTACAATGTTATCTTATGATATGTTAGATGGTTTTCAGGGATGGCATAGCACAATCGAGTCAGATAATAGCCAACTAATACGCATTTATTGACACATAAACTCCCATGGAGTGGGGTAAACTGATAAGGCTTAAGATCACTTCATTACTGTGGCAATTCAGAACTGATAACAATCTTGCACTGCATCATTACAAAACCCAGGGTGAACAAAGGGTACGATAATTGGAAAACTTTTACGAAGTTCAGTGACCTGACTCAATTATGATCAACAAATGAAAAAAAAGAAAAAAATAAAACAGAATTTTCACCTCGTAAGCATCCATAGGTTTCTACCAGCCTAACTTTGCACAATTTCTACCTATAGTGGAACTTTCATTCTTCTACAAGTAACAACATTGCACCTTTTTAAAGTCTTCCTACTAAACAGCACATAATCTGTATTCTAACTACAAAAGAACATATTGGATCCAATAAAAATTCAGTCATATAATAGTTTCATACAGAAACCCAAAGGCTATACAAACCACATACCTCTTCTCATAAAGCATTGCTGACACAAGGCTGGCAAAGGTCTCAGGCTTCATATCCCTCTCTTCCCTGAGCTGGTACAACTTGTGCCTGAATGCCAGTCGCTGGTATCTAAAAAACCGGCCAAACAATAAATTCAACTTTTAAAGACAGATAATAACTTTTAAAAAAGATATTCAATCTAGGGTATTGATTCCAAGTTCATACAGTGTTTGAGCATCTGTAGCAAGCCCTGAAAGCCCTATATAGAGCCGATCATGGATCTTATAAATCTTCTGAAAATCAGTAGCTATTGTTTGTAAATTCACTCCAAGTCTTCGATCGCTAGCAATAGCGAAACAATTCTTCCCAACCATCGCCACTACAGCGCTACCATTGTACTCAAAGATCTAAATCAACCCAAAATAAAAACCATCATCAATCAATCGATTAGAAACCAATAAATCAAAATTAGGGTTCTCTTTTCAATTGAAGAACTCACCGACATGGCTTGCCCGTGAAGAAAAACTTTGATCAGAAAAATCTGAGCGAGTTCTTGTTGTTGTATTTACTAATAACTAAAAATCGTCGCCGGCTAGATTGTTTAGAAATCCAGTAAAGAATGAAGAAAGGCCCATTATGTAATAGCCCATAAGTGAGCTAACTAAAAAATCGTCTTCTGTTTACTGGATCAATAGTAATTGTCCTTTCTGTTTACTGTCTACATTAATGCCTAATTTGCCTATCCCTTCGAGTTCCATTTCCTGGAGCTCAGGAATGAGTAGATAAGAAGAGTTTCTTTTCTCTTTCACCCTAAAATGAGTTTTAAAGTACATCAAAATAAAATTTTTTAAAATAAAAAATAATTTTTATTTATGTAATAATAATAACAATTAAATTTTATTAGGTAAAATTTTTTATTATTTTTTAAATTTTTAAATAAATTTTATAGATAATTATGTAAAATTATTGAAAAATATAAAATAAATAAAATTTTAAAATGAAGTCAAAATGAAATGTCAGATAGCCCCTATAGATTAAATAGAAAGAGATGCAAAACTGATGAAATAATGATAAGCATAACTACCCATAAATTCACTTTTTTTTATCAAACTTTGAATTCATTTTCAAATTAAAATAAACACAAAAAAATTAAACTCATTTGTTAATAAAAATTTCTCCTTTTAAAACTCAAATTTCACTTTCAAACTCATTTTTAATATAAAACAAATACAAATATTTACTTTTAACTAAACTCATTTTTAAACTCCAAATTTATTTTTACAAAATTAATTTAAACAAGTACATTTAACGATAGGTAAACACACCCTTCAATGGATTGAAACTTGAATATTGTTTATAAAATGATCAAAAGTTCTTGTTTGGCTGCCACTTAGAATGTTGTTATGGAGAACAAAAACGAAAAATACAGCTCAAAACAAGACTGTAGAGTCATTTGAACCAATCATATGTACAATCGAACAAAACATTCTTCACTATGGTTTGTGTATGGACTCAAGATGCTTCAGATACCACAATGCGCCTTCAGCAGCATGTTCTTGTGCAGCTTTCTTTTGGGGATGTGGTTCACTAAAACACTCGAGAACTGTCGCGGAGATTGTTTCAACGTCAATGCTCACCTTGTATGTAAACCTGTAACAAGATTCAAAGACCAAAGTCAAATTATTCTAGAAATTGAGCATAGAAGTCAAAACACGACAGCTCACAAAGTTTCTTTTACTTTCCATAGAAACTATGTGCCCCCTCTTAACTTGCATCATTTTGAAAGTTTTAAAAGAAGCAATAAACCTGTATGCGAAATAAGAATTGAAAATAGAAACACATAAAGTTGAGATAGAAAGCTCTGGTAATAGCATAACTATACTTTATATGCGAGTTTGTAATATAAAACTGTTGCCAACATCCAAATTCTACGGCATATTCACTAGGTTGATGAGATACGTACATCCTTTGGTGGCTCAGTCCTTCTTCTTTGAGCAACACAAAAGAAGGAGGCTTCCAGCACTTAGCAACACAAATTTCATATAATTGAGATTTTGCCGATCTGGTAGTTGCAGAAGCTGCAAATTGCAGGAGAAGAGGGCAGAAAGAGTTAAGTAATTACCCAACCACCACTGCTGCCCCCACAAAAAAAAATATGCTACAGACTAGTAAACTATTTCCATGAAATACGTACCATTGGTCTTTTCTGAGTACTTAGTACCATTTCCTCTAAACAGGCCTTTCTGAAAATGATTAGATGTTTCATCTTGCTCTGTAGTTTGCTGACCTGTTTCTCTGGTCGCTTCACAGTCCACTCTAACTGATCTAGTTTGAAGCAAAGAGTGACTGTTGAAATCATGTTTGCTAGTTGAGGTAGCCTTTTCATCTCTTGGGCAACATAACTTTAAGCTCTCTAATGGTATTGAGTCTAAATCGTCCTTGATCATCACAATTTCATCATAACCTATCAATTCTGCTTCCATCCTTAGGGTTTTAGACACAACTTCCTCCAGTGACTTGTTCTTGTGCTTGAAACCTAATGCCTGCAAGCATGCACAAGAAGGGGTTGATTAATTCTCTGAAAAACAAGAACAAGATAATAATGCTAAAGTTTATCTCGAAAATAATAATGCTAAACTAAACTCTAACAAAACCATTATACTCTATAAAAGAAAAGGTGTAAACACTTAGCACAGTTATTATACAAAAAGAAGATGATTACAGGCTCGGGTTTACAAACAATAAAATGAAATTAATAATCAAGAGTGATTAAAGACATTATGCTCAATTTAGACATTGTTCAATTTGTGCATTAAGGTTACCAGAATTTGGAAAACATTGACCATGTCATGGAGCACTTGGTATGCATTTTCTGAAAGGACAATAAACACCTTTAATTCATAGTCACCTTATTTGAGTAGGCAGGAGTATGTACGACCTAGTACAGCAATACATAGGCCCAAGACAAGAATTATCTTCTATCAAAAAAACCAAAGACAAAAATCTGAAATTGAATACCTTGAGTTTAGAGAGAGCCTCTTGTGCTGCCATCCTTCTACCTGCTTTAGAGTTACGGTTACTCGAACCACAACTGAAATGTCCACCGTCCATTTTGACTTCAACACACACAAAGTAACCTGCCTTGTCTTGGACAGGTTTAGGAAGCACCAATTCAAAATTACAACTTTGACAAAGCTCTCGGAGCTCCCTCATAGGATTGATCTGGAAGCTTGAGAAATTTAGGACAGGATTTAACAATTCAAGCATTATTTTCCATACACATTTTAAGTTGAATCCGGTGTCTAAAACCATAGCGCCAATACAAGACTCAACTATGTCACCAAGTGCCTGCAACATTGTCACCAAGACGGGACTTAGAACTATTTACAATAGGGTCCAACATGACCCAGCAACTATATCACCCAAAATTACAAACGTATTTGCAAGATTACAACTTAACAAGAAATGACTGATGCCAAACAAAAGAATGCTTAATAGCTGTCTCCTATACTAAATAACTTTTATAAATTATAAAAAAAAAAGAGACAAACAAAACCCAATTGGTCAGGTGGAGTGCTCCAATACCCAGAAGGACTCAATAAGTTTCCCTAGTTTCCAACATGGAAATATGATTTTATACTTTATGTTACAACATGCAGAAGGAAATAAGCAATTTATCAATTCAGCATCAGAGCTTAAGTATAAAGATTTTTCTACTACCTTTCCTTTGGCTGAAACCCTAATCCACCTTACCCAAAACTTCAGACATGTCTGTCAAAATTGACTCTGAAATTCTTCCATGGTGACCATTCATGAGACTTCTTAATCTCTCTATCTTACTTGCACCTAATCTCTCTAATAGCCTTTTTTTCATTAACAAGATTATCAAAAATCTTAATTATTCTGTAACCTTTAATTCTACTCATTTTGTGTTTCAGATAATCTAACGAAGATGACAATTGGCACTAGTAAAGAGAAGGGTGGTCTTTACTACTTGGAGGGAGCAAGAAAGTTGAAATCTAAACTTAACCATGGTTTTCAAGAAGGAAACGTCTGATAGAGAGAATTCTGTTATGGTATTGTCGTTTAAGCCTCCCATCTTTCCTTATTTAGAACGTTTATTTCTCAATTGTTTTGTAATATTACTGCTTTTAGTTTAGAGTGTGAATTACGTATTTATGCTAAAAGCCATTGTGTTTCTTTTAAAGTAAGATTCAATAAGACTTCAACTCCTTTTTTATATGTTTATACTGATGTTTGGGGTCCCTATTCTACTCCTGCTTCGGATTATAAATACTGTCTTTTATTGATGACTGTATTATGGTAGCTAGATATATCGCTAAAAGTTTAAGAGTGATGTTATACATCTTATTTCCCAATTTTACAAGATTGATTTTCCCAATTTCATACTCAAGTTCATGTTTTTCATTCCGATTATAGTCGTGAGTATGTGAATCAGTCTCTTGCTAATTTCTTCAAACAACATGGTGTCCTCCACTAGACAGCGTGTGCCTAGACGCCAAAACAAAACAGCATAGTAGAGCAAGAACCATCATTTTTTTGAGGTGACCTAGGCCTTATGCTTCAGTATGCATGTTCCTAAAATGTTCCTGGACTAAGGCCGTCATAACAGTTATCTTTCTTATCAACCAAATGCCTACTCGTGTCATTAACTATCCAATTCCTTTAAGGATGTGATCTTGGTTGCTCTAATCCTTCTGCTCTAAACGTTTGTCATAAGGTTTTGGTTGTGTATGTTATGTTCACGTGCACCCCCTTTCATAGAGGTAAGCTTGACCCTCGTGCTCTTAAGTGTGTCTTTCTTAATTACTCTAATTCCAAAAAGAGATATAAATGTATCCATCCTCCGTCAAGAAAATAGTGTTCCATGGATATTTAGTTTTATGAACAAGTGTCTTACATTTTTTTTATGTATATTTAGTTCTCTTCAGAGAGAGACTAGTAGCAAGGAAGAGAAACAGTTTAGTTTGAAGAGTATATGCTACAGATTTAGGGTAAAGGGGAGGATTCAGCTATATTAGGTATTCGGCTATTTTGGATAAGAGGGAAGTCCTTAGATGAACTTGATCCTATGGGGGTTGAATTCAAGCATGAGAGAACAAGAGGTGAAAACCAGCTTAATTATTCCAAAAGGGTTATACAAGAAGAAACAAGGATGCTACTGTCATGCCTCCATTAGACTCCAGCACTCTTCATGACACTAGGGTGCCATCGGATCACTTCCGAGACAAACCTAAGGTATATGTTTCTTCTCCTATAACTTCAATTTTTTATATTGATTCTAACCCTATAATATCACAAATTGCTATCTCAAAACCACAAATTGATGGAAAAAATTATCTCCTTTGTGAACGTAAAAAACCTGATATATTGGGTTTCTCAAAATTATCCTCTAAGGTTGTTAATTCCATTCTGATATTGTCTATTACCACCTAGATTTTGCCCATAGCTGTCTTATGTATATGTTCCTATTATTTTCAAGAAGCTCTTTGAGATGTTAAGTGGAAGGCTGAGATGGAAGAGGAACGAAAGCTCTTTAAAAGAACTCTACTAGGGAGACGAGCATGTTACCATAAGAAAAAAGGACAGTGGAGTGTAAGTGGGTGTGTATAGTGAAGTATAAGTCAGATAAGACAGTTAAAGATACAATGCTGGATTGTTTACTAAAGGTTACACTTACAGGATTGACTATCAAGAGACATTTTTCAGTGGCCAAGATGAACACTATTTCAAGTAGTACTCTCTTGTGCAGTTAATTTGAACTGGTCATTACAATAGTTTGATGTGAAGAATGCTTTTGTGCATGCTGATATAATAAAAGGGGTGTATATGGATCCTTCTCCAGGGTTTACACCAAAAGGAGGTAAAAGTGTGTAAGTTGAAGAAGGCGGTGTATGGGTTGAAATAATCATCAAGGGTATGGTTTGTCAGATTGATCTACTCAATGATGGAGTGATTTTAAGCAAGCTTTGGCAAATCACATTGTTTTATAAGCGAGATAATAATGATATTATTTTGCTTATTGTTTATGTTAATGATTATTACATTTTGTAACACCAATGAGATAGAAAAGCTTCGGATCTATTTAACCTAAGAATTTGAAATGAAGGTCTTAGTGAGTTTCAAAATACTTCTTAGGCATTGAAGTGTCTCTGTCCAAGTAAAGCTTTTTTCCCCTTCAACCGAACTATATATAAGATCTCTTAGCAGAAATTAGTAACTCCACCTGTGTCCTAAAGATATCTCAATTAAGGTGTATCTATTCTAATAAGATTCTAACGAATAAGTAAAAATAGCAAAAGCTAATAGGAAATTTGATCTATCTGACTCATACTTATCAATAGTGTTGTGAATCAATTCATGAACAGTCCTATTGACCAACACATGAATATAGTAATTGTATCGTTACTTATCTGAAGTCCTTCAGGTATGGTATTATATTTTCCAAGCATAGACACCTAAACATTGTGGGCTTTGCAGATCTGGCTTTACTGAATCCAAGTTGGACAAAAAGTATACTCCAGGGTTTGTGTCATTTGTTGAAGATAATTTGATAACTTGGAGAAGTAAGAAACAGAATATAGCACTGTTATCTAGTGCAAAAGCTGAATACAACACTCTATATCATACGATTACAGAGCTTACTTAGCTAAGAATTCTCTTAAGTGAATTTGGATTTTGGTTCAAAGAAACCTATAGTGCTATCTTATGATAGCACGACAGCTATTGAGAATGCAAATAATCCTGTACGGCACAATCAAATTAAACATGTTGAACTTGACTATGATTACATCAAGGATAACCTAAATTCTGATAATGATAAAGGTTTCTCACATTAAGAGTGAAGATCAACCGGCTGCTACGATGATTCGTGCACTTACTAGTGTTCATTCCCTACATCACTATCTAAGTTGGTATACGTGATATCTACCCACCTACTTGAATGGAAGAATTAGCATGTACAGCTGTAGTTATTCTGTATAGCTGTTCTTTCCTTATTTGTCTAGGAACTAATACATTAAAATTAATGTATTAGCTGTCATTTTAATTGTATAGTTGACATACCTTAAAATATGTTTGTGCATCCAGTATAAAAACACTTGAGATGTATGAAAGAAGGAAGCCAGCCATTTATCAATTCATGTAAGTCAGGATTCTAGATAAGGTCTCCAATGTTGACAGCAAAGAGACCATTTCACTTTCCTTAAACATACCAGTATTGTACTTTACAGCTGCATATATCATGCCACTGATACCCTTGAACTTTCATAGGCATCACTGCTACAAATTTACAAGTTTCTCATAATGGTTAGCTGTTTTTCAGAAACCTAAAGTAAGCATCTTAAAGAAACTTAAAACAAAGCACCTACCTGCATCCTTATGCTACTATATCAATTCAGCTAAAAAATATATAATGCTTCAGACAAAAGCAAAAGTAACAATAGTAAAAATGAAAGTTGAAGATATAGTACTACAACAACAGTACCTTTGGACATGCCGGTTCCTCAGGAAGCTCCCCAGCTGCGTTAGACAAAGACACAAATTTCTCGAATTTGTTCACTGCCTCAGTGAGGCTACTTGAATCACTTATAAGAAATGAATGGAAGGATCTCAAACAAGCTAAACAAGCAAACGAATGGTTATTGACCATTAGTGACTTCATGTCGGTAATTTGACCTGGTTTTAGATCCGGATAAGATGAATAAAGGTATGAAGTAATCAAGTATTCCAAGACAGCATCACCAAGGAACTCGAGTTTCTGTTAACAGAAAGTTATTGCAAAAGGCTGTCAATACCTTCATAGACAAGATAATGTTTTCATATTACCTACAATACCAACCTGGTAGCATCCACCACAGTGCTTACTGTAGGAAGGATGTATAAATGCCTGGAGCAGAAGGCCTTTAAATTGAAATTTATATCCTATTAATGCCTCTAGGGTTGCAACATCAATGGAATCAATTAGTGACATATTATTCTCGCTTTCTTTGATAGCTCTGTATACATGAGAAGGTTCAAAATCAACATCTATGCCAATCCAACGAAGAAACGCTTTTGCGGCTTGGAATCCACTATCAACAAGAAATGCACCGATGAGAGCTTCCACAACATCAGCAATGGTTTTCCGACGCAACCAGCGGTGTGAACTAGTGCATTTTATGTTGCTTGCTTTTTGTCCCGCGAATTTTTGGTAGTCAACTACTTTACAGTTCACTGTCCCATCTGTATCTACAGTGCAGACATTCTTGCATGGTCTGCCTAGTGCATAAAATTGGGACGGATCAAAGGGCTCGCCGCGTATAAACACCTGAAATGCATGAAAGCATGTAATTTTCTAGAGAGAAAAATGTTGGCCAATCAAATAAATCTCTTTCGAATAGTGAAATTTGAGCGACTTTTCTCAAGAATAATTTGGTCAACACAATTTGAGAATAGTCACTCTCACTGAGTATTCCTAGATCAACCGACCACAAGAGGCAGAGGTGAAACATGGGCACTTAACTAATTTAGAAGATAATTTGCCAGCATTTGGCAGATATCTCAAGTTGGTGGGCATGCACTTCAGCGCACTCTACCTGTGATGTTTCTAATGCAACAACTTAACACACTTCAATAACGTCTAACTAGAATGTCAGGGGTAATAATCACTACTAACTAAACTCTACCACACCTATCACTTTTAAGCGTCTCGTTCAACATCGAGCCTCAAATTGTCAGTTGCACATTTTCTTAGCGAAACTAGAGACTGATTCATGCACACTTCCATAAAACCCTGGATAACAACCGACAATTATGCTGTATATTCAAATTTGGAAGTTCACGATCGAATTTAGGTGATACAATAACCAAACCGGAAACTTATCACAAGCATTAGATAACTAGACAAAGATTATGCAATATCATAAATGTTCATAATTCCAGCAAGAGTAAAGTCCCCGATACATATATTACAGCTATACTACACTACTGATTTCCAAAGATTTATATGCAACTGCATAAACTGTCAATACTTCTGAATTCAATTTATTCAACTAACCTAGAAGCTTCACAGCGGCAACTCAACCTTGTAATCCAATAAATATTACAAAGTTAAGAAAAAATTAGAATAGAAGAATCCCTGTAGAGCGAGGTGTTGGACTAGCAACATGCAAAAGAAGATTGATTGGAGAGCCCTCATTCAATATAATAACCAATTTCTACAACTTAATGTTGACATTTATGATATACCATCCAAACAAGACAGAGAAATCCATTTCCCAATACTTTATGATATACTGCAGACAGAAAATGATACCTGTAGATTATTCATGATTGCGAGCTTATAGAGATGCAAATTATTTACAATTCCAGAACGCTTCCTAGTCAATTGTCCTTCATCCAAAGCTTCATATAAAAGGAAACTATGCCGACTAACGACATATTTTAAGAAAGCGTCTCCAAGCACTTCAAGCCTTTCAAGAGAGAAGCGCTCCAAGCATTTCTCAGTTGTAAGTGCTTCTAGAATCTAGAAAACATTTCGCAAAGTCAAATGGTATAATTGAGAAATTATATATAGAGTAATTTTCATGCAAAAATTGTGTAAACATCCACAAGAAAATAAGATACATATGCTCACTCGTTCAGCTTTAACTTTAGAAGCCTCTGGGAAGGAAGCGCAGAGCATATCCTTCAGCTCAACAGCAACAAGCAAATTTTCCAGCCGATGCATTAAAGAAGGCAACAGAGAAAGCGAACTTCCTAAGCTTTTTGAAAAGCCTACTATCTTCAACGAACACAATTCAGGTGGCAACTTCATGAAATGCTCCTCTTTCTCTTGTGTCTCTGTTTTAAACAAAAGCTTCATACAGTCAGTAGAAGATACAATCACTTAAAATATTCAGAAAGCATTTGGGCCTTCTGCCTGTACCTTCCCTACTAGGTAGCATGCTCACATTTAGCCAGAAGTCATTACTTGGAGTAAAAATTAATGCTCACAAGATCATATTTGGTTACATAAGAGTGAAGCACGTACGGTAAATGTTGAAAAATAACAGCTTCCAATAAGCTATAGAAAAGTCAAATGTTGAAAATCAAATAACAAGAAATCTAATCCAAAGTGTAGAACAAGAAAGACCAATATGTAAAGAACAGTTGCCTAATATTGCTTTCTAATCAACATAAACGAAACCCAGCAGATGGCTTAATTGCAGTTTCCACTTTAACTATTTCTACCATAAGACCAAACTGTTTTTCTTCTAAAGCATTATCTAGAATAAACCTGGTTCAAGAAGGAATTTTAAGCAATTCCATATAAGGTATATTGGACATTTGAGAAATCAACTTTACAAAAAAGAGCAATAATTATTCGTTAATCAATTTTAAGAATAAATGTACCTGTATTATTATGAACACGGCAGACTAACAAATTTCGCAAAGAAAAAAGTCTCTTTGCTTTCAGAAAGGGTTGTTCTGGATATAGTAGCTGAATACCAAACCTGATATGCACAAAACAAATGCAAACAAAACGAAGGTAAAAACTAAAAAATTAGATTACAATAAAATGATATTCTTTTACACCTACAGAAAGAGCATTATGCTATAAAAATATTGTCCACATGAACGAAAATAATTGAGATTCCATAAGACATTTTTGACAGAACATTATGACTGTTAAATGACTCAGCAAACAACCAGAGCATCTCATTCCTAAAAATTGAAGTAGAAAGGCCATGAAATACACAATGTGACTCTACCTCTTTAAAATGGCCACAAAAAGCATGCATGTTATGTGGAACATTGTCGTTTAATAACTTAGATTGCCAGTCCATACTGAAGAGTACACAATATTTAATACAATTCATAGACAATCAATTGGTTATGCTAGTCAGTTGATAGGATTATAGGCCATGTCACACCACTGACTCATTAGAGAAAGTTTACACATCCGCTAAATTAAACTTTATGAAACCTCTGACTTGTTAGAGGGAATCTACCACCCATCTTCGTTTTTAATAAAGATTTACATCTTAAATAGACTTCTGAAAGGCCTATTAGAAACAAACCTCCCTAATAGAACATAACTTAGACCCGAAGTATTCTTATCATAATAAATACCTGGACATTACCATGAATAAGGCTTCTAAACCAATACGACTTTTAACTAATTAGACTTCTAATCTAACTTAGCATAAGTTACAAGAATATCATATACTCTACAGGTGAGTACCACTCGATCCCAATCTCTATCATCCACAGCCCTTTAAAATCAACCTCGTCCTTGAGTGAGCTACCCAAGGCTATGAAGATTGGACTCGACAACACCACCAGAATAAATATGTTGAGTAGAACGAGGATGAAAGTGATCCGAAGAAGTCAGTGAAGGGCAAATGATATTTTTTGGCATAGTCCTGCTACTTCAGATTACCTTTGCAGGTAATTTATCAATTGTAATTGCTGCATCAAGTTGTTGTTGTGCACTTGCAGTCCTTTATAGTCACTATAATGTTGTTGTGCATTGTCTTCAATATGCAATAGGTTCCATTGAAACTGTTTTCAACTCAATGCAGCTCAAGTTGATTGCTTGTACTGCCTTACAAACATCAAGCTGCTGTCACTGCTATTGGTTGTTGCCCTATGCTTTGACATTGCTTGAAATTGTACTACAATATGATGCAATTGGTTGTTCTGGAGATGCATCAAGTTGTCTTGCCATTGTGACACTGCTCAACACCTTCCTCCATGTGTTCTTGATGCTGTTTTGAATCCCTTAGTGGCTATTTGAAGATGCTACAATGCAATAACAGCCAGTTCTCTTCTTTAATTCTGTGATTGCAGTTTACTCTCCACCCAACCTAGAGATGGTTGTGTTGCAACTAAATGCATCAGCAGGCAATTGGAGGCAATTGCTATTGTCGGTTACTGGAGCTTAGGTAGATGCTTCTATCGAACTTCTCTTATAGCTTCTTTTTTAGAAGTTATTGGACCTGCTGTTGCAGTAAGCTACTCTACAGTTCAATGATTTGCTGCAGCCTTCTCTGATGCTCTCTACTTTGCTCACTCTTCTGATGTTTAATTAACTGCTGAATACCACTCTGTGGTCACTGTACTGTTGCAACGCGCTCTCCTACTGCTGCTTGGTTGTGCTCCACTCTGCTGCTTGCTGGTCTGCAGCTTTATACTCTTCTTGTCAATCTTTCTTCTTCTTGCTGCAGGTCTTAAGTAGATTAAACTGTCTGATTTATGTAAAAGCTGCTTTCAAGTTTCTGTTGAAAGCTGTTGTTCTTGTCAAGTAATACTTGGTTGCTCTATAGAGCAACAATGTGGCTGCTTTGTTGACAAACAGATGCAACTCCTTCTGCTGGTTGCGAGTTGGATGTAGGTTCTATTCTCATTCATGATTTTGCTCACTGTTCAGCTGCCTATTGCTCTGGTACTCACAGAGCTGCTACATGATGGTCTGCAGCATTACTATTATCATCACATTCTGCTGTTCTACACTATGTTGTTCGCTGCTCTGTTGCTTGCTACTCTAGCAACAAACTCAATGCGAAGTTCACATACTTGCTGTAAACAATTCCTGATCAGCTGCAACTATTTTGTGGTGAATTCTTGCCGATGACACTCTATTTTGCTCAATTTTCTTCTTTCGCGGTGATGATTTGCATACAAATTCAATTCCCTTTCTTTATTTTCTCTACCTGATCTAATATCTTCCATCAACAATAAGGGTAAAATTCTAAAAGCAACAATTCGCTCATGCTCAATCAAGAATCTACCCTCCTTTGAACTTGACATTTCTATAAATTCCTCTTGTTCCCACCACTCATGTGCGTCATACATGAATTTTAATGAAGTGAGATTAAGCCTGCAACTTCTGTAACTTTTCTATGTTCAAAAAATATACTAACTTTTGATGATTCTGGTTTCAAAAAAGTCACTACCGAACTTACGAATTCTTTGGAATTCTGACGAACCGCATATTCACAAACACAATCATTACCACCTTCAGATTCCGATTCGTTCGCATACGAAAACATTCAAACACAATCATGACCACTGTCAGATTCCGACTCACTTGCGCACGAAAAATGTTTTCCCTATTTCACTTTGTTCCCTCGCCTCACCATCGCACAGCACAGAAACCCTAATTTTGACAAGGATAAAACATAGGCCCTATCGCACCTCTGACTCATAAAAGACAGTCTACATCACTAATAGATTAACGTTTTATGGAAACCTCTGATTCATTAGAAAAAGTCTGCACCTCCTCATTGTTAACAAAGAACTCAATATTTCATTAGTCCATGATTGAAAATAAGACCTACAACCTCTTAAATAGATAGATTCATAGAGAGTCTTATTAGAATTAACTTCCGAATTAGAACATAACTGTAAGTAATCTTATCCAAGTAAAACACCAAGATCTACTATGATTAAAACTTCTAACCAATTACGGCTTTCAAATAATTGGACACTAATCAAGCATAACTCAAATTACCACATATGATAATAGGTGAGTACCACTTGATCTCAATATATATCATCGTATCCTTCAAGAAGAAGGAAACAAGTTCAAAACATCTGTTACTAATAAGTTCAGACTTTTGACAAAAGGAATTCAGCCCATTGCCCTTCATTGAAATTAGAACTTTTATATGTTTTCTGTAATGCAACTAGAGCTACATATATGACTCCCAAATCAATAAAAGAATAAAGTCCAGATGCTTACGAAGAGGACTTAAGCAGTAGACTGTGGCATTGCAATGCATGTTTATACTTAATTCTATCACTAGAAACCATAGCAGTCCCTATTAATCATGTAACTCTATAACTACCATTGCAAAGACCAACACAGATAACCACTTCTCCTACAAATTGAATCAGAAATACGCACCTCTCATGGTAGTATCCAGTATAAGTTGAAGTTTTTGAACCACTACATTCGCTGCTCGCATTGATATCATCAAGGATGTCGTCCACAAAATAGAATAGTTTGTTATGGGGGGTGAATATTAAACTGCCTAAGATATCACATCTATTGACGGGTCCGTTTAGAAGTTCCAAGCTTTCGGCATTTTGGAAATCACCTCCAGAAAAGCTCGTAAGCTTGCCAAAAACTTGAGAAGATAAGCACCGTTTCACAGTGTACCAATCAACAAGATTATTGGACGCATCCCCAACAACTGGAAGCAAAAGATAGACAATAGCTGAGTTCTGATATGATGCATTATTTTTGCCCAAAGAAATAGAATCTGCATGAAACTCTGTCCTATCAAGGATTATCTTAAGACACATCTCTTGAAAATTTTCTGCAAGGACTATCTGCATAATTAAATTTTGACAGTCTTAGAAAATTTGAAAAAACTTGAGTTCAACCATTTTGATGCAGTCTCTTATAGTTAACTTACCTCTTCTTGATTAAATATTACCACTTTCAGGGCCTCAAACCTTGTTTTAACAATTCTACCATGATCCAGATGTAGATCAACTTCCATTCTTTCTGCTTCTTTAGGAAGAGAAGCCTTAACAAAAAGAGCAAAAGGCTGGTAGCTCCTATCTCCCGGAAGAGGAACAAATTTTATGCAATAAGAATGCATTAGAATGCTCGTCTCACACTTTGTCCATCCTACTTTAAGGGCATTAGGGAGTAACGTTTCATGAATTTCTTCAGTTAGAAAGTCATCTGATACAGAAACAGCAAAAAAATAACAATTAGTCAATACAAATAATCATTTGAGTTTTTAGATTTATAAATGACGAGATTGGAAAGTCAACCTTTATTGCAGTCGAATTCAGTAATGCAGCTTGAAGCATCTTTCTTTTCATCGCCAACAACGGGTAAAAGACAATCTGTTAAAGCATCACGTTGATGCAATTCAATACATGCATTTAGACACGCCAGCCTCTTCGCTTCATCTTTAGATGGACATGGTAAACTTTCAATCTGACGAAATGGAGCATTAGGGGGGAGAACTATTGTACAAACAGTTCCATCGTAGTCATCTTTGTAATAGAACATCGGTGAAGTTGTGGAATATCTGCATACAATTGATTTCCCAAGTCAGAAAGAAGGGAAGAGTCAGATGTCAAGAGCAAACGAATCTCCAAAATATGCTTACATATCACGAGGAAGTTTCGCACAGTAAGTATGCAGAAGCGAAATACTGCAGCCGGTGCTGATGGAGGCACCAGTCTGGTACACTTTATAGATCTTTTCCTCCAAAGTCTCAAATTTCTCTTTGGAAGTCCTACAGTGTACTTCTCTATTCATTGTTTCCTCACCAATCCGAAAATCGTGCAACAACTTCTCATGGCGCTCATTTCCGCTGAATGAAAATCAATAAATAGAACGCTTAACAAAATACAACGAAACCCCTATCTGATGCATAAGCAAAGAAAAATGTTTCTATTCAGTGCGAACCTCTCCACGAGAAAAACATACTCTGACTTTGTCATCCGGGCACGACCTCTAGACTGTATATAACTGGCGACAGTTTCAGGAAGATCAAAGCGCACCACAAGGCAGCAGGTCTGAATATCAAGCCCTTCTTCTGCTACATTAGTTGCTACCAGCAGATTCACCTAAGAAGAACAGCCAACTTCAGGAATAATCAAATAACTTCTTGATAACTAAGAAATAGCCCATTATTCCTATATTGAAGGGTGCTACTTCAAAAGTTTCCAAAGATTAAGATTTCTAATTTTTCTCTTCTAAGCACTTCCCTTACGCCATCCAGTTAGATCAAATTGCTTCCCTCCACTTAAAAGCCTAAATTCTTGTATATTGACTAGAGCATCATTTACTTGCGGTCTATGAATTTACATTCAAAATCAGGATACATAGGAAAATGGCACATGCCAAAGGTCACTGGCCTTTTTGGTTGTAGTATGGAGAAAAAGCTCGTGTGCATATATCAGACATTCTATATGCCATGTTGAGCATACCACAGCTATAAATTTTAATTACGGGTACTTTTAACCCAGTTAAAATGGAGTTGACATGTCTATGAACACGAACTATACTGCACACCTAGCACCTCATATACTTCTGTTCATTATTGCAAAGCTCCTAATCACCCCCTCCTATATTATGGCATATAAACTTTTAAAAAACTAATATTTGATAAGAAAGTGAGCTCAGTGGTCAAAACAGTAATTCTTCATTTTGAATTTTCCAAAACCTTTTACGGTTGCTTGTTTCTGTGCAAGAACCTTATTTAAAAGGACAGCAGTTTAAAACATGAAATTATTATTATAGCAATACCGCAAAATACTTCAAAATATTTCTGCAATATCATCATGATTTATAAATTTTTTAATCTAAAAGGGAAAGTTTATTATAGAAACTACAAGTCCCTTTGCAAATACCAACTGTTGAATATGCTACCACAAGGTTGCTTCATATCAGTGTAAGAATCTGATGACAAAAGTGTTAAACCTGTCCAGAAAAGAACTTTTCAATGATAGCTTCCATCTTCTTCCTTGACATATCATGCAATCCTGAGTGAAATCCCACAAGAAAATCAAATTTCCAGAAATCTAGACTTTTCAACCTCCCAAGTATATGCACTAAGCATCTCGCCACTAAGATTCTCTTTACAAAAATTATGCACCTGATGTCTTTCATTTCCCTGAAGCAAAAAAAAAAAAAAACCTAAGAACTATGAAGTATTTAATTAAGAAACTAGATGCAGCAGAAAAATATCAAAATTATGTTGAGAGTCGCCATCTCATGGTTCTCTTCATTGTTAACATAATACAACACTAGCTCCGTCTTGGGCAATCAAAGGAATTAGGCTGATAGAAGCACAAGCCTATGCCTCTACTGCAATTATATGCAAATTTGTCAAAGCGTTGAGTACAAATTTGATGTCACTACAGAAGTGGACAAATTAGTCAACCTTCCTAATCACCAATAACTCAATCAGAAAAGCTGGCACTTTACACTCTCTGTAGAGCTTCCTTTTTAAGACCATTTACAACAAATTATGAAATAAGAACAGCATTGAGATTCTACCACAACGGGGTATGGTAAAGTTCCATTGTCTGAAAAGAAAATTTAGGTACTTACAGATTAGCTTTGCAACTAGCCAATTAATTACAAAAGCAAATTTCAAAGAGGAAAAAACAAACCTGTAACGTGAGAGAATGTCAATGAGAAGCAATAGCTTCTGTGAATAGAAGGGTTCCTTCAAATTATCCAGATTAAAATGAATCGATCCGCAAGCATCTACATGGTTAAACACAGGAAATTCCTTAAAACTGATAACATGAATTGACATGCAAAACTGTTACAAAATCAAAATAATGCATTATCACTAGAGATATGGCATAAAAAAGGGTATAGTTTAAAGCTGGAAGTAACAGTTACGAGTCTGAATCAGATTAAGTTATCAGATTAATTTCATGTGGCAGCAAAAATAAATATAACATCCTACATTTTAGATTAATCAACATTTTGGAGAATTGATACAAAACTCCGTAAGGAACTACATATACCATCCAGTTTGCAAGTCAAAACAGATGCAGCATTGTTCAAATACTGAGCTAAATAATCATCTCCATCCTTCTCGTAGATGTTCATTTCTTTGACATCCTTTTCTGATGAATTTATAGAAGACAATTCAATTCTTGCAGCCTGTGATCATTTGAATAGAAAAGTGATGTACAAATTGAAGTAAAAGAAAATATAATGTTAGGTGCGATAAAATATGCGAGAAAAGAGCAGCATTCTGCATCAAAAGAGGGAGGAGAGCGCATATATTCATGTAAAGTACTTCCAAACCAAAAAAAAAGAAAACACAACAAAGGCTACACTGCCAGCTGAAAGAGCAAAGAAACTAAAATCATAATGAATGAGAGACGAACATGAAAGATCACATGCTGACAGAAAGCAAACCATTACATCTCTCTAAAGATGTGTCTGGACTGGTGTCAGACATTTGGGTCCTCAGGTTATACTACTTGTCTGACATCAGAGATCCCTTTGTAAGGACAATTGTTGGATTAACTATTAATACGCATCGGAAGTAAATATACTTTGCTTTGAACTTACTTGAGCTGCTCCACAGAGTCCGATGTTCTCCAAACAAAATATCAACTTGCCATGCATCTTTGAAAGAGACTTTATTTTCCGGTGCTTGTCTTCAGGGTCTACAACTTCCTCTCTTATCAGAGATAAAGCCTGTACAAATTACATATTAAAAGAAAAAGAAGAAATTTTTTAAGAAAGAAAAAAGGTAGCAAATTATGTTTGAAATAAAATAATATGAAGTATCTCAATGCCATTTTAATTACCTGCTCTCTTATCTTGCCAAGATTCTCAGTGTATGATACTAAAGTATTGAAATCAATTGGTGCGTAAAAGTAAATTTTGACATCTGGTGATGGACTAATCCTTTCAAGTTTGTCCTTGTCTACCGAATATACCTGTAGTACAAAGAATTGATTAGAACATATATTGCATGAAAATTAAGAAAGAAAGGGGAAAAAAGAAACATGAAATATAGACATTATTAACATTTTCTTTTCAAATGCAATTTAGAAAGACCTTCGCATCAAGCAGGTTCTCAAGGCTGTTAATGCATTTTGTATAGTTTGAATAGTCCGATCCACCTAAAAAACATGTTGCCATTATTTTTAGATATAATAGAAAAAGTAAAATATCAGCTGAATGAACAAGAGGATGTTAGATTTGAGATACATGCAGGTAAATCATAGCAAAGGAACCATACCAACTGAATGAACAAGAACGCCATTGGTATAATATGCCTCGCATGATCTATTACTCAAGATATACAAAACTAGCTACCATGTAAAACTGAATCATAAAGACTTAACCTAATGTATAACTGCAAGAAGATTTCTTTTCCATCTAAGCAACACCTTGTCTATTCCTTCACAAACTTGAAATCATGTTTATCATGACAAGGATATCATAATGCCACTAAATCGTAGGCAAACCGATTTAAGAAAACACTTGCAACGTGTCGAAAAGGCAAGAAGATATATAACCTTTTTCATCTAAACTCAAGCTCTATGCTATCTCTTCTAAGATATTTTCATGAGTTTTTTTCTCCCTCTATTTAACAGATGTGTTTAAACTCCAAAGGGGCCCATGGAACGATGAACTTCAGAAGAATAGAAAGGAAAAAAGGATAAATCTGTAATTCCAGACAGTCTTTTACCTTTGCCAATGGTAGGGGATGCAGTCATGCCAAATATACGAGGAGATTTCAACAAGTTGGTTTTGTAAAACTCCTACAGCATTGGCATCAAGTCAACAAAAAAATTAAAAAAATAAGAAAATGAGAACAGTGTTTCAGCCGTCCAAACATTGAAGATAACCACCTTCATGATTTGAGCATAAGGGTGCCTCGTCTGTTCTTGCGCATGATGACATTCATCAAATATCAAAACCGCAATCAACTCCATCCTGATAAAGCAATGCCTTAATTTCTGAAGGAGTATTTCAGGCGTCATAACAAGAACCTGATGCATTGAAGTAGGTCGAGTAAAATATGCAAATCAATGCAAGACCATGCTAAACAGGAGTTAATGAATGTCCCATGATAAAGACTGAATCATCATCCAGCAATTTAATAGAAAAATGAAGATCCCATGATAAAGACTGAATCATCATCCAGCAATTTAAGAAGAAACATGTCGTGAGCACAACAAAATGGTAAAAGTCCCCCAAAAAATGTCAACTAGACAAATACTGTAAATACAAATGATGGGTTTGTCTAGCAACATCGAAGTAGAATAGCTCAATCCTCTTTCCTAACACATGAGTAAAGTGAACCCTTCTTCTGTTTATTAAAAAGAACAAATCCACATATTGCACTAAGACAATAAATCAACACCACCATTTTCCACTTCCCAAATGGCATATTGTTACTCTCCGATGGAAGAAGCTTTAACATGCAGTAAGGTATTCCACAAAAGGATCCTCAACTATTTCACAGCAAGTGATACCTACCAGTCAATGTTTCATCCATGACACAACAACTAACTACTTTGGGAAAGTGATCCCCTTGTAAGAGCTTGTAATATTCTAAAAATAGAGTTGTAACTCCAGAAAAGAATCAGCTTTAGCTCCTCCACTGAAGATCTAGAAGCTCTATTGTTGAAAGAAAATAGTGTTTCCTATATGAGAGTCACACAAACATGAGAATAACTAAGTCTTAAAAGATTGTGGACTAAACCCAAAAAAATGGATTAGGATATTAGTATCTCTGTGATCATCAGAAAATATTCAATGATATGTTACAACCGTGTAGTTCACCTATTATGTGAGTCACTTTGTTACAAATAAACAATGCAAGTTTCCGAAAGTTCTAAGAACACATCATGCGTGGTCATATAAACTCAGAAAAGCACAAACTGTAGTAGGAAAGAGAAAAAGAAACTTTGCAGCAAATCATTACCAAAATGTAACCGCAGCGAAAGAAACTTATTGGATTATTTATCTACATCCAATATTCTTTGTTTGCGAAGAATGACATACATGAGCTTTCCATGTCATGAAAATGCAGGACTAAAGTGTGCGCAATCTCCCAACAGCATTTTGAATCCATGCATTATAGATAATAAATTTACACAATGTGCTTGCAGATCCTATGGAGCTTAAACTAAACATATAAACAAGCTGAGGACTTTAATACCAGCAAATTTTATATGGAGCAGAGAAGGGATCAGACCTCAACTTGTTCCATCTCCTTTTTCCACTCAGCATGGTCTTTTGTTTGCTTGTGACTACCGCTATAGCTACTAACTTTGAAGTCAGTTGAGCTTTCTATGACTGCAGCTTGCTGCAAAAGCACAAATACTTATAGTTAATATAACCACCTAAAAGACAAAGCAGTTTCGCTTTTGATGGGTTTTGTTCATTGTAGTACCTGCTCGACAAGCAGTATAGTAGGGGCAAGGAAGACGCAGACCTCCCTGCTAGGCTTGCGAATGAGATCGCGAAGCTCGTGCATAAGCAGGACAGCAATGTGCGTCTTGCCAGAACCAGTGCCGAGGTACACGATTATGTTCTCCTCCACAGCCCTCTTACAAAGATCAAGCTGATACCTGTTCTCCAATGCATTTCAAAATTCTATTACTCAAATCCAACACTTACAAATAAAAACTATGTAGAATTTTGAAGCAACTGGCTTCACAGGCATTGAATCAAACACCTTGAAAGTAAACCGAGACAGACCAAGAGGCTAATATATACATTGTCGAAAACTTACTCCCTCGCGATTATTCTGGGGTCCTTCTTGGAAGTAAGAGCTGAGCTCTTCCAGCAATTCTCGCTATGTGCGACCTCCATCTCCATTACAGATTTGAATCAATCCGTCCAAAGAAAATTTCAATCTCAATCGAGAAAGAAAAAGATAAACAAAACTAGGTTTGATTCTCCCAATTTTGGAAATGTTTTACAAACAAATTCGAATTATAGCTTCATTTCCAGGCACAAACGAACTAGAGCAACACGAAAATCTTTTCACAAAGAAGAAGAAAGAAGACGAATTTCACAATCAATTCCTTTTTTTTTGTTGGGAAATAAACTTGTTCTTTTAAGAGACTTTTGTAGTCAAGTCACTAGTGGAGAGAGAGTGAGAGAGACGACAAATAAAGTGCCGCGTTTTGATTCTAATTTTTGAATCGCTTTTTAACCGAAAAGAAAGAAAGCTTCCGAAGTAAGCAAATACAGATGGCACAAGCAGTACAAAACAGCAAACACTGAGTCGGACAAACCAAATTTGCACGTACTGGGCCGGGCAAGTCTTGTGCCTTTATTATGTCCCGATTGAAAGCCCAGTTAGAGTCGGACTAGAGTCTTGAATCTCTGCAGAGCTTGAACACGATTTCAAAAGCCGGCTTCGACCTGTTTTGGCACATTAATCATTCCATTACAATGGTAAGGGGAAAATATTTTCAGCTATTGAAATACTCCACTATATAAAATTAAACACAAACAGAAATAAATAAATATAAATATTTTTGCACTCTGTTCTTTTAATAAATTATACCATTATTGCTGACTAGTATGTACTATAATGACATGATAATAGCCTTCGATTTTCAGCCAAAAAAATAGGAGAACAAAAAACTGGGTAGACATATTAGCTTAAATTGTTGCTACCAACCATATGAGCTGAGCAACTTTCTCTTATGAAGCGAGTTTAATTATTAAGAATAAACTTTATAAAATTAAATTTTGTAAAACTAAATTAAGTAAAAAATAAATTAAAGGTAAGTTCAATAAGTTAAGACCAATTTAGTTGGAACCAATTCGGGTGTCAATCCGGATTAGCTGTCGGGTCACGGTTCACCGATTTATCCGATGAGTTATCGGGTTGACCTACTGGGTCAATCTTGTCGGTCCCGGTGACATTGATTGGAATCCGGCATCAACTAGACTATCTCCTAGTTTCTACCTAGGATAAAATCCGACGGTCGTCGCCATCAGCAGCAGCAAAGCAGATGATAAAGAGAAAGTGAAAAAGAAAAAGAAGAGTTCATTGTCAGCATATCAACATCAGATGAAAACGGCTTCTAGATATAAAGAGTTCATCGTCAACGAAGCGGAAAAATGATGTGCAATATCGGCTTTCAATCATTTCAAAGAAGCTGATGTTGTTGCAGCGATGGAAGTAATGCCGGTGTTGGTGAAGACACAACGGCGGAGGAGATTGTGGAAGAAGAAGCCTTGTTCAGTAGCGATCCCCGCCGCGTTTTCTTTTGCACACACGGTGTCGAGCTGCTTTTTGGTCGCTGTCTCCATTGTCTCTCGTTGGTGACTCATTAAGCGAGCGAATCGACCTGAAACATGGCCTAGTCGTCGGTTTCTAGTCGGACTTGGCAGATTCGGTTCGGTTCTGACAACACTAGTTAAGATAGGTTGAACTACTGCTGACTCAGCTCTCTATTATTATTATTGTTGTTGTACACAAATTTCTACCAACACATGGGATAGGAACCGTAATCAGTCACCAACTACCATCAAATATCAAATACGAAAACATACATTTGCATAAAATATATATCAAACATCTGTTGCTGAACTGTACTCTGGGCTCTATATGCTCGATTCACCAACTGATATGTCAAGAATTTAGAAAGATTTGGATTTTTTTTTTCTCCAGAATCAACCACCTGATGTCTAAAAACACCTCATATATACAAAAATGTAGTCGAAGTAATGGCAAAATTTTATAAAAATAAACATACCCTACAGTTGGAAGTTTTTCTTTTAGTCGAATATTGTAGGAGATCTGTAACAGGCAATGTAGGGAAGAACATGCAGACATGAGTTAGCAAACCTCCGGCTTAGAGAAGGTAAAGCCTGAATCCACGGTGTTTTGTGTTTTCCATCCTTGTTGAGCTCTTCATATTCATCAGAATGCGGTGTTTGAAATTGCTTACGAAAAAAATATATATATAATAAAAAAATTATTTTATTTTGAAAAAACAAACTATATTTTTTTATCTCAGAAATAAATTTTAAAATTAAATAATAATAAAATTTATAACCTAAATTTTTTATGTTTTCTAATTTTTAAATAAATTTTACAAAATATTGTACAAAATTTATTCAACCACGCGAAGTTGAAAAATTGATAAGTGTTTTTTTCATAAGCTCTCCCAATGGCACCCGCAGCTTTCTTTAAAATCAGGGAAATGTTCACTTATGATTTCCTCGCGGTGAGATGATGTCTTTGACTCTTAGCGTTCCTCCAAGTTCAATAGGCACAAGAGGAATAAGAGAGTGGAGAACATCAGTTATCAATGGCCGATAACTTGGTTCAGGTTGCACGCAAAGAACAGCCACAGCTGCAACCTGTTGTAGCAGCAACACATACTTAGAATATATCGCATTGTCATTGGGAGAATGTAACAATCTAGACGACCAACCTGGTACAGGTGTTTCAGATCCATTGTATTTCTAATGACAGGATCAACTATGTTTGGAAGCTTTGATCTGTCTGAGAGCTGAGGCATGGCCTGCAAGTTTTCGCAAATAAAACCACTAGGATTGCAGACAAGCTAAAACAACCATTCAGAAGCTGTTTATAGAAAAATAATGCATACCCATGTTACTATAGATTGGCATTGCGAAGGTGCCATCTTTTCAACTGGTTTTCTTCCAATAAGCAGCTCCAGGAGAACGACCCCAAATGCATAAACGTCACTCTTCTCAGTAAGCTTTCCTGAAAAGCATGAGGTCGACATTATCAGAGGAATCTGTTGGAATTTCAGATCAGCTGCTCATTGCAGTTACAGTTACAACTAGAGCAAAACAACCATACCATCCAAAAGGAATTCTGGAGCAACATAGCCAAGAGTTCCGGAAAGTTTAACACTGTTATTGTTTTGGCCTCCACCGGTCACAGCAAGGCCAAAATCTGAAATCTATTCATTGAAACGAATCCTTGAGCTTAATGAACTCAAAAAGAAAAAATATTCATGGCATGCGACAATTTATTCACCTTGGCATTAAAATCTGAAGCTAGAAGTATATTTGATGATTTCAAGTCTCTATGGATTACAGGTGGACTGCAGTGCTCATGAAGATACTCCAAACCCCTAAGTCACATGAACGTGGATATCAGAAAATTTCAAGATTAGATTATGGAAAAGCTGGGATTCAGCAATTCAAACCTTGCCGTATCAAGTGCAATCTTCATTCGTATGTGCCAAGTCAGAGACGACCCATGAGATGGTCCTGAATAGTCATACACAAAAGATCAATATTTGCCAATGCATACCCAGGCAGCGAAAAATTATGTTTGTTTAAGTGCTTACCATGCAGCTGTGTCTCCAAAGATCCATTTTGCATCAACTCATAGACAAGAAATTGTGTTTCTCCGTATACACAATAGCCCATAAGAGAAACTATGTTTGGATGCCTGATTCTTCCAAGCAACTCTAACTCATTCTACAATGAAGCAAGAAATGAGTAAACATGTACCAACTAATCCAGCTGAAACCATCACAATCAAGCCTGTTTAAACAGGATGCAAATACCTCAAATTCTTTGTCACATTCTGTCCCACCATGATGCAATTTCTTCACCGCAGCCAGCATGCCCTCTTCAAATCTTGCTTTGTACACGCAACCGAATCCTCCCTCACCCAATTTGTTACTTTCACAGAACTTACTTGTTGCTGTTTCTATCGATGCATACTCGACCACAGCAACAGATCCTTTTTTGCACATCTTCAAGTAACTAAACTTGCCCATGATTGGACCCAAAGGAATTCTTGAATCTGAATTCCATTACAAACACATCAATGGCGATAGTCAAACATAATAGTTAATCATGATGGTCTCAAAACAGTTTAAAATGCAAAAACAAGCCATGTTCGCTCGAATTGGAAACCTGTGCTATCAGTATCCTTTGGGTAGAGATCTCGACGCTTTCGCAAGGATATTAGAACGCAAAATCCGGATACAACAACCACTATGAATGCAGCACAAGCAGCAATAAGGGCCAATGCCAATTCCTTGCGATGATGTTGAACTACTACTACTACTTCCTGTGTCGCTGCATCCAACAGATTCATCATGCAATCAGTAATCAGGCAACCATGGTACAAAACCACTTGCTAGTTACAAAGCAGTTTCATAAAATTTCTTCCAAAACTAGAGTACATTCAAAGAAAAGTGCCAATACAAAAATTTTATCCTTTGTCTTTGAGATCCAAATTTGAGAAACTGCAACAAAAAAAGCTGGAATTTTCAAAACTTTTCAACATCCAAAACACCTGAAAGTACGTGAATTGAAAGTAAGAAGAAGATCAAGTGGCAGCCAAGAAGCAGATAAGCAGACCAAAAGATCCAATCTGTTCTTCAAAGAGCACAACTTTAATCAAAGCAATAGCTTTAAAAAACCACACAGATTACAAATAACCGCCTGAGTGATTCCAAGAAAATACCTTGAGGAGTGTACGCCACAGATGAACGCGGCAGTGAACTTGGCTGTGGTCTTGGAGAGGGTAATGGGGCAGAAAATGGTGAGAAGCTTGGTTGAATTCTTCCATAACCGTGCTGTACCAAGAACAACAAAGACAAAAACCAAATTGTGGAACCAATTTTGAACCCTTGATCCATTCTCTCTCCTTAGCTTCAATCTCTCCTTCTCCAATGAAGTAGAAGAAGATGAAAACGAAGAATATCAAACAGATGAAGTGCCCAAAAATGTACGAGAGTGGTACTGGCAACAACAGAAAGTTTGAATCTTTTCTTGGTATTTTGAACAACAAGAAGCAAGCAGCAACATTGCAGCTCTCTTTTTAGTTGGTTTAAAAATTATTGAAGTGGGTCGCTTTGCTTTAATAAGTACTTATTTCTTTTGAAATAAATTTGATTTTATAAAATAATTTGAAAAATAAATTTAAAATTTAAAAGTTTAATAAAATAAATTTTTATATTTTGATCCATATTAAACATAAATTTTAAAATTAAGATATTTTATTTTTATATTAAAAATAAATTTATAAAAAATTAATTTGATGGATCAATAACATAAGGAAAGAATAGAACAGTTGCAGGAAAGTGAGGCTCTATCTTTGTTCTGAGAGAACATGTGAAATTAATTACAAGATCGATCGACTCTTACCATTCCGAGGTAGTTTATTAGAGTGGGAAGACCAAAAGATATAAGTATAAGGCGCGTTTAAAAATATTTATAAAATAATTTTTTTCTGAAATAAAAAATATATAAATATTTGTAATAAAAAGATTTTATAATGTGTAAATTTTTTAATTTTTAATTTTACAATATTTTTTTATATATTCATAAAATATATATTAAATATAAAATAAAATAATAAAAAATTATTTTTTCTAAACGTAATGTCAAACAGATTCTTAAGTGCTGTCTTGCTAAATTTTTAATTTATTTTAGTTTTATTTTCTATTTTATTTTTCTTAATACATTTGTTAAATATTTTTAAGTTTTAAAAAAGTTTAACAATAAAAAACTCTATAATAAAATTTAATATTACTTTTTATTTAGTAATAAAAAATAAAATTCTTTTTTTATATTTTATAAATATTTTTTGTTCAATTTACTTTTCAAAATATTTTTGAATATCTCTTTAAAATATATAAAAAAAATTTTAGTTTGGATTAGAATTTATTTTTGATATTTAAGATTATTTTAAATTTAACAAATGCAGCTTTAATTTACTTATTTTCGAACTTAATTTTAACGAATTCAGTTTTCATCTTCGTTTTAACGTGCTTTCATTTTGAATTTGAATTTGACTTAAAATTAAAATTTTATTTTAAAATTCACTTCATTATAAAATACGACGAAAATTAAAGTCAATTCTAAAATTTATTTTTTATCAAGCTCATTTCTTAGGAACTCATTTTAAAAATTAATTCATAAATTTGCTAATTTACGTATAAAATCGTTCAATTTGACGGAAAATTTTGAAATTTTAATTCTAAATTTAGTTTGTATATACAAAATATGACCAATATGAAATTCTAATTCTAATAAAAAATAAAAATTGTGAATATTTTAAACATAAGCGTGTAGGTGTTTCCGTCTAAACCGTGTACGTTTAACTTGCAAGCAACACGTATGTATCGAATAAACATTATACAAAAGACACGCTAATATATGCCGTTCTATTTGCGAACAAAAGCAAGCTAATCCTTTTTGCTAAAACCATATTGTTTCTTCTAATTATTGTTAAACAAGTTTTATAAATCTTTTTATGAAGAATCAGAATCAAAGCAAAGGGTAGATTAGATGATCTGTCGCATGTTGATTGCAGCAATGACAAAACACAATTTTTAAAGACTGCACATTTTTATTATATGATTTTTAGAAAACTTTATAATAAAGTTTTTTCAAATAACCCCACATTTTGGGGGAAAAAAACCTAATATTGCTTCCGCTCCTAATTTATAATCGTTAAAGAATCGAAATTGGAGATGATTTTCTAAAGAAAAGCAGTAACTTTTTTTGGCATATTTTCTACTATTACAAAAGAAAGAAACATAAAATTTTGATGCTATAAATTCTACCCAAAGAACTCAAACAAAAGCAAGAGACGGGGTCGGTCCATTCATTATTTAAAAATATGAAAAAATAACTTATGAAAACAGTAAGCACGTGGTTTGTTGACGACAACTTAGTAAATCTTTAGGAGAGCTATTGTTTATTTTTCATTTTAATATTAATAATAAAAATTTTAAAATATTTTTAAAAAGTTAATATAAAAATTTTATACCGTAAAATTTTATTATTAAATTAATTTAATTTTTTTTAAAAGATAACGACAATTTATTTGTAAAAATTTAAAATATTTTTATTTCTAATTCAAATATTTTTTTAATCACTCACTAACAATAAACATTCAATTCACGATATAATTCAATTTTCTGGGCCCAGGACAGCGCACGAACAACTTCGTCACAGCTCACAACAGATGAATAACGGCCCAATTGAATTACACAATAAAACACGCCCAAGAAAGTCCAGTAAGAAGTCCCCCTCAAGAAGGGAACCCTTCTTGAGCTTGTAATAAGACCCAAAAAAAAGAAGAAATTGAACTTTTCCTGCGAACGGCGGCAGAGACGAGGAGGCGGCTGAGATGGGCGGAGGAAAAATAGTGAAGAAGAGAAACAAAGGCGGCGGTGGAGGGCATCGAATGCAAGGTGGAATAATCTTCGAGAAATCGAAAGGTCAGCATATACTGAGGAACCCGATGGTTGTTGAATCGATTGTGCAGAAAGCTGGAATTAAGGCTACTGATATTGTTCTTGAGATTGGCCCTGGAACTGGTAATCTAACAAAGAAGCTTCTAGAAATTGCTAAGTCGGTTGTCGCAGTTGAGCTTGACTCGCGCATGGTGGAAGAGCTCGAGAAGCGTTTCAAGGGAACGCCATTTGCTTCGAAGCTTAAGGTACTTTTTTTGTTAGTTACGCTGTTGCTCTTTCTTTGCTACCTTTTTTTGTGGATTTTTATTTTACAATTTCTTGTAGTTTGCTTCTCAAAATTGTCAATTTGTTGCTGTAAATTGTGTTGAAGAGTACAAGGAAAAGAGAGTTTGTTGATTTGGTTGGGAAATCATTGAGTAAATTTTGAAAGAGATGATTTTATAAAAGTTAAAATCGTTTTGGGAGAATCGGAGAATCAATCTTGTCCTCTACTAGGCAACATCACCATTTAAGGATAATTGATTTATCTTCATGAAACATTAAGATTTTAATATTCTAGGCTTTTCATTTCTTCCTCTTGTGTGATTTGAGTGCATCGACCAAAATCTTCTAAAATAACTGTTGACTTGATCATCTGTGAACCGTTACCTTTTGTAGTTCTTAATATCGTGAACGTACGTAGAATCACTTAGAAGGGGGCTGTATAGGGTTTAGAATTTTCCGGTTACCAAGAAAATACAAGCTGATTCTTAGCAGTGACAAGATTCTTTGATTGGTATTGTCACTGAGCTAGCTATAGTTCATAAACTGTAGCTTTTGAATTCATTTCATAACAGTTCCTCTTCGTCATTCCTTTCCATAGTCTTGTTTTTAGTTCACAATCTTTTAGATTTTAAAATGGTGATTGTACAGTACTGGTACTGTAATGCAGATACTCTGAAATGGTTCCAGCTTACTTTGTTGGCAGTATCATACTGTCTTTCTTCCCCCTGATATTACCATTCGTCTCAGCTAATCATCGTGTGTGTTCTTAGTCTAATGGCAAAAGTATATTTGTCTTACTTGATTTTGCCAGGTTATTCGAGGAGATGTCCTTAAGCAAGATCTTCCCTACTTTGACATCTGTGTGGCTAATATCCCTTATCAAATCTCGTCTCCGCTTACTTTCAAGCTGCTTGCACATCGTCCTCTCTTCAGATGTGCTGTGATCATGTTCCAGCGTGAGTTTGCCATGAGATTGGTTGCAAAACCTGGGGATAGCCTCTACTGTCGACTTTCTGTGAACACTCAGCTCCTTGCGCGTATCAACCACCTTCTGAAGGTGGGACGTAACAACTTCAATCCTCCACCCAAGATCGACTCATCTGTTGTGCGTATAGAGCCTAAAAGCTCGCTTCCTCCTGTAAACTTTAAGGAGTGGGATGGGCTGATACGTATTTGTTTCACTAGGAAGAACAAGACCTTGGGTTCCATATTTAGACAAAAAAGTGTTCTAACTTTGCTGGAGAAGAACTATAAAACTGTACAAGCTTTGCAGCTTGTACAAGGACAGATGGAGGAGGATAAAGCATCTCTAGGTGATGTTTCTGTGTTGGCAGATATGGTGGAGGATCTTAATATGGATTCCGACTCAATGAAAGATGATGAAGAAATGGACATGGATGATATAACTTCCGTAGGAAGTGGAAGGTCTGCATTTAAGGAAAAAGTGCTAGGAGTGTTGAATCTGGGGGAGTTTGCGGAAAAGAGAGCTTCTAAGCTTACACAGGTGGATTTCATATATTTACTCTCATTGTTCAATCAAGCTGGCATACATTTCTCTTGACTGGTTAGAAGAGGGAGATAATATGTGTTATAACCAATTTTGTCCTTGGTTGGTTTTTCCTTAAATTTAACAGTTTTGTTTTTACTCTTTATTCACTTGTATCTTTCTGTATACATGTATTATTAATTTTTGCATAAATTTTGCTCCGAGGCTTTACTAGTATCAGTATTATATAACAACTGCCTTCTACTAACAATTGAGAATGCTTATTCATTCATATGTTGACTACAAAGAAAAGGTGCCTATGTATTCTCCGCATTTAGGGCGTGTTTCAATTCGCTTGAACTCTAATTTTTTCTCTCAAATTTAGAGTTTTGTTGAGTTCGCATAAAAAAAATTCAGAGCTATACTTCTGTGTTGATCTCACACTTTTATTTGAGTTTCATTTTTTCATTTTCATATTTTTCGAGATGAGTTTTTTTTTCACTTTTAATTTGATTTCAAAAGTAGTTGAAATATAAAATTTGAATTTTATTTTTAACTCATTTTAAAAAATAATTAAAATACAAAAATTAAAATTTTAGTTCTAACTTCTTTTTCTAAAAAACTATTTTTTAATTTTTTTAATTTTATAAAATTTAGTTAGGGATATTTGAAAGTTGACACTGCTTTGCCTTTGTACGGGATATTAGTGTACAAGATCGTACGTTCTACAGGTGACGCACTGTCTCATTTTAATAAGTCACTTGCTGCAAGAAGAATCGCATCCTTATTCCTTTTCCATCATTAGCTGTTGGAAGAGCAATAGAGTGGAAAAGTTACATGAGAGTCTTATGATTTGCAAATATTTCCTTTTTCGCAGCTTCGAGTCCCCCTCTTTGTTGAAGAAACAGGTTGCCCTTTTGATTTTTACTTGATAGTGTCATGATAAAACTTCAGGAACAATGGGGCAGATCTATAGCTTGACTTTTAGAGTTTCTTTTAAATACACACAATTTTATTTTCTCTCCTCAAATTTTAAGTTCGTTTATTTTACGTGTTTCAATTATTACTTCGAATTTTATTTTCACTTTCACAATAAATTTTTTTTTATAAAAGTTTAACTTCAAATTTCAACTCATTTGTTTCAAATATCACTCCGAATTTTACTTTCAATCGAACTCTATTTTATAAAATTCAGTTTTACGAAACTCAATTAAGTGTATTTAAAATATACTCTTATAGTTTTCCGCATCGTCTATTATGTTTCAACAATTTAGGGTTCTAATTTTTATTTTTTTCCAATAAAAATTTTCAAATATTTTATAATTTTTTATTAAAAAATTTCTATCATAAAATATTATTACTTTTATTTTTTACTATTTTTATATCAAAATAAAAAAATAGAACTTAAAAAAAAATTTATTTTAAAAAAATTTATTCTATAATAACTTTCAAAATACCTATTTCGTACTTTGTGGCTGTCGTACACACTACACAAGTAGAATGCTTCAAACTGTTAAAACAAAAACAAAAAAACTATTATACGCCATTGAGAGCGGAACAAAACGGGCAGGTATCAGTTCTCATTAAATTTATTTTTTCTTTACTCAAATAAAATCACGAACAGCCTCATAGTCGTTTGAAATTGCTTATGAAATGAAATTTTTATAAAATAAAAGATATTTTTATTCATTTTGAAAAACGAGCTCTATTTTTTTTTACTTAAAAAAATAATAAAAATATGTAATAAAAAGATCTCACTTTATAGAATTTTTTTACACTTTCTAAATTTTTAAATAAATTTTTTATATACTTATAAAATATGTATTGAAAAACGTAAAATAGAGAATTGAAAAATACTGTTGAAAAAAAGCTGAACCAAACAGCTCATTAACTTCCAATACCAACTAAATATAAAAGTTTATTTCCAACGCTAACTTCGGCCGTGTTACCTCAAACTCACTTTTTTTAATTTATTTTTAATATAAAATACATATAAAAATTAAAATAAAATTTATTAATAATTTTTTTAAAAATTTTAATTTTAAAACTTACTATAAATATTAAATTAATATAAAATTTTATTTTTTATTAAATATTTTTATTTTTTAAATTGACTTTTAAAAAATTTACTTCATCTATTTTATCTAAAAAATAAACACGTACTTCTAAATATATACAGATATTTAGGGTTGCCAAAAAATATAGAGCTTTAAAAGGAAAGAGTTTTTTGTATTTTTTAGAAACAGATTTATTATTTTTGTTTTGAATATAAAATAAATTTATACATAATAATTTCATAATATATAATTCATCTACGTATTTCACATAAAAAAGTTTTGCTAGTATATTGTACATCGCTTTGCGCAAACAAATTTAAGGGGCATTTTATGAATGCTTATAAAACTTTTTTTTTATAAAGAATATATTTTATTTTTATTTAAAATGTTAATAAAAATAAGTAATAATAAAATCTTATTATGAAGAAATTTTTTATATCTTTTAATATTTAAATACATTTTATAAATATTGTAAAAAATTATTGAAAATATAAACTAGAAAGAAGATTTTGAAATGCTTCTATAATTTGGTTTCAATTTCAAAATACAATTTTTTAATTTTTTAGTTCATATTTTTTAATAAAAATTTTATAGTTTTTTATAAAATTTATTTAAAAATTTAAAAATATAAAAAAATTTTAAGTAATAACATTTTATTATTAATTATTTTAATTTTATAAAGATATAATTATTTTTTTAGTAAACCAAAAATATTTTTATTTCAAAAAAAATATTTTATAAAAGCATACCCTCTAATCCCAAACGCGGCCTTAAGTGGGTTGGTTGGGCCTTTGTTATTACGTTCAGCGGCTAAAAAGCTTAAATATACACGTGTCAGTATGTCATTCGTTAGTTTCGTCATTTCCAGCGTGTATTGCATTGAGTTGCGTTAATCATGAGTCGCCGGACCGGACCATTTTCTCTTTTCTTTTCCCCGTTGTTCTTCTTCTTATTTTGTTCGCCTTCGAATCGCAGCACAGAGAATCTCTACGAGCTCTTTTCTAGAGAGATTAATTATTGTTCTAGAAGGTTCTTCTTTAGTGTTAGGGTTTTCTTTTTTTATTTTCGGATCTGGGGATGGCTCAGGTGGTGGAAGATTGGTACAAGCAGATGCCGATCATCACACGGTCGTATCTCACGGCAGCCGTACTAACCACCGTTGGTTGCTCCCTTGAGGTTTTCAAATTATTTTTCTATGTCATTGGTTTATTTTTTAAACTTTGTGGATTTTTATTTTTATTTTTATTGTAGAGTATTTTTAGTGTTTTAGCTACTGTGAGCTTGAATGATTTAATGTTGCGCGATTATTGATGTTTATTCCTTATTTGAATTTAGAGCTTGTTTTGTTGGAAGTAGTTACCTTAGGCATTATATGCTCGATTGGAAAATGAATTCATTAAGTTCAAAATTTTTGAAGATGAAGACCCATAGAAAATATAAGCTATGAATTGTCCGAAGCTCTGCGGGGATCTGGATTTGATTACATTTAGAGCATAAAGAGTTCGTTTTTAGCCTGCTTCTCTATTGTTTAACGAGGAACACTACTGAAAATTGCAGGTGCTCCAGAGAACTGCTAGTTTTGATGTTGCGTAGCAATTTTGGGTGTACTTAGATTCTTGTCGTGGAACTTATGTGTTGCTTTCTCGTTATTATTTTATGTCAATATTCATGTATGTATTAGGTCTTTCGATGATAGTGGGATCTAGTTCAAATTCGGAGCTTGCTTTGTCAAATTTGGATTTGGCAACTTACTGCTCTAGCAGTTAATTCTGATATTTTGTGGTGATTAGGTTCAGGTATGTGTGATGTTCATTTACTCCTTGTTCTGTTTATTGTTTTGGCAGATAATATCTCCACATGATTTGTACCTGCATCCAAGACGTATAGTGCAGAAGTATGAGATTTGGCGCCTAATCACAAACTTCTTATACTTCCGCAAAATGGGTATGCTATGAAATGAATCCTCATAGTAGCATTCATTGACTTGCTATCAGAACTTACACTGTAAAGCACTTTTTTCCACTGTTCACTGTTCTGATGTATTTCTCATGTATGTCTTAATAATGATCGCCACTTAGGTGTTCTACAAAGCTAGAATTTCAGAAACGTAGTGTATAATTCACTTCTTCTCATTTGAAAATTTCTTTTAGTGTTCTATTCAATAATGTATCATCTTAGAGGTCTCTGTAGATTTTGTTGGTAGGCTACCTGTTTCACACGTTTATGCTTCTTTTGACAGACCTAGATTTTCTGTTCCATATGTTTTTCCTTGCTCGTTACTGCAAACTACTCGAAGAGAACTCCTTCAGAGGAAGAACTGCAGATTTCTTCTACATGCTTCTGTTTGGAGCCACTGTGCTGACAGGAATTGTTCTTGTTGGTGGAATGATACCCTTTGTATCTGAAAGTTTTGCTAGGATACTATTTCTAAGCAATTCCTTGACCTTTATGATGGTCAGTTGATAGAACATTACTGCTTTTTGCAATAGTTGTAACAAATCCTTGAAATGTTATATTTGAAGCATTATGTTTCTCTGCAGGTGTATGTATGGAGCAAGCATAATCCTTTCATCCACATGAGCTTCTTGGGCCTGTTTACATTTACTGCTGCTTATTTACCTTGGGTAAGCTTAATATATAACACTTTGAAATTCTCACCCTCTTTTGGTCGCATGCTCTGACTCAGTATTGCTAAAATTCAGTTGACAACTACTTTACTGTGCATACCTAATTTTGTGTATTTGATATGACATTCCGTATGTCCTCCCATGCCTTGCTCAAACCCAAGAGAGCTCCTTCTGGATTTAGTTGCACCAATTTTGATTTTTAAGCATGGCATTTGATTTGTTGTCCCTACACAGTTTTGGTGTTGCCTGAATTCTAATTTGTTGAAGTATTCAAGTCTTTATTTAATGTTACAGGTTCTGCTGGGATTCTCTTTTCTTGTTGGCACAAGCACATGGGTGGATATACTAGTAAGCTCTGAAATCTATGATGTAATATTTGGAACATTGGCTTTACAGTGTCTTTCTTGTCAGGAGAGGTTAAAACTTATAGAACATCTTGTATTCTGCTGCACTAAAATGAGCTTCATCTGAATGGCACAGTATGATTTCCAGTATTATAGTCTGTACAACTGACATACGTGTGCTTTCATCTATTTTATTCAGTTTTTATAGGACACCAATAGTTAGATTCTAGTCGTCTTTAGAATTACGTGAGGCAATGTTAGACTAATACACAATCAAGCCTCGCACTGGAATTCTAGTCTTGAAGTCTATGTATGATTTTAAGATAACTCGTATAAAAGTGGAACCAGCTATGAACCAGATTTCTATGTGGCAATAAGCTTTCATCATACTATATATAATCTCAATGAAAAGTAATGATCAAATTATTTCCTCCGACTTCAGGGGATGATAGCAGGACATGCTTATTACTTCCTTGAGGACGTCTATCCGCGAATGACTGGGCGCCGCCCGCTGAAAACACCATCCTTCATCAAGGCGCTATTTGCAGATGACAATGTTGTGGTGGCACGTCCAGAGAGAATTCCAGTTCCAGGCATGGGTGTCAATGAAGAGTTTTAAGGGATAGTTGTGTACATGTACACCATCAGTTCCTTTACAGTTGCTGAGCCCTATACTCTGAATACCAGAAGTCCATCATAGAAAATTTTCATCTAGTTACTCAGCTGAATGCTACCTCTCGCCTGTACACCAACTTGCAGTTAATTAGGATTCCAGTATTTTGTAGATGGGCTATTATTCCTGTGCATGCTCTGACCTCTGTTGGAGATTTCTACAACTGAGCTACTTACTGACCAACAGGGGTACAAATTGGCTGGTCGTTTTTGTACATATCTAATATTTTTTCTTGAGAACACAACTACATGCTGTGCTCATATGAGGAAAGATTATATGCTGATTCAGACATTTGGTTCCTAGTGCTTTTGCGGGAATAGTTGTTAGTGTTTCCGTGATGTCATCTAACTTCTTCACAAGAACTTGGGGTCTTTATGTTCGTCACCTGCCTTGTGTGCAAACATAAGCAGAAGAATGAAGTGTTTGCACGATGCTGTTTGGAAGTGCTTTTTTAAGTCTCCGTTGCTTTTTTTTTTTAATTTTTAACTTTTTCAAAAATATTCTAGTATTTTATAAACATTTTAAAATATTGAAAAAATATAAATAAATTATCATCACCAAAATCTATATACTTATATTTTTAATAAAAGAACTCATTTGCAAAAACTAAAAAATTTTCAATAAAAATACTTTATTTAAACAACTTGCGAACGTGGACTATGTTTCTTTACGGATAAGAAGAGCACAAAAATGAATAACGAACAGTGTTACACTACGACTGAGTTCAGCCTCAAACAGGCCACAACGGCACACCTTCTGAAGCTGAAATGATGTTCATTCCCATGCCATGCGCACACATCAACGTTACCAGTCTAGGGAAAAACGAACGAAACACGCATTTACATCATTTAGTACATTAATTGAAGAACAATATCCCACAGACATTAACTTAGAAGACACAGCGGTTTATAGAAATCACTAGTTAAATTAATCTAAACTGAAGGGCATAGGCATAACGAAGGGGTTGAATACAGTGGAATAGCACAGGTCGAACCAGTTCAAATACAGTACTACCCAACAAGAAAACGGATGGAAGCAAATAATACAACAAGGAGTTAGGAATAATTTACAGTTGCAACAAAACTACAAAAAGTATCCAGCTGAGAAGAGTTAGAAAAGTGAGGCAGAAAAGGCCCTCAAAGAATGGAAATGTGAGATTCGTCCACTAACTAAATTCATTTATCCGTAACTTAGGGACACTACACTAGCCCCGTGTAACCTTTTTTCTTGGTTTAACAGAACTAGCCTTGTATAAGTCGTGAGACCTTGTGTCTGCTGTCTGCTCGTGATGATTTTTACTTGCACCCATATGTACAACTGGTTATTGATCCGAAGCATCGTTTCGCAATAAAATTTGCTTCTAGCCTCAGCTTAGTTGAAATCGTCTGGCCATGGCTCATTAAGATCAGGTAGTGCGAAACCATCACAGCACTGGTTGTCATGGAGTTGATTAGACGGTTTATCTTCTACTAAAGGAGGAACTGATTTTGACAACAAAAACAGCTGAAAGACAGAGATGCAGTTCAAGTTAGAAGCTATCCTCAAGTACCATCAAGATGGATAACTTGAAAACTGGTCATTATAAGCATAACAAGGATTTCAGAATGCTTTCGTTACTAGATCAATCTGCACCAAATTATGCCAAGGTAGAATCTCAGTCTGAACAGTCCCCAAATCAATAAGTGGTCCTAAATTAAAAGCATACTACTTTCAGGCAATGTGATAGAGTAATAAGGGTAGACAGTGTTGGCTATCAAGCATTTAAGGATTATTTGTTCATCACAGGCCCAAGTTATTATACGTGCCCCCTCTGGAATAAAAAATTTATGTAGTTTGTGATGTATATGAAACATCTAATATATTATACTACATATCAACGTTCGAGCATTTGCAATATTTTGTTTTCAATGTTATGATATCATTAAAAATGACGTTGAAGACTATGTCATTAGTGTTGATAACTTGGGTGTAGCATTTGCTACAGGTAATTAGGCCTACGGCTCAGCTTGATTCTGCATGTATAAATATTTTAGCATCTTAGATATATGATATAGGACAAAAACTATGCACACAGATTACATAATAACAAGCAATCAGTGGAGTAATCTTATAAAAATAGCAAGCCAATCAATAGAGTGGATTAGTTAGTTAGGCCAGCTAACTCTTGGCTTTAAAGCAAATAAAAGTGTTTCTGCACATGCCACGTAGATGTGGCCCCAGAAATCATTTAACTTAACAAAACATCGCCACTAAACCAAGTCTGGAAAACGATTAAGTGTTCACCTTTAGCCTCTTCAACTTCTGATTCTCCTCGACCAGTAGCTCACATGCCCTACTCCGAGACTCCAATTCCTGCATACCAATCCAGTAAATTATGTTTATACCAGAATTGCATGGAAGTTTCAAAGTAAGAGTACAACAGAAAAAGACAATACACTCACCCTCTGGAGCAATAGTCTTTCGTCCAAGCACGACTTCTCCAACACCTGCAGCTCTTGTATTGTCTGCGCCCACAAACAAGTCATCTCGCTTTATTAATACACTCCACGTTTGGAACAATCAGGTAGTACTTTAATGCAACAGAACAATTAATTAATAGACACACAACAATCTCGTGACTCTGTAACGGGGTAGTAATAACACAGCTACAATCACCACAAATAAGAACAATTGTTATTTATCAAAGGTCCGAGTTTAGTGCAGTATTCACCAACCTTCTTCTTTCCCGGTCGCCGGATCTGTTTCGCTGCTGGTATTCTGAAATCCGCCTGTGCACATTCTTTTGGTCCCACCTGCTGACACACAGCAATCACACATTTCAGGTAACTATAAAAATAAATAACATAATACTTGACACAAAAATAGATGGGATTTCTTTTACTTTTGCAAATGGCTACTCATACAGAAAGCTCTCCGTCCTTAATAGCAATGCCGTTAACATAATATTCAACGTCCACCACACACCACGCCAACTCTCCAACCAATAAAAGAAACCCAGACAAAATAATATAATAATAACAATAACAACGACAAACAACTAAGTAAAACATAAGCGTAGTCAATCAATGAAAAAGAGAAAAAGAAAAAAAGAAAAAGGAGAAGGCTGGTTTACTGGAAAGTAAACACAGGATTTCTAATCCAATCCGGACAAAGGAATGGTAGTGTAGTGCGTGGCACGAAAACGTTCCCCATAATAATAACAACTCGTTTCCCAGTAGCTTACCACGTGAAATTGACATCTGGTCATAAATAGCTAGCGGATGGTGGTGAGCAGTGGATAGAGAATGAAATGAACACCACATTCAACGTCTGCCACGTAGCCCTAGTATTTTTGCATATACACACTCCTTACCTAACCATAACCCACCCAACTCGAACCAACGAAAAAATTCCGCTTTATTATTTTATAAATAAGAAGAAGCACAAAAAGGGTAAAACAAAAAAAAAAAGCATGGAGGTGATGACTTGGGGGACCCGCTGCCACGCCACCACACGCGAAACTGAACGGATGATGAGGGCTGGCATTCAAACGAGGTATCCGCGTTCATGATATTCTCAAAACACTTTGACGGAAATACCCTTTGCTAGCTAAAGCTTCTACATGAAATGGGCAGAAGAGACCGGCGGCCGGAGTGCGTGAATGTGTTTCTCGTCCCACTTAACCAACAATATTTACTAAAATGCCACCACCATATCAAGTCAACGAAAAATATTCCTATATATTTTCACATAAACCCATTTATGTTTTCCTCTCTTTTATTTGGAAAATGGTGGAAAAAAGATTGGCGAATGAACGAAGAACATAGCACGTGAGCGGACGCATCTCAAAAGCATGATATTCAGAGAAAAGAGAATTTTCAACTACAATTTAGTTTACGAGACTCTAAAGTCTAAACATACTAAATTTATATTGATGCGAAGAGGTAAATGGTATTTTCATTATTTTGTCCAAAAGGAGGAAAAAATAAAGAAAGAGTTAGAGAGCTAGAGAAGGAAAGTAAACAGAGAGATAGAGAGACAGAGAGAGGAACGGGCGCCTAACCTTCGCAAGTGTTTCTAAACTTTCACGCCTCACCACGGCATCGGCGTTGGCGGTGGTGGTGGCAGCGGCGGCGGTAGTCGCACCGCTAGATCTATCTTCTCCGCCGCTAGTAGACGCACCTGAACCAGCAGAGAAATCAAACGGCGTAGCTGGACTAGCTCGCGCCAACTCCTTCGTCGCTTCTTCTTCACAGATCAGGTCGTCAGGTTTTCTACTTCTCCGGCGCCGAGCTCCCCATCCTGGCGGCAGCTCTAGCACTTGTTCTAAAACACCCATCTCTTCCTGCAAGATCTCCAACTCCTTCTCATCGCCACCACCACCGCCGTTACTAAAATTATCCCGTCGTAGAAGTCGGCGCCATGAAACACGCTTCCATGGACGGCTGAGACAGATGAGCTCGTGCGCTACCACCGCAGTGCTCGTATTTGCTCCGGCTATCCATTCTTCTCTATCATCTTCTTCTTCCATTCCAAACAAAAAAACTAAAAAAAATCTCTAATAATTCAGGGGACACAAAAACAGAAACTCAGATTTTGGAGCGGTTGAAAAAAAAAGAAGAACCGCCACTAGAGCGAGAGACGAAAGAAAGACAAAAGGAAGAGATGGGGCTGACTGAAGACGTAGTCCCTATTTATGAGGGAGAATAATAAAAACATTGGATTAATTAATTAAAAATAACCCACTTGTTTTTCCACAGCTCCCTACCGCACGGCAGACATCGAAACTTTTAACTACGAAGACCTGCCTCCAGATCCGGAAATTAGTAAGATCCGGGAGGCGCACGGTGCGATCGTTTACATGGAGTAATTAATAAAATTAAAATTTTGATCCGATATTTCAAGCTCGCCTCTTTTGCGTGGAGCTGTTTCTATTGTTATAATGTCGGATATACCCTCATCAGTAGTAACAAAGAGTAGGGATGGCAATATAGATTACTGGATCAGTTTCGAATCAACCTATTTAATAATTAGATTTGTTCAACTTTAATTTAATTTATAAATTTATATGGGTCAAAATTGTCAACTCTAATTCAACATACTAATAACCGAATCAAATTCGAATCGACCCATTTAATAATTAAAATTATTAATTATTAATTTATATTTTTAAACTTTAACGAAATTATAATATCAGTTTGAATAAAAATATATGATATTTTTACTGACGAGATATAATTATGTCCAACAAAATATGCATTCCTTAATATCTTCATCGATACTTAAAATATCTAAAAAATATATTATTTTTATTTTTAAAAAATATATGATAACAGCTGAAATTTATGATTATAAATACATATTAATAAATTTCGATAAAAATTTTGATAAATATATCTATCTAATAAAATTTTCATAAAATTTTTATACGAAATCTAAATTCGTCATTAAAAATATCTACATAGTAATACTTTCGATAATATTATAATTTTCATTTTACACTATTTTACTAAAGTATAAAAATAAAAAATTAATTATAAATATAATATAATTTAATAGTTTATAAATAATTATTATCGATTATTTTTATCGTCAATATTTTATTATACGGTAAGAAAAAATTAAGAATTGTTATTTTAAAAGGTAATATTTCAATTTAGTAGGTTAATTTCGGATTAACTCGGGTCGATTTATTTAATAATCGGGTCAAATTCGTTTAGTTATAATTCAACCCATATATTTATATGGATCAAATTTTTTAACCCTAACTCTGATTAAATAAATTAATTTTAAAGTATATTTTCGAATCGGGTCATATATTGTCAGCCACCTCTAATAAAAAAGTGAAGCATATAAGGGTATTGTAGTTACGATTAAAGTCGTCGAGTGGGACTGGAGAGAGCAGTGAGGAGTTCGGTTGCTTTCGTGTGAAGCTATCAGAAGATGTTACTTGTAACCTGTTAATGACCGCACTGTGCGGGAATGTAGTTTTTAACCTTCTGAAATTTTGCATAGAGTTGTTAACCTAAGTATTCCGTTTGGTAAACTTTTTCTTTTGATAAAATTAATACTGAATATCTAAATGGTAACGTTTTCAATCTTCTTTGGAAATTTGATATTATTTATAAAATAGAATTTTTTTAAATTAAAAATATTTTTATTTTTAAAAAAAAAATTTATTTTTTATTTTTAAAAAAATAGTAACAATATATAATAAAAGATATTATTATTTAAATTTTTTATATTTTAAATTTTTTAAATATTTATAAAATATATATTAAAAATATAAAATTAAAATTAAAAAAAGGAAATGGAAATTCAGACGCCTCATCGTTTGTTTCGCCGTTTCCGGCGTAGGATGATTAAAGTAAAGCATGAAAAAATTGTTAGATTTTTCAAAATCAATCTAAGTTTTTAACCTAAATTATTTATATATGTTCATATATATAAAATGGTGATATTGTAATTTATTTATATTTTGTATATTAAATTTAAAAATATTATAAATATTATAAATAATTTGTTAAAACATAAAAAATAATAAAATAAAAAGTTGTATGAAATTATGGAATGCTAGAAGCTTATCAAAATAAATTTTTTTAAAATAATTTGTTTGAGTCAACGAAAAGCGTCTGGACATCTGTCTGAGTCAACGAAGTTTGACAATTTCTGTCTAGCAAGGGAGGGCTGCATTGCTTCTGATTTTTAATTTGGTTAGTACAATTTGGTATCAGTTGTCTGCCTTCAATCTTCAGGTAATAAAATTCTTTGCTATTAGTTCGATTAATCATTTCATTCTCTTAATAAGGAATTTCAGGAAACGTTTCTATTGACTTCGTTATCTAAAACATTCTAAATAAAGCGGCAAAAAAATTGGAATACTTTAAATTATCATTTTAAATAAATCTTTATATATTAAAATAAATTTAAAAATGTTTGAATTTTTTAAATTTAAAAGTACAAAATGATTATATATAATAAAATAATTTAATTAATAATTTTTATTTAGTATATTATTTTATAAAAATTTTATTTTGAAAATTTTTAAATGTTCTCTTATTAAATTACTATTTTGAAGAAAAATATTTATGTTGGATATTAATTTTCATGCGAGGGATTTTTTTTTTCAGAGATAATATGATGTAATTCTAGAAGTGTCTGTTTACTTTAGGATAATTTTTTTTTTTTAAAATGAGTTTAAAATTAAAAATAAAAATATTTTTTAAAAAATAAATTTATATAATTATTTTATGTTAAAAACAATTTTGAAAATTAAAATTTAAAAATATTTTTATTATTTTGTATTAAAAATAAATCTTAAAAAAATTTTAATAGGTTAATAAAAAAGCTCTGTAAATGCATCTGAGGAGAAATATTATAACAGCACATCAACCACAACTCAGATTGTTCAACAAACAACGATTAATGTCATGTGTGCATTGCTGCATCCTTCGATCTGCTTTTATTTGCAGGAAATTATGGGTTGCTATGCTTTAATTATGAAGAAATTCGGTGTTTATTTTGCCAAATAAATTTAGGAAAGAAGTCACCACCCTTCAAAGTTGAATGTTATGAATTGAATTAAAATTTTCTTTTAATCAAAGAGAACAAAAAAAGAAAAAAAATGCTAAACCTAATTTTTGTACGACTACCTCATATTATTTCTTATATTAATTCCTAACTTGTAAATGAATCTTTTTGAAACCTGATTCATATCTAAATACAATAATTTTAAAATCGAAACAATAATACTAAAATGATAGAAGAAACCATTCCTAAATCTTCTCCCGAAGGTGTTTGGAATTTCAAAGTACTTATAAAAATATTTTAAAAATTTTGTAATTTTATTTCAAAAATGTATTTATATATATATTTTTTAATAATAAAAATAATAAAAAATTAATTATAAAAAATTAATTATAAAATAAAAAATAAAAACTAATTTTTGAAAAAAAAGGGAAAAAGCTAAACCATCTGGGTGTTCGCATTCACCAATCGATCGGAATCTTCATTAGCAAGGCCCGCGCGAAGGGTGTTATTAGTTAATAAGCAATGATGACAGAATTTTCCAACTTTATTAAAATTAAATTTTAATAAAAATAAAGATAAATTTCAAAATAATAAGTAAATTTTGAAGTGTTTGAATTTAAAATCTAAAATTCTGAATATTTGTATTTTAATGCAGTTATAAGCTGCCGCGTAAAGGTATGTATTCTGTGGAAATAGTTATCGTTAGTAAAAATATTTTCTCCGGCTTCTTAAAATCTAGCTACTCGCTTTCATCCAAATAAATTTCACCTCCGTTTCCTTTCATTGTTTCGCAAAGCTTCTATTCTATTCTGTTCTCCTCCTTTCACTTACAAATCCCAATCCAAAATCATGGCGCAAATACTCGAACTCCACTCTTCTCTCTTCCCTCATGGCTTCCGCCGCCATCACCTCCGCCCCCGTCTCTCTTCCCTTTCTCCCCCGCCGCCGTCACTCCATCTCACCTCGAGCTCACCGCACTCCTAACCATGATCCATCAATCAAAGCCCCCGCTCTCCTTCGCCGCCGCTCACTCTCGCTTCTCCTCTCCTCCGCAGCAGCCGTAACCATTCCATTCTCTCCCAGCTTTCCAGCCGCTGCATCAGAAGCCACGTCAACACCTGTGGAGTCTACAACAACAGTAGATCAATCGTCTCCTGCTGTGACAGATCGAGTGTTCATGGACTTCAGTGTTTGCCCGTCTTACCTCCGCTCGGTCGGAGGGAAACTTGTGGGCTGCGCCGACGAGGACGTTGTTTTGGGCCGTGTTGTGTTCGGTCTCTACGGCCGTGAAGTCCCCATCACCGTCGCCAACTTCAAGACAATGTGCGCCGCAGCGGCTTACCGTGGCTCCGCTGTGCACAAGGTTCTCCCTGGACAGTTCTTCATGGCTGGAAGACAAGGACTCGGTGAGAAGAACGGAGATATCCGGCCTGTTTCTCCCAGCTTCTTACAGCCTAACTCGGAGCCAGTTAATCCAGATTCGTTCCGGCTTCGGCACATCAGGCCCGGCACGTTGTCGCTGTGCCTTGGCGAGAATGATGATGATGAGGATATCAAGCTTGATCCTGAATACCGGAATGTAGAGTTTTTGGTCACTACAGGGCCGGGACCTTGCCCGCAGCTGGACGATCGCAATATTGTTTTTGGTACAGTACTTGAAGGTTAGGCGTTTTATTGATTTTATTTACTGCACGTTAGAAGTATTGATTAATGTTGCATTGGAAATTGATGCATGTATGTAGTTTATGTTAACATATGAGATTAAGCTTGTTGAGATCAACTTGTAGTGTTATTTGTCCCATGATCAGTTGATGATTGAAAGGTGAATAGTGATAATCTGGAAATGCACCAACATCCTTTCCATGAATCAAAGCCATATAGATGTATTTCGTATTTTTTGGGGTTTTTATATCTCTTATTTATTTGACATACTATATAGACATGCTATATTGAAGTAAAAATTCCAATCATCTGTCTCTGAAGAGTTTGAACTTGTGGTTGTAGGAATGGATGTTATTACTGCTATTGCAACTACCACCATTTATAAACCAACTGAAAGGATCCGGCAGCTGAATGAGATTGCTGAATTTATTGGAGATGAGAGGGCTCAAATTGCTCGCTCCACATTTGATCGGCCGCTTAAAACGATATATATAAGCAACTGTGGGGAACTGATGGTGGCAAAGCCTTCCCTTTCCCCTACTCTTCCTTAGTGTTTGCGACTTTTTCAAAGCTGATAACTTGAGTTACTACTCTGAAGCTATACTTATGGAGTTTTACCGTGTTGATTAGGTTATTTGAGCACCTTTCTGTGTCTAGGATTAAGCATGTCTAATTAAAGTGGATTTCTTTCCTTTCTACTTTTCATGCATTATAGCTTGTAGCCTGTCAATATTTTAGTTATCATGTGATACTTCTAGTGAAACCATGTTTCTAGCTACTTTCATTTTTGGAAGTGATCATCCTTCTAAAAATTACATCTCCGAAATGTCATCTAACTGGTTGCTGTATATGTTTTCTGCAATTGTGAAGTCATACAAGTGACGATTCAGTGGTTGATAATTTATACAAGTCAAGATTGAACATCATGCTCATTAGTGTAGCTGATCCTTGATGCTAAAGATTGACCTGCTAGTAAGAAATGTATGTTCGAGTAAGAATGACGGCAAAGTGATTCACTCTGGGTGTTTGTCAAATAGCTATAGTTTGTCATTGTGGCAAATATATTGAAAGTGCTGATTCCGTATGAAGTTTCAATGTAATCTAAGGTACTTCTTTTACTTAAAATTTGGGGATGTCTGGTAGGGATGTATACTTCATGTGCTTGAGGTGTAGTCTTCCAAGACAATGTAATCTAAGGTCCTTTTTCTTAGATTTTGGGTATGTCTGAGATATATACTTCATGTGCTTTAGGTGATCTTCCAAGACATACAAATCCACAGTTGTTCATATACCTATATCTTGAGTTAGAACTTTCAAGCTGAATAATGACCAAGATATATATTTGAATGTAAGCTTTACAAAATGGTTGTTTCTTTATTAGCAGAAGGGTTAGGATGACATTGACATAGAGAGGTGAGAATTCTCCAAACCTGAATCAGTGAAGGGATTTTTCTCTCTAAATGCTCTGTGAATTGTCCTTGGAACATGAATTCTTCTTTTTCCGTATACTTCATTGTTGTTTCTGTTCCGTTCACAGTATTTGTATTCGTGCATATATGATAGATAAATATTGTGTTTGTGGCTTCATAATGAATTGGCATTTTTGTGAAATCGTTAAAGTAGGGCCTTATTTGAGGAGCAATATCACATGGATTGGTAGACTGTTGATGTCACCAACCAAGCAATTGCGAATTACATGTTTTCCTCACCTTTGCTTATGTGCTTTTCTATTGCAACTGGAGTATTCTTTGGAAACTACATTCTACAGTAGATGCATCTCAGGATAAGATATGTTGGCTGCGTTATACTCTAACATATTGTTAGCAAGTTCCGTGCAGTTTCAAGTTTAACATCATGACTACAACTTTCTCTGATCTTCATATGCTTTTATTAGAAGGACTTACAGGTAACAAAAAGGATGCTGGTTGTGACAACTCTGTCTGTCCCAGTTTGCAGGTGTTTCAAGTTCAAGTTGAGGACTGGACCAGGTTTTTGTATAAGAAAGTTGTTCTAATTTAACACCTACATTTGGACGATGTATTTTCTGGTTATTTTGGTTGTGCTTAGGGTGCGTTTGGCTTTTCGTTTCACAAAAGCAGTTTTTGATTTTTTATTTCATATTTTTCAATATACTTTTTATAAGTATCTAAAAAATTTATTTAAAAATTTATGAAGTATAAAAAAAAATTTGCGTAGTGAGATTTTTTAATTATTTTTTTAGATAAAAAAATAGAACTTATTTTTTAAAAAAAATAAAAATATTTTTTATTTTAAAAAGTTTTATTTTAAAAGCAATTTCAAACGCATCCTTAGTTTATATTGCTTTTAGTTTTGAGGTTGCATATTTTATCATTACAAGAAGTCAATTAAACCCTGATAGCACGGAAAGTGCTATAAACTTCCAATAGACCTGTCCAAGTAGTTGATGTCTTGATGATTTGGTCTATAGGGTGAATGTGTAATGCAATTTAATAAATTATTCAATTAGGCATACATTCATTTGATACATCTTGTATTAGCTGGATTGAAATTCCTCTTGATACAGGCTGGGACTATTTAAACTCTTAGGAGTCCCATATTTCACCTGAAGAACTCATCAATTTGGGGCATGATTAATTTCGTATTTTGATTAGTAGATGTATGTCTATGTGGGACGTGTACTAGTGATGATGCAACTTAGATCTGTTTAGACCCATGTTTAGACGAGCTTTAGGGGTCCATTGCAACAGCCAATTAGTTGACCCAGTATCCTTCAGTTTGGCCCAAAGTGGCTACATCTTGGCATTACTCATTATTTTCTTGATCCTATCTGTCGATGTGAAGGTGACAAGGAATTAATTGTTTGTGCCACAAAGTGATTAAATGTGGTTAGAGATGCTGTGGATCAAAACTGCCCAGCTCTTAAAGATTAGAAATTTACCCCACCAAAGTTGTTCCTTCTCTTTCTGGAGGCACCACAAGAGACATCTATTGTAACAATCATTGAGAGAAACCACTCTTTTGTGATTACATTAAAAGGGGAGGGGGGGAGTGGATAAGAGATCCTCACGTGGATAATTGAGGAATTTTTCTAAGACCATAGTTTGGCTCCAGAAACCCAAAGAAAAAGGGTACACGACGATATCGTCATTTAAAACATATTTTAATCGGTAGAAAGTGAGTTTTTTAAAACTGAGTTTGATAAGAAGTTAATTAGAGATGAATCAAGTAAATTTGGTGTAAACTGAAACACAGAAAATGAGTTAGAATTTAAAATCTGGCAAAGAAAAAGAAAAAAAATATGAGTTCTAGGCAATTTAAACAAGTCCTTAGTGGATGCAGTTTAGAGCTGTGCACATAGTTAACTGTATGAAGTAACTTATAATCCACAACGAGTAAGAGTTTCTGTTTGAAACAGAAACGTTTGTATCTAATGAGTCTGATTTAGGTGAAGGAAGGTAGGTGATAAGTTGTCCACTACGGACAAAAAGGTGGTCCAAATTTCTCCACTTCCATTTTCATGTTGCATTAGTGTCACCATCTAATAAGGAAGTTGCATTTGCACTAATGGTAATCATTTGTGGTTAAGGCGATGTGCTCCCTTTATTTTGATAGTGATTGTGGAAGAAGAATTTAGAAACAATTGATCATGCAAAGTTAGGCTTTGAATTTACTTCTACAGTGGTAAAATATATTCCTATAGTGCTCCCTTTATTTCGATAGTGATTATGGAAGAAGAAATTGGAAACAATTGCAAAGATAAGCTTTGATTCTGCTTCTGCTGGTGTGAAAATATTGCTATAGTGTTATATACTTGCGTTAATTCTCACAGACTACCTACACTAATGACATTTTCATATTTCCATTTCAATTTCTGTGTGGTCCAGAACCAGAAGTGATTATTGTGAAGGCAATTGATTGCACCAAAAGCACTTGTTTTGTTTTTGTCTGTGGGATCCTGGAATGTACCGCACTGCAGCTGCAGCAAATGGCTTTGTAGCAGAAACAGAAAACAACAGAACAGAGCTGCTTTCTCCACCTGATACAGCAATTTATTACCATGACGAGATGGGATTGGATTTTTTCATCAGAGGACCACTGCAGGAAAAAGCACGTTTTTCCCAACACTGCTTCTTATTGAAATTGAATTGGTAAGAAGTAAACAACGAATGTTTCCTTTCATTTTATTACTATGCAACACAGAACAACCATGTACCATACGAAATAACCTGCTCCATAATCTCCCAAGAGTACTATATGGTTATCCTTGCATTCCATAACTTCTGCTGTACCATGAATTAAACATTATGCATGCAAGTTAAACTAGTTTAAGATCTTAATTAATTATGTTTTGGTCCGGAATGATGGCAACTATTCAACTAATGACTGTAGTTGACACGATAGCTATTTAATGACCTGATTAGTCGATAACCTTCACCTTTTACAAGGCATAGATTAAACATTTGAAGGATTTGATTAGTATTGATTAGTACTGTTCCTCCTATAAAGGGACCCTTGCCAAAAGACGAACAAAGCAAGAGGGTGACAAGGGAGACACCGCGACGTTTTTAATAACAAAGTTAGACTAATAAATGAAAGATAGATAGATTAATAATTAATTATCATAGCTGGCTGGTTGGTGTCACTTCAAAATTCTTTTCATGATTCCTGGATTCATATCACTCCCCCTTGATATTATAATCTTTTGAAGGGATGGGATTACCTTTGTTGTTGTTTGCTGGTTGCCCACCAGCTTTTTCGCTAGCATTATATTAATTAATCAAGTAATCAATGTTGATGATGTTGATTTAACCTACCGTTGTTGTATTTAATTCAATTTAAATTTATTCGAAGATTTCTTTTTTGCATTTATTACATGTTTTCTTTGTGTATTCCTCTCTTCGGGTCGGTGCTTTTTATTGTTGATTTTTGTCATCTATGTGATTAGGGGATTATTAATGCCTCTTTTGTTGTTGTCATCTTCGAGCTATTGAAATAGCGCTACATTTCATTTCATACCCGTGAGGTTATTGCATTAACTATCTACTGAATGAATACATCTAATAAAATTTTCATTTCATTTTTTTCCATTATCTTTCCATAAGGTTTACGACTTTTCTCTATGCGTGTAATATCTGTTCGGAAGAGCTTATTACCTTTTACATAGCTTAAAGAGATGTTTTAGAAGTATACATTTTTTAAAAGAAAATATTTAGAATTATTTACTAAATAAAATTAAAATTTTAATAAAAAACATTTATATTTATAAAAAATTGAAGATGTATTTGTTATTTTTTATTTTTTAATAAAATATAAATATTTAGTTAAAATAATAAATATTTTATAAATATTTATTTGAAACGATAGAACTGCTACGAAAGCTTTGATATTTATAGATTCGCTTTGGTGATAGAAAATATGAAGAGTACCGGAAAGTTGAAAGATACAGCGAACTCTAATCTCCTCGGAACAACTATTAGAGGTTCCCTGACGTAACAGAAACCGGTTCCATCAACATTTAATAATGAGGAGATGGAACTGACATGTTTCCTTTTTTGCCCTCGCACGCGTTTGAAAAATGACGATTTCTTTTTGTGAATGAATGGTACTTTAGGTAATTACTAGTCAATATTTTTGTCTTCGCCGGCCGTTGAAACAGATCAACGAGAAAGCGATTGACGGACAACATATAACTTCTCCACAGATGATATTTATACATAAATGTCGTAGCACTTTACTGGAGCACGTGAAAATCACGTGAGTAGTAATCTCGTGGGGACTAACTGCATCCACTTACTACTGGCGCAGCTGGTATCAGTCTGTGCCGACATACAGTGAGTTTGGTTCAATTTATCAAAAAAAATTTTTAATTTTTCAATTTATTAAAAAATTGTATATTAAAAATATTTTCAAACACTCTTCTGTCACTGCTGCCGCTACAAGCCGTGGCGTGGCCGGTGATCGAAAAAAAGCTATATACAGCAGCTGCAAAGTTTTAGAATAGCTGCAGGAAATTGATACATAGATTATGGGACCACTGTTGACTACAACGACTATAATTACACGCACCTCTTCTTTGGGAAAGAAAAATCAACGCAAAATATTTGCGAAGAGTAATACAGAAAAAAGAAGAGGTTCTTATCTCTGAAACGTAGTGCCAGAACGGTCAAAGTCTAAGATTTAACGCCGTTACGGTTACGATCCCTTCCTTTTAGCAACTGTTTATAACGGTTATCGGTTTAAACGATCGGACCGCTACGTGACAGTGATTAACGGCGTCATCATCTATAATAGTGTTGGCAGGTGGTCCCCACTTGGCGCGTTAAGGGCCTCAAGGCCGGCGCTAAAGCATCACAAACCAGAGCGTATGGATAGAGGTATGGACCCCACCAGCTTTTTTTTTACGTATGTGGACCATGAGCCTGTGTAATACCTTCTAACGTCTTCCATTGTCATTGGCTGATTTCGCAAGCCTGCTCGAAGGATCTGTCCATCATGGTGGTCCTAACCTTGTTTGTTTGCCACGTGTCCTCTGTGCAGCTGTCGATAACCTCGATTATTAACGGCATAAAAAAACTTGCGTATTTTATGTGATCAGTTTGTCACGGTTTCTTTACCACAGCCGCTTATTATATTAATTTACTTTAACGCCGTTACTGTTAATTTTTTGGGCTCACACCAATAATATAAACAATACTATTCATTGCTAGAAAGTAAGCTTCATTGAAGTATAGTTAATTGTTAATCAATCAATTTAATTAGGATTATTTTGGGAGAGCTAACCCGGCAAGCAAAACCAAGTAGTAAGAATTGTACCATCCAGTTTTCGTTTCTTTTCAGTCGCTTCTGTAGAATATATAAGAAGAACAGCAGCTGAGCTGATCGATCTCTACCGGTATATGAGTCCGGTAACCACCGGCGTTCTTTGACTCAGGTGATCGACTACAACCATGGAGTTTCACAGCACAATCTCACACCAAGACCTCTACGCAGCGGCCGCAGCGGAGCAGCAGCAGCAGCAGCTAGATCACTCTACCTCGTCGCCCGTTCTTCGACCCCCACCGGGTACTACTACAGACCACCAGCTCTCCGCTGCCGCCGACAAGTCTGTGTCAGCAACGAACAATAACAACAACCCGACGTGGCTTAGCAACGCGCTGTTGCGTCAGCAGCAGCATGTTGATGGGAGCTTTCTTCATCTGCAGACAACGTCAGACTCGTCGGCGTCTGAACCGCAAGCAGTGGTGCACGGTGGAGATGCGGCGGTAGCTGCAGCAGCTGCGGCAGGGATTGTAGCTGAAGGGGAGTGGGAGAGCGCCAAGTACAAGGCGGAGATTTTATCGCACCCGTTGTACGAGCAGTTATTGTCGGCGCACGTGGCGTGCTTGAGGATTGCTACGCCGGTAGACCAGTTGCCGAGAATCGATGCTCAGTTAGCTCAGTCGCAGCATGTTGTAGCAAAGTACTCTGCGGCAGCTGCTGCAGCGGCGCAGATGTTGCCGGATGATTCAAAGGAGCTCGACCAGTTCATAGTCAGCTCTCTCTCTTTAGCACTCTCTCATCTTTAATTACCTCTTATATTTTATATTATTTATTTATTCAATTATTTGTTCTTATATGATTGATTCATGGGAAGTTCTTCAATAATACTTCTGTTCTTTGTTGATTTCAACTACTATTATGGCTTTATTTTGCTGCTTTTCATCTTTAGATAGTAGACAGAGAATAGATATTTTTTTGCAAGTGAAAAGAGGGATAGAGATGGTTGATTTAATTCTAGTTATTTGCTGATTTCTAAGAACTTCCTATGTTAGATGTGAATTTTGGGTTTTATCATGAGATAGTTTTTGTCGTTGGAAGAAACAGAAATTTCTTGTTCCTTTTCATCAAAAGAAGAAGGAACTATAGAAAAGGATGAGAAGCAAAATCTTGAGATGTGTGGGTATACAGAGATTGTCAGGGATGATGATGTTGTTCTGAGATTCCTTTCAATGTAAATGCTTGTACCAGTCAGCTATCGTCTTGTTTAAGGCTTCACTTGGTAATGTTTGCATGTATATGATAGGAGAATTTGTCCCACCTAATAATCTGAACAACTTCTGAGAATTTTATCTCTGACTGTTGTTGTAATTACATTAGCTACAAACTGATCTCAGTTAATCTACCATTCATAGTAGAGTGATATGATTCTTCAATCCCGGTCATGGTTAACTACTTAATCATTCGAAGCATCTTATGTTCTTTACATTGCCAAGGTTGGAGGTCTGAGCTTGCTTACTAATCTGAAACCATCTCGAATGATATGTCCTTCTACATGTTTGGCCAAATGATTTTCTTGAATTCTTAATGAGAAGTATTTTGTTCATGGCTATTGCAGACACATTACATCCTACTCCTCTGTTCTTTTAAAGAACAACTACAACAGCATGTCCGGGTTCATGCAATGGAAGCTGTTATGACTTGTTGGGAGCTTGAACAATCACTACAAAGCCTTACAAGTAATTTTTCCCCCCCTTTATGAAGATGCAAATGATTGCTGAAACATTTCAACTATGTCCTTTTACACTTATACCTATATATCGCTCTGTCCTAAGATAGTCTTCATACTGAAATTTCACCTTTTGGGACTTCTTTTCCTTATTTGCATGAGGAGATGTTGATTAAAATTTTATTTTGTAACTGAATCTATAAGTCTTTGGTGTAGACATCTACCATTTTCCTTCAAATGGTTAAGCTGCAATAGTTTTCCCTTTCTTTTTCAACGATATCTGACTTCATGTAAACATTTGTTGCTAACCCTGACGTCAAAGCAAGAACTCAAGAGTCAATATTTACATGTAGCTTCTTGATTCTGAGTCTTTTTTGTGGCATTGCTTGAGGACAAAAACATTTTCTCAGTGCAGAAAATGAAATCCGCTGCAGTAGGTAATCGCAAGCATCAATATTTTTAAGAGATAGGCAGATGTGTTAGCCAATGAGATGTCCAGCAAGCCTTTTTGACAATTTAAAATGAAAAAGGCCAAATTCTGTATTTGTCCAAGTAACCGCCAAGCCAGTTCATTAGACTCACTCTGAAACTAAGACCGTTGGGTGCTGGTAACCAAAAATGTTTGTCCTATTCTGTTCCATTGACTGACTGAACTAATACGTCAGTTGCTAGAGATTCTGTGTTATCATTTCTCTTCATGCATGAGATTGCATGTGTTTTGTCCAGACCTGCAAATATGTCTGATCTCAGTTGTTATTAACCTTTTAAGTGTTATCTTTTATGTTTCATACTTAGGCTTGAAGTGACGGCTTACTATCAAAGCTTTTCATTTTCTTTATTTTCTTTGACATAATCCTTGATCATTTCTTTATCAAAAGACTGTTAACTCTATCCAGATCATTCACAGACCACTAGGCAAAGTACAGCATAAACATAAATTTACTGTAACCCTCGTTTAAAAGAACAAAATAAGGGCATAAGTTGCCTATAGTCTGTGCACATGTTTTTGTTGTCTCCAGAAGAGTACTCGTAGCATAGCACACACAGATGCTGGTGAAAATCCTTGGCGGTTTTGTCATTCATCTTCTCAAGGAACCTTTTTCAAATTGGGTAACCACATGCATGGTCATGTAGTATCCTTCTTGATCATGTGATTTGCTGTTTTTGCATTCGCATTTCTACTTATGCTTTCAGAAATTGCTATAAGGCTGACCATATTTGTTCTGAACTGGTAGGTGTATCCCCTGGTGAAGGAACAGGTGCTACTATGTCTGATGATGATGACGACCAGGCTGATAGTGACACAAACCTGTATGATGATAGCTTAGATGGACCAGATAGCATGGGATTTGGTCCTCTGGTTCCAACTGAGAGTGAGCGTTCATTGATGGAACGCGTGAGACTAGAACTAAAGCATGAGCTCAAGCAGGTAGCTATATTACGTTTGTGAAGAAAATCGTTCAATGTTGATAGAAACTACTAATTTGTGGCATCTAAAATTTCTTTTGGCTTGCGCTAAGCTGCACAGTGATGATCCTCAATTCTCTGTAGGGGTACAAGGAAAAGATTGTAGACATAAGAGAGGAAATTCTGCGCAAGAGAAGAGCTGGAAAGCTTCCTGGGGATACAACATCTACCTTAAAGGCCTGGTGGCAATCTCATTCGAAGTGGCCTTATCCAACAGTAAGTGCCTAATTTATCTACTGCTATTGCTATCCCATAGACTAGTTTGACTGGGTACTTACAAAAGGATCTTGGTAACATGTCAGGAGGACGACAAGGCACGGTTAGTTCAGGAAACTGGGTTGCAACTCAAACAAATCAACAATTGGTTCATTAACCAAAGGAAAAGGAATTGGCACAGCAACCCATCATCATCTTCTGCTGTGAAGAGCAAACGTAAAAGGTATATATTTTGCTACCACTCTACACCATGTAAATCACCATCTAAAAAAGCTGCTCATAATTGTTTGCTTCCTTCCCCAAACAAAAAAAAATAAAATCTTGCAGGTAACCACTAGCAGTGATTACTCCATCCACTTGATGACCGAAGTGCCAACGTGAGCCGTTGATTCATGTCTTGCTATTCAGTTCGATGCATATATTGGCTGATTCAGCCTGTACGAGCTTTTCATACATACATACATACCGCCTAGCTAGTTGGCACCAGGAGGTGAACCAAACCATGCACTAAGAGCAATCCCAAGTTTATACTGCCGTGTGCAATAGCAATACCTGTAACATAGAATATGTTAAGTTATTATTAATACATAATTTGGGAAGGAGATCTAACAGTTTGTTGTTTTATTCTTTAAGGGAATAATAAGATTCAAGTTTGATTGTAGAGTAGTTTTCCACCCTCGGTATACGGTAAAGTTTAAATATGCATACATAAATTTAGTAACATTAATTTATATACTCTTCGTGTTGGTAACTCGGTAAACACTCTATCATGGCTTTAACTTTTGTAGCACAGTGAGCTTGATCATATATTTTACGTACATTAATATTGTTTCAGAACTCACTTTCTCATTTAAAAATGAGTTCCGGTAAATTTCTGTATTTACATTGCACTGAATATTGCTCTCAGTATTTATCTCTTACAAATAAACACGTCACTTTTTTAGTGACTCATGTTTTAATGAATCACTTTTCCAAACTCATTTCAAAGAACTAATAGAAAACATGCATGTGTTATATTTGATGGCCGCCGGAGAGGTTAGGCTTGAAGAGAAATTTCGGTACTTGAACGGTTGAGCTTCGTTGTCTTCACCATCGTCGAAGTTGAGCGCATAGCTAAGAGGGTCGTACCCGAAACTATCTTTGCTGCTGTTGCTGCCGAAGCCACGGTGATAGCAGCAACTGATTTTTGCAGCTAGTTTTCTGCAACGGTCTTTAAGCTCCGTCCATGGTGAAAAATCAACGTTGCTGTGGAAGCAGCAACAGAAGCGATTGCAAACGGAAGAAGAAGAAGCAGCCATGAGAAACCAAATCTAGCCTGTTTCGGAGATAGTCGAGCGTGCCGCGTTCAGGCGAGATCTCTGAAGAATTTAAATGGATTGTGAACGAAGGTGTTTGTTTGTTCATGAACCAACGGGGTATTATTTATAACTGAGTGAAGTTGAAGATTAGTTAAGATTATCAAAATTAAATCATCAAAAGATTTTGCTTTTCTTCGTTATCTTTTTCTTTCTGCAAAGGAATTAACGTCAGCTTGAATCAGCTTGCAGAAAGAAAAATTAAATTAAAGTAACGAACAGAAACAAAAGATTTGTTGAAGATTTCACATTCCTTTCAATTAATTTCTACACCTGAGAGGAAGGCAAATGCTTGTACGTACTCCTCAAACATTTTTTTATATATAAATAAAGAATTTATTAAAACTCAACTCCTAAATGTGAAGAATAAATTAATTAATATTATTTCGAATGTCAACGGTTAATTTGCCGGCGGCGATATAATTTTCCTCTCAAGAAATTTGCCGACATTTACTGGTCAATTGAATTGATCTTGGTTGTGTATTAGTTTACAGCAAATATTAACTAAAAATACATCTATTATATATAAAGTTTTATTACAAAAACTTTATAAAGTAAAGTGTGCAAAGCTGCTTTAGCGAGCAGTTGATGACACAAAAGTGGCAAGGGTGAGGATAGAGTTCCATCAGCATACACCGAAACAAAAGTGCTTCTGAAAAAAAAAAGCAGCTTCTTTTACTTCAACTTGAATCATCAGTGCTACTAAAACCAACTGATCTGATTCCTTCTTTCTGCTAACAAACTTATCCATACCTGTGTGGAACTAGCAGAAAGATTACCGATTAAAGAACACAGAACGAAACATGTGAATTAAAGCGAATGCAAATGGCTTAAACAGCAATCAGCTTTCTGGCAGTGCTCAGCAAAGTCGAATGTATAATAAGATCATCCATTAAATTACCTGTTATTTGTGGCGGCGCGTAGCTAGTCTCGTGTATGAGATCTTCCATCAATTTGTTACAGATACTATAATGAAGTGTTGAAAGCAAAAGGCGTGCAAATTGAAAGGGTTGACATTACCAACTGTTTCCTGACCCCTTACGAAAGAATGAGCCAATCTTTGATATTCTTGGTTCTCTGACTACTATGTAGCAAAGTAGTCTCCGCTCCTTTTCGGCTTTCTTTTTAGAACATTGGGGGTGTTTGGTAGATACTGCTTTTTATCCTAAATTTTCTAATACATTTATTTCAAAATTTGAAAAAATTTAGATAAATTGTATATATATATAGGTTAAAAAATTTAAATTTATTTACCAAAAAATTTCAGAATAAGCTTTATTCTAAAAAACATTTTATATTAAATACTCCAAAAATATCCTAATTAGTCATATATATATATGACTAATATATATATTTATTTTGTGTCATCTTAATTAAGAAATTGGATAAAAATCAATTTGTTATCCGATTGAAATAAAATTTTATCGGTATATTTACAACTCATAATTGTATATATGTAACGATGAAGATTCAAAATTGGAAGTCTTTTCGGCCAAATATGATCGGAGAGACCCATAGAGTACTATTAGTATATGGAGTACTTATATCTTATATATATATATATATATATATATATATACATACACGGCTAAAGATAGATAATGATGCATTGCAGTTTGCTAGTGACCTTGCCCAAAAGAGCAGGGCAGTTTGCTGATGTGTATCAGTTTATCCTATTGGGAATAAGGAAGATAGGTAAGAAAGAATACCAGAGTCTACGAACTTTATTGTGGCCGCCTACACCAAACCACTGCAGCCTGCAGCAATTGAGAAAACCATGACCATGAATCATCAGCACACAACAACAACAGTTGGGTGTCCAAATAATGCCTGATACACACATACACAGCAATATTGGGTGTGTTTTAATTGGTATAGATTGAGTTTCGTAAAAATGAGTTCGATTAAAAAATAAATTAAAGGCGAGTCCGGTGTGTGTGGGATAAATTAAAACACAGTAAGTGAATTCGAACTTCAAATATGATGAAAGAAAGTAAGTTTCGAGCAATTGAAACACACCCTAACTCATTGCTTATTTCAATATACAACTTTCGAACGAACAACTTACCCTAAACTTGCAAGTTTCAAAAACTCCTCACAAGATAGGTAATTATATTATGCAACCAAATCTTCAAAGGTTTGACTTTGATTTAGAGACAAAACAAAATTTTATGTATGTTAGTGTTGCTATCATACAGCTAAGATAAGATGGCCAAAATAAGAAGACAAACAACAAATGGTCAGCACATTGATAAATCTCTTTCTCCACTAGCAATTGCTTCATATATAAATTGCGATTCAAATTTTTAACACTTTTTTTTGGTTATCGTATGCTTGTAAGTGAGTAATATCTTCCCCTACATATTATACAATCACCAAAATCAAATGTTCGATTTATTAACCAACATAAACTATCCATTAACAAACCAACAATTCTCATTCAAATTCAAACAAAAAAAAACAAATCTCAATCGCAATTGACAGACCAAAATTTGTTTCCATGATCAATAAGTAAACATATGTAATCAAACATATATTTGAATGCATTTTTACAATTTCCTTGTTCCGGATTTTCAACCAGGAAACAGATTCATCCTTTGACAATTAGGAGCATCATCCCTTCATCCGAAAATCCGAAGACAAGAAGGAACATGAACAGAGCACTCACAACAGCAAGCCCGAAACCAAGCTCTATCATGAAGCAACAGTAACAGCAATGGGTGGCGTCGGCGGAAGGCGCGAAGAAAAATTTCTATACTTGAAATCAACTCCACTAACATCACCATCCTGATCATCAACGCCGCCGTCATCGAAATTGAGAGCATAACTCAACGGATCGTACCTGAAATCACCACAGCCACCAATCGAGTTCCGCTTCCTGTGCCGCGTAATTCGATTAACAACTCCTTTACAGAAATCTTTAATCTCCGCACTCTCGTGCCGAATCCAATCCGACGAAGATCTCATCAACGCCTCCGCCTGATGCCTCCCTCCCAAATCTTCATCATCTCGACCAGCGCCATCACCAAAGCAGCAAGAGAAACAATTAGAAGACTTCATTGATGTATTAGAAATTTGAGACAAAAACTTTTGTGTTTTGTTTCTGTTTTGTGTTGTTGGGTGAAAAATGAAAAAGAACGAATGAAAACAAAAGGAGCGGGAGGGTATTTATAGGTTGAAAAAGACGGATAAGGGTAAGGAATTGAGCTGGAAGTAAGCTGTATATGAGGGTAGTTTAGTCATTGGAAACAGGAGGGAAATTACGCTTTTAGATTTGCCGGTAAGCGAGGGAGTAAAGTTACCGCTGAAGAAGGTTCTGATCGAAGTCGACGCAGTCACGCGGTTCAGGCGCGGTGTGCAGCTATGTTAACGCAGACGGTGACCTGATTCCTCATTTTCAATAAAAAACTTCTTTTGATTAATTGAAATTGATTTTATTGATTTCAAATAATTTAAAATTTTTAATAATAATTTGTTGTAGACAGTGAGGAGACTGCAATGACTAATAATATTATTATTACTGTTGTAGCGCTTATTGAAAATTTTTTTTTTTTAATTTTTTCAACCGTGCATGAATTCGTGCATATTTGGAAGTGTTTATTATTTTCTTATTTTTTATTTTATAATTCTTAATAAATTTTCTATTTATATATTAGTTAAATTTTATTATTATTTATTTATATTATTTTTTATAAAAAAAAATTTATTTTAAAAAAAATAAAAATATTATTCGTTTAAAAATTTTTTTTTTCAATAAACACTCCGAAGCATCTAGCAATTTCCTAGTGAGTGTGCTTGCATAGATGAAATAATTTGCTTTTTCTTATTCTAATAGATATAATTCATGGAAGAGATATCGTTAATTAATGGGTAAGAACTAAGAAGGAACCAAGAAATTGCCTTATGTGTAAACAAGTTTCCAAAGAAGTTAAATAAAGACTATTTATGAAGTCACTTACGATAAAATAAATACGTAACTATGCTTCTCAAAGATTTTTTTGTTTCTTTTGGGAGTTCCTACTCAAAGGTTGTTGATATATATTTCTTCTTTTCAAGTTTACTAACAACCTATTTAATAACTGAAGGTATTTGTTATAACGATCCATAAAGAAGTACTTCATTTATGGAGCCCATCACTAGAGCCCAATTATAAGCCCATCAGCTTCTTCTAAAAGCCCAGTCCAATTAAACATGACGAGAGAAAACGTTACGAAAGAAACTTTTTTATCTCGAAAAAACTCGTACGAACTATCTACCCACTTATCGATATAATTACATATTTACCAATGTCTTTTCTCGGACTGTTTCTTTCGGATTTGTTCGATAAATCTTAACGGCTAATTCTTGTTTTCCTGACCGTTGTTGGCTTTCTTCTTTCAAAATAACAAACAACGTCTCTCTGTTCAACTCTGCTTCATAACCAAAAGATTAAACAAAGTTCAGAAAAATCAAGCAATAATTCTCTAAAGAAAAAAGAAATCATAGAGTACGAAGAACAAGAAGAGCAGCAATGGTGTATAGCTACTCACCAATGTATTACTCATCGTTCCAAGACACACTGGCATCTCTCTGCAAATCAATCCTTCTTCCTTTCTCTACCAAGAACCGCCGACTTCCGGCTGACCAGAAGCTCGCTAAACGGCAAGCCGATAACTTAAAATGGCAACAAGAATCTTACCATCGGATAATTCAGCTCATCGGATTACAGAAAGAAGGTATGGCTCTCGAGGAAGAGGTCCAAGCTTTCCGATCAAATCTTCTTGATACACTCATTGCTTCTCCCGCCGTTCAAGAACCTGCTTGTGTTATCAGAGATAAATTGCTGTTCCTTCAGGTAATGAAATTTTAGATCGAAATTAAGAACTGGATTGTTGTTGATTTCTGAGAACTTAGAAGTTGAGTTCTTTCTTTTTTCTTTTCTTTTTTTTGTTGTCGTAGGAATTGCTGTATGCAAAATGTATATCGTCAGAGGATTACCATTCTTCAAAGAGACCGTTACTTCAGAGATTAGCAATAAAAGGAGTTGAGATCGATTGCAGAGATGTGATTGTTGGTAGCAAGAAAGAAGAAGATTGTTTAATTGACGCTGATGAAGAAGAAGAAAATTGGACAGAAATCGAACTCCGAGACGAAGAAGAAAGCACTGAGTTGAAGGGCGAGAAACTCAAACACTTGTCATTGAGATCTCTTTGGGGATCAGGGAAATCCAGCAAGCCAAATTCATCAGAAAAGAAATCAAAGCACAACAACAACAAAGAGAATTCTTCGGTTCTAATGCCGGAGAGTTCACCATCGAAGCATGAAAAAACGAAGAGGAAAGCTTTCAGTACATTGTTCCAGAGAGAACAACAACAACAACAACAACAAGATTTCATTGAGAATTGTAATAGCAGCAGTAGCAAGTCTGAAAAAAAGCAATGGATGTTTGATGGATTCAAGAAATGGAAGAAGAGCAATGTCGGCCAAGAAGAAGAAGAATGGAAGACTGCTTGCTTTCTTCCCGGAGATCGGTCGTACGATGAAAGCTCGTCCATGAATTGCAGACTAGTGGCTGCTTCGATCGGGGAAGGCCCTGATACAGAAAGAATCAAGAAAAAGATTCATAGCGGTGGATCTTCTTCTGATTTCTTTATTGATAAGGTAAGAGAGAGAGAAAAAAAAACATATCTATGTTTGCTTTCTCATGAATTTTTGAGTATATTTGTTCTGTGAAGGTATTGGGTGACAAAATAAAGAAGGAGCTGAACAGAATCAAGTCAGAACTAAGCACCACAAATCCGAACCTCAATTTCTCGTAAAAAATACTGAAACTTTGAAGCATTTTGTCATAATTTGGATTATTTACTATGTTCTTTTTAATCAGTTGGTTATAATTCTTTTTTACAGGGAGGAACAAATGGAGCAGATATCAACCAAGCTCCCAGTTGAAAAATCCGATCTGAAGAACTTCTTTCCAAAGTACGCACAGTTTCATGAAGTATATAGAACCGATTTTTCTGGAAATAACATGTTCATATATTGATTTTATTTTATTTTTGTTTTTTTAACTGTTGTTGTTTTACGTATTTGTGTAGATCGTGGTGCGATAAATACGGAGATGTGGTGGTGGATGTAGTGAAGAAAGAATTCAAGGATCATGTAGGAGAGATGGAAGCCATTAGAAGTGCTGCTGCTAAGGAGAGGCAGCAAAAAGAAGGGCAAGCTCAGTGGGTCACATTTGAGAGTGATGAGAACGCTCATCCAAACCTATTCTTCTCTTCTCATGACTACTCAGCAACCACTACTACAACAGGGAAGAATTCTTCTTATTACGCAGAGAATGATTTTGTGAATAACCCTTTCTATGAGAACCAGACTCGTTTCTGGACTCCAAGGGTTTGAAATTATTGAGCTGCTCTTTGATGTCTTGTAGTGTGTTGTTTTTGTGTTGTATGATGGAGGTTTTCTGGAGTTCCAGGTGAAACCGTGCCATCTTATAAGAGTTTTTTGCCATTCAATTTGCTCTATTGCTTTCTGACAAGCTGAATATGCAAGAACACATACACAAAGCTGCGAGTGATCAGAAACTTAAATTTGTCGAGAACTTAAGTTGTAAAAAAAAACCAGCCACGAAGCAAATTGTGAAACACAAGGCCGAAATTCATTGAAGAGAAGATGATGAAGAGTTTAGTCATCCAGAAAAGTAGTCATGAGAATGTACAAACATTTTGAAGACTAATTCAGATATCGCCTACAATTTTTTGAATTGCAAAAGCAGGGAATCTTCTTGCCTTCATCCTCATGGTTGAAATGATAGTCGTATGTTATCTCTTCTCCTGGATTTATATCTCTAACAGCGAAGAACACAACCTTCTTCTCATTCCTGATCGAAATTATCTTTGCGATGCAATTTGGCTGTGACAAAAGAAACAAAGGTTTTAAAAGAAAACATCCAAACTGCTGACTCAGTTGAAACTGTTAATAATGTGAGACAGTATGTACCAGGCACGAATGATTAACAAATCTTGCTATTCCACCCTTCCTAGTAGCATCAACTATATGCTCTTTATCGATTCTGAAGAAATAGCAAGCACTCTTGTACTGCATCTTTCTTCCGGTTTCGTATTCTATTTCACGTTTATCTGCAACCCGGAGCCCCACTATTTCACCAACATACTCAACCACCTGCAACAGAAGCAACAATAGATAACAGTTTCTTCAATTGAAAGCCCTATGATTGAATGCTCGGAGGAAGATAGATCATTAGGTTGCAAGAGTCACTACCATAGCTCCAGTTGGTAAAAATCGAGAAGTATATAGGCCAAGTGCATGTATGCCAGATTTGTACACCACCAAGTGTTTCCATCCTCTTTCCTGCTTGTACCGCATGTATTCTTTCTGCATAAGAGTATTTAGTTATAATTTCCAAAGACTCTGAATTCAGTCACTTTGCAGGACCTATAGGCTAATATGCATTCTTCACTAAGTTATGCATATGCATGTGACTGAACGCTAGCTTGTTGCATAAAGCCTGCATCTTTTTCAAGAATATTAGATATACTTGTGAAACAACCGAAATACACCATGATAGATAATAGTTGACAAAATGCAATATGATTATAATCTTGTAGCATAATGATATACGAAGAAAGGATCTATGAACTACTGCAGTAGTATTATATGACTAATAAAGAGAGAGTTCTAAGAAGAAAGGGTGCTGTTTTGATATAAAAATTTATGGATGATGGAATTTCAAATTACCCGAATATCGCTCTCAACATCTGAACGTACAGACTTATAAATTGCTCTTGAGCGAAACTTTTGGCTGTTGATGTGAGCCCATGCATTGATCTGGTCCTGGGAGACCATGCATCCTCCACCCTCACTACTGGGCTTCTCAAATTTTAGCATGTAGCCTTGTTCCGTTTTTCGACCTCTATAACCCTATTTAGACATGTTAAAAGGACGTACATACGTTACAACTTGAACCAAATAATTCATGAGCTGGAAATTGTCAAATGTAAGAGAGAGAGAGAGAGAGAGAGAGAGAGAGAGACCTCAGTACGAGCACAACTGAAGCCTGCATGTCTCTGAATTCCAACTTCAGTGTCAACATAACTATCATGAATGGTCAAATAGTTACATGTTGCATGAAATAGACATCGACCATAGAAACCAACACTCTCATTTTCAACTCCTTCAACTTCACTTTGTAGCAACCCCTGAAAAGTAAAACAGTAACAACTATCACCTGCAGCAGGTAGCTATAAATTCATAATCATGTCGCGAAAAAAACTGATTTTTAAAGGAATCACCAGATGATACACCTCTGTAAATAACGAGCAAAACTTACCATCACATTGTATCAAAAAACTGACAGTATTTTGTAACAAAATACCTTCTCATGTGCACACCATGGATGGAAATAGACAGAGCAAGTAGGAACTCTGCATTGTATGCATGATCCCCCACGTCGGTTACAAATTGAGCAGACCTGGCACCAGCAAAAAAGCACATCAAGTAAGCAGTTCATTACCTACAAAATCCTTGAAATAATCTGGAAAATCTTTAAGAATGCAACTATTATGAAGTTCAGCAGCATTCTCAAGGATGATAGTGCTTACTATATTCTTTTGAGCACAGGAAGCACCGGATACATCGAATGTACTCATCGTATCGACATTTGGGCATTTTGTGCCAGGTGTCCACAGAGCACAAACCATATGGACCCACTGTGCAACAGATAGATCAAGAACTCCAGCAGTTATGCTGTTGTAAGGATGAATGCTACTTTGCAAGTTCTCTTGCATAGAGGTTACACTGTCCTGTTTCCATGATTGCCTCTGCCACTGGTCCCGACAGAAATCCCCAGATTTTGTTGAACTCGCAATAGCAGACAAATTGTTATCACCCAATTCTCCTGCTTCTGCACCATCAAAACTTGGTTTTGCAGAACCATCTGTCAAGTCAGTAGGTGAAAAGCATGATCTCACTGGCTGGGTTTCTATACCAAATTTCCAAGCCCTGAGCAAACTTTTAACTATATTTCGACTTTTTATAGCGCGCGTCATGGCTCCACCTCCATAACCACAGAGAACACAGGCCTAGCAAATGTGGCAGAAATGGAAAAAAGAAAAATTCAGAGATAATCTCAAGCATTATGATATTTTACCGAAACCATAGCAATATTCAAATTTAGATGATTACAAAGCTAAAGTAGGCCAACAGTGGAACTCCTAACAAAAAAAAAATTGGTGTACCATAACAAGGCTTATAATGAACTCCTAAGAGTCACTAAAATTTTCTTGAAGGCAACACTGTAGTAGGAATTCCAACTCAAAATGCGTCTCAATGTTGTAAAGGATTCTTCGATTCAGTAAAATCAATTCCTAACTAGACATGGATGATGACAATGCGTCCATGGTGGTTTCTATCTGATACTAATTATGATAAGTGCCTTCCTGTTGAAGCATTTCAACAGAAAAGCTTTCTCAATAAGGGGCGAGAAACAAATTTTATATATCTGCAAAGTGGATCCCTATCGTTACAGTAAGATCCAAGTCCTACAGTAACAGGAACTTCCTTTCACTGAGGCACAATAACCTTCATCTATTCTACTCAAGAGTTATCATGCCATCCAAGTTGGACTGTTTAAATAATTTCTTGATAAGATTTCATGAAATACTTAAAAAACTAGTTTTACATAATGTTGGAAGACCAAACACATTCAAAAAAATATGTTGCCGTTTCAAATTATACTTTTTGACAATTGCTGCTTCTTGTCACCATTATGCCAACATACAAAAGTCAGAATCAAGGTACGCCTTATATAAGAAAACAAATATAACTGACAGGCAATAAACCATATACAAAGATGCACAAGGTGATGTCTTACAATGTATTTCGAGTTAGTCTTGCAGGGACGACAACACCAATGACCTTTGGGGGATTTTGGAACACCATAGCAAGCTTGGTGCACCTGCAGAATCCATAAATCAGAAAAAGATACTTAGGTAGACGTCCAAATCACCTTTAGATAAAATCATAAGTTTAATGCTACGCACACTAATATAGCAGTTACAACATCCCAACAATTGGTTTCCTCGTTCTTTGCTGGAACTTCCACAAACACAACAGAATGCATTTGAATAGAATAAGGAAGGATTGTGCCTACTCACTCTCCTAAATCTGTGAAAAATATAAGAAAAGGTGAATCACCATAGAAATAATAGTCTTAAATCACCCAGATATAATAGCCTTAAATCACCACAACAAAAAAAAACAATACTTATATCTAACTAATGTAACTTTGAACAGCTATTGAGTACTGCTTCACCTTCTTGCCTCTTTCGGAGACTGTTCAAAGTCACGACTCTGGTGAGGCTTTCTGATCACTTCTTTTTTCCTTGTTGCTGGAGCACGTATGTTTGAAGAAAGCTTCTTAATATAAGGTTCATCCACTGTATGAAATATAAAATAAACCCTTATTAAACCTAAAGATTTAAATTTGCTGCAGTGCTTATAACTATACACTAATGGAGTAGACATGTCATGATGGCTTCGACGCAAAGATATCGGTGCCTTCTTTGAAGAGGAAAAACAGTTGCAAGAAATACCATAAAAGAAGAAAGAATAATCAGTTACCAACTAAGTCGTTCCCACAGCCGACTGACAACTCTTTCAGCTTAGACTTAGGTTCCCAATTTGAGATCTCCTGAAATGTCGACAAGCAAGGTGGCACTACAGCAAACTTGTCTTCTCCTAACAGTTTACTGATACTTCGCTTTCGCACTTCCTCATTTCTTGGAGTTGAAGTCGAACCTAAGTGTTCAAGTTCATGACTGGAACATAAGATTCCTTCATGTGGACGACCATCACTTTTAATAGAGTACCTCTCACTAGAACCTGGCATTAGAAGACCATCAGGATGCCCTCCACTTCTTAGGCCAATATTAAAATTTTTATCCACATATTTTTTCCTCAATGATAGCTTATTGCCACGTCTAGCAATTGTATCAAGATGCTCCCTTTTGCTTGGTGAAATGATTGATCGTTCAGCAAAGCTGCACTTTCTAGCAGTCCTAAGGATTATACTCATGGAAAGCATTTTCACAGGTTTACATCGATCACCAGGAATATCCTGAATAATGCCTGAATTTCCGCATACAATGGGCTTTAATTTCATGGTACTGATACCATTGTTTTTTTCAGGTGCATCTTTTATTAAACCCAATGACACATACTTTGGTGGTTTTTCAGAACTTATACAGTTACTATTCAGCTGCTCAAGCAGCACTTCACCATTGACAACAGAAGCACTTTCTAACTTCTCAAGAGCTGACAATTTTACCACTTTAGGTGCACAACCATCGTCACTCAAATTTGCTCCATCAAATATCGCTTTCTCATGAAACTTAACTCTTTCTGAATGAAAGGATTTCTCAGATGATGCTGAGCGTTTTCTCTTTGTACTCAAAGTGTCTGAAGGTGACCTGCACGGCTTTTCGTTGGTTGATGCAATAGGAGCTTCAGGGTAGTAACCAATGCAGTTAGGGGGATCAGAGTATGACACAGTAGGAACTGACAAGCACATTGTTGAATTTAGAGTCTTCCATTTTGGTCCCTTTGCCTTACCTTTTTGAAGAACCAATGAGGATTTCTTCCTAGGGTCACCAGTGACTTTCATAAGAACTTTATCTTTCTGTCTATTTGAAGTCTTTGATTTATGTTTCACAGAGAACCCAGCGGCATCTATCTGAGTCTTGACAGAGACTTCTTCACACGTTCTGCTGTCTATTACCTCATCCGAAGAGCCACTCTTTTCAACCCAAGATCCTTCATCAACTGCAGCATCAAGCACATACTTTCTATTGCCAGCTTTATTGATCTCAGCTGAAACCTCAGTGAGTGCAACAGCCGATAATCCAGAGCAAGCGTTAGACATCTGCTGCTCTTTCATATGTTCACGCTCTCCACAAGTTTTATCATAGCTTTGACCAAGGGTGTCGCTTGGGGCATTGATCAACTGTGATGGTTCCTCTGTACAAGCACCATTAGAACAACCTAGCACCTTCTTTGGAATATCTCTCCAGATGGCTGTGTTGGATTCCTTGTTCAACATAGCATGCTTACTTAAGCATTCACATTCTCGAAGATTTACGCTCTTTCCCTCATTAAGCATGCGGCAATTATCATAAGGTATAGTGATAGTGATGCTGTTTTCTTTATGGTAGATACTAGGTTCGTTATGGCCAAGACAAACGCCATCTCCAGAGGCATGAGATGTTGGGCATCTTGATAGAACAGTACAGCCACACGTTCCTGGGAACAAAGAATTCTGCATTTTCTGCTTACACAATGTATTCTGAATACAGCAACCAGCGTTTTTGCTTGACATCCTGCCAAATTGAAGATTACAGATGAAAATCAGAAATAAAACACAAAACTTTCCAGCACAACTTCAAAAGAAAGCCAAGAGTATAGTCGATCTTAAATTGTAATGCATATGCACCACACTAGGCATGACCGAGACAAGAGAAACAAATTGGGCATTTATTTAAAGTTATAGCCAAAGATAACCCACAATAAAACATTCATTCTCCTCAATCATCAAATCAGAAGAAAGAAACCAGCACGCTTGTGATGTTCTTTTACAAAAATGCATAACGGGAAATATTCAACCAATGAATACCTTGACAGGTTTTCTTTAAAGGAACATAATCGGTGACAACTGGAAGGTCTGTGGTTACATTCTTCGGAGCAAAACGGAATCTTTTCTCCAGTTGCAGTATATTTATAATATTTGTCTGAAACTGCACTACATGTAAAGGTAAAGTCATTCTCTGTTGTTCTTCTTACTAAGAATCCATCAAGACATCAAATGGATTTGCTTGATAAGTAAGACCATAGTATATCATTAGCAGACATACCTGTCACCCTCCCTCCATCAAGGCATTGGCAGTCAGAGCAAAAGCCAACTGATCTAGCAGTACAATGAGGCACCTTTGGTTTACAGTTACAACTGGATGCTTGTTTCATTTGTTCAGTAGCTGAAAGACAACAAATATCTCCACATTTCTGGATAGATTCATTTGCGTGTGAAGAAAATTTCAACTTGGACACTCCACCCATGTCTCCCATATATGTGTTTTCCAAGGGCAGACATCCCAGACCTTGATCCAACAAATCGGAGGCTGCATTTGTGTCTCTTATACAAGAAAGTAAAGACTTTGACAGTGAAGAATTTAATGTTTTTGTTGAGGAACCATTAGTTGACGCCAGCGATCCATGGTTACACAGCCTTGCGTGTACACAAGGAACCAAATCTCCAGATGTACAAACAGGATGACTGCAGCAATCCCTCAGCTCAATTGATATGTCCTCACTTCTACTGGAGTGGCAGGCACCATGAAGGGACTCATAAATATCAGAAGACTTTCTATTCACAGATGACAATCTGTCCTTGGATAACCCTGCAGTGCATGTTTTGCAAATTCTAGAATCTACTCCAGCCTTTTCTTGGGACAAGCAGCTTTGAGCGACACCATTATAGGAATTGCTATCAACAACTCCCGATCTTTTGCTTATGTCAGGACTATCTGGAGGGTCATGCACATCTAGAAAAGGCTCTCCCACCTTGGCATCATATATGTTCCTAACGGCATCTCTCTTCTGGTTTCTAGAGGAAGCACAAACATCCCCAAGTTCTTGCGACAAAAGATGCTCGGGGTCATTAAAGAAGTTATCTGTAGTTTGTGCTGGCTTGTTATCATCAATGTAATTAAGGTGAGAGAGAAAAAGTGAGATTGCTGAATCCTTGGATCCACATCCATTACATTCCGCTTGCTCGGGGTGGTCGGAAGCACAAAGGCTGCTACTTCTATGCTGCAACAACATTGCATCTTTTCCTGAATGATATGAAGCTCTAATTCCTTTCCTAAGTTGAAATGATGAGTTATATGCTTCATCAACAGACATTTGGGTTAGAGCATAAGGCAGGCCTGAATTAGGTTCTCTGGTGTTACTGCTGGAAAGGGCTGAAAAAACCATCACAATCATCAAGATACGTCAGCAAGCAATAACTGAAAATTTTCATAACTCCTTGAGGAACAGGCGTTCTCTACTAGCAAACATGAAAAAGGTGTCTTCAAGTACTTAAACATGGTGACTTCTTATTTCAAGACCTTTTCCTTTACGAAACAAGTTTCTCCTCAAGAACCTATACTTAACTTGCATCTGTAATAGGTATTAGGTTTAGCTCATATTAGACTCAAGTAGGTTTACGTTTCCTTCCGTAACTATGACACTTAGATACTCATGATGGACTAGTGTTATTTTGATCAACAAACCTGTGTGTGTGGGTGTGTTTTTTTTTTCTAATTAGGCATTACCCTTTAGTGTCTTAATAAATTCATTACAGTAATTGACTAGTTGCATCACTTGATTCCCTGCAGTATTAGGACAACATTAGGGAGGCAGAGGTGCCAAGGGTGATTTCTTCCTACATTAAAATTTAGCTTTGCAATATAGTCAAATGTGAGACTGGACAAACACCTATTCTATGCTAGCCAACACATGAGCGGATTAATGTATCTTGAAACCTAGAGCACTAACCTCTTTGTGTGTGTTGATGAAGTTTTGGCTTCTGTGAATCATGCAGAGACCCAGTACCTAGAGGATGCATAGCTTCAAATTTTGAATGCGGTACGGCATGATTATGCTGAGAAGGCTGTCCAAGTCTCAATTCAACATTTGATGCAGAAACCTTGTCCGGCTGCATGTTAGGATGGCTTCTATTCTCAGCATTGTAAGTCTGAGTGGGGAGGAACTTCAACCCTGAATAATGATACTTAACTGATGTGTCTACCATTTTTCCTCTGAAATCGAGGTCATTATTAGGCTCAGATCTGGTATTTTGTCTTCCCTTATTTACGGACCTGTGTGATACTTCGTCAAAGCTTAGCATGACAGGACTTCCCCTCACTTTCTTGATAGAATCATTAGTAGTTAAAGCAGGCCGAGGACATTGTTGCGAACTACTTGAGATGCTGCCCAAACTATGACCATCAAAGTTGATTTGCTGCTGTGCATTGCCTTTGCTGTTTATTAACTTTCCAAAAGAACATGATTCTGGCGATTCTAGATGTGGATGGTCACTGTACATGAGTCTGTTCAAAGATCCACCACATTTCCAACCTTCGGCAGATATTCCAACAGGCTGAAGTGCCCCAAATTCCTTCACGGAGGGAGTTGGGTTAGCCTTGGAGACAGGTGAATGGGCCATTTCTAAGTAACCACTTGCTTGGCCAGATTGATTACCATCATATGTAGCCCTAATCTAAAGTACCATTAAAACATCAATGCTGCAATTTCTTGTATGATAATGATTATGATTAAATTCAAAAATTACACTTACCCCAGAGCATAGCTTGCACCACTGCGCAACAGTCATACCGTTCTCCATATACAGAGAATCACCAGGATCCGCTAAAGGTAAGCCTGAATGCTGAAAGACACTTACATGAGTATAAAGTTTTTCCTACTGAAATTAAGGAAATGCACCAGATTAGCTTTAAGTAAAAGATGTGCGATAAAGTTTTGACAAAACAGCAAAGATATCCTTTAGTAAGATCGCCATATACCTCACAAAACTCAGCTAGTGTCATGGCTAAACTATGACAAAAGCAGGTAACTCCCAGTACTCCTTTTCCGTTCAGAAACAACTCTCCAACTGCTCAACAATTGCATATTGCCAAAAGAAATATAAGATACATTTTAATTGTTGTAATTTCAACTTTACTAACAGTATAAAGCACATGGTAAGTCAAGAATTTGGAACCAATAATTCCAACTTGAACTTGCCTTTATTCAGGCAGAAAACCCGAGGGCCAGCTCTAAACACTGAATCCTGACCAGGTAGAGAGAGCAGCTGCATAGAACTAACTTCGTCAATTCTGTCTGATGCGCCAACATTAAATCTGCGCCGAGTCTCATTTGTTCTATCAGCGGCATCAACCCAACCCTGGCTCAGGGAAGACATCGAAAACTCCTTTTCATTATGTTGAGCTCCCTGAAAGATATGAGATCTAGCTGAAGTTGAGTCACGACGAGTGGAGCTAGAAACTTGAACATCCCCATGCAGAATCGCTGTCCTCTTGTTTGTTACAGGAGGTGAAGTGGTTGAACCAAATGGATGCAATTCCGAATTTGCATGAGCATCATCCTTGAGGAATCTTGGAGGAGGTGCAACATGCATTATCTGAAAAGCATCACTTGTCTTAACAGCAGTATTATCCTTGATGGAAGACGGTCCAGTTACAGCAGATACTGGAACTTGCGAAGGCCCTAAAAGATTTGACAAATGATGCAAGTTTCCTGACAGAAGAGCTAATACTGTATTCCTGGACTCTGCTTTACCATAGATGGAGGAACCAAAATATAGAGGGTTACGCACCATGTGTGCTGGAGCAGCACCATGATTGCCTGAATAAAATTGTTGCGCAGCAATGGAAATCTGAGGATGCTGCGAGTTCAAAGTTATCTGTAAAGTACATAATTGCGTTTGGTTATCAGAAAATACTCATGAAAGTCCATGAATGCAAAATACCAGTTAACAAAAAGCACAACAAGTTGCGTTTACAAGCACAAAGGTGATTAATGCACGATGAAACTGACAGTAGACAAATTTCAAGCACAAAGGTGAACTCAATTTTTGCGTTTACAACCTGCTGGAGTGAATTCTACTCTAATTCTCAACTGATCCTAGCTCTTAACAATTAGGTAAAGTACCGCATTGTGCTGCTCAGCACTCAAAAGAACTGACATTCGTTCATAACATAAATCAAATAAATAAAATCATAACAAGAATTTCTATACAAAGATCAATCAAGCAAGCGAGGAAGAAGAGGTGGAGTGGTTCACCGGTGCTGATGATTGCGACGGCGGTGGCGGCTGAGGCGGCTCCGTTTGCTGGGCTGCGGTGGACGGATTAGGCCACTTGGAAGCAATCTGTGCTTGCCAAGCATCCTCCATTTTTCAATCGCCGCCACTGCTAGTTCTACGCAATCTCCATAACAACAGAAACGAAAGAGAATCGACGAAATAATTTCACACTCAGTTTGAAGTCAGAGGGAGTGAAAAGGTAAACAAAGGAAAGAAAAAAGAGAGGGAAGAAGATGCAGGGAAACATCCAGTTAATCATCCATGACCGCACAAGAACTTCTGTGCGCTACTCTCATCATAGAGCATCCATTGTATGGAATCTAACGAAAAAAACGAACGGCTACAATAACATCCGCATAGTGCGCGTGAAAGCTTCCTAAGAACAACGATGCAGCGTTCATCACGTGATACAGGTTCTGAATAGAGTCTGGCCGTCCGATTGTGACCCAACGTCAAAAGAGCAGGTGGTAGTAGATTACTGACTGTGGACCCCACAAAGCACACTGTTTGTGCGTTCACCTCTTACGCTTTCCTCGAGATATCTATAGAATGAGGAGGGAGGAAAAAAAACAAAAAAAAGTGTTCGCATGGTGCGAGGATGGTGCAGAGAAGGTTTTCACTGCCCAGTTTTAGTGGGAATGGCTGGCTTTGGAGTTGTTCGAGAAGTGGGCCAAAGTTCTCATTAGTTCAGAAACGCGTGGGCCACAGAAGACTACTACTTATGTATAACGTGTCGAGTTTGATTGGGCCAACCCACCCTGCATAGTAATCTTCCTAAAGCCCATTAAACCGTAGACCATAATTTTTTAGACGTGTTTCAAACGTCAAAAATAAAAAATAAGAAATAAAATTTTTTTAAAAATAAAATATAAGTAAAATTCAATATTTGTATTTCAATAATTTTTAAAAGTATATTAAAAATTAAAAATTATAATTATATTAGAAATTGTACAAATAAAAAAATTGAATTGAAATTCTGTACGATGAAAGTAGAATTCTGAGTTTCTTGTATAATTGAAATACATAAACTGTTCAAAATTTAAAATCTGACAGAAAAAAATAAAATTATCGGGCGTTTAAAACACCGCACTTAATCAATCAATCAAAGCGTCCGCTCAAATGAAGAAATAGTAAGCTTCAATCGTGTTTCCCTAAACTCTAAAAGTTTAAACTGAATTTCTAAACATAAGCTTTCAAAAAATGAAATTAAAAATAATTTAATTTTGTATTTACTTATTATTAAAAATAAATTTTAAAATAACATATTAATTTAAATTTTTGATTATTTAGAAGTATTTTTACAATAAAAAATAAATTTAATCTTTATATATATTTTTTTAAATATAAGTTAGAAATAAAATTTTTAGCCCAAGAAATGAGTTTAAACCTTAAGTAAACACGCCCTTCATTTCACAAAGAAACAGTATAAGAACAGATGCAAAGAACCAGCTCCAATTGTAAGCAAATGTGTTTTATATCTACAACTTAGGAACAGTAGTATGTACAGAACTGCAACCGCCTGGAACAGGAAAGAAATTCATTCTATTAACTTGTGAATATCATGCACATCTCACATCAGGAATTCCAAATACTACGTACTTAAATTTGCTCAACCTGTAATGGAACCCGTTGCTATCTGCTTGGCGCACTTTTAATTCTGGTAGTTTTCTTAAGAGGAGGCCAACCATTCTGGTAACTCAGTGTAGCACTTCACATCACTGTAAGTTGAAATATGGAGTTTTCTGAGGTGTATTCTGAGCTTCAGTTTGAAGCATTAAATTCTTGAGCTGCAACAATTAGTGACATGAACCTGGAGTTAGTGATGGATGATAGAAGACTACTTATTTAGGAATTGCACTTTAGGTCAGTGAAATAAACCTGGAGTTGGTAAAGCTTCTAGTCTTCAAGAGAGGAATTTCTAACCCTGGTTACTCCAGGAGGAACAAAAATAAAAAGAAAAGAAAAAACAATTGCGTATTCTATTTGTAAATCAACAAAGCAAAAATGTTTGGACTAACCTTTTCCTGTATTTTCTATCCCTCACTGCCACTGTCACCTGCTCCCTGCAACACCATCAAATATAGGTACACTTTATAACTAAATTGCAGTAAACAAGGCAAAAGATTTGCTATTCAGTTCAGTAGTATAGGTCGCAAAGAAGCAATCCAACCAAGAGCTATAACGCAAAGGCGTTAAGTTTTCAGCACACAAGAACAAAAGCTTATACACATATTAGAAATTTAGCGTACACCATTGTGCTCTAAGACATCAAACAACTTCAGAATCATAAAGCTTAGTTCAATGTGAGATGTTATCATTACAGAATCAAAAGATGGAGCTGCCAAATGGGATTTTCATGTAAAGACGGCAGTCAATTTAGCAGACTGCATACTGCATAGCTGTTGGACAAGTAAAATTTTGCACAAGTGCAGCAACATTTTTTCATGAAACTATCTAACTATAATAAGATATGGTTGCTGTTAGTAAATTGTAGTAACATCATGGTATCACACATTAAGTCTTTAATGTATGCAGTTGAGCATGGGTGTGAATGATGGAAAGACATGTACCCCTTTTTCGATTTCCGAAACTTTTGATTTCCACATTTCTTCGTTCTTCCGAAGATTTTCATGAACCCACACAGAGAAAAAAAAAAAGAAAAAAGAAGAAGAAGAAGAAGAAGAAATCATACAGAATGTATCCTACATGATAAAAAAAAGGAATGTGTCATTAATGTTGAAAAACTTAATATCTAGGACCAAATATATATTTATTCTAAAGAAAGTTTGCATTCATGTGAGATTAAGTGGATAATACTTAGATCATCAAGGAACTTTTTCTCTTCAATACATTTATCAAGTTTTGGATAGATCTTTTGCAGCTCAACAGCTTTATTAATTGCATTAGAAATTTCTTTCTCATTTTCCTCTGTAGCTTCCTTTAGAAGTGCTTCTTAGTACTGCAGTTTATGGAAAACGCAAATTTTAATTTACTACAAATGGCACCATATCTATACATGTAGTAGAGACCCTAGTCTTCAGCAAATTCTAACTTCATTCCGGTTTTCTCTTTAGCGTCCATGAATGAGCAATTACTACAACTGAACCCAAATCGCGAAATACAGAAAGATTTCATCTTTAGCTAATTCTACGCAATTAGAATGTGTGCAAGTTTGTGTTGTACTAACTATCAGTCTTACCACTTAACACAATCTCAAAGTTCTTCCGTAATCGACTCTTAGAACAGAGAATTGGAATTTTAAGTTTAGGGCTTTGTGCATGTTCCATAGATACAGTGTATTGCACATCAATGTTATAAAGAATTCTACAAATATCAACCTACAGAAAATGCATTAAGTGAACATCTCTAAATCCATGCCAAGTTTGATAACCAGAATTAGCTAATCTAATGAGTATAAAGGTGCTGTAGAAAATAAGAACCAATGAATTGAGAAACATTGGATGAACTTTTAAACTTGTAAACCAAAGTTGAGGTCAAAATAAAAGTTTTACCTCGAGAGAGGAGAACCACTTCCCATTGAAATGCCAATAGAATGCATCTGCTGAATCCTGGTCATCCAACCTTATAAGAGCACTGTACTGATCCTCTACTCCATCTCTCCTAAATTTATCAAGCACACCATCCACCATAAACATTATTATCCAAGAAGAACAAAATTTCAAACAAATACCCAAACCGTCACCACCATTCAGAAACAACTCTCGCCATTCGGCAACTCAAATACTTCAGGCAGTTCAATAAGAGTTACAAGTAACTTCAGGTATTCCGTATAGTCACGTTTAATATATGGATATTTTACCAACAATGGTTATGAATCTTATGATGAATTAGCTTGATATTTTAGTTACAATCTATAACTACAAAAACAGGTTAAAACAAATTCTTGATTGGTTCACCTCACAATTCTCATCAAGCATGTGAGGAACGAAGGATCCACAAAACTGGCTCAAATAAGCGCAAGTCATGTAGTTCGGTACCGCAATCACGCATAGCAGCGGCTTCCGAACCTAAAACTACACAAACCAAATCAAATCAAATCGAAAGAAAAACGAAAAATTAACAGAAAACACAAAAAGGAACGAATCGAATCATACAGGGAGATGGCAGAGGGATCAAGGGGATATAGACACATGATGCCACGTGTCTCTTCAATTCGGGGATTGCCGCAGAAGAACGAATTTCTTGCGTCATCATTAAGTCAGAAGCTGATGGCGACGGTGAGAACGGGAAGATCATCGCAGGTGAAGCCGGTGCTCGTCATGGCCAACTGCTTAAACTAGCTGTTGCTTGTTTGTTTAGTTCAATGAGTTTGTTGGGCCTTACAACTTAGGCCAGTTCGTAACATTAATATAGCCAATCACAAACAAGCCCAGCCAACTTCAATATCAACCCAATTCAGACCATAAGAAGAAGAAGAAGTTGATGGCGATGGACTGGCAACACTGCCGCAGTTCGCATTAACCAGCGTTCAGATTGCCGGATGAATTGATCATACGTGAAAATTTGTCCTGTCTTAATTCCATGCACGTAGTTAGTCCGGTGCAGATTGCTTCTATTAAATTCCTACAAATTCTGGATCGCAAACGAAGAGGACCTTGCCGCTGCCCACAATAATATTGATAGTTCTGCTCCGGGCAAAGTTCCATGTGGTTCTTTTTTGGGACCAATTCCTGTTTTAAGCAGGCACCGGTTCACTTTCTCCCTCTACAGAAAGCAGAAACAACAACCCTGTAGTCTGTACTGCTTACTCATTTTACTGGACGAGTCCTTGGTTGCAAGCTGTGGAGAGCCTCATCGCTTGATTACGGCCTCCGACAACTTGGTGCTCCTACGTTGCAGCGCCTACGAACACTTAGAACTCTTCCACCTGCCAGCTCTACCCGCGAAGCACCACAGGATCTCCAACGGCCTCACTGTATCCAACTCCAACTCAACATCAATGTTTGACATCTTGCCAATTTTTTGCCAAAAACAAGTTCTTTTGCTGCAACAATCATCACTGACTTAAACATTACTAGCGTTTAGCCAATTTTGAGGAAAAGATAACACCTTCTGATCTATCACACAAGTATCTGTAGCATTTCGAAGAAATGGAAATAAATACAGCTATGAAGAAGTGATAGCCTTTGAGTTCCAACATCTGAGTTTTAATGTTTAGGGGTATGTGAAGACATAAGCAAGCGTTGATCTAGTACATAGAGTTCCCATCTAAGAATCTAAACATTGCACAAAGATGTCCAGATTTCCTTTAGACAAGTCCCCAAGGCATTTAGGTGAAACCACCAGCAGCTTTAGGCAGCAGTAAATGCCTTCTTGCCACCACCAGTTGATCCAGCTGGAATAACCTTCAAAACATTGAACCTCACAGTCTTGGACAATGGCCTGAAGCACAAGTAACACATCATTTAGAACACACAATTCCAGGCAATATACTCATTTTAAAACAAAATATTGGACTAAAAACATCACTTGCAAGACCTAAAAAGAAACATGAATACATTATAACTTGCACACCCAAGTATCTCCAACTGAAACAACTGAACTGAATTTCTTGTGATGTTAAAACTACCCCAACCAGAAAACAAAGTCTTGTTTTCTGTGGTCGAATTAAATATTCTCTACTGAAGTTAAAATCAGAAACAAACAATAAAATAAGAAAAATCCCCAAATACAGAGCAAGCTAAACCAAGATCATGTTGATCATAGACGGTGAGCTGCATGAAAGTAATCTATTTATTTAAGTGATGGGAGGCAGGAAAGAATCCAATGGCTGGAATTTTTTCAAAGGCTTCTGACAACATATGAGTGTGCGATAAACAAATTACCCAAGCCAACACCAACCAGAGAGCAAACACTAAGTACACAACACCTAAGCCAAGACCCAAGTATCTTAACTAAAATAATTCATAGTCATAAGCGACAACAGAAAAGCGGGTGCTATACCTGCACTGTCCAATGATAACATGGTCTCCTTCCTTCACACGGAAGCATGGAGATACATGTGCTGGGATGTTAGAATGCCTCTTCTCATACCTACAAAAACAAACCATAGTCATAAGGGATTCAAAGACCAGATATGAATTAGGAGAATTCAATTGAAACTGAGATACACATGATAGGATACTGGGTCTAACTTGCCTTTGATACTTCTTGACATAGTGAAGGTAGTTCCTGCGAACAATGATTGTCCGGTTCATCTTGGCGCTGTGGCATGTACCAGCCAAGATGCGACCTCTGATAGAAACATTGCCAGTGAATGGGCATTTCTTGTCAATGTAAGTACCTAAAAGGATTGCACATAGTAAGGGAGGCATGTCCTCTGCATTCCAAAATCATTACAGATCTACAGCATCAACCTATAAATATAAAGTGTTCTGTATTTTACAAAGTTAAAGAGGATAATCAAGAAGTGATATCATACTATTACAAGTAAACAAACAACTATAAGCACAAATTAAAAATACTGACATGAATCTCCCAAGTCCGGAAGACTGGTTTGAAGAAAACAAGTTTACCTTCAATTGCTTCTCGTGGAGTCTTAAACCCAAGTCCAATGCTCTTCCAGAAACGATTACCTCCCTTCCCAGGACGCTTTCCCTTACCAGACTTCTTCGAGCTGCAAAACCCAAGTACCATTTCGGTGAGCTCCCTAGCAAAATGCTTTTAAAATGCAACAATGTTCGGTTCACTCACCAGAGGAACACCTTTGACTGCTTCAAGAAGGCCTTCTCAGTCTGCAACACAGATCCATAAACGATGAAATCAGTTCAAGTGAGATACGACTCAGAATCTACAACACTTCTCTAAAATAATCAACACACACTTCTAAAACAACTACACAGCAGTAAAAGAAATTTTGTAAAATTAACTAATAAACTTAAACACTAGGTAGTACTTATTCCCAATTCGCTCCAACCAATCAATCATTCAACGCAGACCAACTTCAATCTACCAAAATTCAGGGGGAAATAAATGGAGACTGATGACGAAGCAATCCCTAGTTCTCGACAGAGAAGCTATTCGAATGCAATAGGAAAAAATATTATATCGACATTCAATGCTATTCTATGAACATGGATTCAAGAACGAAGAGAAAAGAAATGGAACTGAAAGAGATCAACCTGTTCCGCCATGGTTTCTGATTGCGATCCAACGAGCAAACGGCGGCAGTAGGAACAGTCCTGCTCTAAGCCCTGAACTTCTAACTAGCGCGATTTACCTTCTCGCATTTATATATGGACCCATTCAATGGGCTTATTTCGTAAAAGCTCTAATTTAAGGCCCAACTACTGATATGGGGATTTTAAACAAATTGATATAAAATCATAGGAGCCCAATTAATATTTCTTTCAAAAGATTGAAAGAAAATTAATATTTCATATTTTTTAATACATATTTTATAAATATTTAAAAAATTTATTTAAAAATTTAGATAGTGTAAAAAAATTTTATGAAAATTTTTTATTACATATTTTTATTATTTTATAATAAAAAAAAATAGAGCTCGTTTTTTGAAAAAAAAATAAAAATATTTTTTATTTTAGAAAAGTTATATTTCATAAATAATCCTAAACGTATCTTGAAAAAATTCAAAAGAAACAGCAGTGCTTGAAGATGAGAGCAAAACTGATCTATTAGAGAGAGGTAAGGCAGCATAATGCAAATAACAAATATTGAACAGAAACAAAAACAAATTGGATCAAAGAGCTGAAGCAGCTAGCAGATGTTGGGAATGTTGGAACTTGATTACTTGAAATAAGTTAGCTAGTAGCTTTTGTTATGAAACTCAAGATAATGGCAAGTACAGGCATCCAACAAGCTAGCTAGTTTTAGAATTATGTATAAAGAGAATCTGATCCATTGTTTAGGTGTTTGTTTCTGAAACATTGCTGTATTCAAAACAAGTACTTACATGTTAATTAACAACAGTAGGTAGAATGAAAGAACAAGCTTGGCTATATATGAAGACCCAAATAAAAAGTGTCCTTGGTGCTTTGCAAAGGGCAGACATCCCCATGGCCAATGGGGCACGCAGCACAGTGCATACGTCTAATGTTTTTACCCTGAGTTAACAGATAATTTTTATGCAATTATAGATCAATTAACCATTTCAGAATGTTCTCATACTTAAAAAAAACCATATTGTTTATACGTAGATGTGACGGCAGCAGAAAAGAACGTTTAGAAATTCTCTTGTACTTACTTCACGGTTGCATAAAGATCGAACAATAAAAGCAGAGTAGGTTGAGTCACATATAGTTAAAATATATCGAAGCACCCTTTGGTTGAGCTTAAGCGTTGCTATCACCGTAAACGTTAATTAGATCGTTCATGCGAAAAAACATTTGGTTTTGGGCTGTACATGCATGCAGTTGCAATCTGCAAAGCAAGTTCCCAAATTTTCTGGAAAATTTTTCTGATAAAAAGTGACAGAATAAAAAAATTTAAACAACAGCATACATATAAAAATCCAATCATTCAGATTTCATGTTTTGAGAAAAGGGTTTGGTCGGCTTTAATTTGACGATTATATATTTTATTTGGAGAGCTAGTCCTCTGTTATATATATATCATTTCCATGAAGTCATTCGAAGATCAGCAAACAATAATCTTCAAAGATCTTTTTAATCAACTCAGTTTTGGGGAAAAAGGAAAACACACAGCTTCGTTTCATCAACGTCGATCTTTTCTGTAGAATAAAATCTTCTTCTCTTTCGCTGCTTTAATCTGTTTATCGACAGCAAATGAGACTTAAAACATTTTCAGTAGTACTACTGATCTCCATTGTCTTGCTACTTCTGCTATCAACTGAAAGTCAAGGTAAGCCTTTGTTATTAACACTTCGAAGGATTTCGTTGATCATTAGAAATGTAAGTCTAAAATTTGAGTTCTGCAATTTAATATTTTTTTTAGGTTCAGAAAAACAGGCATTGTCTTTTACACGCAGAAAGATTTTACTGTCTCCGAAAATTAGTGGAGAGTTGCATCATGAAAGCACACATAGTTCGAGTAATATCAAGGATCTACCAATTGTTCATGAAGATTATTTCGGACCAAGTGATCACAAGGCCAAACACCACTGATCATCGAAGCATGCTTCCATCTCCATGACCACTGTGCATTGTTATTTTTCTTCTTTTATTCTGAGAACAGCTAATAAATTAAAGCTACATCTAGATTTCATGCAGAAGATATTAAGAAAGAAATTCTTCTGCACGCCTATGCTAGCTAAAGATAAGAAAAGAAAAGATTTTTTTGTCAAGAGGTCTCACTAATTTCTCACTAATATTATATTAAGAAACCAGTTAATATAAACTTTTAAAATAATAACATTTTTTTATAATTATATTATATTTTAACACAGATTTCAAGAAAACAACTCAATTGACTTGAACCAATATTGATGTAATGTACTGATCATCAGAAGGAAATTACAAACAGAGAAAAACAAAGCTTTGATGCGCGCACAAAAATGTTCCAGTTTTTCTGGGAATTCTTTTGTAATTCTTACTACAAACAGACATGCTAGCTATTCAATTAAAATAACTTTTGTTAATTACAATTACATTATATTATTAACAATAACTTAATAATTGAGCTTTTTTTCTCATAAAATTTCAAATAAATAAAATGAAAAATCTAAATGGTCTTGATTATTAATATAGGTACAAAAATGGAAGGGCCGGCCTGATCCGCACGAGTCAAGTTACTAGACCGGGCCAGGCTGGCCTGTTCTAGGTGAAGCAACCAGGTCGGACCAATCTGGCCCGGTTTTATTTCTCACGATTCGGCTCATTCTATTTATCCGGTTTATATTTTAAATTTATATAAAAAATAGAAATTAAAAATTATTTTAAAGATAAAATTTAAAACTAAATATTTTTTATTTTTAAATTTTATTTTTTAGTAATATAAAAATATTTTTTATTGAAATTTGATCTGATCAACGGTCTATATTGATCGGTCAACGTGAACAGTAATCGGGCAGGCGGGCTGCCCGGCATGCCAATATAATCGGCCCATCCAACCCATAGAATTGGGCCAGACCGTTCCGATCCTATCACTATTTATCGGGCCGGACTGATCGATAGACCGAACCACGGACCGATTTGTTTGACCCGGCCCATTTTACATTTCTAATTATTAAGCTTCACGCCATTCCAAATAAGAAGGCCCAATAATCAAACGAGCCCATTTGTCGTTAAAAATTTACTATTTATAATTTAGTAAACAGAGGTTTCTTTTAGAGATTTATTTTGCAATTAAAACCATCGAACTACTAAAGAAGGGACGGCAAGTCGGCAACTGCGAACAGCAATTGAACTATGAGAATTGAGAAATGCTATTTCCCAATTCTCATTTTAGGTGATAAATCTTATCAAGGTTAATACCTTAATACATAACCAATTTATATAGTTAGAAGGAGGAGGAGTATTTATAAAATAAAATTTTTTTGAAACGAAAAATATTTTTATTTTTTTAAAATAAGTTTTATTTTTATTTCTAAAAAGTAATAAGAATATGTAATAAAAAAATCTCACTACGAAAAATTTTTCTACATTTTCTAAATTTTTAAATAATTTTTTTAAATATTTATAAAATATATATTAAAAAATATAAAATAAAAAATTAAAATAGAATTTTTAAAAATGCCGTCCCAAACGCCTTCTAATAACTTTTATTGGAGTTACAGTTAGAATGGACCTGCAGGCTATAGCCCATTATTAGATTCTACCTGAATCTTAGAATGGCCCATTACTACAAAAGCGTCGAATCAATAATCCTAATGATAGATCACCAAATCAGTGATATCACAATCAGTAATTTTTTAATTTTTTTTCCAAAAATTATGCAGCATATTTGTTTGTTGTTTATTTTGTATCATGAAAATTTCTACTGTCAATTTGAAGTCATTGGTATTCAAACTAGATTCTTCTTGTGCTCGATAACTTAAGATCGAGGGGACGTTTAGGAGTAGTTTTTTTAGAATAAAAATATTTATTTTTTTATAAAATCATTTTAATTTTATTGATTAAAATATTCAGCTAAACGTCTACATAATCTTCCATTCAACAAGTCTCTTTCGCAGTATTTTCATAGCATTAGGACTAAAGTGAAAAAAATCTAGTAATTCTTCGAAAGAAATTTTTATTAATAATTATATTTATCAAAATTTTGTAAAGCATCCGTTTGCTTTTGTTGCTGATAAGAATCAATGGATCAACAGCGACAGTGGTCTGTTGGCAAATAAATAAAGAGTGCGTTTGGCATCATATTTCAAAAATTATTTTTTAATTTTATTTTTAATTATATATTTTATAATATATATTTTATAAATATTTAAAAATTTTATGTAATAAAATATTTTTATTATATATTTTTATTATTTTTTAAAAATAAAAAAATAAAAATATTTTTTATTTTAAAAAAATTCTACTTTATAAATAATTTCAAACGCACACAAAATAGTTGCAAAGAATGAACAATATCGGTGAGCATTTCTTTTTAGGTCCACTTGCGTTTGTGTTCTCCGATACAGAAGCGTTAGTGATAGCCTTTCAATTTCAACACAAACCAACAAAGAAAGATTGCAAGACAAGCTCAGGAGTATAACTTTTAGCAAAAAGTATTCCTAATAAAACATTAGACGATTTTTCAGTTTAAGAAATTATATTATTATAAATATTAACTGACAAATCAATCATTTGGCTGAGAAATACAACTCAGCAGTTTTGCCAAGTGATTTGACCAAGTGTCGTGCATTACATTACTTGTTTGTTTCTTTTTTCTTTTGAAATTAAAACTTAGCTTAATAGTTTTAATTTTCTCCACAACATGTTGTTGTAGTTAGTTGTTGCCTTAATGATGCCACGTGGCACCAACCTTTCCAGCTTATTCGCTACCATAAACGTTTTTCTCGAATTTTATTTACTACTAACTTGATTTTGGTCTCTCTGTTAAGGTTTAATAACTTGTTAAGTAACACTTAATAGTAGTAATGCGTAAACATTAATTCAGTAATTAATTTAAAGTGTTTGTTTCTCTAACAAAATTAATCCATCACTAACTTTATTCTCTCTCCAAAGAACATACCAGAAAACATATCTGTGTCTTCTATTTAATTATTAATCTCTTGCTTTAGTTTTCACTCGAAGCACTTTTTTGATTCTGCCATTTCTTTAAAGATCCATTTTTTCTAAGTAATATCTTGGAGATTTTGAGAGATTTGTGTGAGGAGAGAACTATGAAGTTCTCTGAATCTTGTTTCTGTTTCTTGGTTATTTTCTTCTCTTTAATCAGTGTTTCTCTCGGGCATTCCGGGTTTTATCACGTACCCATTTCAGGTAACTGCTCAAAATCCATTCCTCTCTTGTAAAAGTCTGATCTTTGTTGAGATTTCACCTTCTTGGTTCCGATACAAAAGCAATTTTTATTTTTATTATTATTATTTTTTGCAAGGTTTTTAAGTTGGTGTTGGTAACGGATTCTTCACGTTACTGAGATTTTTATCAGATATTCCTGAAAAAGGAAAACATGCTGGAGTATTTCTGGTAGAAATGGACCAAGGGTTTGCTTAGTTATGTTTAATCTGTTCAGGCAAAACAGTATGTTTGGATCTGGACTGGTTTTTTTGTGCTATTTCTAATATTTTTTACGTAGGACCATCTTTAGTAGCTCTGTGAAACAAAATATATCAAATTAGCATACTACTAGTTCTAGTTGAATTTAATTCATTTTAAGTTGGGTATAGATACTCATGTAAATAGAAAGCTTTGGGTTACTGGGAATTCAGTTCTTTTCGTTTCTAAGCAGTTTTCTCAACAAATGGGAATATTACTTCTTACATTTATGATATTTGATGGCATTTGGTTGTATTATTTAGTTTCATGTGCAAAAGTTGAGAAGTTGTTTGTGCTACTGTTCCAATAATAGGTCAAAGAGCAGATGAAGGATTATTTGGAGAAGGATTGTTCCTGGCAAGGAGGTCTCTTGCAGATGCTAATACTACCAGTGATGTTGTGGTAGCAAATTCGTCATTCATATTGGCTGCAGAAAGGACTCATAGGAAAGACCCTATAGACAGTTTTAAGTACTACAATGGTGGATGGAACATAAGTAACGAGCACTACTGGGCTGTGAGTCTTGAAATTTACTGCCCCGTGATATTGTTTATTTCGGTTTTCCCTTGTTTGATGTCTTTTAACTTATTGTTTTAACAAAAAATCTGGACAGTCGGCTGGATTTAGCGCTGCGCCCTTGTTCCTTGTTGCTGCTGCCTGGTTCTTGGCTTTTGGATTGCTGCTTCTTGGCATGTGTTGCTACTTCTGCTGCTTTCCTCGAAGGACATACACTGCTTCTCGTGCAGCTTATCTTCTATCCCTTATTCTTCTCATTTTGTTCACAGTTGCTGCAATGTAAGTTCTGTTCTTTCGACTACATGCTATACAATCTGGTTTATTGTGCTTTATTGGTACATCGAATGTAAGTAGTTAATACTTCTGTCACCTACAGCATCGGCTGCATAGTTCTGTTCACTGGCCAGGGGAAGTTTAATAATAGCACCTCAAACATTTTGGACTATGTAGTTGGGCAAGCTGATAGCACGGTGAATAACTTGAGAAATTTCTCGGATACCTTGGGTGCTGCTAAGGGAATCACCATAGATCAGGTTCTTCTTCCCGCTGATGTTCGTGTAAGAATCAACGATGCAGAAGCTAAGCTGAACTCATCTGCTAACAATCTTCAAACCAAAACAGAGAAAAATTCCAGGGGCATCAGACGTGTGCTCCGCATAGTGTATGAATGCCTGCTATATCATTCTTTTTCATTGTTTGTGCTTTCAGGGTGTAGCCTAGTCCTAACCATGCTTCTACACTTCTGAATTGCAGTCGATTGGCTTTGATCATTCTCGCAGCTGTGATGCTTGCTTTGGCTTTTGTTGGATTCTGTAAGCACTATAGATACGTGACCTTCCAATCTCGTTTATGCGTCCTGCTTCGAGTGCATTAACTTGGATTGTTTTGCTCTGGTTGCTTTCTGCAGTGCTTTCTATACTTGGATTACAAACTCTTGTTTACATGTATGAGGTTTCCGTTCTCATCTAGTTGTTCACTATAATCCTTGAGCTATTGCTCTTCGTTGATGAAATATGTTGTTTTTGCAGCTTGGTGGTAATTGGATGGATTCTTGTTACTGGGACATTTATCTTGTCTGGTATCTTCCTCATTTTCCACAAGTAAGCCAACAGATCTGGTTATTTTGGTGCATGAATTTACACTACCTAATTACAAACATACTCTTTTAAGATAATTTTTGTGAGTGCGGTTTCTTGGATTGTGAATATACTTTTTGGAATTACTCGACTGTTTGTAGCCTTCACAACTATTATTTTGACTGGGCTGTCAGTTTCAAAATACGATGTTATGTATGCAGATGAAATTGGTTTTGTTCTTCTGCTATTATATGCTTATCAAATGATTACTATTTCAATTGATTCGATTGCTTTCAATATTGTTTATGCTGTTTTGGCCTATATTCAGAAGTTCCGTCTCCTTCAGCAAATCAGTTTTCACGTTGATACAATTTATATCTATTCTTATCTGTTATTATTTATCATGGTGTAAAAGAACAATTTTCTGAAACACCTCCGCTTTTCTCCTTCGCAGCGTGGTGGAAGATACATGTGTTGCAATGGATGAATGGGTCCGCCATCCTACAGAGCACACAGCTCTGGACAACATTCTTCCATGCGTAGATGTTTCAACAGCAAATGAGTCTCTATACCGTGGCAGAGAAGTTAGCTACCAGCTGGTTAGCGTCATTAATCAGGTCATCAACAATGTTGCCAACAGAAACCTTCCTCCAGTTGCTGGGCCATTGTACTACAACCAATCTGGACCATTGATCCCCACTCTCTGCAATCCATATACTTCAAACTTAGATAACCGTCTGTGTGCGCAAAGAGAAGTTACGTTTGATAATGCTTCACAGGTATACATATCGCAGAACGAACAAACCTTTATATATATTGCTGGCTTTAAAGGAAAAAAAAGACTACTGATTGCGGTTTTTTGCAGGTTTGGCAAGGTTTTGTATGCAAAACAAGAAGTTCGTCGGGAAATGAAATTTGCACAACACCAGGCCGCCTTACTCCCACAATATACAACCAAATGACCTCTGGCGCGAAAGTCAGTTATGGATTATACCGTTATGGCCCATTCTTAGCTTCTGTACAAGATTGTACATACGTGAGGCAGACTTTCACAGATATATATAACAACAACTGCCCCGGCCTTAACAGATACAGCAAATGGGTGTATGTAGGGTTGGCATTGGTTGCAGCTGCCGTGATGATGTCTTTGATCTTCTGGGTTATATATGCCAAAGAACGGCGACATCGTTACAAGTATGGAAAGTAAGTCTGTCATCCATCCTAATATGAATGGAAATCTGGTCAAGAATCATCATGAGATGTCTGTATCAGTACTTTTAACTTCTTTGTGGCCGGCGCGGCGAGTGTAGCGATGAAGTAAACGGTGGATGTACATGGGAATGTATTGGTTATTTTCCGATTTCTTGGACCTTTTCTATTTATGTTTGTATTGAATTTGCGTCTTGTATTTGGTTAACTAACTTGGTATGGCAGCAGTTTAATCTTCTTGATACAGTTGTGATTCTAATGCTGCATTGGAATTCCTAACAGATGGTTGATTCATTTGTTTAGATTCCATTTCAGTATTACGGATCTCTATTTCATCCCTTTGAATTTAAGTTATCATTTTAAATTCTAATTTCATCGACAGCACTAACATTTCATTCAACTACATAAGAACCTGTATGAACTAAACGCAGCTATATATGTTATTATACTATTTGAACACAAATTTAAACAAAAACCTTCAAATTAAAATGAAAAAAATTCTAAATTTTAAAAGTCAATATTTACATTGCCTGAGGATTTGATAAAAAGAAAAACCCCAACTTATCCACACGCAAAAAAACAACTGTCCGCCAAAAAAAGAAAAAGGAAAACAAATCCAACAGTTAGATGTTCATCCGTCATGCCTCGAGATCAGGTCAGGATCAGGACCAGCACTAGACATCAACGATAACCTGCTCGGCCGCAGCTGGAACGAAGCACGACGGCGTTGCTGGTTCAAAGACGGCCGTATCAACGCCGCCAAAGATCGCCGGATTAATTGACCACCTTCCACGGCTCCAATTCGAACTAACGAGTTCACCATGGCCGATCTTCTCGCGCTCAACCGGCTCGCTCCGTCACCGGTCGATCCATTCTGCTGCCGTTGCTGTTGTTGTTGTCTCTCTATCTGCCGGTGCATTGCGCAGCGAAATGAACCAGGGTGAGTCGTCGGTGAACAAGAACAGACTCGGTTCCGTGTAGCAGGCGTTGGTTTCGCTGGTGAAGGACTAGAGAAACGAACCGAAACTGCCGCTGCGGCGGTGGTAGAAGAGAGATAGAACCGAGTCGGTGAAGCAGAGCGGCGAAGAAGAGAAGAACTAGATCTTGTTGTTGACAGAAACCCGCCGGAGCGTGTTCTCGCCGGCGCCGGCATTTGGGAATTGGGAACAGGGTTTTTCTTTTCAACTTCAATCCAAACTCAGAAAGAAAAGATTCGAATGTTTTTCTCTTTGTTGATTCTCTTATGGGAAACAGAGACCAGTTATTACTCAAAATAAAAAAACAGGAACCGGGTACTGAAAGAGAGGTATTTATACAGCTTCACTTTAAAGGTATTATTGTAATAAATTGACGTTTGAGGGGGTTTCTGGTAGCGAAGAATGCGGACGTGCGCGAATCGACGGAAATTTAAGGTATTAATTGTGTAATAGCAATTAAGGTTATTAATTGTTTAACATCGTATGGAACGCGGACTGGAATCTACATTAATAAAACCAATATGTGTTTGCCACGTACAGGAATAATGGTTGTTTCTCTAGTTTGGATAAGTTTTTTCTGGAGTTTAATAGCAGAAGTGGAGATTAACGTTGCAACAAATGAAGGAGGAAAATGTCTAAACCGAATAGAAGATCCACGTGGATAAGACCAGAATATAGCTCCTAGTTATCTGTTTAATTACATAATTAACCTTATATAGATTCCAGATGTTCATACATGGATAAGAAAGAAAACCAGCTCAAGTTTAATATAGGATAAGATTAGCAGCAGCCACATAGAAAGACAAAAAGCAAAATTAGTGAACTGATCACGGCAAATTTGTGAAGAAAAATTGTTCATAGTGGAAAAGTTGGAAATTTTAACGCATGGACACATGAAAACTGTTTTTTTAAGGTTTTTCTTGAGAATTCTAACATTTGGCAACGGAACAAAAAGTTACAGACCCGATCAGAACAAAAATTGTTGCTAATTCTATTGGGAGGACAAAGCAAAGAAGAAGAAAGTTTAAGAAGCCGCATATGAACCGGCTTGCTTGCTTTAGGATGCGTTTGATATTGCTTGTTAAATAAAAAATTTTTTAAATAAAAAAAATATGTAATAAAAAAATTTTATTATGTAAAATTTTTTTACATAATCTAATTTTTTAAATAAATTTTTTAAATATTTATAAAATATATATTTAAAAATAAAAAATTAAAAAATAATTTTTGATATGCCCTACTAAAACGCACACTTAGTTGTTTCAAATCTACATAAAGACAAAATTTTAGCAACTGTTATTTCACAAGGTTGGCCTTTATTTTGCAGGATTACTTCATCGTTTTTGCGTGTCCAAATTTGAATAACCCTTATTAGCGGCACTAACACGCAAGCCCCATTTATGCCGTTAGCAACATAAGCCCTCTAAGTTTCTTTTATTACTTTTAACATTTTGGGATCAATAGATTCTTTTAATATTATTAAAGCGGTAACTATGCAAAACCTTTCATTTATTCTTTTATTACTATAAATATTTAGGAGTCCATCAAATCCAATACGATTATTGGGAGAATAAATATGAAAATCTGCAAATAATAATTTGCACGATTTGCCCTTTAGTTTCTTTCATTAGAATTAACATCTAACAGTGTACATTTATATTTATTTCATGAGATAAGTGATAGGATGATTGTGAAAATATTGTGAAATGTGTCTCGCATGATAGGCCCTCTATTTTTCTGTTATTACATTTACCAATTACGGGATGAAGTGCTATTACATAATGAAGAACTAACTACGAAATCGGTGAATCAACGTTTCACAGGTCTCTTTATTTTTTAATTATTACTTTTAACGTTTAGGGGTTCAAAATTACTGTTGGGATGAAGATGCCAAATCTGAAGAATAGCGTTTTTCAATACAAGCGTAAGCTTTCCTTTTTTGCATTTAGGGATCTGTAAATTCGCATAAACTTATTAGTGAGACGAATTGGTAAAATATGGGATTATGTTTTGCAAGGTAAGCCTGTTATGTTTGTTTTATTACTTTCACTATTTGGGATTTATGAACTCTAATAGTTGTTTTAGTGGGACTATTATGCACAAACTGTAACATGTAATTTGCAATATAAGCCCTTTATGTTTCTATTTATACTTTCATAATTTTTAGATCAGTAAACTTAAAGAAAACATTAAAGAATTGTTGTTTCGCTGTTTCGCAGCACAGGCCGCTTATATTTGTTTTGCCTGGTAGGTCCGTTTATTTTTCTATTATCACTTAGTGCGTGTTTTAAACACATGTAATTTTACTTTTTCCAGCCAAATTTAAAGTTTCGAACGATTTATATATTTTAATTACATAAAAAATCAAAACTCTACTTTTACATATAAAATTTCAGTTTAACTTTTTTATTTACACACTTTCTAATCCAATTATATTTTTCGATTTTTAACACATTTAAAAAAACTATTAAAACACAAATACTGAATTTTACTTCTATTTTATTTTTTTAAAAATTATACTTTCACTTTTTACTTTAAAGAAATTTAGTTACGGGCATTTAAAATATGAATTTAGTAAGCACAATTAAGAGCTTGCTTGCCTTAACAAATAACAGAACAAAATTCTCATATAGTCATATAGAGAAGTTGAACAAGAGCTACAACATACAAAACAATAACACAATCTTAATCACCAGTGATTAATATTAACTATTTAAATTATGTTTGTTTCAGGTTTTGAAACATTACATCCCATCTAACCATCTCTGCTTGTTCATGACCTCCATGATTGCTTCTTCCCTCATAGATCACCATGGGACTGGTAGCAATGTCTTCTTCTTTGTTACAGAAGGATCTGGTAAGACAACAATGGCTGATGAACTTCTCTTTCTATGAATTAAAACCTTCATCGCATACTTGAGAAAGAAATTGTTGGCCTTGTTCAACACTGCAATGAGATGGGTAATGGTACTGTTGTTGTTGCGTTGCTTGGCAAGTTTTAGAATCTCTAACCTGTGTTTTCCAATGGATATTTTCATGCTCTTGAGCAACTTTAGCGAGCTTGATTTCGGTGAAATAAAGAGAGTAGTTATAGATTACAGTGTTGTCTAGCTAGGTTTTTGATAGCCATGATTACCATTTACCAATCCATGACCCGCTCTGCTTCTTCGAAGTTCAGAGAGAAAATGCTGGTATTCTTCTTGTTGTTACCAAACTCTATGACTTCACAGTTTAAAGATTAGCGAGTTTTTCACTTTGTTAACACGGGTGCATTCTGTATGTAGCGTTGCATCCGGATCGACTGTAGTGTAGGGAGAATGAAGTAGTAGTAGTAGATGTTGCCAAGATAATTTATGCAGGTAGGTATGCATTGCCAAAATTTCATTGGCATTTCTACATCAAAGCTAAAGCTAAGTTCCAAAACAGAGACATGGAATCCTGCTGCATGAAGAAGTTGGCATTTGTTCCCTTGTCATCAATTGATTTCTGTAGCAAGTTTTTCAGAAAAAGAAAATGTGGAAACATTTATTGAATGTTATCTTCAACACAACCATCTTTGAGTTCCATTCTTGAGTGGGTACAATGAAAAAGAACATGAACTATGTTGCTGAATTGAAAATTTTCTGAAATATTTCATTCTTCGCTCCATTTTCATTCCTTGTTTTCAAAGTCCCCTTCAGTTCCTTGAGAACAATAATGCTATTCATGTAAGCTTGACAGAAGTTAAAAACAAGGACGCCTTTCTCGTTTATGGCTGTTTTGTGATAGGTGACACTTAACAGTCAGCACAACAAAGAATCTTTTTGCGCTCAACATAGTCTCCAAGTCAGGCTGAAAATTGTGATTGAATTGATAAATCATTACAACAGTATTGAGTATACAAAAGAATTGCTTTGTCCTTCTGGTGACGTGGCTTGCTGATGATTATGTACTCAGCTATCTCAGTTACAATGTGAAATGGTGTTCATCGTCTAAGTAAATATCTCTGCTACACCATAAAATGTGCAAGCTTTTATGGAATGTTGATACAACAGGGGGATCAAAATGGCGCCAAAACTTCACTCGCAATGAGGCAGTGTTTTGTCTTGGATGCAATTATGGCTAATCAGTTTGGTTTCTTAAGCTGTAGATGTTGCCGATGATTCCTATGATGCTACCAATGCCTGCCAAAACTAGTAATGACCGCAACAGATACCTTTCTCCTTCACTTAAACACTTCCCTTGCTTGTCTAATCTCAAAGCAATTAAAGATGGGAATATGAAGCCCAATGATAACCCTGTTGTAGCGCCTGTAAACTTGAATGCTACCCAGATGTTTGGTATCATTGTGGAAGCGAAATATATAATGACTAATAGAAAACCTGTCAAGGCCAATGTCTTCTTTCTATTCTGCAGCAATGAGGACTTGAACAACAAAGTGTTTACTGTCTGTCTAAGAGAAAAATGGATCACAGGGAACACAAGAACCAAATGGAGAATATACCCAATTCGTACTATATAATTCAGTACAGAACTGAACCTAATTCCAAGGTTCTTGTCAAAATTAGTCAAGACATCTGATTCGGTATTATCACCAAACAATAGATATCCAGAAACTGCAGTTGCAGCATAAACAGCTACACACAAAACTGTTGTGATCTGACTCACCCTGTTCATCTTATGGGGTGACTTCCCCTTGAGCTCATTGTAGATGGGTTGCACATTGAAGTGACAAACATAGGCATTTGTCATTATTGGAATTACCACAAGCAAATCTAGAATTGCAGCTTTGGAGCTAAAATCCGGACCCATTCTAGGAGTACCAATTTTCCCTTCAATAAGCTTGATAAGAGCAATAGCACATGAGACCACCACAAAAACCACTGCAAGCGCAACTGAAGCAGCTGAAGTCAAGCTCAAAGAATCAATCTTTTCAATAGCACATAGCGGAGCCAGAAACACTATCAACACCACAAGAATCACCACCTTCCGCTGTTCCCACACTCCATGTCCCATAATTTGATAAAGAACGCCAATGTGCTCAGATGAGCCAGACAAAACATCTCCTATGATTATCAAATATACAACCAGAATACCAGCATTGTTTATAATAATGCATAATTCAGAAATCAATCTAGCAGTCCAACCAAGGGCAGATTCTACTGCATCTCCATATGTAGAGGCCTTGCAAAGGACCGCAAACCTGATAAGGAGCTCAATACTAATTTCGGATAAAATTCCCATCACAACTATAAAGAACAATCCGACCCCAACACCAAGAACTTTCATCGTAGCTGGCAAAGCCATGATTCCAGCCCCAATTATCGATGTTGCAAGATTGAATACAGCACCAGGAACACCAGACCCAGACGCCCTTGACGCAATATCCGCATCCGCAATGAGTGGAAGATCATCAAATTCATCGATATCATCATCCAAAATCTCCTTTGGTCGATCAACTGCGTCAACAATTTTGGGCTCATTGAAGTTTTCTGTGTGTAGCTGGAGCTCAATGGATGAACTAATGGGTATGGCTGAATATGAACTATCCATTTTTCATTAATAGAACGGTGTTTAAAATCTCATATGGGTTCCCTCTGAAACTCAAACTAGAGATCTGGGTGCAGAAAAAAATTCGATGTTTTTCTTCTCTGTCTTTCTGGATCTTGCTCTTGTTTCAACAATGGGTTGCATGTATGAATACACAAATCTAAACAAAGTGAAACCAATAAAAGATGAACTTTTTCACAGATCTGTGAGAGGCAATAGACAGAAAAATTCAAGCTTTGATAAGAATGAAACCTTCTTCCTTGGTATAGATCTCGATTGTTTACAGATTGAGAACAAATTTGAACAGAGAAAGATAAAACGCAACGGATTGACCAAACTTAAAAAGAACAATCTTTGAAAAATTGATCAAGAGAAAAAACAACAAATACCTTGAAATTATGGGTAGAATATGAGATCAAATCTCGATCGAAGGAAAGAAAGAAACAAAGATCGACTTTGATCGTAAGGCGTGTTTACCCACCCATAAAATTAATTTTTTTAAATTTAATTTTAATATAAAAGAAGTAACTATTTAAATAAATTATTTTATTATAAACTTTATTTAAAAAATTGTAATTTATTTTTATATATTTATTTTATTTATTTAAAACTTTATTTTAAAAATAAAGTTATATTAAAATGAAAACGTCTAAGGTCAGGGTTTTTAAACTTTGAAACCAAAAATATTTTCATCTCTTTTACAAAAAAAATTATGTTTCTAATTTCTAAACATAGATAAAAATATTTATTATGTAGAATTTTTTTAATTTTTTTAATTTTTTAAAAGTAATATTATAAATTATCATAAAATAATATAAAATTAAATAAAAATAGAATAAAAAATAAAAAATAAAGCCAACTATATCCTAAATAGCTAAATACGAAGTTTCTATTGGTTACCAAGTCAAACTTGCTAGCCAACTTGTGACTTTTCATCTTTCTTCAAAAAGTTTGACTGTGACAAACCTGATAAGAAATTCGCAACCATTAACTGGTACGAAACGTTTAGGGCGTGTTTTAGACACTAATAGCTTTTTTTTTTCCAAATTTTAGATTATATATTTAAAAAATAGTTTATATATTTTAATTATATAAAAATTTATAATTTTATTTTTATATATTTTAATTTTAATTTTTCTAGTTACCTACTTTCTAATATAATTATTTTTTTTCTAATTTTTAATATATTTTTAAAAATTATTGAAACATAAATATTAAATTTTATTTTCACTTTATTATTTTGAAAATTTTATTTTTCATTTTTTACTTTCATAAAATTTAATTATGAGTATTTAAAACAAGTATGAAGTCTGAACATAAACTGAGAAGTGAAAAAATTGGCAAAAATTTCATCTGTTACTATTCCTAAACGTATAGAAAAGATTCAGGATTTAATCTAAGGTACAACTACGGACCATCAGCGACTTACGTTACTATATTCCTTTGAGTGTTTACATCTTTGAAAATCGAGTAAGCTGCAAATCTTTCCGAGTCATTATCTTCAGCTGCAACTGGATTGATTTGATGTACTTCCCGCCAATCATCGGTTGACGGCTCTGCAGCATCTTTGGGCGTCTCCTTTCAGTGAATTGAGTACCAGTATGGTCTTTCTTAGGAATTATAATATGAATTGATGGGTCGATTTCGGATCGATCTATTTAATAATCGGGTCAAATTTATTCAACTTTAATTCAATTTATAAATTTATATGGATTAAAATTATCAATTTTGACCCAACCTACTAATAACCGGATCAAATTCGAATCGACCCATTTAATAATTAAAATTATTATTATTAATTATATATTTTTAAGCTTTAGTGAAATTATAAGATCAGTTCGAATGAAAGTGTACAATATTTTTACTGACAAGATATAATTATATTCAACGACATTCCCTAATATCTTCGGTCCTTACAATATTAAAAAAAAATATTATTTTTATTTTAAAAAAATATATGATAACAGTTGAATTTATGATTACAAATATTATGAATAATTTCGATAAAAATTTTGATAAATATATCTATCTAACAAAATTTTCATAAAAACTTTTATACGAAATCTAAATTCGTCATTAAAAATACCTACATAGTAATAATATCGATAATATTATAATTTTCATCTTATACTATTTTACTAAGATATAAAAATAAAAAATTAATTATAAATATATTTTAATGTAATAGTTTGTAAATAACTAATATCGATTATTTTTATTGTCAATATTTTATTATACGGTAAGAAAAAATCAAAAATTGTTTTTTCAAAAGGTGACATTTCGGATTGGCGAGTCAATTTCGGGTTAATCTAGATTGACTCATTTAATAACCGGATCAAATTTGTTCAACCCTAACCCAACCCATATATTTATACGGATCAAATTTTCCAACCCTAACCCTGATTAAACAGGTCGGTCTCGAATCGGGTTTTCGGGTCGGGTCATATATTGCCATCCCTAGTCTTTCTTGTTGAGAAATTCTGCAGTAGCATAAAATATGTTGGTTATTTCCATCAGTTCGCCAATTCAAGAACTTGAATGGTTTCAAAATAAAAATAAAAAACTATAACAAATTGTCAGAAATATGGTGTTCATATACTAGTACACCATGACGAAGTACAGAAGTTCCCTGGAAAACATCTACTTAATTCATTGTGCTCGACTCTGGACTTGAGGTACATCTTATACATGGTTGTACAAGCTAAATAACGATGCTTGCGCTTATTTGATATAGATGTTTTGTTATTGCACTCACGGATCATTGCAGAGTATTGGACACTGTATAGTGACTACATATTTGCATGTAGCTATTTCAGTGATGGAACTGATCATTACAGTATGGTCAGAGCAGAAATCTACCCTGTAGGACACAAACAATTTTATTAGACGTTTAACGGAGTAACAAATTCATGATTGTTACTCCTACCAATCACCTCTAAGAACTTGAGACTACCGCAGATAATCTTATTCACCTCTGAGAGGCATCTTTTGAGCGCGGATCTTTAATCAGCGAATTGTCTGAATGATTTTGATTAAAGTGTAGCAGTGGCCTCTTGGTCGAACTCTCCCAAGATATTCCTGAACAACCTGCCAGGCACAATCACATCTAACATTCTTGTCTCCATTTCAAATAGGAAATTCATTTGAAAACATGATTTTTCTAAAACATTCCTCTTAAACTAACAATTTGAATAGTTGAATGAACAAGTGTTGAAAAAGGTGATATGAACTTAGGGGCCAAAACTAGAAATTGAAGAAGCATGATGGTGCTAGCTGACCCTAATGCAAAATTAGAATGTCTGCTGCTTCAATTGAAGACTGAATTGGCACTAGCAAGGGGTACAGTCGAAGTACTATTTGAGTGACACCCAGCTATTGATCCATGCGCTTGGAGAGGTAGTGCTAGCACAGCAACTTGCTAGCTTACATTATAGATACGAAAGGCATAAAGAGAAAAAATGAACACATTATGAACACAAACAAGACAAATATGAACTCCTACTGCTAGGAAGAAATTCATCAATAATGACCATGAATCGGAAGCAGCTTCAAGCATGTTACATGCATTCGATATATGACAAAAGCACATTCAAGTTCAGTTATTCCTTATAGCACTCATCAAAGATTCTGCTAAGTTCACGATGCCAAGTGTAACACAAATATCCATTAGAGAACTAAAAAGTAAGAATTAACATCTTACCTTATCGTCTTGCAAATGAAGCTGCCGTAACGTCTGGTAGCAGAACTCGTAGGTCCACCAACCTTAATGCAATATCATGAAAGAAAAGCTACATAAAAAATAATGCAGAAGATACTCTAGCAAAAGAATTGTGCAGTACGAATAAATTGTTAAGAAAAATACTCGGTAAAAGCATTTGTCTTGCAAAACATCCAACAGCTCATCTGGAGTCTTGAACTTGTGCCTCATTTCACTCTCTACAATCACACTGCTTGAGTTATGCTGTGTAAAGGACTTGAACATTTTACTTTCCTCAAGAACAGGTAAGAAAAACATGTACTTTTGGCCCTCATTATTGGTCATAACAATAGACTCTTGGTCATTTCACTGCATTTAGGTCAATCCAACTTTATTAACAATGAGGTCAATTTCTTGATACAAATCATAGACTTACAACAACAAACACCACAGGTTATTTTGTCTATACCAGCTACCGTGATTCTTAGTATGCAAAGACAAGATAGCTATAAAAGAATTGAAGCTGCAACAGACTATCAAAAACAAGCGCTTGATCAGATAGAAAATTAGAAGTCTACAACTGTTTCGTCGATAGTGTAGAAGAAATTACCATCTCAATCATCCCACAGGCGAAAAATAAAGATCTTCATATATATCATAACAAAGCTACACTAGTGAAACTAGAGACCAACTACACCAATTTTACTGAATAAAAGCAATTTTTCTTTTTATAAGCTCCACAAATACAAAGCTTTGTTAGCTAAAATACAGAAAGCTCTTGCTTGCAATCATTATAAGATTGAATATTTCTTTATTCAAGTTTATTAACTAAAGATTGGGTCGAATTCTCACTAACCGACCTATCAACGTAAAATATCAAGAACAATGAGCTTCACTTACAGGTTGGAACGGTAAACTTAAAGAATGAAATTCAATCTTGAATTTGGGTTGACGAGGACTCCTACCAAACGATACACCTATTATCAAAATTAACAAGTTAGCACCACATTCCAGAAACATTCATCCTTAGTTCAACTTTTAACTCAAACTCAAACGAAAAAAATCAACGCATCACCAGTAGTGACGGTGAAGATTTCATCGCCATCAGCATCGATTAACGGGAAATTCACTACCATAACGAGAAGAACAAGAAGACGAACAATCGCGGCGGATTGCTTCGCTGCCATCGATGAATCAACCGGATCTGCTCCGGCGGCATACTGGAGCTAACAAAACAAATAGCAGCGTCAACTCTACTCAAATTGACACGTGTAAATTGGTCTATTGTAAGAACGATGAACCGTCCGTGGACTAGTGAAAAGGAAGAACAAACATTGCGGTCCTAAATGAAAAATATAAATAATAGTGTAAGGTACAAAAATGAATTATTAATGGCAGGCAGACCGCTGGAACGTTTATTAAAGTGTTCCCCTTGGTCTTGATAGGGGTCGATCTACTCATCTACAGAAGAAAGAACAAATATGAAGGTTTGAATTCGTAAATATAACTGGCTGGAAGATTTGATATGCAAAAAAGAGAGAATAAAATTTTTATTTAATTTCTAATTTTTTATTCTCTGAATTTCTTATTTCTGGTTCAGCGGTTTCCTTCTTTCAGAATAAACCATGGAGGCGTAGTCCTCCGTGGGCCCACATTATCGATCAATAGAAAAAATTCCGAACAAATTTGAAAAAGTATTTTTAGTTTATCTGTCCTTCGATGGAATGATCAACGATTCTCTCCTCATTGATTCCTTCTCGTTTCATCTGCTTTACATTTTGTTAATTATCAATTGTTGTTCATAATTGGGGTTTCCTTTCTGTTTTGTTAAATGATTGATTAACTTCTTGTTGTCCTTGGGTGTTGGAAGCTTTGGAGAAACAAAGAAGAAGAAGCCATAATTCTTCTCTCAGATTCTTCTAGCCCATACTCCGTCTTTGTTGAGACGAATTTTTGGGAGAAAAATCATCAGGTATGCTTAAGAAAAAAAGAAAAAGCAAATATTATTTTTGTCTGAAAAAGGTCTGTTTTCTCATGAATGAATGTTCCTTGTTGTTGTTGTAGAGAGTCAGGTTTTGTCTAATAATGAGATCGACGAGCTAGATTCTCATAAGAGCAATCTTTTTTGTCTGTTGTGGGAAAAGTTTGAATCTTGATGAGTAATGAGGAGAATATTACCTTTCTATTAATAATATCGTTTATTTGCTAATGATGATTTTGTTTTCCTAGCTGGTTGATTTGGAGGTTAACTTGCATTCTGATCTGACATCGGTTGATAGATTTTACATTGTGGCTTAAATGTGATCTACTGTTATTCCTGAATTCTTTTATGAAGTTTTTTGGAAGAAGGTCATACATTGCCTTTATCGGCTGATCCATGTAATCCATCTTGTTAAGACAAGGAAAAAGCATCTCTAAGAACCTTTACTTATATAGAAGAAGTCGTTTGAGCTATTTCCGAAAGAATTTTTTGAAAAGCTTAGATTTTTGTTGCAGGTATCCGTTTTTTCCTGCTTGGTTATTTCCAAGAAAGCTTAGAAGGAGAAAACTAGGAAGCGACCAATTTGAGCTCTTAGTTGAATTTAGTAATAAATAAAATTTGATTTCAATAAATGGGGAAGCCTACTGGGAAGCAGAGGAAATCAGGTAAACCAAGTGATTCAAGTTCCAAGAATAGCAAGTCTTCCACTGAGCACAGTCCAAGAGTTTTTGATGAAGACACAACCATCTTCATCGACATTTCTAATGAGATGAAAGAGGAAGGCAACAAGCTTTTCCAGAGGAGGGACTACGAAAGCGCGCTGCTCAAGTATGAGAAGGCTGTCAAGCTACTTCCAAAGAGCCACACTGATGTTGCATACTTGAGGAGCAACATCGCCGCATGTTACATGCTGATGAATCCACCAGACTTCCATCAAGCAATTCGTGAATGCAACATGGCTCTTGAAGTCTCACCAAAGTATACAAAAGCACTCCTGAAGCGGGCTAGATGTTTAGAAGCCCTAGACAGACCAGAACTTGCCTACAAAGATGTTGCATGTGTCTTGAACTTAGAGCCTAACAACCTCACCGCATTGGAGATTTCTGACAGGCTAAAGATCACACTTGAAGAAAAGGGCGTCAAACTGGATGATGAAGGACTTCTATCTATACCAGACTTAGTGGTTATAAAAGAGAAGAAACTAAAAAAGAAGAAGAGCTACAAGGCTGAGGACAAAATGGTGGTTCAAGAGAAGAAGGTACAAGCTGTTCAAGAGGAGCATGTAAGTGAACCCCTCAAGGGTGTAAAATTAGTCTTCGGTGAGGATATAAGGTTGGCCCATTTACCAGCAAATTGTAGTATGATGGATGTAAGAGAGGTGGTTCAAAGTAAATTCCCAAATCTAAAAGCCTTCCTTCTTAAGTACAAGGACAAGGAAGGCGATTTGGTGACAATTACAACAATGGAAGAGCTAAAATGGGCAGAAGAATCTGCCAAACCCCAAGGTTCACTTCGGCTCTATTTAGTTAAAGTTAGTCCTGAGCATGATCCTCTATTTCGGGATGTTAAAACTCGCGGTTCTGTGAGAAATCCAAGCAACTTTTCTGACTATGGCAGTGTAATCATTAAGCATGATGAGGATATGGGTTCATCCTGTATTGATGAATGGATTGTCCAGTTTGCGCAGCTTTTTAAGAACCACGTTGGGTTTAATTCCGATAATTATCTGGATCTACATGAGCTTGGTACGAAACTTTACTCTGAGGCAATCGAAGAGACTGTCACAAGTGAGGAAGCACAAAAGATTTTTGGTGTTGCTGAAGATAAATTTCAGGAGATGGCTGCACTTGCTATGTTTAACTGGGGAAACATTCACATGTCTCGTGCTCGAAAGAGGGTATCCTTGCCTGAAGATGCTTCTCATGATGCAGTTCTTGAGCATATTGATACAGCTTATGAGTGGGCTAGAGGGGAATATGCAAAAGCAGGAAAGAGATATAGAGAAGCTCTTGCAATTAAACCGGACTTCTATGAAGCACTTCTTGCACTAGGGCAGCAACAATTTGAGGAAGCAAAGCTTTGTTGGTGTTTTGCGGTTGCTAACAAGGTTGATGTTGATAGTTTTTCCTCTGACGAAGTTTTGGAGCTATTCAACAGTGCTGAAGATAACATGGAGAGGGGTACTGGGATGTGGGAAGAGATGGAAGCACGGCGCTTGAAAGGGCTATCGAGACCTGATAATGAAAAGTCACTCTTGCAGGAGATGGGACTAGAAGGGCTTTTAAAAGATCTTTCTCCAGAGGAAACTGCTGAGCAGGCTTCCAATATGAGGGCTCAAGTTAACATTTTGTGGGGGACATTGCTATATGAACGTTCTGTTGTAGAATTCAAGATAGGTCTCCCATCATGGCATGACTGTTTGATGGCAGCTGCAGATAAGTTCACAGTGGCAGGGGCTTCAGAAAGTGATATCGCTGTTATGATCAAAAGCCATTGTGCAAATGAAACAACTGATGGAGGTAATGTTCAAAGGTCTTTGGTTACTGGATATTCAGTTTCTCATGGGAAGTGTATATTTGTGCCTTTGTTGGATTTCTTGCCTCTTTATTTTTCCTTTATTCTTGACTGTTAGTGGTACTGGAAAATTAGTGTTAAGTGCCTAGATTCAGTGGCTTCTTTAAACATGGTGCACGACTAACCACAGAAATGCCAAAGATTGTAGACATGAATCTAGTTAGGCGTCCCTAGTCTTGATGTTTCTTTGTCTTCATGCAATCACAGATTATGTATGTAGGTCAAACACAATTTGCAGAGTCTTGTATCCAATCCATCCAGTGAGTTGTTTATTTGGCTGTTATAAATGTAAAAGAAGTGCATGTAGCATATTGAGATAAAAACAAGTACCTTTCTTTCTGATTTCTGTTAGAGGCTAAAAGATACAATAGCGAGCTCCACGATCCCTACAATTTTTTATATTCTAATAATAAAGCTTGCATACACCTTTTATAGTACTCACGAATTTTGTGTTGTTTTCACCATCATCATATGGCACACTCTGTACTACACTCACTTCTTAAATTTTTTACCAGCCCTTTTTGGATATATGCTCTAGTAATACAGTTTGTATACACCCTCTATTGCTGTTGCTCACAAATGTTTGTGTGGTTTTCACCATCACCATATGGCTCTGTTCACACTCGCTTCTCCTTAAAATTTTTAGACCAGCCCTTTTTGAATATATGGGTCTGTATTGGTTTCCTACTTATCAGTGATTCGTGGTAATGAAAGGTTAACTGGCTTAAGCCTGCAGCAAGTAATAATTTCATAATGATTGCGCATCTTATGCTGAAACTTCTCGCCAGTGCTCATAATCTATTTTTGACACTGTAATAAGCTAGTCATGGGACTAGTATAGCAATGTTTTAAATTTATTTTGGAGTGTGTGAGCTTCCATTGCGGCTGAAACAAGTTTTTCTTAGATATAGCTAAGACATTTTCTAGCTGAGGCAGGCCCTGCGGAAGTTTGCAATTTACTTCCGGATCATTTTTATTGTACACATGAAGTAGTTAGTGTAGCACTTGAAGCCGTCTGTTATCTACTTTTGTCACTTTCCAAAATGCCGAGGCATCATGGAATGCTTTCAAGAATTCTGACAGCTTGCCTTGTTTTCTAGGTTTGTCTTTTAAAATTAATGAGATAGTTCAGGCATGGAATGAAATGTATGATGCTAAGAGATGGATACATGGTATTCCATCTTTCCGCCTTGAACCATTGCTTCGGAGGAGAGTATCAAAATTGCATCAAGTGTTGGAAGAGGTCTAAGCTATGAAGAAGTGCTCTTACTGGTTGATTCACATCATTTGTTGGAGACTGACGAGAAAGTGTGACTGTTCTTTGCTTTTCTTTGTGTAAGTTCCTACACTTGCCTATGCAGCTATTTTCTGATGCTCATCGTATTCTTCCTCAATATAGTCCCACTTTTCTGTTAACTGGTTATTAGATTCATAGTACCTCAATATTGTGAATTAGACGTCTTCTAGATACAAATGCATAGTACTGTAATAATTTCACTCTGTCGACAATACCATTCTGCATTCTCTGAATATGCTGCGAACAATGCTAACATGCTACTTGTTTTATTCATGACAAGTTACTTCGAAAATGCGGTCCCATCATTTTGGTTTCTCTGGCATGCATATTTTGCTAATGTATACCCCGTTTGTGAATGCTCCAGATCATCTTGGCTATTTGGATTATACTGAATTAGAAAAAGATGAAGAGAGCTATATAGAGTTTTCTGCAGAAACCATTCTGTTCAGATTTACATACGGAGACTCCATCATACAAAAGCGACTACATATGCATTGATTTTTCATTACAATAAAATTTCCATCCCTCTTACTTGTTAACCGCTGTTCGATTTGATTGTTGTATTATTTTGTCAGAACATTGGGGATGTATTTGTTTGTCCAGTAAATGAAAAATGATTCTTTTTTGTGGAGTTTTTCTTTTCTCAATTACATTTATGTGCTACTATATATTCTATAGCAGTAAGTAGTATACAGATATTTATAAAGCTTTTGTGGGCTGTAGTTGGCCCGGACTTATACGGCCCATAACTGGGCACTACTTCGCAACTTCGTCCATGGAATTAAAAGGGCGTTTGAGATTGCGCTCTCCATCTTTTCAAATTTTTTATTTTATATTTTTAAAAATATATTTTACAATAATTTATTTAAATTTAAAATTATAAAAAAATTTTATATAGTAAAATTTTTTATCACATACTTTTATTATTTTTTAAAATAAAAAATATAGTTTATTTTCAAAAAAATATTTTTTATTTTAAAATTCGTCTAGAAAAGTTTTTAGAAAAGAATTTATTTTAATTTAATAAATAAAGTTATTTGTTATTAAAACTATAAAAAATATATATAGCTCTTATGAAGTATTATTTGTATTTTTAATTTTTAATTTTAAAAAAAAAATTAAAAATTTATCCAAAAAATAAGAAGCTGAAATGTAATTCAATTCCAGTCCTAATAAAGTAACAAATTCCTAAAACCCTACTTCATCACTACGAGTAATAATTGTTATATTTACTGGTAGTTATGGAGCTATACTTCACAACCACCGCCTCTCTCTTGTCTCTCCCCTTCTCCCTCGTTCTCATTTCCCTCCTTCCCGACTCCGGCAACCACCGCCGCCTTATAAACCCTCAACTCTAATAAAATACCCAAATCTCATATATTCTCTGTACTTCGTGAATCTAATCCAATCCTGCTCCATCAATCAATCGATCGTTCGAAAGATTCAGCTATGCATCTCTACAGCCTCACGCTTCAGGAAGCAACGGGAATTTCATGCGCGGTGATCGGCAGCTTCATCGGTGGAAAAACTCAAGAGATCGCTGTTGCTCGTGGTAAGAATCTTTCTCTTCTCCGCCCTGATGAATCCGGCAAGCTTCAAACCCTAGTTTCTGTCGAAATCTTCGGAGCAATCCGCTCTCTTTCTCAGTTCCGTCTCACTGGTTCTCCCAAAGATCACCTCGTCGTCGGTTCTGATTCCGGTCGTATAGTTATTCTAGACTACAAACCTTCGAGCAATAGTTTCGAAAAAATTCATCAGGAAACTTTTGGGAAGTCTGGATGCCGTCGGATTGTTCCGGGACAGTTTCTAGCCGTCGATCCCAAGGGACGTGCGGTGATGATTGCAGCTTGCGAGAAGCAGAAGCTTGTTTATGTTCTTAATCGAGACTCAGCCGCGCGGCTTACGATTTCTTCACCTTTAGAAGCTCACAAATCTCACACGATAACTTTCTCTGTCTGTGGAGTAGATACTGGTTTTGATAACCCGTTGTTTGCTGCGATTGAGCTTGATTACTCTGATGCTGATCAGGATCCATCAGGCACTGCTGCGAATGAAGCGCAGAAGCACTTGACATTCTACGAGCTCGATCTTGGACTGAATCACGTTACCCGACGATGGTCGGACCCTGTAGATAATGGCGCAAATTTACTTGTCACTGTTCCAGGAGGTGGAGATGGCCCTGGAGGTGTTCTTGTTTGTGCTGAGAATTTTGTAATTTGGCGGAATCAAGGTCACAATGATGTCCGAGCAGTTATTCCCCGCCGTGCCGATCTTCCAGCCGAACGAGGTGTGTTGATTGTTACTTCTGCCACTCATCGGCAGAAGACGGTGTTCTTTTTCCTCCTACAGACGGAATATGGTGATGTATTCAAGGTTACTTTAGAGCATGACGGCGAGAGGGTCAGTGAGCTTAAAATTAAGTATTTTGATACGATACCAGTGGCTTCTGCACTCTCTGTGCTCAAGATGGGGTTTCTATTTGCAGCATCTGAGTTTGGTGATCACTCACTTTACCAGTTTCAAGGAATTGGAGATGATGAAGATGTGGAGGCATCATCAGCAACTCTAATGGAAACAGAGGAAGGTTTCCAGCCAGTGTTCTTCCAGCCACGGGCTCTTAAAAACCTTGTCAAGATTGACACACTTGCATCACTTATGCCGGTAATGGATATGCGTATTACTAATCTGTTTGAGGAGGAGACACCCCAGATTTATACGCTCTGTGGCCGTGGACCAAGGTCCTCCCTCCGAATTCTCAGACCAGGGCTTGCGGTCAGTGAGATGGCTCTTCAAAATCTTCCTGGTCTGCCTAATGCTGTGTGGACTGTCAAGAAGAATGTTTCTGATGAGTTTGACGCATACATTGTTGTGTCGTTTCCAAATGCTACTCTTGTGCTGTCTATTGGTGACACTGTTGAGGAAGTTAGCGACAGTGGGTTCCTGGATAGCACACCATCCCTTGCAGTTTCTCTCCTTGGTGATGATTCTCTGCTGCAGGTTCACCCCAATGGCATAAGGCATATACGAGAGGATGGGCGTATTAATGAGTGGAGAACTCCTGGGAAGAAGACCATTGTGAAGGTTGGGTCAAACCGTCTGCAGGTTGTGATTGCTCTGAGCGGTGGTGAGCTCATCTACTTTGAGGTGGATCACAGTGGGCAGCTTATGGAAGTTGAGAAGCATGAAATGCCTGGGGATGTTGCCTGTCTTGATATTGCTCCTGTTCCCGAGGGGCGACAGCGTTCTAGGTTCCTTGCTGTGGGCTCATATGACAACACAATAAGGATCCTGTCTTTGGACCCTGATGATTGCATGCAGATACTTAGTGTCCAAAGCGTTTCTTCACCACCAGAGTCCCTGCTGTTGCTTGAGGTACAGGCTTCTAGTGGAGGTGAGGATGGTGCAGACCACCCAGCTAGTGTATACCTTAATGCTGGCTTACAAAATGGTGTGCTTTTCCGTACGGTGGTAGATATGGTCAATGGCGAGCTTTCTGACACGCGTTCTAGATTCTTGGGCCTGAGACCGCCAAAGCTCTTCTCAGCAATTGTTAGAGGTCGTAGGGCGATGCTCTGCCTGTCAAGTCGGCCCTGGCTTGGATACATACACCAAGGTCATTTCCTGTTAACGCCTCTCTCGTATGACACACTGGAATATGCTGCATCATTCTGCTCCGAACAGTGTCCAGAAGGTGTTGTTGCAATTGCTGGAAAGGAGATGAGGATTTTCACAATTGAGCGGCTTGGTGAGACATTCAATGAGACTGTAATCCCCTTACGATACACACCTAGGAAGTTTGTGCTTCATCCTAAGAAGAAGAATCTCATAATCATTGAGAGTGATCAAGGAGCTTTCACTGCTGAAGAGAGAGAAGCTGCAAAAAAGGAATGCTTGGAAGCTGCAGGGATTACTGAGAATGGGAATGCCAACAATGTTCAGCAAATAGAGAATGGTGGTGCTGGGGGTGGTGGTGAGAGTGAGGAGAAAGAGGATCCTTTACCTGATGAGCAATATGGATTCCCAAAGGCTGAGTCAGATAAGTGGGTTTCATGTGTCCGCATTCTTGATCCGAGTCCGCAGACCGCAAAAACAACATGCCTTTTGGAGTTTCAGGAGAATGAGGCTGCGTTCAGTATCTGCACTGTGAAATTCCATGATAAGGAATATGGCAATCTGTTGGCAGTTGGTACAGCAAAGAATCTCAAGTTTTGGCCTAAGAGAAAATTGGATGGCGGTTTTATTCACATATACAGGTTTGTTGAGGACGGAAAATCACTCGAATTGCTTCATAAGACGCAAGTTGAGGGGGTTCCTCTTGCACTATGTCAATTTCAGGGAAGGTTGCTAGCTGGAATTGGGCCAGTTCTCAGGTTGTATGATCTGGGGAAAAAAAGATTGCTTCGTAAATGTGAGAACAAGCACTTTCCTAACACAGTTGTGTCCATTCATACATATCGTGACAGGATTTACGTTGGTGATATCCAGGAGGTATGATATCTCTTACATGCAATTTATATATTCTTCTCCCTGAAATTTCTTGTTAATTACATTACATCCATGGAGTTTTCTAACACCATTATCTAGTAGTTATATTTGTTTGTAATAAAAATCAAAATTCTCTAGCAACTTGCAGCTGAACAAAAAGTTAAGTTAGTGGATCATGTAGAGAATTATTGCATGAGTGAAGTCTTGGCACTGATGATGCGACATGCTAAACTTTTAATAAGAATCCATTCTTATTTACTTTGGACAAGACTTTTCTAGGTCAGATAACTATGGTTGTAATGTTGGAACTTCTATCTCTGCATGAATGGGCTTTTGTGATGGTTCCCCAATTCGATAAATCGTGGATATAGGAAGGTCATTTTCGCAAAGATCTTCTTGTTAGTCTTTTAACTATGCCAATCCATCTTATTTGGCACATACCTGATTAATCTGACTACTTTATAAACTATTTGGTCCCTTCGAAATATCATAAGATTTTATATGAATTGTCTCTGGCTAGTATCTTGAGCAACAGCTGTCCTTGTAGCTTTTGTAGTCAGTATTGTTCCATTTGTAGCGGAACCAATTGGATGATAGCTGTAGCTTAAATATATTTCTTAAGCTATTGAACTTTTGCATAATTACTTGAGAGATATAGTTTGAATTTCTGCTATCTCCCCAGATATTAGTTTAATGGCTTTGGTTTTACACTGATTTATTCTTGGCCTTCTAGTTTGCACCGGATTGATAACTACATCTACAGTTGTCTCACTAAATAGTACATAAGTTAACATTTTTGCTTGGACTTGGTCTGGAATTCTTGCAAGTGTATTTCTGCTTGAAGAACTAAGAATAAAGATATCTTATGGTGTTGTGTTTCAACTTTTTTTTCCCGTGCTTCTTATTATGTACAGACTATATTCGCTGACCATATTTTAACATTCTTGCAGTCCTTCCATTTCTGTAAGTACAGGCGGGATGGGAATGAACTAATTATATTTGCAGATGATTCAGTCCCAAGATGGCTCACTGCTGCACATCACATAGATTTTGATACCATGGCAGGGGCAGATAAATTTGGGAACATTTACTTTGCTCGATTACCACAAGATGTCTCTGATGAGATTGAAGAGGACCCAACAGGTGGTAAGATAAAGTGGGAGCAGGGGAAGTTGAATGGTGCTCCGAACAAAATTGAAGAGATAGTGCAATTCCATGTCGGTGATGTGGTTACATGCTTGCAGAAGTCCGCACTCATTCCTGGTGGGGGCGAGTGTGTCATTTTCGGGACTGTAATGGGAAGTATAGGAGCATTGCTTGCATTCACCTCTAGGGAGGACGTGGATTTCTTTAACCATCTGGAAATGCATATGAGGCAAGAAAATCCACCTCTTTGTGGGAGAGACCATATGGCCTTCAGGTCTGCTTATTTTCCAGTTAAGGTAAGCATTTCTATCCATCTGTTCCTAGTTGTGCGCTTATAACTGTTAGCCCTCATGGAGTTTATTCCACACTAGTGTTCACAGTTAAATTTTAGTGGCAACTTTTTGTGGTCTTGTTCAATTTAGTAATGTGAACTATAATTGTGCAAGTAATAATTAGGTAAACTTCATCTTTACCTAGAAAAGATCAAAATCTATGTTATCAAATTTGAAAATAATTGGCAATGTTGCATTGGTTTTGGTTAGGTCAAGTTTCTTAGGCATGCTCATCTGAGCTAGTCTTATGATAAGATAGTTTTGCCCTTTGATTTATTTTCATTGGACTAAGAACTGCAATGCTTCTACAGGATGTATATGATGGTGATCTATGTGAGCAGTACGCGACTCTTCCTTTGGACGCACAGAAAAAAATTGCTGATGAATTGGACAGAACCCCAGCAGAGATTCTGAAGAAGCTTGAGGACGTACGGAATAAGATCATTTAAACATATGATGCACTATGCTTGTGAACATCTTCCATTACCGTAAGAAGATTGTCGGACTTTCAACTGACACCTTTGGCAGAGAACCTGAAATTATCTTGTCGTAGCTTATTCTTGAGAAAGCAACTTTGTGTAAGTGTATTCAAAACCGGAGTTGGATCGTACAGAAAGTATCTAATCTTGATCTGTGTTGAATTAGCTTGTAATGTGGATCTCTAATTTCAACTTCCTTTCGGTTTTTTCTGCAAGATTAGTTTTCAGTTGCAGTTGACAAGTTGGTATTCTGAAATGACTTTGTTGCCTCTATGGTACGGTACAGATTGTAAGAAAAATGTTTTGCCCCACCAAATGATACGAAAACCATAATGAGGGTTCTGCGAATACCTCAAGTAATCGTGGAATCCTTGTCGATGCAGTTATTTAGCTACAAAGAGAACTAACTAACAGCTCATCTGCTCCTTGCAGTATTGATCCTATGAACAACAACCCACATTCTCGTATGGATGATCGGGTCCGAATGATAACAGGGGACTTGCAAACCTGCTACTGTCACATACACTTCCAAACCGCACTATGAACAGAAACATAGTTGTGGCAACAGACATCTCATATTGTTACACCACAGAAATAATAGTTATTAGATAATGGGAGATCGTGTATTATGGCGGGCACTGTTCCTTCCAAGGCCTAAGCCCAAGCCAACAGGGACATCTTTGCTTCTTTCATGGTTATGGTTGGACTGGGTCGAAGAATTCGAATGGCCATGCTGTCTGGAACTCTTCGGCTCCACATCAATGCTTACATGACTATGGCCATTGCCATTAGCACAGCAAGAATGGCTCCTCTCGCCATTACTAAGTTTACTGTTCCTCATCATCTCAATCATCCCTGTTTCACCAGCCTGCAACGTCTGCTCCAGGCGCTCGACATCCTCATTGTAGCCTTTAATTAAGAAATCAGAGCAATTCTTACGTACACCGTGGTCATATGGATTTCTAAAATGGCCACCTGGACCTCTGAGATAGTTGTACCGCAAGGAATTTGCCATTTCATTTGTTGTTATGTTGCGAGAAATCTGCGATAAACAAATGAAAACTACAATCAACAACGCGAGTTACCATATTATACAAGCAGAGACAACTTAAGTCATCTGCCATCATTGCGCATGATAAATAGCGAATCCAGTGAGAAACCCATCTGAAGAATCTACCTGGCTTCATGTCTTACCTGTGAGGCTTGCAGAATAGTCAGAACTGCAACTCCAAAGACAAGCATGAAGTCCATTATCACAAATGATACAACCCCCGGATGGTTAGTGATAGTATAATTCATCCATGCACCAAAGGAACTCGCAGAGCTTGTATTGGTTGTTATTCCTGCCCAAAAGAAAAGAACGAGGGAAGAAAAACAGTTTCCTCTTAAGAACCTCTCCAATAGATGAGAAACACTTAAAAAAAATTAAAAAAAAAGACCACGTTCATGGACATACTTGCAATAGCTACAGCACCAGTAACTATCATTGCAGAAACTTCCAGAATGAGAAACATGAAGAACTCCCATTTATTTCTCTGCAACAGAGTGTAACTGAATTATTCAGCTTGCCAAAGAAACAAGGCAAGATGGTAATAAGGCTCATTGCAACATAAAAGCAGAACGATAACTCCAGAAGAAAATCTGAGATAAATTGGTATGACAATACCTTGCCAATGCAATTTGATACCCAAGGGCAATGATGATCAAACTGCTCTACACAACGATCACATGTTGAACAATGCTTTGAACGGATAGGCCTCACAATCTATGCAGTAATCAGCATGAATACAAATAAGGACCCCATAATAATACAAAAATAAACAAAAAAGTGAGAACAATGAAGAATAAGAAAACTGTTACCTTGCATGTAGCACAAAGCTGAGACCAATTCCCAGCAAGTAGAGCAGGATGATCCAGTTCCATCTTTAACAAAGGTTCCTAGTGAATAGAAATTTACAATCATGTTTAGTCAAAACCAACAATATATCAAAAAAATTCCCAGTCCTCACATGGCATCCTATTTCAACATAACATCACTCCTATATACTTTCAAATCTTAGCGTAACTGCCAATGCCATTTCAATCACATTGCAGCATTTTCAAATTTAAATCAATTTCTTAAATAGTTAAATGCCTGGAATTGCATGGCAACAAGGTGACTTTATACAGGAACTAAGACCTAATGTATCTTCTACAAGTGGAAGTTAGCATCACAAAGCTGCACAGTAAGAAAAATAGCTTTTCTGCTTGAAAGTATCATCTCTGTAGTTGAAACCCCACATTGATAAAGAGAAACAAAATACATTCAGCATGAAGAACAAAGCCTGATACCTCTAAATAAATGAGGAAAAAGCTTCAAGGTTAGAATTAGCTTTATCTTAAATAAAGCCATATAGGAAGAATTCAAAAGCAAGAGATTTATGAAGCATTATACTATTATTAGCCATAATACTATTATACTATTATTACCAGTTATACTATAATTAATTATGAGGAATTAATGAGGAAAAACTTGTTAGCCATAATAACATCAGATCCTGCATTCATGAGGCACTATACTATTGTTACCCATCCTAACAGTTAAACAGAGGTACGAGTGAACAAAGCATACTGAATAAATGTATGCATTAAATTGTGACTTCCTGCATGATAGAATCAAGAACTTATATGAAGCAGGTTTTAGATGCCATAGACGAGCGCATAAACATGATAACAGAAAATATCAACTAGAAACTTACATCGTCTCTAGCATTTTGCGGATCACGAATATTTCTTTTGACATAACCAGGGTCCTTCCTGTAGAATAATATAAAAAAGTCAAAATATATGAAATACGTAGCACCCTTCAGTAAGAGCAACATAAAAGCAATAGATGCTGTGACAGAGAGAGAAAAGGAAAAGCAAGAGAATCCAAAACCAAAAGCAGAGAACGTTACTACATAAAGAAAGCTTCTTTTTCCTCCAAAATATTGTTAAAAGACATAACGTTACTACATACAGTAGCATACATTTAAAAGACAATCCACTTGGCCCCCAATTATTGTTAATGTTTTTCTCCCACAAGTCCGTCCATAACATGAGATTGACAATTAGAGTATTCACCGATGAATATCAAATCCAAGTTCATTATACTATCTACTAAATAAGGAAAAACTTTTAACTTAAGTTACTCCAAAATGCAATCTGCGGACCATCTGCCTAGCCAATGGAAAAAAGTGGAGTGAACTACATGATATACTTCTTGATAACTTAGAATATCATCTCAAACAAAAGTAAGAAAAGAGATGAATACCTGCTACATCTGTAAAACATAACAAGCCCGGATGTTGCCAAAACTACACCTAACCAAGCGAAAAAACCTAGTCCTGTTGTTAACTTTGAGGCATAAAACCCTGGACAAAACATGAATAAGATAAGAAGTGAAGAACAAATATAGTTGGAATGTTTTTTAACTTCAAAATGTAAACACACCTATAATAACTGAATGTATGTAAGTAACAAGTAGAAGTATAATTATGAACCACAGGGCAGGTGCAAGCCCTAATTTTGATAGTTTCCCTAGAGGAGTGTTTGCATCACAGCGTCGCTCAAATAACCGCCTAGCATTTCCCTGAAAGAAAAAACAATCAAGTCAATATGATATAAGGCGTCATGAATTCCGCAACATCTATTCTGCTGTATAAACTAATGCTTGATCAACAAAATCCAGATAAGTGTATCTTCCACAACGAGAAGTCCAAGGATGTCATAAATACAAGGAATCAAATAAGTTAAACAAATCACATGCTACATTCTATTCATTTATGCATGGTGATTAAACCTGATACAGACAATGTATCGAATGACAGAAAGGTGTTTGTACTAGTAGCATACATGTTATCAGCAAACATGTAGGTCCCTATTGACTCCTATTCAACATTACTACTACATGACTCTAAAAGCATACTTAACTCCTATACTGCTATCTACACTAACCAAAAGTGAGTCAAATATTAACTATTCCAAGCATGGAATACCTACGAGAAAGAATGCAACTTGCCGATGGCTCTTATCAGAAGCAAGTTGCGCTGGAGTGAAGCCAGTATTATCTGTCACCATAAGGTCCTCTTTTTTGCCAGCTTGTACTAATACCGTGCATGCCTCCAGGTTTCCCCTAATAGCAGCCCAATGAAGAGGAGTGCATCCTACATCAATGGCATCAAAATAGTCTAGGGGTTAAAAGCCTACTGGAAGAAATCGGAAATGCTGAAACTAGATTCAGCATAGCCAAACAAAAACAAATCAAGGCTTTTTAAGGGAAAGCATGTACCTTCTTTATCTTGGCGCCCCCTGTAAGCATCAAGAAATAATAAAAGACGTATGCAATCTGCAAATCCCTTATAAGCAGCCCTGCATTTTCCAAATATGAAAGGAGCAAAACAATTGGTCAATTTCATGGCCACTTCCTCAAGAGCCAAAACAGTGGTTGTAATATTATGATGCAGAATTCACAGCGGACAATCTAAATCAAGTATTACCAGATGCTCCAAATGGGGGAAAAAAAGGAGTACAGATTGCAGAAGGGGGAAAGAGAACACTTAGTTACCAATGCAATGGGCTTCTCCCATCATTATCAGGGACATCAGGGTCTGCGTTCCATTTTGTGACAATATGGTAGAGAAAGGCTGTTTGTCCATATTGAGCAGCAACGTGTGTAGCCTGCAATCATTGGCAGCTTGATTAATGGACGTGAAACAAAGATACAAATTGTCTTCTGTGTTACAGAACTTGCAGTACTTGAAAGGTCTTGTGTGCTAATGCAAGTGTTTCATCATCTAAATTATATCTTCCAACAATTCCACCCACAAGGAAGGTTCATGAAAGTTATAGATAGTCCTTGATTAGGAAAGAGCAATACGAGTATTACAATGATGCTAGGTCGCTATTAGCATAGTCATCCTGAGCAAGACAGGAACTAGGACATCCATGCTACTGATTACGATCACTACAGTAGAATACTGACCTGATAACCATAGAGGTCTGCAGCATCAATACTTGCACCCTCTTTTAGCAAGAGCTCAGCAACCTGGATGTGACCACGGACAGCACTCCAATGCAGTGCTGTTTGCCCTGTGTGATCTTCAGCATTCACATCTCCTCCATGCTGTACAAAACCAATTCTCAGTCAAGCTCAACTTTTGTAGTTGCACAACTTAAATTTGGAGAAATGGCAACTATTATCACTTGAAAGATTGTCAAATAAAACCCAATGAACAAGTCAAACATCAATAACTTTGTTCATGACGGTTATTCCATGAACGTTTAAGTTTCATCAGGATTACTATAAGCTAGTGTTTCAAGCTTCTTAAGTCTCCGTAACAACAATTTTCACAAAGCCCTTCATCAAAAGAACGTGAAATCCAACTGCAGCCGCAGCAATAGAGTTTAGTTCCAATCAAAAGCCTGCCTACCTCGAGGATGAACTGCGCAGCAGCTGTGCGATTATTGAGTGCCGCCCATTGCAGCGCGTAATACCCGAGTCCATCAGGCTCTGCAACAGAGCAACCATCTATTTCAACAAGCCGTTGAAGCTTCTCGAGATCGCCGTACGCTGCCGCCGTATAAACATCGTTCCTCAACTCCACCGCCTCTTCTCCACCTCCGCCACCACCGCTGCTTCCCGTCGCCGCCATCGTTGCCGCTGACTCTTCTACAACCTCGATCTCCGACGCCATTGAAAAAGATTTAGATTGAATTGCAGATATCGAAGGATCGAAATGTGAAAATATTCGAAGATTTGTTTACAATTTGTTGAAAAAAAGAAATTTCGGAAAGAGTTTTTTCTTCTTCTACTGAGACGAGATGGAGTTGAATTGAATGAAATGGTCCGGAGAAAAGAATGAGCACTCCACATTCGTGCGAGAAGGAGCAGTTAATAAAGTTGACATAGAAGACCCTAACATCTGTTATATTAACAGATTCTTTGGGGCATTATGAATTATGTGCAGAAATATGAGAAGGTTTCTGTAAAATAACAGTTGACTTGGACTGGTATATTAATAGTGATTTATTAATGTTTGCAAGTAGGCAATAGAAACTACGTAAATTTCTGTTTGTTGACGATTCAACACGGAGTTTTGATTTGAGATCATGCTATACATAAAATATAGTAGGAATCAATACAGCTTCAAAACATATTCATCAGTCACTTGAATTTAAAATTTTGAAATATTAAACTTAGCCTTGATTAGCTCTCTTTTAATTATTTCAAAATTTTCTGATAATTTATAAAATTAGAATTACTGAAATTATTCTTCGAATATAAGTTTGCAAATTGCTATTGAAGTAAAAATCTGTCAAACCATTTTAATATTTCAACTTTCACTTTTTAGTAAAGTTTTTATAATATTATATAAAAAACTATTAAAAATTATTATTATTATTTATTATTATTTTTTGAAAACTAAATACAATAAAATTTATTTTATAAAATAAAATAAATATATTTTTATTTTAAAAAATTAATTTATAATCACTTCCGAACACTTTCATATATGATCCACAAACATGTTGGCAAGTGCTCCTTTATTTAAAATCTTAGTTTTTAAGATTTTTTATATTTTTTATATTTTATAATTTAATTATAATTTACATAAAATTTATATATTTATAATTTTTATGAAATATAAGCAACTCATAAGAATATCTGCTCTTTGTTTACGGCTACCGTGAAGTATGAACTCAAAATACATAAAAGTTAAGTACCAAAATCACTAACATTCTGAATTTGTTTACTTTTAAAATAAACTATTTTTTAAAAAATAAATTTTAAAAATTAAATTAAATTTTAAAAAAATATAATAAATAAGAAATAATATTTTAATTTTGTATTAATAATAAGTTTAAAAATAAATTTTAAAAACAAATTTTAATAAAAAATATTTTAAAATTTATGTATTTTATTAAAAATAAATAAGAAAGTAAAGTTTGAAGCAAACGCGTACTTTATTTTTTTAGTTTTTAGGGTGTGTTTAGCTTGAGAGCCTAAAGTAAACTCATTTTTTTAGAAATAATTTAATTTAAATTAAAAAAATAAAATTTTTATATAAATTTATATAATAGAAAATTTTTAATATTAAAAATGAGTTAAAAAATTGTAGAGTTTTAGAAGAAGTTTATTTTTAGCTTCACGGAAGCAGCTTCACCGCTCGGAAAACAGCAAACTCGGACTTCTCCAAATAAGCATACTCCACGCCATTCTCCTTCAAAAAATCCTCCATCATTGCCTTCGCCTTCTCCGGCACCGTCGTCTCACATCGAACCTCGTAATGCGTCTCATCAAGCTCCAACAATGACCCTTCTAACATTCTTAAACCCCTCCCAAGCACGTAAACTTCTCACACCCATCAAATTCCTTCCTAACTCTCTCCATAATCCTCGAAATCGATCTCGTAATCTTCAGCGGATCAGTAACGCACTGTCACCCAACAGCAGGATCAATGTCTTCCTCATCTTCCTCAACCCTACTGACTCCACCATCAATCTTCGCTTTCGCTTTCAACGAAAACATGTACTTGGAATCACCATCGAGAATCTAATCCTTAGAGCCAAGCTTTGATGATAACTCACCAGAAGCTCCATCAATGAAGAAATTTTCTTGTAGATGAGTCTTAACATGGTCAGCAGACAAAGATTCAGATAACTTCTAGTGAGCACCGGAATCAGGGAGCCAGAGTTTGATATCAAATTCGATTCGATTCCTCATTAGATCCTGATTCGTTGCGATTTCGGTTGCTGTTGTTGTTGTTGGAGTTTAAGAGATTGCTAGTAAGAAATTTGAGAAGAACAAGACGAAGATTCGATTGATTGGGACGGAGGAGGAGGAGGAGGAGGAGTTGAAGGATTGCGATGGCGGCGGAGATCGAGAAGCTCGTTCCGGTCTTCGGGTTTCAGATCGACCTCGGCTTTAATGGTCCTGTTAAAAAGATTGGCAAATATTTCATTATTAATTTTTGTCGATGAAAGTTTCAAACACTCATGGGCCTCAAACACAGTTGACAATGGGCCTACAAACAAAAGTTATTACCAAAAGCGTGTTTATAAACACTCCAAATTTCAATTTTTTCAAATTTATTTTTTAATATAAAATTAACAAAAAAATTAAGATAAAATTTTTTTATCAAAATTCTTTTAAATTTAATTTTAAAACTTACTATTAATATAAATTAATATAAAATTTTATTTTTAAGTTTTAATTTTAATTTTTTAAATCCACTTCCTAAAAACTCCACTTCATCCACTTCCAATACTAGCTAAACACGCCCAAAGTCGCTGCAAATTTTTATTTCATCATACTGTAGTATATGTCTGGACTACAGAGAAAATGAGATACATTGACGATCATATGTGAGAGGTTATAAGTCCCAGTTGATTACTTACAAAACTTTTTTGTTGTAGATATCCACAAGCGTACTCTCTATAATCTGTGGATGAGTTTTGCTTGAAGGAAATGCAAGGCTTTGCCTCCAGATGTCAAGTAAGTGTTGCCCAAAAAAGTTCGCTCAGAACCTGTAAAAGAATATCCGTGATAGTAATAACTCCTATCTACTCATATATCAATCTTTTTCATTCAATCTGCAATATGCAATCTTTGTAAGCTTTAAGATTGGGGATACAGGTGTAGAAGTTCATTGTAGCTAATTAAATATTGGAGCCTGCTGCAGTAAACCTTCTTTTCTAACTTCATTTTTTAAGAACTTACTAAATGATCTGAGGATACTATCTAAACATATGCTGCCACAATCAATACAAAGTCCTCAATCTCAAAATGCAGTATCACCTTATCTTACCGAATATATAGAGGCCATCGACCAGTGATTTCCTTTCCAACAACAGTTTAAAACCCAAACACCTTAAATGCAAAAGAGAAGCAAGTTATCAAATTCAAGTACGACATAACTTTGATTTTTCCTTGAGGCATATCTGTAGCAATGGATCCCACATAGTGGGATAAGGTTTGGTTATTCTCATTGTTCAATATATGTGTAACAGTACAAGTCATACTGCATGGGAAACAGTAGGAAAGAAATTATAAAGCATCGATCCCAAAACTTTACTCACCATATGATTCCAAGAACACCAAATATGTAAAAGACAAACTCCCAGCCAAAATTTTGGATGAGGGATGGTGCCAAGAGTGGCTGCAGGTTTAAGAAAATAGATAAATAAATAAATATTATCATGCAAATGCTGGGCTTGATTTTTACTTTCTCTGTTAACAGATAATACATCTGAAAGCAGATATTACACACTACCAAATAAAGCAAAGATAAAAGGAAGATTAATGCACATTGTCTATGCATACATGATGTCCATAGGCATAAACTGCAACAAATACTAATAAACTACCAGTGCTGTATTATCCCCAAAAAAGAACTACCAGTGGCGTAAATAGCTGCAGTCATGCTATAGGAAAACTTCTTACACTTATTTTATTAGGAATATCACTATACAGGAGAAAACTATGTAAGTTCATAGAGATTCTTGCAATGCATGTAATTAAGCAATAATTATCCAAAATTTCCAAGATCTAATGATTTTGGATGTCTAGTTTCAGCATTGGAAATGTGTGTGACAACTTTGAGCTTGGAGCGAACCGCAGTGCATGACTACAATTTGCAATTTTCTGTTTGGCATAGATCAATTTGTCAAGAGGAAAATCTATGTTTAAAAGAGCTGCAGGTAGCTGTAAGTGACACAGCATAGCCTTGAGTTTATGTCAGAATGATTTAATAAGCTCTTTTAGGGATCTCTCACACACAAGCCAAGAATGCAAATTATCATACTAAAGAACAGACCAAAATCAATCAAAGAGTAAAAAAAAAGCATTTGAGAAGCAACAAGAACATACCAAAGGACACTTCCTACGCTAACCCACCAAAAACAACACCAACAGATCTCGAGCGTTCTTGCAGAGGTATGGATCTGCATTTGGTTCAAAAGCTAACAATATAAGGTAAAGAACAACTTCCAGTATTACATCAGTTAGCGTAAAGTGTTGTATTAGTAACACTGAAACATTTGTCAAAATAAAAGCAGAAGAGGCTAACACCATGAGTATGATCCAACCACCAACAACAAAGACCAGCATATGTGAGAATGAGCACTAAGGTTACAAGTAGGGAATTCTGATTAATAGAGGATTACGTCTCCGTCTAATTTCTTTTTTAGTACTAAACAGGAAACATGTGATGATGACAAACATGGCAAGTACAAACCAACATATGCTGAAATGTATGACAAACCCATCATATGAAGTAAAGAAGTGCCCATAATCGTGGTTTAATTATAAGAAGAAACAACATCAGTTCTTTATCGGACCTCGCAATCATGTCGGTGGCAGCTGAAAGAGAAACACCTTCACCTATTCCCACCTGTATTACAGAAGAAAATGATAAGACAAAAATAACTACTGATCAGTACTCAATTACAGGTTGAAACTTCTTATAGCAAGTAAACGGTGTCAGTGTATCAAGTATGCATTCTTCTATAACCATGAAACCACTTCAACATGCAAGAGAAATTCATACAAGTGTAAAACTGGAACGTTCCTTTCTTGGCAGGAACATTGCGCACAGGTTTAAGTCCACATCTCTAGTACCATTGTTTGAGTAATACATCGTATTGTGAAACTTACATGTTCAACTAGGCATGTAAGAGCTTATTACACACGCATCACTTACATGTGCGTCTTAATCTCAAGAAAATGATAGGCCATCTGATCATATTAAGATGAACTACGTTGCTTCTAACCAATAAACTCTAACTACATTATGTATCATTACATGAATACAATATTTAGTGTTGTAAGCATCATGGTGATGAAAAACCTTGTGCAGCATAACTGTTTTATGGTATAATTACTTAAATATTATATAATAGAAGAGAGGAATGGTGACATTGCAGAAGATTAAGTTTAATCAGTTGAATCAAGTACCAAAATCCTTGAGAGGACGAGTCCCAGCATAAATCCAGCTACAAATGGGACAAATGCTGTTGCCAAAGACCAAGTCAGAACTACAACTTCAAGGACTTCCCTACATTATAGAATCAGGTGAGGAATGTAACAAGCCTGAAAAAACATATGCCCAGACTGTATTTCTATCAAATATTGGCTTAAAGCATTTCCCCAGAAGAATGAAGACTAAACCAGATCAGCAGTTGATGAGCTCCAACCAAACTGATGCGACATTGGAATTATAGCAACACGCAAGTTCACCTGAAACAATTTGCTGTCTATAATTAGCAATAAGACAATTATCATGCTAGTGCAAATATTAAGGTGACTTGTGTACCATAACACTTGTTTCTGAGCTAGAAATTCGAACTTTCTTAGTTTCTCCGGGAAAGGAAAAAAAAATTTAATCGGTAACCAAGCACCTAGCTCTAAATGTCAACAGAATTCTACAGAGTAACGGCACTTCAATGAGGGAGAACTACCTAACGTGCCTTGTCCATGTTGCAGACAACGAACGCGAGAGATGTGGCACCAATCAGCTTATACCTAACGGCAACTGCTCTAACAGCGGCAACGGCCACTTCCACTCCCAAACTTCGTCCCCTAATTCTTTCTCCCTCAACCCCCTCCTTTAATAACTCCGTTAACAATCTCTTCCTTCAAAGCCTCCCTATGCCCACCAGCAGCAGCAGCTCCGTCTCCACCGGCGCAGAGACGAACACTAATCAATCGTTGAGTGCGGATAGAATTAACGGCAGCTTGATGGACGGTAACGGCGGGATGGTGAATGTTTTTGTTGGACAGTGAGCGTAAGCGCTTGTTGAAGGGAGAGAAGATAGCGAGACTGTTGCAAGATATTGGTAAACAACACAACACGAGCAATGAAGCAAGCAAGCACAGGACAAGAGTTATAAGTAATTGCAAACAAGGTCAAATAAGTAAGGACTTTTTGTGAAAAATAAGTCCCATTAGTTTGTTTTCTAAAGATCATATGTATCCCACAGAGATCCGACTTTGCCAATGCAGTTAGTATAGGGTTTACTTTGCAATTTAACAACGGTTATTGGCTACTATCTTTCCACTTGTGAATTATATTTCTAGCTACGCTGGTTTATTAGAGATATTTTAAAAATTTTCAATTCCAGCAAAATCTTTCATAATATTATAATCTTTTTTTAATTTATAATATAATAATTAAATGATCTAAAATATTTATATGTATAATTTATTTTTAAAAAAATTTTTTTAGCCATATCAAACGCGCTCATAGACAACCAAAACTAAAGTATAGAGCTTCTAAGAACAAAAATCGGCAATTGGTTCTCCAAATGCTGTCAAATTTCTTTGGAGAACAAAAAACTTCATGAACAGATAAGAGGGTTGTAGGTGGTCATTACAATTAGTAGAGCAATTCAAGATGGGTTCTACCAGAAAGTAGAAACTCATTTTTCCTTTTGCGAAGAAATGTTTCATCATTGATGATATTGAATCAAACGAGTAGCAGCTATGTAGAAAGTTTCTTAGTGAGCTTATAAGAATCATTCGTCGTTATCACAATAATGATAATAATTATAGACCCTGTTCTAGGGAAAAACTATGTTTTCTCCTCCAGTAAACGCTAAGCTGTAATTGCAATTTATAAGAGCTGGAGTCTAAATATGGAAAATTTATCCCTCTCCCGGGTAAAAGGGAAGTGATAGACATCACAGTTTTGATTTGGTAGGGTGAGGAACTTCTCTTCCATCTTAGAAGATCTTGAACAGAATACCGCCATGCACTGCAAAGAATGGTGCAAAGACGAGAGATTCAACAGCCATGAGCTTGATAAGAATGTTGAGCGACGGGCCAGATGTGTCTTTGAGTGGATCTCCGATGGTGTCGCCAATCACAGCAGCCTTGTGAGGATCCGATCCCTTAGGTCCAAGACTCCTTGCATGCTCGGATGCTCCAGCCTACAATACAGAACTAGATTTTAAAAGAAAAAAAATCTATGCCTACAGAAACAAAACCAGAAAGTAAACCGAAAAAACCTCAATATACTTCTTGGCATTATCCCATGCACCACCGGTGTTGGATGCGGAAATAGCAATCTGTACAACGTAAATTAGGTAAATGATGAAGTATTGAGTGGTAAATCTATGAACTGAGTTAAAATGGTTACCAACCTGGACACCAGAAACAAGAGAACCAGCAAGGACACCAGAAAGGGTTTCAACTCCAAACAGTGTTCCAACAATCAAAGGTGTAAGCATGACAAGAGCACCCGGAGGAATCATCTCCTTGATAGAAGCATCAGTGGAGATCTTAACACAGTTAGCATAGTCTGGCTTGGCAGTGCCCTCCATGAGACCAGGAATGTTGTTGAACTGCCTGCGGACTTCCTCCACCATCTTCAATGCTGCACTGCCAACACTCTTCATGGTCATAGCAGAGAACCAGTATGGAAGCATAGCTCCAACAAGCAGTCCAATAAAAACTTTGGGGGTCAAAACATCAACAGTTGAGATTGCTGCTCGGCTAACAAAGGCTCCAAACAGTGCAAGAGAGACCAAGGCAGCTGATCCAATAGCAAAACCCTGAATTTAAAAGACCAGCAAATCAGCATTAATTCTGAGCAGTCCAGAAATTAGATATTTACTTAAATCTCTGATAATAGAGTAGTAATAACAGTCTAGACTTAATTCTTAAAGAAACCGCTAAAAATCATGACAGGCATGGTTAGAATTAAAGGAGACAGCAGAGGTAGATGATATCTTATACCACAATGTTTAACTAAGCACAATGTTCATACCTTCCCAATGGCTGCTGTTGTGTTTCCTGCGGCATCCAAAGCATCAGTCCTCTCACGAATCCTGTGGCTCATGCCAGCCATCTCTGCAATGCCTCCAGCATTGTCACTGATTGGGCCATATGCATCAATGGCAAGTCCAGTAGCAATGGTGCTCAGCATGCCAAGAGCAGCAACAGCGATGCCATACATGGCAGCAAGGCTGAAGCTAACAAAAATACTTATAGCAATGGCAAAGATTGGAATGATGACAGACTTGTATCCCAAGGCTAGTCCAAAGATAACGTTGGTGGCAGCTCCAGTTCTGCAAGAATCAGCCACATCTTGCACGGGGCTGTACCACATGGGAAAATGAGGGAAAATCATGTTAGAGAGAGTAGGAAATAACCCAAAATCAGCATGAATAAAACAACAAAGACAATAACCTGTATGCATTGCTTGTATAGTATTCAGTGACAAAGCCAATGATCAGACCTGCCCACAAACCAACTGCTACACAGAAGAATAGTTCCCTGGCATAAATCCATCACAAAAACTATAAGACGATACAGGTCGAGTACCATTTACTTCAATTAGGCGAAAAGTATTATTTCTTACCAGTTCTTCACCTCCTTCTGGACACCAAAGTTGAAGATTGTGAAAGATGATGGGAGGGCAATCCAGCTAACAATTGCAATTCCAATAGTCATAAGGGCAGTAGAAATTATGAGCTGCCTCTTAAGTGCAGGCTCAATCTCCTTAACCTGCTTTATCTCAAAGAAGTCCGTTGCAAAAAGAGTAGTAATCAAACAAACAATTATTCCCATAGAGCTAATGAGCAGGGGGTAGAGCATTGCAGTCAGATCATGGTAAATCCCAAAGGATGATATAGATGCAACGACAAGGGCAGCACAGGAAGACTCTGCGTATGAACCAAAAAGATCTGAGCCCATTCCAGCAATATCACCAACATTGTCGCCAACATTGTCAGCAATCACCTATAGAGACGAGACATATGAAAAGATCAATTCATAGGGACACACACATTGAATAGCAATAAAGCTAGAAAGAAATGAGAAAGCTGATGATTTACTAGAAATGATAAGACACTATTTGATGTAATACAATAATGCCTTTAATAGATTCTTACAGCTGGATTTCTTGGGTCGTCCTCAGGAATGTTTCTCTCAACTTTGCCAACAAGATCAGCACCTACATCAGCAGCTTTGGTATAGATTCCGCCACCAACCCTCCCAAAGAGAGCCATTGATGACCCGCCAAGACCATAACCCGTAATAGCCTCAAAAAGTCCTTCCCAGTCATCACCGTAATACAGCCTGAACAAGTTAATGGCAATGTAGAGCACCAGGAGCCCATTGGCAGCGAGCAAAAATCCCATCACAGCACCAGAACGGAAAGCAACAATAAAAGCTTTTCCAACACCCTTCCTTGCCTCTAGAGTTGTCCTAGCATTTGCAAACGTTGCAATCTTCATGCCAAGGAAGCCAGAGATCACAGAGGTGATTGCACCAAGCAAGAAAGACACCGTGCTGAAGACGGCATTGGCAAGTGCCGGCTTGCAATATGTCCCCTTGGTATAGGTGCAAGGCTGAGCTTTTGTGCTGAAACCTTCGACAGACCCAAGAAATAGGAAGATAAGAACAGCAAAAAAGACCATGAAGATACCGACATACTTGTACTCCGTGTAAAGGAAAGATGTAGCTCCTGTCAAGAACACAATTGTTTGTTAGAAAGTGATCATCAAGAGAACATAAGAAATAAATCTATAAATGTAAAAGAAACACAGGAAAGAGGCTTCTTTATCAAACATGAAATTAATCATAATGCCCCAGCTCTCAAATTGCCTGCTATGCTTTAAACTTGATTAAAAAAGTGCCCTCCTCATTCTCATCCATCATTTTATTATGGTTTTGAATTGAGTCGTTTTGGTTCAATCTGTTAATTAATTTAAAAGCCCTTTTTAAGTTTGAGATTCTAAATTTTAGCATGAAACTTTTGATAGAAATAAAAAATATCTCAAAAGTGTGGATATGAAGATCAACAAGAATGATTACACAAACATTATAACTAATATTAAATTAAAGGGCAGTTAACCAAATGATATACTGCAGATTCTCTAAATTAATCATCACTGGTTCAAGCACATGAAAGGAATAAACATGTCAAGCAGTTCTTCATATGAAGGGAGCAACAACCAGAATAAACATATTGAATACAGAATCACTAGGAAGCAACCTTTTACTAGTGGATATGCCAGAAACAGATCTAGAGAATGTTAAAGTATCATGCCATCAGACGTTGACTCAATAAATACAAACAACTTAAGACAACGGAAACCAATTGACACCTGGTTAGAGTTCGATGTGAGACCTACACCACTAAATAAAGCAATCAGACTCTTTCACATGTACAAATAGGACATATGGATGTTTGAACTGTCAGATTACAGATATTAGATCTCAACCAACTTACAAAGAATCGAAAAAATAGCACTGACACAAACTTCTAAATTATTATTAACTATCTGAAACTTCCAATAGATTTCTAGGTATCGATAAAACTATTCCCCTAATTCAAAAAACCACATTTTTACTACTTGAGATCATGATGGCTACAATCTCAATCAAAATTGTATGCTAAATGCACCTTTACTCAACCACTTTGTTTTCGTGATGATACTTGAATGTTTTGTGTAGATATATAAGCTAACAATATAGCTAAAAATGTTGTAAGCGATAAGCTAAATGTAAACAATACAAAGGAAATGTTAACGCAAAATCAAATAAATAACCAGAACAACCATTGAACCAATCAAATCCAATTGGAAAGAAAAATCAAAACCAAAACAGAAGAATTGCAAACAAATATGATAAACCGGCTAGCAAATAAAATCCTAGCGGAAACCAAACTCGCGAAAATCCAAACCCAAAACATCAACAGAGAAGAAACATTTCTCATCTCCAGATCTAAAGCCAATTGGTTTAAGCCTTTCGATTCTCAGACAGACCTTCAGAAATAGCGTTCTGTATTTCAGCACACTTAACAACAACGTTGTGGTCATTCAACCCTTCTTCTTCTTCAATAAGGTAATCGTTGTACCCGTTCTTATTCCCACCCGGTGACTGATTGTTGTTGTTCTCCGGCGAGACCTTGACGTTCGAAACCAAAACCCACTGAAACAGAGCAAACAAGATTCCAATCACCGAAGCAACAGGCACCAGAACCTCTGTCAACACTTCAGATAGTATCCCTGACGTCATCTCCGTTAACCACCGTCGATCGCCTGAGAAATTCAGAGAAGAGAGAAATTTTGCGAAATGGTAAAATTTTGATAACAGAGAGATCACAGTTGTTAGGGCTCTAACGGGTTTTATAGCCACCGCGTGAAGGATAAGCATGGCGCGTGAGATTAGCGGTACTACAGACGTGGCATTTCGTTCTAAAATGACTATAGATGCAAATATCAAACACCATATATAACTAATAAAATAACAAACACCACAACTAACATAGGACGTAGATTTTAGTAATTGGTTTCTATCCGTGTTGTTTGTTTGCAACCTGTGTATATGATTTGAACGAACGAGATAGTTTTTCGAGCCGTGAGGCAAAGCATCGCGAACGCGAACTACTACTTATCAAAACTCGCGTGGACTTAACGCGCTGGATTTTTAATTCCGTTACCATCACCGTCACCGTTAAATAATTTTTATCCTTGCTTTTTGTTTTTCTACCGCTACTTTTAATTAATTAGTTAGATAATTATTTGTCGTTGATTAGATTAAATATAGTAGGTGTTTGTTATTTATTATTATTTTTATCCATTTTTCAGTTAAATAAATAGCGCGTAATTTTATAATAATTAATAACCATAATAAAGTAAATTAAAACGAGTCGATTGATTTTTGGTCCTACGAGGAGACCATGAAGTTTATTGCATCAAAATTCCCATAACGTGGGGGAAAATATTTAATATTTGGTAGCTTTTGTAATGTTTTTTTTTCCAAACAAATTACATACTTTAAAATTATTTAAAAAGATCTGAAAATCTCGGAACGAGAACACTCTCAAACAATAGCTAATATTAATCATCTAACGAAAATTACAAAGAACTTCTCGAATAATTAATTTGGCCGTTGCGTGTCAAACTATAATAAGTAGCACCTAAATTACTAATATAGGTTGCCAATTCACTTTGTTTTACGAACGCCATCAATTCTTCAAATTTATTTTTTAAAATTTATTTTAATATAAAATAAATAAATTTTAAATAAATTATGTAATTATTAACAATTTAATTTTAAATAATTTTAAGATTCATTTTTTATATAAATAATATAAAATTTTATTTTTTAAAAATATTTGAATTTTAAATTTTATTTTTAACAAAATTATTTCAAAGTAAACACGTTCGAAGCGTTTGATTGTTACATAAGTCATTTTTTTTTTGAAAAATTACTTTTAGAAATAACGTTTTGAAGTACTTTAATATTAAATTTTAAAACAAAATTAACCAAGGCTAGTTTAAATTAAATTATTTGTTTTTCCGTATCCGGAAACTACTTCTTTCTTTGACCATCTCAGATTCCTTCATTTTTCTTCTCTGATAGAATTCTGTTCTCATCGATAATCAAACTGTTTTGAGTGGATCTGGAGCCCGTCTGAGATTGCTTTTTTTAACAAAATATTTTAATTTTTTATTTTACATTTTTAATATATATTTTATAAGTATTTAAAAATTTTATTTAAAAATTTAGAAAGTGTTAAAAAATTCTACATAATAAAATTTTTTATTACATATTTTTATTATTTTTTTAAAAATAAAAAAAATTAAATTTATTTTTCAAAAAAACAAAAATATTTTTAATTTTAAAAAAATTCTATTTTATAAGTACTTTCAAACACCCCAAGTTGAGACGCAGCAAGCTAGACCAGATGGTGCTTCTTCTCTAGCGTAATTGCTAAAATGAGAAGTGTAGTCAGACGAAAGTTTGGTCTGCGAAATTTTTGTCTAAAAAATATTTAAATTATATATATTAGTTATAATATATAATTTGTTCATAACTTTTGAATTTCTAAAATTTTATGAAATTTGTAATAAAAACATAAGATATTTTTTAAATCACCTTTAAAATCATTTCCACCACCATTTTAAAACATAATTAAATACAAAATTAATTTCAAATTTTATCTTTAAAAATAATTAATATCACTATGAATTCACTTTAAAAAAGTTCACTTCAATCCAACCAAATGCTCTCAACTTATGAAAATAAATTAAACATCATAAAATTAATATATATATATATACAAATTTAAAAATGACAGTCTTAGTTTCTAAAACATCTTCCAAATATTCTTTTTCTCTAGTTTTAAACAATCTCAATCAGCAGCCTGTGTTAATATATATGGCCTTTACTTCGGTAGTCCCTGTCTCACAAAATTATAAAGAAATTCTTTATCTGAGAGTACCGTACAGGTTAGGGATGTTTTGGAGTATTTAAAAGTTACTTTCTTATAATAAAGAATATATTATTTTATTTAATAAACAAATTTTTTTTGGTTCAAGAAAAATAAAAATATAAAATTTTACTACATAAAATTATTTTGTAATTTGTAATTTTAAATAAATTTTGTAAATTATTATAAAAATTTTATTAAAAAATATGAAATAAAAAAAATTTTTTAAAATATTTTGAAGAAGGCACCAAAATTTTAATAATTAGAGGACATTGAGAGTACTTATAAAATAGAACTTTTTTAAAATTAGAATATTATTTTTTTAAATAAACTTTATTTTTATACTTCTAAATAAGAATAATAATACGTCATAAAATATTTCATTATATTAAATGTTTTATATTTTTTAAAATTTTAAATAAAATTTCTAAATATTAATAAAATATATATTAAAAAATATATAATTAAAAATTAAAAAGAGCGTTGAAAAAATGCTCAGCCAGATGTCCCCTTAGTGTGTTATTCTTATCTTTACAAAATTATTTTTTTATAAAAAGTTATTTTTAATCTATTTTGAATTATATAAAAAATACAATAATTTACCTTCAATTTAATTTTTCCTTAAAATATTAAAATATAAATTTATTTTCAATAATACTATTTATAGTAATTTATTTATTAATAAATAATTTCAAGTCCAATATAACACAACCTTAACGGTTGGTGAAGTGTGTTAGATATGGAAGCTCTTTCATTTGTTGTTTGTCTAAAGATTGGTTTTTGATATAGATATATGAATGAAATAATATCTTTCTTCTATCTAACGAATGCTCAACAAGAAAAAATATATATATTATAAGTTTAAAAAAACAAGATAGCCAACTAGTTTTTTATTTGATTTGATTCAATTCATCTCTAACCACATAAGAAATAAATAGTTTGTAGTAAAAGATTTTTTTTATTTCAACAAAAATTAAATTCAAGCTATTTTTTTCAATTTCTTAAAGAGATTATTTTGAGTTTTAATGTTTTATACAACACCCAAATAAGAATAATAATAATAACAATAACTGTTGTGTTATTTGCTTTATATAGATTGATTGATATTGAGAAAGCCATTGATTAAGAAAAAGCTTCACTTATCTTCCCTTCATTATCAACACAGCACCAAAAAGGCAAAGCTATACTTTTCTACAAATGTTCATCAGAATTCATTTTAAATAAGAAATGAAGAATAAAGTTACGTGCCTCTTTTTTTTGTTCTTTTTTCTTGTAACCTACTACGTGTTCACGCAAGAGCTGCATAACGCGAGTAATAAGTTGTGTAATGCAAGTGAATCAAAATACATGCAAAATTGTAGTACGTGATCGGTTCATAGTAGTACGGTTTGGTTTAACTTATCAGATTCAATACATATTTTATAAAAATTTAAAATTATTTAAAAATTAAACAATATAAAATAATTTATATAATAAAATTTTTTATTATATATTATTATTATTTTTAAAAACAAAAATATTATTTATTTTATTAAAAAAATTTATTTTATAAGTACCTTCAACCGTCCAGAGTTATTTGACACTGCTTGTAACACAGCTTTGCACTTCAAACAAATTCTCACAAATTGATTTAAAATTTTTAAAATATTTTAAAAAATTTTAAATTTTGAAAAAAATACAAATAAATTATATATAGTACAATTATATATGTATAGATTATTTAGATTAAAAAATTAAACTTATTTTTCGAAATGCCTCAAATAAAATTTATTTTAAAAATGCTTCTTATTTTAAACGCTCTCCAAAAAGTCTTCATAATTGATAGCTAATTACAATACAAGCATCCGTGTTCAACTGAAAGGAGCCAGTTGTGGGAATCCATAATGAGAACTGCTGCTGAGAAATGCCAACCATATCTTAACTGGAACAGAGAAACTCTCATGTTATTTTTAATAAAAAGTTTGGTAAGAATCCAATTCAGTGCCAAACTTCTGGTTTTGATTTGGTCCGATGCTTCTATCTTATTCGCATATTCGACTAATTAATGCAAAATTAAACTACAGATACTTCATTACTTTCATGGTTGGGGTGTCTCGAATCTCGTCCCATCCCAACAGTGCAATAATAAAAAAAATACACAAAAAAGTTACCCAAAGAGAAAAGAAACTCTATATGTAATCTGATACTAACTACATGCAGCAATTGAAATACGTATCTAGCGAAACTGGTACCACAGAAACATAGGATTGAAATTGGGAGTGGGATAACATTGGTACCACAGAAACTCTATATTATTTTTTTAAAAAAAAAAATAAAACTTATCTTTCAAAAATTTGTAAAATATTTTTTTTTTCGAAAAACTCTTCTTCAATAAGCGCTCACAAACATCTATTGTCTGGTTATAGAGAATTCCTTATCCCATTCAGGAAGATGAGAACCATCCAAATTAATCTCCCATCTTTCAAGAAGCATACCAAAACCAATAATTAACCTCATACAATAGAAGATGACAAAGGGGATTGCATTGCTCACTGATCATCAATTCAAAACTTTTTTTTTTCTCCTACCAGTCGTTGCATATTTAATTATACAAACCAATCATGTACTCAGGACTACAATGAATACATAAATCCAAACTTTCAGTTATTGTGATGTAAACTTTTGGCTTGTCGTCTATAGAGAAACACATCATGCTAGTGCTAGTGTGAGGATATCATCTATCAGTTGAACTTTGAAGAAATAAAGAAATGAAGGACGATCATGGAACGAACTTCCTTAATAGCAGAATACCATGGCCCTAACTTCTAAACGTATTTGGGGAGTGCTTTGGATCCAGTCCAGCAATTTCAAGATGCCCGCTAACAATTAGAGACACGAGTCTAAGCTAGACAGCTATCTGGCTAGAAGGCTTACACAACTACAACAAACAACGTCCAAGTTCCTCAGCATTTATTCACATAATTTTGACTAAAAAAACTCCTAAACTTTTGTCCAAATAAACAAATTAACAACAGCTCTATAGTTAAGGGTTTACTTAAAGATATACTAGTTCATGACTTTAGTAAAAGGATGTTCTTCACCCGGCGAATGGAGTAGGAGACATGTGGATCCTTCGATAAGGAAAAGCACAAACAGCAAACATGACGCCATCTTCAAAAGTTTAAGTGGTCAATCATCTTTGCGTCTGCAAAACATGCAAATTTGAAGCTGTCTTACTAGGATCACAATGCTAGGAGATGTTCCCAAACAACAAAATCTAACAACGAGCATACTGAAATTTGATTCACTTATCCTCAACCAAAGAACCTTCTCTGTGGATAATACAGAGAAGCCTTATTACTCCTGATAAAAGCCTGTAAACCATCACATGTAGAGGAGTATAACTTACCGTTTGGAGAGCTGCTGCAACAAAGTCGGTCGTCATCCAAATAAGTTGCCTCAAGACCCATTAACCAAGAACCTGCTGATATATCATTGTGAGCGAAAGTCTTTAGAGATAAGCTGCGTGTTAAGGTAAGTACATAAGCACCGGATATATTTTAAGGTTAAGGAGATCATAAAACAGATCCCCTGCACGTGGCCGCACGTTCAGAGATTTTAAGAGGTAAATCCTGAAATGCCTGCTTCTACCTGTTCATATTGATATAACGGGCCAAGCTTTTGAGAGAATAACTCGAGAACCAGACGCATGACGTAAACCTAAAAGATCAAACAGAAGGATTCAAGTAAGTTGCCTAATCCTACATTTTGCATAGCAATTAAGGACTTTACTTGGGTTTCTACCACTGATATCAATTCAAACCTGATAATGCAAAAGCCAAAAGTCACATCACAGCTGTAAACAAGTTAAACGGGCTAAAAATGAAAAGGAAAATTGCCTGTACCACTGAGAAGAAATGACCAATCGCAGCAACTTCAATTAAATGTTTTCCAGCTGGAACATTGTCTCTGAAAATTACAGGTAAAGAAAAAGTAACGGAAAAACATATCAAACACCTTATTTAGCCCAATATGTAATCACAAGTCCGCAAGATATGACAGGAAAGTAAGAGCACTATAGAGTCTTCTTTCTCTTAACATTTTCCTCAATAATGTTATGTGCAAATACTATAATTCAAATGAACCTCTAAATTCATAACAAATTCAGTTAAAGATGCATACTATCAAAATTATTTTGCCAGACTACGGACAACTGAAATTAAAGTTATCAAAGGAATGCCACTTTCCAAAATATTTCAACAAAACCTGAACAAGATACAATGAAAAGTAGCCGTCTGACTGAACAAAAGTAGCCTTCTTGCCACCATTAAAGTATGACCTTTGCGTTTGAGAGCTTTGCAGGCAGAGCAAGTCCTTTAATGCCAAGGTCTTAAGACATGATTTAAGAAGTGATCAAATTGCAATAAGAAGAAGCAGCATAAGTATAGCATATGCATATGGACAAGTTAGTCTACTCAAATTAGACGAAAAAAAAAAAACCAAATGCTATATTACAAGATTCCATGCATTGTCTTTAAGACTTTTACTAAACAAATCATGTAGAATATTAATTGCCATTGACTTATATTGAGTATATTTACAGGTAAAACAACCAAAAAATTGCAATGTTATGACGCCCAACCCTTTGTTTTTTTAAGAAATTAATGCTAAACATAACAAATTCATGAAACTTCAGTCACCAATCTACCCTTGATAGAATAAATGACGAAATAAAAATTTCAATGTCACTACTATTTCAACAAGAAACAGAGCACTTCAGCCATAATTCACAGTTCAAGCATGCTAAAAAAATCACATCTTTTCTCAATAACAACTCCCTAACTCCGTACCAAGATCGAACCTTTATACAAAAGTACAAATTTCAGCTAATCCGTCTCCAAGTTTCCAAAACAAAACACTGCAAGATCTCAAAATTCGAAAGAACGATTTTAAAATTTCAATTCAAGAACCAAGAGAAACTCAAGATAAGACCTTTACTATCGACCTTGAGCCGGCCGGTGATATAGCCCTCGCTGGCCGGTCCTGCGGCGGCGGTGGGTCCCACAGCTGCGGCGGCGCAACTGAGACGCTAGAGCAAGAGAGACACCATCGTTGCCATTGTCGCGTACGAAGTCCTGTCCGACTGTACCCGCAGGTGCAACCGTGCAAGTAGTTCGATTAAAAACCGAAGATAAACGCACGTGAGATGCATGTCACATTAAATTGGGCCTTCTCGGCTTATATGGGCCTTACTGAAGATGAATCCATTAACCAAGTCCATATGGCAACAAAATAGACGATAGAGACAAATTTTACATAACACCCTTAAAATACTTGAAATTTATTAGAACCACAACAAGCCTAGCGTAAGAAAAAACACAAAAGAACAACATCTCCTCGGGCTGTCTTGGCGAAAGCAAATCGTGTTTCATTGTTGTTTGTTGGAAATGAAAGAAAGCTCCGCCTCCACTCATCTTCTTCTATCCTCTCTCTTTATTATCTTATCTCTCTCTAACTAATATTTGATTTCTGAAATTTTTTTTTGAGAACAAGGTTTGCTGAGAACTGTCCTTCGGGTATATGCTTCAAAATCCAATTTTTCTTACCTAATTAACTTTCTTGTAGTTATTATTTTGAATTAAAATTCTGTGGCCTTTTATGTTGAATTGCTTTTCAATTGTTTGATCTCGAATTGGCAGTGTTCTTATCAAGTTTGTGTTGTAAGTCAGTTTGTTCCTAGATTTGTAGCCTTTCATTAGCTCTCTATAGTTCATGTTAATGTATTTGACTTGTATTTAAGTTGATTAGCGTAAAATTTTAAGAGATATAAGTCACTGAGGTTGACTGAAAATTCATGAATACATACATGGTGGAGCAAAGATTAGAAGGATTTATCCAGAAGAATAAAAGTAGAGTTTGGGAAGTTCGGAGAAACCTTGTACATATATTTTCTTTTAATTAATGTGTGAATTGGTGTGAACTACTACACTATAGGGTATAAGAATTTGGGAGTTATTGTTGTGACTGACTGACTTCGGATTTTTATGCCAGATTATTGTCGAGGATTATACAAGTTTCCGTCCTGCTTTTCTTTCACATGTGAACATGAAGAGCTTTAAAGACTGGATTACCTGTCAGCTTTTGTCGAAGTCACTGCTCTCTATCAGGCCTTTCAGCTTCTTTGATGAGGAGACAGTAGAGGAACGATCTGATAGTCAAGGTATAGGCAGAATTCTGTCTTTTTATTGCTGATTCAAATTTCAGGTTTCTCTTTTGTTTTACCTATGTGCTTGTTGTCTGTTTCTGTTTGTTATACACACAGAGAGAGTTTAAAATTTAGCGCAATTTAAATTGAGTCTTACAATATCTTTAGGCAAAATTTTAAACACACACACATGCTGCTGCAGCAGCATTAGCCAGGTTTTGCTGTTTTGGCTTGGTTGATAGCCACTTGCTAAGGTGGTTAGGAATTAGTAAAATATAGGATTACGTACTCAGCTCAATACCGAGTTCAAAAGCACATATCTAAGTGCTACTTTGGTATCTAAATGGTACCTGATAAGCTATTTTCTAGGAAGTCCACAAGGATGTGGAACCAAAACTTTATCTCTATTGATGGCCTCGAAGTTCTTTGTGGCAATTTAGACAAGTTTGAGTTGCTATAAACTGGTAAGTTGTGAAAACATCAGCTGGCCCAATTTACTTGAGTATCGTGATTCCACGCCTTGCGGATCTTGATACTAATGGGAAATTTTCTTTCTTCCATTGGCTGACTGAGATGCGTCAATATTTGACACATGAAGGGTATTTATGCACCTATTTTATCATATTTGGTTTGTTAACTTCAGGTTTATCTCATGGCAATGGTGAAAATCGCATGTCATTGCGTTATTGTCTGATACTGAAATTCACTTGTTCAGGTACCATAAATACAACTAGCATACCGCAAAATCCAGTTGCTGAAGTTGCTCATTCTGACAATCAAGTAATTGGAGATTTAGCCCCTCGGCACCCTCACTCTGAGGCTTCTGAGTTGGTCCAGTATATTGGTGACAATAAGCACATAGATGCATTATCAAAAGTAGAAGCTCTTCAGGTCAAGTTTCTCCGCCTCATCCATCGAACTGGGCATTCTCCAAACAATTTTGTGGTGGCCCAAGTCTTATACAGATTGCATCTTGGTAGCCTTGTACGAGCTGCTGAGGAAGATACATTAAGGCATGTCCTCAAAATTGATCAAGCTAGTAGTATAGCAACAGAGTTGGAGGCAACTAGTCAAACTGATCTGAAATTCTCACTCAGACTTCTTGTCCTGGGAAGAACAGGTGTCGGCAAAAGTGCAACTATAAATTCATTGTTTGATGAACCAAAGGTTGTAACTAATGCATTCCATCCCACCACTGATTGCATCCAGGAGATTTCTGGGACAATTAGAGGAATCAATGTTACACTAATAGACACGCCGGGGCTTTCTTGTCCATATGGAAAACAACATCAAAATAGGAAGATTCTTTTAGCAGTGAAAAAATTCATCAGAAGGTCTCCGCCAGATGTTGTATTATATGTTGAAAGACTTGATGCAATCAATGGAGGTTTGAACAACTATTTACTGCCAAAGCTGATAACTGATATCTTTGGTTCTTCTATCTGGTTTAGCACCATTCTTGTCATGACCCATGCATGCTCACATCCTCCTGAAGGACGAGATGGTTATCCTGCAGATTATGAAGCATATGTCAGTTACTGCAAGAATGTGATTCAACATCACATACATCAGGCAGTCAACAATACACAGCTGGAGACTCCAGTTGTTTTAGTAGAGAACCATCCCATGTGCAGGAAAAACAATAAAGGTGAGAAGGTTCTACCTAATGGACAAGTTTGGCTGTCACAGTTCTTACTTCTATGTATAGCGACGAAAGTCCTGGGAGATGCCAATTGCCTCTTAAAGTTTCAAGATACCTTTTCACTACAAACCAGAAGCAGAGTCCCCTCATTGCCTCATATTCTGTCTTTGCTACTTAGGACCCGTTCTAACTCTGCTGAAGTTGATGATGATACAGATGACCTTCCAGACCATGATGATGAAGATGAGTATGATCAGCTGCCTCCTATCCGAATTTTGACAAAATCTCAGTTCCAGAAATTATCCAAATCTCAGAAGAAGGCTTATCTTGATGAGCTGGACTATCGTGAGACTTTGTATCTGAAAAAGCAGTGGAAAGAGGAACTTAGGCAACGTAAGCAGATGACTCCTATGGGCAAAGATACATCTGGATACAAAGATAATCATGATGACAACATGTTGCCAGAGGCCATTCAGTTACCAGATTTGGCTCTTCCGTTAAGTTTTGACTGTGATGAACCTGTATATAGGTATCGTTGTTTAATGGCTGGAGACAAGTGGATTGCTAGGCCTGTTTTAGATTCTCAAGGATGGGATCATGATATCGGGTTCGATGGTATTAACATAGAAGGTGCTCAAGACATAAATGAGAACCTAACTGTTTCAGTTGCTGGTCAGATGAGCAAGGACAAAGTTGATTTCAACGTACAATCAGAATGCACATCAAGATACAAAAACCCAAAGGGTCATGAAATTATTGCAGGGGTTGACATTCAATCTTCTGGTAAGAATTTAGTCACTACTGTTCGTACAGAAGGAAAGTTTAAGAACTTGCGATGTAATACAACTGGTTGTGGGCTTTCTGTAATATCTTTCGGTAAGATGCATGTTATTGGAGCCAAGATTGAGGACTCTTTATCTGTTGGGAGAAGGCTTGCACTGACAGTAAATGCAGGAAAGGTTAGCGGCTGTGGTCAAACAGGTCATGGGGGCAGTTTAGAGATGGTGTTAAGAGGTAAAGACTATCCAGTGAGGGATGATACGGTCACATTGGGTGCGACAATGCTTTCCTGTGACAAGGAGACAGTTTTTGGAGGAAGTTTACAATCAGAGTTTCGTGTCGCCCGTGGTTCAAAGCTATCAATCAAAGCGAACATAAACAGCAGGCAGATGGGACAGATCACCATCCGGACCAACATTTCAGAACATCTTGAGATAGCTCTGATAGCTTTAATTTCCGTCTTTCAAGCCATATTTAGAAAGAGGACAATTGATTCAGGATGAGCACGGACTAGAACAAAGCTTCGCGTAGGAGACGTTCAACCATGACGTATCATTAGATGGTTTTATAAACAATCTGATAAATTGCATAGAAAATAAGTATGCTTTATGTTATGATTAAACGGGCGGCCAAGTTTTCCTTTTTGGTGCCTTGTAAACCAGTAGAAAGTTTCTGTATTTCCTGGCAATGCCAGATACTAGTAAAATGTTACAGTCATTGGCTGCTGGTAATTTCTTGCGTACAAATAATAGCAGATTAAGGCGAAATTTTATATTTCCTTCATTGCAAAGTACTGCAGAGATTTTTATCAGAAGCTATCTTTTGGTGCTGGTAGTTTTATGGAAATTTCCGTAAATCAGGTTTTTCTATGCAGTAATTTTATGATATCTTTAGAAGGTGAATGAGTTATTTCTATTGAAAATAATAAAAAGCTGTTGCTTTTTAGAGTGCGTTTTGAGATTGCTCATAAAATAAAATTTTTTTTAAAATAAAATATATTTTTATTTTTTTTTAAAAATAAATTTTATTTTTTTTATTTTAAAAAAATAACAAAAATATATAATAAAAATATCTCATTATATAAAAAAATTTTACACTTTCTAAATTTTTAAATAAATTTTTTAAATATTTATAAAATATATATTAAAAAATATAAAATTAAAAATTAAAAATTTTAGTTCGGAAAAAGCAAAAACAAACACACCAAAATTTATAGAAAATCATCACTTCCTATAACTTTATGGAAAATCATCACTCCTAACGACCAAAATTTGCTTGCTTGCTACGAATGTACCTAACGAAAGTGGGAATATTCAACAGATCAATGGAATGACAAAACTATTCATACAGAGCACCGTATTTGCTTCATTAGTTTATTAAAAATGATGGTAAATTTGTTTATAAGTAAAAGGGTATATATGTAAAACAAGCACACAAGATATGACTTTGCCGTTGTTGGGGGCCGTTCCAAGTCAGGAATTTACTCATTTCACTGTTTTTGTTGTTTCCTTTCATCTCTTCGTTCGTTGAATCACAGCCATGTTCCGCTGCTGATCTCTGGTAAGATTTCACGCAATAGTTGAGTAAATTTTTTTTTGTTTATTTGGCGAGTTCTAGGTAGTTGAATTCGTGCAGATTAATCATTTCTATTTGTTCAAATGAGAAAGACCACATGTTTAATTCATTCGTGTTTATAACCAGAGGGTTCTGATTAGTAGTTGACTTTTGGTTTATATTTTATATTTTTATTTTTTTGTTCTTGATTTTGCAAATTTGTAGTAATGAGAATTTATTACTTAATTTTGAATACTGATTTTCATATATTTTTCACTTGTATTGATTCCGGTTACTTTTGTTATTTGAACTGAGCATTCTTAGGTTTTCCTTTTTTTCCGGATCCTATGCTAATATGATTAATGACTAAAACTGATTCAGGGGCAAAAGAGGTGATAATTCAGACCAATGTTTCGGCTACTTTTGCTGTCTCTAGTACTTCTGTGTTCCACCGACCTCATCGTTTGTGGGCTGACTAGTGGTTTTATCCGTTCCGAATGGCCTTCTGAAGACATTCCTTTGGACAATGAAGCTTTCGTGGTTCCAAAGGGCTATAATGCCCCTGAACAGGTTGATTAGATGTTTCTGCTCATCCTTACAACTAATATTTTCATGGGAGTACTTGCATTGAAAGTTGCAAAAAGAAAAAAGAATCATCTTTTGAAACTAGAAAGTAAATATATTGAATGTTCCTTTGTAATTCTGAGAATATGATGTAGACGTCTATGTGCGGTGTTATCCACTGCTCATAAGTTGGTTAGTATCTGTTCATTTTGCTTAAGGGCCCAACTCAGTAACAGTAAATTTGACATCATGGAAATACTTCAAAGTTCTTTGCAAATCTAGTATCTATGTGCAGCATGTAGGTTTGGCACTTCTGTAACTTCCAGTAAGCATTTTTTAGTCTGTGTTATTTCTCTTCTTGAAAGTTTGTTTATGATAATAATCTTCTAATATCGTTAGAATTTCTAGGCATAAATTCTAACAGTTAGAAGGATGTAGGTTCATATAACTCAAGGTGACTATGATGGAAAAGCTGTGATTATCTCATGGGTGACACCATCAGATTCAGGGAGTAGCGATGTCTCATTTGGCATGTCGAAAGACAACTATGATCGCCATGCTAAAGGAAAAATTACTAATTACACTTTCTACAAATATAACTCTGGATACATCCATCACTGTCTTGTAGATGGACTTCAGGTTAGTCTGTCACCACAAACCTTTTCATGAGAGTCTTCAATACTATATTTTCAGAAATCACGTTTAGTTTGAGTTTTGAACCAGCCGCATTTGACAAAGATTGTTATTTGCATTAATTTTTGTAGCATGATACCAAGTACTACTACAAGATAGCAAGTGGGAATTCAGTTCGGGAGTTCTCGTTCAAGACGCCTCCAGAGGTCAATCCAGATGCGCCCTACACTTTTGGTATTATAGGTTAGTCTGCAACCTTTTAGCCATCAAAGAGGTAATGCTTGTCTGGTAATGTTCTTTAATACCTCTGTAGCTTCAAGGATTGAAACTTTAAAATATTAAGTTGAATGCTGTGCAACCAAATGTTGACCATACGCTTATACAGTCTAAATTTGTGGCAACTGCATAATAGATGGTAACAATGCTTAGAAGATTGTTTTGCAAGCTAGAAGACTATGAGAGTTGATTCTTTAGAAAGAGATGTTTGCACTCTAGCTATTGCACAAATGCCTCAGGTTTATAAAAGATGAAATACTAAACTTAAAATTTGCTGTTACAGGGTTATGTCCTCGGCAAATATTCCAGAGCCTCTAAATGCAAGCTCAACACCTAGATATTAAATGATGGTTGACCAAATACCATGGAACTTCCAAGCACTATATTGAATTCTGAACTATCAATTGCTGCTGTTGGAATGATATTTCAATTAATACAAACACCTAATTGCATTGTCATTGTATTAGATGCTCAATTACAGTTTTGTAAATCTCTTGTTATAATAGAAATATGACTTCATATTCCCTGCTTTACAACTAGGTGATCTGGGTCAAACATATAATTCGCTTTCCACTCTGGAGCATTACATGCAAACAGGCGGACAAACTGTGCTATATCTTGGAGATCTTTCTTATGCTGATAGATATCAGCATAATGATGGCATTAGGTGGGATTCGTGGGGGCGTCTAGTCGAACGAAGTACTGCATATCAGCCTTGGATATGGACAGCAGGAAATCATGAAGTCGAATATAGACCTGATCTGGTAAAAATCTCTGCCCTGCTGAATGCTCAGTGATATCATTTCATACTTCACAAGTGAATTTAAATGGCGGCATTTGTGACTTGCTACATAAACTGTAGGCTGATGCTTTAGGATAATTTATAATTTCATAGTCAAGGAGGTCACATTCTAGTTCCTAATTTGGATACAAATCCAGTTTCAAATGTCTTTCGTCCTTTTGTTTCAGGGAGAAGTTTTACCATTCAAACCTTACTTACATAGATATAAAACCCCTTATGTGGCCTCTCAAAGTAGTTCTCCACTGTGGTATGCTGTAAGGCGTGCATCTGCCCACATAATTGTGCTGTCAAGTTATTCTCCCTTCGGTAAGACCTATTATCTATTTGTTTACAAATAAAGCTTTGTTTCCCTTTGTGTGATTTTGAAACATGTTATCTTAACCCTTAACAAAGAATCTAGTAACAGCTGGTATTTAATAACTAGTGGAATATTTGTGTCACATATGATGCACACGTTATTCATAACTCCATAAGGTGGAACCGGGTACATTAACGAATGTATAACTTGCATGTCATATTTTCTGATACCATAACACTATACTCTTTTTCAGTTAAGTACACCCCACAATGGTGGTGGCTGCGAGATGAGCTGAAGCGTGTAGACAGAGAAAAAACTCCCTGGCTTATTGTCCTTATGCATGCCCCACTGTACAACAGCAATGAAGCTCACTATATGGAAGGGGAGAGTATGCGTGCTGCTTTTGAGGAGTGGCTTGTGCATTATAAAGTTGACATTGTTTTTGCAGGGCATGTGCATGCCTATGAAAGATCGGTATTTCCCTTTTCCATCTCTTTGTTGGTGTTAGATTAATCTTCTTTCCGTAACTAGCAGCACCTTCCAAGTTAGAAATTGAAAGAAGAGTTGCTTTGAAAACCAGAGTAGTAAAGAACTCGTTCTTTTATATAGCTTTCTTTATGAGGAAAGGGACAAGAGTTGTGATATACGCCACTAATTTATGGGACTATTTAGTGGATATACTTGCCAGGCCAAGGTTTGCTTGTTTGCAACATTTTCAGAAACCAAAGTAAGACCTTCTAATTTGCAGTATCGGATCTCCAATATAGACTACAACATAACATCTGGCGCTCGCTATCCTGTACCTGACAAATCTGCTCCTGTCTACATCACCGTTGGTGATGGAGGAAATCAGGAGGGGCTTGCTGGAAGGTGATTGAAGCTCACACTATTACAATACTTCATGTTTTTTTTCACAAAATTCTGAAGCATTCGTTAACATTTTCTGATACTATTATATTTTCTAGGTTTATGGACCCACAACCAGACTATTCGGCATTTAGGGAGGCAAGTTATGGTCACGCTGCATTGGAATTGAAGAACAGAACTCATGCTTTATACCGTTGGATCAGGAATGATGACGGAAAAAAGGTTGATATGGATCATATCGTCTTTCACAATCAGTACTGGTGAGCGTGTATTGTCCAACAGCCTGATTCCAATTTTGACAGGCAAATGATACTATCATGATTAACCTGTTCTACATGTTATCAGATCGTTTGCATCATTTCATTCTTTATAGTTAATAATAGGTTTGTCTTAGTAGTTCCTCCGTAAAAACTGCTTCCATGCAGTTTGGAGACTATTTAGTATAGTTATTTTCCATGTTGATGTGAATATTTTCTATTTTCTATAGGAGTGAAAGAAATTTTATTTTAACATTCTTTCAGTTCCTATCTACAAAATGATATGGTCTTGACACTTGTAAGTTCACAAATACTGCAGGGCCAGCAATAGGAGGCGAAGGCGACTAAAAAAATCTTACCGGTTGAAAGAATTTAGATACTTTGCATCCTACTGAGAATTAACAAAGGCACTTTCCAAGAATCAATCTTCAGACTGCAGAAGGTAAGTATGATAATTCCATCAGCTATTTGCTTTTCCATTTTGTACAATGGTATTCAATTTCTGTGAATGGACCGCAAGTCTTCCAAACTACAAAGTAATACTTGCAACCTTCGGGTGTGACATTTGCCATAACCAACTTCTAAATTGATGTAAAGGGGCACTATGAATTATCGCATAGTTTACTGGGTGGTTCATCAGCTTCCTAACTTTATTGCAGTTTATGGCGAGTGCAGGAATATAAAGTGATCTGCATGCTTTACCTCCCAAACTCTTGTGCCAAGGTGACTGATTTTCTGCAATACTTGAGCAGCTGGTAGTAGTGTTGGTGAGACAAAGGAGATAGTTTTGCCTGTTATTTTAAAAATTTACGAAAATTATAGCTGATGTGTGACGAACTTTTAAGCAAGGCGCTAAAAGGCTGGTATTACTGGTCTTACGATAGTTTAGTAAAGTATCGTCCCTTGTTGGTGATACAAGTTACTTGGAGTAACACAGTGGTCCACCATAGTAATAACATTTGTGAATAACTCTCTATAACATAATAGAGTCTTAGACAATTTTCTGGGTACTGACTGCAATAGAAGAACAACTGCTGTAACTGTAAGAGACCTAACTGTACATAGTATAACTTAACCACTCTAATCAAACAGTCATAAACCTTACGTAACTACATAGCTTCAACTATTTGTCCACCATTATTAAAACAATTTGTCCAGCCATAAACCGTCACTGTTTGCATCATGGCTCTGTGACCGTGCAGTGCAATATCACGAACTTCACAAGCCCATTACCAGGACACATATATAAGCAAAACAAAGCACTGGAGGATAAAGATTTCTCAATGCATCTTGATGAGTATATATCTTCTCATGATTCACTCCCTGGATATTCGTTGTGGAATCCACTTAAAATAAGATGTAAGACGCAAAATTTTATTCGGCCTGACTTTTAAGGTGATATTTGGGGAATTCATTCATTTTTATTTTAATATTTTATATTATATTTTCTAATAAATTTTTTATAATTTTTTAATAAAATTTAAAAATGTATGCTGTAAATTATTATTATTATTTTAAAAATAATAATTTCTAAAATAATTTGATTTAAAAAAATATTTTTACAAACATTTGCAGACATTCCTTGATAGCCTTATAGCCCGCTTAACGGAAAGCTGTCACTAACTTTGCCTTCCATTATGACTCTTGCTAATTAAGTGCGTATTTACTAACATCCTAAACTCATTTTTTTAAACTTATTTTTAATATAAATACATATAAAATTAAAATAAAATTTTTTTGTTAATAAAATTTTCTTTAAAATTTACTGTTAAAATTTACTATAAATATTAAATTAATATAAAATTTTATTTTTTATTAAATATTTGTAATTTGTAATTTTATTTTTTAAATTAATTTTTAAAAATTTTACTTCATCCACTTTATCTGCAAATTAAACACGCACTAAGTCGAAAATAGCGAAAGCTTCCGCAGCAGGCAGGCCGGAGGAGGAAAATTTTCTGATAAATGCCACCGTCAAAAAATAACTACCTATGTCAGAAACGCTTTTGTACTTTTATTAAATTTGGCGCATGCCACTGTTCCTATACCAAAAAAAACGTAACACAGCTTTTAGAAAATATGGTTGCCAAAAACTGAATAAGTTGAAACTTGGATTTAACACAGATTTGTCATTCCATGTTTTATAGATAAGAAAGCAAATAATAAACTTCATTCAAGGAAGTGTACGACAGGCAGAGCCAAACAAACAAAGGTTGCAAAATTGCAATCTGTACAACATCAATCATGTAATATACGGAGAAAGGACGCAAAAAGATACATACAACGAAGATTTTGTTTACAAGAACGCTTGATTCGAATAACAGATGAGTATAGTAGGTAACTATTTAAGGTTATTGCGTCTCTTGCCGTAGGCTTTTCTTATCTCCCAGAGCTGCTCTCCCACCTCCTTCATCGTCGGTCTCTCTTTACGTGTAGGTGCAGCACACTGAAATGCCAAGCTGAGAATATTGTTCAGCACATCCAGGTCCACTTCTTCATTCAACAACGGATCTAAGATAGCTCTCGAATCACCTTCGTTAAATCTGTCAAAAGCCTGTAAAGTACCATTTGAATGAGGTAAGTCGAGCACAAAAAAAAAACCTATAGCAGTGAAAGTGTCAGGTGCCAAAAGAAAAAAGAACGGCTAGAGTCATCCTTATAAATTGATGCTTACCCATCTAACTGTGACCCTTTCATTAGGTTCCTTCTTCAAATCCACAGGACGCCGACCTGAAATGATTTCTAAGAGTAATATACCGAAAGAATAAACATCACTCTTTGGTGTGAGTTGATAGGTTCTCAGGTACTCTGGATCAAGGTATCCAGCTGTTCCTTTCACTTTCGTATAGATGTGAGTCTGCTCCGCTGCAGGGCCAACCCGTGCAAATCCAAAATCAGACACCTTGGCTCTGTAGTTCTCCGTCAGAAGAATGTTTGATGACTTAACATCTCGGTGAATGATCGTCTTCTCTGTAAAATGATAAACGACATATCAGATAACACCTAGGCCAGAAACAAGTAAAACTTGTTGCTTGCAGCAGACTTACCGGCATACAGATGAAGATATGTCAAACCATGAGCAACATCTATAGCTACTTCTAGACGTTGGTTAAAGTCCAAAATCCTCCCGTAATGACCTGTTGTACAAACAGTTTACACTTAGGTACAATCAACATCTTGGATTCTCTAGGCTGATAGAGAACATTTAGGATTCCAAATACTTCTTGTGTTGTTCTGGAACATGCAGCTCACCATCTAGATGCTCCCTTAAGGTACCATTTGGAACATACTCGGTGATTATAATACGCTCATTTCCTTTATCCGTGTAACCAAGGAGCTTCACTAAATTCCGATGTTCGATTTTTGCAAGTAGCTGAACTTCATTGCTGAACTCATCTCTCAAGGATGAGACATACTCCTGCATAATACTTAGTATCAGCCAAAGGTATAGGAAGAGATACAGTGATTTGACCTGACATATTACATCAATTAAGAAGAGCAATAAGAAGTTAGCAACTCCAACTCCACAACAAACAACATACTATTACCCAATTCTATTATCATAAAGGACTACAAGTCACTTTCAGCAGCTTCTACTAAAAGTTGCTAATTCTGACAGCATATAATTAAGCACATAACTCGGAGGCATGTCCTAGTTTAGTCAACCAAAGAGGATGTTTACCTTCTTCGCCCGCTTTACCGCAACGATTTGACCATCTTGCAACTGCGCCTTGTATACTGCTCCAAAACCACCTTCCCCCAACTTCACTGAAGGTGAGAAACTATGAGTAGCTTTTATGATCTCATTAATGCTGAGATGTACCGATCCCACTCTATTCAACTGCGGCGACAAGGAAAATCTGGATGGACTAGCAGGTACTCTTAGGGGGCTAGCAGGAACTCTTAGGGGTGTTCCTGGGACTCTTTCAGTATGCAAGCTGACCTCAGAGACAGAATCCACTGAAGACAATATCAAACCACTGATTTTGCGAGGAGCTCATACAATTTTAGGCAAAATTGCAGAAAAAAATTGGCTGTGTCAATGCTCTGCCTAGCAATTCCATGATATTCTCCCACCCAATTATGTCCAATTTGTAATAACATCAAAGAATTTTGGTAGTACAGGAATGTGTCTATTAAGATATCTGGTTCGACAGATCGAGGATAAAAATGATAAGTGAGGCTTGCACATGTAACATAGAGAAATAATGATGTCCTGGTGGAAGAAGTTTAACAATGAACAATTTCAAAGTCAGAAAGGGGTCATAGGAAAATAATCAGTCAGAAATCCTTATCAAAAATCTCATTTCCTATGTCCCCATGGAATTGTTGAAGGGTAGAAGATTTGCAGCTTGTTATTGATGCTATAGCATGCTTTTCTCTAAAGAGGAGGAAGTGCTGGAAGTTGAGATGCCAAGGAGAAATACATGGTTAACAATATTTGGGTGTCGGATAAATTCATAATAGTTATACCAGTGCTTAGCTCATGATATTGAGAGTATGATGGTCGCTAGGCAACTTTGCCAGACTACAAAATCCACTAGAATGTTTATCAGCAGAAAGTATACAAACTTGCACATCCCAGATACTTGACAAAAGATATATGAAATGAAGATGTCAAAGAAAGCCCTAAATACTGCTAGCCGGAAATATGCTCTAATATGATTTCAAAGAACTCAGAAGTTAAAAATACATCACACATTTATATAAAACATGACAGAGTTAGAGATGGTTGTGATTACTGTTCATATGAAAAAGGGAAAAGACCAACTTAAAATGCAGAAGTGAAACTGCGAAAGTTTAAAAAAGATGGAAGCACAAATTACCCTGTTTCAGTTCTTTGTCTAGAACATCTTGCTCGATTGTATCCTTTTTCTTAATGCGGAAGCATGGACACATCATAGCACAACAAAGAAGGAACATTACAGGCAAAGCTACAACCACATTTGGGGAACCATCTTTAAGTGCGCGCTCTTCCTTCCCCTGACCATCACCACCCAGCTGATTCAAAATTGAATCACTTGTAGATTGCTGAAGCAAAAGCTTTCGCACATTTTTCAATGTGACATCTGCTACATCACCAGCAAATGAATCATTAACCATCATAGAAATCACAACATATCAAACAAACCAGTGTTGTATTCTCTCATACAAAGCTATTGCAACATAACTCAAATTATTTTTATTATATGCACTATAGAAGCTTGTGGGTGGGCTATTTTCAAGTCTTCCAAAATAACCAGTGACTCCTGCAGGTATCTTAGTGATTATGAATGTTTCTGTTGAGGGATCAGCAATCACTCGATGATCTAATAGATTCCTGAGTCTGAGATCCTCTCGCCCATTACAACAGTATCAAGCATTATAACTAGAAAATGTCATGAAAGCAACTGAACGAAAACTATATAAGTACCGATTCCCATTATGATTAGTGCAAATAAGTTGAAGTGACATTCACGCTTGTATTTGAAACTTGCAATCATGCTTCTATAGTTAAGAAGTTTGGGTGAAAATACAATTCAATAAACAGAAAAAAGAAGCAATTTCGATCAAATGAAACCAAACCAACAATTAAATCCTACAAACAATCAAAGCATTTCACAAATTACTTAATTTCACTGAATAGCTAGCAATTTTACCAGGACTGAAGTCCCCGGCGCAGTGCTTGTATCTAATCCTCGCCCAAATTTCTTTCTCGTGTTGACCCAATAAGCAATTTTTATCAAATAACCTGTTAAAAACCTCACAAATCAAAGGATCATACACTCTCTTCTCATTAACAATAAAAGCATGACCATCAACAGACTTCACCAACACCAACCGATCGGACCCATCACAATCCTTACTACTATTATAGATGTCGTTTTTCTCCAACCCGTACACCTGATCCAAAGGAAAACTGCCCAAAATCAGCAGCAGCATACCAAGAAGAACAATCAACGCCATCAGAGACAATCTTGATCATCACAGAAAACCCCGGTCCATTCTAGTTCGATTCAATTCGGTTTCGGTTTACTTTGATTTAAAGGTAGAGCGAACAGGAGTTGAGCGACGGTGACCGGAACCACGTAGTTTCGAGGAAAGAGGGAGAGGAGGAGAAGAAGAAGGCCTTCGTTGGTGTGGTGACGTGAAGCATTACTTCATAGCGCGGCGATGGAAAAAAACAGCAGTAGAAGAAGACAGAAAAAAGAGTCGTAGTTTTGACCGTTTAGTAACCAGTTGCGGTCAACATGTAATTAGTACAATTTCAGGGGATTTACTGAAAAAAATGGTTGTTCATCTTATCAGTTAACCTGCAGCGACATTTTTACGAACAGGTCCTTCACGCTGATTGAAGAAGCTACCGTACATTCCACAGCTGAATAGAATAGGTACAGGTACAATCACGTGTTATTTAATTATATGTACAGTTTTGTTGGCGGGAACGAGAAATAAAATAATGGCTCCCGTTAAAAGCCCTTGGATAGGCTCATAATTCATGGGACAACTTTAAAGTCCTACGGATAGTTGTATTTGATGTATGGGAATGTTGTAGAGCCTTACATAGACGCTTTTATCTTTTCAGTTTGTTAGAATTCGAGAAAACGTTTATTTAAAATCCCCTTCGACATTGTTACGTTTCTCGTATTCTAGAGCAGTTAGTATTCACTTATGCAACACTATTTTAGCCAACTAGTTTTTGCCACATCATAAGTACAGCAAAGTTAAAAAGAAGTTAGGAAATATTTTATTTGCAGAATAAGTACCAGAGCAAACTGAGAGACACGAGACTCTACTTTCTCCTTTTGTTTCCGCTTGGGAATAATGTAATTCAATACGTGGTTTCCCTTCGTTATGCAAAATCTCTGTAGGGTAACACCTTGACTGATCCTTCTTTCTAACCCCATGGAATTGAGAAGGAATGGCCGCACATAGGCATGGATACATGTTTACACATCTAAATCTACTACACGATTTTTGACATTTATACAAGACATAAACGGCATCATTTTACATACTTTTAGTATCAGATTACATCTTGAAGCCCAGCTCTTCTTGATCCAAACAAATCGAGCAAGTCCTCCTTGGCATTTTTCCTAAGTACCATACCTCGTTCAGTGCAACTCTTTCGAGTGCTCTCCCATTTTTTAATGCAAATATATCTTCAAAGTGCAAAGCTAGTCAAGTATCTAGAATTCTACATTGACACAGGTGACAACAGTCAGTAAATATGAACACGGACAAAAGTTCAAATACATTTACTTAAAGACAGTTAAAAGCATCTACTTAACATAAAATTGTGACTAAGCACACTATATATTAACTAAGAAACACTTCTTGCAACTACAGATTGCATCCTAAACAGTATACTTCTTGCAATTACGGACTGCACCCTTATTTACTTTATATGTACAACTTTCAAAAAAAATTGGCCGATTGAAATTGACAATACTTAACTATATACCTTTTTTTCTTAAATGTTGGCGCAGAATAATGTTTTAAAAAGCAGAATCACACCACCTTGAAGTCTTGAACCTTCCAAACTACCAGAGGAGTTATAAGAAAGAAGAGATAAGTACCTTAAGGCTTGTTTCTCCACATCCACTCTTGCGAAGACTGGACACCCTACAGCAACAAGATGACTCAAGCTGAGAACTGCTAACAATCAACGGGAGTGACTAGCTCAGATAGGATTTATATTACCCACCTGTGAGCGAGCATGGTCAACACCTGAACTTCTTGTCTGCAGTTGCACATAATTGAAGTCCTAAAATAAACATACATACGCATATCAGCCAAGTGAAACAAACACTGTTTCCCAGCACTAGTACAATCTAACAATTAGAGGGCACAAGTACGATGGTGGAGTGTGAAGGTAATACTAAACTAAATTGATCGTAGTAATATTGATTCATCTGCAAAAATGGTTTACTTGAACAGTCTGGTGGCCACCAGCGACTTGATACTGCATTTAGTGGTCATGAAAGATCAGGAAAAGAGAAACATCCCAAGATTATCAAAGAAGAATGTTAGGTGATACTGACTGGTAAAGAAGGTTGCATAAATTGTATCTGTGCGTGCTGATTCATTGGCATTTGGGGCGGAGTTTGTTGCATTTGGGGTGGGGTTTGTTGCATTTGTATTGGAGTCTGTTGCAGCTGCACAGGAGTCTGTTGGATTTGGGCTGGAATTTGTTGAACTTGAGATGATTGTTGGCTTGACTGCATCTGCATGTGAGGCTGTGACTGGGAAGGCAATTGGAGCTGTTGAGCAGCAAGCTTTTGCTGTTGCTGCTGCAAAAGAAACATTTTTTGCTGCTGCTGCTGCTCAAAAAATGTCAAGTCCTCTGGTTTCTCCCACTGTAAAATTACTGAAATGAATACTTACACCAGAATAAGGGAAAAAACTCGCCTTGAAACTTGTCATACCAAAAAAACAAAAAGAAAAAAAATCTTACCTTGCTTTCCTTAGTAACACAATTGTAGTAATATTTGAATCCTTGAGGAGATGTATGCTCTGTCCAGTTGCATGTCAGAGGAGCCGCAAGCTGACATGTAGCTGCTGGAGGTGAAGTGGTGGACACAGTTGCTGGGATCACATTAGCTGGGGTACTGATAGAAGTGCTAGAGCCTGGCTGCGGAGCACCTCCAGTCCATTGAGACTGCATACACATTTACGACATGTTAGACCAGTAAGTATACTGAGACTCCAGTGAAGCTAATAAATACCCAATGAGGCTACAGACAAGGTCCCTAGACAATATATTTAAACTGATAATAAAGCCCAGACATTGCTACAAATAAACAACATCATAAAGATTTTTATGCATAACAAGGAGTCAGTAGCACCTCGATACTACCTGTTGCTTGCTAGCCTGAGAGCCTTGCTGTTGGTTCATATTCGATTGCTGCATTAGCTGCAGCTGCTGTTGAAGCTTAGAGATTGCCTGCTGTGATGACTGAAAGCTTGACTGAAGTGCTTGTGCTTGCTGTTGAAGCAGAGCCTGCGATAGCTGAGATGGCAATTGTTGAATTGGTAGTTGCTGAATGGTAGAGGCAGGCAACTGGTGTTGATTAGGAGCTCCTGGGATGCCATGCTGCTGCATTCCAACAGGAGGTTGCGGAGCACTATTTGGGGCATTTGGGTGAATTGAAGGCTGTTGTGAAGACAGTTGGCTACCGGGACCAACCAGTTGCTGTGATGGCATCGCTTGACTTGATGAAAGGCCAACAGATTGAGGGACATGGTGCTGTCCAAAGCTTTGCATGGGAGCTCGAAAAGTTTGTGCCTGTGAACCCAAAGCTTGTTGGTTGTGCTGCGGTTGGAAAGGAGGAAGTAGCTGCTGAGGGGAAGTGAGTGTCTTTTGTGCAGGAGAGATTTGTTGGCTGACTGTTTGCATTTGTGGCACAGGAGGGAGACCCTTCAAAAGAGATTTTTGAATCACAAATTTGGAATCACAAAAGACAAAGAGATGAAATAAGCAAACTGTTCTTCGCATTCACAATCGCAAATCTTGGATCCAAGTGGATCAGAAGCACACCACTATCTTAAACCAGTAACCTACCTGAGAAGTTGATGACGGTTTTCCGGCGATGCCCGGTAAAGAACCATTCACAGGACCGCCAGGCAGCCCCAGATTTTCAAGCTATTAATGAGAAAAAGGAAAAGTTAGATAACAACTACAGAAGCAAAATAAGGAATTACAAGGTCTCATTGAGCATACTGCTGCTGTGGAAGGTGTCAAGAAATTATTGCCAAATCCTTCAGTATTAGCTTGAGAAGATGGAGCATTGGGCACAGGATTGCCAGCAGGCCATGAATTCGCTGGCATGTGCCCCCCTGTTTGTTCACCAAAGGTCGATGTTGATCTGTAATGACAAAACCTTATCATTGTCAAATAAAGGTGAAAGGGATATTTCATTTTATTTCATCACTCTTTCCATTGAGTGAGAAGAGCAACCACCCTTGTCTAAGAATGAAACGAAGATTTTCTAGGAGACGGTCTCAAGACCAGTTGTGTAAATAAGCATGATTATTAGAGCACATGCGGATAATTGTATGCGCTAGAGCATCTGTTGTAAATATAACTCATGTAATGGAAACATCTCAAAGGATATATTTGCAAATTCAAAAGAAAGAAGGGTGCTTCAAATATTGGTAACTAAATGAAGCTTCCAAGTGCATGACCAACAACACCAAGTGATGTTGCATGGTAAGAGATGATTTCAAATAGTCACAATAGTTCTCTACTGCAACAACTGGGCAGAAATTACAAAGAAACAGAAGGGAAAAGAAAATCTATTGACATCTGGATGGATCCAAAAAAAGCCCTAAAGGATAAGACCTCAAATGCAAGAAAAGAAGCATTCTCAGAACTTCAAAAACATTAGCAACTGCAGGAAGCTGATTCTACTATCCAAATTGCAGGATAACTTCAGACATTGCAGTTGGTTCCAAAAACAAATTATGCGTTCAATAACAGGATCAAAGATGCTGATATTTCTTTCTTTGTAGAGAGTAACTTGTATTAAGAACTCCAATTACCTGTTGCTAAATGGTAGTTGAGACCGAGGACCGACACCAGGGCCTCCAAAAGCAGGACCGCCCCTGAAAGGCATTCAAAATATGACTTCGATAGAGAAAGGATGCAATAAAATTACAATACACTAGTAGCTGTGTCATGCAATGATGGAAAACTAACTGAACTTTGCAAGCATGAGAAGTACATCTTGGCTAATCACTTACCTAGATTCCCCTGGCCTAGGCCTTTTAGGATCAGCAAAACGTACTATCAATGGTTGCTCACACCCCTATGAAGTATGAAATAGCTAAGTGAAACTGAACCGAATGCTAATATATTAGAAAACCCAATAAGTGAAAAGCCATACTCTCATCACATAAGTTCCATTAAGGGCAGTCATAGCTGCTATTGCCATTTCTCTGGAAGAGAACTTCACAAAGCCACATCCTAAGCAGGTTGCCAAAAGATGATTAAGAATCCAAGGACAAAGCAAAGATAAGAAGTTGTGAGAAGACATACCACGGCTTTGCCTCATCTCATCTCTCATTATATATACATCCTCCACGTGACCATACAGAGCAAAAATCTGCAACATAATCACAAATTTAAGTGAACACACCCAATAGCGCTTAGTTGTCAAAAAAAGATTTTCTACCCTGAATATAGAAACATTGAACCAAAAAGTAACCACTTCATAATGTTCTGCATGCATTTGCCAATACAGAGGAACAAATCGATAGCCAACTCAAGGCAAGAAAGAAATTGACTTATCAATAATTGCAATTACGAAACCAAATTCAACCACATAGAATAGAAAATTACGCCTACTTGTTCAATTTCTTTCTCAGCTGCTTGCTTATTTAGCGATCCAACAAATAATTTGTGTTCAATTGTACCTAACAGAAAATGAATCATAAGAGAACAGATAAATGCAAAAATCAGATAACATAGTTGGGCATAAAAAGCCATATATAAACCAATCACATCATAGTTTGCGACATACATCCTCAAGTTTTATGGATTTTAATACATTAAGTGTACTTGAAAAAAAAGGCTTTCAAGAAAATTACCAAGCCGTTCCCTTTCCCCATCTGCAAACCTGACTTGGATTGGCCCAGTCCCCTGAGGACCAAGCAAAACCAAAATAAAGATCTTTTGTTAATTAAAGAAATCTATGCATAGAAATAGCATATTCACCAAAAAATAGAGTAACAAACTTACCCCTGGCAGAGTGACCTGATTATGTAAAGCTCTTATGGCTCTCTGTGCTTCCTCTGGTGTTGCATATTTGATGAAACAACAACCTGCAGATGAAAATTTTGGTTCCTATTGATTCACCAACTATATCTTCCAAAGAGGCATATGCCCATAGTTAGGAAGTATGACACTAGAAAGTACAAAAGCAGTTCACATGCTACATAGTAAATCAGGTGACCAAACAGAAAGGACAATTAAGAGTTTCATGCTATGGTTCAAGTTTGGAACCAATAAACTGTGATTCTCAAATAAAATTCAAAATACCGTCAAATGATATTTTGGATGTATTTGCACAGATCTTGTTGCCCATACACTTAATGGTTTAAATTAACAAAAGAAATAATCTATTCTGATATATGAAACCACCAATCCACACATAAATGACTACCCATGTCTCAAATGAAAAGCAAACGAGCATACGGATCTTACAAATGCTCGATTCATCATCCATCAATGTGAACAACTTATATGTTCAGTCTCAAACATCTCAATATTGGCATATTGTCCAAAGTATAATGTGGCAAAAACACATCTAACTATGGCTGCATGAAAAATCAGCAAAGAAATTAAAGACACAAGAAACAGCAAAGTAAAAGAACAGATGTCAATGTCCATCTTTTCACACATAATCTAAACTCAGAATGGTATAAACAAGTAACACATACAGTACAACTAAAGGTTATATAATATTAATTCAAGTAAATGATAACACCAATCCATTTCGACAGATCATCATATTCCAAATTGACTCAATGTCTTGGACAAACCCCCTCCCTTCCTCAGCCCCCTCCTCATAAACCACCAACACTGCTCAATAATGTTGCATCATAGATGGCATACAGACAGAAAAATGGCTGCTATTACGACTAGTCTCCCATATACATAGACGGCACTAAAAGGTCAGGAACTACAACCATTCTCTCTTCATTTGACAGCCAAGGACGAAGTTGAGTAACACAAAATAATTCAAGGCTCACTCTCTCTATATATATAATGCAGTTCCAACATCAATAAGACTACTCCTTCACAGTCCACATAAAGAGGACCTCTTGCTTTCACATCTCAAAACTCGAGCTACAATCAAGGTAACTTCAGAAAGTAAACGTACAAACATGTCAAAGAACATTATCACAAATAATACTATCAGCAGCTGCTGCACAAAAACTTATGCTCAGTGAAGAGAAGGCTCAACTCACAAAAGAATGCAGAACCACTATGCATTCCTTCAGTTGCCCAGAAAGCACTTAGCCAATAAATGAATTCACAAGATATAGTTCCACAGCCAAAATGTATGTGTAATATTCACAGCTGAAACTCTGAAGATTTAGAAACAGGGAATAATACTTAAGCATGAAAGGGGTATTGGCACATAGACAAGTAATACAACACTTCGTAAAGAAGATTGCAAGACACGGGCAAGGCAATATGTCTTTCAAACAATGAGAAAATTCCCTCAATAAATCTGTAAGATACATGGTCACAACAAATTGTCATATTGATATCAACCGCTACTATTCAACCATGACTGCGTCAGACTGTGTTTCCAAAAAGATGTTAACTACAGTCAAACCACAAACTCTCTTGTTCCCTAAGTATCTAAAGGTAGACCCGACATATCTGCTGCAGCAAGGATAAAATTAACTGCATAGCTAAAAAGTGTGCCAAATAAATCATCAATCATCAGTGCACACTAAAAGCATTGTACTGAACAATGGCCACACAACATGGTTGGCAAAACGGTAGCCTCATTTAAAGAAAGACTTCAGCTAGAGCAAACTGCAGCAACTTTTTCACCATAAATGCATTATATGCAGCTCTAGAACGCCACTTATCAATCATGGGTAAAGGGAATGCCAAAACTATACAATTGATACTGATAAAGTTCACATAACTGGGTGACTTCAAATTAGAGCCACCAGGAAAAGACCAGCACGTCATCATAAGAGTCAACAAAAATATCAAGTCTGACACAATTGCATCGGCACATGAGCACACTGCACTGTTATCTATCAAAGGATAATTTCATAAAAGAACAACAACATAACAACAGAAATACCAGCAAAGGGAAGATTCAAAAGGCTATTGAACGGTTCAAAAGGAAATTTCCATCAATAACAAATGATAAAAGAAATATAGTAGGTGTAGAATAAACAAAATGATGGCCGAAGGTTCCATTCTGTATGCACCTGACCACCTTGTCCATCCATTGCAACATGCACATAGCAATATCACAGTTTCATTATACATAATCCAACCAACATGCAACACATGTCTAGTTCGCACGTGTATAATCAACCTGAATAGGGCAATTTTAATATAAAATCCAACTAGTCCCACAGCACGATAACAACCATTTAATTTAAAGTCAATACTTCAATCCATCCAAAAAAGTTCTACTTATTAATATATTTAGGTTGACCAGAGCTTTTAAAATATAACACACGTTCATTGTCATTTATGTATTTGACACATCCTGTACAGCAATTTCCACTGCACAGTGCAATACTGCTGGTAACTACAGCAATTTATAGTTCTAGGAACAGGTTGGTTAATTAACCCTACATACAATAGGCACCTATTAGTTCCAGGTTCTTCTCTTCTTCTGGTTGTACAGATGTGACACAATGTCGAGATGGGAGCATGAAAGCAAGTAGTTGTAACAACACTTTCAAAACCTAACTGACAGGAGAGGAACTCATCTTTCTTTATCCCCTCAACTGACCTGTAAGACTAAAAAAGTTGTATAACGCTAGTTAAGCATAAAAAAGAAAATAGAACATACCTTGTTGCTGGCCGGTTCTCTTATCCTTGATCAGAGCGACTTCTATTACTTCTCCATGCGCGTCGAATAAGGGACGAATCTGTAACAAATTTCTAGTGTTATTATGCTTCAAGGACTTGACAACTATCCACACTAGAACAGTATAACATGTGCCTTCAACTGCACAAGGATCACTACATACACACTCCAATTTGTTTAATTAATGGACCAGTTAAGTAACAGCCAACCTGGTCCTCAATAGCTGTTCTTGGAACTGACCCAACAAAAAGCTTCACATAATTACTTCCTTCTTTATAATCTGACAACAGCAAATTTAATGTTCCACATAAGTTGATACAACCAAACAGGAAAGTAATATTATATCATGCACAGTTCACATAAGCTCTTCAAATTCTAGGAAAACAAAAAAGAATAAGAAAAACGAATAAAATGGAAAATAAAATAAAGACTAGGAGCTCCTATTCAGATTACCTGGAGAAGATCCACTGCGACCAAAACCTCCTCCTCCACCACTGCCACCGCCGTACCTGGGGCCACCGCCTACTTGCATGTGGTTCCCAAAATCCTGACCTGGCCGGCCACGAAACCCTTGCACATCGACACCCCTACCTCCTCCACCGCCGGGCCCACCATTTACGGGAGGAAAATCATTAGGATGCCTATAAGGATGATGCCGCCCGCCTACTCCGCCACTAGAAAACCCATTATCTCCTCCTCCTCCTCCGTCAGCTCCGCCGCCACCGCCTCGAGAGTGATTTGGATAACGGTAGTGGGGACTACTAGGGCTCCCGGATGACCAACGCGATTGCATCCTAGGGTTTCTACATAAACCACCTCCGCCGCCGTCATGGTCACCATGATATCTTTCCATTGATCAGTCAATCGATTGAAGAGAAATTAAGGTGTTGCTTTCGAGATATTTGGTGTTGAGTACTGTAGAAGAAAATTTGGGATTGCTTTTCTGTTGGTTTTCGTTTTTAAAAAAAAAATTAGTGAGGTTATTAGAAAAAAAAAAATTTTATTTACTTTAATAATAAATTTTATTATTTTATAAAAAAATCTAAATAATAAGAAAATTTATTATATAAAGTCTTTATTTTTAAAATTTTTTGAAATAAAGTTTATAACTACTATAAACAAAATATTTAATAATATAAAATAAAAATTAATAAAAATCTTTGTATAATGGTTAATTAATGGAATGTCAACAAGCCCTACAGTATTTCCTTGTTAGTCATATATTATGGCATGTACGTAAATACTCAATACAAACGGCGTTTAAAAATACTTTTAAAATAATTTTTTAAAACAAAACATATATTTTTTTAAACAAAAATTCTTTATTAAAAAATTATAAATAAATACTAAAAGAATTTTACTAAATAAAATAGTTTTATCTTTTTAAATTCTAAAAAAAAATTAATATATATAAAAAATATATTAAATAATATTAATTGAAAAATTAAAAATTTATTTTTAAAAAAATTTAGACAGACATTTTATATCTGTGAGGTTAAAATATAGTTAGAATTGAGAGCCGCACGCCGATCATTCTTTGGTTTGTTCGATGTTTTTTCTTTATTCTTTTTTTTTTTCATATTAGGACGTGTTTTCTTTAATTATATTTTCTTTCGTCAGATTTTGAGTTCCAAATAGTTTATATGTTTCAATTACACAAAAAATTCAGGACTCTACTTTCACGTACGTAATTTCATTTCTAGCTTTTTTATTTGTCACTTTCTAATATAATTATATTTTTAATTTTCAACACACTTTTAAAATTTATTGAAATACAAATGCTGAACTTTACTTCTACTTTATTTTTTAAGAAATTTTACTTTTTATTTTTTATTTCACGAAACTCAGTTACGGATATTTGAAACGCGTCCTTAGTAATTGAACGGTGTATTGGAATAGAGTTTTTACAAAACAAACATCCAAGAAAAAAAAAGCTATTTCCTTTTTTAAATACTTATACGATTTGCTGTACAACTCTACACTGTTTGTATATATTATATATATTACGGAGGGTGATTCAAAATAATAAAATAAATGGATTAATTACGAAATGTGCTGTATATTACTTTACATGTGTTGGGTAATATTAAATTAATTAACTGATCATGGAGACTGTTAATTGCAGTGGACAGTAAATCATCTACCCATCCACCTGGCACCATAAAAAATGTTGCACACTTCTTTAGTGCACTAGGAAGTGTGTTTAGTAATGATGTATTTTAATTATGAAATTAAACTCTATATAATTAATTTGATAAAAGAATTTAGAAGAAAGTTTGAAAAGTTCGATATAAGTAAAAGATAAAAACTAAATTTAAAAGCAAATTTGGTGAGAAAAATAAATTTTATATAATTAAAATACATCCTAAACTCTAACAGGGCTTGATCAACGCGACGTTCATAAAACAAACAATACTCAAACTTTGCCGCATTCTCAAAAATTATGTTTATGAATTCGATTGAATACGCATTCAGGCATTTACACTATTCCCAAATTCCACAATCACATTGAAGAAGCAACGATGATAGCACTTCAATTCGACCTTGCAAGCCCGACTACGGATCCCAAGATATTAGAAATACGTTTGAAAAAACATATTAAATAAATAAAATTTTATTTATAAAAAAATAAATTTTATTTTTATTTATATAATAATATAATAAAAAATTTTATTATATAAAATTTTTAATACATTATAAAAAGTTTATTAACAATATAAATTAAAAAATTATTTTCTGAAATAAAATGTCAAGCAGCCCTGCAAATTTGTTTCAGCTTCTTCTTTAAAAGGGAACAGACTATCTCGCGAAGTTAGTACGAGATAACGAACAACGATTCCTAAAAATGAAAAACACTAGGCAACAACTCCACACTAGCGAGATTAACACCAAGAAGAATCCAGCGATAATACCAATGCTAGCATTTGCTAGTTAATACCCTACTATCCTGCGGAGCAGAATTATCAGTGCCATACTGATACTAATGAGAAGCTGAAAATAGCAGTAAGCATACCAAACAAACACACGCATACTATACTAATACTGTTTCAACCATACATTTACCTTAGCAGCGTACATAAGCATCTTATTATTGGACAAACTCCAAGGGCAAAAGTAAAAGACGAGCAAAACAACGAAGTCCATACACTTCTTATGTCCAGATTTATTACCACAAAACACGTACCACAATTCGCAAACAGGTGATGATATAAGATGAAAAACATTATCCTCTGGCATTCTATTATGCATTTGAAACCATTCCTTCACTTGCTAACAAAGCCACCATCCAGTAGAACATGCTACGATCTCACTAAATTCCTCGTTCAACCTATCTCCTCCAATGTTCAGCCAGAATTACTCCCAAACCAGCTCCAAGACATTGCATTACCAGCTCAACTGATCAAAGACAAACACCATGCACAAGAATGTGAGCCATCTACTGCCAAATTCATGCGAACCATATCCAAAGCCATACAAGATCTTCAATACGTCGATCCTTGACTTCTGAAATCTGGTGGAGGGCCTTAAGCGGAAACACCACGATGCAGCCTGACACTTCCATGATATGCATGAGAAGCCTGGTCATCATCCCTGAGTCCTAAGAACAGTGATGAGACACAGATCAAGCTTTGACTTTAAGAAGCTACAAACAACAGTCATCATGTAAAGCAATACTAAACACGTAATTAAAAAGAAAACATATGACTAAGCAAACAACAACAAAGCCTCATCCCACCAGGTGGGGACAGCTACATATCCTTTCATGTCATTGTGTTCACCTACAAAGGATATCCTCGGTCAAGCCACTAACAAGTAACTTTTCACAGTGGCCGACCAAGTCTTTTAGGTCTTCCTCTACCCCTCTTGGTTAGATGGAGACTTGGCTATAAGCCAGTAAAGACCATATCCTCAGTCTAACCTTGAATAATCCTACTGATACAAGAATTCGTTTTTGGAACCAATTCCTCCCAGCTATAAGCATCCATGTAAGCACAGCTGAACACAATGACAATTACCTAGAAGTTCTCCATTAAGTCATCACAACATCAGCTAATATTTTATGCCTACATCTAATTGGAACATCAAAATCAGAATAACAAACAGCAATTAAAATGTCAGTTTTAGCGAGACTACTGTATTCAAGGAAAGTACCAGCTATGTTCCCAAGCCTCATCCATGCTCCAGTATAAATTTACGAACATTTATATAGCTGCAAAAGTGAAGTCTGAAACTGAAGGCACCAAATGCAGTCAAACACACTGCAACAATTCCTTAGTAACCTGGAAAGTAGCATAAGCACAATCATCATCACAATATAAAAGCACAAGGTAAACATCCACAAAGAAAACTTGATAATCAGATAAGAAAGCAATGGCAATTACCAGTCATATCCTATGCCAAAGTGTCACACATAATAATGACCAGACCAGAGTGAATGTGCTTGGATCTGTTCCGGCGTTGGTTTCCGTTGCACAGCTTGCTGAAGTTGCAGTTCTGAGTATGGTCTTAATTGATCAAAAAGCTGAAAGTCCTGCAATTTCTCATTAACTACCTTTGTCTGATGAGCAGAAACCTGTTTTCCAGGAAAAGGGAAGCTCATAGCATCAGACAAAGCAGCCGAATTACCACTGGGAGGACGAGAGAATGGATTTGCTATCTGATTAGATATTCCCTTATTAGCATCCACACCTGCAGGCGGCTGGTAACCATCTAACCAACTGTAGTCATCAACCTGCTGCTGATTTTCCTTTCGAACATCATCTGATGACCTCGCTGTGACCTTTCCGAACCCTGGGGGTGGACCAGCATGTCTAAGAGGTTTGCTTACAGGATTTTTCCTTGAAGTCATAGGGTATGTCTGAACACTTGCAGGTAACGCAGCATGGACGGTCATCGGCAAACTATCCGACTTGGCCACTGGGGGAAAAATCCTGCTTTCCTGTGCGGATGGCATAAAAGTTTCTGCAACTTTCCCTTGGCTATCTATAATCAGACTAGGGGTAAGGCTAGCAGATGCAGCAAATGCATTATATGCTGTAGAATTGAAAGCATTCAATTGTCCTTTCAGTCCTTGCTTTGGTAAAATTCCATTTTCCATAATTTTCAGACCCTTCAGCTCATTAGATAGGAAAGCTTCTGAACTTGTAAGCCAACTTGAAGTGCATGGGCTTATCTGTTGCAATGGACACATCGAAGTGATAACTGGAGCAGGCAATTGACTGGAACTCTGAGAATTCGACATCTGTATGCTGTTGAGAGGAGCAGATAACCTTCCACCATACGCTGCCCAGTCACCAGGGGTATAGCTCTCTACAGACTGAGCAAATTCAAACGAATTTGAAGTTGAAGAGTTGGCAAGTTTATCGGTCAACGTTGGCTGGAACACTATCTCTTCTTCTTCATCTTCAGGTTCTACAAGCAATTGTACTTTTGGTTCCACCACCTTTGACTGCCAAACGCTGAGATTTTCTGCAGTCTCAGCGAGACTTTCTTGCTTAGCAGAAACACGATCGCCTCTAAAAGTGGTAGCAAGCTCGTCTACAAATGCTGGAGGCTCCACTGACAATACAAACTTCTTCAGGTTTTGGTCAAAGTGGATCCCCATGCTCTCAATCCGTACCACACTCATAAGGTTCCTTCCTGCTGCAAGCACCCTCTGTGCACGAGCTCTTTTATCCTTGTTGCTTCCATCAATTCCACGAGGATGTTTTTTGGAAAAATCCAAAATTAGATGCGCTCGCATCAAAGGCAAAAAACCTCTCAATTCAAAATCCTCCCACAAAGCAAGCCTATTTTCTGTTTCTTCCTCGTCATAATGGGCCACATCTGAAAAAGAAGTGTCATCCTCATCACCACTTAAGGAAACCAACCCACTCGAGATAAGCTTATTCATTAACACCACAAATTGGTTCCAGAAAAAGGACCATGAGGCAGCTTGATTGTCCTTTATATCAGAAACTGCCGCAATATCTGGATGGCAGGCTAGCCATTCCATGAATACCACTACACCTGGAAATAAGTAGCTTGATGCAGCATCCTTTAACTGATTGCATCTTTTTACAATCTGACCGGTAAACTCAAAGACAGCTGTAAATGCATTTCGTAACAATTCTGAACGTTGCAGAATCTCAGCATATGACTGATTCTCAGACTCCTTATTCACAATGTGGACAGAAGAAATAAGAATTGTGACGACCCTCACAATAGCAAGACCATTTTCAAGTGCATCGGCTCCAAAATTGAGCTCCTCCTCGGGGCCAGATGACAAAAGAGCTCTAAAATCAGTCACTGCTTCAGAAAAGACTTCCTCAAAAGTTTCTACACTGATATCGAAAGTTAAAATATTAACTGTGAGAATCCATAAGAATATAGCATGCTCTATCATAAGACAAAAAAGAACATGCATAAGCAGGCATCTTAAGAGTTACCTTGTTCTCGAAAAGAGGATCCCATTCAATCGAACGAAGCGTGTACAGAAGACTTGCAACGTTTCATGGAGATTTAATTCTTGCTCTTTGGCTGGGACAGATTCTGGCTTTCCATTTCTACCTAGAAGCTTGGTATCCCCCCTACCTCGACCTCTGCCACTTCCTCTAGCCAGGAACGTCCTTGCAGAGGGGCCTCTAGTATTTTTATTTGGGAGCTGAGAGTAATTCACACGATTCTGAATGGCAACATCAGTAATTAAATTAAACTCATAAAGTGCAATATGGAAAGGAAATGCAACAAAAAAAAGCACAAGCAATAGACATCACATTTGGAATTTTAAATGCACAAAACACATAGAAAGCAAACTAGGTACAAGGATGAGTGCGAACGTGTATCCCTCCACCAAGACGCGGAGAGAGAGAGAGAGAGAGAGAGAGAGTACAGATGAAATAAAAAACACAGATACTCTGCAAGCTTACAACAATCCAACTATAGCCCAATACCTTTTCGAAAGCGATAATCAAGTTTTCCCTGGCAGTGGTAAAAGGAGTATCCACTAATAAGCTCCGGAAATACCGATAAATGGCCACCAATTCATCACCCGAATATGAAGCCAGTATAGCAAGCTGAAAAGTACAGCAGAAGGATATCAACAAGTTAGAAGTATCAAAAAGCTGAGAGAAATGTGTATGAAGACTTTCAGATAAGAGTAGGCATTATTTGCAAATATATAATTTATCTACAGAAAGAACAACTACTCCACCCTTTCAAAAAGAGAAAGCTAAGAAACCAAAAGAGGCTCTGGAGACAAACAACACCTGATTATGTGGATTGCCACTTCCAGACCAAAGCGCAGCAGCCTGCATATAATAGCTTGAAGCGGCTGCAAAATCACGGCTGCCCGAGTTTTCATCTCCAAAAGAAGCCTTATAACGAGCAAGGTCACCCAAATATATCAGACAGCGGTGACAAGAAAGCAATCCTTTCTTCACCTCTGCAGATCTCTTTTCATCTTTTGTTAGAATAGCTTGGTGCTCTGGGCCCTCACTGAAATAACCTAGAGGTAATCCATAATTTGATCTAATCTTTTGAATCATATCATGATAAAACCCGGTAGACTCTGAAAGGAAGTTCTTAAAAAGAGCACGTATTTTCTTAATATGATCAGGCTTTGGAGGTTTCATCCCTGCCTGTGCAGCAGCATTGATATATCCTCTAAACTCCTCAATCCTCCTATAGTGCATCTGCCAGAGTTGAAGTTCCACCCCATGGTTCTCTGCTAAATCATGATCTTCAAGTATTATAGCTTCATAGCTGTCCCGTATTTCATACCACGTGTTAGGATCAGAAGGGTGTTTTGACTGCGCCGAAGCTCGCAGACCATTTTCCAATTCATGGATCTACAAGAGCAAATAAAAATTCAAAATTAAACAAAGAGAAAAAGTAGCACCTTCCATAATAAGTGAAGCATACTATTCAACAACGTAAAGAAAGGATATTCTGCAAACCTCCAGATGCATGCAGACTAATAAATTCTAAAATAATAAAAAAAAAGTTAGATAAAATAATTAGACCCGTGCAGATAAGGCTACGACTCATCACATATTACCTTTGGCTAAGAGCATCCATTTGACACTGGAATGCTCAATTGATAAAACACTAACAAACCAGATAATTATGTAGTAAACAAGAGTTTTCATGGGGCAACAAAACATTCCATAGAAACCAAGCAAACCATGTACTGAACTCAACAACCATCATTGATATAATATTAACCGATCATACAGAAAACATGATATTAGTCAACCACAAATAAAACAACATAAATTTACCTTATTCAAGAGACGCTGAGCACGCTCCCGAGAAGAGGGAGCAGGTGTCTTCTCATCCATTGGAACCGTCATCATCCATCAAACACCCTCCTATTTACAAATTATCTGCAACAAAGAACAGTAAATCCAGGTCAAAGAACACCAGATTATCACTAGAAACAAAAATGTGAAATAAACCTGATAAACAACATAATCAAATCGCACATATATAAGAAGAGTTCATCCATAAACCACAAAAACAGCTTCAGATTGATGATCTCGAGAAAATCAATGAAGTATTTAGCTTGTTTGAAACATAGATCTCTACTTCTATGTAATACAAAACCCTGATTCGCAATCTACAACCTCAATTTGCGATTCAAAACCCTGATTCTCAAGAAACCTCCTCAATTTTCTTCAAAAGAAGCTCTCTAATTAAACAATCAACATCATGTCTACACAAACCCCAGACAAACTCCCGTAACCATGGTCAAAAACACGAGAATCTTTAATTGCAACCGATTAAAGAGAAGAACCCTAAATTCTCAACCGGAAAAAATATCTTTGAAAAATGGAGAAATATCAGGTCAAAATCATGAAACTCTTCAATTGCGATACCGATTAAACGATTAAATAGATATCAAAACGAAAACATTGATTGAAATCGTACCTGATCGGAAAGAGAGCCTAGTGTGAAACGAGAAGGAGTGAGGGAGATCGATTGACTGATGGGAAGAGGAAGAAGAAGAAGAAGAAGAAGAGAGAATTATAATTTTGCTTATTTCTCTTTTTTAATTTCAAGACTTTTTCCGAATGGCTTCGAAGAAGGGCGGTGGGAGACGCGAAAGGTCATATTATTTATTTAAAATATATATTTTTAATTGGAATCAATAATATTTATTAGGATAAATTTTGTTTGATGAGGAGGTTTTATCCTCTGTTAAGCGGTAATTAATCAATCTGAGTCATACGTGGATGAGATTCTTGGTACGATTGGATGAGATCCAGATCAGATTGGATGATGGGCTTTTTGGCTTCGCTATATAGTGGGCTTACATTTCAATTTTCATCGCTCACCGAATGGCGTTCTTTTGTTTTTTAAATTGAATTTTTTAAAGTGAGTTTTTTTAAGTTATTATAAATAGTATTATTAGAAGTGATATAATTTTATGTATTGAAAAATAAATTAGAAATAAGTTTTTGTGTTCTTTTTATAATAAAAATAAATTAAAAATAATTTTTTAATAGAAAAAAATGATTTTCGTATTCAAAAGAATGCACTTTAAAAATATGTATAAAATAGTAAAATTTATTATATTTTTAAATAAACTAATTATAATAAAATTTTATAATGTATTTATTTTTATATTCATACCTGTAATTAAATTTTATAAAATTTATTAAAAATATAAAATACAAGTTAAAATGGAATGTTTTAGCTTTGCGAAACGGTAACACTTTTTTTTCAGGTATTGGTTCTGTTTCCGCTATATACTACTATAGAGAAGCTTTAGGTTGTAGTTAAACATTGCTTATTCCCTTGTTTCCTTCTGATTATGAGAAGATGGTGCTGGAAACGTTATTGTACGGAGAATTTTTTTTGTAGTTTTCAAAATTTTAAATAAATTTTATCAAAAATTTTAGAAAATTTATTAAATATTGTAAATTGAAAAGTTGAAAAATGATTTTATAGAAAGCGTTGCTAAATGCGCCAATGCCTTGTGTGGAAGATTAAAAAAATTCTTAGTGCATATTTAAGCGATCTGTTTCTTGGCTGATCTCTATATTCTCTAGTGTTGCATAAATTCCAAATTTTTTCTCATCTCTTTCAAATGCTTTTTCGTTCTGCACGTATTGGACTTTATTTAGTTCACCCTGTGAACTAATTTCTTTGAGTAACGTAGGTACTTCTAGTGCAAAAAGAATAGGTTTTGAAGGAACATACTTTGATAATAAGTAAATCATGTACACTAGCATGCTTTTATTAAATTTAGTTCTTACAAATTCAAAGTTTTGTGGAGAGGACCTTTCAACAAATATGGGTAAAATACCAACAGACAGTTAGAAGTGAGTATCTTAAAAATGAAAAATTAAAATTAAAATTTTTAAAAAGGATTTAGAAATAAATTTTAACTTTTATTATTTTTATTATTTTTTAAATGAGTTGAAAATAAAATTTAATTTTTATTTTTTAAAATAGTTGAAATAAAATATAATAATTTTAAAATATAATTCTGATTTAATTTATATTTATAATATGTAAACTATTTTGAATTTTAATTCTGACGAATAAAATTAGAATTACAGAGTATTGGAAAAACAGCCTTCCACAATTCAGAAGAGACGCATTCAGAATGTCTGGATAGAGAAAAGAAACAATCCACTGTTGTTATTGGTCCGAACCAGAGAGTTGCAGTGAAAGAACTATAGAGTAGTCAGGTCCTTCAATTGCATGCGTGCAGATATGCAGTCAGCAATTTGGGTCATCTACAATTTCTGACCAACAATGGAATGCCTTCAGTGTAGATTAATTAACAGCAAGGTTTGGAAACTAAGGAAAAAAATCCAATTGGCATGTTAAAAATAGATCTCATTAACTGGCAAGGCTAGTCCCAGTTCTTTTACAGAAGCCTGCTCCAATAAAGAAAAGAATATTTGGAGTACTTTTTAAAAAAAAGTTTTCTTTAAAAAAAAAAATATTTTAATAAATAATCTATATTTTTTATTTTAAAATAAAATAAAAATAAAAAATAATAAAATTTTACAACGTTATATTTTCTAAAAAAAATCTTTAGAATGTTAAAATTTTTATTAAAAATATAAAATAAAAATTACAATGAAAAAAAAATATTACTAAACGAGCTCGAAGTTACTGCAGCTTGCAGTTTATAAGAACTTTGGAAAGACAGCAGCTTCAGATCAGCAAGAAAGTGATTGGGACTTCGAATTACTTCCTGTTGGCTTGCTGCACATAAAGCTTCCTGGACTTCAGAAGCCAACTTCAGATTCACCTGCTGAAGTTGTTGATAGTTTCAGTGTTTCACCATCTTCTGCTATGAAGCTGCTGTGGGAACTAGAGTCACCATCACCAACGACTTCAGCGCCACCAACCACCACCATCATCGTTATCATCATCTTCCTGCTACGGCCTCTTTGAAATGCTCATATTTTCAAAATTTTTTCGTCAGTTTCAATTAGTTTACATATTTTAACCTATTATAGGAACTTAAAATTTCAATTCAACATCACTATATAAGAAATTTCAAATAAAATTAAAATATAAAAATTAAAATATATTTTTAATTCACTTCAACAAACAATTAAAATATAAAAATTAAGTTTTATTTTTATTTAATTTAAAAAAATTATTTTTATTTTTATTTTTAAAATTCAGTTATATGCATTTAAATATGCTCCTATCGCATGAATGTTTTACCTGACTGTAAGGATATCGGTTTACCTGTAAGATGTTGAGGTGTTTCCTTGCTGAGTTCAGCAAGGAGATGAAGGATTTTGAATGCATAAATACATAGATGAGTTGATTAACAAGACGTTTAGGAATAATTATAAAATTTTTTTTATCTCAAAAATAATAAATAAATAATAATAAGATTACTTTTTATAAAATTTTTTCTGTATTTTAAATTTTTAAAATAAAATTTATATAATATTATAAATAATTTATTTAAATATATGAAATAAAAAATAAAAATAAAATTATTTTCAAATGCACTGCCAAACAAGTTTTGACTCATGTAAAGTTCTATAGTTATTGTGTTGGGATAATTTTGATGCGTTTTACATTACATTCTTTTGTCTAAATTATTGCTCTACAATATTTAGTGCATGCTAATAATAGCATCTCAACCCAAAAATTATCCGCCTTTCACTTTCGTAAATTACTTTCGTACTAGAATCCTCTTCCCAGTTTCAACTTCCATTTTCTTTACCAAATTATCATTTTTATTTTATTTTTTTCAAAATTTGGCCCAACTTATTTTTGTAGGTGTTTAAGAGTATTTCTACTTATTTTATTTTATATTTTTAATAAACTTTTATAAATTCTATAAAAATTATTTAAATATAAATTATAAAAATTATATTTCCAAATTTTATTATTAAATTTTTATTAATAAAATTTAAATATTTCAAAATATTTATTTATTATTATTATTATTATTATTTTTGTAAAAATACTTCAAAACATTCCACTAATATCATATATTCATATTGGATAGCAACCAGGTCCCATGCAACTATTATAATCTACAAAATAATAATTATCATTTCAGTTATTTTACCATTTATATGAAACACTAAACTGACAATTAAAAGAAAAAGAGAACCCTAGTTCACGCTTTCTTTACACTCATGGTCGATTAACTTCCCGCTTTAATTCTCCGAGCTCGATTTCCAGATTTCGAACCAATTCCGCTCGATCTGTTGATGGATTCGAAAGATTCAGTAGCGTCTGCGGCGGTAGCTCCACCGCCGGTCGACGGTGGCGGCCCCGGTGTATCTCCCGATGATAAGGCGCTCAGTGATAAAGCTTTGGCGTTATTCAATAGAGGGGAGTACGCGGAATGCCTTGAGGCGTTGAATCAGTTGCTTAAGAAGAAAGATGGCGATCTTAAGGTGCGTGTGATTAGATTCCGTTGCTTCTCAAATTTCCTGCTGATTTTGTTAAATGATTGAATGATTCCCTTGAGTTTGAGATTGATGGTTTGGTTTCTAGTGTTGAATATTTCGTGATTCTTGGTCAAATAGTTATTGGTGAGTTTGGTCTTGTTTGGTTGAGTAAACTTTAAAAGGTTCACTTATTTTATTTATTTCTTTTTTTGGTTATTGCGTTACTGTTTTACTTTTGAGGGATAGCTAAGTAGCTTATGAGTCTTTCAATTGGGATTTCTAAGTTGAATACCATGTAGTCGAAACATGTTTGGAGCTTCTGGAAATAAGTTGCTTAGTGTAAATACTTTTCGACTCTCATTTGTTATGTTATAAGAACGGGCATTTTTTTTATATAGTAATCAAATTAATAAGATACAAGAAAACATACTCGACTAGGTACTGGCATGCTAAATGATAGAATTGTGCAGATGTGATGCTGCTGTTGCTGGAAAGGTGCTTTATTTCGTCATGCGACACTATAGTTTCCCTCGAGTAGGTCAAGATGCCAAATTAGTTTGACTTGCAGAATTCATACACTAAGGACTAGAAAATTTACATGTTTGACAGAGATACTTTTAAATGGTACAAGATGAGATAGCTTTGTCTGGGCACTTCTAACCCGTTGGTGGAAGCTTTATGGTTCCGTTTGGAGAATCTGTATCTTATTCCTTCGCTATCAATTGAGACCCTTGTAGCTACAGTTTAGTTATGTATGGTTGGATTTGCTTACTTTTATACTAGCTTTATGCACAGAAATCCATGATACTGCCTCCGGTTTCTGATGCCTTATGCATATTCAATACGGGAGCCTTGGAGAAAACTTCCATGAAATAGAATTTAGGAGACCTGTGCTTGTAAGAAAAAAGACTGATAAGTATGAAGTCCCTTGTCTTAGTAAGCTAATGTAGTGTGAGTCTAGCGTGCCCAGGAAAACCTTTTTTTAATTCTTTATGATGGATGGCCCTTGTAGGAATTACTTGTAGCTAGTTGTCTAGCTTCAAATGCTGCCTTTAACAGAATTAGGCTTTAATCATGCTTGCACGTGATACAAGAATTTAGCATTTTCATAAGTTATTGCATTCTAGTTTCTCTGAATGCTTGTGCCAGCTCTAGATTCCATTTATGCTGGTGCTTGCACTTTTCTGTGATACAAAAATATTACATTATTTATGTCTTGTATCGTTGTTGCCATGTCTGATATGCTGCATCGTATATGCTCTTGTCTTTGTCAACAATTAAATATGATAGAGAAAACTTTTTTTTTCATAATTTATGGCCATTTATGTGTCGTACTTTTGCCTAAATGGCTTGCACTTGTTTCTATCTTTAGGTTCTTCATAACATAGCTATTGCGGAATTTCTCCGTGATGGGTCTTCTGATCCAGAAAAGCTGCTTGATACACTTAAAGATATAAAGGTAAAAGTTAGCTTGTTGGTTTTCCCTTCATTTTACTGAGTTTACAAGCTGCTCTAATTTCTTTTGATGATAATGAGTGGTTTCTTAGTCTGCTTGTTCCTTTCCTTTATAGTGAAATTATTTTATGTAATACGGTGCTGCACTTTTTGGTTCATGTTTTTTTTATTTTTCTGTGGATGATTGTGAGTTTTTCTACTCTATTCCTGACCATGAATCATACAACTTAAATGGTCGACTCTGATTTTTAATAAATGCATTATGCATATCATACTGCCTTTAACTTTTCTACAGCTTGGACTTTGTTTTCTTTAATTTTTTCTTTCCTTGAATCCTAATTCTCTTCAATTTTGTTATTTATAGAAGAAAAGCAAAGATCTTGCGAGCAGATCTGGTGAACAGATGGAAGTTGCTGCAGGTCAAGGAAACAATGCAGCCTTGGGATCGAAGGAGGCAACCACCAGCTCACAGCAGATGGCTACAGCTAATACTGGCAGTGTTGATTATGTGGATGTTTTTGACACTTCAACAGTTGTATTCAACCAGGTAATTGTCCATTTTGGAGTTGCCAGTTGTTAAAATATCTTTACTTAAAGGGATTGAAAGGAATAAGCAAGAGATGGAGCCTATATTATGTTGATTTTCTTGCAGGCTGTAATCCACTATCGGTTTCACGAATATAAGGATGCATTGCTGTTACTTGAACCTTTAGCTCAGAATTTAGAGCCACTTGATGAGGTGCCTAAACTTCTTTGAAAAAGTAGTCACGTTTTTGGCTTGTTTTTGTTCTCCTCATGATTTTACTCATGTGCAGGTGACGGCTGTTCATGTGTGTCTTCTGTTACTGGATATTGAATTGATTCTCCAGGATGCCTCAAAAGCTGTGGTAAGGTCAAATCCTGTTGTGCTGAAAGCGTGAAACTATCTTAAGCTTTTGCATGAAAATAGCATTATCATTTGCATTTTCAACTGTAACAATATGAAGTTTATGGGTAACCTCATTCATCGAACGGGAATGTGTATTATTAGTCTTTCTCATCATCATGCGCTATTGATTATAATTTCTTGCATTTATGTTGCAGTATGTTAAACTAACTATAACCTTTTTCACGGTTTGAATTTTTTTGCTTACCCTTTCCTTTTTTTTTTCCGTTAATACTGTCAGGGCATAATTCAGTATTTAGAAAAGTTCTGCGAAGACCGTGTAACAAGTCAAGTTGAGAATGGAAGTTCTATTCATAATGAAAGTTCCTCGCAAGGGTCAAAAACTAATTCAGGGACTGGTGGTGTGGCTGCATTGAATCCATCTAGCTCAGATTCAGGCGATACTGTTTCAGGAAACAACTTGGACAGAACTTTATCAGATGAAACTCTTGAGTATGAGAACCTGATATCAACATTGGATAGCAGTGGCCCACACATCAATAGACCTGTTCCTGATGATTTTGCCAAAGCGGCAGTCGATCATGATGCACTTTTGGAATACGTAAAGCTGAATTTACCACTTTACAAGGTTCGCCTTCTCCTTTTGACAAAATCTTGGCAGGCTGCTAAACGGGAACTAAAGTTAGCCATGAACAACTCCCGTGGTGGGGATTTGTCAATGGCGCTTCTTTTGAAAGCTAATCTTGAGTATGCTCGTGGAAACCATCGCAAGTCTAATAAACTTCTAAACACCTTTATCAACAGGACAGAGCCTGCTATTGTCAGTTTGCTCTACAATAATCTGGGGTGCATCTATTTCCAATTTAAGCAGTATCACTTGTCAACCTTTTCTGTTTGCAAGGCTCTACGAAGCTGCTCATTGCTTTTATCAGAGAAGCCCAGCAGGCTGTCTACATTTCCTCAGAATAAGTGCAATCACATCCTGTACAACTTGGGTTTAGATTACTTAACTTGTGAAAAACCTTTGGTTGCTGCTCGCTGTCTTTTCAAAACCATTCCTGTTTTCTATACCAAGCCCCTTCTATGGATAAGGCTCGCTGAATGCTGTCTACTGGCACTAGAGAAGGGGCTTTTGCGATTGAATGTTGACTCTCCAAGTGGTGAAGATGCCAGAATCCAGGTCCTTGGTTCAGGAAGACATAGATGGCTGGCATTTGAAGATGTGAAATATAAAAAGAGATACCTGGACTCTGTTGGGGAGGATGGTTTGTTGGGTGCAGATGATCAGTGTAGGCTGTCACTCCCATTTGCTCGACAGTGTTTGGTGAATGCGTTGCACCTGTTGAAGTGTTCTGGGTCGAGTTCTATGCTGGAAGACGGTAATGCAGACAAAATAAGCCTTAGTGATGCATCTGATAATGAATTGAAGGCATCAGCAATAAGCACAGCAACCCCATTAGCCAAAAGGAACAGGATCAAGGAAAAGAAGGATGCAGCAAATGCAAGCAGTTCTTTAGATAACATTTTGTCAGCATTTGATGATATGCAGAAGAGAGAATGCCATACTCTAAAGCAGGTTACTCTAGCTAACCTGGCATATGTGGAGTTGAGCTTGGAAAATCCACTGAAAGGACTTTCATACGCAAAAGAGCTACAGCAATTGCCAGATTGTTCAAAGATATACTTGTTTCTCAGCCATATGTATGCTGCTGAAGCACTATGCAATCTACGCAGACCTAAGGAAGCTGCAGAACTTCTTTCCACTTTTCTCACCGATGGGAACAATGCTGTACTACCTTATAGTGACGAGGATAGAGAGATTTGGAGAATTGTGAAAACTGGAGATGGTAAAGAAACTAATAATCCTGTACAGTTATGGGACCGAATTGCTGTGAAGCCTGAAGAGGCTCGTGGATTGGTTTCAGCAAACCTTGCCACAGTATTTGCAGTTGAGGGCAATTATGATAAAGCGAGCCGGCTTTTGTTACAAGCTCTTTCTTCAACACCAAATAACCCAAGTACAATGTTGGCTGCGGTTCATTTGGATCTTCGACTAGGCAAAACAGAAGATGCCATACGCAGATTAAAACGATGCAACCGCATCAGATTCTGTTCAACTGGTGTAACTTCCAACAACACATGATCACTTACAAGGTAGGGATTCTTAAGTTGTCTGTCCATAGTTAGTTTAGAATAACTTGGTCCTATATTAGGTTATGTTGGAGTCTTGGCTTTATATTTTCCTCCAAGTAGGGACCTTTTTGAGATCCGTAAAGGATCATATATTTCATTGTTGAGGATCACACCATCTTTCAGAGGTTTAGGAATTTCACCATCTTCGGGCCATTTGTTGACCCTTTTACTGTCAATATTGTTGCATTTTGAAATTGTCAAGGGTTTTCCCTGTTCATCTGTAAGCACTGGTGCATAGTTTCTGTGATAAGAATGTCACGAGTCTTGTTAACACCTTTCTTAGTTTTAAGCACTTCACCTTTCTTATTTTTAAGCACTTCTTTTTATCCGCCAAGAATTTTGTTGTAAAAGGAAAAGACATTTGTGGTGCTATGATGGGTTAGATTGAATGAGCTCAAGGAAAATCTTCAATGTTTAACGTGTTGTTCCCCTTGACGTGAAGGTTATCGCACTTATGTGATGTAGAAGATTTCAGAATATAGGAAGTTGGACAGCTAGCATTTTCTAGTAGCTTTTGTTATGCTCTTACTGGTGATTCAGTTGTCCTGTTTATCTGTTTCTAATACAAGTACGCAGCTTTGTTCTATTCATTTCAACAGGAATTGGTAACTCCATCAGGTGAAAGTGCTGCAAACGGTGGCAAGCTTCCCGTCTGACCAAAGTTGAGAGATGCTCACAAAAGTAACAGGATCGTATCCTGGACTCTTGACATTTCTACTATAAGATACACACTGTCTATCCAGATACTGCATGCACATGGCAATTGGATTCATATCACGGACGGCGCAACGATGAATGCGTCCAATCGGAGGGACAGGCTTCTGAGTTCACGGACTGGTCAGTAACGATACTGAATTGTTGTTGATTCATGGCTCCACTCCTTTTCAATCTGGATCTTCAACCCACTTTGCAACGCAATGAAATATTATCTTCTTCTCCAAACATATCTCTGCAGTCATACACAGCTTTGTGAATGGATGAATCACATGAAACCCAGTTTCAGTTGTCCTGTGCATGGGCAGGCAGAGAGAAAGCGAAGTTACCTAGCACTACTAGTACTACGCTTGAGCTGTGAGATAAGATATGTAGGACTACTTGATTCTGTGAACAGTGGAGCATGCATGAATGCTTCCAAATAATACAGCATACATAAAAGTGAATCCATCAATTTCTTCACTCCATTTATCTCTGAGAATAAGCCAATAACAGCACCACCGGCATTCCAGCAGCAGCACCACCACCAGTGACTAACATCATCACACTCTCTATAAAAACCCATCTTCATTTCTTACATGTTTCTCTCACCAATGCTAGCTGAGTAACTAGGAGTTCATTCTGAAAAATGAAAATGAACTCCACTAAGCTTTCAGCTTTCTTCTTCCTCACGTTCCTCTTCATCTCTACTGAATTCCCTCCTACCGTTCTCGGTTGCGGCTACTGTCGTCCTCCAGGACACGGAAAAGTGCCTCCTAAAACTAACCCTCCCAAAACCCACATTCCGGACCCTCCGGTTATCGGTAAACCACCTATTGGCATTCCTCCAGTTATCGGAAAACCACCTATTACCATACCTCCAGTTATCGGCGGAGGTGGTCCACCGGTTACTAACCCACCAACTGCACCATGCCCACCAGGCTCAACAACACCAACACCAGTAACTCCAGCTCCCTCAATTTCATGCCCGATCGACACGTTGAAGCTCGGCGCATGCGTGGACTTGCTCGGAGGATTAGTTCATTTAGTGATCGGAGACCCAGTGGTGAACGAATGCTGCCCGTTGCTTGGTGGGTTAGTTGAACTTGAAGCTGCTGTGTGTCTCTGCACTACTATCAAACTGAAGCTGTTGAACTTAAATCTTTACCTTCCCCTGGCTCTCCAACTTCTGGCGACTTGCGGAAAAGCTCCGCCGCCCGGTTACACGTGCACTGTTTGAGATGATCATCTTGCATGCATCTAGCTAGCATGAGTTGGGAAATAATTGGTCTTGAAATTAATGTTGGTTAATTGTTGCAACATTTTTTGGATTGATCGATCAATTGAGTTGGCTTTGATTTGTTACACTGCTTGAATTAATCTGGTAGCTAGTGAACTTGAATGAATCAAGATTTTTCGGAACTACTACTGTTACGAGAACCAACGCACGTACAAACTAACACAAAAGATTTTTCATTTCAAATAATTAAAATAAATTAAAACAAAAAATTAAATTTGAACTTAAAATAAGATAAAAAAAGTAAAAATTTCATCAATTAAACGCAACCTCAATTCTACTAACGTTAGCTGATTATTATACACTAACCATCATAATAATTCTATTAATTTCGATAATTTTATTATGTGCCGCCCCAGTCTTGCTCTCAATTTTTTGATAATAAACAATTACATTAAACACACTGCATTATTACATTTGTCATTATTAGATCCTTATCTCTTTCGATCCCGTCATTTACTTTGAAGTAAATTAATTGTGAAATTAAATTATGAATTATTTTGTGTTAGAAAATTTATTTGCTTTTTAATTTGATAAGTTCACAATGAGATGTATAGTAATATTCCCTATTCTAATTAAAGAAAAATTTCTACTCAGTACGTTTACGCAGAAACCAAATTGCAAAACGATAAACTGTTCTGATTATATTGTAATATGGTTCAAGTAAAAGACCAATACGTAAAATATTTTCCAGAAGTAATGCGCCAGGCTGTTCGTTTGCCCGCGCTCGAGAGCGCACGGCGCGCCTTTCTGGATCCACCCAATCAAGCCTTTCCCTTTCTTTCTCTCTCTTCCTTCTTCTCTTTTTTCTTCTACCGGTGATCAACGATCGTTGGATCTCCGACCACCGGAGTTTTTTCAGCGTTCGTCATCGTAAGAGTAGAGATAAGAGAGATGACGATTATCTATGCCGTGTTAGCGCGTGGTACGGTCGTGTTAGCCGAGCACAGCTCTGCGGCTACCAACGCGAGCTCTATCGCTCGCCAGATCCTTGAGAGATTGGCTGCTACAGGGACCCAAGATAGCCACGTATCGTATACTCACGATCGATACGTGTTCCATGTTAAGCGCACCGATGGCATCACCGCTCTCTGTATCGCCGACGATGCTTCCGGAAGTAAGCCTCTCTCTTGCTATCTGTTAGAAGTTGGTTAGATTACTGGATTTAGATTTGAGGATGTTGTGAACTATGTGATCGTTCGTGAACATAACATGTATCGTGTAGAGCTATTCTATGGAGAAGTCACAAATCGTGATTGTTTTTTTTTTTTGTATTTAGTAACTGATTTTTTTTCTATATTTTCTGCTTCCTGGCTTTTTTCTTATCGAATAACATGTAGCTGTAATTAGTTTTAACAATTGGTGTAGGAAGGATTCCCTTTGCATTTCTTGAAGATATCCATTCGAGATTTGTGAAGACCTATGGCCGATCCTGTCATACAGCACTTGCCTATGGGATGAATGATGAATTTTCAAGAGTGTTAAGTCAACAGATGGACTACTACTCAAATGATCCTAATGCAGATAGGATAAATAGGATGAAAGGTGAAATGGGTCAGGTATCCACGTTGTTAATTGTCTTGACGACATGTACAAAATGCAACTGTAATAAAAACTAATCTTGGTGGTATCTTTTCTCAAGGTATGTGCTCAGTAATAATTGTGTGTGTTTCCCGACAGTTAGTGCTAATTTTGGCTGCTCCTAAAAAATATGCCCATTTTACATCAAGCATAGTGGCTTCATATTGGTGCAGAGCATATTATTGGGAACTAAAGAAGCTCTGCACAATTGTTGATACAACTTATGTTCTGATGTTTCAGCCTAGTTACTTGGTGTTGATCATTCCGTCTTAGTGGCAGCCTATATGCCGCTACTTATACTTCAATGATTTTAGACAAAATAATGAGCTCATTTAGGCTCCTTGTGTTTGTTTCAGCCCATGTTAACAGCATGCCTGTAGGCTTATGTCCATGTGTTGCTAATGCTATACCTGTTCCACATTCACAGGCATACGCATGATAGATAATAAAGAAGCACTAAGGTACACTGATTATGTATAGTTAAACCTGGCAAATTGAATGCCTAGCCTCTACTGTTCGCATTGAACTTTGACGTTCCTTATGCTTTTTTATGCATGACGGTGGAATGTGGATTTGATTTAACATCTTTTTATATGTTTGTCGACATGTATTAGATAAAAGCAGCACTAGCACTATATGAAATACTATCTTTTCATTTTTTTAATTTCAGTTTTATTTGATATGTGGTTGCTATTAACAATATCCAATTCAGGTTAAGAGTGTGATGATTGACAACATTGACAAAGTCCTTGAAAGAGGTGATCGATTGGAAGTACTAGTGGACAAGACCGCAAATTTTCAGGGAAATACCGTTCGATTCAGAAAGCAATCTCGTCGTCTTAGGACCAACATGTGGTGGCGAAACATTCAGCTCATGTATGTGATACTTTACCGCTAACTGTCCATGCTCTTCGCTCTCTGGTCTAGTAACTAATGTGTACCTCTAAAAGTTTTCACATATTAGGAGATAAAGATTCATACTAGAAGCAAAAAGAAGAAAGGAATGAAAAGGAATGAATGTAGAAGTGCTAGAAAACCTTTTCTTTAGGCTATACATTGTTAGGAGTTTGTAATATCCAAGAGTTTGCTATAACATTTTATAGTTTTTATTTTACGTAGCTGCAAATCTATTTTTAAGTTTAAAATTTATTAAAACTACGGGTTTCTGTCTCATTAGCGACAGATAAACAACTAAGCTTGGAGTTTGCATTCTGTCTCATTGGCTCTTGAGTTCCATTTTGGTGTATTATATTAACTGATATGAAGTTTCTTTTACAGGGTGTTGGTGGTCATTGTCGTTTTGATTATAATTTATGTGATCATAGCTGCCGCATGCCATGGTATCACACTACCCTCTTGTATCGGTTAATAACAACTTTTGTGTTCATAGTCGGGGTTTATTGTCCTTGGTGTGTAGTATTTGTTTGGCATTGTGGAGTGTTGATTTAAATCATTCATGTGGCTTGTGCTTCTCTGTTTGGAACTTTTAAGCTATTATCGACCGAAAGCTATATGAAAGGAATTATATATCTCTGTAATTCTGTGACGATCATTTGTTGTACATCTGTTCGTAAGCATTTTTCATAGACCTAACAGGAGTAATTCTTCCCCCTCATGAATAACCTTCTCCAGGAATTTATCTTATCAGTGGGTTTTGATTTCATACTGAATTTTTGTACGTTATCTTCGTTGGTTACAACATATTCAATGCCCGGTGAGCGCTGTGATGCCATTTGTTTTAAAGTTCTGATTTTGCGAATGTGAACTGTACATTAGTGCATAACTATGCGATGCCAATGCTGGCACGCCGTCCTGAACTTCACACTGAGCTCAGTAGTCTCGCGTCACTGCAGGTATGGGCAAAGTTTTAGCCATGTAGTGATTTTAACTTGTTAGAAGCCTTACTAAATAAACATGATTTTTAGCTGTGAGTGAATCATCGTCTGCTTTGGTAATATTTATTGGAAAATAAATCTAGTAAATCTAAATCGGCGATTATCTAAGGCATAGATTTCTTCGAAAGAATCAACACACGTGGTCAATAAACATAACCACATGTTTACACCGATGACTCGTGATGCTTTCTTAATCCCATCAAATAAACACGTATTTTAAGCTGCGTTTGATATTGCAAATCAAAAATAATTTTTTAATTTTTTTATTATATATTTTTTAATATATATTTTATAAATATTTATAAAATTTATTTAAAATTTATATAGTGTAGAAAATTTTACGTAATAAAATTTTTTTATTACATATTTTTTATTATTTTTTAAAATAAAAATATAAAATTTATTTTAAAAAAAAAAAAAATATTTTTAATTTTAAAAAAATTTAATTTCATAAGTAATTTTAAACGCACTCTTAGAAATTAATCAGCGCGTTAAATAAGTATAAGATGTTTCGAGTACAGTAGCACCTTGTTCAAAGTTGATACAAAATAATCCGATTCGGATGCATTTGAGATGCTGATGTAATAAAAAAAATTTTAAATAAAAAATATACTTTATTTTTTATTTTTAGAAAAATAATAATTATTATATAATTAAAAAGATTTTATTAAGTAATTTTTTATATTTTTTAATTTTTAAATAAATTTTTTTTATATTTTTTTCAAACGTAATACCAAACGGATTGGTGTTGGCAATGTTTATGCAGTGCTTTTACTCATCTATTTTATTTTATATTTTTATATAAAATATGATTATTTATTTTATTCCTAAAGTAAAATTTATTAAAATAATAAAATGTTTTATTTATAATTTTATTCTATAATTATTTCTAAACATAGAGTCTACAGTGTTTTGAAATTATTTTAAAAAATTTTATTTCTACAATCATTTCCTAGACCGCGAGATTTTCGCACTATTTGATAACAACACAAACTCTTTCCTTTTCCTTGCTCGAAGAAAAACATATATTATTATTTCTGTTTTGCTAAAAGGGAAGCAGAAGAAGAACAACGGTCTATCTATCTAACGATTTCTTACTCGTATTCAGTTTAATTTTCAGATAACGCAACCGAACGAGGTATGAATTTTCTCTCTGTAGAACCTTTCTTTGTGGAAAATGGGGGGGAGTGTTGTGAAAGGTTACGAGCTTGTAATAGGTGCTGTTTTTTTTTTTCTTGTATGTTTTATCTGTTAGTAAATCTGTTAATGGATTGTTTCTAGCGCGACATTATTTGAATTCTGATAAGTTCAATGAAAATTTTGAATTATTAGATAGATTGCTCAGCTTAAATGATCGGTGATTTTGATGATTTAGGAACGGTGGAATAGTTTTAGATGAATTGTCGTTGAAGTCTTGAAGAGATCTACTAATTAGATTCTTAGAGAACAGGATCAGTAAGTGCAGCGGAAGTGGATTGCTTTGTACATTGGTATGATTCTTACAGATTGAAAGAAGAGGAAATTTGTGTGTACGATTGGTTAGCTCTGGATTCTTCTTGCAAATTAGATTTACATAGTCTTAGATCGTCCCCATTCAATTAGTTGTTTATCACCGATTTTTGTTTTTGTTTGTGCAGGAGCCAGGGAGAATGGCTGTTGAAGAAAATGAATCGTTGGATTCATGTTTCATCAATTAAACGATTTGTAGTCTCGTAAGTTGCAGCTTGGAAGTTGTGTGGAAGAACCAACGCAAAGCTCAAATTTCTTGTCACTCGCTCTCAATCATGTCCCAAGGCTATATAGAAACTCTTATTATGCTTTTTACTCCAGAAAATAAATGGTTTTAACTTTAGTTTAAGTTGATATCTAAGCTAAAAATGATTTCGTCTTTGAATGCTGTCCAAGTCTTGGGAAATAAAGCTTCCAAGATATTTGCATTCATTTCTTCTGAGTCTACATACAAGGCATACCAGCAGAATGCAAAAAGGGAAATTCAGCTGTTACACTATATATTGTTTGCTGAGTTACTTTTGGTCTACCAAATGCCCCATTTTTTGCAAATAAGCAGTGGATAGAAATGTGTAGTAACCAACACATCACATGAGCATTCGAGGCTATATAAATCATGTAAGACAGTTCTTTTTAATGAATTTTTGCAGCATGAGAAAAGTTTACTGCCCCTACTTTGATCGTGAGTTTGAGATCCTTGACGAGAGCATATATGGACCAAGGTTTGAACAACTTTACCTACCTATTTTTCATGATGCATATTAACTGAATTGTTAACATCTGAAAATACAGGGTTTGCATCGACAATGAAGCATGTGAGAAATGTACAGTGGTGAATGTAACTTTAATAGGAACTAGTCTCCTTAGTTATTTAATAATTTGACTACGAACATCACGTCATGCTTGCTTTTTGCAGAACTTTTGTTTTTTTTCTTCTTTGAGGAAGTAAGTCATGCTGTTGATCACATTGATAGGTGGAAAGTCTCAACAAGCAAGGCCTTCTACTTGAAGTTTTGCAAGTGTTGACGTATATGGACTTATTCATTTCGAAGACCTATATTTGCTATGATGCAGGACCAAAATGGTTCATGGACGGTAATTATCTTTCTTAATTCTCTTTTCTACAATTATTTATTTATCTTGTCTAATTTGGTACGATGAATGTACGATACTTGTCTTTATCCATTGTATCTGTTGCATCTCTAGACACCAGTTCACCTGCTACATAATCAGAGCCCACCTAGACGTAGCTTGTCTGTCTTTGTTATGCTTTTCTAGGAAAATCAGTAATGTCCTATAGACAACTTGTTATGTTGTTCTTCTTGTTATGCAGCAGTTGGGCACTTCTTTCACCAACATGATTATCACTTATGACATTTACCAACAAAATAATGAATAGTTATTTATTCTCCACATCGTGATTGAATGTTGCACCTTTTGATTTGTGATTTGGATCTCTGATTCTGTTGTTTCTAGACTCTGTAGCTTGCTGACTTCAAATACATATAGTTGTTAGACACTACACAAAGGACATTTTTATGAGACTACACGCTTTTAAGTTGATAATGACTCGTTACCTTCAAAAAAGTGATAATGCTGCTTTGAATATCAAGCACCTAAAAGAGCGCACTATCCAAGAAAGTGGCAGCAAGTGCTATCAGCAATGCCGCCGAAGATTCTAATGTCGCCATGCAATGAACAGAAAAAGCTTAGTGAAGCAGGCCTAGTTTTGCACAAGCTTGCATCTTTGACGAACAATCTTACCCTTTAGCATTACTTATGCTGTAGTTACCAATTTGAGCATGTAATGCATAATGGAAAATCAACTCACAGAAAATCAACATACTTGAAATTGATGACTTTATGGATGGCTTTTAATGTTAGAAACGATACATATTGGCAGAAAATTGAACTCCTATGGTACTTCCACTACATCTGCACTTGATCTCTACCTGAAGTTTCTGGTAAGATGAAGGTATACAGCTGCGACAAACGTAGGTTTGAAACAGTTAGTGTTTGCAAAAATGATGGAACTTGAACAATTGACTTTTGCCTCATAACTAATATCAGATGTACTTTTATGTTTTCTTTTTAAGTCTTCCATGCAAAAAGATCAACAAGGTGACAGATGAAAAGGCCATCAGCTATATAGAGCTACCCTACCTTGCAGTTGTTGGACTTAACACTTCTAGAGATATTGCATTATCATATAAGGATTCCTGAAAATTTTTCTGATATTGCAGTTGTTGTACTTTTTGGGTTTTTACCAGAGATTTTACATTACTTGTATTTTTTTTTTTTGTCAGGCCATATGTGCTGCTTCGAAGGTTCAGATCCCTGGAGAACTCTGCAGAAGCTGCAGCTGCTGAATCTCCAATTGAGTGCACGCCCATGGAGATGGTTGGTCTCAATCGACCAGGGATTTTCTCTGAGATATAAGCTGTCCTTGCTGAAGAGAATTGTAATGGTGTTGAAGCCCATGCTTGGAGCCATAATACTTCTCTTGCATGTGTAGCCTATATCTATGAGTCCTTGTCAACTTTCATTAATGACCTAATCGTCTTGCTACCATAGAGGACCACCTATCTACCATTCTTGGACCGGCAACAGTTACTGCTGATGAGAATAAAGGTGCAAAGACACACTTCCTAGACTGCGATAGTTCTATGAGTCATACAGAGCGCCGGTTGCACATCTGATGCTACCTGATCGAGACTCTGATATGCAACCAGATTCTGAGGGAACTCTATTGTCATTACCTAGTAGCAGTACGGAAACTGGTAAGGGAGAGACGATGGTAAAGGTGTTAATAGGCTCCTATAGAGAGAAAGGATACTCTGTAGTGACAGTTGAGTGTGCCCAAGCTCATGTCGACATAGTGTGTGCACACAGAATTGCAATATGGGATCTACCATGCTTCAGTTACTTCTCGAGAATCTTATTCTTACCAGGTCAGTAGTATGTTGCTTGTGCAACTCCCACAAGGACTAGGATTAAACCATCTATCTCATTTGCACCTGTTTCTTGCTGTCCATATTTTACATGAAGCTAATAAGGTCGTTTTGGATATTTTGGGAGTAATATGTCAAAAGGAAAAGATGATTTCCTGATGGATTCTGCTAGCAAAAGGCTAAGAGTAGAGAAGTGTTTGGAAGCTGCAATAGAAAGTAGAGTCGGCGAGGTAATAATCTTAACTTCCTATAATCTCTTTTTCCATCCGTCTCTATTATTCTACCCAGTCTGTTAGAAAACCAGTTTGATGAGATTATACTATGACGAGGATAATCGCAAATCATCGACAGCATTAGCATTGTTGTTGTTGTGGAAGTGATGAAAAAATTAAGCATTATAGTAGCAATTTCGTTAATTGTACAATGTTGTGGTTTATTAAATCTACTTGAGCATGTTTGGAAAGAAAAAATACAAAAGCAAAAAGTTGTCTGAGCCCGGGTTCGAACCGGGGACCTCTAGTGTGTGAGACTAGCGTGATAACCGACTACACCACCCAGACTCGCACTCCAATTTTGTGGATAAATAGGAATCTTGAGAACTACGTCCAAGATTTCTCAGCCAACAATGAAGTTGACCCAGATATAGGAAAGATTTGAAGTATTTATTAAAAAAAAGTTTTTCAAAAAAAAAAATGTTTTAATAATTTTTTAAAAATGAGATTTTTTTTTATTTTAAAATAATAAAAATAATTAATAAAAAAATTTTATGACGTAGAATTTTTATACTATTAAATTTAAAATATTTTATAAAATATTTTAAAAATTTTATTAAAAAACATAAATAAAAAATTAGAGGAGAAAATTTTCATAATGGCCGTAGTAGAACAAGTCCGAAGAAAACTTCAACCCCTTGCTTCCCATAGCAAAGTGAACAAATGCTGCATAGTCGTAAGTCATTCATCAACAACAATGCAGCAAGGACTCCGAGTTCGACTAGAAGCAATCCGCCGTCGTCATCGTGTTCGGTAGCTTAATAAGATCAACAGATTGAACGAGTATCTCACACTTCTATATCAACTTGATCAAACTCTAGCTAGCTAAACTTTTAACAACATGTCTATCTCATGTATGTACGCATTGTTTTCTTTTCAATCAATGTAAAGGTTCGTGTTTCACGTTTGCCAATAGCTATGTGGGCAACAGCTCACGAATATTATCAGGATGTTTGGATGAACGTTTCGAACACTTTTCGTTTCAAATAAGCACCTTATATTTTTTCAATAAATATTTTATAGTTATTTTGTAGATTTTTTAATTTTGAAAATTATAAAAGAATTATTATCATATAAAGTTTATATGAATTTTTTATTTTTTTAGATTAAAAATCAAGTTTATTTTAAAAACATTTTAAACAAATTTTTATTTAAAAAAACTTTTTATGATAAGTATTTTACTTTCTAGGGTGCTGTTTTGTAAAATTTTTCATAATTTTTTTTTAATTTTTTAGTTCATATTTTTTAATTTATATTTTATAAATATTTAAAAAATTAAAAAATATAAAAATGAGTTTATTTTATTTTTTATTTAATATTTTTAATAAAAATTTTTTAAATATTTAACATTACAGAAAAATTTACGTTACAAAATTTATTATTAATTGTATTATTATTTTTTTAAAATAAAATATATAAGACTCATTTAAAAAATTTTAAATACTTTTTTTGTCAAAAAAATTCTTTTTAACTAATCGCTTACAAATATTTATTTAGTTGGACAGTTTGGTGGGGGTCACTGTAGAGAGAGAAGAATAAGAACCTTCACCTTTCCCTCTTTCACCCTCCCTCGCTCGCTCATTCTCTTCTCTTCAATCGAAAGCTTCGAGTCCAATTTCATTGATTCGATTACGATTTCGAGATCTTGGTCTCCATCTCTTATGTATAACAGATTGTTTTAAATCGATCGGAGATCGAGATCGAATGCCGAGGGTCAGTCCGCCGAAGCACCGGCACGACGGCACCTCGCCGTTGCCTCTCGGGATGGACTGGAGTCCTGCTCCGAAGAAATGGGTGAGTAAAAAGTTCATCAACAATCGAACAACAAAGTTTTTCAGCTGCTACGATTTGATTTGGTTAATTGACTTATTTCTACTGTTGGATCCAATTCAGTTCAGATGAATTTGATCGTGCGCGCTGAACTTGATTTTGAGTAGTTTGGGCTTTTTGAGAACATGGAGTAGATTTTATATGGAATCGAACCATAAATTCATGAAATGGGTGTTTATTAGGTGCTCAAGATTTATAGCTAGTAGTTGAGAGCATACTTTGCATTGCTTGGCTGAGATTTTAGAGCTTGTTTTGTGATTGAACTTGCTTGAATAATTTGTTGTCTATTGTAAGGATTGCGTGTTTGTGGTGGACAAAGTTTGCGGCTAGTTTCTTCTTTGCTGTTATTATATGATGCAGTTAGCATTGTTTTATGGGTGTAGGATGGAAGGAATACTGTGTGGCCTCATGATCCTCACACAGGCTGGAGTTATTGTGTAATGATTCCTTCTTGGATAGTGCAACCAGAAGCTGGAGCATCAACTGAGAGCTTGTTGAACCCTGTGATTGTAAGAATCTCACTGATATGGCTTTCTTTTTATCAAAGGAAGTATCTGACAAGTTCTCTTTTGCATCGCCTAGAACATATATACTGATCATCTGATCATTGTGTGTAATATATAGATTTAAGCTTGGCATCTGCCAGACAGTTGCACTAAGCAGAAGACCATTAAAGCTTTTTCCCCCCAACAAACAGCCTGCTCTTTTCTACTAATAATGTTTGCCTACAACAACATTTTCTTCTGAAAACCTAGCGAAGGTGTTCGAGTTTTCTGCTTGGTTATCGAATCTCATTTAACTTCATCATTATCGTTGATGTATCCACACACTGGTTATTTTGTGATTTGATGGAGTATCTATAAAAAACCATGGCAGTGTAAATGCTTTGATTCTGAAATATATAATTCCCCACTTTTTTATTTTAACATTCTCAAGGTGCAGTTCTACAGGATCTTAGTTGGCATTCAGTCTCCTGATGGAATAAGCACCAGTTTTGCAGTGCTTCGAAGATTTAGTGACTTCTTGAAGTTGTTTTCTGCTGTAAGTGGACAATTTCATCTTCTATTCCTAGGTGTTTTGGTTAATTTCTTTCATATGGCACATATTTCTCTTCCTCAGTTCTTCTTGCAGCAATATGTTTTCTACAAGAAGTAAGAATGAGGAATTTGAATACTAAAGATGAACTGGTCACATTAAAAAAATTTTGGAATATGATAGTAGTTGAATAAAAATTTTGGTGTGTTAAAAAGTGTTCTTACCTTTGAAAGAACCAAAGAAAGTGGCATGGGCCGCATGGCTATTCTGATTGCAGTAATTTAAATAGTCTTGGAGTCTTACCATGTGTAGCTGATTCCTTCAAATTTTGCAATCAGACTTGTCATCTATGGTATTTAATTACTCTACTAGACCTTTGCTTTACTTTATTTATTAACTCTACTAGACGTATTTACTTTATTTAGTTTTTTGTAGCTTAAAAAGGCATTTCCGAAGAAAATCGTTCCTCCAGCCCCGCCTAAACATGCTTTGTTGAGAATAAATTCGAGCCGTTTGTTGTTGGAAGAGGTAATCATTGACTTCTAACTATTAAATTATATTTATTTCCATTGTGCTATATTTACTGCTCAAGGATAGTGTACAATGATGTGGATTTATCTCGCAAATGTTCCTCCAGGTACTGTCAAGGTTTTGTTGTATGGTAGTTATTATGGATGTTTTTGGTTGCGATCTAAAGCTAAAGATGCAATTTTCGATTCAGTAATTCAGTACATAGTTGTAATGCATCTGCTGATTCACATTTAAGTATGACAATTTTAGCCATTAAGTTTGTGGTGATGATGTTGTTTGCTGTATTTGACGAGTTATTGTGGAGGAAAGGGAGGAATATGAGTTTTTCATATGAAGTAATGTAAACTTTTTTTTACTAGTAACTCTCAGGATAATACTTTTGCTTGCAGAGAAGGCATGCTTTAGAAGAATGGATGGGCAAACTTCTCTCAGACATTGACATCTCGAGAAGTGCTCCTATGGCAGGTTTTCTTGAGCTTGAAGCTGCAGCAAGGTCATGTAAGTGCCTTTTCTTTGAGATTTGGAGTTAGAAAATTTCGTGTTTTTTGTCATCCGCATTCTTCCACTGAAAAGAAAAAGAAGTAAACAAAAGATTCGTCAAGGTTGCATTAGGAGGCCAATCCCGTCTCTACTGTTCTTCATTTCCCGCCTCCATATCCATGCAGATTCTGTATGGGCTTGTCTTTTCCAAAGATATACTATTATCGTTGTATCAATAATGGTGCAGTAATTGTTTCTTCTTAGATATTTCAAAATTTTGATCCATGCATCCTTAGCTTACATATGATTGTTTTCAGCATTTCAGGATGTTAGTTCACACATTACGGGAATGAGCATGTCATCTCGACCCATTGATAAAACCTCTTCCCTCCCCCTCCCTGCTAATTCAATTACTGATTGGTCGAAAGTTGGATCTTCAGCTCAATCTGTAGCATCAGATTTTGGCAGTGATAATACATATGAAACATCAGATTTGGAGACTCCACTACATGGAAAGCTTAATTTTGCAGAAACAGGTTCTGAAAATCTATCTGCTCTTCATGACTCGAATGATTTAGCAGGAGCACCTTCAAATGGCTTTCTTGGAAAAGAAACATTGTTGGACCAACGAGGAGAGTTTCTTGGGGACAGTCTTCATAGAAAGGGCAATTTTGGCATAGATACAGAAATTAATTATGGAAATACATCCAGGGAGAAACTTTCAATGAAAGAACTGGAACAAGACTATGAAAAGATTTCTCATCACACGAGAAAGCTCTCTGATGAAAGCATCGGAAGTGATTTGAGCTCTGCACGAGGTAGTGATCTATCAAATCCTGGGGCTTCTAGTTCAGTTCTAGATGGTTCCATGGATGTTCCTGGTAGCACTGAATTACACAGTAATACAGGACTACAGTCCGCGAGTGATGAACACATCATTCTACCCCTTGATCAACATCATAAATTAAACAGAATTCTTTTAAATATGCAACACAGATTAGCTACTACAAGAACAGATATGGAGGATCTAATAGCTCGATTGAATCAAGAAATTGCCATCAAAGAGTACCTTTCTACAAAGGTAAATCTCAGTCTAAGGGTATTAGCAGCTTAACATCTGGTTTTAGCTGTTCGGCTATGAAAGGATACGGAATTTTCACTGCTTGTCCGTATCTTCTGTGATTGTGCTATATACCATTCTGAACTTCGATAGCAAGTCATCTGCAGTTGCATTTTTCTCAGTTCATAGTTTTCTATTCAGATATTTAGCAACACCTATTTATCAGTTCCCAATTGAAACTCCTACCTGTGTAATTGTGTTATCTTGTTTGTACAATTTAAACTTTCTCTCTCATATATGTCAAGGCTGACATGTATCGTTCTCTCCTTTGTGATCGTAAAGGTGAACGATTTAGAGGGAGAGTTGGAATCTACCAAGCAAAAGAGTAAGGAGAATTTACAGCAAGCCTTGGTAATTGAAAGGGAAAGAGTCACGCAAATGCAATGGGATATGGATGAGCTTCGTAGGAAGTGCTTGGAGATGGAATCAAAGCTCAAGTTTCAAGAAGTATGATTTCAAGCTTATTGCTCAATGATCAACTTTTCTGTACCACTTATGCCCTTGATTTTTTTCATTTTCATGTGTCAGAGTGAGAAAAGTCGTGCAGAATCAGAGAAGACATCAGCAAGTGATGAGAAGGAAATCTTGTTGCAAGAGATGGACTCTAAACAAAAGCAACTAGAAACACTTCAGAAAAGGCTAGAAGATGTAGAAATGAAATCAAAAGCAGATATTAAGGTTCTTGTTAAAGAGGTTAAGTCTCTCAGAAGCTCTCAAACAGATCTAAAAGAGGCTTTGAGTCAGTCAAGGAAGGAGAAAATGGAAATAGAGGTATGTATTATAAACTGCCCAGTCATTTTTGTATGGCAAACTAAATATCTCTACGTTACATTATGTAGATGAATTCTGATGGTGGCAATTCAGCTGCATTTACCATGTAGGATAACCTTTAGATGGGGATTTTTTTTGTTCAAAATTTTTTTTCAGAACCTTCAGAACTCGCAATATGGGCTATAACTCAACTGCATAAAGTTTTCCATGCATGCTAAATTGCAGTTGTTTATGAGTCATCTCATCGTTAAATCTCTTTTTCTGTCTATAGGAATCTATTTTGCTTATCCTTTTAGTAGTTTTTACTCAGAATTGCTCCTGCCATGGTTAATAAGTTGTTACCAAAAGAAATGGTGGACTAAGTCTTTATTCCTTGTCTTTAATGTTCTGCTTATAGAAAACTTTACAGAAGCAGAACCAAAAGTGGGGAATTGCAATCTCTGCCAGAAAGAAATTACTCCGTGAGTGCGAAGTACTTCGCCATCGTCTTGAAGAATGCAGTGTAAATTACCTTGCAGAAGAAGAAGACAAACTCACTGCAGGGCAACCTTCTCTGTCTGATATGCTAGAACTCCTAGCCACGTCAGATAATAGAATCAGTCTTCTTGTTGCAGAGGTACGTTGTGAGAGCCATATCTTCTGTACAGTTTGGTTATTGTTTGTACAGATAAACCTTAAGACATCTCAGTTTTATGTTGGAAAGGGAAAGGCCCAAAAATGAATTCAATGATACCTTGTTTGTGTTTTTGCTTATCAGTTCTTTCTTTGCAGGCACAGCTCCTCTCTCACAATGATGAGGAAGTCATAAATGATGCATTAGGTAGAGATGCAAGCTGGCAATCATTTGAGGCATCTGCTCCAATGAATAGTGATGAGCCCATTGGCACAGATGATGAAATCAGGAAAACGGTAGCAGGCATGTTTATAGATAATGCTAGACTAAGGAAGCAGATAAATTCAGTTATCCTTCGTGCCATTAGAACTGAAAAATATCAGAATGAAGAGATACCTTCAAGAAAGACCATCATAGATAGACTTTTAGATAGGTAGAGAGTTGAGGAATCTGTAAATTCTGCGGGTTTTTCTTTTTCGTTTCTTTAAAGTGGTAAAAGATGAGCCATATTACCACGTCATATGTGAAGTTCTCGTTAGGATAAACTAAGTAGGTCGGTTATATAGGGTAGCTCCCATTTGTATATCTTCGTATGTTGGCATGGAACCTTCTTCGATCTTCGTGTATCATTATTCTTTTTTTTTTTTTTTTTGTTGTTCTATAAGAATGTCAATTGTATCAACTTGGCTGCTCATGGCTCCGCTACATTACCTTGCATAGTAAAGGAATATCTAGAATCATCAAAGATTTTCTCTAAAATGTTTTGGAATTTTGCTTCACATTTCGAATGCGAGAAAATGTCGTATGCATGATATGAACTTTCAGGTTTCAATAATTCGAAGTTAAATCAACATCATGCTTTATATCACGCTCACACATAGAACAGCAAATTGTTGTCCTCATCAAATTAAAGCCAATAACAGTAACAAATTTTAAAAACACGAAACATAATATAAAAAAGCACGGTGGTAGATAGATGGATCTTAACAAAGAACAAAGAAAGACAATCCCAAGATCTTCCCTTGATCCTCCGTTAGTCCTCTTCCTTCCTTCCTTCCTTCCATCTCTGATGTCATTGCCTGAAAAACCATATCTAAACCGTCCGATAAAGATTGTAGGGTTCAAAAATGTCCTTTAGTTTCTGCGAGTGAAGACACAATGGTCGCGTTCGCATGGAGTTCAATAGTGTGTACTTGAATGATGCATAGGTCACGTTAGCTGCTGGCAAGATGGGGTCTTTAATTTTCAGAAGCAACGGCATTGGTCCCAAAGTTATCTGCTTCACTAGGTACTTGTCATATGCAATTCAATCATGCACATATTTTTGTTCTTAGTACCATTGTCTTGCATTATCAACTTGGCTTTGATTCTTAGCGCTATGGTAACAATTGAGTTGCAGAAGCACCTAGGTTAACAGTTTTGTTTACTAAAAGATCGATTGGGATAAGATCCTTATCTGCTCAGTTCTACTTTCCACCTTGTCATGTTAAGTTGTTTGCATAACAATTACTACTTTCAATCAGGAACGGCTTCTACTTTATTTGTTATGGACAAGGCAATTTAGGCAATAACGCGTCGTGAAGACTTGTTTCAGATGAATACTTCACGTGAAGAGCTATGATTGTTAATTTGAAAGATCAGCTTTGAAATAACCTCATTATCTACCCATAAACAACCAGCACAGGATTATTTTGTGGGCCTTCATGGATCTTAGGAACTTGTCCTCTTGCTGTTAAATCAAACTGAAGTGAAGTTGCAATGATAAGCTTCACCTCTAAAAAATAACTGGCTCCTCTTGCGCGTGTGGTATGTATACATATTTTCCTAATGAAGTAGTTGTGTTCAATTTAGTGCAATAGATAGAAACAAAATGTTTGAAGAAGAGAAGGAGAATAGCAATGAAGCAGCAGACCCAAGACTTCAAGCTATATCTGAAGCCATACGTGTTGTTCCCAACTTCCCCAAACCTGGTTCTGAATTCTAACCCTGCAAGTGTTTGATTGTTTGCCTAAGTGAAACCAAGTGTATGCATGTTAAGTTGTCAATCGGTGGAGGAACTCATGGTGTTTGCTTGATTGATGATAGGTATTATGTTCAACGATATCACGAAGCTGCTGCTGAGTCCACAAGTCTTCAAAGATGCCATTGATATCTTTGTCGAACGGTACAGAAACATGGGCATCTCTGCTGTTGCTGGTAACTGATATTTTACTCTCTGCAGTTGAGCGCTTAACAATGAGGTCTTTGGCAAGAGATTTTGCTCTTCTGCTGATGAATTTTTCTGAAATGATTTCAATCGCAATGTTTTCAGAAATTAGAAACCTTTACTTGTCAGATGTCAGCTTATTGTGGTAAAATTTCCAGGATAATGGCATGACCTATATCATATTACTTAGATGTTTCAACTTGATGATGAAATTATCTGCTGTATAAAATTTGTTCGTTGCATTGCAAACCTTTTTAGACTTTTAGTCCAGTCCATAATGCCGAATCCTTTTGAGATTTCATGCTCGCTCTTTCCTTTTCCTTTCTCTAGGAATTGAAGCTAGGGGCTTTATATTCGGTCCTTCTGTTGCCTTAGGCATTGGTGCTAAGTTCATTCCGCTTCGGAAACCAAATAAATTGCCAGGTACCCTTCTGTCCCTTGCAGTGGAGCATTTCTGATTCTGCTTGATTCCAGATTGCTATAATTCATGGTGTTATCCTAGAAAGTGGTGCATCATGAACTTCAGTTCTTTAGATACCGAATGAGCTAAAGTAATGGCATACTGATTTAAACAGGTGATGTTATTGTGGAGAAATACAAGCTGGAATACGGTACTGATTCCTTGGAGATGCATTCAGGTGATGTTATTCCAGGGGACCGAGTATTGGTTATTGATGATTTAGTTGCAACTGGAGGAACACTTTCTGCTGCCATAAGACTTTTAGGTAAAACCTAATTTATTTCAAGTCCATCATCAAATTTCTATGATTTGTAGCTGTACATGAGTATTACAACAACTGAGTTTCACTTTAATGCTGAGCAAGTTGTTCTTGATATCTATGCACTCATGAAACCATTTCTAGACTCAGTATTGCAAGACTGAAAGTTCTATAATTTTGCTGTTCCACTTCTCAAAACTATACAGAACGCTCCGGTAGTGAAGTAATTGAATGTGCCTGCCTCATTGGGTCACCTCAGTTCAAGGTACAGGAAAGTGGCTATTCTCAACGAGATGCATCAGTATAATACACGAGCTTGTGTTTTGGAAAAATGGTAATCTTCATTCTGATCGTAACAGGGAAACTGCAGGTTAAATGGAAAACCAGTATACATACTTATGGAAGGCCGTCAATAAACATCATGGATTTTTTCCTCCTCTCTTCTTTGTGATTTTTATAATGTTTATGTATCGTACATAAACTTTCCAATGCTAGCTGCTGTATAGTTTTTATTCAGAACAGGGGAGGAAAAAAAAAAGGAAAGAAGAAAATTGTTGTGGTAAATTTTAACTCTTGTTCTCATCAAGAACTTATATGCTGTAATATTTCGGATTATGTTTTATGCAATGAATTGTTTCTCTACATATCTATATTTGTTTGTCTAGTGACAAAAATAAACAGTTTTGTTATTTCTGTTAAATTATAAAAAAAATAATGAAGTTATATTAAAATAAAAAATTTCTTTTTATAATTATTATTAAAAAAATTTTACTTTTCTATATAAATATTTTTTAGTTCATTCTTTCTTCGTCTCTTCACTAATAAAGACAGCAAAGTAGAGGAATTATAAACTAAACCACAAACACAAGGAAGGAGCTCTGTGGACGCACGCAACAAGCCGCAAACAACCGAATCTTTTTCACCCAATTCCCCCAATCGTTTCTTCCGGCGATCGACCGTCGTGGCTCGATTTGATCTTTTAATCTACGTTGTATGGGATCGGAAGGTTTGTAGCAAGGCGGCGGCGGCGGCGGAAGGCGGAGTAGGGGAAATAGGAGAGAATTTTCTTACGAGAAATTTTCTTCGTGCGGCGGCACGATGTCGGCGATAGTTTGTGGCAAGAGATCGAATCCAATCTTCGAGGAGCTCCACCACACTTCTCCCCCGTCATCGAAACGGATCCGGTGTTCTTCTTCGTCACCGGTTAGACTCTCTCCGACATCGTCGCCGTCTTCGGTTAATTGGAATCTCATGCAGCTGAGATCAGTCTTCCCTGATATGGAGCAGGAGGTAAGTTCGACACTTGTGTTATTTTTCATGTCTCTCGTAATTTATTTTTGGTTTTCTTAACAAGATTTACGGTAGAAATTTGAAAGTTTCATGGTTTTATGATGCATTTGAAGTTGCTGTAGGAGGTTGTTAAAGATTAAAGATGCAAAAGAGTTATGTAGTCGTCATAGATTTTGTTGAAAATCTTGTAGGAATTAGGTCAAAGAATGTCGATAGAAGAGGGATTATCTAAAGTACAAACAAGTTATAAACCTAGGAAAATTTCATATGCAAATGCATGAAAAGACTGTTTTTCAATATGATTGGTGTTGCTTGAAGCATGCTAGAAGACAGTTGAGTAACAGTTTTTACTCGTATCTCAAGTTACGTAGAGATTTTGTTTCTAAGGTAGTTAAAATTGTTCTTCAGATATTTTCCATTAGTTTTAGCTATTTAAGTAAGGTATAGGAAACAGTATTTCATGTGAAATCTACCCTTCTTGCGCGTAATTATCTCTCTTATTTCCACCTCACTCTGCTGAAAATGCGGATATGGAGTTGGGCAAAAGAAATGACTGAGAATTCTGTGTAGCTAGTGTTAACCTAAGATAACCATCGTAGATCCTTATACCATGTGTTAGTCAGCTATCTTTGCACTCTGACATAGGAATGTTATTATCAGAGTGGAATTATCTTTGGTGTAAAAATACTTTCAGATTCTTGAGACAGCACTCGAAGCTTCAAGCAACGACTTGGACTCTGCCATAAAGAGTTTGAATGAACTCCGGCTTGGATCATCTGAAATAAACACAGCTTCTCTTACAGGCAAATTTGATAATGGAACCGAGAATTTCAAACAAGCTAGTGAAGGTATGTGCTGCGATCCTTCTACTTGAAAGATTCACATTCTTCTATAAAATGGATGATGTCTCTTTCTTTTTCACACCAGTAAAGCTCAAGAGAACTAGCTAACCATGTAGTTCTATGTTTGTTGTTTCCCTGTGATCTATGATTCGAATGCAGTCTTCTCTCCCAAATTGACAGGTTTTACCAACACCGACTCAGCGAATGCACCACCTCCTGAAAATCCGTCTCTGGCAGAGAGTCATCCAGTGCAAGGTGCTGAATGGGTGGAGTTGTTTGTTAGGGAGATGATGAGTGCCTCTGATGTTGATGATGCAAGAGCTCGAGCTTCCAGAGTTCTAGAAATGCTGGAAAAGTCTATTGCGGCTCGTGCAAGAGCTGAAGCAGTACAAAGTTTTTGTGAGGTATGTGATATGTTTTAACTGTTTGAATCTTTCCATGCTTGAGATGTGATAAAATAGAAAGATTCTTTTGAGAGTATTATTATGTTATAAGGGAACTTGACAACATCTTCATCTGTTATAAAGCGGGTTAACAGATTGAGGAAAAAGATCTAACAGTTAGTATTGTGTTTGCACTGGATTTTCTGAACCTGCTTGTATTAGATCCTTATTTACTAGCCTACGATTTTATGAGATCATGGGTTTTGATAGTGATACAACATTTTGCATTGATTTGCTTGATGTCAAATAGGAACATCTGACTTTGAAGGAGCAAGTTGAGGCATTGCTTCATGAGAATAGCATCCTGAAACGAGCTGTTGCCATCCAGCACGAGAGGCAGAAAGAATACGATGGGAGGGGCCATGAGTTGCAGCATCTGAAACAGCTTGTTTCTCAATACCAGGAGCAGCTGAGAACTCTCGAGGTATACTTTCACTTATTTAGCTCGGTAATTATGTCATGCACTCCTTCATAACTCTTCTCATTGATTTTTGTTCTCTTCCTTTCATTCAGATAGACAACTATGCTCTGTCGATGCATCTTAGACAAGCACAGGAAAGCAGCTCTATACCAGGGAGATTCCATCCTGACGTCTTCTAAAGCAACACTATCACACAGACATTAATCTTTGCCGATGTTGTTCATCACTAGAGGCTGTAACCGTTAGGATTCAAGTGATTATCCATTGCACGAGGGGGATCATACTTATATATCCTATCATACATATATAGAGCGACTTCATTTGTAATTTGATTATTGTTGAATGTTGAGAAAACTTGTACGTTTATACAGCTGTATGTAAGGAATGTGCATGCAAGAGTATCAGGTTCTTTCACCACCAAACGATGAATTCCTGTGGTCGGTTGTGTAAAACCATTATATAGATGCGTGGTGTACTATTCTTATTGAAAGAATTATGTTATACGATAAGTTTTGTTTGAAAATTTTGTGTGGACTTAAATATAGGTTTCTATATCGTACTACTACTATTAACATTGCTACAATTGATCTGAATTCGAGCGTGTTCTTTCTCTTCCTGGTTTACCTAACAGGTTTGGAACAGAAGATGTCCGAATCGGACAAGTTCAGGAACAATGTTACGATAACGGGCATATTCGGAACAAGATCCGATTGTAATGTTTCGGATTTGCGAACAACTTCTCTTTCATTTGAAGGGATATTTTCGGCACAAGATTCGGATAAGAGTCTGTGACGCGTTTCTCATCGGACAGTTTCTGAACAAAACTATTCGAACATATTACGGATTTCGGTCTCAGCCGTACCTGCAAATATCCCTCTACCGCCTCTGCAATTCTTATATATAAATACCTACACGGCTACGTCGAATTTTGTCCTCTCTCTCTCTCTCTTGCTGAGAAAGAAAAAGAAATTTTACTTTGTGAAATTTCTCGAATTCGAATTCGACGATTCAATTTCTGTTGTTTGTTTTTTCGGTGGATTTGATCGATCAGTAATTGATGGCAGCAGCAGTGATGGCTTGCAGGAAGAGAGATGTCTCCATTCTTCTCGACGAACCTAATTCTTCACTCCACGGCCCGATCTCTAAGCGATTCCGCCGTTTCTCGGAGCCGTCGCCCGCCGCCGAACAACCGTCGGTGGCGGAGGTACCGATCTTGCGACTTCGCGAAATGTTTCCCGATTTGGATCCACAGGTTCGTTTTCTCGATTAATTTGTTTTTGTTTCGTTGTTTTGTGCTATATTTTGTTGGGAATCTCTTGTCTGGAAATGTTTTTATCGTTTTGAATTGTTTTTTTCTCAATAAAAAACTTTTAATGGGTGATAAAAGCAATTTTTCACGTGGCAAAGAGATTTTGGTTTTCACGTATAGAATAGTTTGTACAAGTGTTATTATTGGAAATGAAGTTTCCAGTAATCTGTGGTGTTACTTCTTTGTTATAGAAATGATTGTTCTTTTCTCGAAAGAAATTAGAGATGATTGTTCTTTGTTGTAGCGTGTTAGATGTATTGGATTAGTTGTGAACTAGGTTTCGGCAAATTGGTTTTCTCATGTGAGTCAATCAGAAGTCCAGTCCATTAGAAATTTCCCCCAGTTATGATGTCCTTGATTTATTTATTCATATTCGAAGACTTTTGATTCTGGAATTGTATTAAGGTGACTGGACTTTCTTTTTCTCTTGAGTTTCTTTGTCTTCTTGATCATGTGTTAACTTACATGTATAATGTCATTTCAGACTCTAATGGAGACACTTGAAGCATTTGGAAACAACCTGGAGCCAGCAATCAAGAGATTGAAGGTACAATCTGTGATTGAAGCTAGGAGTACAAGTTCAGAATCTGCAGCAAGTCATTTAGGAAGTGATAATCCAGGGGAAGAAGCTCTTCCTACAAATGGTCCTGGTTGGGTAGATATCTTTGTTCGAGAAATGGCCAGCGCATCCAGCATTGATGATGCCAGGGCGCGTGCGTCCAGGGTACTTGAGTTGCTCAAAAAATCCATATCTGCTAGCGCCAAAGCTGAAGCAGCAAGCAACTTTCAGAATGTAATCTTGTATCGAGCAGTTATCTTGTTTTCAAGGTTTTCTGACTTGCGGACTTTCCGTGATTGTACTAAATTCAATCTCTGACTGTACAGGAAAATGAAATGCTGAAGGAAAAGGCTGAAGCATTACTTCACGACAATTCTGTCCTAAGAAGAGGGGTTGCAATCTTACATGAGAGGCAGAAGGATTATGATGCAAAGAGCCAAGAAGTTGAGCACTTGAAGAAAGAAGTATCACAATACCAGGAACGGCTACACTCACTTGAAGTCAGCAACTACACACTCGCCATGCATCTCAGGCAATCCCAGACAAGCAGTTCAATTGCTGGAAGATCTCGTCCAGATGTTTTCTGATGATGATGGTGGTTGCTTTTGGACAAATCAAGGATTTGCCAGAAAGCACCTTGCTACAATGCAGAGAGATCTCTGCTTATGTGGCTGGCATCCAATTTAGCCTTGTTATGAAGTCCTGGGAAGGTCTTACTGAAAGCAGGTATCTATAGGCTGTAAGCAGTTTTCTTCTGCTAATCATAAATAGGTTGAGCTTGTTTGCATTTTTGCTTGTGTTGATTTTTTCTTTTTAATGTGTAGCGACGAGATTGTAATCCCCAAATTTCATGTATATTGTTGATGATAATTATCAGTACTTCCAGCATTCATGTTGCATGAATGCTTCAAGTATAATAATGCTTGTGCAAACAGTATCCAACAATTGCTTCGAAGCTGATTGAGTTGCAGTGCTCATAAGGTGATATTGTCGATACTCAAAGCTTCTCGTTGATGTTGCGAAGTAATTATTCCGGCAATAAGGGCATGTTTGCCAACATTTTGAACTCAGAAATTTTACTTTCAATTCATTTTCAAAGCAAGTAAACATAAAAATTTAACTCAATTTTTGTTACCAAAAATTTACTTTCAAAATTTAATTTCTATAACTATAAAATTTTATTTTCAAACCACTCCTAAAATAAAGTAAACAAATTTATTTTGAAAACTCACTTTTGATTATTCAGTGTTTTGGCCAGAAAAAACACGTCCTTAGTTGCACAGCATTAGTGAGTCTTTCGGCTGTCCCTGTGTTGCCCGCAATCCTGATTTCCGTAGGATAGATTTTCTTGATAGCTCCACATGCTTGAGCTACCAAGAAAAGGAGTAAGCCTGCTTCAAAACTAGCCATGTACCCTCCTAAAATTTAATCTTCCGAAATTTTAATCGGACAGAAACCAAACATTGATACATGTACACAACACACTTACAGACGCAACTTTTGCAAGTTTCTTGCATACATATATATAATAGCTTAAGTTGACAAGGCATTTACAGTACTTCTACTTGTCAAGTTCACATTATTCAAAGACTGACTACCAAGGAGGGGCACTCCCTTCACGGAAGAGAACATTTGCCACCGGAGGAGGAAGCCAAGCTGCTTTGCCACCTTGCTGACCATCCTGTTGCTGCTGTCCATCTCCTTGTATTGCAAAATTCCCTCTTTTCTTCTGCGGCCTCACAATTTTTCTACCAACAAAAATACCCAGTTTGAGGGCAGTGAAGAAACCAAAAGCAATAAACAATGGCCTAACAGACCAATGGAAGTCTTCAAGATGCTGGTATTTCTTAATCACTCCTTCACATGTATTGAAGCTTACTACTTCCACTTCAGCAGGATCAGCCAGACAGCTATGGTCTTTTCCAAAGCTGAATCTACTAGGGAATTTGACCACAAGGCATCCATTGGGAAGAATCTGAGATACCCTTCCCGTCGCCCATTCACCTCCTTTTTTACGAGGCCAGTCAAACTTGGGACTCCCTATATTTGCTTTTAATCTCAAAAATTGACCCACACAAATAGTTTCAGCAATCTGGATCTCTGTACAATTTCCATGCCAGAGAGTTTCCATGCCTATAAAGCCGACAGTTATCCTTCCATTGCGTTCGATCGAATGGAGAATGCCAACAGGGGAATGTTTCTTATCATTCTCCTTTACCCTTACCCAGTCACCAGCTGCAAACCCATGGGTCACTCTCTCCACCGTGGTGGAGTGCACCCTAAGCGCATCATGATGACCATGCACCCTAACCAAGATGAATCCACTGCGAGCCCTATCATCTTCCATGCCAACCACAACTCCTTCAGGTATCTCCATATTTTCAGACTTGCAAGATTTTTTTTGTTTTCTAGAACGAACAGTATCACCAACTTGCAGGGGGTCCTTTAGCAGAGACCAATCAGTGTACAATACTCGGCTTGACCTGGCAACAGTTGTTTTTTCTGTTTCACTCCAGGTCTGAGCTGCATCCTGGCAACTGCCAAAGAAGCAAGATTATATGCCAGTAGAGCACCACTTGTAGACCTCAGAGGCATTAATATAATTACCCAATATAAGAAAACATGAAGATATCTGCTTACTCCTTTGCACGATAAAATGCATATCTTTTGAGATAGAGACTGCTAGTATATATAGACAAAGAAAGTTTAAGCTGATACACTGAAAAGGTAGGTTCAGATTTTACCAAGTAGATTACAATGATTAGGTTCAATATCATGTGGGTGTTTCTGTTACAACATGAATGTGACATAATACTACGCACAGGAAGCTCCACGTAGTACACAGCACATGCAAGATAAAAGAAGGATAATTCAGTCAGATAATAAGACCATGAATGAGGTGCAAAGAACATATGTAAAGCAGGAGTGCCACTACCACAACATCAGAAATGTTGATAAGGAGTACATAAGAAAATTCTCTTTGAAATGAGAAAATACCTCTTGAAAGCATATAATATATCTTCCATCAGAGGACGATTTCGTAGGTCATAGTCAAAGCAGCCAAACAGTATATTTTCGACTTCAGAAGGCAACCCACTAGGAACTTTTGGCTTTTCTTGTTTCCTTACGACCAGGTCATATATTTCATCTGGAGACTTACCCTGCCACGGCTGATTGCCACTCAACATTTCTACGATGCTGCAGCCAAATCCCCACGAATCAGTCTCAAGAGAGATTGGACCCCTCATACTTGGTTGCCATTGTTCTGGAGCCATGTAATTTGGTGAGCCAAGCCTCTGAATGATGTTGGGATTTTGGTAAGACAGCCCATACAGTAGCAATGGAATCCCAAAGTCCCCTAGAAGTGCTCGATCATTTTCATCAAGAAGAAAGTTACATGGTTTCAAATTCAGTACTAGCATACCACTTGAGTGAAGCTCTTTCAATCCATGAGCCAGATCAATACCATATCTGCATAACGATACAAAATGCAACTTGAACACATGTCATGTGACCTGACTAACAGATTCATCACTGAAGCTAACAAGAAGGTCCTTCTGCGATAACATAAGACCACAATCATGTATAGATCAGATGCTAACCTCAGGACATCAGGTAGTGAAAGTCGTCCCCCCTTCAAACGAGCCATCTTATCCCCAACTGACCCCTCATAGAACTTCATAGCAATGCAAAGCTGAAAAGAACAACTTGCGTCACTATATAAAGTCGCATAGGAAGGATGGCTGACAGTATGCAGTTATGTCAGAAACAATTGAAAAGCATCCAAAAGTATAAAATTAAAGATAGTTACCCTTCCATCTTGAATTGAGGTACCATGCAGAAAACAAACGCTTCCTAACTCTTGACATTTTGCAAACACACTGTCAAACCTAGCCAAGAAGACCTGCATGTCCTCATCCTTCAGAGGATGTAACATCTTAATAGCAACTTCATGATAACGATCATACTCTTCATTGCGAAGATGATGGGTTGCTATCCACACATCACCAAAAGGACCCCGGCCTATGCGATGCTTAAGTCTCAGCATATCAGAATCTATCCATATAGTAGTTCTGTTAGGTGTGGAAAATACAGACTTCAGATGATCAGGGTCCCCTTCTATTAACATGAACTCGAAAGAATCGGTTGATCTTGAAACACCATCCTTTTCAGCCATACTCTGTAGCTGGCAGTTACCAACTCACAAATCAACATTACAGTATCACATGTACAATATAGTTTCATGACATTCATAAAATTAAATTGAAAGCACACAAAAACTTTAGCATTCAGACCAATGCACATTAGACAAAATATAATTTTGTTTTTACTTGACAAGAAAACAGGCTCACATGAAGAGCTATTTACATAAGAAGGAACAGTCTAGTGATGCCTACAAAGTGTATATCCAATGGAAGATGTTTGAACAATTACAAGTCTTATTAGTATGACTATTTGTTACTACATATTAGACATAACCAAGATAGACCCTTTATCAAACAAACTTCAATAGGTTATATTTTAATAAGTACAGGAGCAGATCACTTGGAAATCTTTTGCTTGACATTTAGAAGAGCTGTATCTAGTAAAGATCGCAATTCCACAACTACAGAGCATTATAAGACATACAAATCATGGAAATTGCCATTGAGAGATTTCCACATAATCACCATAGAGACAATAAAACCTGTTCCAAATGTGTTATTCCTCGTTCCATCGACGATCACTATAAAACAAATGACTGCGGAGAAACTGAATCAAATTCTCATAAGAGGCGCAATCAAAAAGACTAAAAGATCAATCGTAGGGATAAGTTGGCAGAGAATGAACTAGAACCATTAGTATGTAGACTCTACTACTACTGCTGCTACCAATCGTAAAAGCCACAGAAGCTCTCAGATCGTTGAAAACGAATACTGAAAACACAAACAAAAGAAAAACTAAAAAACTTACAAAGTCTGATCATTAAAGTTCACGATTCACCAAATCTATTCACAAAATCACTAAGATTTCATCAGGTTTTATCAAGCCGATAAGAAGCTAACTGAGACTACAACAGCTGCTACAGTTTCCAATCTCGGTGATCAAAACCACAGAGCTAATCAATCAAAATCTATCGCGAAAACTGGAAGGAAAAAACCAACCACTCACCTGAGGAAGCGATACTAATGAGATGTCGACAAGTTGATTGATTGAGCTAAAAAAATTTAGTAACACTTGTTTTACTACTATCACTACTATCCGATTCGATTACTCGTGCATGGACATGGTTGAGAAACGAACGACAACAACAACAACGGAGAGAGAGATCCTAACTCGAAGAAATTAAGCAGCGATTTCAAGAGAGAGATTTTTGGAAAAAAAAAGCAAGAGAAATGAAAAAGGAAGAAACCAATTGAATGAATGAATGGAAAGCAGTGCCGGTTAAGCTCCTAACTTTGGACCGCTTAAATTATAATATTACAAACAAATAGATAAAAATATATTAAATTATTTTTGTGATAGTTTCACCCTTCATTGTCATTAAAATATACTTTCGGCAAGTTTTACAAAATTATTTGAATATCAATGTCATAATATATTTTTAAGAAAATAACAAAATTATCAAAACGAGACGGGAAATTGTATTTTATTAGACAGTTTCATCAAAATAATTGTTAATTTAAAAAGACGTGATTAATTGCCTGTGAAAGAAAAGGGGTGATAATATCAAAAAATTAAAAGATAAAAAGAAAAAGAAAAAGGACGCTTAACATGGTTGGAAACTTCTTAAGACATTCTAGCTAACCGGGCACAAATTTTCATGCAGATCATAATTAGCTAAACAAGCTACAGCTAAATCTAACGGACTAGAACTTACCACGTATACACTTTTCTTTTTCTTTTATTCTGTTTCGTTGGTTGCTTTCACAAGAACAGAAGAAGAAACCCGCAAGAAACCTTTAATCCAACTCTTTGGAGTTCTTTCTTTGAATTATACATACATAAACACTTCAGTTATAAACATCAACCACTATGATTCTTCCTTTTTCCAGCTTGAATATTCCTTTAGATTGAAGGCACAAAAAAAGATAGCAATAACAAAAGCATCATATTGAAGAGCTGCTACTCAATCTGATATTCTATATACAGCAGACAAAGACGCTTGCCAAGAAAAGTAGAAAACCATGCCAACAAGTGACTCGGTTTCATGTTTTTAGCATGAATGAAGTAAGCCAAGATTGACTGTAGTAGTTTCTATAACTTATATTATAGAACATTCATATAAGCTCCACAAACAGCTGAAAAAGAAAACCATGAACATGGAAAATTCTTGTTTTGCTAAAATATCTAGAAGTATATGAAGAAATAAATGAATCCATTTGCCTATCCTGTTTTTCGATTTGCTCTTATCTGCTGAAAGTGAGCAGCAAATGAATCATAATCAGGAAGCTTCGGATGCATGTGAGGTGCGCTCTTGAGTAAGCTCTCACGCGATTGCAATTCTGCAATGGTATCTGAACTTTCCTGCTTGTCACTGCTCCCCTGAACCGCAGATTCTTTCGAGTTATCCTGCAGCAATTGCTTTGCCATTGCAAATTTAGATGTTACTGGAGCTTGTTCACCAGATGGATATGAATGCAAGTATTTTGATCTATCTTTGCTTTCTAGTGCAGGTCCATCCCTTTCTGGTGACCAAGAAATTTCAGTATTTGAAGATGCCATTGCAGATTGTTTAGATGCATTTTGCTGCAAAGACTTGATCTTGCCTCTGGTTTCAACACTCACAGGTCTTGAGCTTGAGGTGGCTTCATAGGATGACCGAGTAGCATGAGACTGTCTACTTTCTATCTCAGTAACAGATAGATCAGTTTCTGCAGCTGATGCAGTGATGTTACTGCTCTTTGTATCTGGAGCTAAACCTCTTGTCCGACGAGAAAGTAATGAATCTCTCGTCCTTCTACTTCTTACGGGTTGGTCTGGTTCCATCTCTTCCCTAATGCTATACTTATCAAATAAAGTTCTTTCTTCTTGTTGAACATTTTGTTTAAACAGACCATCTGAGTGCGATGAGTTTGAATTCCTGACAGCTGCAGATGATTTTGAATTGGCTTCTGGATCATTTATATCTTCATATGAAAATTCAAAGCCAAGAGAAGATTTTTTTGGACGAGAAGCTACTAGTTTCTCATTGATGCAAGGAGCATCATTCAAACTTTGCTTAAAGGAAGGTGAAGCATCAACCTGAGGACCCTTTACATAAGGCGGCCGAGGAAGACCCCGATGTCTGAATCCACCAGGTACTGTTCCCAAGTTCAATCCCTGCTCTCTTTCATCACCAGAATCACTTGACCCAGAAACTCTGGGACTCAATTGGGCTAATCTGGATTTATTCTTGGCTTTAGAATCATCTGAAGAATCTGGAGAATACTGCAGGATTCCCTTTCTGCAATATAAACCGTTGTCTGTATAGCTTGAATCCCAAGAAACTAACTGGTTTTCATGCAAGCAGCTAGTACCTATATTTTCCCAAGATTTCTTTTTGAAGCTCAAGTCAGCTCCATCATTATAGCTATATGAGTTAGAAAATGATGGTGATCCTGTTTTTATATTAGAAAGTTCGCTGATTTCTTGTACTCCCTCATTTTCTTTTTTGGACCCTACCATTGCAGTTTGAGATTCTCCTGGTGAGGAGGTTCTTGTGATGCTTGTAAGTGAGCTGCTAACGTCTCTTGATCCCTTTACCATTACATCTTCCTTCTCAGAGTCGGATCCATCTGAATCATCAAAAGCAACAGGAAGATCTCTATTAGAATGAACTGAAGCATCTTCTTCCAATTTTTCAGCATCCTCTCTAAGCCCAATTGCTTCTATTGAGGGCAGCTCAGAGTTTTTAACTTTATCTAGAGAACCACCCTGCCGCTTTTTGGGGCTCCACTGATCTGGCATTGTAGCACTTTCTTCTCCCATGCCTGACAAAAGCACATCCAATACGTGTTTTCCATTGTTGTCATCATCAGAAACATAGTCATCAAAATGTACACCAGAACTATCATCAAAAGTAGTTTTGAGATGGCTACTTGAAGATTTTAGTTTCTCCAGAGTAGTTGAAAAGTCTTTCACTTCTGAATCCTCAGATTTCTGATCTTGTGGTCCCCAGAGATAGTCGTCGGCAAAACCATCATTAGTACTGAGAAAAGGTGACTTCTTATCTTTTTCATATGTAAACCCTCCACCATAATCTTGACGCTCATTGTTCCTATGCTCTGATGGTTGCACAGAGAAGCTTTGCGAGTGACTATATTGCATGTCTTTCTCCATGTGAAGGTTACCTTGAGGAACATTGTCATCAGCAGAAAACTCATCAGAAACAGACGAAGACTTGCTGGAAGACATACTCATATCTTCAAAATCAGCAGAGGGACCATTGGAGCTATCTCCGATTGGTTCATCTCTATGCAGACTCTGGTTCTGTTGCCTTCCAGCAGGAGAAGTTTTCAGTCCGTTATCATCAACAACATTTCCAGTATGATGCTCCGAGTATTGTGTAGTCTCTGGAGCTTGATTCCCATGGTGATGCCTCGAAGTTTCATGCAAATCAGCTGAAGCTTGTACAGGAACATTTCCATGGCTTGCAAGTTCCGCAGCTGCTCTGGCAGCCATACTAGCTTTTTCTGCAGATTCTGCTGCTGCCTGAGCAGCAGCTGTAGCATCTTTAAATTCCATATTCCAACTTGGATGATTCTGGGATTCATTCTCCTGTGAGCGTGAGTTATTTAATCCTTGATGTGCAGGACTTGTCCCTGTGTTAGATAACAAAAAGCCGATTTAAAACAAGATCAGGGATGAAGCGAGACAGGAAACCACCCCTTTATAGTACATTATAAAACAAAGCAACGTAAGTAACCTACCTGTGACACCTCGTTCAGACTGAGACCTAACAGGAATACTGGAATTTTGTTTGAAAGAAGTATTGGAACGTGCTCGAGCTGGCTCATCAAATTTCTCCTTATCAACTTCATTACTATGACAGGTGGCAGGAGGCTTTGTATAAGCAGATTGTTGAGGCATCCAGCTGTTTCTTGCAAAAGTAGTGGGTCCTTCCTGCTCATTTATGCAAACAGAATTTTTGCATGATGCATGAAATTAGTATAATGTTAACTACAAAGAAAATCTGACAGCAGGGGGCTTCTCCGCTCAAAAGAGAGCAAGCTCTAGCAACTAGATGCTTACCAAAGTATCTTCCTTAGGCTTCTGCAGTTCTTCCATAAATGTTTTTGGCTCCCACTTGATGTTATGCTCTTGAGCAATAGCAGTCAAGGCCTTCAACTTAGCCTCAACATCAGGGGCTCTTGCCGACAATTTCTCAATAACCTAGTTCAAAATGCAATGGAGATAGATGAAAGAATATACCTTTCAATCGTACCATATTAGGCAGAATCATAGTCGTATGATTTAGAAGAATCACTTGCTCAACCTTACCATTCGGCTGACTCCACAGTCAGGTCGTACTTCAAGAGCTGAATTAACAAATTCCTTTCCATATTTAGATGTAAAATTTTTGCGGACATCCATGAGCTCTGGTATGTCAGCACATCTTGGGGAAGCAAAAATTACACTAGCTACTGCCTCCTTCAAATCAATGGGACAGCTCCTACAGAAACAATGCCCGAATAAATAATTTGATCAAAAAAAGTCTCCTTAAATATAAAAGTTAAATGAGAAAGCATAAATATGCAATTAGGATTCTTGCAATTTGTTCTAGTGTCAATTGCCATCATAAAATTGGTAAATTACACGTCACCCCTCAACTGTATCCAGAGCTCACATGCTTTTATCAAGTTGGTTAAATATTGAACTTAGCACTCCAACTACATTCTATCTATCGATTACGTACATGTATCTCTCCCAAATAAACGACACATACTAACTCCGTGAGAAGGCATTCTACTAATCCATTTATCAAAGATAGTTGATGTTTTACTCTGGCTCTTGTGTAATTTTGCATCGATAAGCTAACCAAGAGAATCGTGAAACTATTGTACAGAAAGTAACTAGCAGTGCGAAAGTGGATTCTTAACAGACAGATATGCGAGTAATGCAAGGCAAAAACATTCACAATAACATGAAACACACTGTCATGATGAATATAACATTTTGGGCATACTTAGTGGATTCAATAATTGGCATTCTTGCCACGATAAGCTCACAATAGATCTCTATGAGGTCGTAAGCCACCAAGGTCTTCTCTTCCCTGATCACATGTTCAACCTGAAAAGTGAAATTAAAGAAACAAGGAATTACATATAAGCTTCCTAGGTTCTTTGCATATAGTGCTTCACACGTTTAGGTAGTGATTATTTTCAAGAAGAAGGGGCAAGACCAAAAACATTATCATATCTGATAATTACACACTTATCAATCAGGTTTTAAAACGGTAGTCCAACTTTAACGAGATGTCTAGCACCTTCACCATATGGCTTGGACTTCGTAATTACAAAATTGTTCACATAGATTTCCCTTCAAAAAGCTATGCCACAGAACTCATTAAAATTTAGCTTCAATAGTCATCGTCCCAGTACCAAAACTAAAATTTTCATTTTTTGTCACCATTTTGCTCATCTAGTACCGTGTAATTGCAAGATTAAAACTCTACTGATGCAGTTTGGATTACATCCACCATATCACTATAATTTCCATTTATAGCTGAAATTTTCTGAATGCATCTCAACTTACATACCCCCAAAAAATTGCCAATCGATCAAATGATGTACATGTACCACTACCAAATTGAACCTTCTCAAAACCTAATCAAATGCCAAATGTTAACAACAAATTCAGTAAGGATATAAACCAAACTAACCCGGATCCGAGCAGTCTGTTCCTGGCCAGATTCAAGCAGTTCGGCAACCTCTCGCCGCAGCTGCTTTATCCCTGCCTCTCGTCTGTTCTTCAGAAGCTTTATTCTAGCTATTGCCAGTTTCAGAGAGGTCTTACTGAAATTAAGAACAGTAAAAAATAGCGTAAAAAATCAATCAATCTCTATACCACCAACAGTAAATATTTTTCTAATTCAAAAGCAAGCAAGCAAACAGAAAAATCAACACAATGTAACTGGAAAAACAGATAGTTAAAGTACCATTTCGTAGCCTTGAATCCTTTAGAAAGCACATCTGCAGCAAGACTTTTCGATTTTGCTTTGATCGAACTCATCAACAATCACGAAGCTAAGTAAAAACTCTGCCTTTTTCCTCAAAAAAAAAAAAAAAAAAAAAAACAAACCAAAGAAGAAAGAAAATTAAAGAAAATCAAACAACAAAATGCAACAATTAGTTGGGAATCTCTTTTTCTCTGTAATTTCAACATACAAGAAATTTTGAAATCTGTTGTTCTGAAGCTTCTCGTTCGGTTCACTAGCGAAGACCAAAACAAAAATCAAAACAAATCGAAAATGGGAAGCTTCCTCGCGTTCGGTTCGTTCCCTCCACAAAGATTACTTTCTCGCGGGGCGAGCGAAATGAAAGCGATATCGATACGAGTTCTTCGGTAATTGACTAAAATACGCCTGTAGACTTCTGATAATATAAGGGTGTTTTGGGAAATTTCAGCTCTCAACGGACGCGTAAATATGTGAAGCCGGGTGTGGAATCAGCTTGCCTAGATCCATTTGACAGAAATTTCCAAAATTCCATTTATAAGGAAAAATTCCATACGTGAACCAGCACCAACTCTTCGATATGTTTAGAAAATTTTGAAAATATTTGTTTTCTAAGATGAAAATTTTTCTTTTTAATAAATTTTTATTATCTTAAACAAATAATAAAAATTTTATACGTAATTTTTTATATTTTAAAATTTATAACTAAATTTTAATACTATAAAATTTTATTAGAATATAAAATTAAAATTTAAAATGAAAAGTTATAGGAAAACAAAACCAAATATACTCTTTTTTGTAACAGTATAAAAGATTTTTGCTTTTTTCTCAATAAATTTCAGGACTTATTTTTTTTTCAATAAATTAATGAATGCTATATTCAGGATATCTACATTAGAACTTTCGCCGAATTAACAAGTAAACTTTCGCAAGTCATAAGTTTGTGTCGGAGGCGTATTTCTCTCCCACAAATTTTACTTTTTTCAAATTCAATTTTAATATAATAAACAAAAATTTACACTAAATTTTTCTAAATTTTTTAAAATTTAATTTTAAAACTTACTATTATACAAAATAAATATAAATTTAGTTCTTAAAAATAATATTTTTAAATTCTTATTTTAATATTTCGCACTTATTTTTTAAAACTCAATAATTTACCCCAAAATAAACACACCCTAAAATTTCGGCATACGATAACTTGTAAAAATCAAAACCCTGCCACATAGAAAGATATCAGAAAGAATTTTTCGTCAAGGTCAAACAACAAAACAGATTGAAATATTTGTAGCTGGAAAAAAGGGGAAGCTCCAACAATTAATGATAGTCAGTCACATGACGAAAACTTTCATTTCGATCGACATGTACTTCGCAGCAGAAGAGAAGTAATATAACTTGTTCCCATTTCCTCTGATCCACATCAAAACATACACAAAAAATTTCACACAGGACAGCAATCAGAGAGCTGGTAGCTTCCGAATATGTGTTCGTTGTATATACAATCCACGCAAATAAACGGAGTGACTGGAGAACTATCAGACCACATGATCCAAGACTTCCACATAAAGTAAATGAAAAATACCAATCTTTTATCGCTACAGGTATCTGTCAAGCTTATTGAAAAGAAAAACAACACAACATTGTTGTGCCCATTCTGTCCAAACAAACATTATTTTCTAATTATAAAAAGGAGATGCTTTAGATCTCTGAGTACATCCCCCAGCAGAAATTTCAAAGAAAAAAAATAATAATCTTGTAATACACAAGAGACATAAGAGCTTTTTACATACTAACTCAGAGTTGAAGCACAAAGGTGAGTCAGACCTTTGTCATCCCATACTTTGCACAGGACTTTTTCTTTTTCAAACAAGATAAAAGAGAAAAGTAGAAGATTATAAAATTAGCATTCTATCCTCCTATAAGCAGATAAGGAGCTTCCTAAGAAGCCCTGATGTCATCCACCAAAATCTAATTACTGTTGTCACTGTCTTTTACTCTATGAAGCTAATAGCTCCTGAATAAAGATACTAGTCTAGGTGCAAACAATAACATAAACGCCAAAACTGACCCGAAAAGCAGTTTGACTGCATACTGAAGAGGATCTAGGTCATCTTCTTCGTATTTCCTCCTCGAAGTTGAAACAGCCAAGGCAGATGGCAGAGCTTCAATGACAGCATCAGCAAGGTCAGAGATGAAGGATGACTTACACCCTAGAGCTGGAACCCTGCCCCAATTCTGAATCCCAGATTCTAGTGCCAATTCCTTGTACTCCATGTCTATTTCTTCCAGGGTCTCAATATGCTCACTCACAAAACTGATATCAATGATGGAAACATTTAAGGATAATACATGCCAACATAAAGATGATACAATAGAAAATAATGGGTGCAAATATTACCCCACTGTATTGTAATCAAGAATAACATCCAAATTACAAAACAACTTAGCATCCCTATTTTCACACCAGATCCACAATAGTCTCACCAACTTGCAAGCACCTTACTTGGAAAATCCAAAAAATCAATGAAAAACAAGAGTACGACTATTTTGTCATATGCAGATAGGCAACTCCTAGACCACACTCAAAACTTAAGCATGAACGGTTCACATTGTATCAGCAAAGCGTAGTCATGAGATGAGGAAATTACCTTACTGGAACAGCCAATAGACTCTTCACACCTTTCTGGCCAAGCTCCACTAGGACTTCATCGGTATAAGGCTTCAACCACTGGACAGGCCCAACTCGGCTCTAGCGTATAGACATACAAAATATTATTTGTGTTGAATGCTTTACATGTCAGCTATAAGAAGAACTTACAATTTCTAACAAGAATCTACAAGAGTGAGATATTCAAGGAACTGCTTGCAGTTTGGAATAAGTACCTGATAAGCAAGAGTGTGTTTGTTAGTGATCCCCCTAGATTTCAGCTCATCCATAATCAAATAGATACAATCCTCCATCTGATCCTTATATGGATCTCCTGCCTTCTCAACATAGCTAACAGGCACACCATGCGCACTGAAGAATATCATAACCTATCATTAAAAGAAAGGTGTCAAAAGCAGTATCCCATCATAGTCATCAATGCTGTAATCACAATGAAGCTTCCATAAAAAGATGCAAGCCTTGGCATGAGGATTACCACCACACTGTATAACAACAACTAAGCATCATCCCGCTAGTCTACACGGAGAAATTAAATAATACATTTTAACATAAGTTTCTTTAATTTTTAAAAGGAGCCTTACACCTTATATATCCAATTATGTAGCCTGAAAAGGATTCACCATGAACACAACACTATGCTTCGTGTCAAAATGAAAGGTATGTCTAATATAAATATGGACATGCCGCTATCTATATTCCAAGCAAGCGAATGATTTAAAGAACAAAGAACACGATACCACATACTCCCTAACATTATGCTCTTCCCATAGCAACATTCCTCTTCCTGTTTCCACTTTCTACTTTGCCAAACGTGTTTACTTGTTAATCGTCCTCTTAGTTCTATACAACAACAACTTAGCCTCACCCCACTAGGTAGGGTCAGCTACATTGACCATATTAGCCATTATGCTCTATCTATATCGACGTCTTTGTTCAGGCCAAAAGCAAATAAATGATTTTGCACGGTAGCTGACCACGTCTTATTAGGCCTCCCCTGCTCCTTTTAGCAAGAGCCATCTCCAACGATCTCGCATCTATGAACAGGCTTTATAGGTTGTCGCTTTAAATGACCAAAGCAGTCTCCTCTTCCTCTTCATTCTATATACAATGATAAGCATTCAAACAACATCAACCAAGAACATCAGATTCTTACTATCCCATTTGTCTGTCCAGCACTCTAAACTTAATTACACCATAAGACTTCGGCATTCATTAGGCAAGTATAGTTTTTAACTCCAGTTCCTGACCTCATCCTTATAAGGAATGAAAAGCCATATTCTGAAAAGGACTTTGAATTTGTCTGCATAAAATTCAAAGGAATAAGGAACAACATATTTGATGAACTTGAAACAGAATTTACCTCTCCAGGCTCAGAGAAACTAGACAGCTGATTCTCTATCAAATCAGCCATTGATTTGATGTAGCCTTCACGTTGATACCATGACTCAATGATCGAAATTGGCATCCCCTCAAAGTAAGCATCCTCCCTATAGCAAGCCTCATGCATCATAAGTATCTTTGCTGCAAATACAAAAATGCATCCAAAGACTAACAAATACATTAAGACTTACCTAAAGATATTTTGAAGAACACGGATGCTTGAACCACTTGTAGATATAGAATACTGAGGATAGAGTGGTAGAACAACAAGCTTTTTAATTTTGTCCCTCTTTAACTGTAAATAAATCAGCACATATGAAATTTTATATTCTGATAGCATATGAGGCTAGCTAACACGCTCATAAGTATAAATTGTGCAACTAATTTTCACACTCACATGGAGCTACTATACTTTGACATACAAATTGCGTATTCAATTATGAAAACAGCTAACCTGATGGATGGCTTCTTCAGTGAAGGGATGCCAATATCGCATAGCAATATATACATTTGCATTCAAATCCTTCTGCTGTAAGGCGGCTTTAAGGGCATGTGCCTGCAATTTAAACTTTACTGTTAGTTTCCTTTATGTTTGTGGTTGTGTAATTTAAGGACACTTCTGCCAATTGAGTTACAAGGTTATATTTTCTCCAAAATTTTATCACCACAGAACAAGAAAAGATATGGCGATACTTCTGTTCAAGATGATATCTTCTAATTCACAGTACTTCCACTTGACATGATTCCCTATACTTCAATACCAACTATATAATTCTGCCATCCATAGCAGTTAAATATTTTTTTAAAAGAAGTCTTTGAAATAAACCTGCTCATCTGTAATCTTTCTCAAAGGAGATCCACCACCAATAGCCGCATAGCCCTCTTTACTCTTTGGGGCTCTGACAAGTGAAATTAGCTGGGCAAGTGGTCGTTGAAGAAATCGGAATAACCTTGGAAGTCTTATAATATCCTGTCATAGTGCATAATATGTTTGGTCAGATGGTCTTTCAACCATGCGTGATTTAAGTGAACTATATTTAGCATCACAAAAAGTAAAATTCATCATAACAGAGACAGAGAAACTAAGAATAGCATCGTCTTCATCATTCTAGGAATGCTTATTTACTCTGGTTTTCCTACTTACATTATTACATGTGAACATGATGCCACTATAGAATGAGTATCATCAATTATTCAATGGATCATTAATCAGATATGAAGATAGATGAAACAGACATTTAGATCACATACCGGATCGGCAAACAGGTTGAAGAGAAATGGTTGCACATCATGGAGTGTCTCAGGCCCTCCAAGATTCAACAGCAGCACTCCAACCTTCTCATCAGCAACACTAGGCACAGCACTTGGAAAATTCTCGTTGTATGTACACACATCTGCAGCATAAAATCTTCTCCCAGCAAGTGCTCGCTTCTTCAAAGGAGTATTTGCATATGAGGTAGCCTTCTCCCCTTCATTAACTTTTAGGCCGCAAACAGAGAATGTGAGGGTCTTTTCATTAGACAAAGGGGAGCTTGCTGTTGCCTTACAAGGGAAAATGCTTCTCCTCGTGCCTGAGCTGAATTGCAAAGAGTAAGGCAAAGAACGCTTCAGAAATAAGTCACAAGCAAAAAAAAATTTACTTGTTCAACCAGCATGATAAATCCAACTATACAAAATACTTTACGGATGCGCTGAATCAAAATCGAAGATTTTGTACCGGGTGAAAAATAAATAAACAAGAGAAGAAGTTAACTACTTACTGTTTCAAGCACTTCTTGGTGTTCTGATAACCAAAGCTGGGACCCTTGCTGTGAGGGACTCCGTTACCTATTGCTTCCATATTATAAGCTCTCTAGGTTATCGCTCCTGAAAACAAAATGAATCAAATAAGAGAACCTGGATTAGCTTTTCAAACATGTATATGCAGCTAAAATTACTAGGGACATAAAATCCAAATTTTAAAATTTTAAGAAAGGACCTCTCCTTCATAACAATATTTGCCATAACAAATGGTTCATAGCATCGCAAAACTGAGTGATTCACAAAAGCATCATAACAACCATGGCCAAACAAATTAACACAACTCGAAAATTGGCCTACAAGAGTATTCAATTTCCATAACATTTACCCCTACTTCGAATACCAAAGGACGCAAATCTCAAGATTCAGAATATCAAATTTCGAAAACAGCCAAACCCTTTGCTTAAAACAATTGAACAAACTTTCAGCACATTCAAAGCTAACTAAATTCGCAACAAATCACAGATTAATGAATGTCAAAAATTCCGCATAACTAATTACAAATCTCAAAAGACGAATTAGGAAATTGAAATACGAGAGATCAATTTGCATACCTTCTCGACGAATCAAGGATCAGTTCTCGAGCGATTCGACGTTCTCTCTCAGAAATTTATTTCTCTGTTTGAGAATGAAAAGTCTCTCCGTGGCTTCAGTGGAAATTTCTAGGCCCTTTATCGGTGGTAGGCGAATTAGGTAGTAGTAGTCAATACCCATATAAGAAAACCGAAAAATTAGACCGACTTCAAAAATGGCCTTAGCGTAAATAAAACCAATCAGAAGGGTACTTAAGTAACAAGAGACTCCGCGACGTGTTAGGACAAACCTGCAAATCAAAGAGCTTCCCACGTTGGTCGTCGCATAGACACAAGTCGTGGCGGTGGGCTGAAAAGTCAGACTGCTGAAAAAGAGAGAGAGAGAATTTTGACTTTGTATTAAAAGACGTGGCAATCAATTCGATTGGGCACGAACCGAAGCCCATTAAAAGCATGGTAGTTAAACCGAAGGCTTATAGAAATTTTAATGAACGGAGCGCGCGTTTGGTATTACTTATCAAATAAAAATTTTCTGATAATAAAAAATATTTTTATTTTTAAAAAAATAATAATAATATATAATAAAAAAATTTATTATTTAAAATTTTTTATATTTTTTAAATTTTTAAATAAATTTTTATAAAATATATATTAAAAAATATATAATTAAAAAACGAAAAAAAAAATTAAAAAAAAGCTGAACCAAACACCTCCAAAATTGTTTTATACACTGCTTGCTTTAATTCTTTCCAAGTACATACATCAAGCCGGTGCTAGCTTTTCAGTGATCTCTCAGGAGTGCATTTCATTGGTTACAGTCTTTCAAAAGACTTCGGCTTACCGGGATTCAGAGTCGGAGCAATTTACTCGTATATAATCTAGATGTAATCATTACAGCGAGAAGAATTATGTGAAGCTTTGGTGTCTTAGCAAAAGCAGAAAATGTTAGCTTCGATTCTATCAGACGAAGAGTTCGTTACAAATTATGTGAAGATTAACAGACTGAAAGGATCGGAATCAACCGCTTGGAAACGCAATGCAGGCTTGTTTTGATGGATCGGACAATTTGAAAAAGAACATCGTTGCATGGATGACCTGAAGCTTTGGGGAGGGATTGTGAAGGAGGAAAAGGTTAACGGGTCGCTGGGGATTTCATGCCGGTTTTCGGAAGCTGGATTGTTTAGGGTTTTTTGGAAGAGCATATTTGACGGTGCTTATTACTGCTTCTTCAAACTCTAGCTAATACCTCCCAAAACCATTAGGCATCGTTCAAAAATAACGTAGATGAAAATATCATGACTATTGATCCCATTCAATTCCAATTTCAGAAATAAGAGCCAGCACATTATTGCTGCTTAACTACATTTTGGTGTAGCTGTTTAACAGCCTAGAGAACTTGCAAGGGTAAATACGATTCGGTATCGGAAACAGAATTGAAAGACAAAATAACCATGGAAGACACTAGGATGTCTCCGGTCATACATAGTAGCCGGTGAAAGTAAATCCTCTACCCGCGATCTCGCCTACACAAAACCATGCGTACAATTCGAGGCCAAATAGCGCAGCAATACCAGCATCCTCCACCCTCAATTCATGCCTATTCCTCCATATATGCTTCACACCATCCAGCTCCTTCCAAAAGGCCTCATAACGACCAGGAATGCTGCAAGAACAAGAGAAATATTAGAAAGCACAGTGCATAAGGTATGTTTAAACAACAACAAACTAAACCTTTATCCCACTTGCGTGGGGTTGAATACATGAATCCAGTTTTCTCCATTCTGTTCGATTATAAACCAGATCTAGCGAAATTAATCCAAGTGGTGTATAGCCTACTTAAAAAGTGCACGAAGAAGTGAAACTTCAGAATGCAACTAGTTAAGCCAGTGCTATGTGAATAACTTGTGCAAAATCCAATTCAACTGTAACTTACCACCAACTTCAAACAAAAAACCAGCAGAGATACACCACTTTAAAGATACAAGGGAAAGAATTAGTTTCACAAACGTAAGGTCTTCAGAAATATATATTTTAGTCCAATTTTGCATTCATTTCCAACAAAAGGCTAGCCCGTTGAGCTGGACTGATTTCTCATGGGAAAACAGTAAGTTAGAAACTGATTCAAAATGAAAATTGCAAACACAGAAACACCCCTATATGGCTGGCATATCTTGCAGAGTCTGCAATACCACATATAAGTTTGTTTACATGCTAAAATAATGTGCACGATGCACATAGACATTATGACTACATACATCTAAGGACCAATGAGATGCCTTAGACCCAATAGTATATATAGTAAAACTCATGCAGTAAGCAAAAAGATAAATCACTGTTGATATAGATAAAATACATAAACTAAAACGATATTTTATATAAGCAAATAAATAGTCTAAATCTGGTATGAATAGTTGCTAAAAACCAACATGACAAATACACAAGCTCCAAACTGCAAACATATTAAGTGAAGAGTGTATGTGACTTCCTTGTAAGGAAGTGTCCTGATTGTTGAACCAACCTCATGGTAGCACATATAAAGAATATGTCATACAGGTGTTATGATCATACAAGAAAATAACAAGATAAGGAACTTGAAAAATACAATCTTCCGCTAGACAGAAAATATTGCAGATGCAATTAGAACTTTGGTTACACACATTACTAAAAGTTCAAGATTTTCAGGTATAAACATGTCAAAGCTCACCAGAACTGATGGCTTTAATCATGCTTCGGGTCTCTTTGAAGCCTTTGGGGAGAGTATATTAATCCACATGCCGCATAAATCAAATGCCAGTCTACAAATGATCTATTAAAGATATACAAAAAAATAACAGGAACAGGATGCATCAACTCCATAATATGGCAAAGCTGGAGATGACATCATACAACCTCACCTGCTACAACTATCAGGGCATGACAAATCATACACAAATTTGTCAAGTTTTGTGTTGTTCAACAACAAGGTTCGTTTCATACATATAAAGGACCTCGATTACAAGGAATGACATAAATTACATATACTCTTACAGTCCTATCGATATATGTCTAGAATGAAGGCAAGCTTTCAGTGCAAGGCAAGAAATTTTGCTAGAAAATGCTTGCCCAAAATGGCCTTGTATCTAGTAACCTCGAGGCTCCATGTAGACACCCTTTCAAACTTAAAAGGTGCTTCAAGTCATGAAAGAATACTATGATTCTTTCAGATAACACTGAAATTCCTTCCATATATGACAAATATGTGGAGTAATGTAGGGATCTGAAGCCAACATTAATCTGATGCTACCATCTCTCACCTTTAAATTTCATCATTTATAGCTGGTAATTGGCTTCATGTGACTACATAACAGAACTTAAGGCAATAAGCTAAACTCCCCCACTTAAATCGGCATGATCATAATCGTCAGCAAATAGACAACATCTCAGGCTAGTCACATCCCTCCACCAAACAAATTTACCACATCCAATTAACATTAACATAGATCACATAACAATGCAAATATAACTGCAGATAATTACATTGCAGACTCCATTCCAAACTCACACGTCCAATTCAACAGTCAATTAAAATAGAGCAATGTACACTAAGCCATCTGCAATACAAGTGCATCATTGAAGATAACAAGCACCAGCAAAATTTGGTACCAAAACCTAGAAAAATCACGAACTACTATACCTTAATTAGAAATTAAAAAAGTGAATTATGGAAAATCGACCTGGCAAGACGGGTGTAGAACAGCTTCTTAGAGAGTTCCTGGCATTTTTCGATGGTCGGTGGTTCAACAACGTGCTGCTTGTTCTTCTCCATCATCTCCTTGTAATAAACACGGCCGTGCTTTGCCGTCCACTGCGCCGCCTGCGCCATCTTCTCCCTCAAACCCTGCAGCCTCGCCGCCATCCCTGCACAATCGACAAAAGAATTCAGAAATTGAAATCGAAACTAAATCGGACACATCTATCAAGTTGGTAAACTGAATTTGATTGTAGGAGATTTCGATTGATTAGCTACTGGAGGGAGAATGAGAATGACATAATGAATTAAATTTTCTCTTATTCGATTGAGGGATTGATCACCTGATGTTGCTGTTGCAGCTGCTGGTGGGAGAGAGAGGAAAGAAATAGTTTGGGATTTTGGTTTGAAGCAACTCAGCGAGCGAGATAAAAGAAAAGAGGGGTTTTACAGAGGTAGGAAACAACGGCTGCTGCTGGTAGTAATAAACTTTCGGTATATAAGAAAGGGTATATTTGTTTTTTACGCAAAAATTGTTTAAAGGAACCAGATCTTGCAGTATATTTTTATAGAGTAACTAATGCGCCGATCTTCATGATAAATAGTTTCGCAAAGACAGGCTCAAATAAATGAAATAATCACTTACTTACAATTTTAAAAGTGGTACTAAATTTTAAAAGTCGTACTTGTTCAGATGGTACCTGTTTAATACACGCAGGTACCATACGGAAGAATGCCGAGCTAGTAGGTGAACAACAGCAACCTGACTAAAGGATCATGAAATCTTCATAACATACACAACACATACAGAAGAAATCATAACATGTTCTCTCTTTGAAAGGAATCCAGATAACTGGAACATAAAGTTTTCATGAAATAAGTCAAGATTCATTCTACATAGGATTATGTTCAAATACAAACTGACATAGCGGGATAGTTTGAGCTGCAGATGATCAGTACTTCATTAAACACCAAAATATCACTACAATCATAACCAAACTCCTAATATGCAAAAAGCTGAAAACTCTCTTCATACTCCCATTTTGCCCACTGAGATCTCGCGTCGCAAACCTGCAGAGATCGACTTACCTGAACATATCAACTCTGGGGAGACTTGGTAACTCCAGCAGGAACCTGAGCTGCAGTCGAATCATTTGTTCCATGTGCAGTGTTATCACTGGAATAAGCAGGAGCTTGTGAATATCCGCCACTGGCATAAGAATCATAATACTGCTGTTGCGCCCCATAACCAGGTTGGCTTGGAAGTTGGGCACCTCCATATGAGTGTTGCTGTCCGTAGCCCTGTTGAGAAGCAGTAGGTCCATAGCCACATGAAGGGTAGCTACTTTGTGACGAGGGAGGCTGGCCCTGGCCATAAACGGGTTCGCTTGATGGAGGTTTCTCGCCTTGCGGAGGCTGACCATAAGGGGCCTGTCCGTATCCAGGCTGTGCAGCTGGTGGCATTGAATAGCCTGGTACCTGACCATATCCTTGAGGAGACGGAGAAGGCTGGTGAGCAGGGGCTGTCTGCTGAACTGGAGCTACTTCACTTCCATAATTAGGAGCAGAGGATTCAGCTGTTGTGTTTGTCGCATTTCCATACTGAGATGCAGGCCCATATCCTTGCTGCTGATCATAGCCAGCCTGTGGGTTTGGTGCTCCCTGAGCATATCCTGTTTGCGACCCGGGAGCATGGTACCCTCCACTGTAACTGTCCTGACCATAACCAGGCTGTTGGGAGAAACCAACACCTTCAGCATATGTTCCTTGCGAATTATAGCTAGGAGGCTGCTGCTGCCCATAATTGTAGCTGTTGTTATCACCAGTAGACACTGGAACGGGCTGTTGCTGTTGTTGAGTTTGTTGTTGGCCATAATAATCATAACCGGTTCCTGCATTGTTCGGCTGAGTGGATTGATTTGATGACTGATCCCATCCAGTGGGATAGCCACCAGAAGCAGGCTGCTGAGGGTAACCACCATACGAAGGTTGAGACATGTTATACTGAGGAGCTCCAGGATATGCACCAGGTTGCATGTAACCATACCCAGGTTGCTGATTTGGAGGGCCAGGAGGACCCCAATTTGTAGGAGGCCTAGGCGGACAATAACTTTGTTGAGAATATCCTCCACCCATTTGTGAATTACGCATGCGATTCTAAGGAATAACAAAAAGAGCAATTAGTCTATGGTACATTTCAAAAAGCTTATCAGAACAACTATATGGCAGGCAATTCAATAAAGTATTCACTACATTACAGAAACAACCTATAATTAAATGCAGGCCATTTAATCTTGCACGTACCAAACAATAAAAGAAACCTACTTACCACACCAGATGCTAACTGTTTCAAGCTAGATTCTTGGATGCCCATGTTCTCTCCAGTCTCAACAAAACTGACCCAGAAAGTTGCAGGGCCTAACAAGGACCATAGTACCACACAAACAAGATATACCCTATATCGTGCAAGTCTTATATATCTTATAAGTCACAGTTATACAATCAAGAGACTAATGGCAAATTATCTCAAATACAGGCAGCTATCAATTAAGCAATATGATGGATAAATTTGAGATATAAGCAGAAAAATGCAATTGCATCATACAGATATCAGGTAGGATTGAGTAAATATATGAAATGGGTGGAGATAGATGGTACAGGCAATACTAAAAACTTTCAGGAAGAAATGTATAAAACTGAAGATTATGTATAGATATAGAGCTAGGATGAACAAGGATTAAGAGACATTATCAGACAATATGAAAGATTATAAAGGATGCAAATGTAGCAAGCCGATTCTATCAATTAAACTAGAAGAATAGTACAGATTGGAAATGCATTATACAAAAAGCAGCAGAGGTTGCCACGTATAGTATCAATTAGTCAAATTTGACAACGATGATTAGATTATAAGCATCCTCTGTTCAGGATTACGTAGCAAGATTGCAGTTCTATGGAAGGCGCACACAGTTGACAAAAGTTGTATCTTTTCAAATTTCATGACATTTGTGCAATCATATTCCAAGATTACTAATACAATTTAACTTACAAATGATTGATTCAATAAAAATTAGCCTTTTTAATCAAAGAACGAATAGAAACATTCTCCAATTATATCAACATTATCCAATCTCCAGCGTTGTCTTCAAGGATCAACAGTCAACCATAACCGAATCAAAGGTTCATGACCATACCAGTTCCAAGCCAAAGAAAACAATGATGGGTTAAGTCTACACACCCTGCAACACACTTGCAATGCAAAACTAAAGCTATACAACTCCCACGAAAATTAATTCATCATAAAAGCATTTACTTATCCCTATGACTTCACAACTCCAGTTTCACAAGTCTCAGTAAATCATTAATATATCCTGCTAAAACCACAGCAAAATGTATTGACATTTAATAAGCTTTGGTCTGCTGCTGTACAACTTACAGCATATAAAAGGATAAAAGCTGCCATAAGAGTAATGACTGCACTCCAAAAGAGAAATCTAATGAAACACTAAATTGTTAGTAAACGTGTTTCTCACATAGGTTTCCATCAATCTGATCTACCAAACTTTCCGACTTCTAGAGAAATTTCTCTAATATCTGCTAAGGTTATAGAATCATATAAATACTTTGCAATGCTTCTAACAGAGCACTGCATACTGCATAAGAAACCAAATACATCAAAACCCTCACTGATTGAGTAACATATTATATAATAATCTACAGCAAGTATATGAAACAGCACTGTAAAACCACAGCTGCTTATAAAAATACAACATAAGCCTCAATAAAGCAATACACATGCGCTTGATGAAAAGGAATTAACTGGATGGGTGATATATTTTTGCTTCAATAACGCGCCAACTGGAAGGTGTCAGAAACAATATATTCTAACAGGTCCTAACCGTAAAGACTCTACTGGAGAACTAAACATGTATGATGGCTTAAATCCAGTATAACCATAGGAATAATGTCTACAAGATTAGTTTACAGAATCCAGAAAAGAGGTTCTCTTAGGTAGCTCAACGAACAAGCGTAGTATATAAAATGAATCTATGCTTAATCAACAGGGGTAAGCCTGATAACAACAGATAAGCAGCTAACAGCCTTTATCCCGCAAACAGCCTATTCTTGTATATGACACCAGAAACAATTGAAATAACAAAATATTAACACCACCCTAAGTAAACTCCCATATAATTCTAAACAAAATTGAGAGTCATATGAGCAAAGAATACAACTTAATATCCAATATCAACAGAAAATTTACTTCATACATGAAGCAGCTTGAGAATAACATGCATGCGAAGGAACAAGCAAAACATGACCAAGAAAACAGCAAACTAGTGCCAACTTTCGCACTAAACTTAAATAGTCTATACTGCCATTTAAACAATGTCTGAAACAACTGAATGAAGTTTGAAGGCCAAAGTATAGAAAAAAACAAAGGAAAACTCGTGGGACATACATCACTTATAACTTCAATCACTAATTGCTTTGCTGCTTCAATCTGATCCTGAGTACCATCTAACTGCACATTTCTTTCAGTTGATGTATCTCCAGGTGGCGGATGGAGAGGAAACACCTGTATAATTGGAAAAGTATAAAAAAGTCAAGACTACACAGATATCAATACACATATCATTATGTATGCATGCAATTTCTTAGATGTAGCTCCAGCAGATTTTTTCATTTTTGCATACTATGCAACAATAGTAACGTTGATGCTCATTAAGGAACTCAAAATCACCATTCATGTTAAATGCTAAGCATGAGGAGAATTATACAAAATATAGAAACAGAGACTGGGAACAATTTTTGTGTTAATTATTCATATTCTAAGCTTTTACTTCTAACCAAAGCTCCAATATTCAGCAAACTATGATAGAGTGACCTGAAGTTCTAAAACCCACAATCAGCAAATTAATCTTTAAATGCCGTAACTGCATAAACTGCTAACGTTCAGACCCTATAAGTCCACATCAAGCTCTATCTTGCTTATTACAGAAGAGCAGTTAACACAGATGCATATAAAACAGTAATTAAATCAAAACAACCACATGGAAAGTGCCCATCACATTCAGAGAACTGATACTAGAGAATACTTTCTAGTTTATACCTGAATACGAGCTCCAGATCTCTGCTGCATAGACTTTATTGTTTCACCACCTTTACCTATTACCAGACCAACCTGCAAAGGAGCAACTCTGAGTCATACCACTAGCAGTAAAGTCAACAAGCTGAGATAGATAAAATATCATAGGATTTACATACCTTATTAGCAGGAATTTTCATAATGACCTGCTCATTGCCACCTTGACCACTGCCCATCCTGTGGCCAACTGTGCCAGAACCTCCAGCATCAGCCTGCACAAATGATGCCCGTAGAATTTGCATATGAAACACAAAAGAGGGCCTAAACTTTATAAGAATCAAAAGATTATACATCTTTCAAAACATCATCTATCATCTGTTCAGCCTTGCTGATTTGCTCAGGAGTGCCCATCAACTCCACCATCCTCGTAGGCGAATTAGGATCAACATCCATGTCCCTTGTTACTTGTATCTTAGCTCCTGATTGCTGCTGAAGGTACTTAATTGTTTCTCCACCTTTGCCAATAATGACACCAACCTAGAAGAAAATGCGCATTTAGTTATTCACCAAATATTCAATCAAGCAGTCGCCATGCACCTCTTTCTCATGATCACAAAGCAGAACGCACCCTTCCATTTGGAATATCAATCCTTTTGCTTGTGCCTGATGAATACCCGTAGGCTGAATATGAACCTGGATCCCCTAATCCAATATTGGATGACTGCTGCCCAAGTGGTTTCTGATATTGATCTGAATTGGAGATTAAAAAAAGGTTAAAACCTACACAGCAAAACGTAACCAACCTTATATGAAACAAAAATAATTTTCATATTGCAGAGCTTCTAGATGAAGATTTCTCACTGAAACCTTAATCAAATCTTCACAGTTAATGATTAGCAATTACAGTAACGCGAATAAACAACTAGCAGCTAAGAAATTCCCAAACCATACAGTCAAAACCAGATCCAATTAGGCGCGCTTAGGACGAAAGAAACCAAAGTAGATAGATAGCTCACCGCTAAACCCCGAGCTAAATCCTCTATCGCCAGCACCATCACCAGTAGCACCGTTCTCAACACGAGGCCTCTTCGCCTCAGCATCACTAAACAACCTCGCAGCGATCTCCTGCGCCTTCAACTTAGCAGCTTCGATCCCATCAACAGCAACCGGGGGCGGCACGTTATTATAAGCCGGCGGAGCACCACCGGAATCACCACCCGAAAGCGGCGAAGTGACCGGAGCAGAGAACCCCGTCAGTCGGTGAGAAGAAACTGTTGATACTGGTGAAGAATCGTCGAACTTTCGCTTGTTATCGGACCCGGTCTCGTCCCCCATTAGAGAGAAAAAAAAAGCTTCGAAGATGAAAACGAAATCCCTATCGCTGGAGATTTGATTGATTGAATTGATCAAAGAAGAGGCGAAGAAAAGAAAAATAACAACGGCGGGTGTTGGAGATATTTATCACAGATGCGTAGGGTTTATTAATAAGTTTCACTTCACGGAAACGGTGTGGATCGTGTGGTGGGAAACCTGTCCTGTAACGCTACCCTCACGTGATATCACGTGGTCGTTAACGGGCTTCGGAAAACTCCAAGTTAGGTTTAAAACATTGCTTTGAATTGGGCCGGGCTAGTTAGGAAGTCCGCTTTCTGTGTTCTTGTTTAATAGTTGCAAGATCTTTCAAGGCAACGCGCCACACATTTCCGGCATATTACTGTATCAATACGTGTTTGAAATATATCGTAATTAAATTTCATAAAAATAAAAATTAAAAAATTAAATTTTTAAAAAATAAAGTGAAATTAGAATATTTTAGAATTGCTTTCGACCATTTCAAAAAGATACCTTTTATTTTAAATTTTTTATAAATTTTATAATATTTATTTCAAAACTTTTAAACTTTTGTTTCAAATTGTTTAAAACTTCTATTTCAAAACTATTGGAACGACTCCCATGAATGCTCTCGTACCTCATATAAGATCATCTTCTTATAGCAATCCATTCTACTTTACTACAAGTAAATACGTAAAAAGTACAACATAATCATGTTTGGTATAACTTTTAAAAACTTTTTTAAGTTCCAAAATGATGCACGGTACTTTAAAGTTTGAATTTTTTTAAAAAAATAGTAATAATCATACGTTATAAAATAATTATGTTCACAAGTATATATATTTTTAAAGTATGAAATTTTTTTTAAGAAGCTTTATTTTTTGAGCTATTCTAGGCAAATCAATATAACTGTAATTCTAGAATGATGGGGTGGTACATGTGAAATATCCCCACAACTGACAAACCAAAAGTAATTATCGTGAACCCTAGAAAACCGTAAATTACATAGAGCTCCAAAACTATAACGAATTCGCTATTCAGGGTGTTAAAAGTAAACAGGAGCTGGAAACCATTACGGAATTATTTATTCATTAAAAAGGTCTAAAAGAAACCCGACTCTATCGTGTAATCAGATTCCACTGCAGTCACACAAATATTATTCCCAAACTATCCCTAACTCCAGTACTAGGAACCGGGTAAAGTTAATTTCGTCTTTTACGTGAAGACATTGTTTGTCAGTGTTTACGGGGTGACGATATGAGTTAATAAGTCTGTTTTGAATTGATTTATATAATAATTAGATCAAAATTGATCAATTTTAATTCAATTATCAATTATAATTTAATCTATTTATAATTAAATCAAATTCGGATCGGTTCATTTAATAATTAAATTATTAAATAAAAATTATAAATATTAATTTTTAATAATAATATATATTATTATTATTTATAATATATTTAAAAAATATTAATTTTGATAAAATTTATAAATTAAATAAAAATTAGTTAAAATTAAGATAAATTAAAAATATATATATACAAATTAAATTCAAATTTTTATTTTTTTTAATTATTAAGTAATATATACTATATAAATAGTTATACGAATTAAACAGGTCAAACTTTAAGTCAATCGATCCGAGTCCGAATAAAATTTGATCCAAATTTAATTTTTTTGAATCAATTTCGGATCAAATTTATAAATCGGATCAAAATTTGTCACAACTAAAGTCAAATTTGTTACCGATTAACGAGATAGCAATTACATTCATTGTTAAGCTCGAGAAGAAAATATACTCTATTCCGAAAAAACCCGTGCCAAGATCACTGCAGTTTCCGAATCTCGCAAGGTTATGTTGGTCTTTGTTTATATCATAATTACAATATTCTTTATTCTTACAACTCACATTATCGTATTAAAAAAGTTTCAATTTTTAGCTCGCTTTTACTTAAAAAAATACCAAAAATAATTTTAGTTCAGTTTTTAGAAAACATAAAAATTAAACTTAATTATAATAATATTTTTATAATAATTTATTTTTTAATTACTCAACTTTTGAAAGAACACAGCATTAATCGTTTACAGGTTTCCCTGGTAATAAGAAAACACACGAAAAGAAAACGGTGACGAAAAAAAAAACAATCCATATCGAAAATAATAATAGAGCAACACAGAGAAAGAGATAGAAAACGAACAGAAAGAGAGACGAGCAGGAGAAGGAAGGATTTTTATTCAATTATCAGGATATAATATATCAAATTTTTGGTTTGTTTTCAGTCAGAGATTTTTTGCTCACCATTTGGTTACCATCTGTTTTACAAATCGAGAAGATTTAGATTTCACATGACAGATTGATCCGCCGCCGTCGCGATTTATACCGGCGCGATGGCGACGGAGAAGGTCAATATGAACGGAGCAAAGGTGGAAGATAACGAAGCTATGGCGGCGGTAGCGGCGGCATCATCCAGTCCGCCGCCTCTTGATTGGAAGTTTTCTCAGGTTTTTGGGGAGAGGACAGCAGGAGAAGAGGTCCAGGAAGGTATGCGCTTTCTTTTTGTTTGATCAGTTTGAGTCTAGATCTGGCGATTATGAAGGGTTTGTGAGGGTTTCATGACTGGAAGAAGCTGGTTTTGGTTTTAATTGTGTAATTGGTTGGTAGATTAATGAGTTGTTGGCTTTGTGGTTCAGATTTAGGTGATACTTGAATTTTGGTTGTTATTTGGGATTGAGAAATGGGGAGATCATTAAAATTTGCCAGTAGATTGCGTGCTTTTGTATAAAATTTCAGATCTTTTTGATGGAATCTGAGGCTGAGAAGTGGTTTCTCATTGGAAAAGTTTAACTGGTTTACATTTTTGCATTTGATTTTTGCTCATTCACTTTGTAGTCTGTAGTTGTTGAAATATGAGCAACTGGTAGAGTTCTCTTTCGGCATTAAATCAAGCTTGCTGATTAGTAATTGGCTTCTTATGCGTTTATTGCTGCTTAGCTTTGCTTGTCCTTGAATCTGGGTTTACATGATTCTGGTATTCCATTAGGTTTCTCGATTTTTATACCAGATACTCTGGAGCAATTCCGCCTTTTGGGTAACAAGATAATTTCCATCGATTTTGTTAATGTGTGTGCTAGCTTTCCCTAGCGATAAGGCTTCGTTATTCTTGATGTTCTTAATATTGGAGATAAAAGAATTCAATTTTTTGAACTGCTGTAGCATGTCTGGATTACTTTTGTTGCCTTGGTAGTAAAAGGTTACAATTTAGACAGTTTGATCCCAAGAGCAGAAGCCTACCTATCCTCTCAGTGTGAACATGGTATGCAATTTTGATGGTGGGATGAGTTGCTAGTAGGATGATAAATCAGGTGCACTAATTAACAGTTCTATGCACATTTCACAAGTCTTGTATCTTTCAAGCTTTAGATTCCCTTTCCTCCTTTTTTTTTCTCGGGACCAACTTGAGCTACCGTTGATACTACGTTAGTTGTATTTCTTTCATGCCATAATTCCAGTTCATTGGTGTGCTTGCTTACATGGTGGACCATATTTTGACGTACTGCAGTTGACATAATATCAGCCATAGAGTTTGACAAGTCTGGTGACCATCTAGCTACGGGAGATAGAGGAGGCCGTGTGGTTTTATTTGAAAGAACAGATGTCAAAGATGTATGCTCCTCATTTTGCCCTTAGCCATTATTCTTTGATGTGTTATTGTGCTGCTATTGCTTCATGTTTGTGTTTCATTATGTTTCAGCATGGTTCTCGAAGAGACTTAGAGAGGCAGGATTATCCTGTTAGCAGGCATCCTGAGTTTCGCTATAAAACAGAGTTTCAAAGTCACGAACCGGAGGTGCTCTAAGCTTTTTCTTCTTGGACAGTGCTACAAACTTTTAATCTCTGTTCTGAAACCTTTCTGTCTTTTTGTGTATTTAGTTTGATTACCTCAAGAGTTTGGAAATAGAAGAAAAGATAAACAAGATTCGCTGGTGCCAAACAGCCAATGGTGCTTTGTTTCTTCTTTCCACAAATGACAAAACAATTAAATACTGGAAGGTTTGTTTATCTTTCCTATTTTATAGAAGTTAGAGACTTATAGATAATGTGCCTGCAAGATGTACCTTTTTTAAATTGATGGTGAAGGTGCTTTCTTTTTGGGTCTTGTTTTGCTTTCCATCAATACATTGTTCTTGTGATTTCTTGCTTTGAGTCTTTAGCTGCCTCTTTGGTAGGAAGCAGAGTTCATTCTCCTCTGTATTGAAATTTCTGTTACAAATGTTATATTGATGCACATGTAGGTTCAAGAAAAGAAGGTGAAAAGAGTTGCGGGGATGAATTTGGGTACTTCACAATCTGTAGGAAATGGTTCAATCGCTAGATCAAGTATGTCCGGTGGCAGATCCTTCCTCCCAAATGGTGGTTGTTCTGAAAGGCCTCACAATTGTATCAGCAATGACTTCTCATTTCCACCAGGAGGGATTCCGTCACTGCGTTTGCCGGTGGTAGTTGTACTCAGCTCCACTTCTTCATTATTTTTACCACCTATGGCATGCATGTAAAGTAGCAATATCACATAACTTCTTATTATTAAATCATTTTATCCATTAAGCTTCTGGTGTCCCAGAATAGTGCCCTTGTAATTACAAATTGTAACTTTGGTAGTTCCTGTATTTTCTATCGTTAATTGGAGAAGTATTAAAACTACCATGATTTGGGTGGCTGATGTGCTATTGTTATGTATTATTGTAGGTTGCAAGCCAAGAAACAAGTCCAATTGCTAGGTGTCGAAGAATTTATGCTCACGCACATGACTATCACATAAACTCAATTTCAAATAACAGGTGAGTTTGTATTTTTTGATCGTGCTTTGTGGACTTTGCCTACGGGTTTCCATCATGAGATCTATGCTCTAACGTTTTCTTGTTAACTTTCTTTTTACCAGGTAGAATGTTGTTTCTTTAGTATAGTCGTATCTATAATTTTAGAATCTGGACATGCTGTAGAATTTGGATATATGTTTTCTGTAATCTGGTTATGGAGGCGAGTGCGTTGGTATTGTGCATGAATGCTAGTCTCTCACTGTAGCTATCAGTTTAGTATTATCAATATCTAATAGCAAAGGGCATAGTCTACATATAGATAGCAGTGAATGAGGCTTATCTATAGCAGCGGATGAAACTGTTTGAACTAATGCTTGATTTGGTTATGGTTTGCTAATGATTGGGCCTGTATAAAAGAGCTACTGGTCTTCTGTCTTATGGGCAAGTCTATGAAAATGGATTAGGAACTCCTGTTGTCAAAAGTCATGTCCTCTTTCTGGTTCTTGGGCTTGAAAGAGGCGGAAATCCTGTGGTTCTTGAGCTTGGTGGAAACACTCTCGCATTAAGTATGTTTTGACATTTGAGCTTTCATTTTGAGGCTTCTGACAACCTATATTCCCTTTTCATGCCATGTATTACATCACTTGTATACTTTACTTGATACTATCATTTATGTTTAAGTAATTTGTTGTTTATGAACCTTGTTTTTTAATATATCAGTGAGACATGTTTTTAAAGCCGTACTTGTAGAAACTGTTTGCTCATATTCGTCTGCATTTTGTGTTTTCCATTGTGCATCTAACTGATTTTTGTTGAATGATTCTCTTTTTCTTTTTTCACAGTGATGGAGAAACTTTCATTTCCGCAGATGATTTGCGGATTAATCTTTGGAATCTGGAAATTAGTAACCAAAGTTTTAATATTGTTGATGTGAAGCCCGCAAATATGGAGGATCTCACAGGTAAACATGTTCCTTCTGGAATTGCTACCTTCACCTGTTGTTGTAAAATGAGGATGCTTTAATGATTTGGTATGGTTGGATTATTTCATGAGCTGGAAAGAACAACTTCTGTATACTTGCATTCATGATTCAACATCATGTTCACTTTCTTGAGGATATATACTTTTGCATGTATTAGTAATTGGAAAATTAACGAATGGAACTCTTTTTGCAAAGGGAATCCCAGGAGTTGAATTTTATTTTCTTGATGTGCTAGTTACCTGGTGGGATTGGTTGGAGAAAGATGGTTCAAATGAAAGTGGATCATAAAAATAAAGTTAATGATAGTCTTCATGTGCTATTAGAACAACACAATGCTTTTATTCCATGACTGTCTGGAAGAAATTAATGGTTGGTGCAGTGAAGTCTCTTCTATGTTTACAGACGCAGATTCTTGAACATACTCTTGTTTATAGACAAAGATTTATATAATTAGAGGAATGTATAATTGACCATGGAAACAGTAAGTTAAGGGTAAAATAAAGATATAGCTGGGTTTCATAACAAAAGTGTTGATGCTGCAGCAAAAATATACCTTTGTTTGTAACAAATAGGTTGCAGTTAGGTAGCCTAAGTAAGAAGTCTAAAGCTTAATGCTTGTGATGCATCTTACTATCCTTAAAGCTCTGAGAATATGAATAAGGGTTCGCTTATTTGATCCATAGTTTCCAACTTTCATGCATTGTAATGCTGTTTTTCCATGGATAGTTCGTCATGTTTTGTTGAAGCAGGACTCCTGTATCTGTGTCTTTAACTTTTACTTTTGCTCTTGAACTTTGTTTTCCTTTGGTATTCCTCTTATTATAGCTTCTGTTACGAGCACAATAGTTAAGTGGCTAACTCGTCAAGTTTTTAACTCTTGCAGAGGTTATAACATCAGCCGAGTTTCACCCCACTCATTGTAACACCTTAGCATATAGTAGTTCAAAGGGCTCAATACGGCTCATTGATTTGCGGCAATCAGCACTATGTGATAATCATTCGCAATTGTAAGTTGTTGATTTCAAGGATATTATATATGTTAGCATATGTGCTTTTTCTTTTCTTTTCTTTTCTTTTTGAAAAATATTTTAACCAAGGACTTATTTGGAAGAGACGATGCTTGGAATTAAGTGTAATTCCTCTCATTCTTAGGATCTTTACTTGTTATCCATAGAACTCATTGCATGTTTGAGTTTTTACTTCACACGTGTTACGCCATAGCTTTCTTTCCTTAGTTGACCTGACAGAAAATTCATAATACAGGTTTGAGGAGCGTGACACTCCTGGTTCAAGATCCTTTTTCACTGAGATTATTGCTTCAATTTCAGATATAAAATTTGCAAAGGATGGAAGACACATCCTGAGTCGTGATTATATGACACTGAAGGTTCTGAAGTGCAAGATTTTAAATTGTTTGTTTTAATCATTTTACTTTCTTCATAAAGAATATGCTCTAGAGCTGGATCGACCCGTAACATGGTTGTTTAATAATAAATAAAGGCCATCCCAATATGGCCATATCATCATAATGAAAAGGGTGGCAAGAGCTCCAGCTTGTCATCTAATATACTGAATTGAAATGGCTTCTTGTAGTTTTTGGAAGAAATGCTGTATCTTTTTGATTGCCTGAAGCTTCACTATTACCTTAACATACTATCTTTCCTGTGTTGCCTTCCGCAGGCCTTTTAAAAAAAAATTTCTCGTGTTGCTGTCATGTCTACATCTCACTGGTTTTTTTTTTGTGCTATCAGCTTTGGGACATGAATATGAACTCTGGTCCTGTTGCTACGTTTCAGGTTCATGAATATCTGAGGCCCAAGGTGATGAAACTTTTTGTTGCTTTATTTTTTAACTTCTTTGTGCTTGTTATCCAATGTATTGCCTTGTGTTATGGATGCTGAAGCTGACTGAGTTTATATATTTGCAGTTGTGTGATCTGTACGAGAATGACTCCATCTTTGACAAGTTTGAGTGCTGCCTGAGTGGTGATGGACGTAGAGTAGCAACTGGTTCTTATAGGTCCTTTGACAACCCTCTTTTAACATCGAGCTCCTCTTACCAAGTGTTTGAGATAGTTTTCTAATTCTGTGTACTTTTTCTTTCATTTGTTCAGCAATCTTTTCCGTGTGTTTGGCTGTGTTGCTGGAAGCACCGAGGCAACAACATTGGAAGCAAGTAAAAACCCAATGAGGTACTTTAATCTTTCGTGCTGGACTTGCATAGATATTGATGACAGAGAAGTTTCTGATTTTTTTTACACTGGGATATTTTATTTTTTAGGAGACAAGCACAGAATCCTGCAAGGCCTCCAAGATCTCTAAGCAGTTTGACGCATGTTGTTAGAAGAGGTTGGTTTTTATGATGTGACTTTGATCTTAATTTTTGGCTACTTGTTGCACGATAGTTTGATGCTAGATTTATGAAGATTTTGTTTTAAAAAATAATTAATTTTTACATATGAACATTGTTGCAGGTGCGGAGAGCACAGGGGTTGATGCAAATGGCAATACTCATGATTTTAGTATGAAGCTTCTCCATTTAGCATGGCACCCAACTGAAAACTCCATAGCATGTGCTGCTGCAAACAGCCTGTACATGTATTATGCATAAAAGTTGTCCCTGGAAGATTGTTGACAGGCAGGATAATTATTTTGGGAGCAGCTTCAGGCTCCTGAAGCTGTCCGCTTTTTTCACTAGAATGGCGAGAGTGGCGATCTGGTCACACTCACTGTTCTGAGGCTGAGATAAAGGATGCTGTCAAAATCCATGAGGAAGCATAACCATGTATTCCCGGGATAGACAGCCATTTGAAATATTTTTTTGGGGCAGGATCTTTCATCTTCCTTCTATGCTTTTGAGGTCCAGGATCCTGATTGTAGTCTCCTACAACAACTTGATGTTAGAAGGCTTTTCGAGGGAGGGTCTGTCTTACATATGCCAAAAGAGACTGTCTGGTTATCCTTTCACAAGGCATGGAGGATTTGTATTTTTAGGACCTTCGTTTTGAGGCGTGTTTAATGTTGTTATTATAGTTCATGTATTCCGCCTAAGCTTTTCAAATTTGAAGAGTTGCTGCCAACCTCTCACCAAATAATTAGAGGTTTTATCGCATGGGTTCTTTGTAGCCAACCCAATATGTCCTTTGGGGTGCCCATTTAATTGGAAATCCTAGGTAGAAAGTGATGTTTTCATTTGTTCATGATCCATGTATTATTTGGTGCTATGCGCATACATTCTTTATATTCGTTTGCTTTTGTTAGTAGTGCATGGTGATTGTGATGCAAGAGCCAAGAGTCTTATTGGTTTCCTCAAGTTTGTGGTTGATGTCGTTCTAGTACTTTAAGTTATCTGTGTAACTATTTATAGCTTGTATCATGATGCTTCAGATCATTGTATTTCTGTGCTACTATTGACAGAGTACTTTTGTAGTCTTTGCTCTCGGGTCTCTCCTCTGTACTGTTTCCTATGTTTTTCATGTTTCTGGTGAAAAGGTGGTTGAGAATTTGGCTGTAAATTTGTTGGTTGTATTCGTGTGTACAGAAAAAGCAGATTGTTTTGAAAAAGATAAGCTATATATTCTTTCATTTTAAGTTGAAACTATGGTATGGTTCTAAAATTTAAAAAGTACTTGATTGAGATCCTACGTAAGCACTGCTTTTTATATATAATATTTATTTTGGTGGTCCAATTTGTAAATTCACGGCCCAACATGCTACGATCGTCCTTCTTCTCTATTTCACTTTTTCCAAAACTCTCTTTTCTTTCAAATTTCAATCTCCAACAAGAATTCGATACTTCTGGAATCACCACCACCAACAACAACCCCAATTCAATCCATTCTCATTCTTACGACTCGCTCCTTCGTGAATCTGCTCGACGTTTTCTAATTTCAATCCATTCCTAAAAGATATTACTTTTTCTTAAAAATAATTTTAAAAATTTTTATTTTGATTTTAATATATGTTTTTATAAATATTAAAAATTTTATTTATAAATTTAAAACATATAAAAAATTTTAGAAATATTTTTATAGTAGTGAAATTTCTTTATTATTTATTTTTATTATTTTTGAGATAAAAAATTATTTTTTAAAAAAATAAAAATATTTGTTGTGTTAAAAAAAAATTTATTTTAAAAAAGCGAGCTCTTTCTTGGTTTTGGCAGTTTTCGCTTTTTACACAGTATTGTAGTTAAGAGTTTCTGTCTAGGGTAGGTGGGCGCATAGTGGAACTTATGCATATAGAGAGCGTTTGAGATTACTTTTTCCGATTCTTATTTTAATTTTTAATTTTATATTTTTTAATATATAGTTTATAAATATATAAAAAATTTATTTATAAATTTGAAAAGTGTAAAATAATTTTACGAAGTGAGATCTTTATATTATATATTTTTATTATTTTTTTAGAAGTAAAAGAAATATAACTTATTTTAAAAAAAAAATAAAAATATTTTTTATTCTAAAAAAATTTTATTTTATAATTTATATGAGCAAGACAATCAGCATCACTATCAACTGTACAGTGTTCAGGTTACTCTTTTCCTGAGAGTGATGCCAACTGGATATGATAGTTTGGGCAATTTCCAATTAGAATGAGGTCACCTTTGTGTTAGCTTACCACGGGTTTCAAATGTTCATAATTAAATTTTATAAAAATAAAAAATATAAAATAAAATTTTTTAAAAAATAAAATAAAAATGAAGTTCAATATTTTTATTTCAATAGATTTTAAAAGTGTATTGAAAAATAAAAAATATAATTGTATTGAAAAATGTGTAATAAGAAAGTTAAAATTGGAGTTCTATATGTGAAAGTGAGATTCTAAATTTTTTATATAATTAAAATATATGAACTATTTGAAACTTAAAATTTAGTCAAAAAAATGAAATTATGAGCGTTTGAAATATGCCCTTAATGAAACTCAGTGGTGTATTGTATAAAAGTAATTTCTGAAGGGTTTTACTTTGCCTGTGAAGAAGAAGAACATCTGAATAGAATTCCTTATACCTTTTAAATTATAAAATTTTTCTGTACATTTCAAAGAGTAGATCCTGATGCTCTTTGAATCATCCCTGTACTTTTACTTTTTTTGGCTCTCTTCTTTTATATATCTAGACTTATTGCTAATCCTACCTTGTGATGGTTCTTTCTGTAATGTTGTTGATGTCATTTTGTTTTAGATGAGGGGATGTTTTGGAGTGGTTATGACTTTTCGATAAGGAGAATCATTTTGAAAATTTTTAAAAAATAAGCTTCATTTTTTTATTTTAAAAAAATAATAAAAATAATTAATAAAAAGATTTTATAACGTAGAATTTTTCTAAACTATTAAAATTTTTTAAAATTTTATAGAATATTTTAGAAGTTTTATTGGGAAGAATAAATGAGACTGCTTCTTGTTCTTTTTGGACTGTGTACCTTTAGCTAGTGTTTTTAGTCACGGTTAGATATACAGAGTTATATTTAATCCTGAGGAGAAGGATGACAATAGTATGCGAGATATCCTCCAAGAAGCCCTCATTCTGGTGGACTATTCATTCATGAACTTGGAAATAGAAATGGAACAATCTCATGATCATCGAGCAACTCTCGTGATGCGAAAGCTTGTTGTTACTCATGAAGCTATTGAAAAAAGCTGCATGAAGTTCTAGATTGTTAGGTTTTGGATGCAGTTCAGTTATTCTATGTTTTTCTTACTGTAACATATTAAGTAATTGGGTTGTAGGGCTAAAAGAGATTATGCCTGAAGCTCTTCTAAGTAAGCTTTTTCGGGAGCCTTATGTGCAACCTTGCTTTGCTTCGGACTCTAAATTTTATCAGCAACTCATAATGAAACTTTGTACTTTGTTTCCTGCAGAGTTGCTTGTAGCTCTTGAAGAGTATCAGCACATTGTTTGGAGATGAACCAAAAAGCTCCTCGTGAAATCTGGAAGTAAGATCCTCGATGATGAGTTCATGTTTGACAAGCAAGCAAATGTTCCTGAAGATAATGCGGATGATGAGGAGCTGGAGATGATGAACAGTGCATACCAAACTGCTGCCCAGTCAATGAAAAATATTAAGTAATGGAAGAAAGAAGAGAAACGAACGGGGGGACGAGGTTGAATTGCAATGAAGGACTACTCACCACCTGGAGCTCCGCTGCAGAACAATTACAGTGTTAAGAATGTCAGGCAGCTTCATTCCTTCAACACAAAAAGATTCTAGGTGAATTGGTTTGGCTCTGTCTCCTTAGCTTCAGTAGTGTAGATCTCCAGTGTTCCGACATAATGCTATTTGATTCTGAGTCTAAAGTGTTGCTGGATGGAGTACGAATTTAATTCACTTCTGGAGCTCTCCATTCCATGCAACCTTCAAAATGGAGTCATGCACCAGGGTGCCCTACATTTTAAATGCAGCATTCCACTAACTCGAAGTGCCAGAAAAATTCAAATTCATAAATTTTTTTTGGTTGTTTTCTTTTGCAGGTTAAAGGAAAAGAAATTGGAGGAAGAAAAAAAAACCTGCTTATTATCTGACGTGGGTACTAGAGTGAACTTAATAAGTATGTTATCTTCTTCTTCTTTCTCTTACTCATTCAATTATTAATGGTTTGGTAAGGGATTGAATTGAAAATCAAGCTAAAGATTAGAACTGGACCACCTGTGTTTGATTCAATCTGGACAAGTGTAGATGGGAATCCAAGGAGTAAACATATTGAAAATTTTCTTTCTTTCACCGATTGAATTGGTTCTGCATTATTGAGAATGGAAAACAGGAAAAGGACCTGCAGGAAAAATGTACCAACTGCAGCTTCTAAATTGATTACTCCACTTGAATGCATGTATTTCATTGCATTCAGTAAGGTTTTTGTCTTGTCTTGATTACCGCTCACATATGGTACGGTTATTTTTGGCTTCTCTTCACAATCTTTTTTTTCTTTGGAGTTGCCTTTATTCCCGAAGAAAGATGCCTCGTATAAGAAGAATTTAGACTATAATATACTTAGGGTGCGTTTGAAATTATTTATAGAATAAAATTTTTTTGAATAAAAAATATTTTTATTTTTTTTTAAATAAGTTCTATTTTTTATTTTTAAAATATAATAAAAATATATAGTAAAAAAATTTTTATTACGTAGAATTTTTTTATATTTTTAAATTTTTAAATAATTTTTTTAAATATTTATAAAATATATATTGAAAAATATAAAATTAAAAATTAAAAAATTTCGTTGAAAATATAAAAAGTCAAACGCACTCTTAGACACTTTAAATATCCTAAAGCGAGCTTAGAACAGTTTACAAAATACTTTAAATATTTTAGAAAATAGAGATATTTATAAAATATTATACACGAATGTTTTTGTACCGTTTTATCAAAATAATTTTTACTGTTTAAAATAAGGAGCATTTTTCAATTGTTTTCTTATTTTCTTTTTTCTTTTCAAATCCATACCTATATTTGATAGATTTATCAGGATTTAAAATGACTTAATTATAAAAGATATGATTAATTACTGAATATGCTAGGATAAAATTATAGTCCAGTGATTATATGCACGTGAGATGTAGATTCTAGAAAAAGCCAAGTTCCCTGTTCTCAAAACAGATTTTCCCTTAAAAATCAGAAATTAAAGAAAATAGGACCATCGTTGAACATCTCTTTCCTTTAGGGTGCGTTTTTTTACATCCAAAAATCACTTTTTTTTTATAAAAAAATTATTTTTAATTTATTTTTTATTTAAAAAAAATATAAAAGATTATTTTTAATATATTTTTAATATAGAAAAAAATACATCACTTTTAATGATACTATTTTTAACAACTTACTTTAAGAACTCACTTTCAAAGCTAAAAAAACACACCCTTAATTGTTGAGATTTGAGACCAAACAAAATCCAAGGTTATCAGGAAAATGATAGTATTTTGAATGCGTATTGAATTAATCGATTTATTAAAAATAATTTTACGTGAACAATGAACGTGTTTTTAGAGAAGTTAATATCTAAAATAGTAGGTCATTTGCATTTGCAATGTTGTTCGTGGATTAAGATCTCACACAATCTTTGTTTTAGAATTTGTGATCAACCAACCAGCCGTTTGAAATTGCGTTTTCTAAACTTTTTTTTTTAATTTTTAATTTTATATATTTTAATATATATTTTATAATTATATTAAAAAAATTTCGTTTCATAAATATTTCCAATATAACTTCCATTAGAGATCTTCAGTCGGTTGATATAAGAGTTCCTTAATCATACATAAATTAATTCTTTTTATTTTCATTTTGCATATAGAGTGTTTTTTTTATTATTATAATTCACTTTTTTCTAATAAAAAAAGTATTTCTGATTTATTTTTAATTACATATAAAAACATAAAAAATTACTCTCAACTTATTATACTCTTAAACCAACGTAAAATATACATGCAAACCTATTGATGTTTTTTGCTGTTTCCAAAAATATGACAGCTATAATTCGCCTACTGGAAAAAAACATAGATTTACTTACACTACCTTCAAATTTTGCCAAATTACTGATATACCCTTCTAGCGACCGTTGGTTTACCTCGTTGTGGTCCATCTCATCTCAACCGTTCCTAATCACGTGAGGCCCGATTTATGGATTGGTTTGCTTGTTTATTATTGTGTTCCAGCAGTCGAGCCTGAACAAGTTACAGCTGCGGCTTTAGGAGCTATCCGAAATTTTCTATTAAACATAGAATAATTTATTTTATTTTGATAACGAAAATAATAAAACTAATTAATAAAAAATTTTACTATAATATTTTTATATTTTCTAAATTATAAATAAATTTTATAAATTATTATAAAAAATATAAAATAAAAAATTGATAAAAAAGTTTGTAAAAATACCGAAAAATCTCTTATCCTCTCCGCACGCATTAACCGGTGAAAAATATTGACGGATTTTCTTAACTATTTATTTATTAAGGGCAAAGGATTCTGTAAAGTAAAATTTTGAATTAAAAAATATTTTATTCTATTTCAAAAATAAATTCTAATTTTTAATCTAAAAAATAAAAATTAAACAATAATAAATTTTTATTATAAATTTTATTATATTTTAATTTTTAAAAAAATTTATAAAAATTATAAAAACTTATTTAAAAAATATGAACTGTAAATTTGAAGAGCTGATTTTTCAAAACGTGTTGCCAAATTTATATGTTCGTGGCGGATGTTGGGTAAGTTGAACCCTCGGGTGAGAATACCAGGGCGTCCGTGGTGTGGAGCGGCCGCGTCGTATTTAAGCCAGATAAACGCATATTAGATTGTTGTCTCTCTCTCTCTCTATAACATTATTGAAAAAAGTAAAACAAAGAACAAAAGAAATTTAAATTCCAGGAAGAAAAGAAAAAAGAGGGAGGCATGGGTGAGTCAAGCGGCTCTGTTTCTGTTGATGTGGAGAGGATTTCGTTTGGAGGAAAGGTTTGTTCTTTCTTTCTTTTTCTTGTTTTGTTTTCTTCAAATTTTGTTGTACATTTTGAGCTGGGTTAATTAGAAACCAAAGGTTTGCTTTGTTTTTCTGGTAAGGTTCGTTTTCAATGCTGGTTGATGGTTGTTTTATAAGTTTATGTGCATTTGTTCTTAGTTTTATGAGTTGGTTTTTTGTATATTTAGATTTTTTGGTTCTTTTTCTTTCTTTTTTTTTGTTGAAAAAAGTTTTTATTCTTTTTATTTTGAATGTTTTCGTGGGTATTTCGATTGTCTGTAACTGTTGTTTAGAAGGTGCATATGGTATTCTTGAACAGTTCCCCTTTTGTGGGGAGTTTATGTGTTTTCTTCTTTCCTGGCAATTATCCGTATCTTTTTCGAAAAAAAGTTTGTTCTTTTCCTTAAATGTTTCAGTTGTTGTAAATATTTTCTCTGTTGGATTTGCTTTAGTTTTCTTGGTTTCTGGATGTTTGATGGTTTCTATTATGGTTGTTGTTTGACATTCGTAAAATTTCAATATCAAATAGATTAAGAGACTACTTTTAATATTTACTATTGTGATATTTACTGAGTTATCAAGAAATAGAGACAAATGATGTCAATGTCCTGCATGTTGATGATTGCGAGGTGAATGAGCTGATTCATTATGGCTTCTCCTATAAGTTCTAGCTTTTTAATTTTTTAGTAAATATTAATAATGTTATGTGGTGGACCTGTTACTTCAATTCTTTTGGTGGTGGTGGTGGTTGTGATTAATAATTTATATGTATTGCTATATTTAATATTTATATTTGTTAGCTTTGCTGTTGTTATAGAAAGGTTTGTTCTTGTTTTCCCTTTTACTTTCCTGAGAAGTTGGTGTAGAAGTATATGTAAAGTGTGGGTTCGTACATGGTTTGTTAGTGGTGCTTTGAACCTTATCTTGTCTGTTTTTCGCTTGTTCAATGTTTTTGAATTTGTGCTTTTTGGCTGCGGCTTTTATCCATCATCTTATAATCTTATTGCATTTATTTATCTAGTAAGTAGTGACAATTTTCTATCTTAGAGGATTGTGTTTTCAGGCTCATGATTAGTGTTAGATCTTTAGTTGGGTTGTATGTGCTGCTTCCAGTTGAGTTATTCAAACTTGTGGATTCTTAGGATGCTTGTTTGAACTTCAAAGTCCTTTTTTTCAGATTATGTTCTTTGCTTCTGATTGGGTTGTTCTCTTTTCTTTGTGATGAACAGTCCAGATGAAGCCTTTACTTGTCACCCGTTGTACTTTGCTAGTCCAATAAGTGATGATTCTACAAATATGGGGGAAAAACTGTGATCTTTGTTCTCTTTTAAGATTGATCTAGTCAATGGCAATTGTGAATAAATTAGAAGACATAGTCGCCTTTATATATCAACAAAGTGCCTGCACAAGCGTGAAAGTGTGTGCGTCAAAGTTGTTTCCTTTCTAACACCATTAGGGTACACAGATTCGTGTCAAAACATTAGCTCTATATGTGTAAATTATGGCTAAGATAGAGTCCTTGAAGAGATTAAACAAAGCTAGGTCCTTATTAATCCATTCTGTGTTCAGATTCATGTAGGTTGCACTAGGAATAGCCTCCTTCTTTGTTCTTTCTACCGATATTCCTCGAATAAACGTAGTTAGATTCATGAGAAATATAATTTCGTTTTTTTCATTACTGCTGATATAACCTCCTCAAAAATATTCAGTAGATGTGTATAGGAACAGTTTAATTATTTTGTGGTTCGCAAGTTAGCTGCATCTTACTTGAGGACGGAACATAGAAGATAATATGAAAAAAGAATTTGGAAGAATGAATGATGAAGTTGCCGGTGTTATGGTAACATTGAAATGAACATGTAACAATGAACAGAAAAAAAAATGCCTGTGATAGGTAGGGAGTAGTATTAATGGTAATCGAAAGCTAGGGCTTCTCTTGTTTAGCTACATAATATAGAAGTAAATATAACGTTAGCGCACCTGTTTCATTTCAGTTTCGATGTTGTTTCTCTATCTTCTTCTTTTCATGACAATTGGCCTCACTTGTGTGGCACGCTTTCTTGTTGATGTTATACTACGTCTTCATTGGTTGTTAGCCTATGAAGGCTGATTTATGCACTTTGCATATGACACTTGATGATTGGTGCACTTGTCTCTTATATTTGGGACCATAAGATTATTAACTTCTCCTAGGTGTTTTGCAATGCTCTATCTTCTTTTTTTCTAAGGGCATGTTTCAAGTTGGTGGGACTCCAGTTTCTCCCGCCATAATTGGAGTTCCACCAACTTCCTATGTTTTAATTGCAAATAGAATTGGGAACTCGAATTCCCAGTTCTACACAAATGGAACTTAAGTTCCACTACATTTCTCTTTTTGAATTCACTTCCAACCTACTTCAAGAATCAATTAAAACATAAAAACTAAACTCCACTTCCAACTTATTTTTCAAGAAACTCCACTTAATATTTTTCACTTTCACGAAACTCAGTTACGGGCATCTGAAACACGCCCTAATATTTTTTAAATGTGAAAAGCAGGAGCATCATATACAAACAAGATATGGATCCATGTCAGTCGCTGTGTTTGGAGATCTGGAGAAGACACCTTTAATCACGTACCCAGATGTAGCTTTAAATCGTAAGGGCCTTGACTTTTTATGCACATCAATTTTTACGGGTATTTTTTAACTAGTTTCATGGTCTAACTTCAGCTTTTGTATTTTACGAGTAAGAATAAAATTTGGCCATTCAATCTGTGCTTCCAGATGTTGAAGGCTTATCATGTCTTTTATTTTAAGCAGATATGTCATGCTTCCAAGGATTATTTTTCTGCCCAGAAGCCGTGTCTTTACTTCTCCACAATTTCTGCATATATCATATAAGTCCTCCAGGGCATGAGGTCAGTATTCTTGTTGCCACTTCATCTTGATGAGAGTTTGGTACTTCTGAAGTACATTCTCACATAGATTTATTGCAATCTTCCTCAAGAGTCCCTGCAGTTAGGAGCAGCTCCAATATCTTCCAATGATCCAGTTCCTAACGTTGATGAATTGGCAGATCAGATCGCTGATGTTATTGACTATTTTGGGTAACATTCAAAGCACTAACCTTTATTATGCATATGGCAGGTTCGGTGGTATAATGTCACAGGTTTAATGGTATCATGTGACTTAGGCATATTTAACTTTATGGTTTACATTTCCAGATTAGGTTCTGTTATGTGTTGTGGCGTCATAGCTGGTGCGTATATTCTTACGCTGTTTGCTGTAAGTATCTAAGTATGAGATTTTTATTTATTTGATTTGTTTTGTTTATTTATTTATTTTTTGTATGTACCTTTTTTAATGATTCGTATCTATCCCATGCAGAGTAGATATAGAGATCGTGTACTTGGTCTCATATTGGTATCTCCTTTATGCAAAGCACCGTCATGGTCTGAATGGTTTTACAATAAGGTAGTTTTTTGTTCTTTTGTTATAAGTTTATGTTATTCACTTTTCTTTATAAAATCCTGCCATGCTGAGAAGTGGTCTAAAATGCCAGATGATATCTAGTCTGCTCTACTTCTATGGAATGTGTGGCTTGGTGAAAGAGTCATTCCTTCACCGCTACTTCAGTAAGGTACATGATTAGCATCCTACATTTGGAAGCGTAACGTTAGCTTTTTATTGGGACTCTCACATGAACACATTTGGGCTTTTGTAGGAGGTACGTGGAAGTGGGCAAGAACCAGAGTCAGATATAGTGCAGGCTTGTAGAACTGTTAGTATGAAACTCTTCATTCATCATTTTATGTTATTCGCACGAGTTGTTTTCTGTCAATCAAGTGTTTAACCATCAAGCTTTCAACAGTTGCTAGACGAGAAGCAAAGCACGAATGTGTGGAGGTTTCTTCAAGCAATCAATGGGTAATCAACTGTTCAACCAACTCTCGATGGGTTGAGGTAAACTGTATACTTAAGATTCTGTTAATTGAAAACAGGAGATATGATATCACTGATAGATTGAAGCAAGTGAGGTGCCGCACCCTAATCTTTGTCGGGGAGCACTCACCATTCCACTTAGAAGCCCTTCACATGTCCACTAAGATGGACAGAAGATACAGTGCACTTGTCGAGGTATACTATCTAAAAGAATAACCATTTTCAATACTATACATTAACGCCAAAGTTACAGACTGAAGATTATAATATGTTTTAGGTATCTGTCACTCTCTATAAAATATCGTTTGATCTTTTAATTAAACATGCAGGTTCAGGCGTGTGGGTCAGTGGTGACAGAGGAGCGACCCCATGCAATGTTGGTTCCTTTAGAGTTCTTCCTGAACGCATACGGACTCTACAGGTCAAGCCAGTTCAGTTCCAGCCCTCGCAGCCCACTCAGTCCATCATACATTTCTCCCAAGTTGCTATCACCTGAGAGCATGGGTCTAAAACTGAAGCCTATTAGGACAAGGGTCTCACTTCATGTATAAAACTGTGTTACACATGTAGAGTTTTTGTAAAAGACAAAAAGAAGCTGTCATGTAGTTAGTAGAGCATGTTATGCTCTTTTAGCACAGATACATGGTTTTGGGGTGTAGACAGAATGTAGAGTTACCGGGTGTAGTTAAAAATGGAAGGTTTGTAGCGGGAGGGAAGATTATATTCTTATTTGTTGTAGTAGCAGAGTCTCTTTTTATGTATATATGAATGTTTGTAAATGATTATTGTTTACTTTCTTTCCAGTAATAAGAATGGCTGCCCTTGTTGCTGCTCAAGTAATTTTAAAATAAATTTTTGTGTAATATTTAAAGTTTTTTAAGCAATTTGAAAATTATGTAAGAATTATATGTTATAACATTTTTCATTTATAATTTTTTAAAAAATCAAATTTATTTTTTTTAAATCTGAAAAAAAAATTTAAAATATTATTTATTTTTAAGCACTTTCAAACGTCGCCGTATACATAGTTATATTAGTCTTTATCAAAAGAACACGGCTTGATCATTGCTATAGTTTTCATTAATCGAAATAAATAGCTTGTAAAGTTTGAGTTCTTTTGAAGTGCTTTTAATAAACAAGGTTGCAGATAATTGCGATCTCATAATTTTATTAAACAAAAAGTAGGCATTTACAAAAAATAAAACTTAAAAACAAAACTTGCACGTTATGTAAATTTATGGGCCTTTGTCAAGCCTGTTAAGCCCATTTACACTACACGCAACTTTCTAAGTCCAAGTAAAACAAGGGATGTTTTGCAAAATATGAAAACCCATTTGCTAATTTACAGTAAAGTCCTCAATATTTATACTATAACAATTGAATCCACAAATAAATAAATAAATATTTAGTAACAGCTTGGCAAGCCGTACGTGTCCGATTCGCTTCAACAACTTCACAGCCATCTCTTTCTGTGCATCTCTTCCTCCGCCGCTCCCCGCCGCCACTCCCGGCGCCACCGCCGCTTTGTCGGCCTGGTTAGGGTCTCTTTTCGGAGCTCTTATCTATCAATATTGTTCATCCTTCTTTCTCGAAAACTCAAAAAGATGTAACTTCCTTTCTTTGGTCAAATCACATTTGTTAATTGCGTTTAGGGTTTTCTAAAGTTTTGATTTTGTTGATGGCATTTGTTAGTGATCTTTCAATTCCCTTCTTGTGATTACTGTATTCTTCTAAATTTGTGATGTATCTACAGGGTTTACGTTGCGTATGATTGTAATTTGGATTTGTTATATGCTGCTGTGCTGGTGCTTGAATTCTTTTGCTTTATGTTGTTTGCTTTTATGATTATTGCTTTGTTTTTATGTTTGCAGTTTGTATGAGATATCCATGATGGACTCCAGAAGTAATTCTCACAGTAATGAGTCACTGGTCACTCCATCCAGACGATCAACAGAAATAAAAGATGTAAGGCATTTTAAAGATCATTTACTATAAACTCCTGCAAAAAATTGTCACTTTTTGCTTGAAGTGCAGCAACATGTCTTACCTTTTATTATAACTCACCTTCTTTAGTTGTCATACGATATACCCACTTAAAGTTATTAGTTGAGTGTAATTGGATTTTTTATTACCTTAGACTGCTCATAGTCATAGATGATTTCTAAACATCTGATTCTTTTGTGTATCTTGTACCTTGGAGCATTTAATTGGACATTACTATTGATAGCATTTACCCTGGCATGATTTTGCAGGCTTCCTCTACTTCTGTTTCAGAAGATTGGGAAGAAGAATTTCGGCTGCCTATCGGCCATAGACCTACTGAAAATCTTGATATGGACAATCTGGAACAAGCATCATTAGATACACAGCTGACTTCATCTAATGTTGGGTTTAGGCTTTTGCAGAAGATGGGATGGAAAGGGAAAGGACTTGGTAAAAATGAACAAGGTAGCCTTCAGAATGTCGTACTGTGTCTCTCATAACTTTCAACCATTGTTTGCCTCGGGTTTCTTTTAAAGTTTGAAGACCAGTCTCTTTAGGCACTTCTCCAAGGAGTTATTAGAGTTTAGGTTATCTCATAAAAGAGGACTGTGTGAAGAAATACACAAGGGGAGTCAAGTATGTGAAGAGATATGGTCCTTAGAGTAGTGAAACATGTATAGTATTGATCAAATTGAGTACAGGATGTCTCATTATTGTTCTTATTGTTTGAGTGCTTTCAGAGTTTTGCTTGTACAAGTACCTGTAATTTTGAGGGTTTAATTATTATTGTGGATTGCAGGTATAACTGAGCCTATAAAGGCAGGTATTAGGGATCCAAAATTGGGTATAGGAAAACAAGAACAAGATGACTTCTTTACATCTGAAGAGAATGTCCAAAGAAAAAAATTAAATGTGGAGGTTGAGGAAACTGAAGAAACTGTAAAGAAGCGGGAGGTATGCAAGATGACTCTTTATTTGCTATTGGCACATACCCCCAGTCTTTGTAGTATTAACACTTGCCTTTTCCTTTATACCAATATTATTAGCAATGAACATATAAAAGTATGTTCTTGTCTTTTTGACGGGAATGATATATTATAAGGGAACATCAACTAGCGAGGGTCTAGAGAATTTCATGCACTTTTTATTACCTGGTGGCTTCTACTGCCTGCTTCGTGCCAATGATGAAAATCCAGGTCATAGCGGAGCGCAAGCAGAAAATCCAAACCGAGGTGAAGGAAATACAGAAGGTGTTTTTTTGTAGTCTCTGCAACAAACAATACAAGTTGGCCATGGAATTTGAAATGCATCTGAGCTCATATGATCATAATCACAGAAAGGTATGCCCTTTCTTTCTCTTTGCTAGGTATACTAAAACTCATGATATGTACATCATAACTCGTTATGCAGTCAAGGTATATTGAGGGTGGGGAATTTTTTTGTTTTCTGGTTATATCTATTTTATTGGTGTTTTGTCCCTTTTAATGCGTTTTGTTATAAGTAATCCATCATTAGGTTTTGCACATCGGATCATCACTTACTTCTTTTTGCTAATTGGGATAGTTTTGTTGATACAGCGGTTCAAAGATATGAAAGAAATGCAAAGCAGCAGCACCCGTGATGACAGGCTCAAGCGCGAACAGCTGAGACAGGAGAAAGAAATGGCAAAGTTTGCACAAATGTAAGTTTCGCGGTTCTGTTAGTAAAAAAACGCAAGTGTTACTGCTGAAGCTGTGAATTAACAGATTACAATAAAAATAATGTAGGGCGGATGCTCATAAGCAAAGACAACTAGAATTACAAGAAGATTCTACTACTTTGACGAGCCCTGCTGTGCTTGCTGATCAAGACCAAAGACAGACCTTGAAGTTTGGGTTTTCCTCAAAAGTTGGTGCCACAAAGGTATGTCCAACAAATACTAAGAGGTTGTGTAAGTTATTTTGGACTTATGTGTTTGCTAGAATTATGATGCAACAACCGTTTCAATTAAAGACTACAATTTTCTCCCTCCCATGAAGCCCTATTGTGCTTTTAAAAAGTATTTCTTTGGTTATTTTCTTTAATCTTATGTATGTTCTATGGAGGTATCCATATAATGTTTGTGAACCCCACACCATTGTATTAGTTTTCCCCTTGGTTGCCTTGTGCTTCTTTAGTTCCTTCTGAACCTTGTTGCTTTCATTGTTTGGTCTGCGTGCATGTAAATATTCCTAGGAAAACAGCTGAACATGTTTCATGTAGCAAAAACTTTCAGTTTTGAATTTACCACCCATTATATCTTCTTGATTTTGCTAAACTTTCCAGCTTTTAATACCAACTGAATGAAAATAAAATAGGACTTCTGATATTGTAATTTTGCTTCGCAATTTTTACAATACAGAAGATCTGAGATTTTTTTATCATCTTAAAGATGCCTTTCTATCTTACTGACAGAAGAACTCAGTGGACCCTGTGAATAAGAAGCAAAAGCTAACAATGAAGGTTGCATCAGTTTTTGGCAACGATAGTGATGAAGACTCATAAACCTGTGTATTTTCTAAACCGGGATAAGATCCTTTCCCAACATATTGTAGCAGTACTAAGGACCTGTAAGCATTATGTTTCTGGTCGGCTTTGTATATTAGTCATGGTGTTTAAAATTCGCCCTGTATACTGAATACTTACATTCTTTTTGTTGTTTGGTTGATCTAACAAGTTTGATTATTGTCATAGTATATATGAAATTTCAAATTTGCTCTGTCGTCCCATTGAGTATCTTCTTACTTTGGCATGTTAAATAATGATTCAAATACATGTACAATAGTCAAGTTGGAAGAAGACTCCAAACAACTTCGCAGCAGATTCTGTAGCTGTTTTTTTTTGTTGGTAATCTCTATTAGCTGAAGCATCTGCAGCAAAGTTTTCAAGATCTTCTACTCTCATTCCTAGCTTCAATGTCCATCTTGAACATGAACAAGCCACGCTCCTCCCTCTTTACTAAATCACCTCGTTTAGGCTGGTTTCTTTTTCCCCTGCCCGCTCCTTGTAGAACGCTGCCAAGTTCCTGAACAACTTATGAGTAACATCGCCAACTGCAGCTTGTGCTGCAACGTCTTTCATTATGGCAGCAACTATTCCTGCAGCTACTGCCACCGTTTCTGGCTGCCGCTCTATCGACCCTATCTCCAGAAGCAACTGTTGCAAAGCCGGAAAACAAAGGCCTTGATATGTTTTGGCCAATATAGTGTGTTCATCTTCAACACAAGCTACGGTATTTTTATTTTTTAGTACAACTGCAATTGTTGAAATCTTAATAATTGCATTATGCCATTCATTATCCTGTACGTTAATAACTAAATGGTTGAAATTTCTGGTCTCCATACAAATAACATCTCATTCATTTGATTCGTCTGTACAGACTCTCAAGTCAAACAAAAGTTTTGCACAATCAGTAGTTCAATAAGCAATTTAGCAACAAAGAGGACCAACTCCAACCGCTCTCTCCCGAATCATTCCAAATAAGAACGAAATCACAACTTTGTCTCTCTTCTTAAAATTCACACGATTCCTGAATCAAATCCAACGATTCCTGAATCATTCATTTGTTTTTCTTTAATCCAATTCAATCTCCGCCGCCATGGACAGGAATGGAATCATCATCAACAGCAGCAACAGCAGCAGTAACAACAGATCATCATCGACACTGTTATCAGTAGTTCCAACAATCCCGCCACCAGAATCAGAAGACGAAGAATCATGGCTGTGGAACCAAATCAAAGCCGAATCTCACCGCGACGCCGACTCCGAACCAGCTCTCGCCAGCTTCCTTTACGCAACAGTTCTCTCTCACCCTTCCCTCTCTCGCTCTCTCTCCTTCCATCTCGCTAATAAGCTCTCTTCCTCAACGCTTCTTTCTACTCTTCTCTACGATCTCTTCGTCAACTGTTTCTGTTCTTCTCCTTCTCTTCGTTCCGCTGCCGCCGCCGATCTTCGCGCTGCCCGCGCTCGTGATCCCGCCTGTATTTCATTTTCTCATTGTTTGTTGAATTATAAAGGTTTCTTAGCTCTGCAGGCTCACAGGGTCGCCCACTTGTTGTGGTTGCAAGATCGAAGACCGCTAGCTCTAGCTCTTCATTCGAGAATTGCGGACGTATTCGCTGTCGATATTCATCCGGCTGCTAGACTTGGTAGAGCGATTTTACTCGATCATGCTACTGGTGTTGTTGTAGGAGAGACGGCGGTTGTCGGGAATAACGTTTCAATTTTGCATCATGTGACGTTGGGGGGAACAGGGAAGAACGGGGGAGATCGGCATCCGAAGATTGGAGATGGGGTTTTGATTGGTGCTGGAGCGACAATTTTGGGGAATGTTAGGATTGGTGATGGGGCGAAAATTGGAGCTGGTTCTGTTGTGCTTATTGATGTTCCGCCGAGGACTACTGCAGTTGGGAATCCGGCGAGGCTTGTTGGAGGAAAGGAACGGCCTGCGAAGCACGAGGATGTTCCCGGAGAGTCGATGGATCATACCTCATTCATTTCGGAGTGGTCTGACTACATAATCTGAGTGGTTGATTGGTGAGTGGTAATTGAATTGAACTAGAAAGACTTGCTATTTGATCTCTAGCTACATGTGTGCTTATATCCATTTATCATAATGTCGTTGGTAGCGTGAAAGTGTGAGCATGGGTGACAACTGTACTTGTGAACTTTTGGAATACTTAATACCATCATGTTTAAATGAGCTAGTATATGTGTTATATTCCTAGCTTCAACCTCTTTCAGTGATGTAGTAAATATTGCGATTGTTCAGCTAGCCAGCGTGGGTCTGTTTGCTTGACTGAGATTGCGTTGCTCGATCAACTTTTGAAAAATTGATTCACTTTTCTTTTACTGTAGCTTGTATTGAGTTTCAATCGATTTTTGTTTGTCTATCATTTATGCTTTGCTGGATTCTGTGTTTACTGAGACGTTCCTAGAGTGCCCCAAGAACTAAGTCCAGACAACTTCTGCTTTCTTGGTTCCAGTTGCCTGAAGTTTTGGTGTTTAGTGATGTAGTTGTTTTGATCATTGATTCATGTGCTACATCTAATTTGGTAAAGATGTTCATTAGTAGAATGTTGTTCACTAACACATGCTAACTTGTTTTAGTTATATTCTGTTGTAATATCATAGGTTCTTGTTTGTCTCTTTACATTAAAATTCATACTCTTGTTTATGTAGTATGGGTATCTGTTGCATTCTATTTTATCACCTGGTTTATGGTTTGAATGGTAGTAAGTTTGAACAAACAAGTCTAATCTAAGTCTGAAGGGTGCATGTTCCTTTCATCTATTATGCTATATATCATTTCGTCTTTTATTTTATTTTATTTTTTGAATTGGATGTCGTTGCAATTATGATATGATGACTTCTTTATCTATTGTTTTTAAGATACGTTTGACCAACTTTTGTATGGATATTCATTTGAAACTTTAATGACCTACAACTACGGATACTTGTTTTAGAGGAAATTGTTGCTAGTTGCAAGTTGTCTGTTCCTTACTTCTATCTTAAATGACATTAATATGTTCTTGTTTGTGCATGGTCTCAAATCAAACACTTTCTGTTATTACTGCTGGTGCTTGTAATGGGTTCTCAAGATATTTGTCAACTTTGCATGACTGCTATCTTTTTTGTTGAGTTCCTCTAAGTATATAGACTATTACATTTCGAGGTACTTCAGAAGGCAGAGCAACTAAGTAATTCTCGACTAATCTTTCTGTAAGTGCATAGTACTAGTTTGTATTTTGCTGTATTTCAGTAATAGTCTCTTAAGATGTAAAATTTGAAGCATTGCTTCTTTGCCAACCATGATTCTGATCTGAAATTGCTCTCAAATTATAGAAAGTGATCGAACAAAACAAACATAAACATTCAACTTTTCAGAAAAACAAAACTGTTTTAACACAGATTACATCTGCTTTCAATTTTATTATGGTCATGATCGCAGAAGGAAGGGTCTATGAAAATACAGCAAAAATTATCATATGGTTGTCTGCAACCTTTTCTGCTTCGTTCTCATGCATCTTTCGCCTCTTGAATGCCGTCATAAGAACAACCAGGTAGAAAATATACAAGAAATAAACAAGTATTAGCACAATCAACGCCGTCTCCATCTCCACTGGAAACTTCCTTGCCTTTCAACGAACGACTCTCTATTAGCTCCTTGCTAGTTTGTCTACCTTATGCACATATATATACTTATTATTACTATATAACTCCTCGTTGAAGCTAAATACATCAAAGAGTTTTGAGTTGAACTCTTCATTTGTATTTATTTAGAGCCGATTTTCGGTTCCATTCGAACTCACTTTTATTTAGTGTGTGTTTAAATCATTCAGAACTCTAATTTTTTCAGCACAAATTAAAGTTTCAAAAAATTTCATATATTTCAATCCAAAATTCTAGTTTCCACGAACAAAACTCTAGTTATAATTTTTTTTATTTATATATTTTTCAATATAATTTTATTTTTAAAATTTTAATTTATTTTTAAAATTAATTAAAATATAAAAATTAAATTTTATTTATAATTTAGTTTTTTAAAAACTTAGCTTTTTATTTTTTATTTACCGAAATATAGTTACGATATTTAGAACACACTCTTATCGAAAGTTAGCTGTAGATTTATCTTCAAGTAAAACCAAATATGAAAAATCACTCTAAAAATTTACTTTCTAATGTATAATTAATCACAAAAATATAACTCATCTCAAAAAACTGTTATATAAAAAATAAATTGATAAATAAATATATTTTTATGTGAAAAACTACAAAATAGTATCCACGATAGGATAATTTTAGCAAGTCAGTTGTAGTTTAGTTTTCTCTATTTTGATATCAATCCATCTCGTTCAATGTCAGGACGGTCGATATACGGTGGAAGATTCCGGTTGATTGTCGGCGCGGGAGAAGGAGCGGTTGGAGCGCCGACACGCGGTGGCTACTACTTGGCTCGATTTGCAGCGACGGTGTTGCCAACGGTTGTTGCTGATAAGGCTCTCATGATTATGGATATCGGAGTTAAATCTGAATCAGAAGCCGGTGAAGAGAAATTTGACGGAGAATTGATATGTTCCGTAGGTTGGGTTCACGGATCAATTACCAGTTCCTCAAGTCATTATCATCATCTTTGAAAGCTGGTAAAGATTTGATCCTTTTTAAATTTCTTCCCTTTTTGTTCATTTGGTGATTGGGTTAGGATTGATTTGTGTTAGAAAGTTTAAATTTTCAGTTGTTGATTAGAAAATTAACAACTTTCTATGGACTAGAAGATCAATAGGGATCTAGGGTGTGAGTGCAAATTGCTAACATTGGATATTTAACTGTTAAAATTGGTTATGAGCTTAAACAATATAAGAAAAAGGCTTGCAATGAATATTAGCTCACAAAAAACTTCATTCAATCTTTAATTTTGTTGCATGTCAATAAGTTCCCTATCAAAGCTTTGTTTATAGTCCCTAATATGCCAGAGGTATCGTATGTATACAGAAAATATTGTGTCAAGTATGAATTATTTGGGAACTCGCACTAAATCTTGCTATTTTGAATCTTCAGTTTATGCAAGTTAAAAGCTGTTGTATGCATTGTAGGAATTCAACCAAAAACTATGGTTTTTATAGGATTTAGATACATGCTTTACATCTCTACTTCTTGCTGTACTGCTTTTGTCATCAATGTTTGAATACACAAGTTTCTTATTGTACTTGTTTTTGTTCATCCTCTTATAGGAACTTGACGGATGCATCATCTGGGCGTGCTATTATTCAACATTTTTGGTGATGGAGACTGAAGACATAGGTGCATTTCAAGACTGTCGGGTGTCAATTTCTACTCACAACATACAAAAGCTTGCTTAATATGCTATAGAAGTTTGTGCAAGTAGCATCAAGTTTGATGCCTGGCAGGAGAAATTCGTCACGACGCCTTAGTCCTGATTTCTATATTGAAGTATCAACGTTTACTTTGATAGCAACTTCATGTAGTTCAATAGCTTAAGTTCAAAAGCTATTTGTGCATGGTTTCTGTTTTTATGTTTGTAGGCAAGTGGTGTTTTTGTTGTTTGAATTGTTGCATATTGTCGGAAACTAACTGCAAAAGCAAATCTTTGGCTCTTCTTCTAACTCTTTCAAGCTCGAGTGCATTCAAGTGTAAAACTTTGTATGTCACCAACTGCTACTTCGAAATGGCAAAGCAGACGAACTTTTTCTTGAGATTTGCCTGATATAGAATCCTAACATTTAGTTTTAATTGGTAGGAATTGAGTTTCAAATTAGCACTATGATGACATAAAGAGGGCACTAAATTTGTATTTTAATTGGTAGGAATTGAGTTTTATAAAACTTAGTTTGATAGAACTGAATTTAGTAGAAAATTCGAAATAAGTTTGATAAATTCTAAATAATTTTAAACACAAAAAATGAATTCAAAATCAGAAATTAATGAAAGAAAATAAATTTCCTGCAGTTGAAGTATAGAAGCTTCAACTATTCCTGTGTGCATCTATCTACATGTACTGACAGGAATTATTTGACAAACAAAAACAACAAAAATCTTTGGGGGCATTCCGAGAATTGAACTCGGGACCTCTCGCACCCTAAGCGAGAATCATACCACTAGACCAAATGCCCTTTTCACATCGTCATAGTGCTTCAGCAATAACATATTCAAATTTAAGGCACTTAAAAACTTCAATCATAGCGACCTGAAATCTTAGATTTCCAATTCACGAACTGAATCGAACGTTCTATGGGCAACTTCAAATAATAGCACTATAGATGCGTTTGGGATTTACGAAGCTTTTTCAAAATAAAAAATATTTTTATTTTTTTTTAAAAATAATTTTTATATTGTTTAATTTAATAAATTAATAAAAATATGTAATAAAAAATTTTATTATGTAAAATTTTTTTATATTATTTAAATTTTTAAATAAAATTTTTTAATATTATAAAGTATGTATAAAAAAATATAAAATAGTAGATCAAAATTACACGGAGACGTTTGAAAATAATTAAAAATATAATTTTCAGAATGAAAAATATTAATATTTTTATTTTTTTAAAAAAAACAAACTCAATATTTTTAACTAAAAAAAATAATATTATTATTACGTAAATTTTTCTTATATTTTTAATTAAATTTATAAATATTATAACATATTTATTTTAAAATATAAAATAAAAAACATTTTTCTGAACAGCTGAAAAAATGCCCCCATAATCTAATCGTAGCATATCCATACTTAAATTACTTAGATTAGTACTAGTCCTTGCAGTAGCTGGGAGAAGACATGGAACATTACTATGACAATGTCGATCAAAAGCAATATCACCAATACAAAACTTAAACAAGGAACTATACCGACAATCTCCGGTGTCACTAAGATATATGTACTTGAAAACTGTAGCGGGCAACATAAACTACAAAAAAGAGTGTCTTTATTTTATAACTGAAAAATCTAAACTCATAAAGGATCTTAGATTCTCCTCACTTCCCAAGCACTGGGAACTGCCCGCGGTCCTGTATTTGAGGAGTAGCCATGGTATTGCTACCACCGCCACCATATCCTTCCCTATATGAAGGACCACCTCGTCCTCTTCCACGCCCACGACCATAAGGCCTTTCTCCCTCAGCTGGCTTCAGAAATTCAGTGATATTCACAGACTGTAACCAAAAGAGAGGATCATGAACAATCCAAGAACATCACATACATTTGCTGCACAAAGCATACTGCAGTAGTAGGGAAACTACCTTCTTAGCCCGCTCTTCTTTCTCAGTATTTTCCTTCTTCTTTCCCAATTCTTTGTCACCACCCTATAATAGAGTTCATAGACTCAATCACTCAGCCCATAGGAACTACACTATAATATACAACTATCACATGTAAGGAAGGGGGGAACCGGGAATGCCAACTCACCAACTTTATAAAGACGTCATCATTTCCCTTTTTCTGAGAAAGCTGCTTCATAGACTCAAAGTCCTTGTCCTTTTCAACCTTCCTCTCCTCAGCCTTCAAGGCGAGCAGTGCTTTTCTTTTCTCCTCTTTTATCTTCTCATACTCTTCCAGGGTCATCTCCTATTTAATGCACATTTACAGAAAAATTAGTATAATACTTTAAAATATGCTACGCATATAGTCTAGAACTTCAAGACAATAGAGGCACTCTGTTGAAAGTTTCTCAACAGCAAGCATGGGGCAACATCAATGAGTTGCCAAAGTTCTACAATTATTTGGCAGAAGGAAAATGGATAGTCTGCAGCACACAAAATAGCTCCACATCCAGGTAACTAAAATCATTTTCAAAAAGCAACTTCTGAAGATAATCAAAACAAATTCAGTACTTCTCGACCTCAGACGAAGTCCACAAGCGCATTTGTCTGAGTAATATAGCAAAGATTATAAGCTCACTAGTAGCCTCTAACGAACATAAAAAAACATACATGAATGCTGAACAAAAATGTTAGATAAATGATAGGTATGAATATGTCAGTTCGCAAAGTAACTTCAAGATATAAAAGGAAGTGCAGTCTAAACATGCAGGAGTTGCATATGAAACAACATATAAGATGTGTGCCAGCTTCCTGAATTGTACATGGTTGATAATACATGCCAAAACCTTGATGCTGCCACAAAAGTAGCTCATTATAGGCCGGGTGAAATGGACAACATGCATATACTTTTAGTTCACCATGCAAGACCCATTGGATCGGCCAAAAGAATGTAAATAGTGAGTGATCATGGAAGACACCATATAAACAAGTGTAGTGAAAATCTAGATTGTATTTTTTTAAGTTCGAAAATATAAGCTCTTTACATTATAGAGTATGAGAAATCATGCTACATACAGCACGCACTTGAACATATCTTTCAAAACAAGAAAACCATTAATTAAATTCAGCTCGAATTTTCCAAGGCCCACAGCCAGGCAACAGAAAGTTGCTTGAATATATACAAATGAACCATTGGGGAGTTCTCTATATGCCCGCAACGGAACAAGGCAATGCAATGAAACAGCAGCCTAGTTCTTTAAAAGGCAATCAATAATCTGAAAACAGATACACCAAAATAGGTAGACTACAACAACAACAACAAACAACTAAGCCTTTTCCCACTTGAGTGGGGTCGGCCACGTGAATCTGTTTCTTTCTATTCCATTAGATTATAAACTAGATTAAGCGAAAGATCTATTTCATTATAAACCCTTCGTACACCAAATAGGTAAACAACTATCTAAAATCAGCACATGATGAAAGTATTTTGCAATTGTAACCAAAACTTACCTTGTCTTCTTCTTCCTTCTTCTCAGCCTCATTTGCAGCTACCTCATCATCCTTATTTGCCTCGCTTGATGTTACATCCTTCTTTTCAACATCAACCTTGTCAGCATTCATATTCTCCTCGGTCTCCCTAATGATCAACAAAGGACAATGTTAATGTGACTGATAGGACAAAGCACAATCTGAGTACAAGGGTATCTATACAACAAAGTAAAGTTAGATCATAACTGTGTGACAGCGTCATTTGTTGTTCCCCAGTTACCACGTCCAGCACCTTCACGCTTCATTTCATACCCACGGCCAGTGCCACTGTGACGCTCATACGTCCTCCTTGGACGATCAAAATCCCCAAAGTCGCCCCCATTCCTTCCACCACCACCACGACGGCCACTGCCACCACGGTAAGGCTGCCTTGGCTCATTGAAGTTGCTTCGCTCCCCACGATCCTTATCAACTTGTCTACCAGTATCCCCTTCCTCACCACCACCACCGACATAGCCACCAGAGGAAAACCCATTAGCATTTACGTTATCAAAATCCCTGCTGAACCCACCACCACGGCCGCCTCTCGTTCCACGGCCACGACCACCACCTCTGCCCGCTCCGCCACCACGTCCAGGGGCAGCATTTCCCTTTGCTTCCCTCACTGTGAAAAATATCACAATCTTTAATATCAACCCATGACAGGCCAAAAGCACCAACAGAATCTAACTAAAACTAGATGCTAAAAGTAGTTTCGTGCCTTCCCAAACACAAATCCAGAAATTATAACACAAACTGAGACATAAAGGCAATCTTCCTCACGCATTCTGTAAATTAAACCATTATCGACTTTCAGATACAAAAAGAGGTCTGTTTCAATGAATAGAAAACCAAACACTCGAAATTCACCAGTAAAACAGAAAATCATCAAACAAAAGTCATAAACCAAACGATCAACCAATTAGTTAACCAACCGGCTTGAGAAGGAGGGAGCGGCTTCGAAGGGAGCTTAGCGTTAGCAGGTGCAGCAGGAGGAGCAGTGACTGCAGCTTTCTTCGCTGCTAGCTTCTGCTGCTGGGCAGCAGCAATAAGCTGCGACGGATCATCGTTGTCATCATCTCCAAGGAGATCAAAAGGGTTCGACGTCGCCATAATGATGAACGAAGAACGAACAGCACTCGCCAAAATCAATACAAAGATTGATTATCGAAAAATTTCTAACTACAATTTCCCATATTGATCGGCAAGGATAGAGCTTCAAGGATTTTTCTAGGGCTTTTGTAACGGCGGAGAAACGGAAGAAGTAGAAAACAGAAGAACGGAAGAAGAGAAGAACCCTAGCCGCCACTCTCCGAAGTTCATATAACAAAGACGACAAAGACGATAATTTTCTATTCGATAATTTACCATATTAGCTTTTGTTATTTACAAAATTAACAAATTTGCCATAGCCTAATGATTGTAATTGCAAATTGTAAGAATATCAAACCCTAACTCCAGATCCGACCCGAAAAGAACTTTGTGGGTCGGGTTTGACAGAGAACCCGATAAAAAGTTTGTTCGAATTCAGTATTGATCGGTTAGCCGCTCCGCTCCACGGAAGGAAGCAAGGCAATGGTTGTTGCTCAACTGCTCCGGCGTGCTTTGCCGTCCATGCGAAGAGCAATTTCCTGTCGATCAATCAGTGGAGGCTAGTTTCTTGTAGTTTGTAACAGTACCCAGATTGCAATTTTTGTTTTTGTTTTTTTCTTTTTTTGAATTTTGTTTAATGATTGATGTTGAATTGTTGAATGTGTCAGAAACTTGTGGCATGATGGAAGATGATGGTTGTTTGATTCATCCTACTGCGGTTCTTCATCCAAATGCAGAGATTGGAAAGGTAGGTTTAGAATATTTTAAGCAGGAACTGGCTTATAAAATTGTTATCTTGTTGCATCGTGATTAAAAGGTATTGTAATTGGTCCTTTTTAGCTAAGGTTTGGGTAGTTTCCTAGCTCGTTTGTTGTGAAGATTAAATTTTGAATATTCTTTCATCGATATTCCTGTCAATATTGGTCCTCTCGATCAAGTTTCAATAGTTCAGTAACTCATTAGCCTTGAACTTTTAGAAGTTTTCATCTCTCTTTTTGACTATATTGTTTTAGAAACTTCAATTGTCATCTTTCTCTTAAATATATTCTGTCTTCTTCTTCTTCTTCTTCTTCTTCTCTTTTTTTAATAAATCTTCAGCAGTGTTCTATCATCTTTTGTTCCATAATGGAAGTTTAGTGATGCAAAAGAATGCGTATTCAACCTGCATTGGTGTTCCAGGGTGTAAAGATAGGACCTTTTTGCACTGTTGGTTCTGCGGTGAAGATAGGTGATGCTTGCCATTTGTATCCCGGGAGCCATGTATTTGGGAAGACGGAGCTAGGGGAAGGATGCACCTTGTTCACGTAAGCTTGCACTTTGCAGTAGGTCGCCTAATGTTCTCACGGAACAGATTTCTCAGCATGCTTAGTAACTTCAACTTGGAGGATTGATGGTTAGCATTTTGTTTAACAAACTAATTAAAGACTAGAAACTGACAAATTCATATGATAATTGCTTAGCATCTGAGTATGTGATAAATTTGCTTTAACTGGATGACACTTCTGATTTTCCCTCCTTATATATATCAATACCCTAACCTTTTTTCAGCTTGCATCTAATAGTCTAAGAAGTAAGTCCTTCACGCTCTCCGAGTTGGCTCTTAGAAGCTCTCTACTTAATAACCTTGTGCCATTCTCTTTTCTCCATCGTTGTTAGTAGTGAGATATTCTATCAGTATTTCTTATTCATTTTAACATAGGAGACTTTGTTCTGTTATTTAGTGGGGCTATTCTTGGTGCTGATATTCTGGGTCAAACAGTAATCGGAAGAAATAACACAATTGGACATCATGCAGTTATTGGAATTAAATGCCAAGATATGAAATACAAGGTAGTTATCTACTCCTAACTCATGTTATAATTTTATTAAATGCATTTTTCTTTGTTCTGGTTGTTTGGAATGGTGCTGGTTGTAAATTAGTGGAATATATTGGCAATTTTCAGTTTTGTACTTCCATTAGTTGTTTGATAAGGTTCATATTAGCATTCCCTTTTCATTATCCCTGAATTCATCTTTTTAGGTTGAACATACTGCTCATATTAGGAATAAGCTTTTTGAAGTTTATCATGCAAAATGCACGTATAAATTACAATTTCTGTGTAATGTTTTAAGTTGGCATCCTTGAACTTAGAAAAAAAAAGTAGAAAACTGGTAGTTCTTATGACCAGAGTAATGAATCTGGAAGAACCTGATATTTGCTATGTTAGGTCTGCATGCCGTTGCATTCAGCTTTAACTCTTAGTTCTCTGTCAAGGCAATACTTCATATTTAATTTTGTCGATGTGGTTACACAAGCTCAGAGAAGTCCAGTGGAGCCCAATTTTAAGTTGAAATCACACTCTTATTATTTTAGCCAGGGGATGAATGCTTCTTGCAAGTTGGTGACAACAATGATATCAGAGAGTATTGTTCTGTTCATAGATCTTCCAAGCCTAATGATTCTACGGTATGTCACCTGAAGTTTATATTATTAGTTGTTACCGACTTGATAGCGCTTTCTGACTAGCAGAAATTTAAGGTTATTGGCAATGGCAATCTTATAATGGGTGGCTGTCATATTGCACATGACTGCAAAATTGGCAATGGGAACATTTTAGCAAACAACACTCTGTTAGCTGGCCATGTTGTTGTCGAAGTAAGTGGTCCAGTATTTTGAACAAACTGATATTATTCTGTGGTAAAAAATGCTATCTGACTGGTTCTGATTTTGCTTAGGACTATGCACATACTGCAGGTGCCACTGTCATTCACCAATTCTGTCACCTTGGATCATATTGTTTCATTGGTGGAGGATCTGTGGTATGATAATACTCTATGTTCTTATTCCTTTATTCTTTTTTAGGAAATTTGAAACACAGTATTATTCTGTAATCAGCTGTATTGATTGGATGGTGACTTTTTTTACCTAGAAAAAACCCTATGCATTCTGGTGACATAAGTTTGTTTGGACAGATTGCACAAGATGTCCCAAAGTATATGATGGTTTCTGGAGATAGAGCAGAACTTCGAGGCTTGAACTTAGAAGGTCTCCGTCGCCATGGATTTTCGATCGCCGAGGTTGTACTTCTAAATCTGCTAACTTAAGCACTGAAGAAGAATCGGAATTGATAATTAAAAGTTGTCAACAAGTATCTCACTTATTCCAACAGTTAAAGCACTGAAACTTGATCGTTTATTGCCTACTTGTTCTGCTCACTCCTTCATGGTTAATTGACATTGCATTTCTTTTAAGACTCAAGGTTAGAAGCATGAGGAGAGCCTACCAAAAGATATTCATGCCAGATGATTACTGCGTAGGCATCGAAGATCGTCTTAGACAAGTGGTAGGTTTGCCGTTTGCAGGCATTTGAAAAGTAACTGCTTCCCTGAATGTTTTCTTGAAAAATTTCAGGAAGAAGATGAAGAGTTGGCTAACTGTCATGTTGTATTTAATATGGTGCAATCGATTCGTGAATCGTTTGAGGACAATCGTCGAGGACTATGCAAATACAAACATCGAAGTGGTTCTTAGCAAGTGGTGAGTTGCAAAGAATATCTTCTATGATTTGGTCATTCTTTTTGCATTGGTTGTGCTGATTGTATCTCCTGAAAGTTAAAATCACATGAGTTGATTGTTGCTAGTCAAATAACCAGCAGTCTTTTGGCTTTCTATTTGTGGCAACCTGGACCCTTGATACAATGTACTGAGAATTCCCCTCACCCTGTGGTTCTCGGTCTGACCATTTCTAAAATCTCAGTTTTCAAGTTCAGATCCTTAAGTAGCAAGGAGTCTATGGCATGCTTCAGGAAAAAAATTTAGCTTGTGTTTAAATTCGCTCTTTCTAGCCCCTCATCTTGGGGTCCCTCTAGTTGTTAGAATGTTACCAGAAAGTTCCTAGATTACGTTGCAAAAGTAGCAAACCATAGATTACTTGGTAAGTTTTGGGAAAAAATATGAATTGTGTATTGGATTTCATGCCCTTTCCTTTAGGATGTAACAGAATTCTTTAGTTAATTGTCTTTCAATGCCGCAAATGCTAAACAATGCTGAGGCAAGGCTGGGAAACTCTAAAATTGTTGTTATTATTGCTTGGCTTACTTTATTCCAATAACAAAACCTTTTTTAAGTAGAGTGCATTCATCTGTCTTTGATGCAGGAAGCCAGTCAGCACTCACAGTTAGCATTTAGGACAGCTTCGCATGCTTATATATGAAGATGTATATGGACTTGTATCAGAGTGTTTTTGCAATGAAAAGACTAAGGAAAAGGTATCTGCATGTACCTTCCCTATTACAACTTGTCCTTGAAAATATATGTTTCTGCGAATTTTGGAGTATAGATAACGGGCAACTGGGTATTATGTTGTTTCTTTTGTTTACATATACTCTCATGGGTCAAAATTTCCTTTTTCCTTGACTTCTCTAATTATGAATTTGGTGTTAGCACTTGAAGTGGCAAGTTCACTTATAACTCATGCAGCTACCCAAACAAACACCAGTTACAGATAACCTGCTGCCTTCAGAAGTATGCCCTACTGTGTTGTTTGATCACCAACTATGCGGTAAAACGAACTTTTACGTGAGTTCCTTCCAGCTTTAGTGTCTGTTTAGACATTTCTGGATTCTGTATGTAAATCTCCTTAACTGTTTCTGGTTCAACACCAATACAAACTTGTTATTAACCAGTTGATCTATGACCTATACCTTACAAGAATCTAGCATCCCTCTTTGTACTGTCTGGTAAAGGGACAAAATTTCCATGTACAGTTTTCTCTTTTATAAATGTCAGTTTACTTTAGCTTGAATTTCTTTTCAATGTCGAGCAATTATCAGTGAGAAACTTAGTTCAAAAGAACTAGACTTTCAGATAAAAACTGAGGATTCATAGGTTTCTAAGTTTATGTATGGTGAGCACAAAAGCAAGAGAAACAAAATATCAATTCTTGGTTGTGCAAAACTTTTCATTCCTGTAGTTGAATTATATGAAAAAGGAATAGTGCCCTAAGTAATTGAATTTCCTGCAGGCATCTCCATTCTGACCTGCACTTCGATGGGTGAAAATTCTGGACAATTCGTTCCTCGGTGTAGATGGCAAAACAAAAAAACAAGTGCTGATAACGTGATGATCTCAGTGTGAATCATGTGATAGTTGGGAATTGATAAGAGGTAGATGCCTACCCAAGAACGCTTGCTTGTTTTGACCTGAATTCTTTTCATCCTTTGTTGCAATGGAGATATGTCGGTTGATACACTGGACCCAGACTCTTCGGCTTTGCGCTGCACAAAGGGATAATAATGTTTACCAGGTCCATGCTTTGCTGCCTTCCGTCAACTTAGTTGTTCGCAATGTCGGAGAAAAAAAAAAAATTTCTTTTTCAGAGCAACTTATCTATTGTTGTATTTTGATTATGAAAATTTCTATTTACTGTCGTTTATTAGGGAAAAAAAATGTTAATTGTGCTTAATAATGATTCAACATCTTGATGTCAGTCAGATGTAGGAAGTAATTACCACTTTGCTTTTGGTGGAAGAAAATTTTTTAGAAAATCTTAAAAAATTCAACAGAAGATCTTTAAGAAAATGAAGAACTTTTAGACAAGAATCATAAATGATTTTATTTTATAACGAATGATAATAAACCTACGTGATGGAAACTCTTCTTCGTTAATAATTAATGCATGTTATACTATTAACAGAATCTCTGGCCACTTCAATCCTTTCTCTGTTTTTTTCTGTTTTTTTTTTCAAAGCACTTTCAACATTCCCTTAATCTGCAGCAGAAATTTTTTTTTTTTTCAAATCGATATCAACAGTATGTTAATTTGTGTTTATCATAGTTTTAAAAAAACAATATTATCTTGAAAAGGATAAATATTGTGGCGGCTCAAATTGTTCTATCTTTTAATGTGTTGGAAAGTGAAGTTGAAATAAATATTCATGAATTTGTTATCCTTAAAGAGATAACATAAAATTATCTCTTGATTTTATTTTAATAAAATAAAATTCAACTTCGTTTAAAGAATAACAGCACTAAAATAATTGAGATGAATTGTTTAATAAATACAATGTGCCTCAGTGACAGCTCCGGACATACATATATATATTATTATAATTTTTTATATTTAATACATATTTTTTAATTAAAAATTATTTTATTTTAAATTATTTTTATTTTATGCTATATAAAAGAATATCAAAAAATTAACTCATTTTTAATAATATTATTTATATTAATTTATTTTTCAGTAATTTATTTGTGCTATAAGAAAACCAGACATATATAGTGGAATTGTTTTAAGTTAAAGTTAAAGTTTATAAGAAAAAAACATTATCAACTTGAAAATTTTCATACACGTACCTTCCAATTCTACTGGTAGCAAGCTGGCCACACTGCTCGGCTTCAATTAATAACACTTCAAATTTTCAATATTTTTCGGTTAAATGTTTGTTGGCAACTAACATGCATTGAATATTCGAATGTTAAAATTTCAACGGAAGCTGAGTTCATATTTTATTAAGTAAAATTATCTTAAATTTATAAATTTTATAAATTATTACAAAAAATTTAGTAAAACATTTTAAATAAAAAATAATGCCAAACAAAAGTCATAGATTTTTTGACACCATACTTATTCAGAAATAATTCGAAGGTAAGTTTTTAATTAAATAAAATCTTAAAAAGAATCCATTACCATGTCCTAGGATACCATTTCCAAGATTCAACTTAAAAGAAAAACTATTGACCATTGAGTTGTTAACATCAAATTCCTCAATAATCTTAATTGTATTCTTTGATGATAAGCAATTCAAACATCTTTCATTTTCAATGAATTTACAAACCATTGCTTGATCTTGTCTTCTTCCAACTACCCACTTCAAACAATTTCTGCTAGCTACCAGCTTGCTTCATATTGCTAATATACACCCAAGTTCAAGTAAGTCGAAAGCAAAATGAGGAAACTTTAGTCCATGAATTAAGTATGCCTTCGTAAAATCAAGCGATCAGATAGTTACGATTCATTTTTAGTTAACGACTCATTCATGCTTGACATGAACGATCGTCCGATTGAATCATAATCGTCTAATCACTTGATCAGGCAATTTTGAGAGAGAAATACTCGAACGTGCTTTTATTAAATATATATATGAAAAGATAAGAACATTATTTTTTTATGAGCACTTTCGGATACTTTTTTTTCTATTTATAGTCAGAGTGGTATTCAAATGTAATCTCTACTATTAGATATGAAATTATGAGTTCGAAATATACTCATAAAATATCAACTCAATCGGATTACGAATTCACGTCCATCCGATCACTTGATTAAAATAACATAAATGATACAATATATATATATATAAGTTTTTTTATTTTTTGTTATATTATTTAAGTGACCAATGAAGATGAATTCGTAGTTCAATTGAACTAAAATTTTATGGATATATTTCTAACTCATAATTTTTCATATTCAATAGTAGAGATTGAATTTATAGATATTCTGACCATAAACTAAAAAAAAATACCCTTTATTATTTTTTATATATATATATATATATATATATGAATAAATAATGTGTATACAAGAACGAAGGGAATGTGTAGTGTGAACGTGTGTCTTGATTAAGACGCAAAACCTTTTGAGCAAGTGCATCCAAAAAAAAAAAAAAAAAAACACTTGCTAGCTATCTACCCTCTACTTAATTTCCCAAATCCAACCAATCTTTTCAAGTTCCTCACTTGGCAAACAACTCTTATTAACCAAACAACTAACTCCGTTCATATCTATCTTCAAATTTCATTTCATTCCATTTCAGTTTTATGATTACAAGAAGAAGAAGAAGATGATGATGATCGTGACGGGAAGAAAATGTTCGCATTGCGGAAACAACGGGCATAATTCAAGAACCTGCAACAACAACATGATGATGAGGAGCAGTAACAGCAGCAGCAGCAGTAGTACTGGAGGTCTGAGATTGTTCGGAGTTCAACTCATCAATATAGGTTCATCATCATCAAAGGTGATGAGGAAAAGTTTCAGTATGGATTGTTTATCACCTTCTTCATCTTCATCTTCGTCGACGGTGATTGCTTCTTCTTTGTCTACGACTTCGCCTGCTTCATCGTCTTCGTCTTCTCTTGTTCCTAATATTGAAGAAACTACTGCTCCTAATATTGATCATCATCATCAGAAGATCATAGTTTCAAATACTACTGGCTACTTGTCTGATCAAGGTCTCACGGCAAGAACACATCAAGAAAGAAAAAAGGGTAAACCAAGAAGAAAAAAAAACTTTTTTTTTTGGCCAAATTAAGAGATGCAATATTTAAATCTATAAGCTAGCTAGAGTTTAATTTGGAAATACTTTTTTTGATATAGATATATGTATATGTTAAATTTGAGACAGGAGTTCCTTGGAGTGAGGAAGAACACAGAGCATTCTTAGCAGGACTTGAGAAGTTAGGGAAGGGAGATTGGAGAGGGATTTCACGCAACTTCGTAACTACAAGAACACCAACACAAGTCGCTAGTCATGCTCAGAAGTACTTCCTTAGGCAAACCTGCCTCAACAAGAAGAAACGTCGATCTAGCCTCTTCGATGTGGTCCGTACCTTCTTTGCCTTTTAAGGTTTTTTCTGGTTAATATTTGTGAATCCTTAAAGTTAAATTTGTACCGTCTTTGGTTTTTCTGGCTGCAGCAGGTCGAAAGCAATGAAGAAATAGTTCCAGAAAAGAATAACTCAGAAAACAAGATTATTGTCGGCGTCGATCTGAACTCATCAGCAGAAGATCATGAGATGCAAATTCTACCATTATGCCTTAATCTCAACAGTACAACTTCATCATCTCAGGCTTCTCAGCAGCAACGGAAGAACTTGAACAACACTACTTGTGCAGCAGTAACAGATGATGAAGAACCTGATGATAATGAACTACTACATCATCTATCTCTGAAGACAGATTTGGAACTTGAGATTTCTCGAAGTTCTCTTCTTCCCAGATCGATTATTAACGTTAGCTGATCATCGGTGATAAACAAGTTAAGGTCACCGGACGTCAAGAACTTAAGATTACTGAAATATAATTAATCTGCAAATGTTTGTCAAAATATTTTTCTTTTTATTATCTGTATGGCAATCAATCATGTCGCAGTACTGGAGTCTGTAGTGAATTAATGATGAATTATATCCATCCTTGTATTGAATCAACGAACGAAACGAAAAACGATGTTAATATAATTGTAGAAAATTTTGGCAGCTTTAATTTCTTTCTTTTCTTTTTATTTTTTTATTTAACAGTACTGGCATGCCACTTCCTATACATTTCAATGGTAATTAAAGTCATTCCATCCTAATAATTTAAAAAAAACCAAATAATTGCTCGTGAGAACAAAATTAATGCAACATGTATACAATAATATCTTCTAAGAAAACATTCTTTTTTTGTTTCTCCAACATGATATAAAGTAACTCGATCGATATGCAATCTTTGGTTTATTTTGTTTCTGAATTATATGCGGCCGCAAAGTTGTCCAAATTAAAGTCAGACATACATATTCTTCTTTGAATTACTTTCTTTTATAAATTCGGTAAGGAAGAATTAAACAACGATTTTCTTACTTATGGAATCTGGCGTTAATAAAGCTTGTCACTGAATTTATATATATATATATATTAAGAATACATTGGTAGTAAGAATCTGAGAGTAGCTAATTTAAGCTCAACATCAAGAAGATGACAGAATTAACAAAATGCTTTCAAGCAAAAGATATATAAGCTATGAGAATTATTAATGATTTAGCTTGTCATGCAATAGTCTTGCATGCATTATAAATCTTTATATGTATTGATTTCAGCTCCCATAATAATTCATGCCTGCCTTAAGAAAAAAACTGCCTTTTGATCTTTTTTTTTTTTTTTTTGGTTGAGATCTTATTGAGAGAAAAAAAAAAAGGAAACTTGAATTCAATATATTCGAGTATCAATTATAGATGTCTCACTCTAGCTGATAGAGAAACATTTGACTTGCATCACACATATGGAAAAGATAAGAAAAGGGTGAAATTTTCACACCCAACTGTTCTTTATTTCTTTGCTTCTTTTTCTTTTTCATTTCACAAGAAGACATTAATTGCAAGAAAATTTTTTTAAACACATTTGCATGATTTTACCATGTAATTTTTTATAAAAAGTTAAATTTAAAAGAAGAAAACATGAATTATTGGAAGTGGTCCACTAAGATTTTGATGAGCCAAAAGTTTGATTTGGATTTTAAAGTTTTGATTACTAAATGCCATCTCTTATAGTCATGACCCCAAGTGTCTGGAATTAATTGTGACAATGGAGACATTAACACTTTTGGAGGATGCTGACATTTGAACAACCTTACAAGCACAATAGTAATAACATTTTCAAAAAAAAAAAAGGAAAAGAAAAAACATTTGGTTGCTATGCCTGAAATCACATATATCTTTTCAACATCCACATGTTCCTACTTTGATTTCATTTCATATCCATGTTGTTGTAGTTGTTGTTGTGGTAAGGCCAACTTTAATTGTGGATTAAAGTAATGGTATGCTCCTATTTCCCACAAGGAAACCTTATCTCTTCCTACATATGGATGTTTTTTTCTTTTTTTCAGATTGATGGAGTTTTGTTTGGTGTCTTTACTTTGTTCAACACAAACACTTCTTCATATCAGCTCTGGGGTCTATGATATCAATTGCCCATCTCATCAAAGACTGCAAATCTTTATCAACATTATTACAAAACACTGTGATCGCCTGTCTCTATCAATCATCACTAAATTGCATCACAAAATTTTGATTGCCAATCATATTCTTTCCAGAATACGCGTAGGTTATCTTTCTTGCAACTACTATGAGCCATAAGTCCCTACGATCAAATTGAAAACTTGAACCCCACCCGCTTGCCTAACTAATGATTATTTGTTTGGTAAAAAGTTCTGTCAAGATCTTCAAGAGCATATATATATATATTTTTTTTCAACAATGAGTTCCGTTTTTCTTAATTTGTTAGGCAATATGTCAATGATTAATATTGAAAGACCCTTCTTTCCAGGAGGACGTAATACGTACAGTACATATTTGCATTAATTGTACAGCTGGCCAGGACAAGGAGCAATTTATTCGATCCTCAGTCTAATTCATAAGTTAAAGTACCTGCAGAAGTCACAACATAAATATCTCAGGCAAGGCTAACATGACCAGGTCTTGTTTTTCGGATATAAAGATGAGCAGGTCTTCCCTTTCCCATAATGTTCAAGTCCGTAGTGCAACTATTTATGAATACTGGAAGCAAAAATGAACCAAATCAACAAGTAAATACAACCTGCGCCAGTACGAACCTTCACTCCGCTTGCTGAAGACCATCCATATACCCGCGCACGATGGATATTAACCTGTAAAGGAGTAAGAAAACATTATTCAGCAGGATCCACAAACGGAAAGTTAAAAATATAGACACCATCTCCAACATAGCACCTTTACTAAAGATGGAAAACGAATGACGTAAGGACGCAACAAGAAGAACCATACTTACAACAATCTGGCATATCAGGTTTTGCTAAGCACAGAAAACACAGAAAGAAAAAGAAGTTCGATTGTAAAGAGGAAAATGGTCCGGCACCATAATACAATCGAGAGTCTGAGGCCTCTTGGAGAAGTGCAACGAATACATCCACTTAGGTTCAAGAATATACAAACAAATTGGCCATTAATGAATCGAAAGAAACGCTTGATTTCAATTGACCTTTCATACATTTTAATAGATGCTTACATTGAGAAACTAACATTTTCAACACCTGTAAAAGAAAACAAAAGAATTACACAAGATTTGCCATATGTATGTTAGCGGCATCTACTTAGCTGCATATTTGGCTCAAGGATGTATCAAAAATCTGAAGTCTGACCATCCTCTGCTTCTCGACATCATTCCGAATCTTCTTACACAGTCGACGCGATTGCATGTTCCCGAAACATGAACCAATACAGATCCTCAGCTACTACAATGGCACTCAGATCTCCTTCACACACTTTGACCTCATGTCCTCCAAGTAATAAGAAGCTTATAAGAAAAATCAGCTATTCCATATTGCTTCATTTAGTGTCTTGTCATGAAACATGAGAGCCTTGAACCATTAAGACAACGCGCTTACCGCTGTCCCCACGAAGATTATCACCTTTGTATCCAAGCTGACAACAAATTAAACTTACCAATGTCAGCTTACTGGTCAGTGAAAAATTAATGATTTTAGGCATTGATAGAAACACCACCTCAGTTTGACTACTATCAGGTGGGAACCATCGTAATAGAACCCCAAGATGAATGACTGCTGGAATCAGCTTGAAGAGCAATGGAGTTGTTACCTAAATGATTTTTGTACATGGTAAAAGTTACAAGAATCTTTACGAAGATAAAATATGTCCTGACAGCTAAATAGTTTTTTTTCAAATAGATCAAAATGCCATCAAGAAGTTCAATCGGAAGTACCAGACTAAGAGCAGTTGTTCCCAGCAGTAGCAAATACAATTTGCCCTGAAAGATATAGTTTCAACAACAAACATTATGTTGATACTCAAAAGAACAGGCACAGAAATTCACAGGAAAAACCACTGAGCATGGAAAGATAAATGACAAGATAGCTATACCTAAACAGCAAATAACCAACTACAGAGAGCAACAATTTAATAAGCAGGCTAACTATTCAGCATGAATGCTCTATCATACCTAAGTATGATTACTAGCAACTAGCATTCATTGATGGTCATATGGTGATAGTTGTCCTTTCCCTATAGTGAAGTTGCATTATTAATAGCAAATAAACCTTAATCTCATGCCATAACAGTTAATGCCTCTTTATATTACTGCAACCATAACCATACACCAAAACATGTTCAAGCAGTGCATCCGACACTATGCACGTAAACAACAACTTGCACCAACAACCTCAACAAGATGAAGATTCGAAGCGCGGCTGAGAAGAACAAAGGCAAATTCCCCAATCTGCGCCAGAGACATGCCGACCTGTACACAAATGAACAGTTAGTAACTAATATGAGATATGCAAGAAGGAAAGATAGAAAATGCAGATCGTACAAGAAGTGATGTTTTATTTGTATAGCTGAATCCCTTGACGACAACTCCGATGATTATTGTTTTAACAATAATCACCATAATGACAGCTCCAAGTAAAAAATCCGCATGATTCCATAGGAATTGTACATGAATTAGCATCCCAATACTAGCAAGGAAAAGAGCAGCAAAGAAATTACGGATGGGTTCAATCTGCAAAGGACAGGGGAAGAAAAGGTAAGAGAGACTGGCACATCCTACAAGATACATTATCACAAGTTTGTCACGTTTCTAAGAATATGATAACCAATGCATACAAGTACATAGGAACAAGGCATGCACGCTGAATATGGCAATCGTACTCTCACAAAAATGCATATAAGTTGCATATGAAGAAATAAACACAGAATTTCAATGAAAAGAAAATTAACTACTCAACAAACTACATTGTTCTTGATTGAGTGTGAGAAAGTAAAATTCTTACTTGTTCAAGGGTGTGTTGTGAAAGATCAGTTGTTGATATCATCACTCCTGCAGCAAATGATCCCAGTTCAAGACTAAGGCCCAATTTGTCACTACACTGCAATTAACAGTAGTAAAATTAGAAGTGGCTCCATCAAAGACTCTTTGGACTCTAATTAGTTACTCATTGCCATAAACATGATCAAGACATTCTGGATGCTGCTTCATAGAAAGTTTTTAAAACCAGATTTCTATAAGGATTACAAACAAGATGAACAAACTGCAGAAATTTCTAGAGATTTGAATTCTTGCTCAAACTAGGCTAGACTGTGTGAATCTATGCACATGTCTTATAAATATTGTGTGCACAACCCAATATGCATAAATATCCACATATGGTAATCATCATTTTAGGTCTAAGGAGCTAATAAATTGCCATATCTAAAACAACAGATTTAAATGAGATTCTAACACCACTTTCACCAAACTTATTATCAACACTACAACTTCAAGTAAAAGTTGGTCATATGGAAACAAGTGAAAGACGGACAGAGTTACAAGTGAAGATTAATCTATGTTAGACAATCAATTGTATTGAACGAGTTACTCACCCAAGCAACAAGTACACAGAATGCAACTGATGCAAGCTGATACAGCTCATTGGTCTGCAATATTGGTATAGACATCAGAACCAGATAGCAAGTCAGAAATGGTAATAGATCCAGTGCAAAAAATTGTAATTAGGAGTATACCTGAGAGGAAAGACTAATCATCAGCTTAAGAAACCAGGGAACACAAGTCCGGGAAAGTATGGAAAGAATTGCCAGGAAAGTACAGAGCACAACCAACCTGATATAGAATGACTAATAAGCCGCTCAAGAAACAGTGAAAGAACACTGCAAAGAAAAAGCTAGTATCCAATTGTGGCAAATGAATAGGCACTTAATGTGACAAAGTAATCTATACTCACTGAGCATTGAACAACTTAATTTACCATTGTAAAGAGAAATTATAACATGTTAGTAAAATTTGACATCAAACAAAATTGACGTACAAAGTAGACAGACCTTCATGTTACATAGAAAAGCCAATAAACTCTTTTAAATGCAAGATACCATCCAAAGGATAGGACAAAGATGAGTAATCGTGGCTGTAAGCTTACAGCTTGGTCATAGATATAACTCCTTGCAGAACACCTGACGTGCCTCTGAGAACAGGAAGCAAAGCAAACAGCAAACCAACAGCACAATCCTGACACACAACGTATCATACAGGATGAAAACATTAAAGTTCTACTCACCAGTAGTCTCAAAAGGAAAACCTCAAAGTAGAATCTTTAGTGAGCAGTACCTGAAGAATAAGGGTACCAACTGTAACTTGACCATGGAGAGCATTGACGCTGTTCCTTTCCATCAAGAACTTCAAAACCTGTACCAAAGTCATAAGAAATTGGGGTCATGCCCCAATTATCCATGTGCCATTTGCTAAATACAGTCTAAGAACATTTAACATATATGAAACTAACTTCTACAGAAAAATAGGATAGGTACCACTGCTGTTGAAGACATTGATAAGAAAACACCAATGAATACACCCTCTGAAGGCTTAGTTCCACATAGCTGCAATATCATATAGTCACATCTTTCATAAGAAATCCAAAGAGGAAGTTCGTACTTAAGCAATAAACTATATTTTTTATGACAATAATCTATACTTCAGTATGAAGCAAGTGCAAAATTCCAGGAACCAATAACAGCCACTATTCTTGAGGTTGTTTGCAGAACATACCAATGCAAGTATGCCACATAAACACATGAACAAGAAGATTTGAAGTAAACCTCCCAGAACAGCAACTGCCCTTACAATGCGAAGCTACGAATGGGGAACAAAAGATTTAGAAAAACATAAGAATGCGTGTATTTTAGCATTGTTCTTCGAGATATTAAGGAAAACCTTGGCTGTAGAGAACTCCAGGCCTAACGCAAATAGAAGAAAGATCACGCCAAATTGAGCAACAGTTTCAACCTACACAACAATAAAATAAAACTAAACACAAGATCCGCAAGTAGCTCATCTGAGAAGCTATTTCTACAAAGAATATGAAGTAAGAAAAAGCTACAGCATCCTTTGAGATAGCGACAAAATTTATTGTTACTTTTTTTTTAAAACCTCTAACTCCAATTCTACATTACATCATTGAAAGAGTGACCAGCAGTCAGTCTATTGACCCATTATGCACCTCTAATGGAAACCGAGGATCCAAATTTGAAACTCGGTTTCCCAACTTAGCCGTCCTCAAATTATTCACAGATTCAATTATAATTTTTGAGGTTGTGCTGAAACAACTTTTTTGCTAACAAAATCACCCCCTAGCATATATAACACATTATGGCATGCTGATAATTATATCAAGGAATTATTCCTTGCGTGCATTAAATGTGTTGCATTAAAAAAGGTATAACAGATGAATAAATATTATAACCACCAGAAACACAAAATCCAGACATGTAAAAGCACCTTACTTGCACCATTTCACTGACAAAGCCAAATCCACCAGGTCCAATGATGGAACCTGCAAGAAGATATCCAGTAATCACCTGTGCGAAAGTTTTAATTCTGTCAAATGTAACTTTGGCAACAGAGTATCTGAATTAGAAAATCCAAAATATAGATATTGAAGATCAAGTAAGATATTTAGCACATCTTTGACCAAAATCACAAGGAAAGCTCTCCAAGAATTTCTTTAATAAAGGAAGGGGAAAAGTACCGGTTGTCCAGCACATGCAAACGCAATGCCACCACATGTTGCAGAAACAATGACCACGACTAGATCAGATATTAACCTGCAAAAGAGAAAGTTATGTACCAAAAAATGGATAATCAATATATGAAAATCATTAAATAAGAAATAAAGATAAATGATGAAATCTAAATGCACATGAAAAATACAGCTATCTGTACATTAAAGTAAATAATTAACAAGGAGTGTCATTGATGCTTTAAAGAAAGACTGCAGAAACTTATAAACGATTGACATAAGTATCCTGCAGGATATTAAATATACCTTAAATCTAATTGAAGTACAGGATACTTCGAGTTAGGTTTTGAAATTATGAAGACATTATCCTGAAAGATAAAAGTTCATTGGTCAGCTTCAGTGAACACAAACAAAGTGAAGTACAAAGACCAATGATCACCAAGATTATATCATAGGAAATCAAGTACCTTCCTATCTATTAAAGTTGGGATATCCTCAGGTCGATTTTCATTGTCCAAATTGAAAACATCATGAAGCTGGAATGACCTAAGGAAAAGAAATATACAAGCTGAGAAAAAAAATTGCAATTATACCAAAACTTGCAGTCTTAAACACGGATGCTCTCTTTCTTACTTAAATGGAAGAAAGAAACAGATAGCTAAAGTCAAAATTGTTAAAATTAAGGAAATACAAAGCCACAAGATAGTGGGAATACTTCTCCTCCTTAGTCTCATTTTTCTTTGTGGTGACTCTAGCAACAGTCTCCAAGACAGCCTGATTAAGAGGTTAAAGAGGATTAACTACCTATCACAGCATTAAGAACATAAGAACTAAGAACCATTGACACAACAAAGAGAAAGAAAAGAATGTCAGAGTGAAATAGGAACAATTTGCATAGCCCAATGCGGCACTCGGATATAAGCGTTAAAAGTTATAACATAGATGAGATAACTTTTCTCAAAAGTAAAAAACCTGGTTCCCCGCGACACTGTTATTAAAGCTGCCTGGATCAGTTTCTGTAGAAACAAATAGACTATCAGTATCCATCAATTTGAAGATTCATAATATCCTATAAAACAGAAAGTCTTAATTCTATGCAAGAATCATTGATGACTACACCAAGTCATAATGCATAGTGGTTTAGTGCAGAAGTTAAAAAGCATCCAAAAGACCCCATAACTTATTCTGGAAACATTCCACTCCATTTATGTATTACTCTTAGCACTTACTATTTAAACACGAACAGTAGATGCTGGGCAATGTTGCACACCACAGTCATACTTTAGACAAACTACAGAGAACATTTCCCTTTTCAAATCTTGGAAGGTATATAAAAAAAAGGTTAAAACATGCAAGAAGAATCTTAAAGCCCTTCTAGTGTCGGACGATTATGAGAAGATTTTGAAATGTATGAGGAACCTATGACAAGCCTCAAAACCCAACACAAAGCAACTTTATGGTGATGATGAAGAACCAACTCCTTGATCTTCATACATGTCATGCGAACATTACCTCCAGATTCAAAGAAAAACCATATCAAAATTTGTTCTCTATATATTACAGTTTAGTCACTCTTGTGAACAGAGGTATGATTACTGTACTATCGGAAGCAAATGACTCCAAACTCAATCCAGACAACAACTGAGATAGTCAGAAAATCAGAAGTTACGAGATTAATGAAAATGTCTATCACTTAATTAGAAATTACTTGAATTACTTGTGCCTTTAACATGAAAGAAAACGGATCACTCAATCCGATCCATTCAGATTCGAATCCCCGCCATAACTTAAACTCAACCAAATACCAAACGCTCTCACATACACGCATCATCATCGATGCAGGATCTAATTTTCCATAAACAAAAACGTTTACGCAAGAGAGAGAGAGAGAGAGAGAGAGAGAGAGAGAGAGATTCGCTAACCTCCGCCGGTTTGTTCTTGTTCGCTCTCCGGAAACTCTTTCTCCAGAGCGCGATCGATCATCTCCGCAAAGCTTCCTTCCCGTGTAGCATTACCCAGTGGCGGAACCTCTACCGCTGTCTCCCCCACCACCACCGCCGTCGTCGTCCGATCTCCTTCTCCGACGGTCGTCGGCGGCGACGCTGCCACACACGCCACCAACACCACTAGACCAATTGCCACAGTGCATGCTCGAATCCTCATCCAGAGAACAGAAATCGATAGAGAAATCAACCGAATTAACTACCAGTTTGTAGTTACAGAACTCGCTTGTTCAATTGAAGAAGATTTGAACTCAATGAATTAAATGAATTGGAGAAAAAAAACATTTCAACTAAAAAATTTCAATTTGAAAGTTGACGAAGAAGAAGAAAGCAGTGTATAAGACCGGTGCTTGTGTTGGTTCTTTTGTTTAGATCTGGGCAAAGAACTAACGAATCAGTTCTGCTGCTGCAGTGAAAAACAAAAAACAGAAACCAAGAAGAAGAAGTGGCGTTCGCGATCATTACCTGTTCCGCGGAAACAACATAACCTGCTCGGGATAAAGGACGTGTTTACCTTGATAAAAAAAATAAGTAAAGTAATTTTTTTAAAAATCAATTAAAAAAATTAAATAAAAAATTGAAATAAAATTATATATTAATTTAATATTTATAGTAAGTTTTAAAATTAAAATTTTTAAAAAATTTTATTAATAAAAATTTTATTTTAATTTTTATATTTATTTTATATTAAAAATGAGTTTAAAAAAAAGTTAATTTAGAGTGTCGGCAAACACGTCCAAAAAGTTTCACAATAAATCTACAAAATATTAAATTTTACAATGAAGGGGTATTGAGTTTACCTTTTGTATTTGTTAAATTGAACTGGAAATAATTGGGCTGGTAGAATGCGGCCTTGTATTTTGATTTTGATCGGAGATTAGGCACAAATAAGAAAGGTGAGGTACAATGGGGTTGAGGAACAAGTTAAGGTTATGGTAGATTAAAGTTTGTTAAGCACGCGTAGTTATACCTCCTTTACTTGACAATTAAAAAGAGTGTGTTTATTTATTAATGATTATATAAATAACAAATTGCATTAATTTTTTTAAAGGTAGGTATCTTAAAAAAAATAAAATAAATTTCTTTAGTTTCTCTTCTATGACAGTGAAACTTTTAAAAGAAAATATGTCACACTATCTTATATACCTTGATTTAGTTAGAGTCTTGGGAAGTACATAAAAATTTGGAAATAATTGGAACAACTGCAGAAGACCATTGATAATATTATTTGTCAGTGGCAGCACATAATAAAGATTCCTATTGGACAGATCAGTAAACTGAATAGCAAATTAACACGATTTGCATCTTATGGATCAGATTTTAGGGATACCTTATGGTATACATTTGATTGGTTATAAGCACAACCGACAGGGAAGGTATCTCTAACAACAGCCCTGAGGAAGCTGGCCAAATGCCAGATGAAGAAAGGACTTTTACAAGACCTGAAGTCACAGAAACCCAAAAACAATATATGAAGAAAACATAAAGACATGATTCTCAATGCATAACACTTTTGTCCTGCGTTCAGTATCAAGTATACATGCTTTAAAGATGTATACCGTGGATAAGGCCAGCCAAGTGCAGGCAATCTTCTCATATGGGTAGCCCTTCCTAACAGATTCAGCAGTTTGGAGCGAGTGCTTAATCTGCGGCTCATCAACATCAGGATCACTTTTATCAACAAACTCATTCAGAAGCTCACATCATTCCCAAATGCTCATCTACTCAATTCAACTTTATTGGTCCCCTAAGTTAGACCGAGTCCGGATTAGTAATATATATAATTTGGTGTGTCCGAATGAAAAACGAACTAATTTGATAGACTATATTCGAATTAGTAGCGTAAAAATTTAAAATGATATTTAAATAAAAAATGAATTAGTTAATTTGAAAATAAATTAGTAAATCGTTTTGGATTAGACTAAATAGACAATAGTTTGGTGGCTCAACGGTTAACATTTTTTAATAATCTTATATTGACTGAATACTTAAATATGCGCTTATATATGAGATGCTAACTCATAAAAAGTTAGCCAATTCTTTTAGTAGTGAAGCCGATACTATAAAATTTCCATATTCTTTCCTCATTTTCTTGACCAACAATTTTTTGCAAACCAGTCCGCACAAGCTATACTGATCGATTGCATTCAATCTATTCATGGTGTTTTTGGAAGACAGAATATAATGCATACAAATTCATAGGATTGGTGAGTGCGATTCATCCTGTAAAACTCTTCTACGCCTTTTTGCCTCACGGATTCAGCATCATAGTCCTGCCATGGAAACTTTTCTGATTGTTCAGAATCAATCTTTTCTGATATCTTTTGTGTTCTGCAGAAACTTCTCTGTTTCAACGAACAATTTCAAATCCCAATCAAACAATCCTGGCATATACAAAAAGTACTGAAATCATAGATAGAACTCACCACTGCGGGGTTGCTCAATAGTCACCACCATTGCGTTCGACAAAATACCACATAGAACAAGATGAAATTCTTCCAGAGGACCAAGTACAGCTTAGTATCATCATCAACTAGTTGTTAAACTAATCTATCAAACAAACAAACACGAAGACAATAATGTCGATTTTTAATCTTTATCACAGAGAAAAGAGCTAAACTAATGACTCGAGAAGAAGCAGCCAACAAAAATTCTTGATCTTAAAAGGCCAATGTAGATGGTAGCAACTGCGTCACATACTACGCTTATGGTCCCATGTAAAGTGTTTCCTTGTCAAAATTTGTTTTGACCTGTGTACTTGTCTTTTGTTTTATTTGTATATATCTTTGCATGAAGAGGTAACAAAGAAAACCAACAACAACAAAAAAAAAAAAACAGAGAAAAAAGATTAACGTGGGATCTTTTTTTAAGTTTATTAATATTCTATCTCTGTAGTTTTATTAAGTTTATTAATATAGAAGATTTTACTGATATAGAAATAACATTAGTTCATTAGAAAAACAACAAAAATAACACTAGCACTGCTATTTTTTTTAGGACCAAAACGGTCACAAAAGTAAAATTAAAAAAAAGGAAAGAAAGAAAGAAAAACAAGTTTGAGAGAGAATGTTATTACACACATACATAGAGTAGATTACAACTGCATATAGTATTTCGTTTCGTTTTGTATTTCCTTGTTCCTAATTTTCTGCAGAGCTGCCTTTTCTACTTTTCGTATCCACTCCTTTGTTACACGCAAAAACGCTACCGATTTCTCCGAGTGACTTGCATCTGCCATCGTCCAGCCCGTATCTCAGTGCTAAAACTTGCCTCTCTCTGGGATGTAGTTGATCCAAAATCTTTGAAATGTCATTCTTCATAAGCAATCTCATAACTACCTCTTCAGGAGGCTTCACTGACACATCTGCCGTTACATCCTGTATAAGACACAATGGCCGTAAGGTATAAGGACCATAAGCACACAAATGTAAAGCTCGACAACACTCAACTTATGATTATGTGGAATCGCATGACAGGATGCAAGCCTCTGTCGTACCATGAATTTTCCGGCCATTCATTGCAAATTTCCTGACTTATAGAGCCTTCACTTCTGGCACACTTGCTGGCTAACCGCACACTGGCTAACTAGAGACCGGTGAACAAGGCTATCTCATCTTCTTTAGGATGTCTTCCCTCTTGCATGTACAGGTCTCTTCTAGCCTTTTGTATCTTACTGATAGCTTTTTCCACAGTAATCTATAAGTATTTCAAAAAGCACAATGATACTATCACTAAAACAAACAAACAAAAAAAGGTACAGACAAATTCCAGTATCGCTGCAAAACATACAGGTAATCGGATTCCACGTGCGTGTTGTGCTATCAACAGTAACATTGATTTTCTAATCCAATGTTGAACATAAGTTGAGAATTTGTGCCCCCTTTTACTGTCAAACCTCTCTGCACCTTTGAGAACACCAAATACTCCCAGCCTGTATATTGCATAGGTTTGTTATGACAGTCATTAGTTATGACCCATCAAATAAATAGGGTTGCATGAGCTGAACCTGGAGTAGATCCTCAAATGCTATTCCCATTCCCCTGTAGTACCTAGCAAGATACACAAATAGAGAATGTGTACTCCGTATCAACTGATCCCTGCAGTACCAACCATATCGCAATCGACTTTGCAATGTTTTCTCACCAATTCCAGATGCTTGTGCCCATCTAGCGTAGCTTGCTTTCCTCCCAGTTTCGCTTTCTAAAATGTTCTACGTATCCTCTCAAGATTGGCAATCTCCTGTAAATTTTCATGGGGGACATCAATACAGACTGCCCTGATATAACCTTTTCATGACTCTTAACTTGTTCTTAAATTAGATAGGAGGACACCGAAATGAAGGATAGAAATTACCTTCACTCCATTTGACATCTCTGATTCATTCCCAAATTTTGCTATCCTTCTATTTGATTCTGAAAGACCCAATAGCCCACTTGGTTCATACAAAGATACCTTGCACTTTGCAGTTCTGCAAGAAGCTCTTGCTCTCTTTAGTTTCCTACGCTCCCTTTTCCAACTCCTAACTATCATGTCAGACTTACATACGCCAACTTGTTTTTCTGCTGTGCATTTTCTCAAATTTTCATTGTGAAGGATTGTTGACGTTAGAGCAGTTGGAGCCTCAAGGGTCCTGGACAGACATGCATGAAATAGTTTTAGAGCTCCAAGCCTTTCAATATGTACCAGAATATCTCTTTCCATCCTTACCAAATCACTATCAGCAAGCATATCTTCTATATCATTTACATTCTCCATTAACAAGTCAAAGTGCAAGAAGCTGCTAAGCTTAGTTTTTCGACATTTATAAATCTGTCCTCCTGGAAGCGCATGGTCCTAAAACCTATGGAATCTTGCTGAGGTTCCTTTAAAATGTTCACCTGAAAGGGAAAAGACATCACACACTCTTAAAGTCGGAGAATAATGAACAGAAATTTAAGCACAATTGAAATGAGGTAAAAGTTTTAACCTGTCCAGCTCTTGAATGTAGGAAAACATCACCAACTCTAACGGTTTCGTAGCAAAAAGGTTGAGCTCTTAAAGTGTCCATATGAAGGCATTCGCCTCCGTTTAGAATAGAAGGTAGAGCAGATATTCTTCTTGAATCTAATGAAGACATTGTTGCAAACCCTATTGCATCCAAATAAAATGAAATGGTTATTATACATGCAAGCGCCGAGAAGATGATATATGAGTAGATAGTAAAAGATTCCCTATAGCTAGCATCTTGATCATGATGGAATTTAAATTACCAATACAAAGTTAGAACAATTGATGAGATAGTTCCTCTATCAGACCCCCAAAATGGTCCTAGCAGATAAGTTTCACTATCTCGATTCTCAAGTAAGCCCATTTGAGCGAAACAAATCAACGACCATATGGAAGTTGGTTACCTAGCTAGTAATTTGGTTTCTATAGCATGCGAAAACGAACACAAAACTATAATTGGTACTACTATAGCAGATCAGGCAGCAATTTTTCAGCATTCCCATATGAGAAAACAATCCATTTATCGAAAAGAAAGCAACTTTCAGAAAACAAAAGAGCAATTTTCAAGAACACACAGTTTAAAAGCAATCATTTACAGCAAGCAAACAACAGAACCAACACGGAATCATCATTGTATTTAAGAACAGGAAATTGAAAATAAGATGAGAGACGAAAACAATTTGAAGTGTATGGAAAGAAATTAAACTCGTGGAAGAAATGTAACCCAAGAAGTCTGAAAAGTAAAGAATAAGTGGTTCTTGGCATGATTCAAATACATGAACAGAAGCAGTGGTTGTTGTTGTCGTTAGATTGAACTGCAGGAGGAAGAAGAAGAAGAGGTGCAAATAATGAGCTCTTGCATGGCGGCAAGGAGAAGCTTGCCCTCATCGCCATCGTACGCCCTCTCTCTTGAAGAACATGGAGGAGAAGGTGTAGGAGATATAGAAAGAGCAACTGAAGAAGGGCATCGGTGCTACCATTTCAGAGACCTGTTTAATTAGTACTCATTTAGATCATCCAATGGTGCCGTGGTGTAGTGGTTATCACGTCAGTCTTACACACTGAAGGTCCCCAGTTCGATCCTGGGCGGCACCATTTGTTTTTGCTTCATTTTGTTTTTTAATTAAACTGTATACAAGACTCTGAAATTAAAACGTAGTTTAAATATTCGTATTTAAATTTAACATAACTGAAAAACAGAAAGTCTTTTTGATAAAATAGAGATCAATATTTATATATTAATTTATTTAAAATAAATTAAAAATAAAATATAAAAATTATTTAAAAAATGTGTAAATAAAAAGTAAGCTAAAAGTTTTGTATATAAATTAATTTTTATAATTTTTTGTACAAATAAAATATATAAATTTGTTTGAAGTTAATGCTGATGAAAAAATTTAAAATTTTGAACGATTAAAGCATGTCTTTAATGACTACCATCTTTAACTGAGGCGAAATTCTAGTGTGCCATACACATAACATTTTTATCAATATTACAAACTCATTTTTTTAAAAAAATTTACTTTTAATTCATTTTTAAAATAAGTAAACATAAAATTTTCAGCAATCCTAATTTTCTCTAAAATTGCAGCAAGTATGACTTGTATAGAAAGAGCAATGTAATTACTTAGTTTTTTTGTTAACCCTGGATCAACACATTAATTTCTTGGCTTTGATATTCTGCACTGATTAGTGCGACTGTTTTGTTCTTGCAGTACTTCCCAGCTGAGAAGCTGAGATGGTAATTTCTACAACTAATTACCTGAGTCGTTCTACTGTTGATTTTCATCTTCACGTTAATTGTCGACAGTTTTTTCTTTTTCTTTTGGTTTTGGTGATTGTTGTGTTTTTTGCTGCTCTTCAATAATTATAGGCAACTCTGTTTTATTTTCTGTGTAAAGCAGAGACGAAAGGGTTATGTTATCTTAATACGAGTGTTCGAAGGAGATGCCGTTAGTTTCTGGCATAATTATAAAATCCAATCAGGTGTATGATTCGGAAAAATTACCGGATCACCGGGTCGACCCACTGAATCAAATTAAATTTATTAAATAAATATTAATATATAAATATAATTATATATATTATAGATTATCTTTTATAGTAACTATTAAAAAAATAAAAAAATAATTGTATACGAGAAATACTAAATATGTTTTTAAAATTACTATAGTACTTAAGACAATAGTCAAAAAACTTAAACGTATAGTAAAATTTTTATACTTTATGCATTAAACAGAACAAATTATCTACACTATATATTTTATTTATTTATTACTTTCTAATAAAATATAAAAAATAAAAAAATAAATTATTAAAGAAAGAGTATCCGATAATTTAGAATACTAATCAAGATAATTTTTTATTTTAAATAAACAAATATTTTTTTTCTTTTTTTTAAATATTAAAATCGGGTCACCGAGTTAACTTGGGATCCGGGTCGCTTGCGTGATCCGATTTTATATTAACTCGACTGAAATCGGTGTCGGATTGCCGGTTTCCGGTCCGACCCGCCAATCCGAACCAAGTTTTAAATCTATGATTTCTGGAGTTACCTACTTAACTTCTTTCGTTGCTAGGACTTCGAATATATTTCAATCAATTTGATTGAAATTTAATTTTTCCAACTAAAAACATGTTACTTTATTACAACTAAATATAGCAAATTTTATTTATTTTTTAAACTTATTTTTTGGAGAATTTACTTAAATAATTCAAAATTTTGAAATTCACTTAACAACTAACACATGTCCAAGCATTTTAGGAAATTATTGAATGTGTTTATGATAAAAAATCTCTAAAATAAAAAAATATTTTAAAAATTTAAAAAGTAGTTATTTTTTATTTAAAAATTTAAAATTATACATTTAAATTTTATGATGAAAGTTTTTATAATTTTATAATATCTTAGAAAAATTTAAAATTAAAATAATGAAGATAAAATACATAACTAAACAGGGGGGCCTTTACGATCGTTCGGCGCGGTTTTTAAAAGCCCAGTTATAAAAAGCCCAGGAATGTCCATTGAAGCTGGTTTGGTGGACCGTTTGGCGCGGTGCAATTATAGCTACTGATTCGTGCTGAAGAAGTATTTGCGCTATCAAAATATGACCAGCTCACCCTGCACGTATTCAGATTCCCCATGCAACGTGTCTTCTCTCTTTCTACCATCTTCTCGATCGTCTCAGAAACTTATTTTTAACTTCGTTAACTGCCAACGTTAATTTCGTAGATCTTTTCCAAGTTTTTAACCGACGTATTGAATCGATCGCTCTCATCTATATAAACAAACCCATCTACCTCCCAAATCTTCTCCGTATCAGAACTCTCTAGCAAGAACCGCAATGCTTGGAGTTAGCAGAAACATTTTTCACCACAACCCCTTCACCATCTCTTCTTCTTCAGCAACGCAGCAGCCATGGCAGAGTCAGACATCTCCAGTCTTCCTCTCTACCGAAGTTCTCTCATCTCTGCAACCTTACCTCTCCCAAACCTATAACACTAACAGTAACATTAACGAAGAATATGATCCTCAGTTATTTCCAACCTTATTCGATATCGACGATGGGGAAGATCAGAACTTGCTGACAAATGATGAGTTCTTTATGTACAAGTTTAAGGTGCAGCAGTGCACGAGAGCAGAAGCCCACGAATGGACATCGTGCCCGTACGCACACGCCGGAGAGAAAGCAGCCCGTCGAGACCCGCGTCTTCACTCCGGCACGCCGTGTCCTGAATTCCGCAAACTAGGACGATGTTCCCGTGGACCAGCTTGTACGTTGTCCCATGGCGTCTTCGAGTGCTGGTTGCATCCTGATAGGTACAGAACTCGTGCTTGTAGAGATGGTGCTGAGTGCAAGAGACCCGTTTGTTTCTTCGCGCACAATCGAGCCCAGCTGAGAAAGACAAAGGCGCCGGCGTTAGAAGCCAAAGGGATTCTTCCGTCACCTGTTGATTCTCCGCCGGTTTCGCCAGGTGGTTATTCTGTTGATCGTGATGTTTTGTTGTTGGAGTACTTGAAGAAGTTGCAGATTAGTAGTGCTAGACAGCAAGCAACGATGGAGATGATCAAGACGGTGGAGGAAACGGACGGTGACGACGCACCGGACGTCGGCTGGGTTACTGAATTAATCAGCTAACTAACTTCCTTCTTTTAAGTTGTGCATATATCTAAGTGAGAAGGATTAAAATAACTTGTATTGGAGTTCTCCTTTTTTTTAATCTTTTTATTGGATTGATATCTCGTTTTCCAAGAGATCATTACATAATTTGTAAGAAGTTTGAATTCAAAACATGTATGATTAATGAAAATTGCAAGAGTTAGGTTGATTTCTTAAGTTAGAGATCGAATTGCTTCAAGCTGCTGAGCTAAGAAGCTGTCGTAGACTCGTAGTCGTTTCAAATTTTTTATGAAGTAATGAACTCTAAGGAAGATCTCGGAGCATCCCTCTCATGCTAGAGCGCTTGGTTGAGCTTATCAAACGCTATTTTTTAATTTTTAATTTTTAATTTTATAATATATATTATAAATATATTTTGAAAATTTTAAAAAAATAGAAATTTTTTTTTAAAATAAAGAAATTTTACAGAATAAAAATTTTTTATTATATATTTTATTATATTTTAAAAATAAAAAAATAAAAAAATTTTTATTTAAAAAAAATATTTTATTAAATATTTTTAAACGTTTTTTAAGATTCATCTTTGCTTGGCCCAATTGAGGACATATTAGAAGTTCACCTAGCCCAACGACAAAGGCCCAAGCATTCCTGTGTTACTTAGGTTATCAGCCCAAAATTATATTTACAGCTCAGATCGAGTCGAGATTGATTTGTTTTATTAATAATCCTTTGAATTTTATTATTTAGCAATGTTTTTTGGAAATTTTAAACAACTTTGAAGAGTTGTATTTGGATCACTGAGTTGATGGTGGTGGATGGATTCGACTCGGTTTTCATATTCGGATTGATCTGGGCTGACTCAGGGTGCTACTTAATTCTGGTGTAAATTTGATTGAAAACCGAGTCGAATCCATTCAATCAATCGAAGAGTTTTTAATTCTGGTTTGCTACTTCTTTAAATAAATGAAAAACCCCTTCCTTCTTCTTCTCAGCCACGCAACAGCTAGCAACAACAACAGTACCATTTCATCTTATTGTTTTGTAGCACTTGATCATCTCTATGATCAATATTGTAGTTGGAGTCACTGTACTCAGTTTTTTTAGAGGATTGAAGTAGTGATCAACAGCGAAGGTGAAGATTGTGCAAAATAGTAATTCTCATATTTCGCAGAATCATCCCAGTAATAACATAAATAGGAATATAGACTCCTAAGGTTTTGCTACGGTGTTGTCTTGTTTACAGTAATCTAATGAACAATTTTCTACAGATACAGTTTCTTAACATGAATGAAATTTGCAATTCAGCACGAACAACGGGGTGTGAAAAATTCCTGACTTTATTCGAGTTTAAAGTTACCGATGGCGCGCAATTCAATCTTCATGCTCTCCCAGAGGTTGTCACCTTAATAGATATCGAACTGGATTTTAACTGTACGTTTCGGTAGTATCTGCTTTGTTTTGTTCATTCTCTGATGAGATAGTTAGTTCCTTTCTTCATTCGCAGGTAAAACTAAAAGCGTAGTAGTTTTGAACGCCTTCTAATATACATCTGACAATTGACACTCTTATGATCTATGAGGCTTGTAGTTTCTCTCCTGTTGCTGTTTTTCAGGAAAGCTGTTGAGCGTCTGCAGCTGCACTGGAATGCGTTGAAGATTCTGGTAAAATCTTTGCACGAACTGATGGGTTGGTATGATATGTGGCAATGATCAAAGCCATCAGACAAAACGGTGCTTATAATAAAACGTGCAGATAAAAAATTCTAGAAAATGATGAACTTCTTGATATACAAATCATCAGACAAAAACTTGATATATGAAATAATAAGGTTGGTTTACCTTCGGTGCTTCGCTGTCCAAGAACTAAACCTGATGTGACTGCAGATGTCAGGAAGAAATCGAAGAATTTTTGTCGCCATTTTCTGAAAATTGTATGGTTTGCTTCAGAAAGGTTCAACATTCTACAGTCTTGTATGACGTTTGAAAGCGCGGGATGTTAATCCAAATACAGAATAGAAAATCTGGAAACCAAAGTCTAACCAAAAATTATATTTGAAGTTTAGAACAAGGAAACCATCTTTAACATCAAACAGTTTTCCTCCTACATAATATTGGGTTGTGATAAAGCTTAAATCAAAACACACACACAAACATGCGACACTTCATCATATCATATCATTTACAACTAAGTGTAAGGTAATGGAAGTATTCCTGATCAGGCACCATTCCCTACAGAAGTGCTATCGACCGTCAAGCACGGGACTCATTTCACTGCTTGAATCAACAGAAAAAATTTCATCACCAGCAAATGTTTCAAATTCAGATTCTTCATGTAGATCAACCGTGCCTGGCAGGCTATCATCAATGCCCAATTCGAGATCCAACGCTTCCTTCAGCTGCAACACCACATCATACATGGTTGGTCTATAGGATGATTTCTTCTTTACACATTTCAGAGCTACATCAAGAACCTTTCTGACAGAGTTCTCTTCACAGTTGTTCTGCAGCGTTGGATCAATCACGTCGCGGAGGTCTCCGTTGGCAATCATCCTTTGTACCCATTCTACAATGTCGACAATAATGTCTTCTACCTTACAGCTTCTAACTGAAGGCAGACCTGTGATCAGTTGCATGAGGACAACTCCAAAACTGTAGACATCACTCTTTTCCGTCAATCGGGAATAGAAACAATACCTTAAGGAAATCACATAAAAAATAAGATATCAGTAAAAGCATGTGTCAGTAGCAGACTTCTCATTGTTGAAAGAATTGGGAAGTTAGACTTACTCTGGATCAATGTAACCGAATGTACCAGCTATTGTAGTGTAGTTGTCAGATATGGAATTTTTGTTGAAGGACAAAGCCAGTCCAAAGCCTACCAGTACAGCTTCTAGTTCTTCGTTCAACATTATGTTGCTAGGTTTTACATCCCTATGAATTATTGGTGGCTTGCAACATCTGTGCAAATAGTCCAATCCTGCCAGACAAAGCATCACATACCATGAAATGTGGGAACCTCACCTGTCAAGAAATGGCAACTAAAATAGAACTAAAAAATAAAAATAAAAATGTATATATGGTGACCTTCTGCAACTCCAAGGGCAATACGCACTCGCTTTTTCCATCCTAAGAAGTAGCCATTGCCTGCTTTGCAAATATATGTGCTTATGTAAATTAATCCATTGATATTCTTATGAAATAAATCATTATTTCAGAAAAGAATTGAACTTTTTTTCCTTTAAATTTGTATAGAGCTCAGAACTCAACCTTGAAGATGCATTTGAAGGTTTCCATGAGTTTTGATCTCATACACAATGGCCAGATGGTTCTTGTCAGTACAGTAACCAATGGCAGATATAACATTCTTGTGATGAACCCTAGTCAAGATCTGCACCTGCAGCACAGGAAGGCCAGTTTGGTTAATTAGCTACAGAGAATCCAGTCACTTTCAAATCTCCTAGTATGATGATGTAGTCTCATCTACATTGCTTACTATTGGTTTGAATAACATTTCTGCTTGAAACCATGATTTTAGTCTCTAAAAGAACTACCTCAGTTTGAAACTCCTCCATAATTACCAAGGATTGAAACTGACTCGTAACCATGACTGCAATTTGAACACCATTTCCTAGGTAAGCCATGTAGACCTCTCCAAAGTCATTCTCAGAAATCCGATGCAGAAAATTGTTAGTCATTTTCTTAATTTCCTTATATGTAAATCGATGATTTCCAGAAAGCAGCAAGCCATCTATTAAGTTTGTTGGTTGCCTCAAAAGGAACCCTGCCAGTAGAAACATCAAACATGAAAATTACGGTTCCAGGATGGATTTATAGACCATTTACAGGATCATCATTAAAAGATAAATCCCAACTTGCTCCATGAGAAAATTTCCTATAAATTGTTTAACTAGTGACACTGGATGATAAGAAGGAAAAAGCAAAACTGGATCATGTCCCCAAAGAATAAAAGCTAGATTATGACTCTATATAGAAGTATCCTTGAGCAATTGGTAAGAAAATCATGCATATTTGCTTAATAGCATACCTCTCAAACTTCGAACAAAACGAAGAAGAGAAGCCATTTCCAGGTTCAGTTGCACAAAGCCACAAACCTTCTGCGTACTGAGACGCTAGAAGTGTTAACTACTTCAGATAGCAAATGAAGTGGAAGTTTATATATACTAAGCTGCAACTCTAATTGCATAAGTCAGTAAAAGAGAGCCTGATTATATAGCAGGTAATTCTGCAGAAATGGTGGTTTGTTACCATGAAACTACTCAACTTCAATTCTATCTAAAGCAGAAAGCCTACATGTTGAATATGTGTGGAGAGAAAAATCATATTCTATCTAAAGCAAACGGTAGTTGACTGACTTTATGACTGATTCTAAGACAATATTGTCCCTATAATTATGTGTGGAAAGAAAAAAATTGGAGATTAATTAGTAACATTTGTAACTTAAAGACACGTCTTTAAGTTAGTAAAGAATCATTGAAGTTCCAGTACCTTAAAGAGCAGAATTAGAGCCAACAAATTCTTCAGTCATCTCAGCTTTGCGAAAGTCTAAGCCAACTGATCTCAGACTCCCACGGACACGTCTTTGTCGATTAGTCTTCAGGAATGACTTGCTCAACTTCATGGAAATTTCTCTTAAGACAAACCTGGAAAATGAATAACCGTGTAGTTAAAAGAACAAGATAGCAAATGATCAAGTCAATCATATTGAGAACTTCAAGCTGAGATCAACAGTGCAAAAGTATTTTCTCGGTATTTCAGTTTTCAAATATGGTTGGCAAAATGGTTCTATCAGCGAAAAGTTTCTCAACATTCATTTACTCAATGTTCAAAGAAAACGTAACAACTTATTGAGTGTAAGATCACTCAGTATCCCAACTTATTTTTATTTCCAAGAAAACAGATTTACATCTTAGCAACCCAAACATTGTAACGAGTTCACCAATAAAGATAATAATAATAATATTATCTTCATCTACTTCGATGGCAACAAGCAGGCTGGGTTCTTCGGGTTTTTGTCAGCAGTTGTATGGAAGCTTCAAGTGACAATTAGGTTGATATTTTCAAACATATTATTTCTTGAAGACGTTATTATGTTACTTCTCATGTTTTATAATGTCTCTACTTTTGTTGCTAATGTATAACAAAAACTGTGATGTACATTTTCATTTGCTTGTGTTCACGTTGAAATATTATTGCTTCCTATCATGCCTAAGCCTTTTGATATCATAATGACGTTGTAGAAGGATTGGCACTTAATCCAGCTTTTTGATCTACTGTCTAGTCATTCTTCCTTGGGTACATATTAGATCTTTGAATTTAGTGCGTATTCTTTAGCAAAAAATTAGTTAGATCGTGTTTTAAATATACGCTAAGTGAGTTTCACGAAAGTAAAATATAAAAATAAATTTTTTTAAAACATAAATTTAAAGTAGAGTTTAATTTTTGTATTTCAATTATTTTTTATTATGACAAAAAGTAGTGTTTCTTCTCTTGTCTGATAGCTTTGTCAAGTCAAAAAAAAAAAACCATCTTTTTTGTTCACATTGATGCGCAAAATCAAGCGCTGGAAAATATTTGCCAGCAGCAACTCGTTCCTATAGGAGTTGACTCCACATTGTTTTCACGAAGTCATTCGAAAAATTTTGGATATTTAAAAGTACTTTTAAAATAAAATTTTTTAATAAAAAATATTTTATTTTATTTAAAAAATAAATAATATTTTTTAAAATAATAATAATAAATAATATTATTATTATAATGTAGAATTTTTTGATATTTTTAAATTTAAATAATTTTTATAAAATATTATTAAAAAATATTTTAAAATATGAAATGAAACGAAGTAGTTGGATGGAGTGAAACACACTCCCAAACGTGCCTTTCATTGCCTTTGAATCTTTAGGTCGATGATATATAGCGTAGGTAAGTAGTGGAGGCAAAATTTTTCTATATCAGGTACGGATGAAAATGAGTCCTATGTTCCTTTTTGACGAGATGTCAATTACTAAATTCTATGTAAATAATTTCCTTGGTGAAATCACAAATGACTTTTGAAGTTGGCCAGTGGTATAAGTAAACGTGTAAGCTTTTTGTCTTCTGCAAAACAACATAGAACCTTAACTTCATTCTCGCACATGGTGGTGATTATTGCTGTGATCACGTTCTTCTTCACTCTTGCAGGCTTTCAAACGGTTGTTCATGGCCAGGATCAAGGCAAGCATTGGTTAATTTTGTATCTGATTTGTTTAATCTTTACTCACAATTCTTTACTTGAAAATTTTGGACTAAGTTGCAGGAGAATTCATAAGCATCAAGTGTGGTGCTCCTGATGGCTACAGCTACACTGACAACGTAACTGGTATCGTATACGCATCAGATATCAAGTATATCGATACTGGCACAAGCCACAACATCTCTGGCAGCTTCAATATTTCTACTTCAGTAGCAACTCAGTTCTCCACCCTCAGAAGCTTTCCAACTGGAGTTCGGAATTGCTATACACTGAAACCTCTAGATACGGGATACAAATACCTCATCAGAGCTTTCTTCCTATATGGGGACTATGACGGTAAACAGGGTGCCATCAAGAACAGGCCCACAGAGTTTGATCTCTATGTAGGTCCTTATTTATGGAAAACCATTCAGATAGAAGATGCGTCGTTTGTATACAAGACAGAGATCATGACGGTGTCCTTGACGAATTTTTTATCAGTTTGTTTGGTGAACACTGGATCTGGAACTCCTTTTATATCAGCTCTTGAGCTGAGGCCTCTGAGTGACCTGTACCCTTACCTGGTTGACAATGTTTCATGATCGAGTATGCCCGTTTCGATCTGGGAGCGACATCAGACGGTAAAATCAGGTAGTTCAACACTGAAACATATCCAATATTTTCCCAACAGATTAATGGCACAAGCAATACGTACTAAGAAAGTGGTTTTCTGTATCAACGTTTAAATATGATTGCTAAAATCCATTTCTGCCAACGACGTGAAATCATTAACTCTATACAATCTCCTGATATTTGATTGTTCTAGTCCGTCACCATTATCCAAGCACTAAGTTTTTTGCCAAACGTCAATCTAGGTACCCTATCGATCGACCCCTACGACCGTATCTGGGTTCCATGGAATGAAAGACCATACTGGACATCCATATCGACTAAATCCACAGTGCAACACCCCTCATGGAATGCCTTTCAGGTGCCCTCTGCAGTGCTGCAGACTGCTGCTACTCCAACCAACAGCTCAGTTTTAACCTTGAACTGGATTGACCCTACTCAGACCTCAATGCTGTTGGTTCTAAGTTTACGAACTTAGAACTTCTATCACTAAGAAAATTGGAAGCTTTCTTTAGATGAGAACTTTTCTTTGAAAAACTTTTCTTGTATTCACTTGATTCAAAACACCATGCTATAAGCCTTCTTATATAGACATTACAATCAAACCTTACATTAACTAAGACATTAAAATAAAAATAAAACTTACAACCATTACTAATCTTTAACACACCTATTAACTCTCATAAGTAACATGTATGCCCATTACTAGCATTACTTACCCACTTTCTTTTCTCTTCAAAATTAATGCATAAGTTTTGATTTGTATTCCAACACGCCCCCTCAAATCAAAACGTCTTCATACCGAGCATTTCTCTTAGCCTTCCGAAATGTTCAATTTGCAACGGCTTGGTAAAAATATCTGCTACTTGCTCCATAGTATGACAATACTCTATCTGCACAGTATTCTGCTTTATATAGTCTCTGAGAAAGTGGAATCGAGTATCGATGTGTTTGCTCCTTCCATGATGTACTGGGTTCTTTGCAAGTTGTATAGCTGATTGATTATCAACCAATATTTTTGTTGGTTTTTCTTGTGGATGATGCAGCTCTTTTAGCATATTTTTTAGCCAAATTGCTTCACACACTGTAAATGCAGCTGCTACATACTCTGCTTCACATGAAGATAAAGCCACAACACTTTGCTTCTTTGATATTCATGAAAATGCAGTTGATCCAAAATAAAAGACATAGCCTGTGATACTTTTTCTTTCATCTTGGTCACCACCCCAATCACTATCTGAGTAGCCCATTAGTTCTGCAGGTTCACCATAAATATAAAATAGACCAAAATTAAGTGAGCCTTTGATATACCTTAAAATCCTCTTCGCAGCCAGCCAATGAGACTCCTTTGGTGTCTCCATGTAGCGACTTACAAGTCCGACTGTATAAACAATATCTGGCCTTGTGATTGTTAGGTACCTCAAACTACCAACAAGACTTTTGAAAAGAGTTGAGTTAACTAAATCTCCATTTCCTTCTTTTGATAGTTTTGTTCCGTGGCAATTGGAATGTTCACCGGATTACAATTACTCATCTTGAATTTTTCCAATATGTCCTTCGTGTATTTCTTTTGAGATATAAAGATCCCATCTTGTTGTTGCTTCACCTCGATGCCAAGAAAGTAGGACATCAAACCATTGTCCGTCATTTCGAATTCCTTGAACATCATCGCCTTGAATTCTCCAAGCATCTCAAGGCTATTGCCTGTATACAACAAATCATCAACATAAAGACAAATTATTAAAAACTCGCCTTTATGATTCCTCTTCATATAGATGGCATGCTCATAAGGACATTTGGTGAATCCATTTTGTTGAAGATAGCCATCAATTCGAGCATTCCACGCTCGTGGTGCTTGCTTCAATCCGTACAAAGCTTTCTTTAATCGATATACTTTGTTTTCTTGCCCTTTCACCTGAAAACCTTCTGGCTGCTGTACGTATACCTCTTCCTCAAGAATACCATTGAGAAATACTGACTTGACATCTAGATGATATATCTTCCATCTATGATGAGCTGCAAGAGATATTATTAGTTTTACCGTATCAAGTCGAGCAACAGGTGCAAAGACTTTTTCATAGTCAATGCCGTATTTTTGTTTGTAGCCTTTCGCTACAAGCCTAGCCTTGTACTGATTAACATCGCCATCAGCAGTGCGCTTAATTTTGTATACCCATTTGACACCTATTGCTTTGTGATTTTGTGGAAGTGTTGTCAACTCCCAGGTGTCATTCTTCTCTATAGCTTGGATCTCCTCCTCCATTGCTAGTCGCCAACAGTTCTCTTTCACAGCTTGTTGGAATATGAGAGGTTCATGATCAGCATATAGACGAGAAAAAGATTTAGATGACCTTTTTCATTAAATGCTGCTCATAGATCTCACCTTGAGACTTCTCATTTTGATAGGGCTCCGTTGCATATAAGATCCGCTACTACTACTTTCTCTAGAAGATGGAGAATCTCTAATAGGAGAGAGTGTAGTATGTTGAGGAGATAGTGGTGGTACCTCATGTGGGGGCTCATCAGATTCATCCACCACTGGGTGCTCTTTGGAAGTCTCTTCATTCCAATTCCATGCGTCTTCTTCACTAAACACAACGCGTCTCTACTAATCACTAACTTCTTGGTTAGTGGATTGAGAGCTTATATGCTGACTCCTCATTTGTATCCGATTAAGATGCATTTTTCACCACGATCATCAAGCTTCTTCCTTTTGTCTTCAGGTACTTGGGCATAGGCAATGCATTCAAAAATTCGTAAGTGTGCAACACTTGGCTTGTATCCGCTCCACGCTTCTTGAGGTGTTTTATTTTTCACCATTTTTGTGGGGCATCGGTTAAATAAATAAGTCGAGCACGCCACAAATACGCCAAAAATTGCGGTGATCCCTTTTCTTTGAGTATAGTTCTTGTCATGTTGAGGATTGTTCTATTCTTTCTTTCTGCGATGCCATTTTGCTGTGGTGTATAGGCGGTAGTCAACTGCCTTTTTATATCTTGTTCCCTGCAATATTCTTGAAATATATTTAAGGTGTACTCACCACCTCTATCAGATCGAAGAATTTTTATCTTGTAGCCACTCTCTGCTTCAACAAGAGCTCTAAAATGCTTGAAAGTGATAAAGGCAGCAGACTTCTCTTTAAGAAAATATATCCATAACTTTCTACTGAAGTCATCAACGAAGGTAATAAAATATTTGTTACCTCCCAAAGAGACTGAGTCAAATGGCCCACAGATATCGGTATGAACAAGTTGCAATGGTGCCTCTGCTCTCCATGATTTTCCATTAGGAAAAGGAAGTCGTGGTTGCTTGCCAATTACACATCCTTCGCATATATGATCTTGTGGTTCAATTATGGGTAGGCCTCGAACCATACCAGTTGTAGATAATAACTTCAAACCATTAAAATTCAAATGGCCAAAACGAAGATGCCATCTCCATGACTCATTCTGCACGAGTCCTTGAAAACATTTGTCAACTCTCGTGTTTAGATGTAAGGGAAACATACGGTTGCTTGTCATCTTAACACAAGCTATAAGGCCTCCATTTAAATTTTGCAATCAAAGATGGTTGTTTTCCATATGAACTTTGTATCCCTTTCTAAGTAATTGGCCGATGCTAAGAATATTACTTTTCATGTTAGGAATATAATAAACATCGGAAATATACTCGGGCTTACCATCGTTTTGGTAAATTTGGATCTTCCCTTTGCCTTCAATCGGGAGTTTTGAAAAATCTCCCAAGCTCACGCTTCCATGAATACCTTCTATGAGTTCCATGAAAAGCTCTTTCTTTCCACACATGTGGTTACTAGCACCCGAATCCAAGAACCATGCATCATTGTGAACACTTGAATCATCATTAGCAAGAATAAGAGTAGAGGTATTACCTACATCATTTGTTGCTTCGGCAAGATTGGTAAGATCTTCATTTCTGTACCAGCATTCCGAGGCATAATGTTCAAATTTATGACAGTTGTAATATTGGATATTTTTATTATTTCCACGGTCAGATGTGGATCTTCCTCGATTGTTTCGTCCGCGACCTCTAGAATTTGAAACTTCTGTTTGATTTTGAGTGGTTTGTTGTTGGAAACCACGACCCCTACCTCGAACACGACCACGGCCTCTACTATTTGATCCTTGATCATTTAGAGTCAATTTCGACTCCAACGCTTGTTCCACAAATGTAGAACTAGTCTTCTTTAACATCCGTTGTTCATGTACTTGAAGAGATCCTACGAGCTCCTCGATTGAAATCTCCTCCAAATTTTTTGACTTTTCAATTACCGCCACCACATACTCGAATTTTGATGTGAGTGATCGGAGCAACTTCTCCATCACTTGGATGTCTTCAATATCTTCTCCATTTTTTCTCATTTTATTCACAATTAAAATTAATCGTGAATAATAATCGGAGATCTTTTCTTCATCTTTTATTTGAACGGCTTCAAACTCGCCCCTCAAAATTTGGAGACGAATTCGTTGCACCCTTTCGACTCCCTTGAAGATTGTAGCAAGAATTTCCCATGCTTCCTTGCATGTTGTTGCTTCGGCAACTCTCTCGAAGGTAGACTCGTCTAACCCTTGATAGAGTAGAAAACGAGCCTTGCTATCCTTCCTTCTTTGCTCTCTAAGAATCTTCTTCTCTTCATTTGTGTAGGCGGCTTCTTCCTCCAGTGTGGGTTCCGTAATCCCATCACTAACAAGCTCCCACAAATCTTGAGAACCAAATAGAGCTCTCATTTGAATTGACCAACTGTCATAATTATCTTTCGATAATTTTGGAACTTGAAAATTAACAAGATTGTTGGTGGAAGCCATAAGAAATTTGGATCGACTTGGCTCTGATACCACTTGTTGGTTCTAAGTTTACGAACTTAGAACTTCTATCACTAAGAAAATTGGAAGCTTTCTTTAGAGGAGAACTTTTCTTTGGAAAACTTTTCTTGTATTCACTTGATTCAAAATACCATACTACAAGCCTTCTTATATAGGCATTACAATCAAACCTTACATTAACTAAGACATTAAAATAAAAATAAAACTTACAACCATTACTAATCTTTAACACACCTACTAACTCTCATAAGTAACATGTATGCCCATTACTAGCATTATTTACCCTTTTTTTTTTTCAATGCTTTGAGAAACTCCAAAATCAATGCATAAGTTTTGATTTGTATTCCAACAAATGTAACGTGAAAACCACTACGCTGCGCTGCACTATGCTGAGCTTATTTCGCTCTCAAAATCCAAGTCTCGCATCTTCAACATGTTCTATAAAGACGATATTTTTAGTAGGGCATTCAGTCCTTCCTACCTAGTGGCATCGACCTTGTACAGTGTGTTAGTTCTCCCGTAAGCTATAGGAACAATGTTAGCCATAAAGATTTTTTACCTCAAGATTGTTAGACCTTTGATTTCAGGAGGCCTGCTCTGATACCAATTGTTAGTTCTCCTGTAAGATTAACTCAAGAGGGGAGGGGTGAATTGAGTTAATAAATAAAAATTTTCGTAAAGTTTAGTTATCTTACTGACAGCAGGCTTACAGCTGGCTGAGTCAATTGTGGAACCTACAGATAGAGAGTGTTAAAATATTTACTGACTTAGGTAAAGAGGATAGTATTCAGAGTATTTAACGTGGTTCGGCAAAACCTCTTTGCCTACATTCACGGATGCTCTATCACCAGAGCCAAAGCTTCACTAAACCTTTAATAAGCTACATATATACCAAGAGCAAAGTGCTTCACCAAACACACTTACTCTCACCGGGTTTCTTCACCAAGACAACCTCTCACAGCCTACTGGGCACCACTGCCCCTCTGGTTGATTTGCTAACTCTATTATAAGGTTTAAGAACTTTCACCAAGCTCCACCTGAGCTTCCTTATCCGGTGCCCGCAGCACCTCTGTCACAAAGTCAGTAAGAAGTTACAAGAAAGTAAATAGAAGTTGAGCACATGATCTATCTCATGATGGTTAAGTGTTCACGAAGTTTTTCTAATGAGATGATCAGAAAGGTTGCTGAGAAAGATATCTTCAATGTGATCAGCTGCAGGGTTTCAATTGCTTGAGTAGAGCTGTTAAATTCTTGTATGTCTTTGTTCGTCTTCTATTCTCTCTATTTTTCTCTGTTGCTCTGTCTCCCTTCTTATAGAATTTCATCTATATGCAGGGCGATTTTTTCGTTGAAAAAGATTACCGTTGTCGCGCTTTTTCATTGGTAGATGTTCAGGCCAGAGAGCGAGCAGTTTGTCCAGCGGTTAATCAACTGCTTCCACGATTTCTTTCGGCTATTTTTGTGCAATGTCTTCGTGGCATTAAATACAGTGTAGAGAAGTTTGAATTTATCCGCCAGTGATTGTGAACTTGATTTAGCTAAGTTGTTGTCTGAAATGTGAGAGCTGAGTTGGCTTGTCCATATTAAATGCCTCCTAGATTGACTGCTTTGGATTTGTTTGACTTCCCACTCTTGACTTGATTAGTCAAATTTAGTTATATAATTTGCTTTCTTTTCTTGATCATTAAGCTTTTTCTTTTTGTGAAGAGGATAAATTTTTGCTCGTTGTGGATCTTGTATCTGATTTGCTTCGGTGAGTTGCGAGTTCAGAAGATTTTTGAAGCAAAGAGCTTGAGCTAAAGTTTTATTGTTGAACCCAATATTCTGTTTTGGGCGATATAGAGAAGTCTTTGTATGCTTCAGTAGTTAGGCAGCTGACTCTATTCTGTATGCTGTTTGATTTATAGAAGCATAGCAGTTGGCTGCTTAATGACTGTTATTATCTGCCGTAAGTAAAATAATTTTGATTTGTCTAATCCTGCAGAACTTGATTTTAAATTATTAGTTCAATATAAATCATAATTCTTAATTTATTGTTATCATCAAAATTAACTTGTTAGTTCTAACACAGTGGCTGGCTTAGGACTCTATACCAGTATAACTACACTCTTGCGGCAACCAATACATCCACACTTCCACCCATCCTTCATTGTGCTCAACACACCAACGCTTCTGGCAACAGATGCTGGAGATGGTATGCTTGCAATATTAACTCCTCTAACTTTTTTTATTAATTGAATGCAATTCTGAACTGACCCTTGATTAACAGTTCATAAACTTAGTCACCCTTTCTAATTAGCTGAAATGTCAAAAATTCTTTTGATGATTTTACTTGACAGTAGTCTAACTTTATTCTGATTGTATTGAAACCAGCTGAGGCTATTCTTTTGGTTACGGATCGATTTCAAGTGAAGAGAAACTGGATGGGTGATCCCTGTGCACCCCAGGTCTTCGCCTGGGATGGTCTGAATTGCACATATGATGCGTCCTATCAGCCAAGGATCACAAGTCTGTAAGTTCCCTATCAGTTGCTGCTTAATCTTTTCACTGATGGATAATTTAAATGTTAATCTAACCAGTCCAATCCTCATGCAGAAATTTATCTTCCAGTGGATTGACCGGCCAAATACCTATCTCCCTTGCCAATCTCACTGCCCTTCAGTACTTGTGAGTAATTTACTTCCTTCCATACTAAGTGATAGCATTTACACATGAACTAAACTTCTCGTTCCAGATTACCAGAGTTTGTCTATGAATTGTTAACTTCTGATAAACTCTCTTCCTTGTGTCAAGGTTTTTGAGTTTTGGTTAAGACAGTACTACAAGTGCCAGTCAGTGCTTATAGTTGATAAAATGCTTCTTCTTTCAGAGATTTATCAAACAATAATCTCACAGGGGAAATACCTGATGTGCTAGCAAGCGTAACATCCCTTCAGATCCTGTAAGTGGAAATATTTGTTGGTACTGAAATTCTTTACAGTCTATGGTACGACCAATTGCTGATAACTCCAATTTTCTTTTCTCAGAAATCTTTCAGGCAATCAACTAGCTGGACCAGTCCCTCCTGCCCTTTTGGAAAAACAAGCAAAGGGAAAGCTTACATTAAGGTTGAGGAATGACAGAACAATTGTTCATCCATGGTTTAAGTCTCCATTTCAATTTTTCAACACTGACCCTATGCTATACTCATAAAGATCAATTTGCTTGCAGTGTTAGTATCAAGGAAAATATAAGCCCTTGCAGTGGCACTTGTGGCTCAAATAGACAACTTAGTGCACCCATTGTAGCGACACTTGTGGTAATTCCAGTACTGATCCTGCTTGCTGCTGCACTTTTTGTTTGGAAAATGATGAAGAGTAGACGACAAGGTACCTCTAATTAATTTTTGTTTACAATGAAGCTTATGTCTGCTGGTCCTCTTTCATTGTTCTACCCACGAGCAACTGAGTTGGTTTTGCATGAACTACATCTAACACAAATTAGCCATGTCGGCGTTATTTAGTTTATCTTTGCTTGAGACTTTCAGCTGTAAGTGTTCCTACAGACCCTCACCATAAAGGCAACCACCTCTATTTCAGGTGACTTCATGTCTGAGAGCCGGCCATTCACTTATGCTGAATTGGAGAAAATAACCAATAATTTTGAACGAGAAATTGGCCGTGGAGGATTTGGAACTGTTTACTACGGAATAAAGGATAGTGGCAGAGAAGTTGCTGTCAAGATGCTCTCCCTCTCATCTAAACAAGGGGCTAAGCAATTCATGGCAGAGGTAAAGCTTCTTGTGACATTAATTGTGATGATGTTAATGTTACTAGTGGTAAACGGGATCCTGGCGCCACGAATTTGCACGTTCTTACTTTTCTATGCTACGTCAATGAAGCATAAGTTACATTTAACAACTCCATTTTGTGTTGAAGGCCCAGCTCTTGAAGAAGGTCCATCACAGGAACCTTGTGTCCTTGGTCGGATACTATAGGAAAGGCAACCGCATGGCGCTAGTATATGAGTACATGAATAGGGGGAACCTTCAAGATTACCTAAGAGGTGATTTGGTTTTCCCCTTGATGCATACCTTTTCTATTTACAGAACAGCTTGGTGACGAAAGTCTAGAAGGACAATTACTTACCTCCGATTTGTTTGCTCCTCTAGCTGATGCAGAAAGCAGCTGTGAAACCTTGAATTGGACAGAACGACTTCGAATTGCACTTCAAGCCGCTCAAGGTCTGGGCACAGTAACTCCTATACTCTTTGCTTCTTTCCCATTTCTAGTTGTAATGCCGCATTGCCTACTGTCATCTTGTATTAATTTTCAATAAAACACTTTTGATTTTCTTTTGAAGACTGCTTTGAATCCGTACGTTATCTTCACCATAATCCAGGACTCGACTATCTGCATAAAGGATGCACTCCACCAATAATCCACAGGGATGTCAAGACCAGCAATATTTTGCTGAACGAAAGATTGGAGGCAAAGTTAGCTGATTTTGGTCTATCAAAACCAATTCCTGAAAGCGCCACTCATACGACAACCGGAGTATGTGGAACTCCTGGATATCTGGATCCTGCGTAATAAGCTTCCTCATTTCCCTTTCCATATATTGATTCGAAATTTTTTCCTCACTGTCTCTTATTCTTTAGAACCAATGTTCCTGAGAATTTTTTTCTCAGGTACCACAATACTAACCAACTGAACCAGAAAAGTGATGTCTACAGTTTTGGCGTGGTTCTTTTGGAACTAATCACAGGACAGCCAGCTGTCCTAACAGATCCAGAGATTCACATAATATGCTTGGTCCAACCGAAGCTGGGATACAGGGAACATCGACGAAGTTGTAGACCGGAGACTACAAGGAGATTATGAACCAAACTCTGCATGGAAGGTTGTTGACATTGCGATGAGTTGCACATTACCTGATGCCACCCAAAGGCCTACTATGAATGATGTTGTGATACAGCTCAAGGATGCGTTAGAGCTTGCTGTTTCCAATATGTACGCCGATGATCTCAGTTCATCTTCAACTTTTGTTATCGATGATGGTGCAAGTATAGTTGGTCCATCAGTAAGATGAAACAATGGAGTTCGTTTTTCACACTTCAATGTTGTTTGGACAACTGTTTTATGCATATCAAATAAATCTTGCTAGTAAAAACATAATAACTGAGCAATTTTGTATTGATGGTTATAATATCTTATCTTAGATGGATGTTTGTGCAATTGCTTCCTTGAACTAGGCTTGCTGCGTAAATGTTTATTGTGTCAAATCGGTCAATGGGTTGGGCTGGGCTGAAATGACCCAAATGCAAATGGTCTGTTTTTATTTTTCTTCGTTGCACTGAGAGAGCTCCGAAAAGTTTTTGAAATCAATTAATTCATTTTTCTCCAGAAAAGAAGACGAAGGTTACCGAGAGAGTGTTCAGCAGCTGAAAAGATAACTGCCTATTTCAAATACACTGCGAAACTAAATTTTAAAAAATAAAATTCAATAAAAATAGAATTGAATGAAAGTAGAATTTGAAATAATATTTGAAATAAAAAAATTAAATTTTAATAGAAATAAAGTTTGATTAAAATAAAATTCAGAGTGATATTTTAAAATACGTAAAGTGATTTTAAAATTTGAAAAAAAATAGAATAAAATTTGGTATATTTGAAATAAGATCTAAGAATACTTTTCTTGTAAGAAGAAAAATTTTCCGGAAGTTTCTTCACTTTATTGTATTTCCATATTTTTTCGTGTTCTAAACTGATCGAATTACAACTACGAACTTTCTAAACAATCGTAGGATTTTCTAGTCACTGTAAATCAGATTAGAACGTTTGGATTATACGTAGAAATTTATAAGAGAAATATCTCAAAAGTCATTAGCTACGGGACGTCTGAAAGTATTTATAAAATAAAATTTTTTTAAAATAAAAAATATTTTTATTTTTTTTGAAAAACGAGTTTTATATTTTTATTTTAAAAAAATAAAAATATGTAATAAAAAATTTTTATTAAATAAAATTTTTTTATATTTTTTAAATTTTTAAATAGAATTTTTAAATATTTATAAAATATATATTAAAAAATATATAATTAAAAATTAAAAATTTTGTTTAAAAAAAATAATCCCAAACGGGCTCTACATCGTACCAAAGCGATAAACAGTACTCGTGCTTCGTTTTCGTTCGCCGTGATTTGATCGCTATAATATAAAAAACGAACTACTTTTGAAATAAAATTTTTTAATATAAAAAAATTTCATTACTAAAAATTGAGTTATATTTTTGTACTTAAAAAAATAAATAATAAAAGATTTTAACTACGTAAGATTTTTTCTATATATTTTAATTTTAAATAAATCTTTTAACTATTTATAAAAAATATATTAAAAAATAAAAATAAAAATTATTTTTGAAATAATCAATGCGAAAAAATTGTCGATTGAGTTCTCAACTTATTATGAAGTTTAATGAGATTCTTGGTTTCTAGTAATTGGAAGATTAAGACCGCTTTTGAAATTACGTTCTAAACAATTGCTTTGTAACTTTTTTAATAAATTTTTTATAATATTTTATAAATTTTATTAAAATTTTATAAAATATATAAAAATTCTATGTTATAAAATTTTATTACTATTTATTATTATTATTTTAAATAAAAACTAATTTTTTAAAAAGTAGAATAAACATATTTTTTAGTTTAAATTTTTTTTATAAACATTTCCTAACCCTCTTCAGCTGAACTGGAGGACAGACGTGTTCTGCTCTGGAGTGGTTCTCCTGGAGGTGTTTTCATTGGGCAGCCAGCAATCCTGAAAAATAAACTTCCCAGAGGACAATTACGAACCAAATTCAGCATGGAAAGGTTGCAGATACTGCCATGAGATGCAAAACACTGTTTGCTTCAGCACAGCCTGCTATATGAGTGCTGTGGTGAGATAACTGAGGCAGTAGGCCTTGCAGCATTAGATACTTATACTGATGACATCGGTGCAGGCAAAGCCTTTGCAACCTAGGAAAGCATCAGCTTCCTTCATTCTTATTTGAAGATGATATATATCATGCTTGGCTATTCTGTGAGCTTTTATTGTGTTTGTGAAAATAGTTGTGAACGAAAACGAGTTGCACAGAATACCATGTCTGAAATGATTTGATAAATATGAACCACCATTTCATTTGAAAGAACTTGGCATATGCATATCGAAATAAAACGTATCACTTCACGGTTTTTTCCAACAAAGTAAATAAAGAAAAAGCAGGCCGAGAAAAGCAATTTGTGCAAAATCAAAAGTTACATACTTCACTCCAGTTCTGGACTTAGATAGTTGGGGCTTTAATGAATGCTGCGGTGCTTTATCAGCCATTTACCTGCTGATTCTTTTGACTGTATTGCCGATTTAGCATCAACTCTTTTGGTGGCATGTTTGTTTTCTTGGCGTCCTCAATATCTTCTGGAGACAGGAAACTCGGCTGATTGGTAGAGGATAGCAGCCTTGCCCACATCCTGTCCGTTATTACAACCTTATTTCGTTTTTCCGTCACTCTCTGCAGACATTAAGACCATCAAACAAGGTTGGCTTCAAATCCAACGCATCTTGATACTTTTGCAGATAATGTAAATATTAAATGCTTACGTTTCATGCAATTAGATGGCTTCTTTAGTTACATAGAAAGGTATTAAGAGACTGATTTATGCTTATAAGTTTATGTACATAGACATTACTTACATAGAAAGGTATATAAGCGTGTCGTCCATTAATAGGTCCTACAGTGAAACCTGTGTAACCAGCCATTGCACCATGAACAACACTATGAGCCAGCAGCGTGCAGTATACATTGTCAGATGCATTACTTGGAATTGCCCTAATCATGTATGTTGGATCTGAAATGTAATAAGTTGTAAAACAGTTAGTCCTCGCTGAAGTAAATATGTTAAACAAAAGTAGTCAACTCATATTTCATATGCTGATACCTATGTACTTGAGATTTATATTCATCTTTCCGCTGCTTGCAAAGTGATCCTACAAGGAACTAACACTCAGCACCATTTCGCTCAAAAATACGAGATAAATTAAGCAAAACTACTGGCAAGAGGCTTACTTTTATTTTTTGAGATAACCATGGACCGACATCAAAAAGCATCTTATTTCCAGACTCATCTGCTTTCTCCATAGACCCCATACTTTCAGCAATAAGTTCTTGCCCAGCACCTTCAGCGACTACCAGAACCATATGACCATTCTCTTTAAGCCTCCTCTCTATATACTCGAAAAGCCCTCCTTTTCCTTCAAGATAAAAAGGCGACTCTGGTATCAAGCAACAATCCTAACCAAAAAATAAGAAAAGGAAGTAGTTAAGTATTTTCCTTTGAATATTGTAACTTTCTGTTCATGCTTCAATGTTACCGGTGCTCAGATCAAATAGCATTGGGAGGAAAAAATAGTGTATGCTGTTTGACACATCAGATGGACCCAGGTTAATGCTAGCATGCGAAACATAAACAATCAAACAGTTAATTTCACCACCAACTCGAACATTTAGAATCATTTCTAGACTATATTTACTTTTATTTGTTCTGCTGCTCTCATATTGGTTCCAAATGTTCGCTGTATGTCAAACAACTTTCTTTATAATACCCTAGGTTTTTAAATCCTAGATGCCAGTTGCTCCCGTCTAATCTTTCAGTGAACTATGGAGGCAATGCTAAAAGGAAACAAAGTCATTTTACAAAGGAAGATGTCATGCAAAAGCCAGGATAGCCATCATTGCAGAAACAAGTTAAGAGCAATAATTTCTTGGAGAGATGCAAATGTTGTGGACCTCGTCAACGGAACCAATTTTGGAAAGGAAGGAAAATGTTATCATAAGTTTATGCATATTCATACTATTGCACTTACCACATCGCGGCTTGCCAATGTAGCATACATTGCAATGAATCCTGTATCAGTAAGCCATAAAGAAAATTGCAAATCAGTGCTTCAGCAGTAGAGGAAAAAACAATTACTGACTTATTGAGGAAAAATGAAAAGAAATCAAACCTTGTGCTTGTTTTTTCTTAGTATTAAAACTATTGACCATAAGCATGTACCATCGCAAGAAGATGGAAAAGAAGTAATCTGTAGAAGAAAGTTACCGCTATTACGACCCATTAGCTTCACAAAGCCTATGCCATTCTCACAACTTCCAGCCTCGACATGTGCTGCATTAATAGCACGTTGAGCCTCTTCAACAGCAGTATCGAACCCAAATGATTTATCAATAACCTAAAGAAAGAGATAGCATGAATCTAAATTACTGAAAATCTAGTATACACAGCTTGATAATCTAGAAACAAAATAACCATAAACAGATATGAAACAGGAACCGAAGTACCGCAATATCATTATCTATTGTCTTTGGGACTCCAGCAACAACAACTTTTAGGCGACGTCGTCGTATCTCCTGAATGCAGAATCAGATATGGATAATAAATACATCATGAAGCCAATCAAGTGTTCATAGCTATTACAAGTTTTAGACAACGAAAAAAAAAGGAGCCAATTGGGTAATGATGCCTATAATCACTTATTTGAGCACTTCTCACCTCAAAAATCAAAGAAGCTCCCTTTTGAGTTCCATCTCCTCCAATTATGTAAACCTGGACAGACAAATTTGACACAACCGACAGAGTTAATGACAATGTATACAACATAAGCAAAAATAATCCACTATACTTAAGTTTCTCAATTTACTTGATTAATTCCACGATCTTGAATGTTATCAACTATCTTCATGGTATCATGACCTCCCCTCGATGTTCGAAGAATAGTTCCTCCGCGTTTATGGATGTCATTCACACTTTTTTGAGTCAAAGGTACAGTATTGCGAGCATAGAAGCCTTTGTATCCATCCTATCATTGTGACCACATAAACAAATTCATCAGCACTATAAAGAGAAGAATAAGCTCAAAAAATGAATAAGATCTTCTTCAAGTACATCAACAGAAACACTCTCTTATTCTACAAAACTAGCACATGCGGCCTGATTGACCTGAAGTGTAATTATGGGTAATGGTGGTGTTGAAGGATGATGTAAAATCCCTTACCTCTATCCCAAGAACTTCCTTGACACCATACATGTCAGACAAACCGCATACAATTTCTCTGACGACTGTGTTGAGGCCAGGACATAGGCCTCCGCATGTCACTATGCAAGCATTCACATCTTCAGATTCAAAGTACACCTGTTTAAGATTTCAAGACTATCATTTCAAACTCTTTAAGGAACTTTCCAGGAGTATTTATTGGTTAGAAACATAAAGTGCATACCCTTTGACGTGGCCCAGACCGACGAAAATGAGTTCCTCTTTCACCATTTTTGTGTACCACAATCTACAAAATACCACCAACTGTTTAAGCTAGCTAACTCAAAATAACATAGTTGTTCATCATTTGTCAATGATTGTTATTTAGGCACAAAAAGAGAGCAAATCAACAAATAAAATATAATTCAAGACAAAAAAAAATCAACTTAGAGATCGAAGTATTTACCTTCTGAGCAACAGTATCATCAGCATTGACAAAGTACTGCCTGCCAACCACGAATATCATTGGTCACTACTTGCAATTTCAATCACTAAAATGGTAAGGGTTATCAAATGTAACATAATACTGAAGCAACGATATTGCAAAGACGTACTTCACAACAGCATATGCTGGATGATTTTGAAGAGGGTTAGGGTAGTTCTGCGAAAACATGAGCAAGCAAAGGTTAGTAGAAAGTGATGAAGCAGATAATCTGACCACAGTAAATGCTAGTCTTCTTTAACTCAGACACACAGTACAGCTGCGACACGAGTTTACCTCAAATTTCAGAAATTGTTACCACCAGTTTCTTAGTTTATCTCAAGAAAGAAACAAAGTCTCCTACAAATCACACCTGCTAGGTGAAAATTTGTTTTTCTAAACCATAATACCTGATCTGACATTACTTTCAGTTATTCATCTTTCTAAAGCTCAAAACAGTACTTTCATCGCTAAATATAACATGAACTCGAAAGGAACCAACCAACTGAGATTGTTTGATTACAGGCTAGAAGCTAAAGAGTAAGAGGAAGCAAAAAAATTTTGATTTCGAACCGAAAAGGATTAAAAATTTCAACCTTTTCACTCCAAAAGCCCTCGAATTTTCTACAGTAATTATCTCACCAAGCCTGCGACTAGTCGAACTAAGCTAGCTATTACTGTCGAGAATGAAAGCACACCGAAATTCAACTACCACAAACGGAATTACCCTGAGATCTGGTAAGTAGTCAGTGAGATGAGGGACATCTTCAAGAACGTAACCACCTTCTCCTTGAACAATCTTCTTGGCATTCAATTTCTCCTCCATTAAAATTTTCTTTTGTTTGTTTGAACAGAAGAAACAGACAGAACACCAACCTCAAAGAAGAAGAATCAAAGCAGTAAATTTCCAAGTAGAAGAAAAGTAGACAAAACGAATTGACCAAGAGAGAATGAGAGTAAGAATTGGGAGCTCAGTTCAGTGGGCGTTGTTGGAAAACAGAAAGCGGTTTTTAGATACTGGTTCGGTTTCTAGACGAATAAATAAATACAAAGACGAGTTTTGAAGGAATTAACGAAACAGGAGAAGAATTCAAGAAGACGACATCATCGTATGCTGCTCACTGCTGTGTCTCGATTTAGGAAAAAGAAAAAACAACTAAACAAAGGTGAAATTTTCGTTCATTAGATTGCTTGAAATCTCCGTGCCGCGTGAAACCGAGTCAAATACCAGAGAGTACAGGTATTCGTATCTAGAGAGCATACAAGGTAAAGAGACAAAAGTCACCTGTGAATAATGCTAAGAACAGAATGGAATGAGCTCTCCGAGAAACTTTGGGCTGTTTGATTTAACTTATAAAAAACTAACATTTTAATTTTTGTTATTTTATATTTTTTTTAATATTTATTTTATAAATATTTAAAAAATTATAAAATATTTAAAAATTTACATAATAAAATTTTTTATTATATATTTTTATTTTTTAGATAAAAAATAAAAATATTTTTTATTTTAAAAGATTTTTATTTTGTAAGTACTTTCAAACGCTCCATATTCGATTAATCGGATAAGAGTCGAAATCCATAATAGTTATAAGCTAACGAAAATTGTTCATGCTACAAGGCATCGTACTATTTATAGAAATTTTGGTTGGCTTCACATAGCTGTGAAAAGTGTTATCAGCTAACTACCAAATGTAAGTCGAAGAAATTTACATGAACAAAAGAAGTCGAGAGTACAATAAGCAAAAGTCTCGATCAGAAGTAGCTGTATGTTATTCGTCAAATGATTTGGATGAGAAACAGAAATCCTTGAGAACAGGCAGCATAACTTGTAGTGAAGGAGCTCTAAGGCAGCAAACTCAACACAAACATGGATGCGCCTCAAAATCATTTGTGGAACATTTGGCTGACAGCATCATAACTTGGAACATGAACCACTGCAACAGCAATAGCAAGTTAACAGAAGTGCTGAGAATTTTTTATGAGAAGTAAACAATTGGCTTTAGAACATACCATCTCCATAAGATGCCATTGTAAGTGGTGAAGAAATCAACTTTTCAACAATTGATGTGATGTCTTTCAATGTCACTTCATCAACGGCCTTCAGGAAATGCTCAATTGGCTTTCTGCAAAGTTTAGAGTCAGCGCATGAAATTTAGCTGATAAATGAATGGAAAAAACTTTGAAATTCAACTTATGCATATTCTACATGTAATTGTTTGATTCCATTATCTCTAATGTGTAGCCATCTCTGCCTATGTTACACAGCCTACTTCTCGCCTACTTAAGCTTCTACTTCTTACAAGGGCAATAGTGTATCCTAATTCCTTACATTTTGATCTAAAGTTCAATTCAGATATATAACTGAGATACAAGAAACCAACCTTTCTCCATAGGTCAATATCTGACGTCCAATGTCTTCTGAAGCAACCATCTGGAGAAGGAGAACGAGAAAAGTGTCAAAAACAACAACCCAAACAGGGATTTATCTTGCATATTATAACCAAATTTAGACGTACTCTAGACTCCAGGTTCATCAAAACAGCAGATTTTGTTGAAGCTTTAGCACGATCTAGTTGTCCTTGGTCAACTAAAAGAACAAAAAGACAATAAACAAAAATAAATAAATAATAGAGAGGTAGGTTTCATCCTTAGGAAAAAAAAACCACAAGAGCGAGCAAACCTTGTCCAGGAGTTGCTACTGCAACCAACTCTCTAGCAGCCACATCAACAGCCTTGGAAGCATACTCTGGAATCTGAAGGTTCAAATGATGACGTCAATTTTCAAGGCTCTGTTTGGGAACTATTTTCAAGGTGTACTACATGACAAGAGTGACTATACGGCAACAAGGTCAAGTGGGCAAAAAATGAACAACAAATATTAACTATTTATATATTTTCTGCGACATACACATATAGAAGCTATGCAACACTTCAAAAGGCATAATACAAAATCTCTAAACTATTGATTTCCAAGATTAAAACCCTAATATTCAAAGTAAGTGGCTTCACTTACAGTGGTAGTATGAATTCCAAAAAGGCCAGTCTTATTGTAAATGCTATTAAAAGCAGAACATGACTGGATCTGCTGATGCTCATTCAGGACCCTTGTATCTGTTCATAAAATGATAAAAAATATGTTGGGCATGAGTTATATAGCAAAGAAGTAATATAATAGCAGAGGAGGAGATACAAGTGATAGTTAATTGTTTCAAAACCCAAATTTAAACTAGGAAAAAAGATACGTAAGCGTCGGCTATGGTATAGTTATTAGAAACATACATAACCGAGAATACATCCCTTTCCCAGGGCCTCCTGCAGAGAAAGAGCCACCTCCTCCCATAAGCATCTGCATTAAGAGAAATATCAGAATACATGATGAACATGGTGTGCGTGTTGATATCAAACTAACAATCGTTTTTGACATTGCAGAAGCTATCATGATTTTCTAGGAAGCAAGGGAATATTAATATCGTTATGAGAACCTGAAGTACTGTCAATGTCATGGCATCCTTCTCTTTATGCCAACCACCAGGAAGTTCAAAAGCAAGTGCTACATGTACGTTCTGCAAAATGATAACAGATGAATACATATTTTGACATAACTAAGCAGTCAAGTTACAAGCAAGTTCAAATCTTAAAACATACTGGAGAATCTGCTTGATGCCGATATTCTCCTCCCTTATATACAGATTTTGGCTCCTCAGGGCAAGGAACCTTGGGAAGGTCAGACAAAAGTGGCTCAGCGACAGCAACAAATTCCTCATGATCTACACCTGAAGCGGCCAGTACCATTCTAGGAGCAGTGTAGTTCTCCTGAAATTCTCAGATATCAAAAGAACATCAGAGCAATGCAATCAACATGTCATATGTACAAATGAAACCACTTATTCATTGAAAAAGCAAGATCTTTATCCTACATCAACAAAACTCTCTAAAGCGGATGCTCCCAATCGGCCTAGCGCAGTCTCTGAAGCAATTAATGGGTTTGCCAAAGCACCGGAATAGCCAGCTGAATGAATGCCCTCCAAAACCAAGCCTTCAGGATTCTTAGATATCTCTCCTATTTCAGCCTTTAATTTCTGTAGCTGCAATGGCCATAACAGTCATCTAGCAATTCCAAATCTTAACAATATAGGAAAAAGACTTCTCCTGTAAATGATACCTGTTCATTGACTTCCCAGTCAAGGAAAAAAGCATTCCTTACAGAATCGACAAGCACCTCCACCATTTCAGGTAAATGAGTCTTAAGGGCATCAAAAGTATAGCCCATTTGTTCACGTGAAGCAGATGCTGTCACATTGCCTCCAATTGCTTCTACTTCACGCACAAGCCGCAAATGACTCCTGTTCGTGGTGCTCTTGAAAGCCATCCGCTCAAGTAAGCTAGTGGCCCCATATGAAGCAGGTGTTTCATATATGGAACCACAATCAACATAAAGCCCTATCGATGCAGCTGGGTTCTACAGATGTCCAAAAAAACAATCAACACAGCAAGTCCAAATACAGAATTCATGCCCAATCTTGCAATGCCTACCGGTGATGTTTCAGAGGCAATCTTAAAACCATTTGGTAGAGTAGTAATTTTCGTCTTTCCAGGCTCTACTCGATCAGGTAAAGCTGAGGGAATTGTTACATCTGTTAGAGGGAAATCTAAGGGAGGAAGTTGAGTAGAACGCTCCCCTGTGAGCCAGCTAAAGAAGCCACCAGAGGACCTTGTGGCAACACTTGTACTGGCAAATCTGGTTGCGGCACCCGTGATTTTATTACCATCTGCTTGATGCTGACAGGAGAACACATAGATTAGTGATCCTCCAAAGGTCATTAAGAAGATCAAATGAACAAGTTCAAATGATTGCCTGGTTAACCTTAGGGAGAAGAAAAGAACTCTATAGATGGTATAACTGTTGTAAGGATACAAATTAAACATGCCCTACACCAGCTAAAATTACATTAATTGTATACCACTAAGATTCTCTAATGCACATCAGAATTAGAAGATCCTAATTGCATCTTAATATTGAAGCGCCAATCAGATAAACAATGTTCAAGTGAAACAAGAGACAAAAATCTTGTAGTTGCACCAAGGAATTGTCTTTCAGTAGTCGCCTGGTGAACAGAATATCATTGAAAATACAAGATGTTGAACACTGAAACAATGCCATTCAACAAAATCATATACAGTGACACATATATCACAAGCACTAGCTCTAGCAATCAAACAACAGATACAAACCATGTCATCTAATGACATGTTTTCCAAAAGTAAACAAAGCAATCAATGATCAAAGCAGCGCAATGAACGAACACTTACGATATGCACACCTATGTCGTAAACCTAAGCAAGCCAGCGAAACCACCAATAAAGAACAAATCAAAACAGAAAAACCTACCTCAACACACCTCAACAAAGTCAGGCATTAGATCGTAAAATAAAAATCAAACTTCTCCTCAAATCTGAGACAAATCCCAGATTAAATAGCCAAAGCACAATTTCTTTTGTGGGGGAAGGTGGGGACAATCCATACGAATCACGAATCAATACCGTATACTAAATTTACAGGAATCAATCAAATCAAGATTTAAAAAAGAAATACACAAATTCATGGATCGAAATTCAACAGATCAGGCAAAGATCTCAGAGATGAATTACTTTGAGCGAAAGGAGACGGCGAGAAGCTCTAAACATTATCGAAAACTTCTAGAACACGAGAACGATCTGATAGATAATGGAGACGAACGAGCGCGGCCAAAAACTGCAGCGGCGCCGGTGAAGAACCAAAACGGTTTGTTTTTATTGCTCGCGAGAACTGAAGAAGAAGAAAGAGAAACAAACGGGTGGCTCTGCAAATAGTTACAAATCCAAGGGCGTATTCGCGAAATCGATACTTGTCAATTTAATATAAGTTTGGCACAAATCTACGATAACCACCTTTGAAGTTTCAATTTGAGAAATAATTGTAATAAAGCCCACTAAAGCCCATAAAGCAAAGCTGACGGACCCTATGAAAATATGGAAATGGGCATTTTGCCAAATGGGCATTTAACTCGATAACTCGCGGATGGGAGACCCCTTTCCATTGAGGTAATGTATAGACAAATTCCTCTTATAATTCAAGGTGCTCAACTATACGTCGATGCATACCCATTTTTGTTAGGAGGCATGAATTTAGTTTTGGGTATTCAATGGCTTGAGAGCTTAGGAGATGTTGTTTGTAATTGGAAAAGATCAGATATGCAATTTTTCTTGTTTGGAAAGAACTTTGTTCTTCAGGAAATTCGTGAGGGAGGTGTTTCCAGATTGACGAGCCTACTGCAGGGATCAACCTTATGCTCCATACGCCTAATGGTTGCCTCACCACAAACGGAGCAAGTGGCACATCATCCTCGAGATCTGCAACAACTATTAGATGCACACAGTTCGGTCTTCAAACTCATTCTCGGGTTCCAACCTTAGCGCTCTCTAGACCACGGCATACCATTATTTCCTAGGGCAGCACCTACTAGTGTTCGTCCTTACCGTTACCCTCACATTCAAAAAGCGGAAATCGAACGCACCATGCAGGAGATGCTTCAGCAAGGGATCATCAGACCAAGTAATTCTGCATTCTCTTCACCTGTTTTACTTGTCAAAAAAAAAGATGGCACTTGGCGTTTCTATATCGATTATCGTGCTCTAAACTCTATTACAATCAACGACAAATATCCAATCCCAGTCATTGACGAGTTACATGGTGCGAAGATTTTCTCCAAAATTGACTTGAACTTTGGCTACCATTAAATCCGCGTGAAGAAAACCGACACTCACAACAGCTTTCCGAACTCACGGTGGCCACTATGAATTTCTAGTGATGTCTTTTGGCTTAGCTAATGCTCCTGCTACTTTCCAAGCCTTAATGAATGATGTATTTCGTCCGTATCTACGACGGTTTGTCATTGTCTTCTTTGACGATATACTCATCTACAGCTCATCGTGGCAGGATCATTTACAGCATCTAGCCATAGTTCTTTGTGTTTTGCAGGATCACAAATTATATGCAAATATGGGCAAATGTAAATTTGGTTGCAACCAGTTAGAATATTTGAGACATTTGGTTTCTAAAGGTGGCATCTCTGCTGACCTTGTTAAGATTCAAGCTATGCTGGATTGGCCGGTTCCAACTTCTCAAACAGCGCTGCGTGACTTTTTAGGCCTTACCGGCTATTATCGAAGATTCGTTCGCAACTACAGGCATATCGCAGCCCCATTGACATTGTTCCTAAAAAAGGATTCCTTTGACTGGTCCACTGAGGCAGAGACAGCATTTCAACAACTGAAACTTGCCATGACTTCCACTCCAGTGTTGGCAGCACCAGATTTTTCCAAGCCTTTTACAGTAGAAACTGATGCCTCTAATAGAGGTTTAGGTGCGGTGTTATCCTAGAATGATAAACCCATTGCCTTCTTCAGTAAGACACTGTCCCCCACAGCAGCGGCTAAGTCTACCTATAACAAAGAGTTGCTAGTTTTAGTTCTTACTGTCCAGAAGTGGCGCCCCTACTTGCTCGGAAACCGTTTTATCATTAAGACTGATCACCTCAGTCTTAAATACTTATTAGAACAACGCTTACATTCACCAGCACAACACAAATGGCTAATTAAGTTGATGGGCTTCAACTACCAAATCGTTTATCGCGCTGGCCATGAAAATGTGGTAGCTGACGAGCTATCGAGATGCTCGAAGCTATATGCGCTGCAATATCAACTCTCTATTCTCCATTTTGGGATGACTTGCAACTAGCTCAACAGGCCGACGCTCACTCCACAAGTCTTTTCCAGCAAGCTTCCATTGGTACGCACCCTATACTATCCACTAAATATGGTTTTTTATTGTACAAAAGATGCATTTAGGTTCCACCACATCAGTCTCTTCGCCACCAGCTGTTGTTGGATGCTCATGATTCTGCATTTGGAGGCCACGGTGACCATTTTCGTACTTACAAACGTATCTCCCAACAGTTTTATTGGCCCGGGCTCTCTAAAGATGTTCTTCGTTACATCAACAACTGCAACACTTGCGCACGAGCTAAAACTGAAAGCCTCCGACCAGCAGGGTTGCTACAATCCTTGCCAATCCCAAGTGCTGTTTGGTCGGATATTTCTATGGATTTCATCGAAGGGCTACCATCGTCCGAGGATCGTGATGTTATCTTAGTTGTTGTGGATCGCCTCACAAAATATGCTCATTTTATCGCCCTTCGACATCCGTATTCCGCTCCACAAGTCGCTGCTGCCTTTGCAAAAGAACATTAGTAGTGGGATGTATATGAAAAACTTGTGAATTAGCATATCACAACTAGGTCCATTAGTTTCATATTATCACTTTTGGTAAGGGCGTGTTTCAAATGCCCGTAATTGAGGTTCGTGAAAGTAAAAAATAGAAAGTAATATTTTTTGAAAAATAGTGTGAAAGTGGAGTTTAGTATTTGTGTTTCAATAGTTTTTGGAAATATGTTGAAAATTAAAAGATATGAGTGTATTAAAAAGTGTATAAATAATAAAATTGAAACCAAAATTCCGTATATAGAGGTGGAGTTCTGAGTTCCTTGTGTAATTAAAATATATGAAATGTTAGAACTCAAAATCTTGTAGAAAAAAGTAAAATTATGGCTATTTGAAACACGCCCTAAATACGTCGAGAAATCATCATAATATTGTTACTATTGTAAAGATGCAAAATCTATGAATCACTTCTTTGCACAACAGACGTCTGGTATTTCTGTTATGAGAGTTCCTAAATTCTAATAAGAGTATTAGTGAAATCAATATGAAGAAACTATAAGTTAGCTAAAAGTTGACTCATTATTTTATAATATTACTTTAACAAACTGGGAACCATAAATTATAAAATTTGATTATTTGCATGAACCTGCAAATATATAAATAGCTTTTGAAAAATAAATCCTTTCTTCATTTTTTATATAGAAGGGTCATAAATGCTGATAAAATAATTAGTGGAATGAAATGTAGAATCTGCGACTGCGAATCACCGTTTTGTAAATTGCCTCTCTATTTCTCTATTATTAGTTTAGATATTTAGGGGTCCATACATTCGAATAAGATTAAAAAGTGCATTTCGCAATGCATTTCAAAAAAATAACTATTTAATTTTTAATATTATATTTTTTAATAAATTTTTATAATATTTTATAAAATTTATTTTAAATTTAAAAAATATATAAAAGAATTTACATGGTAAGATTTTTTATTACGTATTTTTATTTTTTAAATCAAAATACAAATACTTTTTATCTTAAAAAGATTTTTAATATCACTTTCAGTCTAATAGTTTAGTAGTACTTATATGCAAACACATTAAATCAGCTTCTCGCAAAATGGACCCTCGCTTTCTCTATTTACTTAAGAGTGTTTAGAAGTATTCTTAAAATAAATTTGTTTTGATGAAAAATATTTTTATTTTTTAAAAAATAAACTTTATATTTTTTAACTTCAAAAAATAATAAAAATAAGTGATAATTTTTTATAAAAAAATTTATTTCATAAATTCTTTTTATACTGTAGAATTTTAAATAAATTTTTAAAATATTTTTAAAAATATATTAAAAATATAAATTATAAAATTGGAAAAACTGTTTTTTTAGAAAGTTTCGGCACCCATTCAGCAGTCCGTGTATATATACAAAACTTTTCCATTAGCTCTCGCAAAAAAGACCCTTTACTTTTCTAATATCGATTTTCAATATATTGGGTTGGTAAAATGTAATATTATTATTAGTGGAGTGAATGTGTCAAACCTTGGAATCACATTTCGCAAGGGTTGCCCACTACTCTTCTTTATTAGCGGTCTGGAAGTTCTAATAGCTTATCAGTTATCTGAAAATGTAAGAATAAGTAGGGTGACAATTCTGATTCCTGAATCGATTCTAGATCGATTTATATAACAATCGGATTAAATTTTTTTAATTTTAACTCAATTTATTTATTTATATGGATAAAAAATATTAACTCTAATATAATCTATTTAATAATCGGATCAAATTTTGATCGACCTATTTAATAATAAAATTTATTAGTATAAAAATTATAAATATTATTTCTAACAATAATATATACAATTTATTAATTATGATAAATTTAAAATGAAAAATTATTAATTTGATAAAATTTATAAAAAGTAAAAATTAGTTTAATTATGATAAGTTTATATATATATAGTGATAAGATATATGTACTCTATGTGCTATATGCACTTCATCAGTTTTTTCGATCATATTTGGCCGGAGAGACATCCAAATTTGATTTTTATTGTTGGATAAATAGAACTATGCATTGTAAATATGCTTACAAAATTTCACTTCAATCGTACCATACATTGATTTCTATCCGGCAACTTGATTAAGATGACTCAAATAGTAAAAATTAACAAAACATATAATTTTAGTTTTTAAGTCATTTTGATCAAGTGGCCGGATAGAGGTCGATTTGTGGTCCGATTAAACTAAAATTTTATAAACATATTTTCAACTCATAATTCTACATATTCAACGATGAAGATCGGATTTAAAAATTTCTCCGACCAAATATAACCGAAGAAATCAATAGAGTGCATATAACATATAGTGTGTATCTATTATATCCCATATATATACAAATTCAATTCAAATATTATGTTATTTTTAAAAATATTTTATAATTATTAAATAATATATATTATAATAAATAATTATACGGGCTAAATAAGTCAACCCGAACTCTATATGAAATTATTAAAATTTCGAGTCAATTTTGAATTTAATCCGAATCTAATTTTTTCAGATAATTTTTTAATCTAGTTCGCGAGTCAGGATAAAAAATTGCTATCTCTAAGAAAAAGAATCATTAGTTTGCAGAAAGGTCGTTTACAATTTGTTTGCTAAACAGCTCCTTTACTTTTCATATTAGCAAATTCTAAATAATAATTAGTAGACTCCTCCATATAGGCTGTCGATAATCTTGGTGCGTTCGAGAGAGCTTATAAAAAAAACACTCACTAATTTTTTAATTTTACATATTTTAATAAATTTATAAAATTTTATAAAATTTATTTTACAAATTTTAAAAATATATAAAAATTTTACATTATAAAATTATATTATTAATTAATATTATTAATTTTTAAAATAAAAACATTTATAAATAAGACAATAATATTGTTTATTTAAAAAATTTTCATAATCACTTCAAACACTTTTAGAGTTTGTTTCGAACACATAGAATTTCACTTGTTACTTTTAGATTTTAAATTCGGCGACTTTATATATTTTAATTGGTATTCAGAACTTTACTTTATTTTCATATCTAATTTTACTTTTATTGAATTTTAATTTCAAATTTCACTTCATTTCACTTATTTTAAATATTATTCTGAATTTTTTTCACTGAATTTTAATTTTACAAATTTAGTGTTTTAAATACCTATGTATTTGAAACACATAGTCATCGGATACCTTCATTCAATTATTGCACGGTTTAATATGTCCCGTCATTGTATTGTATTTCATAATATGTTACAATCGGTCAACTTCAGCAGATAAGAAAAAAAGGGTAGCATAAATTTGTGAAATGAATCCAATCTCCTCACTGTATAAAAAATTAAAAAGCATATCCTTCCGTAATCCTGCATCTATTAATAACAGTATCTCCACGTCTTTCAAAAATTTCAAAATCAATCCAATCGAGCTCTCCACCACCGACCACAGTTTAATTTGGAATCAGATCCAAATCAGTCCAGACTAGTTTGGCTTGGTCTCCTCAACCCTACGTCACACTCGTCCACCTTTATATCCATCGATTTGCTGAATTTTTCTTTCTACCAAACAGGAAACATAGCCAACAGTTATAGAGACATGTAGTGACGTTGCTGATCTCAACCGTCGCGATTGGATCTCGCTCACGTCACGTGACGTGGCGGTTGACATCGTGGCTGATAAGGTAAGTAGTCTATTCGAACATTTTAGTTATCGTGATCTATTATTGTTATACTCGTTAACTCAACAGTTTGCTATTTAAAATAAGCAGCGTTTCCGGATACGTTAAATTGTTCCGGATAATTAAAATTTATGCAGCAACGCGAATATGCGTGCTGCGGGAGTGGCCTTTCTTTCATTTGCCACCACAACAAACGCCAAGAGTGTGAACCCCGCCATCGAGAGATTCCCCTACATCTTTTTTTCTGAATTTATGCTACGGATTTCTGTTTCAATTCAATGCTGATGATTCGTTGTAGAAGTAGATTGTTGTTTCATTGTTGGGAATTCAGAGGTTGTTGGATCTAGAGAGAGATCGACGGGTGTTTCTGGTTTTGAAAAAGTTTGGGGTTGATTAATTTATCTTGGTATTTTGGTAATATTTTGATTTTTTTGGGGGATGAGGATTGTTGAGCTCGATGGGGATGAATCGCAGGAGCGAGAGATCGTTCTGCTGAAGGCGAAGCTTGCGATTGTTGGAGCTGGTGCTAGAATTTTGTTCTATCCTACGCTTCTGTATAACGTCTTCCGCAACAAGATCCAGCCTGCGTTCCACTGGTGGGATAAGGTTGATGAGGTATTCGATTTAATTTTAATCTACTTGTTTGTTTTTTATTTTTGCTTTTAAATCTTTGTCCATTATGTTAATTTACTTGTCGCTTGAAGAAATGAATTAAATGATTATCTACTTGAAGTAAAAGATTTATAGCAAATTCATTGCTTAATTTGGACGTCTTGATGTTTCTTAGTTTTGAATAGTCTTTTTCTCATGATTGGATGATTTGATGAAAGAAGCGAGAATATTTCTGTATTTGGTAAAAGGTCAGTTTTGGTCCGGATCATTGATCATTAAAGTAGTTCTAGTACATGCATGCAGTACATTCCATTGATCAACGAACGTGTTTTTAGCATCTCAGATGCTTATGAATTTCCTCTATGAGGATAAAAATATTCAACTTTAAGAGTGTATGGATCCTCTACCTGTGTTTTCATGTTGTCCTTTCTTATTGTCTATCTGTTCCTCTGGTGAACATTGGTTAGTCTGTAGTTCTCTAAGTCAGGCTTCTTTTGAGATACCGTGCGTGTCAGCATCTGTTTTCATATTATAGGGCAAGAATATCCTGCATCATTACTGTATTTATGTTCATCTAATCCCTTCCATGTTAAGTTGTTACGTACTCTCTCATTCACACGCACATTACACGTGTACACACGTGTAGTAGTTGCTCTTCCTGCTAGCTCATCTTGCCTGTAAAGTTGGTACGTGTGACCTTTTTCAGTTATTCTGTTGTAGCTGTGATTAGTGCTCACATTACATTTTTAAAATTGTAAATGCTAATTTTTATAACTTCTTGTTAGTGGTCCCATGGAGTCTGAATAGTCGTCTTTATGATTCGCTTTAGTAAATTTCCTTATGTTGGCTGTTTCATATTTGCTAAGTTTCTTTTACATTCTTGAAGATAGTTAAGTAAATCACTTGCTTTTTTTGTCATGCTCTTCAGAAAGTAGGGATTTATTTCTTGTTCTTAAGTTTCATTCATAGTTTATGGAGGTTTTCTATGTGTTACCGTTATACCTTTTCTTCCATGTAGTGGTGTTTTTGCAGCGAATTATTTACTAAATTGGTTTCTCCATCCAAAAAAATGTAGTGTCTTTTGTTGGGGGCAGTTCCTTTCCCCAAGGATGTCCCTCATCTCCGGGAACTTGGCGTCCAGGGAGTTGTGACACTAAATGAGCCGTACGAGACTTTGGTACCAACTTCTCTGTACGCGGTAGGTGCTCCTGAGCACTCTCAGACATATTATGCATTTTACTCTTTGAGTTGATTTCCATATATATCACGAAAGACAAGGTGACACTTGCCTGTAGAAGTCATATCAATATTTAGTTTTAGCTGATTGACTTGTAATTTGGCATATTGCTTCATGATAGGGAGCTCTATAAGATGATAGAAGAAAATGATGATATTTTCTGCCCATTTCACATTATGAACCACCCTCACGATTCTTAACAGCAAAAAATAATGGGAAAAATCTCTGGGTGGCTGCCAAAAGGACCTACAAAGGAATATCTTGGACTGTGTCAGACTAGTCAACAATTCATTAAGTCGTTTGCGAGTTGCTTGGATTTCAAATCCTGAAAAAATACATAATAAGCCTGACACTTTATACTCAAAATATATTTCATTTCAAAATGTTGCTGTATGGTAAATAGAGATAAATACTCGTCTGTTTTTTTATGTTGGCATCATACTTGGCATATTTGTAATGTGTTTTACTTTTCAACTCACTTTAATTTATATTAAATATTTTTCTCTTATTTAGGCTTATGGAATTGATCACTTAGTCATCCCCACCAGGGATTACCTTTTTGCACCTTCATCAGAAGACATCTGTCATGCTGTTGACTTCATTCATAGTAAGTGGAATATGTCCTATTTTATGATTGATGTTGTTATCTGTGGTAGTAACTAAATGTTTATCTTGCTGTTTTTACTTTCATGCTAGAAACTAGCAATAACCCCGCATGTTGGCACGGGTTATCTGAATTATTCTAACTTAGAAAAATTTTACTATATTAGTTAGTAATATGATATTGTAGAGTCATTCAAAAAAATTGCTGTTTAGCTATGTAGCAGACCATATGTTCTAAAATTATGTATATATATTTTAAATTTGTGAAACTTGAAAAAAAATTGAAAATGACATGTGTCGCACTGAGAATACTCCAAATCCAACTTTATCATCTAGAAGATTATGTACCTTGATTACTTTCTACTTCAGTTTGATATGACTGTTCAGTTTCATTCTGGAGCTCATGGAGATATGTTCTTTTGATGCATTTTTTGAAATCTATATGCACAAGTTTTCGAGTTTGTTGTGCATAGGAGTGCTGTGTTAGTTCCTTGGTGACAAGTATTATCTAATTCCAGAATTAGCTTTTTCCCTCTCCACTTATGTGAAAACTGAGGAGGACTCAACTATACCACTTGTCTGCTATACTTAAAATTCAGCGTCGATGAGCTAGATCAATTAAAAGTAATATCTCTAACATCACCCTTTGTGGTCTATTCCACAATTCAAGCTTCTAAAATTTGCAAGGTCTTTTCCTTTTCTTCATCTTAAGGTTGATGACCAGTTTCTTTGAAAAGGGCAGTTAGTCTTGAAAGTTTGCTGTATATTTTTGTTGTCTCAATACTAGCCTGCTTCCACCTTTTCCCAACTTGATAATTGTGTTTGATTTGTGATCTCTATCTCCATGATAACTACTAATAATAACTCAAGTAGGACTTTTATTTATCATGTTGCTTGCACAGATGAGTTAGCTAACTACTGCTGTTAAATAAATTTTGATATAGGAAATGCCTCTTCTGGGAGGTCTACATATGTCCACTGTAAAGCTGGGAGAGGGCGCAGCACTACTATCGTCCTATGCTATCTGGTCTAAACATCTTGCAAACTATATCGGAAATTGCATATCTAATAATGAAAATCGGCATAGTTTCCTGCTTTTCTGAAGGCCCTTTGTTCCCTTTCTTGGAATGGCACAGGTAAAATATAGGAACATGACTCCGGAAGATGCATTGGATTATGTGCGCTCTATAAGACCTCGAGTGCTATTGGCCCCCTCACAGTGGCGGGTACGTTGTGTAAGCCTTTCATGTTTTAAAAAAATTAATTTGCAACTTTTTTGGATGAGATTCTACTAAGAAGCGAATATGACGTCTAAAGTAATTGCTTTGCCTAGTTCATGTGAGCAGCAAAGTTGTTTCACTGTCAAATTTTAGTTGTGCTCTACTTCTGCCTTACATGTGATCAGGCTGTTCAAGAATATAGTAACCGGAAGTTGGGGTCTCCATTCATCAAGACTCGAGCTTTATTATCGTACCCAATCGGAGACGAAGTATTTATCACTGAAGCAGATCTTGAAGGCTATAGCAGTAGTGAGGATGCTTATAACGATCTGAGTATTTGTTCTAAGAGGCTTGTTAAAGCGAGGCCTATGATCACTAAGCTCTCTTGCCTCTTTTGGGCATTGAAGGTCTCTGCTGGCAGCTGTACATCGGTAACCATCCGACTCCCAGAGATCCGTGCTTGTTAGCTTTGAAATGAGCAAGCTAACTGAGAGCACAGGCTATGTACATAGCTTTAAGTGAAGAGTGAGGAAGAGAGAAAAACAGAGAGAGTTGTTGGGAGTTGTATTTTCTTGTCATTGCAGAGAACTAAAGCTGTCGAACAAGAAGATTTTTCCATGTCCTGCAATTATGTTTACCGTCTTTTGCTTCATTTATATTTTCCATTAATCTCTGGGTCGTTTGAAATTGCTTAAATAAAATTTTATTTCTGAATTTTTAGTTGGATTTTTAAATAAAGTTTGGTTTTTTACTAATAAGATAGTATATAGATTATTTTTATAATGTATAATTTTTTAAAATTTGTTTAATGAAAATGTTATAGAAATGTATTACAAAAAACTAAAATGAATGCCTACGTATGCCACTCATCTTCTTTCTAGTTTTTCTTTCCATGTTTTTCGTTATAATGAAGTGTTTGACCTTATGCTTTCGTTTGTTTTCTTCGCTTCATAAAATATGACCCTGTTTGGTTCGCGACGACTGAATCTGAAAGTAAATTATGAAGGGGCGTTTTAAGTTTTATTTCAGAAAAATAATTTTTTAAATTTTAGTTTTTATTTTTTAATGTATTTTAATAAATATTTAAAATTTTATATAAAAATATTTAAAATATAAAAAGTTTTACATAATAATATTTCTTATTATTTATTTTTATCAATTTTAAATTAAAAAATAAACATATATTTCTGTATTTAAATAATTTTTTTAAAAATATTTTAAACGCGTCTTATTATATTTGACAATTTTATAAGACGAGAAAAGTAAAACAGTTTAAATATTGTTTTGGGGTTAAAGGTTTACACTATATATATTATATTGGAGTGTAAGGAAGATAAAGATAAGATTTTAATTATTTTAATTATTATGCTTTTTTTGTTTAATTTTAATTAATTTAAAATTAAAAAAAATTATCACTTGTCGTAATTTTAAGATTTATAATTTATAAATGTATTTTTAATTTCACGTACTTTTTAAATTTTATAATATATTATTAATTTTTATATTAAATACCTAATTAAGCTATATTTAATATAAATTTTATATTAGAGTAATACAAAATTAATCTAAACTTTAGTAAAAATAATTTTAAAATTATATAATTTGATATATATTAAATTAAAATAAATTACTATAACTAAAAACTATTTGAATTTGTTATTATATTTATTTTTAGTATTCACTCATTCATCTTTTATTCAACCGCGGTCAAATTTTTATTATAAATTCAAAACCGATTTTATAAATAATTATCTTTCACTTATCTTTGTATCCACATTCATATTAATTTTTACTTTCTTTCTTAATAATCTCATTTCTAAATCCTTTTTATCTGTCTGATTCATGTCACTATTGGTTGCTTTGTCATTTCACTTTATTGCAAGAACAAACACCAGCAACAGAGCAACGCTTTTTCAGTCTGCCTCGTGCTTCGTGCTCGGTTGAACGGGAAGAAAGTAGAAGATTTTAATGTTATGTTTCCAAGCACAAGCAAAGCATTGCTATCTGCTAGCTAAACAAAAGAAGAAGAGGCATTGGGTCTTCATGGCGAGAAGAAATTCGTGGCCTCTGGTCGCTGTGTCGCTACTACATTTTCTCTTTGCCGCTGGTCAGTGTGATCATTTCTTTAGATTCTTAGCTTCTTTTTTCTTCTGGGTTTTAGCTGTTTCTATGGTTTCTGTCAATTTTAGCTTTAGTTTTCTCCTGCCTTTCTCTTTTATTTGCTGAGGTGCAGTTGTAGCTTTCTCTGAGGCTATAATGAAGAAGTTCTTACTACTTACTTGCTTTAATTAAGTAATAAGTGAAGCATTTGCTTTCTTAAGCAGGGTTTCTTAATGGATGCAGTGGTTGTTGTTCTTTTTTGTTTCTATTGTATACAATGTGTTATAGTTGGACAATTTTTGGACATAGTTTATTTTATTTCTGTTAATGCATGTTTCCTCATAAAGAATTGATCTTTGTTCCGTTGAAGCATTATTCTTTTGTGCTTGTGCCCCAGGATGAGATACTCTTTCTTTTGCTTCTACTTCTAGAAACAAGACAGAGAGATGTATGTTTTACTAGTATGAGTGCTACATGAGTAATGCAATTTCTTTACTTCCGTTCATTAGTGAATGATTCTAAATGTTTTATTTTTTTTTTTTAAGATTTGATCTCTTCTTTTCAACCTATGAGAGTTTTATAGTTAGCTAATGAGTTCTTATTGTGCCGTGGCAGATATTTGTAGTGGAAGTAAAATAGGAGTCTGCTATGGTCGGAATGCCGATGATCTTCCAACACCAGACAAAGTTGCACAACTTGTCCAGCTGCATCAGATAAAGTATGTCAGAATTTATGATTCCAACATTCAGGTCCTTAAGGCGTTTGCCAACACTGGAGTCGAACTCATGATTGGAATACCTAACATGGATTTACTCCCCTTCGCTCAATACCAGTCTAATGCTGATCAATGGCTTAAGAATAACATTCTTCCTTACTACCCGGCAACCATGATCACCTATATTACAGTTGGTGCTGAGGTCACTGAGAGCCCAGTTAATGTTTCCTCCCTTGTAGTCCCTGCCATGGTTAATGTTCTTGCAGCTCTCAAGAAGGTAGGACTGCACAAGAGAATCAAAATTTCGACTACGCATTCCCTTGGAGTGCTGGCCCGGTCTTTTCCTCCTTCTGCTGGGGCTTTCAACAGCAGTTATGCTTACTTTCTGAAACCCATGCTGGAATTTCTTGTTGAGAATCAGTCTCCGTTCATGGTGGATATATACCCTTATTATGCTTATAGAGACTCCTCCAGTAATGTCTCTCTCGACTATGCATTGTTCACAGGTTCTTCTGATGTCATTGACCCAAACACTGGTTTGGTTTACTCGAACCTGTTTGATGCCCAGATGGATGCTCTGTTCTTTGGTCTTATGGCATTGAACTTTAAGAACTTGAAAATTGTGGTCACCGAGACAGGATGGCCTAGCAAGGGTTCTGCTAAAGAAACTGCTGCAACTGCTGATAATGCGCAAACCTACAACACTAATGTCATTCGGCATGTCATCAATCACACTGGCACCCCTGCTAAACCTGGAGAGGAAATTGATGTCTACATATTCTCATTATTCAATGAGAACAGAAAACCTGGTTTGGATTCGGAGCGGAACTGGGGAATGTTCTATCCCGACCAGACTAGCATATACAGTCTCGATATGACGGGAAGTGGGGGTGCAGATGTTGTGACGGGGACAAATATTGCAAGCTCTAATGGGACGTGGTGCATTGCTTCAAGTACTGCTTCAGAAAAGGACTTACAGAATGGCTTGGATTGGGCTTGTGGTCCAGGCAATGTGGATTGCTCGGCTATTCAGCCAAGCCAACCCTGCTACGAACCAGATATTTTGGTTTCACATGCCTCATATGCATTCAACAGCTATTTTCAGCAAAACGGAGCTACTGATGTTGCTTGCAACTTTGATGGTGCAGGGGTGAGAACATCCAAAGACCCAAGTGAGTCTTCTGCTCTACCTAATTTTGATACACAAGTAATTTAAGTCCAAACTTACCTAGTATTTCATCTAATTTCCTCAAAACACAAGTTATTGATCATGCATATATACATTTAGAAATACCTGCCAGTAGAGCCATAGTTCTAGCTGGCATATGATGAGACGAGACTGCAGTAAACTTGGTAACTGCTCTGGCATCTTGGTTTCAGTATACATAAGTACATACGAGCATTGAAGTTCTGATCATGTCCTTTTTGAAATTCTTATATTCTGCTTATTTTAGCGCTTTAGTCAAACTCACTCTAGCTATAATGTGTGGTTGCAATTTTTGTTATCTTCATGCTAAGTTGCAATTTGGTTTTCTATTTTGCCCATACGCGCTTATTATGTGTGCTCAACATGTGTTGCAAAATCAAACTATAGTGCCACAATTGCCTTTCAGAAACATGTCTTGTCCTAGAACAATATCTGGAAGTAGAAGGAACTGTCAATTTTTAACTCTGGGAAAAATCTGCTAATTTATAGTTCCCATTCTTAGTCTCTACTATTGTTGATTCCTGATTCTGATTAATCAAAAACTTCTATGCAGGTTATGATAGTTGTCTCTATACCACCATGCGGTATGCACATAGCCCATTTCCTTTTGATCAGAAAATTTAAATACGGAAGCAAACTTGTTTTTTTTTTCCTCTTTTGTTAACGGTCTATTTACTTTCCTACTTTCAGCAGCAAATTGAGCACTGCAAACTCCCCGACAGCGTCACCAGCTTCTTCAGATGCTCGTCGTAAATTGCTCCCCAATTCATACGACTGCCTAGTCCCTTTTTTCTCTCTTATCCTTTATCTATATTGCATCTAACGAAAGCGGCAGATATGTAGTTTCCTGACAAGATTTTGCTCGAAAGTTTTCGTATTACTAGGAAGGAAAGATATGATTGAGAAGCATGTATGTCAGTGAAGTTATCAGTCCACATTGTTGCCATCTGCGAATGCTGATTCTGTATATTTTTTGTATCCTACTAGAGAGGTAAATCCAATCTATCAATGAAAATATATTTCATGTTTGTTGTTCAATCTGAGTTTGCTCGTTATCCATTTTGTTCTTTTGATTACTATCAACTGTTAGATCAGTTGTTTAACGGCTGTGATTGATCAACCGCGTCACTAAAGTCATCTCACGTGGCAGAATCATATATAAACCGTTGGATCTCGACCGCAAGCGCATCGATTGCTTTCCTTCTTTTCTTTAGAGTTTGAAAAACTAAGTTTATATATATATATATATATATATATTATTTTAAAAATAATTAAAAATCTATTATATAAATTTATTAAATATTTTAAGTTTAATTAAATTTATAAATATTATTGAAACTCATTAAAAAATATGAATTAAAAAAATTTTAAAAACGATTTGGAGAAACGCTCCCAGACGCCCCCGCACCAATCTTCCTCTCGCGTTCCTCCAACGAACAGAAGGAAATTCTTCGATTTGAACTAGAGAAAAAGAAAAAGTTCCAATTTTTTTCCTTTTTCTCAAGTTCCTGGCTCTAATTAGATTGAGACTTGTTAGAAATCGAGGGATTTTCATTTCTTCGTTGTTCGTGATCCGATCATGTCTACTCCCGCAGAGTAAGTGATCATTCAATTTCATGTCCTGCTCCTGCTTTCTTCATCTTTTCTGTTGAAATGGGTGTTAGGTTTTAGAACTCAAAGGAGTACGCCGTTTTGATATCAGCGGAGTGCTCTAATTGACGTGAAAGAAAGCTCTGAGATGATCGTGGTTAAGATTTGAGGGTTGATTTGGTCTTTATAATGTTACACTGACTCTAATACCTGAAAGAAGTTAACATGAAGTGTTCAAAAATTAAGTGCTTGTGTACATGGTATGTGCTTCCAGCCAAGAGGAAGTAGTAATTCCAGTTTGTTTGTTTATCTTTTGTTTATAGAAAGGTGTGACTCGGAAGTTGAACAAATGATGGTGATTGCTCTCGATTCGCCAGGCCAAACGAACGAATGAAGATATAGTCGGGTTTAGTTTATTCGTGCACGATAAAAGTTGTGGGATACAACATAGAATTGCCTGCTTAAATATGTGACCTTTACAAATATGCTGTGGAAGCACAAAGAAATATTTTAGTATATCATGTTTGTTATAGTCATAGTAAGGAAAGCATAATGTATGTATATAGAAACTGAAATTCTAGAAGACTAGAAACAAAAGGCTCCTGTTGTGATCCATAAGGCGCTAGTTTTTATGGAAGTTCATAGACCTAATTTCTAGACTGGTATTTATTTTGGACGCTTATTAATAGCATATATACTGTTTCCTTCTTCAATTGACTGAATTAGGACAAATTATAGCATGTTACATTGAAGGAACATATTAGATTCAGTAGAGATGGCATCCACGTTGAAATTGCCACAGCCGTCAACTATTTACCTTCTCTTGTTTTACTTAAGTTCATAGACCTTTGCCTGTATAAGTCATTATATGTTCCAAGTTTCCTTTTTACTTATTGAACTCAAACTTATTGTGATGGCTTCACTTGGAACTTTGGTGATAAGCCTGCTTAGTTTTGAGATTTTAATTGGAGGTTTCTCGCAGGTTCTACAATTCACTGCCACCGATCAGCAAAGCATATGGCACATTGTGTGTTATGACCACTTTAGCATGTCAGTTGGGTCTATGTGATCCTTCATTTCTTGGGTTATACTACCCATGGGTATTTAAACGCTTACAGGTGAACTTTTGCTATATTTTTCTTGCAGCCCTTCTAAGTATGATGCTTTAGAACATACTTGCTAGACTCTGAGTAACAAACTAACAATAGGACGCACAGATTTGACATTTACTTGTGAGTGGTTTAGTAGTTCAAGAGAGTAGCATAGCAAAAGTTAGGAAAAGAATAGTGGTTTGTATCCTATAAACATTTGTTGTAAACATACAATTACCCACCAAATTATCAAGGCCACATGGCAGCATCTCTCTTCTATAGTGGTTTTTATTTATTATGATTAATTTTGACCAAATCATATAACTAATATGTAGTTATTTCTTATTGTGAGTAGATACTGGTAAGATACTATATGAAGCTGACTTGTACATCTCTGATAATCTTTATTCACATCAGTAGCACTCAGGTTCATAGAGAACTTGGATGGTGCTTGCATCTAGTGTTTTTTGCATTTATTCCCTGTGAGCTTTAGATTATTGTTCAAAAGTCTGTTTAGCTTGACAGCGAAGAGAAGTAACTGTTTATGCAAAAATGTGTGAGATGTTTTACTTAATCTATTACTTGACTATCTTTTCCATCTTTTTCTTTTTTTATAATCATGTTCTTCACTACACGAATGACACTGAACTTTGCATGTCTTGTTCGAAATCATCCTATGCAGATATGGAGGCTGTTGACTAACTTTTTCTTCCTCGGTAAATTTTCAATCAATTTTGGGATTCGCCTTCTAATGATGTAAGACTTCAATGCATCCGTGCTTGCCATTTCTACGTAATTTGTGGCAATGTTGAGAATTTGATTGGAGGTAGGAAATTTGACCTCATACTTCACCTTAATGTGCAGTGCAAGGTATGGGGTGCACTTGGAGAGGGGTCCATTTGACAAGCGCACTGCTGATTTTCTTTGGATGATGATTTTTGGTTCACTTTCCTTACTGGTCAGTTGGTAGCTTGTCAATAAATTCCGTTCTAATATCAACTGTTTCTATCTATTTCAAACAGGATAATGATAATATTTAGTTGAAAAATACTGCAGGCACTGGCTGCTATCCCTCTATTGGATTCTCCCTTCTTAGGGGTGTCGTTGGTTTTCATGCTTGTCTATGTTTGGAGCAGAGAGTTTCCAGATGCACAAATCAATATATATGGCTTGGTCACCCTTAAGGCACCTTACCTATCCCTTTCTTACTTGAATAAGCATCAGCAAGATTTTGTCTCTAAGATCTGCTCATCTCTTTTACTGTTGGGTCACTAGGCATTCTATTTCCCATGGGCGATGCTTGCACTGGATGTCATCTTTGGCTCATCAATAACACCAGATCTTCTGGGAATTTTGGCAGGACACCTGTATTACTTCCTTGCCGTGTTGTACCCACTCTTAAGTGCAAAGAACATTCTCCGAACCCCTGTTTGGGTGTATCCTTTAATCATATACAGCTTTGCAACTTCCTTTACTGCTTTTATAGTGCACTCCATGTGTTATTAGTAAGGAATCTAGTATAAGACCAACACTTAAAATCATTCTTTGGCGAATCTTTGACTACCTTGTTGCACAGACAGGAAATAGTTGTCAGGTGGAATATAGGAACGCAATCAAATTCTCGAGCTCAGCCTAGCACGACTTCTGGTGTGGCCTTCAGGGGAAGAAGCTACAGGCTGAACAGATGAATACAACCTATCACTCCAACTCTCCAATCTACAAGTGCTTAGAAGAAAGATGTTCAGTTTTTCTTCTTTCTTATTAAACCTGTAGGCTATTAGAATGTTCTGTAAGCTTTTAGTTATCTTGGCCTGAGCTATTACGCTAGAACACATGTAACGTTAAATACTAGAATTGAATAAGAAATTATCTTCTTGTCAATTCTTGAGCAGTTGGGTGAGATCAATTACCTGGCTTAATCCCAATAATAAACATTGATATACGTGTATATATATCTGAGTTGGATATGATCAAATCAAAGTATGAAAATATGATAATTGTAGGTCCACAATAATAGCCCATTATGATTCTGCCCAAATAAAAAAGCCAAGCCCAGCCCAGTAAAGTTGTCGTGATGTTTGGTCCACTATTAGGCATATAATGGTGGGGCGCGAATAGAGGCGAACATGGAGGCCACTCACGAGAGCGAGGAAGAGAGAACGTTTACTTCCGATCCGAAAGATTTTGAAATCGAACGAGCGAGCGACTCCTATTTATTTCAATTTCTTTCTTCCTTTTCGTGCCTTCTCCGTCTTGTATTTAATCTCTCTCTTTTTGTCGCTCTTTCGTTCTTCAACAATCAAAACAATCATTATTCAAAAACAACAACAAAGAAGAATCTACCCGGAATCGAAGAAGTTGAGAAGAAGAAGAGCGAGTGATCGATCGCTAATCGCGAGTAAGAGAGCAAGAATGTCGTGGCAGACTTACGTCGACGAGCACCTGATGTGCGATGTTGAGGGAAACATCCTCACATCTGCCGCCATCATCGGCCATGATGGTAGTGTCTGGGCTCAGAGCTCTACTTTCCCTCAGGTATTAACATCAGAGTTTTGATCAGTGTTCGATTTCTCGTTGGATCTACAATTTAGTGACTTGTGTTAACTCGGTTTGGTTCTTCTTCTCAAGTTCGACTTGCCAGAAGTGGTGCTTCGTATGGAAATCTGTACTAGTAACTAAATCAGTTAATATTTCATGCAACCAGTTCGAATGTAAAATTATTGATAGAATGACTTCGTAGTAGTTTTGTTATTACTTTTTTTTTAAAGGCAAAAATGGATAGATATGCAGAAGTACATTGATCAAATGTATCGAGTGATTTTTGAATATGTCGTTTGAGTGATAAAAAAATTGCCGTTATGACACTATTGTTTGAAAGGTGAATTTGTTGTGCGTTTTGATCTGGACGATGCCTGATTGTTGTGTGAAATTTGAGGAATTGTAGGAAGGAAAAGAAAATGAAAACTACGAAGATATTCGCTTGATTTGGCATTTTGTACAATAAGCTTTTCGGAAAGAATGTACATTTATCTGATTAAAGCATTTTTTTGCTCACCATTTTAGAAACATTCCTAGGGTCAATCTGTGACCCTGGTTTCGGTTATAAATTTTCTGTGCAGTATAGTGGTTTGTCGAGAATACCTCAGTTTGAATTTTGTTAACTGCATAATTGATGAATTCTGCATATTTTACATATATTATTTTGCTGCTACAATATTTAGACTTTTGGATGGTTGTTCCACTGATAATTTTGTTTCTTTTTTGAATTGCAAACTTCTAGCTCAAAGCTGATGAAATTAATGGAATAATGAATGACTTCAATGAACCTGGCTCACTTGCCCCCACTGGATTGTTTCTGGGAGCAACCAAATACATGGTGATACAAGGAGAGCCTGGAGCTGTTATACGTGGAAAGAAGGTAAGTTTTTATATATTGCTATACATTCCTATTCCAAACTATTTCGAGCGCTTGATACATACTTCTTCACATTTTAATCATTTGATTCACTTGCTAAAAGCTGAATATAAACAACTTCCCTATATGGTTTACTCGATGAGTAAATTGTCTGAATCCTTTTGGATGAAGTTGGTTCATAGCTCTAAGCGAGAAAATTTATGTGGCAGGGCTCTGGTGGCGTCACTATAAAGAAGACCAATCAGGCTCTTATCTTTGGCATCTATGAGGAGCCCATGACTCCTGGTCAATGCAACATGGTTGTTGAAAGGCTGGGTGACTACCTTGTTGATCAGGGACTGTAGATTGTCATTCTATGCACCATATTTATCCTGTGAGCTCGATTTCATGACAGTAAACTGGTGATTCATGTAGCTGTTTGGATAATAATTTTGGAAGGAGTTTTGCTTGTGTTTGTGATAGTTTCATCATGTTACTATGTTTTTCAACAATGCAAACTTCAGATCATACTGTTTCTGGTTAAGGATGTCCGTACTCTTTCATGGAAATTACTTCCATATGTATTTTTCTTTTTCTGAATTGATTTTCCGATGAATCCCATGGGCTGACTTTGTTTCAATCATTATTCAACAGTGAGCTCCCTTTACTTTCTACCTGTTGCCATTTGCTTTCTCTGTTTTTATTATAACTCTTTGTGAAGTGTAATTGTGTAAAAGCCATTTTCTTGATTAACTTCATGTTATTTGATCCTGAAAGGCCTTGTGGAAGAGTGAATATATTGGATGAGCAATTTCGGTTGGCTACTTACATTCTTAGAAAGGAGTTTGGGAGTGCTTACTAAAAAAAAGCTTTTTGAAAAAAAAAAAATATTTTGAGAATTTTTTAAAAACGAATTTTATTTTTTTATTTTAAAAAAATATAAATAATAAATAAAAAAATTTTAAGACGTAGAATTTTTTTATATTATTAAAATTTTTTTAAGTTTTATTAAAAACGTAAAATAAAAAGTTGAAAAAGAAAAGCTTCTCCGAACATTATAGCTGAGAGTGAATACATTATCCTTATGTATTCCTTATGTTTTAGCATTATTTTGCGGCAGTTTATATGTTTAAATTTGTTGAACTCCAGTATCTATTACATATCCCACAACCAATGAGTTTTTTATAAATTTAGGATGGCCACGTGCTTGTTTATCTACACTCCAAATTCATTTTTTTAAAACTTAATTTCAACTTTTTATCTCACTTTTAAGCTAACGTAAATACAACATTGAAACTTTTCCAAAAAAACTCGCTTTCAAAATTCAAATCTTAACACTAAAATTTGACTTTAAAACTAACTTTTAATAAAAATAAATACAAAAACTCACATTTTATAAAACTCACTTTCAACTCTTACCTTACTTTATTTAAACTCGTTTCCAAATTAAGTTAAATATCAAGGTAAACACTCCCAAAGTGTCACCGTGATGGAATACAATATAGTTGGTAATTGTAAGGGATGCTATATAATCCATAGGGATCTGCTTGCATGTTGATTTTCACCTGTTGAAGAGAAAAGAGGGAAAGTTTGAGCAGAGTATAGAGCATGGCTTGCCTTAACTAGATGAGAAGAGGAACAGACATAAAGAGGTGGTAGAGAGATGAAGGACAGGTTGCTGATCATCGGAGCTAATTGGTATCACTGGAGAAGGATGGTGACTACCGGTAGTTAGCTCTGGACCATCTAATCTTTGTCTTTATCGCCCGGAGAATGCTTCCGGCCACACCAAATGTCAGATGCTCATGCAGTTCGAGATGAAAGGGGATTATCTTCTTCAGGTCTTTGCCAAACTTAATTATCAGGATCAGGAGTTCAGCGATCAACAAGCACCTTGTTTCTGCGTTAACCAGCTTCAAGAATCAAGACTGCTCTATCACAACGAACAACTCCACTACCTCTCGCTTCTTCTTATACTTCAGGACCTTGCAATACAACTAGTAACACTTCATTGATGATTTCTCATTCTCCGCCTGTAGTCTTCAGTGTTGATTCAGCGACGCTGCAACGGTTATCAAACAAACCGGCAACGTTAAGCGCAGTGCACGTTGGAACGCACTGGGCATACGAGTTCTTCACAGGTATTGTTGTAAGATGATGACTGAACAGCCGGCGGCGATATTTATCTTGCAATGTTTTATGATTCTGTGTCTCCATGTTGTTCCCAAAAGGTTTGAGTATGAAAGAGGAAATATGGTTTTGTTAATTTCTTGTTGCTCTTCTTCAGTTTTTGTTATTTTTGATCCCATCGTTTATATTCCGTTCAGAGCAATTAATTCATTTGTTTGTAATACTTGACTCAGCTTTGCCTCAGCTGTTTAGGCTAAAGTTTTCGTTTTTTTATCCTAATTTTTTATTATATATATCGTTAATAAAATTTTTAAATACTTTTACATAAAATATTTTTTTAAATAAAAACAATTTATTTTTAAAAAATTAAAATATTTTTTATTTAAAAAAGTCTTTTGCAAAATTGAATTTGTTGTTTATAACTAATCCGACTAAGAAGTGCGTTATTTTGATTTTAAAAATGAATTTTTAAAATAACTTTTTAAAAATAAATTATTAAAAATAATATATTTTTTATATTAAAAAATAAGTTAAAAATACTATATATTTTTTAATAAAAATTAAAATAAAAATACTTTATATTTTTTAATAAAAAAATTGACTTACATATGTGCAAAAGAACGCTACCTAGAGGTTCTTTCTTATATGTAAGCTTTCCGTTTACCTGACGGAAGACTAAATAGCAGAAACTATTTGAGAATGAAAATAGAGCGCGTTTGGTTTAACTTTTCAAAAATTATTTTTAATTTTTTTATTTTATATTTTTTAATATATATTTTATAAATAAATAAAAAATTTATTTAAAAATTTAAAAAATATAAAAAAATTCTATATAATAAAATATTTTTATTATTTTTTAAAAATAAAAAAATAAAAATTATTTTTAAAAAAAATAAAAATATCTTTTATTTTAAAAAATTTTATTTTATAAGTACTCCCAAACGCCCACATAATAACGACCAGCAGCACAGCTCATCTAAAGATATACGTGTAGTCAAATACAGGCTGAATAGACACGCTGTACAAGAATTACATTACAAAGCCAAAGAAAATACAGCAGCGCATTTGAGAATACCGAGAGGAAGCAATGGGTTTTAGAGAGGACGCATCACTGTGGTTGATGAACCTAATAAAAAGGGGCACCATGCGAAGTATTAAGTGAACTGTCCTCGGAGGACTAAAGATGCGTGTGCCAAAACCCTGGCTGCCCTCCATATTTCGTGTTGGACGAGCTGCCATGATTCCCAAGTGTTTGAACTCTTGGCCTTGTCAATTGCATTGTTTATCCCTGGGAATGCCTTCGATCCATAATCATTATGACTCGTTGGTCCATAGATCTGTGAGATAGTTAAATTTTACTTGGACACAACAAACTCAAACCATAAACTATGTACAAATGTTTTTCAGAATTAAGTTTTTAACATACCATGAGCAAGAACACTTGCCAAATGCTTGTACCATGGCTTCCCAAGAAGTCCTCTGTCAGTAAATGCCCTCTCTGCTATCATCAACCTATCGTTCAGCTCCCTAACTTTTAGCTGGTCTTTCCTCCATTCAAGTGTCCAGATTTTACTTTCCAATGCCTGGAATATTATTTGAACTTCATCATTGAAAGATTTGACACTAAATTCTGCTGCAACAAAAAATTAACTAAAGAGTAGATATTGCCTTCTTCTGTTTCTCTATAATAGAGGCTGCCATCTGAAGCTCCTCAATGGATTTGTGCAAGGGAGCGAAGCTCAGAGACCTCTCCACAACGTCGTCTTCAAGAATTTTGGTGCTTTTCTATCTCCAAAAGAAAGAGGAGGAAAAAAAAAGGAAGTTCCCCACATGATTTCGCTTTCACTTTGAGTTCAAACAAATGTATACATAACAATTTTAGAATTATTCGGCGATGTTTAGAAAAGAAAACTGATTGCTTTCATAGATGATACTACTAAAATAAGCAGCAAAAGAATTATTTTGTTATCGTTAAGTTCCAAAGGAAAACACACCTTGAGCTCCGAAGCATATGCTAAGTAATTGAAAGGCAAAAACTCCTCATCCGCAAGTTTAAGAGCAACTAATCCCCAAATACTTGCCACTAGAAGAAATAAGCCTACCATGTCAGGGTTCAATTTCTATAATTCTATGCTTGTACAGTGCATGCAATCACATTAAACAGCAAGATGAGCAACATCCTCGTGGCAAAGTGGAAAAGTATGAGAATTAGTGGATATGAAGAAACAAAGCATATTGACAAAAAACTACGGGCTTGGGGAAGTTGTATTACATGCAACATGCCGATGGAAGAACGGATCCCCAAACTTCTCCATCCAAACATAGTCGTCATACATAGAGTGATAAAGAGGGTATGCTGCAGCATATAAAAAGCTATTTCTGAATGCAGTACTCAGAGTCAAAAGGCATATTTACATAGATCTGTCAAGATTAAAAAAATTTCGGGCATTATATGGTAAGAGTTGTAGAGAAGGACCACTTTTGGAAGATGTAGGAAAACTATGTTTGTCAGGGGGAGGTATTTACCAGATCCATAGGCAAGTTCTACTGAAGGGACACCAACATGCTGAATAAAAGCAGCAAAATCTGTTGAGCCACCTCCAAGTCTCCCTATCTACAGTTTAAAAAAATTCAGCAAAGTAAAAAAAGTACAAGCTGAAGACATATATCTTCAATATTTAAATAGGATATAAAAACCTTGAGTCATTTGTCCCCAGAAATAAGAGGATTCGACCTTTCAGGCTAAGGACGTGTTTTAGTTGCCCAAAACTCAGTTCCTAGAAAGTTGGAAGTGAGTCTGGTGAGAAGTAGGTTAGAGGTGACTTCAGTGAGTTTGGATCAATGGAAACACAGGAAGTGGCCCAACTAAAAATCTGGAGGAAGAAAGTGAATTCAGGGCAACTAAAACACGTCCTAAGCATATAACGTACCACAAGTTACAGGGAAGATATTACTTACAGGAGGGGAATCAGCAGATGCGATCCATGATTCATAGACCGTCCTTGAGGAATTATTAGGGTCAGCAACCTTCGTAGACAATGTAAAAACTAAAAATTAGAAGAAATGCTAGCTTAGCAAAACTGCAGGAGATACAAAGGTAAAACCTTATCACCCGTGTATTTTAGTCCTCCACTCCTTTGCAATTACATATCGGATAATTAAAAAAATTACTGCATTATATTAAGATATCATATATATGTGCCGACGGTTTTATTCTAAATGGTAATTCACAGTATTGTTAACACCCATCCATGTATGAGTTTACCATTTACAAAGCTACAAACACGACAATGAGCAACCTCAAAATCGAGAAAAAAATAACAATAGGCTGTGGAAGCATTAAAGAGCTACTTAGCTACTTCTTTTTCTTTTAGGAGAAATCAGAATGATGCCTGAGTATTTGTAACCTGCTTAGATACTTGTACTAGTAGTTCATCAAGCTGTGGTGTTGCATAGGCATAAAATCCTGGACCACAAACAGCTGTGTCTACATTAAGGTATGCAACAGCCCTGGAAGCTAAAAGTTCCCTGTTCTCTTCAACCCATTCCGTCGAGCCTATCTACAAAAGGGTACAAAAAATCAAATGCTTCTCATGGGAAGACTCCTACATCAATGTGCAAAAGTGAAGAAAATGGCTTTTCCACATAGAACGTAACACAGGAAATAAAGAGAGGGAAAGAGAAAGAGACCAGGCCATATTCTTCTGCATCCCAGTTGCATAAGACAATCGTCCGCCGAGGCCTCCATCCTCTTTTTTGCAATGTCCATAGCCTTTCAGCTAACTAGTTTGTACATGAAACAAGTAGCAATAGAATGAGAAAGTCAACAAATCGGTGATAAATAAGTTATGAAGATAAAAGCATCCACACAGTTGCTCTAACCAGTAGATTCTGTAGACCAATGACATGTGCAATTTCCCTCATGGAATTCAAAGTTAAATCAATTACAAAGATCATTTCTATCTTAAACACAATTGTAAAACAGTTTCCCAGAATAAGTGTTCTAATATATAGCAAATCCAAATTCAGGTTACTAAAAATGGATAGTTACAGTGCATATTTGTATGCCTAAAAAGAATCTTATGCAAATTCAGGTCCTCATAATAGTTGTTTGCAGCTTGAACCCGTATGTGTGCCAAGTGGCAAGTTTCCTCCCGGTCCATGAGTGTTAGCACGCATGCAGATTTGTGATATCACATGCTCCTAGAAACAAATGCCTATACGTGCTACTGTTGTTTTGAACTACTTAGAGGAAGACTTCCTTCCTTATTTAAGTATATACCTCAAGCAAAGCAGCTGTTCCACTATTTGGGTCAGCTGCTCCAAATGTCCATGCGTCCCGATGATTACCAAGCAGAACATACCTGTGAAAACAAGAAAAGGTTTAAGCATCTATCTGAACAAAACCCTGCTGACAAAGTGACAATTGCCGCTAGACATTAACATAAGCTTCTTTGAAGGAAAAACAGCTAAACATCTAGGAACAAAGATCAAGACATTGACACTGTATAGAAACTAGTTTAATAACTATGTAGGACAGATTACTAGACAGCTGGAATCAACATTTTTGTAGATATACTTTTCAAGGCAATCATCTACTAAATATTGTTTTTGAAAGTATATGCGGAGGATTCATTTTCAAGATTAAAGCAATGACTTTGAAGGGTCTTTCCGTAATGAACAGCATGTGAGATGGCCAGATCAAGCTAGTGATCGCCATAACGACAAGAGAAAAAGAAAATTATAGATGTACTTTCCAACTAAGTCATTTAAAAGCAGTAACCCCAACTCATTCTTGTTCATCTAAAGTATTTAGTGATAGTTAGACATAATTATCTAGGACAAGAGATGACACATAAAGCAACCTACCGCTAAAATTAATAAATTCCTGGTAACATTAAGATTTCAGATGAAAGGACACTTTCATCATCAACAAAACAACGAATGCATTAAGCAAACATGATTTCATACCTGTCGGGCTCCTCTTTCCCTTCTATATAAGCAATAACATTTTGTATAGTCGCCAGCGTATCATTTCCCTAACACATTAAATCAAAGTTGCATAAAAAGTATTTTCGCCGAACTATCGCCAAACTTGATATATATAGTCAACTTGCTGTAACGAGGAACTCAGTACTAGCTGTTTTAACAATAAGCAAAGACCACGATGAACTGAACTCACAGTGTAGTTGATGTTAAGGACCCCATGACCAGGTCCAATGTGATAGACAGGTGCTCCATCTTCACCCTGCCAATTATCAGGTGCTACCTTTCCGCTGACAGCCTTCAGAATCTCTTCCCCATCATGCGCTGAAACAGGTAGTGAAGGAATTCCAGGCACTGTCCCACCCTCTGCCACCTGCACCAAACTAATTCTCTCACAACCATCACTGCTCGGCCATCCAGGCGTGGTAGGGTCCCCAACTCCAGTAAAAGTAGATCCCACCTGAACTCCGGTCGGCGGCATCCACTTGCTCTCTGGAAAAAAACTCTCCTTCGGTCCGTAATCCTTCTTATCGGTGAAGGTCACAACCCCAACCGCTCCTGCATCCTCAGCGTTGCCGACGATATCCCCCCGGTAGATCTTACCGTACCGTGCGACAGCGACGGCGCCGGAGACGTTGATTCCCATCTCTAGCAGAGCGGCGAAGTCCTCAACAGTGCCGTAGTTGCAGTATACGGCGGGGCCCACCGCCGTGCCCGATTTCGCGTACGCGTGGAATGTCGGGATGACGTCAGCAGCGGCGGGGGTTTCGCTAGGGTAGGGTTTTTGAATCAACGAGAATTCAAAACCGTTGAGCGAGAGGGAGCGGTGGATCGGGAACGAAAGAAGAACATTGTAGAAAGTGGAGCGGGTTTTGAAATTGGATAGAGAGCGAGAGACGTAAACGGCAGCGGAGGCATCGGCGGGGGTAGAAGAAGGGTGAGGGAGAGCAGTTAGAGCGTGCAGGTGAGCGGCGGCAGTGAAGTTGTCGGCGAGGGAGAGGAAGAGAGAGTGATAGGACGATGAAGATGAGTTAAAGGTGGTTGCGACGTGGATGATGATGGCGGCGGCGGTGATAAGGATGGTGGAGATAAAACTCCCGGTGAATCGCCAGCGATTGGTTGCCATTTTGTCCGATTCGGACAATGAAAAACGTTTTCGTTCTGTTGGAGGGAAACTAATAAAATTATAAAAGACGAAAGTTATTAAGGTTTTGATATATTTTGCATGATCAGTTCAATATTATTAAAAATATAATTACTTCTTCTCTGATAACTAGAATTTGCAGTAATACGTCTTCTATTCAGAAAATGGCATACATTAGTACATGATCTGTTTTGTATACTCTCATTATCTCACAAGTCATACCTGGAGTTTATAGAGATAAACTGATTACAGAAAGTAAAGTGATTGCTAAGAACTTATGTGTTTGGACTTTGATGGTAAGCAGAGTAGGAATTATGGCTGTTAACATAAGCAGATGTGGATAGAATGATAATATATTGCGCCTAGTTATTACAGAAGCGACTAAGTTAATCTTGCATGTTTTGAAATTCTATGCAAAGACTTCAAACAGCATACATTCCCCTTTCACATTATAGTAGCCTATAAAATAGTTTGAAGTTTACGACTTTGGTAAGTTACCTGATAGATGTAAGCAATTTCTGGTGCATTAAGCTCAAACAGAATAAAAGACTGGGTTTCTACTTCACTAAATCAAGCCTACAAATGCCAAACATGAGTCAGAAACCAATCTCATGAAAGAGATACGAGATATCAGTAGTAAAGTTGAGGCTAGAAACAACAGGAAGCTGTTTCAGTAATCTGAATACGCAGCAAGAAACTGTCTTCTTGGACTTGAAGTTCTTGAGCATGGTCAAATTGCTTGGTTATGGAGTCTGCTCGAACGTCTTAGAGGACTTGCAAGTTCCTTCCCTACGTCTTCCGTCTTTCCAGAATCCTGAGCAAAAGTTGTTCTTATAAGCATAACTTTAAATGAAGATAAAGCAAAATGAAAAATTTGACCATGGTTCAAGGTAGTACAGCAGGTGGAGCCATATCATGTGACAATCTGTCGTATGTTTTGTAAGGGACGAAGAAATAAACAAATTTTAGAAGTGTGACGCTTCTAACTGAACTTAATTACGGAAAAGCCTGCAGAGTTTCATGGCGGCATGCGTAATCCTTTTCAAGAGAAATCACAGTATGCATAGTTGAGTATCTTTTGACATCCTACAAATCTGTGAACTCTGTGATTTATAAGTTTTTTCTGTAAGAATCAGTTCTTTAACTACAATCTCAAAATAAGAAGCTATCGCTTTATTCATTGTTCTTTCGACTGCCTTGAGTGCGTTCTGTACTGGTGCGTTTGGCTTAGCTTACCATAAAAATAACTTTTCAATTTTTTATTTTACGTTTTTCAATACACATTTTATAAGTATCTAAAAAATTTATTTAAAAATTTAAAAAGTATAGAATAATTCTACGTAATGAGATTTTTTATCGTATTTTTTTTAGGTAAAGAAATAGAGCTCGTTTCTTAAACAAAGTTTCTCCGATAATTAATCAGATAAACGTTTCATTTGGTGTACCAAAGTAGTTGGATTACAAGATAAATGAGATCATCTTTAGAATGCACCACTGAAATTAAGTGTACGGATCTAAGTTTTTCCAATTATTGGAGTCAAGTTGTCAAGAAAACTTATAATGATGTAATATAGCATATGGGGGAATGGCAGGATGCTTCTACCGTGTTTGGAGTGCTTTTGAAATAAAACTTTTCTGAAATGGAAGGTATTTTTATCTTGATCTTGTTATTCCATATAGCTATACATGACAAATGCAAGCAACATAGGTCTTTTTCTTTGTAGTTGGTGGAGTTGCTCTATCATATTACAATTTCTGTCATATTAATCAGTATTGTATGATAATTTACCGCAACACAATCTCACATAAGACAATGCAAAATAACTGGTAATAGTTACAAACTCAGTGGAACACCTAATCTTCCTATCAAGTACTTCATAACTAGAAATTGGACGATTAGCTAATAATGGTGCCAACCACCAAAAAAGCAAACAACTCCTAGAACTATTTTAAGCAAATTGCAATAGAGTATAACATAAAGTGGATTACTTACCTCCTTGCGAGTAGCCTTTTGCTGTGCACTTAAGCTTCCATTGGAAGCAGTCTCTTTCGATGGTATAGACTTTGGAGGAGATGGATAAACCTTGTTGGCAGAAGAAGGTGATTTACTCCTTATTGATCTCTTCCTTTGATATTGATAAAGCGGCAAGGCCCCACCTTCCTTCACCTTATCAACCATATCAATACTCGGAGCAAGTGCATCGACTAGGGAGAATTCCCCAAGTAGTTTGACAGCTGGTGGCTTTGTCCCATAATGGTCAAAATCACTAATACTATTAAGATGGGATGAAGAATCTGAGCGGTTGCAGTTATCCTTCATATTGCCCTTGTCTGCATTCACCAAACGGGCCTTCTTGTCAGCATCTGTTCCAGAAGGTTTCGAAGAACAACCTCTGTTAATATGATCTTGAAAGGATGAGCAAATGTCTGACTGATTTATCTTATCCTCCACATTTTCCATCTCAATATTCAACAAATTAGGCATCTCCATCGCTGCTATTTCAACAGCAACATTAGTGGCAGATTGCGTCTCAAAATCACTATGACCTCCAGGCAATAAATTGATATCTGAATGGTATGCCTTGTCCTCTATATTAATATCTGCATTCTCCTGAGCTTCTTTCCTGGTTGGATCAAAAGAACAATGCAGAGGTGAAGGTGAATATGATATTGATAACTTCCAAGCAGCTCTCTTTATATGATTATACAGGATGCCTAAAATCCCACATAATATTACCCCGAGGGATATGAACAGGTGATTTGGCTTAAAAGCATCTCTGTGAGGCAACCCAGTAGCTTTCTCTGGATCCACTTCTGCATCGGTAACAACAGGCAACTCATACTCTTTAGAGCTCTGCCCATCCAATAGCATGCTCACCTCAAACTCTGCATGAGACCTATAACTGAGGGATTCATTCAAATCGCCTATTTCTGAAACTTGCTTCTTTTCCTGTCCATTCATCTCTAATGGCTCAGATACTGAAACTCCATGAAATGGTAATTGTTCACTCTGTGCAGTCTGTAAAACATCCATAAAATGAGAATCAGATGGTACTTCAAAAGCATCGTTACCTGGACCCTTTTCTCCATAGCTAGACAGCTGTCTAAATTCATGGTCCTCTCCAGTCTTTGCATCATCCATGGAGAAACTACCAGAAGAGTTTCCATTGTCTCCAAAGTAATCTGCATGGTCTTCTGCTAAACCTTTCCTGTTTCCTAAAATCAAATCCTGATCTGGAATTTCATCGAGCAGTTCATAGGTGTAAACGCTGGAACTTTTGCTACAATCAAACCCTAAATGTCCTTCTCCAGGACAAACATTGGAGCACGTCCCAGATAATTCTAACAGAAACTCACTGTCCATCCTAATACCATTCCCATGAACTAATTTCTTCTCCTGTAAAGAAAGAACTGAACTTGATTCCTCAGAACTCATGAACCAAAACACAGAGACAAGAATCCCAAACAAAAAAACGAAATTCCAAAGCATTCCACAGCCCCGAGAACTCTTTTCCATCTCCGCCATTTCAATCTCTGACTCAAACTGTTCAAATTCTGAATCATCTCCGTCTGAAGATTGCATCCAACATTCTGATGAATCCGACAGTTCATCTTCTTCCCTTTTTCTTTCCATGTCGATTCGGCGAAGAATTTCCTTTCGCCGGTTAGGGTCGTATCGGAGAAACTCCGGCCTCGGCGAAGTGAAATTAATCAAAGGATCATACGGAGCAAAAGTTTCTGAAGACTTCAAATTTTGCTTTGATTGAGAAATCATCAAAGAGAACGGAGATATCTCTGAAGCATTTGGAACCAGTACAGATTTCAATTGCCCGGGTGTAGTAGAACAATCGGTTTCGTTTCTCTCAACTAAAATTTTCTTCTTCATTTCAAAGTCCGGTTGTTTTCTTCTCGATCCAAATCCTCTGTGAAGATTGAGATCAAAACTATTCTCCTTCATATCATTATTCAAATTATACGATTTCGAACTTGTTCTATTCATTGAATCTGAAAAAGAGAAAACAAAACAAAACAAAATCAAAGCTGGACTACCTCATCAATTAACAACCAACAAGCATAAATTCATAAAAAATTCGAAAATTTTAATACCTGAAATTGAATTTCTCTTACAAATCTCCTTAAAACTATTGTGGAGCTTTTGCTTCCGAATTCAATGTACGATTTAATGATTCAAGTTCGAATTTAAAATCTTTCTGTCGACCGTTGCGTTTCTATAAACTTGTTGCCTACTATAACTTCGAGAAATTAAAGATAGCCCAATTCCAAGCCCAACCCAAGCCCAAACTGGAGCGCTCATGGGTACCAACTAACAAGAAACAAATAAAAATAAGAAAAGCAATAATTAAAAAAAGAGCAGCAACTATAGCAGTGATAGCAACCGCTCAACCACAAGGTCCACAACATAATAACAGACGAGTTTTTTATTTCAACAAGTGAGCTCGCTTACGTGAATCTCTTCGCTGCACCGCAGTTCCATTTCACCGGTGGCAGAATTAAAAAAATGTTTGAAATTACTTATAGTAATTTATTTGGTCTTATTTTAAAATTTTTAAGTTCAAATAACATTTCTTAGTACTATTTTTTAAATTCTGAAATACATGAATACAATTTATGTATAAAATTATTATATAAATATTTTTCAATATGAAAGTTATCGAATTTGTTTTGTGAAAAAATTATTTTATTTAATAAGCAACTTCAAACGTTAAGTTTTTATAAGTGTGTTTTAGTTACAAAAAATTCTTTTTTTTTTCTCCAAATTTTGAGTACCACTACATCATATATTCTAATTATAATATCGAACTCTAGTTTTACTTTCGCATCAATTTATATTTCTATCAAATTTTAACCTCAAAATTCACTTCAACGTATTTTAATTATAATTTTGATTCTACTTTCACCGAATTTTACGTTTTATCGAATTCATTTTTTGGAACATATTTTAAGTATACAAAAGTACAGTTTTTTGAAAGTGAAGATCCTTTAAAAATAAATTTCAGTAAAAATAAATTTTGAAATAAATAATTGAAATAAGTAAAATGAAATTTGAAAGTTAAACTTTGATTAAAATAAAATTTAAAGTGATAATTGAAATAATAAAATAGCGACACTTAAAATTTAGAAAGAATAAGCAAAAATTTTACAATTAAAATATACTCTTTATGAAACTCACTTATATTTAATTAAAATATCTTTTTTATAATTAAAATATACTCTTTATGAAACTCATTTTTATGAAATCAAAACACAGACTTATGCCACACTCTACTCTACTCCAAAGGAGTTTTCATATTATATGTAAAATTTTCAAAACAGAGCTTCTTTTTTTATAACTTTTCTAATTTATCGTGCATCCACTCAACTATTTAAATAGTAGGAAATAAACCACAAGTATAAAAAATCACACAAACTTAAGAAGATAATGGGAATATATTAAAAGCAACATTATCAGTTAGGTAGATACCAAGAGAATAGAACCAGAAGAAGAGAACAGTAACAAAAACAAAAGCAATAGTATAACCTAAACAAAAAAAATTAAAGAAAGAAAAAGAAAATTCAATCACAATCACAGCACACATGTGAGTTCGTAACTCTCTTCATTCTCCTACACCTGTGATTCTTTACACTTTTACTTCTGTCAGCAAACATGCCCGTGAACTCCTTTAAATCCTTCTCTGTTTTCTTCTCCCGTCACCATCACCATCACCATAACCACCACCATTTCTGCAGCTCGCTTTCTTTCTTCTTGTTCTTGTTGTTCTTCAAGAACAATGTTTTCTTTCAAACGTTCGATCTGCATTATGTTTCTTGTAGTAGTAGTAATCAACATTGATCAAGTAATGTGTCACACAAAAGGGTTGAAGCCAACAAGAAAACAGAAGAACTACTACTACTCGGGCAACTCAACGTACAACGAGATGATCGAAAGGCAATACATGAGATGGATTAGATACGTCGGAGGACTCCGGCATAGCAGATTTGCCAGGGCGATGAACAAAGTTTCACCCTCATACACTCTTGTTGTAGATAAGAACCCTGCATTTGGAGATTTCACTACTATACAAGCTGCCATTGATTCTCTCCCTTCTGTTAATCTTGTTAGAGTTGCCATCAAAGTCAGTGCCGGAGTATATACGTAAGTTCGAACAATTTTTTTAGTGAACAGAATCCCATTGTTTGATTGAATTGTTTGGATTGATTGCAGAGAGAAAGTTAGCATACCACCAACGAAAGCATTCATAACAATTGAAGGAGCAGGAGCAGAAACTACAGTAGTTCAATGGGGAGATAATGCATTAACGCCAGGACCAAGAGGACAACCATTGGGAACCTTCAACTCTGCAACTTTTGCTGTGAATTCACCGTACTTCATGGCGAAAAACATTACATTCAAGGTTCAAATTTTGAACAATATTATAAAAAATCGGCAAGCAAGCTTTTCGGTTTTATTCTTACTGTTTGGGGTCTTTAATTTGATAGAACACTACACCTATTCCAGCACCAGGAGGAAAAGGAACAGTTCAAGCAGTTGCGTTTAGAATCTCCGGCGACACGGCGGCATTTCTTGGTTGCAGATTTCTGGGTGCACAGGACACTCTGTATGATCACAACGGAAGACATTACTATAAAGATTGCTACATTGAAGGTTCAGTTGATTTCATATTTGGCAATGCTCTTTCACTCTATGAGGTGATTTCCTTCAATCTTTCTTCTGAGTTCTTCTATCTTCATTTATGAAGTACATATTTTCGTTTTTCATGTAATGAATAGACATTGTTTTGGCTTCTAGCCTTCACACACAAACACACACGTTACACATAAACACAATTTCCTACAGAGACAAATTGTCATGTACTGATCAGTAGTGAAAGGTCTAGGTTGTGTCAGTGTGCATGGTTTCTGTTGCTTCTTTTTCGAAAGAGACATCAATAATAGAGACGGACAGAACTTCATTGCTGAATATAATTTGGTTGCAGAATTGCCATGTACATGCAATAGCAGAGCACTATGGAGCAGTAACTGCACAGAATAGGGCGAGCATGTTGGAAGACACAGGGTTCTCCTTTGTGAATTGCAAGGTGACCGGCTCCGGGACATTGTATTTGGGAAGAGCATGGGGAACATTCTCTCGTGTAGTCTTCGCTTACACTTACATGGACAATATCATCGTTCCTCAAGGATGGTATAATTGGGGTGACCCCAACAGAGAAATGTAAGCTTTTTTTTCTACATAAACTTCTCGTTATTTCCAAAGTTCTCTGCTCTTTTAGATGGTCAGAGTTTGAAATAAGATATTTTTTATCGTACCTTCTGCATATATAGTGAAGTGATCCCACTTTACCGAACTAACTAATGGTTTTGCCTAGAAGAGATAGGCTAAATTATCTCTCCATTCGTTACATGGACACTCTGCAAAGCACTACAACCACCGAGAGTGACCGCAGCTTATCTCTTTACGGTACCACCAAAACCACTAAGAGGACACTATAGTCAGGTCCCTTTCTTTCAAACTTTTGATGCATATGTTGAAGTGCCTATATGATAAAAACTTCTGATACAAGTGGTTTGGTAAGTTTATCTTCAGTGCTCTAAGAAAAGCAAGAGAAGCACTTATGATAAAAAGCCGCATAGAAGCTTCTTATTTGGGATCATATGTGTCATGCACTAAGGCAATTAAAATGGTAACAAGTGCCTCCTTATGGGTTGGTTGTAGGCTTGTAGCTAGGCTTTCATCTTTGGTTTCTATTTCAAGCAATTCATGATCTTGCTTATCATGATATAAAGTTTTTTATAGGAAGAAGCACTGTTGATTAAAGAAAACCCATTGAAGTCTAAGGATAACTAGATTTTACTTCCGTAAACTTATTTCTCAATAATTTATTTTTAAAAATTCACTTTGGGATTACTTAAGATGAAGATGCACGATTGCGCATTTTTTTTTTTTTCTTAATAAGTTCTGGTCAATTTTAACCATATATGTAATGAATTTTTATTGCAGGACGGTGTTCTACGGGCAATACAAGTGCAAAGGACCAGGAGCAAGCCATGATGGAAGAGTTGCATGGTCAAGAGAACTCACTGATGAAGAAGCCAAGCCTTTTATTTCTCTTAGTTACATTGATGGAACAGAATGGATCAAAATATAATTATCACATTCTTCATGCTGTTTGTTTCAATTTATATCGCTGCTAATTCTATCGGGAAAAGAAATAAATGAAACAAGGAGAAAATTAACCTGCTTCCTAAGCTTGTTTAAGTTTTGTATCTGATCTATATACTTCTGAAGTTAATTTTTTAACGTTTAGGGGTCTCTGAATTCTAATAATATTATCATTTGGACTTAATATGAAAAATCAGTGAATTAACTGTTCAGAATAGACACCTTATCACTTTATCATTTAGGGGTATGTAAATTATAATAGACGTATTAATTGCATAAATATGTAAAAGTGGATATGTATTTCGTAAAATAGGCCCTTTATTTTCTTTTACTACTTACATCATTTGGGGCTCATAAATATCATAAGATGATCAGTGGTATGAATATGCGAAATTGTTTCGCATGAAAGGCCCACTATTTTCCTTTTACTACTTTGATAGTTTGAGGACGTATATATTTTTATCAGATCATTAGCGGGATGAATTGCGAAGCCAGCGGATCTCCTTTTTGCAGTATAGATCCGTTACTTATTCCATTATTAATTTTCATCATCAAGGTGACTGTAAATTCGCATAAGCATATTAAGAGAACGAATATGAATTCCGAAATTGAATTGGTAAATCATATTTTTGCAAATTTAACCCTTTAGAGACCTATTAATAAGGTTGTTGGTAGGCTGATTATACAAAATCCTGTCAAAATCATCTCCCAAAGTAGGCCCTTTATTTAGCTATCATAACTTTCATCATTTAGGAATCCATAAACACAAAAAACCTTATTAGCAGGAAGAATATGCAAACCCATAACTACTAATGTTTTTCAATATAGGGCAACTAGATTGTATTAACTTTGAGCTGTTAGGGGTCCATAATATCTAAATGTAGTATTAGTGTGACCAATATGTAAACTTTATGAGTTACCTTTTCGCGGAAAGCTCCATTAGTTTTCTTTAATCACTTTTGACATCTAATGGTCTATAAAGCAGAATATAATCAGTATTGGTTTGAATTCGTAAATATCAGGAAATATCGATGCGCAAAGTCGGCCTTATAACTTTTTTCTCCGCCAGAAAAAAATGGGCTTTATATTAGGTCCATTGGGCTTTTAGGGTTCTAACAGAATATAAATACCCAATCTACCTTATTCAGAATGAAATACTTTGATATATCGGTTTCAATCATCTTAAAATTTCATGCAAATATTATTGGGAGTACCTTCATGCAAATAAAATTTCAATCATATATATGCAAAGGTAGTACTCTTCATTTAATAAAATTTCGTGCGGAACTCGTTTACCTATTACTAAGAAAGAATTACACTCGTTCATATAATTGATATTGATCTTCAGCAACAACAACAACGACAACTCGCTTCTTTTCACTTTCAGAAACCAATTAGCTCTCTTGTTTCTCTAAATTATTGGAACTTTTAAGTGTTCCATCAATCACTTACACGAAACTCTCCATCTTCTATCTTCGTTTTTAGTCAATATCTGTCTTTAATGCGTCTTAACTACTGATCGAAATCATTCGATCATTTCAACACTACTCTTGATTTTTATTACCAGCCGCTCATTATTGATTTCTCTTTTTTTCTCCTTTGCGAGTTTTTCACGCATCATTCACTCCCATCAATCTATCTTCGAACCAGACATGCCGACATTGTTAACTGAAGTTTGAATTTAAGGAGATGATTACGCATGCACTTCACGTCGTTATCCATTAAGCTACGTATTTCCGTACTCCAACAAGTTTGCATTCCCATTATTATTGCGTATTTGTATACGCTTACGTTTGAAGAAGGAGTAAGATGATGTTGTTGTTATTGGAAATAAGATGCACGATATCAAACTCAAAGTGCAGTTAACGTGTTTTTAGAATACGTATGATTTGCTTCAAGAATAAGTAAGAAAAAAATTCATTAACACGGACAATTATAAAGATTTTTTGTTTTGTTTTTTGAGTTTTGCAAATCTGTATATGATCAGAATTAATTTTTGCTTCCACAACTGACACTCCATTATTGTCCTTAATTATATAATTACGTTTTTTAATCATCACCCTCTCATTCATATTCAAAGCAAAGCCTTTCATTTCATTATATATGCTACAATTCCTTTTTTCATACAGAATTCACAAGAATCAATTCTTGAAGAAATCAAAAACATTCTTCTCATGTCCAACAATTAGTATTACTGATGCAGTCAAGAACAACTACCTAGCTCCGACAATTAATGTTCATCGATCATGTTCTTCTTCTCATCGACTAATTAGTACGTGAACTTGAAACTCCTTCTTGTCCATTTGTAATCTAATCAAATATATCATTGCATATATATGCATGTTTTCAGAAATATTATTACAAACCTTAAATTACTTAATTAGCTGTTTGATGGCGACGCATGCAGATATTTGGTCTCAAAGGTTTTAAAAGTCAAAAACCATTTTTTCTTAGCTGGCCCTTTTTTTTTTTTTCCTTCTCTCAGAAAACGTTGAGTATGAATCAAATCAAGGAATGAATGAATGAATAAAAATCAATGCCTCCTAATTTGAGGCCATTCATTTTCTGCATGCATCAAATTAATGGGGAAAACTTCAACGTAGTTGTTCGCCCTTCTACGTTACAATGTTATCGATTTCGAGCCCACTCACTGAGCGCATGCATATGCATTACATGCATGCTCTTCGATCGAAAAGGACACATAAATAGTTCATTTTTTGAAGCAATGTCACAAGAGTAGTATATAATATATATAATATATATATATACGTTAACTGTTGATTAATTATTTTTTCCTGTTATTAAACAGTGGTTTCCGGTGAAGTTGCCCATATGTTTCTTGTTAGTTTTTGATGACCAATTTAATTATTCTACACTATCGACATCTTCGTCTTCTTCTTCTACTTCTTCCCCATGATCGATGCATGAGTAGGTTGACATGGATATATAAGGCAAGGATATATAAAATTTCACAAGAATTTTTTTTTTTTTGGAATTATATACTACAGTGCTTGATAATAAAGACTTTATATAGCCACATTGTTTGAAAAAAAAAAAAAAAAAAACATTTCCCAATAAGGGTAGTTTCAACTTTTTTTTTTTTTTTTTTGGGAATGATGTTTTGAGAATTGAATCTTTCTTCAATTTGCAATATCACTTGAAATAGCAAATGACAAATGTTTGAAATTTTCTTTTTATTGTTTTTAAAGGCGTACGTACGAAGTATTCATGAATCATCAAGAAATTTAACGGCAAGATTTAACATTAATTTCTTCGATTTTAATTGATCAACAAACCGTATCCATCTGCAAAAGCAAGCCAAAAACTGAGAAAACAAACCATATCAAGAAATTTCTGTAAGGAAATTTTCTTTCAAATAAAAATTATTAAAAGAAAAACTAAATCAGAACTTTACAAAAAAAGGTATTAACTCCCTGCACCGATCAAAAAGAGCAGGTCAACATTTCACCACTTTTTTTTAATATTGCTAATAACAAAGCATAATATGATTCTGTGTATCTAAACCCAATCTGTGAGCTAAAACTTTGTCATCACTCCTGTTGTTTGTCCTTGTAGTTTTCCCTCTTATCTCGATCGAAGCCAAATCACATTCTCCACAATGAAAAAAGTCCAAAATTTTCCAAATTATTCTGTAACTTTTATAGCAACAATTTGCTCATATGGCACCTCTGTTCTTCTAACTTTCTCTTCTTGCTCAGCTTCTTGTTGTAGTTCAATCAAAGACTTATTCTCTTCACCAGCAGCAGTAGTTAAAACTGCAGCAGTAGAAGAAGTGAGCAATTGGGCTCTACGGGCTTGGTCATCCCAATCAGTAGTACAAACAACATAAAGCATTAGCCCAGCACAACAAACCTGAGCAGCTAAAAGCCCAATCCATAACCCAACAAACCCAACATCGAGCCCAAATCCAAGTCCCAATGCTACTGGCATACCAACGAGATAGAACGCTCCGAGGTTCACGTTCGCTGCGTGCGCAGGCCTTGCGCTGCCCCGGAGAACTCCACACCCCACCGTCTGCGGGCAGTTTCCCAACTCGCAGAGTCCCACGACGGGCAAAGAAGCAGCTGTTAATCTTAAGATTTCGTTGTCTGAAGTAAACATCTTTCCCCACGTGTTCTTCATCCCAGCTGCGAAACTCATCGCAGCTAAACCCATCGCCGTTGCAATTAGAACTGATACAGATGCTGAGTCGCGTGCCCGAGTTGGACGGTTGGCGCCGAGTTCATTACCGACTCGGGTAGATACACCGAAGCCGAGAGAAGAAGGGAACACGTAGAGGAGTGCTGTTGTTTGAATCAGAACACCCATTGATGCGATAGCTGGTTTCGGGTTCGGAAGAAAACCGCAGAAGATGATTATGAGCTCGTACCACCACCACTCTAAGCATACTGAAACACAGCTCGGCATGGCTAGACGAACGAGCGGGCCCCAACCTGAGAAACTATCTCTGCTTGGTTTTTCAGGCGAGAGATCGCCGGAGAAACGGATGTGTAGGAGAAGGAAGAGAAGTAAAGCGGCGTTCGATGCCGAAGCGGCTGCGGCAACTCCCACCGCTCCGAGATTGAAATGGGTTACTAGTAAAAAGTTTGTCGGAAGATGTAGTGTTGCTGCGGCGGCTGCCGCGATGGTTAACGGACGTGTTATCCCCTGCGAGCGAAGATATATTCGTATTGGGTGGATTAAAGAGAAGGAGAAGAGATCAGGGAGAGAGGCGAGCAAGTAACGCTGAGAAAGAGAAGTGATCTCTGGGTCTTGGCCTAACAAAAGAAGAATCTTTGCCATGTTTATCCATAGTAAAGAGATCGGAATCGAAGAAAAGAGAAGAAACAATACAGAACGATATAGAGTCAAAGATAATAGCTTTGGTTGGTTAGCACCGAAACCTTGAGAACAGAGCGGTTCCATACCTAGAGACAAACCGGAAAGAACAGAGTACCCTGTTATGTTTGCGAAAGCTATCGCAAGCGAGCCGGCGGCGAGCGGTAAGTCACCAAGAGAACCCAAGAACAACATAGAAAGAATAGAACGTGAGTAAAGAAGTAGAGCCATTAGAGCTATAGGGAAAGAAAGCTTGAACAAAGACGCTGCTTCCTTTACAGCATCTGAAGTTGAAGGGAAAGAAAAGAATGGGTTTTGTTCCTCTGCTTTTCTGAAAGGTGATTTTTTGTTCTCCCATGGAATGACTCTTACGTAGATGTGTTGCGGAGGTAGCGAAGTTTTCTCATCGCCGGCGCCGGCCATGATGAAGCTTTAGTTGTTACATAAAGATAACAGCTTGCGAATTAAGAAGCGTTACTTGTGTAAAAAGGAGAGAAGATTTTTGATGGAATGCAGCAGAGCAAGGAAGCAAGCAAAGCTAAGCAAAGCCAAATGTTTTGTAGTACTCTTGTTTTTATTTTAGTGTCCGGAGAGAACCTATAAATACTGACAGCGGAAGAAGATTGACTGTCTTTTTTATTTTTATTTTCCTACATTATTTATTATTATTATTATTATTATTATTATTATTATTATTATTATTATTATGATTAATTCTTTTCAGGAAATAAAACTCAAATTAAAATTTACTCCCATTATTAACTGCACTGTGATCCATATGCTCTCTGGTTCCAAGATTATTGATTATACCTGTATTAAAGAGGACCACCGTGTTTTAATTACACAAACTAAATTTTATAAAAATAAAATTTGTGATAAATAATAATGTTCGGTGTAAATAAATTTTGAGGTAATAATCAAAATATTTAAGATAAGTTAAGAATAAAATTTTAATAAAAAATAAAATTTAACGTAAAAATACAAGTATTTTAAAAATAGTAATTAATTTTTTCAAAAGTAGTTTGAGTTTTTAAATTTAAAAATTAATAAAAATAGTTTTAGGATATAATATTATTTAAAATAATAAATATTTAAAATCTTCTCGTCCTCTAAAGGCCCGTTTGCTTATAGATTCTTTTTTTGATCGTAATGTTTAAGTTTTTTACAATAACTTTTAAATTTGAGAAGTATATAAATTAATACTTACAAAATTATTGCATATATAAATTTTGAAGACCTTTATATTTTAAAAATTAATAAATTTTTATTTCTGTTATTGTTTTTTAAGAAAAATTCCAGACGACTTGTAGCGTTGTTGTTTCGGTGCTTGTTTTGGTTAAGAAAACTGTATTACCGGAATTTTATATTCTATTTTATTTGAGAAAGAACGTACTTTTTTGAATTAAAAATTATAAAAATAAAACAGATTTTCCATTTTTATCTGATTTAGTTGCGTTATCGGAATAACCACGTTGATTGAGGGAGGGTTTAGATTGGGCTTAACAAAGTAGTAGCATTAATTGGGCCAAGAAAAGTAAAATCAAGCATGACCAAAAAGTGTAGGCTATGGACCAGACACCAAAAATAGGCTAGTAAGTTCCAACAACCGATTTAAACCAACTTTTCTCACCCGATTCCTGTGTGGTTAATTATTAGAGGGACCCACTTTGAATAATATTAACTCTACTCAACGGAGAGGATTCAAGCGTCGGTCACACGTGCGTACCAGCTAAGTACCTTGAAAAAGAAATTTAATGGCGCGTGCGCACGGTCGTCAGCTTCAATAAGTAGATTAATTGCAATTTTAGTTTGTACTTAACATGATCTTAAGAAACAAGTACGTGAATCACTTCTTGTTGCGGTTAAAGTTTTAAATTTGCGCAGGCATCTAAGGTTGCATAACACGAGTTTTGTATAGTTTTTTAATTCTGTCAGTCACAGCACTGAAATCCAAAACTACAGGTGAGTATTTACTGCGGTTCAATTAAAATCTACAGTTGTTCGTCTCTGTGAGCTGTATACAAAAAAAACACAAAAGTAATATCCTGGGCCCCACAGTTGGGGATAGGCCGGGCAAGTCTGGTAACGGGAGACAACCCCATCAATCACCAAATAAATTTCAAAACAAAAAAACGAAACGTTTTCCTACTCATTTTTTTAAAAAAAAGTTTTGAAATTTTGCTAGCTTCCCGGAAAGGCAGCACTGTAGAAGTGACTTGTCCACCAGCGATCAAATCACAGCCGTCGATCGTCTCTATCTTATCCAAAATTCATTGGTACCCAGCAGCAGCCTGTGCAAAACTGGTTCAGACCTTAGCCAACCTGAGTCGTTCACGGGTTTACTAAACTAACAAAATTGAATAAAACATGAAGATTGCAGAATTGAATGGAATTCAATTGATTGCTTATGGAACAATTTGCACTCCCACTGTTGCTCGTCTGGAGGAAACCATGCTCGGCAGTGCGCCCGATTCAGTTGGGACCATTTTGCCAACCGGGCTCGAACGAGTTATTGCAATTTACCAGAGCGGTCCACGATAGATAAGCACTGACGTGGACTAAAATTTAGATGGTCCATACAAGAGCAGATGATTGACCGGTTTGGCGCACGCAGGAGTCACGTGAACATTAGTCACACAGAGACAGAAAGAGAGAGAGAGACTGCAGTCTTCTGATGCAATGAAACAGTTGTGAGGTATTCAGATTCCCAGAGTCATCTTTTCCTACAGTATTAATTAGCTGTTGTTAGTTCGCTGCTACAGTTAATCAAAGCACAAACACTGTAGCTTAATTAATTCATCTTGGATCCAATGGCTTACGAAAATAAAATTATTTCTTTGTTAATATAAGAAAATCATTTGACCGAATAATGAAATTAAGAAATGCAGGGGGGCGAGCATAAAAAAGGAATCCTGCATCCTTGTCGTTAAGTGGAGACTTTGATTGGCACTTAGTGGTGTTACATATTAGGGAGCAGATTAGATAAAATAACAACATCAATCCAAATCTGGGCCATTCATTTTATATATGCATAAAATCCAAATTTTCTTGTATAATAAATAATTTAGTAATTTATAATATATACCAATTGCACCAATTTTCACTTTTTATTTTTTAGAATTTAAATGTGGCACTATTTAAATTTTATTAAATTTTATATTGTGATATACGCTTTAAAATTATGGAAAATATCTAATTATTCACGCTACCAAATTTTTTAGTTTGGTCTAATACCTTTTAGTTTGCTCTAAAATTAGTAATGCAGGTCTGCTTTGTAATATAAAACTTACACTTTTTGATTAATATATTAAGTGTAACTTCCGGAATTAGAAAGAAATTAAGAATGTTGTTTGCTAACCTTTACGTGCGCATGCTTCAAACTGAAGTGATAATAACAATCAATGATTATCAGTCATTAACAATTTTAATTATATTTATATTCAAACAGAATTTACTTTTCTGATTCTAACAACTTTTGACTAAGACAATCTAGATTTTTTAATTGAAAAAAAAAAAAAAACAAGAGCAATGTCTATCTAGGGTAAGATATTATTTTTAATATTTTCTTACAATATGTACATGGTCGTTTATTTGAAACTCTGCAGTGACCAAATTGGACTTGAAATCATGCACGTTCATGCCATTTTTTTCCATTCCAACTTCATGCTGGTAGACTAGTCGGAGTTTCGAAATATTTTAAAATAGAATTTTTTAAAAAAAGAAATTATATATTTTATTTAAAATAATAATTAAATAATAAAAATATTATATGTAGAATTTTTGTAAATTTTAAAAAAATTTTAAATAACTATTTTAAAATTTTTAATTTTTTTAAAATATATTAAAAATTAAAAAATTAAAAAAAATATTTTTTAGAATGAAATGTCAAACGCTCTAGTGGATGTTTGGAAGTGTTTTTAACTCTATTTATTTTAATTTTTTGAAAAATATATAAATACATATAAGAAATTTCTAAATTTAATTTTTTTCAAAATATTTGAGTTTCAATATAAAATAAAAAGATTTAATTACATCAGAGAATTTTGAATTGCGGAATGAAAACATTTGATTTTCCGCTGCAAGTCATTCTCAATTAAAAGAAAAAAATAATAATATTTCAGTTGGCAACAATAAAAAACCTTATAATATTTTTCACGTCACTCTCAGACTCGATTTGTAGATCAACTGGGGATCAAAAGTTGCAGATTTCCAAATCCAATATGTATCTTTTGAGTCAAAAAAAAAAAAAAAAAAAAACCAAAAGTACGCACACTTCATTTTCACAAGTAGTGTCTGTGGTTTCATACCATAATCACTTGTTAGAAGCAGAAGCTACAAAACAAGCTTTTAAAATAAGCTACTAATAAGAAAAAAAAGTTGCAAAGATTGGAAAGCAGATTTCTCTCTTTTAGTAATGGGTTTGTTCAAACTTCATGAAAATTTTGATCAGAAATTGTGTGCTGCTAGTGGTAAAATTGAATCATTTTTTTTCTTTTATCCACACGTGAATTTGTGGAGTATTTATTGCTTTTTGCCTCCTTTGTGGACTCAAGATAAATAAAAATAAAATAAATATAATATAAAAATCTAGCTTTACTCTTTCAAAATTAGGAAATATGGGAAAAAATGTTTTAGATTTTATAGAAAGTTTGGATTATAAGAAAGAAACTAGTCATATAAATATTACAAAAAAGTTTTTGATGCCTTTGTTAAGATGTATTCTTGTCACAACTAATAAGTCACTTTTTTTTATAATTTGAAGTCACTTTAATTTACTTTTAATTATATAAAAGAACATACGAAATAACTTTCAATTTATTTTTTTTTAAAAAATAAAAATTTATTTTATTTTAAATAATATTATTTATAATAATTTATTTTTTAATAAGTTACTTCTTAATAACTTTTTTTAAAAATAAACTCATTTAAGACCACTTCCACTGTTCTTAAGGATATGTATACTTTTATTTGAAAAATAATATTTTCATTAGAAAAAGAATTTTCTAAAATTTGTTTCCAGAAACTCCTTTCTAGTTTTGCATTTTAAAACTCATATATACGGAAATAAATGTGTTGTGCTCAATTAAGATGGCGTTTAGCAGCATTTTCAGATGTTCTATTTTATTTTAAGCTTTTTAATAAAAATTTTATAATATTATATAAGATTTATTTTAAAATTTAAAAGTATAAAAAAATTTTATATTATAAAATATTATTATTATTTATTATGTTTTATATAAAAAAATAAACTTTTTTTTTAAAATATGATAAAAATATTTTTATTTTAAAAAAATTTATTTTATAAACAATTTCAAACAATCCCTAAAGATTCACTGTGCAAGTTAAAGCATGAAAAATCAATCATTTACATCTATCATACATCGGCGGCAGCTGATAATTTCTCAATAAGCGTAATAGTCGAAAAAATTAGGACTAGGAAACATTGCATAGTATTTCCTTCATTTCAAAGTTAGCATTGCATCTAACGTGCATGTCTTCTAAATTAAGAGAAAAAACGAAAGCTTGCGAAAACAAATAATTTCCCAAAAATCAAGCGACGGTTTTTTCATGAACTTGGTAAGAAACAACGGTGAAAAATCCCAACTTTGTTACGCAAGAATTAGAAAAGAAGGACATGTTTATCTCTTGCGTAACAGTGAAGAGCACCAACCAAGTTAATTTTCTTCTTTTCTTTAGAAATCCAAGAGTTTCTCATGTGAATTGGGCAGGGTATGAGTTCTATTATTGTTTTTCTTTTGTTTACTATCTTTTAATCTCCTCAAGAGTTACATTACTTTGATCTAAGATAACATTTCCTTAACTTTCCAATTTAATTTTTTAAAACTCATGAAATTCACTGATTTATTACTTAATATTTTAATAGATTCTGTCAACTTATTTGCGGTTTAATTTATTAAATTGATTAATCGCTAGTTTTATAGGAATATGGTGCTCTTATTTATATTGAAAAGTAAGTTATTGTGAATAATACTGTTTGAAGATTAGTTAAAAGAAATCTTTTATATTCTTTTATATAGTAAAAAATCAGCTAAATATAAAACTGAAGTGAAAAAACAATTATATGGATAAATAAAAGACACCCTAATTCTCATGCAAGAGGAGAGAGTTGGATCGGACATTCAAATGGGCTTGAAATTTAACACGGATCAAACAAGGTATGTTATTTGAGCCCGCACGTTTGGGCCGATTAAACAGAAGAGTTAAGGATGTGTTTTTCTTCAGCCCAATACAGCACACCTCTGTAGAAGTATAGAGTTGAATTTTCAAATAGTTCATCCATTTAAGCGTTTAAATAGAATCTTGTTCATTTATGTAACTACCAAAATTTGAGAAGGAAATTGGAGCGTTCAATACTTCAAGCAAACCCACTACTGTTTGTTCATTTGAAGTTTAATGCCCTTTTTAATTAACTTTTTAGATGAATCAATAGATGAACTTTGTTCATGATCATGCCAAGACTGTTGTTGGCATCTGTTGGCGTGAGTCAACAATATATTATTTTAAATATTTTTTTTTAAAATTATATTTAGATATTTTTTTTTATTTAAAACTTCATTTATTTAGATTTATAAGGAGTCTATATGTATGTACTTATATTGAATGATAAGAATAAGATTGAAAGAGTTTATCTTGGTACCAGAGCAAAATTCTAGATCTGCTCGCCGCCGTTGTGGAGAAAACGACTGCGACGGCCAGATTTCGACCAGACTATTCGTTGTGATCATAGAGATACGTTTATAACGGTTAGAAATTCCGACCAAAATAAATCCGGCGATTTAATCGGACTAGATCTACAACAACAATAAAAAATAATAATAATAAAAGGGAGAATTTTTGCTGCTGTCTTCGCTGCCGACGCCTCCGCTGCGCGTGAAGCTCCCGCCGCCGCTGCTTCGCCAGCACGTTCACCGCTGCCGCCAGCCCACTCGATCGCCGCTGCCAACACGATCGACCCGATCGATTGCCGCCGCCTGCCGCTCGATCGCCGTCGCCGCCAGCCCGCTCGCTCTTGTCGGTCGATTGTTGCCACCTGTTCGACAGGCCGCTCGCTCTTGCCGGTCGATTGCCGCCGTCTGCTTCATCAACCGTACAGCCACCAGCCGAGTCCGACCGACCCGACCCGTCTCGAACCGGCCTGGCCCGCTGACCATGCCCGACAGAAATTTTTTTTTTTTTTTGTTTATGGAAAACTCAAGTGGTCTATCTCTAGTTGCCTCAATGACTACTCCTGTTTTCAACAAGGTGATTCATCCTCTACTATAAGTGTTAAGTTAAATGGCTCAAATTATTCTCTTTGGTCTCAAGTCGTTGAGATGTACATTGCTGGAAAGAACAAGATGGGATACTTAACAGGAGAAATAGCACGATCTCAAGAGACTGATCCCACTTATGCCCGATGGAGAACTGACAATGCTATCGTCAAAGGATGGTTGATCAACTCCATGGAACCAACTGTGATAGAGCTTTTTATTCGGCTTCCCACTGCTAGAGATGTTTGAACTGCTGTGTCCAAAACTTTATTATGATAATTCTGACATATCTCAGATTTATAAATTAACATTCAAGGCATTCAAATTGAAGCAAACTGGAAGGCCCATTACGGCATACTATGCAGAATTACAGAGCATATGGCAAGAATTGGATTTTCGTAATCCAATTAGAATGTGTTGTGCTAATGATGTATTAGCTCGACAATAGGAGATTGAGAGGGAACGTGTCTATATTTTTTTGGCTAGGCTTGATGATACACTTGATAAAGCCTGCAGTGATCTACTACGAACAGATACCTTTACTGGATTAGAAGCATCTTATAACTACATTCGTCGTGAAGAGCAACGACGAGTGGTTATGATGGGGTCTAACGATATTGGAGTTATTGCTGCTGTGGCCTCTAAAAATCTTAGATCTCAAGTGAAGCAAAAGGCACAAGAAGAACAGTGTACTCATTGTGATAAAGCTGGGCATACTCGGAATTCATGCTTTCAGTTAGTTGGTTATCCTGATTGGTGGGAGGAACTGAAGAAGAAGAAAAAACAAGACAAAAAGATCTCTGATGTAGCGTCTGGAGTTGCAGGCCTCACTTTAGCTAATCCTTCATCCTCTGTATCATCAACTGCTCCTTCACCAATTCTATCTCTGGTGTCGTAGGTTAATTCACATTCTTCAATTTCAGGTAACCAAAGCTTTACCTTTACTGTTTTAGATACACAACGGGATACAGGATGGATTTTAGATTCTGGAGCTACGGATCATATGACATTCGATCCGAAAAATTTTCATATCGTAAGTGCTCCAGTTAGAAATAATGTGACATATACCAATGGAGAGAGTTATCCAGTGACAGGTGCTGGTACTGTGGCATTATCATTATCTCTATCTCTACAGAATTGTCTACTTGTTCCATCTCTCTCACATAATCTTTTATCTATTGGACAAGTTACTGAACAGTTGAACTGCATTGTTGTTATGTATTCTTATTTTTGCTTACTTCAGGATATCCAGACACAGGAGATAATTAGGCGTGGTACTAAGAGAGGGGGTTTATACTATTTGGATGATGTTAGTGCAGGCAGAGTTTACAGTGCTCGTGGATCTGAACTGACAAGAAGAATAAAGTCTGGCTTTGGCATCGCCGTCTACGTCATATTTTTTTGGTAATTTAAAATATTTGCTACCGTCTTTATTTTTCGGTCTCAAAGAGTCTGAATTTCAGTGTGAAGCATGTATCCTTGCTAAGAGTCATCGAGTGTCGTATTTTTCTGTTAGCAATAAAAGAACAACTCCTTTTGAGTTAGTCCATTCGGATGTTTGGGACCCTCCCTAGTTATGACTTTTATTGGCATTAGGTGGTTTGTGACATTTGTAGATGATTGCACAGACATGACATGGTTATATGCTTTGAAGAATAAAAGTGATGTTAGTGATATATTTGTGCGGTTTCATAAGATAGTGCAAACACAATTTTCTCTTCCTATTCGAATTTTTCGCTGTGATACTGATGGGGAGTATGTTAATACATCTTTGAACTCTTATTTTCATCAGCATGGTATTATTCATGAGACTTCTTGTCCACAAACACCACAACAGAATGGAGTGGCTGAAAGAAAAAATCGACACATATTAGAAACTGGCCGTGCTTTATTGTTTGGAGCTCATGTTCCAAAACATTATTGAGTAGACGCAGTTCAGTCTGCGGTTTATGTGATTAATCGCATGTCATCTAGAGTTCTAAACTTTCGGACACCACTTGAGGTTTTATCTACATTTGTTACTATACCTTCTGTTCTCTCACTTCCATCTCAGATTTTTGGATCTGTTGTATTAGTACATTTGCAAAAAACTGAAACAGATAAATTGGATCCATGTGCCTTAAGGTGCATGTTTCTTAGCTATGGTCCTCACCAGAAAGGTTATCGGTGCTATCATCCTCCTACACGTCATACCTTTGTGACTATGGATGTGACATTTTTAGAATCGAAAATGTATTTTGTCAAATCGACTTCACATTCAGATCTTCAGGGGGAGATAGAAGCTACGGAAAATCTGAATTGGCTTACCATTAAACTCAAAACACATACTGAAGAAGGTCAGAGAAAATGTGTGGATCATGACTCAGGTCTGAAGGAGTTTAGAACTATTGAACTTGAACAAAATGAAACGGAAGAGATAGATAGAGCTGAAACTGTAGAAGAAATCCCTCTGTCGCATCCTGCAGTACCCGCTCAAACTCCTGAGGATATCACTGAGGTAAATACCGAGACTCAGAATATTATTATGAATAAATCTAATATTGTCTGCAGGAATTATCAGTTACCACATAGAGAAAATCGTGAAAAACCTCCTGAGAGATATTTACCAGAAGGAAAAATCTCCAGATATCATGTTACTAATCATGTGTCTTCTCATAGGCTGTCCCCATCATATGTTGCTTTCATTAATCAGGTGGCAGCTGTGACACTTCCTTCTAACACTAGAGAAGCCTTATTCGATCCTAGATGGACTAAGGCTATGAATGAAGAGATGGATGCTTTTTAGAAGAATATGACTTGGGAGATAGTACCATTAACAAAAGAAAAGAAAACAGTTGGTTGTAAATGGGTGTACACCATCAAACACAAAGCAGATGAAACGATCGAGAGATATAAAGCAAGATTAGTAGCCAATGGGTACTCACAGACTTATAGAGTGGATTATCACGAGACTTTTGCCCCAGTTGTAAAGATTAATACCATCAGAGTATTATTATATCTCATAGCAAATCTTGATTAGCCATTGCAGCAATTTGATGTAAAGAATACATTTCTTCATGGTGAGTTAGAAGAAGAAGTGTATATGGAGCTTCCGCTTGGCTATGAGATATCGGAAATGACTGAATATGTCTGCAGGCTAAAAATGGCTCTATATGGTTTGAAGCAATCTCCAAAAGCATGGTTTGGTAGATTTAGTCAAGCCTTGAGCAGATATGGTTACCGACAGAGTAATGCTGATCATACATTATTCTTGAAGAACCAGAATGATAAGGTAACTATTTTGATAATCTATGTTGATGATATGATTGTTACAGATAATGATCATGAAGAAATTCAGAAATTGAAGACATATCTAGCCTTTGAATTCGAGATGAAAGAACTTGGAGAGTTGAAATATATTTTGGAAATTGAAGTGGCCAGATCTAAGCAAGGTATTTTTCTATCACAAAGAAAATATGTCCTTGACTTATTATCTGAGACAGAGATGTTAGATTGCAAACCTGCCGACACACCTATCATTGAGAATCATAACTTAGCAGAGCTCCCTAATCAAATGCCAGCAGCTACGGAAAAATATCAACGATTGGTTGGCAGGTTGATTTATTTATCGCATACTCGCCCTGATATACATATGCTGTGAGCGTTGTCAGCCATTTTATGCATTCTCCAATTGTCGATCATATGGAAGCTATGAACAGAATTATGAGATATCTGAAGTCAGCACCAGGCAGGAGATTACTATTCAGAAAGAATAATCATTTGAATATAGATGGATATACTGATGCAGACTGGGCATGAGATAAGACGAATAGACGCTCTACATCCGGCTATTTTACATTTGTTGGAGGTAATCTAGTCATATGGAGGAGTAAGAAATAAAAAATGGTTGCTCGATCTTCTGCTGAAGCTGAATATAGAGGAATGGCACATGGAGTTTGTGAACTTTTATGGCTTTGAATATTATTGACAGAGCTTGGTTTTTCTCAAAGGAATTCTATAAAGCTATTTTGTGATAATAAGGCTGCAATAAATATTACTCATAATCCAATACAGTATGATCGCACTAAGCATGTTAAGATGGATCGACATTTCATTAAAGAGAAACTGGATTCAAAGTTAATTGAGTTACCTTTTGTGACTTCAGAGACACAGTTAGCAGATATATTGACAAAAAAAATTTCAAGCAAAATTTTTCATAACTCACTGAGCAAGTTGGATATTGATGATATTTTTGCACCAACTTAAGGAGAAGTATTGGCGTGAGTCAACAATATATTATTCTAGATATCTTTCTTTAAAATTATATTTAGATATTTTTTTTATTTAAAATTCTATTTAAATTTATAAGGAGTCTATATATATGTATTTATATTGAATGATAATAATAAGATTGAAAGAGTTTTTTATTTCCTGAAGATGCAGAGACGTGACACCATCACTGATGAACAGCAAAGAACTGTTGTTGCCATGGATGGAGGACTGTTTGAGCACTACGTCAAATTTGGGGATCTTCTTGCGGAGGTTGCCGCTACCATTATTGTGAAGAAACTCGCAAATGACGGCTCGGCATTGGAGCTGCTCTCCTTACAGACTCTCAATCTCAGTACCTTGGGCTCGACGAGTTTTTAAGAACTGAGGTTCTCCGAGTCGCTCAAGGTCCATTTGGATATTTAACAATATCTCTAACAATTCACCCCTACTGCTTTTATGTCCAATTAGAATACATAAATTATTGCCATCCTGGCTACGTCTAACGAAGAGGACAAATTGCGAATGTACAAAATCTTCGAACATTGAACTGGGAGATCACCTTCCATTTTCCAGCCTAGAGCCATGTCAATATCAGTTTTGCTTCCTCCGTGCGGAACCATTCCTTTTACCGTAACTTTCTGTTGTATGATCTGATATTCGAAATAGAAGTGTCCGTACGAGTGCCCTCAATGATCATATATGTATTGGAAATTGTGTAACTCTCAGTTCTGATAAAAGTTGAAGTGATCAGAGTAGAATTTGTAAAAAAAAGTGTGCTCTTTTTATCTTAGAAGTGATTTTTTTTAGAAATAAATTATTAAAAATCATTTTGTTAAAAATGAGTGAGTTTTATGTTTTTTTTTAATTAGAAAGAATTGAAAATGAGTTCTCGTATAATTTTGTGTTTGAAAGTGAGATATTAAAAATAAAAAAAAGCGAAATTTGTGGTGAAAAAAATACACAGCAAAATATAACTGACTAGTAGTGAAACAACATCGATTTATTCAGTCTCGTGAACCTTTTGTACAGATTCTGAACAAGAATTACTGAAAATGGTACCTATAGGATTCTGAACAATCTAGCTAGACCTCGTCACTAATGGGGACACTTAGAAATAATTATAAACATTTTTCTAAAAATAAAAATATGTTATTTTAATTTTAGATAATAAAATTTATTTTTAACTTAAAAAATAATTAATAATAATAATAATATTTTATTATGTAAAATTTTTATATTTTAAAAATTTTAAATAATTTTATAAAAAGTATTAACAAATTATTAAAAATACAAAATAAAAATTAATATAATTTTTCTGGTACTACTACTCCGAAGCTGTAGACATCAACCTTTGGTTTACCTTCCTTGCGTACACAAATACTTCAACAAGAAAACTACCGCATGTATCACAAAGTTACCCAGTTACATAGTTACACATGAAAAAGCCCTCTGCTTGATAGGAAGTTGCAAACTACTAACAAATTGTTCAAAGATGGTTCACCAGCAAACGTGATAAACATAGATTAGATTTGCCCGATATAATAGCTAATGCAGCACAGAAGCAACATCACACACCCCGCCTCCACACAATAAATTAATAGCTAAATCACAAAACATAAGTCACAAAACATACTCAGCAAACATAACAAGAATACCGGAACAACATTAGCATAGAAGTTCTTTGCATAAATAGGTTGCAAGTTTAATATAGTAATGAGTTTCAGATAACTTAAAATAACAAAACTGATTAACAACCAAACACCAACACAACTTAATTAAAAGACAATTAACATCTCGAATAATCCTGAAGATGGGACTCAAAAACAAAAAAAAAAAAGTTAAGAAAAAAGGATAAACCTAGGATTCAATACTTCAAACAGACCTAACATCTTACAGCTTGTCCTCGTACTCGGACAGTGGGGTGATCCCCTCCTTCAGCCCCTTCCTCTTGCGGATGTCAATAACAAGCTGGTGAGCCTGACTGCCAGCTTCCAAAGGATCGGACGACATCATGTCCCAGTGATCAAACACGCACTGAGGGAACGCCTGCCCAGATGTAGCTGCCCTCAGGGTACCTGAGAATCCAAAAGACTCGATGACAGGGAGATAAGCCTTGATGTTGTAAAGTGGTGTGCCAGGCCTCTGAAGCTCTTCAAACACATGGCCTCTCTTCTGGTTCAGAACACCATATATACCACCCAGAGCCTGTTCAGGGGCTTGGATCTCAACCAAGTACACTGGCTCAAGAAGCCTGGGTTTTGCAGTCAGCTGAGAAGCATAGATGACTCTCCTCGCAGTTGGAATGATCTGACCACCTCCTCTATGGATGGCATCTGCATGCAGCACAACATCACAAACTTCAAAGCATATGCCACGCATGTTCTCTTCAGCAAGAGCACCCTCCTTAGAAGCCCACTGGAATCCAGCAACAACAGAATCCTTGATTTCATTGAGGTACTGAACACCCTTGCACATGTCAACAACCATGTTCGGACCAGTTGTCTCAGGTCCAAAGCACCAAATCTTCTTAGCAAGATCCTTATCCCAGCCAAACTCTTCTGCAAGTATCTTAGAGCGAACCTTGGGATCATCTCTTGGACCAATTCTACCTTCATCAATGGCCTCAGCAAGACCTTCTTCCATGGGACGAGCTTCCATGTACAGACGATTATGCTTGTTGGGAGATTTGCTCATTACTGTACGGCTGGACTTCTCCAGAACAGTCTCACGGAATGAGACAACTGGCGGTGAAACATGAATCTCAGCCCCACCCATAAAATCTTCCTGTAGATCCTTCAAACAGATCTCAAGGTGGAGTTCACCTGCTCCAGCAATAATGTGTTCCCCAGACTCCTCAATACTACAAACAACCATAGGATCTGACTTGGCCAAACGCTTCAGCCCTTCCACGAGCTTGGGAAGGTCAGAGGCAACCTTGCATTGAACAGCAACACGAACAACAGGTGAAACAGAGAACTTCATTGCCCTAATGGGATGGGCATCGACTTCCTTCTCATTGGTCAAAGTGGCATTCTTCGTAATGAACTGATCAAGACCAACCATGGCTACTGTGTTACCACATGGAACATCCTCAACTGACTCCTGCCTCTTGCCCATCCATATAACAGTTCTCTGCACACTCTTCACGTAAAGGTCTTTCTTCTGGCCAGGAACATAGTTCGGCCCCATAATTCGCACCTTCATACCAGTTCCCACCTTTCCAGAGAAAACACGGCCAAAAGCAAAGAATCTACCCTTGTCAGAAGCAGGAATCATTTTTGAAACATAGAGCATAAGGGGACCTTCAGGATCACAGTTGCGGATAGCATTTGCATATGGGTCATCAAGAGGACCTTCATAAAGGTTCTCAACACGATACCTCTGTGCCTTAGAAGGTGATGGAAGGTGGAAGATCATCATTTCTAGTAGTGCGCTGCTAGCAGGAAGCCAAGTCTGCATAACTCTCTTCATGAGAGCCTTCCCCATCAGCTCCTTCTCATCAGACTTCATGGTCACACCAAGCTTCTGCAGCATTGGCCATAACTTGTCTTTCTGATCATTCATGCAAGTACTAATGATCTGCTTAATAGGCTCGTAGCAGAACTGAACAAATCCACGCTTGCAAGTAGGAGAACCAGTAGCCTTGCTGCTCCACTTCTTCGTAGCTGGATCAAAGTAGTTTTCACCCCATAGCCTCTCCATCATCTTAGCTTCATCAACACCAAACTTTGAGGCATACATCTTTGCAAAGTTGGTTAACGTAAAGGCCCAACCATGCAATCCAGCAGAAAAAGCAACAGTTCCCTTTTCTGGGTAGACTTGAACATCGCCAAGAAGAGGATCTTCATAAGTAGCCATGATAACATTAGCATTTTCAATAACCCTCTGGAAGGTCTGGTAAGCTTCTTCTCCTTCCACCTGAAGCTCCAGGAAACAGCGATCCATCTTGTTAACAGTCAACACTGGCCTAATCCTTTCTCCAAGAGCCTGACGCAGAACAGTTTCAGTCTGGACACAAACACCCTCCACACAGTCAACAACAACCAATGCACCATCAGTGATACGCAATGCAGCAGTGACCTCTGAAGAGAAATCGACGTGCCCAGGTGAATCAATGAGATTAATAAGATACTCATTGCCCATCCTCTCACCCTTGAAGCTCTTAAGGGAATCATCACTCATTTCATAATATAGGGAAATTCCAGTTGATTTGATTGTGATGCCACGCTCGGCTTCATCAGCACGCGTATCAGTCATCCTGACATCTCCAGCAACTTCTTGTGCGATAATCCCAGCAGCAGCAACAAGAGAATCAGTTAAAGTAGACTTGCCTGCAAGATCACAGAGCATTAGCTAAATAAAGATTCATAAATACAGCTATGTGCAACAAGAAAACTACACACAACATGATATGGCAATATATATACTAGAATTAACAGAACCAATAAAATCAAGTACTGAAAGAAAACTTATTCCAAGGATGCAAAATACTACAAACATAAACAACAGCAACTACAGAAGCTTTCTCTTACATATCAATGCTTAACTACTATAAGTACACTGTATGCTAAATAATAGACACTTCAAAAGAACGCTAGACAACAAATACACCAAGTTATATCCTTTGATGAGTTAATTGGTGTTGATGTTGTTAAATGAATGAAACAGAAGAAGATTAATATAGTTTAAAACAATCAGTAGCATAGACCTGGAACTAAAGCATTAGGATTACCAATGGTACCAACCCAAACCAATGCCAACAAAATAAGAGTATCAGAAAAGCCATTATCTTAAGACTCAAAACATGCTATGAAAATAGAAACTTACCATGATCAACATGGGCTATCACAGACATATTCCTGATGTTATGCTTACGGTCCATAATCCTACGGAGCTCTTCAGATGTAAACTTCACCATCTTGACCTTTTCTGAAGTTCACACAAGAAAGAACAGTTGAACCTGCAAAACGGTAAGTAAGCATGGAATTCTTGCAAAGTAACAAAATTTAGTTTAGCACACAAAAGTGCAGGAACAAGGATTACAGATTGATTAAAATTCTGTATTGCAAACGGTATCATCCAGATTAGGAATGCATAACACTGAAGTAAAAACAGTGCAGATCAATAAATATCATATAACAAAAGCACCCCAAGCAGTAAAAAGTATAAATGCATCCCCAAAAGGATATACAATTTCCTATAGCAGTAAATGTCATGACAAATAAGTATTCTTTCTATACCACCTTATAATCTAATTACAACAAAAAGAATATTCCACCCAATACTACTAGTAATAATAATTCATAGCTCATACAATTTAGTGACTTCCTATAAGATGAACAATTTTCAACATAAAACAAATCCAAAAATATATTTCCTGTTATAGAAAAGCTTTTGTATAGAACACTTACTATTTGAAAATCTATCTACTTATTTATTGAGATATCACACATCTTAACGTTTAAGGTCTTATTTTTATTAGGTTTCCTATCTAAGATCGTTACTAATTCCACATAGAGTGTTCATATAGATCTATGAACTATTAAAACTCTGATGTACTGAACAAAATCTAATACAATACATCCATCTAAACTAATGCACTACCAACGTGAAAACATGAATCAATAAATCTAATACAATACCAAGACGATCGATTCAATCCAGCTAACTTCTGAGATACAGATAATTTGGAGTTACAAGACTACAGAACATGACCAAGGGAGATCAGCATAACAGATATATAGCAGATACAAAGCAAATTAAAACAATTTTAGTATTAGATTCAGTTAGATCTGCATGATAAACTCATCAAAAACGTCAAAAGATGCAAATCACATAGATAGAACTTCATCGAAACCTCAATCAAGTAACAGATTTTTCGAATCGAAATCGATTGAACAACGATTGAGTGATGAAAGAAAGAAGAACTAGATTGCGGCTGCTAGAGCTTTACCTCTACAAGAAGATAAACACAGCGGCTAGGGTGTTCTCCGTAAACCCTAGCTTTGTTTCTTCTTTCGCTCAACTCCATTTACTTATATAGAGATTGTTATGGGGCCATTTGTAAAGGTCCATTCAGCCCATTTACAAACTCCGCTTGACATGCTCGGCACGAGTTTAACAAGTCGATAGTAACAGTCCGAAAATCAATGGTAAGAAAACATATATGGAACAGTCGGTAATTAACAAATAAAAGTGGGTATTTTCATATTTTGCGTTGTGTATATTGTCAGTTGGAGTTCGGAGTGGAGTCTTTCGGAAACCTTGAAAGTTCACTTGGTGATCTTTAAAGTCGTTTGGGTAATAGTGGCCGTTGGATTATGCGTTAAAGCAACAAATGGATGGTTAGATTGCTCTGTTTTCAGTTTACACAAATATTATTTGAGTCTTGGATATTCTTTTTTATTCTCGAGCTCAAATATCTACAGATGTTTGTTGCAATTAGAAGTAAGATGATGGCTTAATTACAAATATTCACGTTCAACTGTTGCGGTGTTTTCTTGCGTCCCAAGCGTCCAATTTAGAGCAAGTATATGAAAGGAACCTGGTTTTAACTTTCTTTGACTATCTTCGTTAGAATTTTGATCTTTGCTTTAAAGTTTTTATAAACAACGAAAAGAAGTGCTACCAAATAAAAAAGTTAGAAAAAACTAAAGTTCAAAAGTCGGACGGTAGAGAAACTCCACGGAACAAACGCTGAATACTTATATCATGCTAGTTGAATAAAAGGTTTAACATCGTATACGCATAATCATAATGCATAAATCCTTAGACCTGCTAACAATGCAATATCCTGACGATCGGATAAATCAATTTTGAATGGGTAGTAAATGTGGCAAATTTCGACCCGACTGTAGAGAATTGTACTCAATGATTTGTTTTTCTTTATTGATATGAGCACATATATATACATTCAAAGTTTCCAAAAGTTAAAGATTCATAAGATCTAATTTTTCTAAAATCAATCCAAACCAAATATATCTAGAATAAAATAAAATCTAATCTTTCTAAATAAGATCTTTCTAAATTAAGCATTCTAAATATAGTAAGGAATCAAATATCCTTATCATGCCCCCGCAAGATGAAGCTCTGATCGGAGATTCCAATCTTGGACCGAAGAAGAAGGAAGCGCATCCGAGGAAGTGGTTTGGTGAGTGCGTCAGCCAGTTGATCTTGTGATGAAACATGAGTAACGTGCAAAGCACCACTTTGAACTTTGTCTCTAATGAAGTGAAAGTCAATGGCAACATGTTTCATCCTAGAATGAAAAACTGGATTGGAGCACAAATATATAGCACCAATATTATCACAATATATGACAGGAGTGGTTGGAAGTTGAACAGCAAGCTCAGATAGAAAAGAGCAAATCCAACTGAGTTCCGTAGCAGTAGAGGCAACAGAACGATATTCAGCTTCCGTAGAGGAACGAGCAACAGTCCGTTGTTTCTTTGAACTCCAGGAGATTGGATTGCGGCATAAGTACACCACATAGGCACTAGTGGAGGTAGAGTCATCTTTATTACTTGCCCAGTCAGCATCCGAGAAAGCATGCAAAGATAGAGGTGAATCACGATATAAGAGTAATCCGTAATTCAGTGTACCAGATAGATAGCAAAGAAGGCGTTTGACCGCTGTCTAATGCTCAGTTGTTGGCCGATGCATAAATTGAGAGAGCTTGTTCACTGCAAATGCAATATCCGGTCGTGTGAGAGATAGCTATTGAAGGCTTCCAACTACCGTCCGAAATTCTGTTGGATCAGATAAAGCTGTGCCGGCATGAAGTGTTAATGTTAAACTAGTGGATAAGGGAGTCATGACGGGATTGGCATCGACCATTTTGGTTCGGACAAGGAGATCAATAATGTACCTTCGTTGAGAGAGAAAAAGACCATGATTGTGTGGAATAACCTCAACACCAAGAAAAAATGACAATAGTCCAAGATCTTTTAAAGAGAATCGTTGGGCTAGAAGCTCCACAAATCGATTTACCATATTCTGACTGTCTCTTGTAATGATCAGATCATCAACATAGATAAGTAAGTAAATGAGATGTCCACCTTTATTAAGAATAAAAAGTGAGGTGTCTGCAAGAGAGTTGATGAAGCCAGAGTCAAGTAAATATGTTTTGAGCTCGTGATACCAAGCTCGTGGTGCTTGTTTGAGACCATAAATAGCTTTGCGAAGTTTGCAAACATGAGTGAAAAAATCGTGATCAATGAATCCTGGTGGTTGAGCCATGTAGACATCTTCAGATAGGTGCCCCTGAAGAAATGCATTATTAACATCAAGTTGGCGAAGTGACCACCCCTTACTGATGGCAAGACTTAAAACAAGACGAACAGTTGTTGGTTTGATAACTGGACTGAATGTGTCATTATAGTCCACTCCGGGCCGTTGATGAAATCCCTTAGCAACCAGACGTGCTTTGTACCTATCAAAAGAGCCATCAGATAGTCGTTTAGTGCGAAAAATCCACTTACATCCCACAATATTTTATAAGGAGTTAGATGGAACAAGTTTCCAAGTGCCGTTTCGAACAAGCGCATCAAACTCTTCGAATATGGCCCGACGCCATTTAGGATCTTTGAGGGCTTGGGTCGTATTTGTTGGTTCCAAGTCATCAGAGGCGGATAGTTGAGCTGTCAAGTTGAGTTTTTGAATAGGCTTGTGGATGTTGTTCTTGGATCTGGTTTGCATGGGATGGTTGTTGTTGGTTGAAGTATGGGGTTCACTGAGAGACTCAGTATGATTGGTAGAATTGGGCACAAGTGATGTAGATGGTAAAATTGGATTATTGGAGGGGTTTTCGTGCGAGGGTGGTGAGACGTTAGATGGTGTTATGAGTGGCACTGAGGAGGAGGTAGAAATTGGAATGATGAAAATAGGAGGAAAGTAGGGAACCCATGTGTCAATAGTGGTGGATTCAGGACGGGGAAGATTAGATTGAAGAGAGGAAAAAGAAAAGACGGATTCAACAAATTCAACGTGACGAGACACATAGATTTTGGAGGTAGAATTGTCAAGACGGAGATATGCACTTTGTGTAAGAGAGTAGTCGAGAAAGATACATGGTTTGGATCGAGGAGCAAGTTTGTGAGGTGAATAAGGACGAAGCCAAGGATAACATAAACAACCAAATACTCGAAGTTTGGAATAGTTAGGTGGATGGCAAAATATTTTTTCAAATGGAGAAGTGAATTGAAGTGTTGGAGTGGGTAGACGATTAATGAGATAGACGGCGGTAGCGAAAGCATGAAACCAATATGTGAGTGGAAGAGATGCATGAGAAAGAAGAGAGAGACCAGTTTCAACAATATGACGATGTCGTCGTTCAGAGTATCCATTATGTTCTGGAGTATGTGGAGGAGTGGTGAGGTGAGAAATACCGTTTGTAGATAGAAAGTTTTCGAGACTTTGATATTCTCCACCATTGTCGGTATACAGAGTAATAATTTTATGAGAAAAATAATTTTCTACAAGAGCTTTGAAGCGAATAAAGATGTCATGCACATTAGATTTTGTTTTGAGTGGGTAGAACCATATATATTTGGTGAAGTGGTCAACGAAAATAACATAATATTTGAAACCATCATGAGATATAATAGGTGAAGTCCAAACATCAGAGAAAATAGTTTCAAGAGGTTTAGAAGAAGTAAGAGTGGATTTAGAAAATGATAGTTTATGACTTTTATTGCAATGACAGTCGTTACAAGAAATTGTTGTGGATACAGAAGTCGATAGTTGTAACTGACCATTAGATACGATATGTTTGAAGATTTGAAAGGATGGATGTCCTAATCTATGATGCCATTCGGATGAAGAGGTTTTGACACTGGATAGAGCAAGTAATGGTGAAGATTTGATTGGTGTAATTGGCCACTCATAAACACCATCTTTAGTTCGTCCTTGAAAAAGTTGTGCCCCCGTACGAAGGTCCTTCACAAGAAAGGAATGTGGTAAGAATTCAACGGAAACATTATTGGTGAGGCAAAATTGAGAAATAGAGATTAAATTTTTTTTCATGCTAGGCACACAAAGAACATTATTAAGTGTAAAATTATGAGTAGAAGAAGGTAAAAAAGTGGAACCAGTGTAGGGAGAGTGAAGCGAAAGATTGTTGAGATCGCCGGTAACATGATGAGAGGCACCACTGTCAAGTAGCCAAGAGGGAGTTTCTGCGCCGGTATTAGTTGCAAAGTTAGCTCGTGGTTGCCATGATGTAAGATTTGTTCCGGATCCGCGATTGATTGGCACTTGGCTAGTTGGCATTTGATTGATCGGCACTAGACGAAAAGATGGGCACCACTGAGCTGAGTGTCCTTGAGTACCACATATTTGACAACGACCAAGATATGGTCTTGGTGAAGGGCGATCACCATTAGATGTTGGCATGGAGGAGCCGGTGTTGGAAGACATAGTGGGACGAGAAGAGCCTGTGTGATCAGAGTTGAAAGAGGGACGAGGCCTTGAATTTTTGTGTGCTGGATTAGCAGTCGCTGGTGTTGGTTGAGCCTTGGATGTTACATTGCGATGAGTGGCTTCAAGAGTGAGGAGTTTTTTATGTAATTCCTCAAGTGAGATTGGGGTCTCGCGGGCTTGGAGAGCAACAACAAGATCATGAAATTCATCGCCAAGACCATTTAAAATTTTTTCAAGTAGGTCTTCAGCATCCATAGGGGTACCAAGTAGTGCAAGTTCATCGGCATACCCTTTGATTCTTCGTAAGTATTCAGTAACACTTTGAGAACCCTTTTGAGGATTTTTGAGATGACTTCGAATTTGTAGACGGCGACCGCGTGTTGGCTTGGCATAAGTGTTGGCAAGAATATGCCAAACGTCACTGGAGGTAATGGCACCGGCAATGAATGGAATAATATTTGGAGAGATAGATCCAATGAACGCATTGAGAATCAACTGATGTTGACGTTTCCAGTGAATATAAGCTGGATTGGTGATTACTGAACTATCTGTAGTAATAGTGGGTGGTGGACACGGTTTGGATCCATCAATGAAGCCAATGAGATCAAAACCAATAAGGAGAGTGTTGAATTGGAACTTCCAAGAGAGATAGTTTGTATCATTGAGTTTCAATGGAGCTTGAGCGGCAACATTGATGGCAATCAATTGTTGATTGAAGTCTTGAGTAATGATAGAATAATTACTAGATGATGTGAAGATAGTGGCCATTGAGAGTATTGAAGCTACTGAGTTAGAAAAAAAAAAAAAAAATTGAGAAGAGATGGAGCTCGTTAGAGCAATAGTGGCTCTGGTACCATGTAGAGAATTATACTCAATGACTTATTTTTCTTTATTGATATGAGCACATATATATACATTCAAAGTTTCCAAAAGTTAAAGATTCATAAGATCTAATCTTTCTAAAATCAATCCAAATCAAATATATCTAGAATAAAATAAAATCTAATCTTTCTAAATAAGATCTTTCTAAATTAAGCATTCTAAATATAGTAAGGAATCAAATATCCTTATCACCGACCCGAAAATTCAACTCAAATCTGATTTGAAAAAAGTTAGGATCGAATCAGACCTTAGTCAGATTCCGATCAAATTCGAATTGATCCAAAAATAATTCTGTTTAATTATTTATATAATATATATTATTTAATTAGAGAATAATAGTATCAAATTTAATTTGTATATATATATTTTTAATTTATTCTAATTTAACTAATTTAATTTATAAATTTTTACTTAATTTATAAATTTTATTAAAATTAATATTTTTTTTTTAGATATATCATAATTAATAATATATATATTATTATTAAAAATTAATATTTATAAATTTATTTTAATAATTTTAATTTATTATTAAATGAGTCATTTCGAATTTAATCCGATTATTAAAAAAATTGAGTTAGAATTTACACTTTTGATGTGTATAAATAAATAAATCGAATTAATATTAAATAATTTAATTCGATTATTATATGGATCGATTCAAAATCGATCCATATATTCGAATTGACATCTCTAATGGATAGTGCATTTGAATAACAATCGCAAGTATATCATACACAATCGGGCCAATTGCTACTCTTCCACTTCAACAGCACCGCCTGCAGCCATTCTAATGATTCCCAACTAGAACCTAAAACCAGGTTGCAGAGCCAGCAATTACAAACCGATACTTCAATATCTTTCATCCCAATCAAATGACTGCATACATAGCTATGAAAGTCTGCATTGCATTAGCCTGCAGTAGCAATAAGGAGAGAGATAAGGTCAAGCAGTCAGTACGAACGTTTTAAGAACTTTATGATACCACTGCTTGTCCTATCAAAATCAACAAGGTTTCAAAAATACACAAGTAAGCTGACAATATTTAAACAGTGCCAATACTATCCTTCAAAAAGATGATGGAAAGTAACAGTTAACAAACTGAAAGAAGAGCCATTGGGATCCACTTCCACTAAAACTTAATCTAAGAGACCGTTTGGCTAAATTTAAAAATTATTTTTTTGATAAAAAAAATTTTTTGATTTAAAAAAAAAAAAAATAGTTGTAAATTTTTTTAAAAAAGAAGCTATGTGTTTGAATAAATTTAACGTTTTTGATAAAAAATTGAATAGAGTGTTTGACAAAAACATAACTGAAAAGTTAGAAATAAATATGAAAAAACTAAAATATTCTTTATAATATAATAATTGATATATATAAAATTTGTGAATATTATATTATATATATATATATATATATTTTTTATTTATAAATGAGAATAAGTCTATCCAACGGCTCTAGATAAGAAGACTACTTTTTCAGCAAGTATGAGCTTTTCCTTCGGACTAAGAAGCTTTTTAGAAATGTTTATAGAAAAGAGCTATTTAAAATAAAAAATATTTTTATTTATTTTAATAAATAAATTTTATTATATTTTGATTTAAAAATAATAATAATAAAATTTTAGTACGTAAAATTTTTCTATAATTTTTTAAAATTTAAATAAATTTTATAAATTATTATAAAAATTTATTGGAAAACATAATATAAAAATTTAATCAATATTTTTTTTAGAATGAAGCCAACATCCCCTAATTCTTTTGTTCCAATGAACAGCCACTTACCCTACTCAAATATCTGGCTTCCCTTGCCCTAACTGCTACAAATTTCCCAAGTCATTCCCAGGGAAGAATCATCTTAATTGGCGAAATAACACATAATTGCTTATGAAGTCTGATTCAAATGTAGCCTTGCTATCATCTTAAGCTTAGTGGTTTTTAAATTTAACAACTTCGTATAACATTAAATTTCATGATGCGTATCATTAGAAACAGAAAACGTGTTACAGGACTCCACAATGATATGCTAGTCCTATTCCATATAAACCAATTTAGTACTAAGTGATTAATTGACCAGTGCCAAATTGAAGACAACAACAGAATCAAATCAGTAAGATGGTACAAAATTTAACAGACTCACCTTGATTAACCACACATGCCTCCTAAAGCTGACCACACTTGCAAACTCATCTGCAGAAAAAAGTTGGAAGAAGACAGTTTGATATCATTGCTTCTAGATATGAGAAGAGGTAAGATAGTTTGAAGCTCTAAACCCGTAAGCTTCATAATTAACCAACTGAAGCTAGCAACCTTACTTGGATTAGAATGTAAAAAACATGCTGTGTATCAAGAGGGAATGACCTCAAGCTGTTGAAATTTGAAGACCAACTTCAAGAGTATGCTCTTTCCCCTCAAGCCGGGTCAGTTAACAACCATGATCTATTCAAGCTTCAAATTTTGCACAAATGAAGTTACAACATGAGCTCTATCATTATGCTTACTACATTTAGTTCGTGCAGTTCTAAAAGCCTAAATTTAGTTCTTCTTTAATAAGAGAGTGAGTTTGGCCGTGCTTTTAAGAAAAATATTTTTTAACTTTTCAATTTTGTATTTATAATAAATTTTATAATAATATATAATTTTTGAATGTAAAAAAATTTACATAATAAAATTTTATTATTTATTATTATTAATTTTTTAAAAAATAAACTTATTTTTTTATAATTACTTTCGAAGACTCCCTAAATCTATTATGATGCAAATTATACAACTAATCAGCACAACCTAGCCACCCCACTCCCGCCTCCCTTTTTATTATGGTATTGTGGTTGTTCTTCTTAATCTAATTAATAATCGATGAAATAAAAAATAATAAATTTATATGCCGATTTTAGTCAAGTGGAATAAAAGAATTTAGGTTATTATTTTATTGTTATTGTTCTTTGTCTGAATACACGGCGTATAAATTTTATGGGCCTAATGGGCCTCGGCTTATTATCTCAGAAGATATCTAACTCATCTTCCATCAATTTATCACCACATACACCGCCGCTGCCGGGAAGCGGCGAAGAAGAAACAACTGCCACCATGCCTCGCTGCCAAATTCCCAGAATGCCCTCCATTTCTTTCCTCTTCTCTCCGTCTTCGCCTCACCAAGCGCTAGAGCTCAACCGAATGAGAGCTAGATTTCTGTGTACTGGCTTCCTCCAACCTGCAATCTTCTACAGAAATCTCGCTAAGTGTTCTCAATCGAAGACAAGGTTTTACTCTTCTTCGACGCAACTGCAATCTGAAGAAGAGCTTCCATGGATTGCAGCGGCGGAGCACAAGGCAAAAAAAGCTAAAGGTTCTTCCAAGTGGTCGACGGGAGCCGGAAACCGGCGAGAATCAGACAAGAACAGGTATTTTTCTAGAAATAATGGTAATTTGGTTAATGAGAACGGTAGAAGTTTCAGTAGAGATGAGAGGGGTGGCTCTAGAACAGGGCAGTCTTCTTGGGAGGAGTCTGCTGAGAGTTATTTTTCTACAGAGAATAGTAGAAGTAATAGGTCCTTGTTATCGGACAACTCTGAAGAGAGCTGTTTTAGTGAAAAAGGTCAGAAGTTTGTGAGAAAGAACAGTCGAAGCTTGAAGACTAATGGTTCTTCAGCATGGGAGAAGTCTTCAGACAGGTATTTCTCTAGAAATGGAAGTAGTAATAGTACTACTGGTAGTTATGATGATAAGGAAATTCAAGGCACGAAGGAGGAAGATTTAGAGCCTGTTGATGATCCAAGATGGGACAAGATTAGGAGCAAGTATGCTGGATTTTCCGATAGAGTATCGCGGTTTGATAAGCCAGAGGTTCGGCAGTGGAATAGGCAAGAGAGTTGGGGGAGGAAAACATGGAAAGAGGCTACACAATCCTCAGTACCGAAATTGGTTGGGCAAGGCGTTTATGGTGTTGGGCCAGTGTTGGCGGCATTGACTGTTGTGAGGAGGGAATTCTTTGCTCTCTATGTTCAGGAAGGATTGGACTTGATTGGGAACAATAGGAAGAAAAAGGATAGGAAAGGTGTAGAGAAGGTTTTGAAATTAGCAGAGAAGATAGGGTTGAAAGTTATAGAAGCTTCAAAGCATGATCTCAACATGGTAGTAGACAATCGTCCTCATCAAGGCCTTGTTTTAGATGCATCTCCTTTAGAAATGGTTGGCATCAGAGAGCTAGAGCGTGCAGCAATGGAGGGAGAGAGAGCTCCTCTGTGGGTTGCCTTGGATGAGGTCACAGACCCTCAGAACTTGGGAGCAATTGTACGATCTGCATATTTCTTTGGTGCACAAGGCATAATTCTTTGTGCGAAGAACTCAGCTCCTCTAAGTGGAGTGGTGAGCAAAGCCAGTGCAGGATCCATCGAGTTGATTGAGCTCAGATCTTGCAAGAATATGATGCACTTTCTAACATCATCAGTTGAAAATGGATGGCGTGTTCTTGGAGGTTCAGTTTCTTCAAAAGCTGTTTCTTTAAACGAGATTGAAGCTGGAGTACCGACAATTCTTGTGCTGGGAAGTGAAGGTAGTGGACTAAGACCGCTAGTGGAAAGATCCTGTACTGAATTGGTGAGGATTCCTGGTATTACTGCCGTCGATGGATATGTTGGCGGACAAGAAGAGGAAGCTGTGGAAATAGGCAAGAATTGTTCTGGGCAAGGGCAAGAACTAAGCTCCTTCCTTGCTGTTGAGAGTTTGAATGTGAGCGTGGCAGCAGGTGTATTACTTTATCATTTGGTTGGAAATGGCAATCATGTCGCAAATGAGAAGTTAAATTGTGGTTGAGGTGATTTTGAAATCTTCTATTTAGTTTATAGAACTGTGCTTAAGTTTGCTGATTTGGGCATTGTTTCCAATGCTTATTTTGGTCTTCTGTAACTTCATCGTAAAGCACTATTTGCAAAATCTTTTGAAGGAGTAGTGCATTCTTTGACGAAAAATTCTTTGAATCTGCCCTTAGTACAACATGCAGCTATTTAGAACACTGTTAATAGGCATTGCTATGCTCCAGCTGAAGTCACAATCTCATCAGATCTGCATATCCACTTCGCATCAGCCATTGTAAAAGATTTACTGAGTTCTTCACTACCCAAGTCTGGTTTGGCTACTGCAAATTAAGTTTGAAAGTATCACCATCACCAAAATGTATTGATATTCATCTACTAGAAGCTGTCAAACACTGTATTAGCAACAAGTTAGATAACTAGAACTAAGTCCACAATTTAATTTTGATGACCTTACTTTTTTTGTTCTAGATTCTGTCTTGACTCTTCTGTGTAGTATTTTTTTTCCCTCTCATGGAGATGCATATTTTACTTTACGTCTAGAGGAAATTCAAGACTATCAAGCATTACTCTCACTACTCTCTGCTACCGTAACAGTGGACTGATATTTTGTTTATTAAGTGCTTTATATTTGATTGCATTTGTCGGCCTGCAGGATGCATTTGTAATTGCCAAAAATACCACAAGATCGTTCTGATTGCTGTATTCCGCTAATACAGTGGCATCCTGGACCCTCAGTCCAGCCCCTAGCTTATATACTACTTTGGTAGCTGATGCTTCTCTGAATACTTTCAAGCTTGACTCACTTGCTCGAAATTTGTTGCTTAAAAATTCCCTATAAGCATATAATGTTTTATAAGCCAGTCAAGAAGTGTTTTCTTTGTTATCAATAATGTCAGTTTGCACCTACTTCCTGAGAAAAGTTTTCTTAAAAACTCATGAGCTGTTACTGTTTATCAACTAAATTTGCACTAGACATTTTAGGTTGTGATTTCACTTGGCCTCAGATCTGTGTGGCTTGCTGCAGTTGTTGCCACAAGTGCCCTTTTGATGACCCAGTTAATTCTTTGCAACATAGGTCAACTTCTTGGGTAATCCAAAGATCTCAGTGGTGGAAGTTTTGACTTCTTAACTATAATGTTGTGGCTCTTGAAACTATAAGGTTCCCATTAGCCTCTTTTTGTTCATCACAAGTTATTATTTGCATAGCTATTCTCATACTTCCTATCTACTGCTATTTTAATTTTCCACAAGCTTGAAGTAATATAAAATTGTTGCAAAAGTAGCTTTTGGTTTTCAATCTTTAATTAGATAACACTTTGCGCTTCCGAATGGAGTTTGGAGCTTGCACAACCATTGCACATTTGATTTAATTTGATGCTTATGTTGATCGTTCGGTTAACTTTTTGTTTGGCTTGTCAAGTAATCACTTCTCACTAGTACTTCTAGTGCAATTAATTATCATAGTTTTGCTGCCATCCTGGATTGAGAATATTATCTTAAAGAAATTGACTTTTTCCGCCTGCGAAGTGTTTTTTTAATGCAAATACAAGAGGTTAGATGTGATAATATTAATATAGAATTGATGCCCCTGTTCTTAGACATAAGACTGTATAGACTAAAGTAATTGTGCATAATCATCTATTGGCTTGTTCCCACGAATTTGATGACTTATTGGGTATTGTTGCAGCTTGTCTGTGGATCAAGATTATCCAGATGTGAAAATCTCAGACAGGAACTCCAAAGAGATGCTTTACAGTCTAAAGACTTAGGGTGGCCCCTCAGAAGGCTCCACTATTTTGTCATTTCTGTTCTGTTTCTCACCAGCAACTGCTGACAATGGATTGGGGAGAATAATTGCACGTTGAAAGTAGGAGCCTGGAATGGGCAAGGATCTCCACTATGGCATATTCCTATCGTACTCACTTTTAACTCTTTGCTATGCTGTCTGCAGTTTGGTATGTCCCGATGACACTTCATAAGCTGTTCATATTGTTCGCATGCGTCACGTTACTTTGGAAATCTGCAATTAGATTATTTAACCTTTGTGTCGTCAGCAAAGAAAGCAATCCGTTTATCGTTTAAGTGAGGTGGGTAAAGGAGCATGAGAGGCCTACCTACTGGTGTCAACTACTCATTGCTGTCTTGCAACCTGTTGCGAAGAATGAAGATATATATGTATATACATATATATCCAGCTGATTTATTTCTTCATGAATCATGATCACTTCATGTATAGGATGATTATTTTGATTCTTGCATCGTCTTTTGAAGATTTTTGAGAGCCGCAAATTTCTTCGTGATTTTGAGCACATACTAATATGCGACTTTTCTGTATCTTCGACCCTGTTTTTTTGAGTGGCAGAAATAGTTGCTGTGGAGCATTCAGCTCCACAAAATCACGAATAAATTAATAGCAGAGTTAAGACTTCGATATTCTTTTCTGTACTAAAGTCAATTATTCTGATGGTTGAGGATGTTCAAGTTGTTGTCAAGAAACATGGGTTATATGCATTTTTGGTATTGCAAGTAATCCAGTTGACAGCAACATTAAATGTATGTTTATAGTTTATATACAAAACACAACGTTAAGATTAAGATCATATGGGTCTTCTTAAAATTGTTGCTAGCAAATTAACATTAACTTTAATTCAAGTAGAAAAGTAGCGGAACAACAAAATGATGAAACGTTAGATGAATAGTTTTAGCTCAAAACTCTTACGGAAGACAACGGGGTAATGCAAATTCATGATGTGTGAGAACCTCCAGCATGTGTATGTATGTAAAAAACCGAACCTTTCTTCTCTTCATTCATGATGCAGCTTTGCTCCTGCCGATTCCTCCAAGCTTGAAAATGGAATCAGAAGTTTTGGTACTCACAGCTTGCTTAGAGAGTGAAGAGGTCTTCAGCACTCGCAACCTCTTTACAGTAGCAAGAAATGTGCTGCAAGAAAAATTCAAAATCGATCAGCTCTGATAATTTTCTATAACTCTCTATAACTACTTCGATTAATTGAGAATGCATACTGAAAGGTGAAATGTCTCAGCAAGTAAAATGAAAACAAAAACTTACTTCCAAGGAATGTCACCGACCAACATTCTGTCTCCTTCACTATCTTCATACACCAAAGTGTATTCGCCGCTTCCGTCTAATAAACCCTTAAATGCTCGTTCATCTGCTTCGTTACTCGCAGTTGTGGTAGAAGCATTAGGATCCCTTTGTGCTACACCAAAGACAATGAGATGAATTTTACATTGATGTGAAACAAATTATGTTTTGTTACTAGTTTGCTGCTGCAGAAATTTGAATTCACCTGCAAGTAAGCAGCTAAAGAGTGCTTCCACTGCTGGAGACAGCTTCTCATAACTCTCACAAGCCATCAGATCAATCTTTCTTCCAATAGGGACACCATCCATGTTGATTTTTACAAACAATCCTTTCCTAGAACTCTCTTGCTTGGTCGCAGTTTTTAGTTCCTCCTTTTGAGAAACAGGTGGTGGTTTTGATGAATCGCAGGTTAGCTTCTTTCGAAATTGACGAACTGGAGGCCATCCAACAATGGGTGCCTTTGCAGCTCTGCAAATTTTTAATAAAAGAGACGAAACAGGTGATCAACTAGTTCTAAGACTAACAATCTGTTCAAGTACAAAAATTGTTTTTAAGAAAAAAAAAAAGAAAAACAAAAACCTCTAGCCATAAATCAATCAGGGGAAACACAACTAAAAGTTGCAATCGCATGTAAGGTTTCATTTTAGCAACACTTGAAACAATAGAACCAATACATACTGCTTATGAGCGTCTAGATCAAGAAAGAGCTTAAAAGGTTTGAAAATTTCTGTGAAATTTATAGTGAAGACTACTTACAAGTTACAAGAAGTAGAAACTAGGAAAAAGTAAAACAAATTTGCTGATTAGAAGCAATAGGTCGAGTTCTGAGCAAATAAATCTACCAATCAAAATGAAAAGTAAAAGAAACAAATGAGAACTCAGACAAAGTCCAGAAGAAGGGCTCTAGCAGATCCAGAAACATTGAACAGGCTAAGAGAGAGTTCACACGCTGCAATAAATTGTCACATGAAGAAAAAGATCATATTCTGCAACAGCAATTGTAATAGAGTCCTTATACCAACATCAAAACATAACAATAACAACAACAACAACGGAACTTTCATGTCATGCAGTTGGAAAACCAGGAGGACCAAACAACAAAACAATAATAACAGCAGAAATAAGGTACAAATTTTGACAGAGTTGGAACTTTGAGTACAGAAAAGATCATGTTTTTTTTATAAAAGAAAATGGAACCAAGTTGATTTTGTTACCTTGTCTGAGAGAAATCTCTGCTTCCGGACGAACAAGAATCATGTGCTTTCCTATCTAAGCTTTGCTGCTGCTGAACTCCCCTACTTATCTTCTCCACTACTTCTCTCCCCAAGCTCAACTGAAGTTCTAAAACAGGAACAGAAGAAAATTCAGCAGCAAAGATTCAAAATTAGAAAGAATTTGAAAGAGAACAAAGAAAAATATTTACCATCTGAATTGGGCTCAATTGTGTCAAGAAACACTCTTTGAGAAGATTTGTATGAGAGACTCAAAGAAAAAGCAGAGTTGTCTACTTTACTTTGTTGTTGTTCTTGTGCTTCAATTCCTGGAAGTCCAAGCTTCAACTCAAGCTTCTTATCTTCAAAATCTCTAAGACTACCTTCTCCTTGCTCTACTCTCGAATTTCTGTTCATCTTCCAGTCTGGTATCAAGTCCAACAACTTGGGTAACTCCTGTCTTCCTTGCTTGAAATTCTCTCCCATGCAACTAACGTCTATAAGAAGAGAAGAAAACACAAACAAAAGTCAATAAACAAACAGTTCTCAGAACAACAACCCCATGAAAGAAAAAGGTAGATAAAACAACAGACAGTTACCTCTTGAAATCAAGCAAGAAAACTGTTGTAGCTACTAGATGGGAGAAAAAAAAGCACTTGTTCTTAAAGAAACAACAGAAAGCAAAAAGAGATTCTCTTTCTAAGAAGAGAAAGAATACCCAGCTGGAAAACCAACTGCTACAAACAACCCAGATAACTTTGTAACGTTTCTTTGCAACAGAGAAATGAGAAAGAAAATAAAGAAACAAAGCTTTGTATTGTTTCTTTCTTCTCTTCGTTGCTGTGTCACTGTTTGTTTTGTCAATCCAGCTTCTTTTATGGTACATAGAAAAGGAAAGAGTGCACAAAGGTGGGTAAGATTCTCAGGGCATGAATAAGGAAAACAAGAACCTATCACACGTAACTGTTATATATATATTGAATTCCATCATTCACTGTGTCCCAAAAACACTAGTCTTCATCATTCATTTCCAACCTCAAACTTCACAATTGTTAAACCAAAAAAAGAACATGATTAATATTACCAAAATTTCTACTTATAATAAGGATTTGTTTCAAATTTCAAATTACCGTAATTGAGTTCCGTAAAAATTAAAATATGAAGTAGAGTCTTTTGAAAAATAAAATAAAAATAGAGTTCAGTATTTGTATTTTAATAATTTTTAAAAGTGTGTTAAAAATTAAAAAATATAGTTATATTAAAAATTGTACAAATAAAAAAATTGAAACTGTATGTGAAAATAAAGTTATGAATTTTTTATGTAATTAAAACATATAAATTATTTAAAATTCAAAATCTAGTAAAAAACAATAAAATTATAAGTTTTTGAAATACGTCTAAATAATAGATTCCAACTATGCTGTTCATATGTATTCACTACATCGCCATTGTTGATTTAGTGCGTGTTTTAAATGTCCGTAACTGAGTTTTGTGAAAGTGAAAAGTAGAAATTAAAATTTTTTGAAAATAAAGTGAAAGTGGAGTTCAGTATTTGTGTTTCAATAAATTTTAAAAGTGTGTTAAAATTGAAAGATATAATTGTATTAAAACATGTATAAATAAAAAAATTGGAACTAGAGTTCCGCGTATAAAAATTGAGTTTTGAAAATTTTTTATGTAATTAAAATATATAAACTATTCGGAACTCAAAATTTAACCCAAAAAAATAGAATTACCGGGCGTTCGAAAGACGCTCTTGTTATCCTTATTAGTGTTGTTGGCCATTGTGAACCAAGGTATCCATAAAGGTTTGCAGCTGCATGGATTCAGAGTTGAATTTGTGCTTTGCGTAGGCGTGGGTTCACGTGTACGGAACGCGCCGCCATTCTTAGTCAAAGTCAAAGTTTCATATTGAAGTTAACCGGCTGCGAACTTCTACAGCAGCCCATTTCAAACCTTTTGATCCAGCCCATTATAAATTACTCAGACTCCGTTTTCGTCGGCCTGTAATAAAACTCAGCATGGGCCTTAAATTAAACAGACAATTATATGTCTGGGTATATCGCGTGGCTAGTACAAATATCTTAGGTAAAGTGTTTCAATTCACTCACTTTTTAGCAAAATTTAAAATTCTTTCAAATATTAGTTCATCTCAAATTTATCGATTTTATTCTTATTTATTATCAAACTTAATTTTAAGTGTGTTTATTTTACTTAAAAATTATCTAAGATAAGTATATAAAAAATAAGTTATTAATAATATTACAAAAATAACTTTAAGTTGTATTTTATGTTTTATTTAAAGAAAAATTAAATTCAATTTGAGTAAATATGTTTGTTCTAAAATTAAAGTTTACAAAACTCGATTCGTATCGATTAAAAAGTAAAAACACGTTCAAAACTAATGTGATAATGAAAGTTTAGCGGGCCTTTAAGGATATTATTGTCGTTTAACTGTGCCGTGTTATGTTTGGCTCCTTTTCGGGAATCTAAATTTGTCACCTGGTTTTCGGCCCACGTGCACTTTCCAACAAAACCATTTCTTACCTTCCATTCCTCTAATTAATTACACACCAACCTAACTCATTAATTTAGCAATCTAATTAATTAGTTACTCTGTAAAGCTTAAGATTTCTTTTTAAAATTTTAATTACAAGAAAACTAACCATTACTACTACGTACAATTTTATGCCGTAATTTATTCCGTCTTTGTGTCCGCTACGGTAATTGGATTTTGCTGAGTTTGATTTCCGACAACCACCAGTGTTTCGCAACTTCTTTTGTTATGGTTTTTAATTTTCATGCTCGTGAGGGTTTCTTCTGGATTTTTTTCCTTGCAGGGTATTTGTGCTACAGAATTTTTGTTTGGGCATCTGTAGCAGCTTTTGCCATATGCGCCATTTCTTTCCATTTTTTGTTCAAACTATGGGCTTTATAATTTATTGATGTCAGCTTTTTTTGATACTTATCCTCAGACTTCCGTTGATGGATGTGCCAGATGGACTACCTCGAGTCAGCTATTCATTTTCTTTTCATATATTTCCTTTGAAAGGTGTTGAATATTTTTTATGAAAGTTTCCAAGTTGCTAATTAAAGTTTCTTGGCAGATCGTTTCAATCTGGAGACTTCATTCTATTGTGTAGTTTATTTATTACATGATTTATGTCAGTTGCTGTCTAAGTGCTGGTCAGGAATTGAAGAAGACAGAATATGTTTTGCCACGCAATTCGTGCCATGTCACCAGAAGACCCGAATCCCATTCTTCTTCAGTTTCAGTTCATTTCTGGAAACTGGTTTCATACTTTATATCTGGTAATCAATCAATTAATCAATTATATAAGCTCTTCTTTCCATCTTCAAGTCTGCTGGTGGTTTTTGCTTGATTGATTTTTCTTCTTTGTTTCTGTATTCAAACAGAGATCCAAGAATGGGCTGGTGGAGTTGGAAGCATAAGAGCAAATCACCTGAGGAGAAAAACAAGAATCATGGAGCGGAAGAGAATCATGGCAGCGAAGAGAATAATCAGCCGTTGAGTGACCGGAAAGAAGAAACTTTGTTCTGCATCCCTCATGCAACAGTTCATCTGACTGACGAAGGCAAAGCTGTTGAACTTGCAAAGGGTAACTTCTGCATAAGCAGAATCATCACTGATGGTTTTACAGTTGCAACAATTATCAAAGTTGGTGATGATCTCAAGTGGCCGTTAGCTAAAGATGAACCTGTTGTGAAGCTTGATGAGTTACACTATCTCTTCACTATACCTGATAAAGAAGAACCAGGGATCTTCTTGAACTATGGAGTTTCTTTTGTTGAGCATGATAATAAGCTTGCTTCGCTTGATTCAATTTTGAAGGACAACGCAATGTTTACGGCGCCGTCCAAGCCTTCTTCAAGGCCGCCAGCACGATCCAATCATCAGGTTTATTGGCAGGATTATGCGCCGAAAATTGAGGATTATAATGGAGTTCTTGGAAGGGCTATTGCTAATGGGACAGGGCAAGTTGTCAAAGGGATATTCAAGATCAGCAACACTTACGCTAATCAGGTTTGTGTAACAATCTTAAGAAAGAATGGTTTTTTAATGGTAGATCATCTGCTTTAAAATTTTGTGTTTGGGAAAATTTTTCATTTTTCTTTTACTGTGATGACTTGAAATAGGATTTTGCAGAACTTTCTTTGCTACTTGTGTTATCTTTACAATTGGAGATAGCAGAAGCTACTGCTTTCAGACGGGATAAAAAAGTGGTTTTTCGTTTCATCTTCTAGTTTTTAAACACATGCACTCAAATAAATTTTAAAGAAATGTTTTTGGGTGACTCTTTTTCAAGGATATATGATATATCAATAGCAAATACCTTCTCCTCTGAAACAATTGCGTATGTTAAGATATGGCGGTGAACATGTTGTAATGGTATTCAAAGAAATTTGTTTCATACTATTAAAAAAAGGTATGCAAATAAGAATGAAAGATCAAATAATTCAGGTTAGCAAAGGAGCAGAAATTGTTCAGGAACCAGAGTCAGGCAGCATGGATGAAAAGAACAAAGCCGGAGCAAAAAAGAAGCAGCCTGGAGGGGTCGCTGTGGCCACTAGAGGGTAAGTACTTGAATTTCTTTTGCAAAGATGTTTTCTGTAATCTGAACTTCTAACTTTGCTGATGGTGCCATTTTCAGCGTGAGAAAGCTATCCGAGAAAACAGAGATGATGAGCAAATCGGTACTTGATGGTGTTATCACTGTCACTGGAAGTGTCTGTGCACCGATTATCAATTCCAGTGCTGGGAAGGCTTTTGCAACTATGGCGCCAGGACAAGTACTGCTGGCTTCACTAGACTCCGTCAGTAAGTAAACCTTCATCAAATCTAAACTAAATTTCATTCTTATAGCAGGCGTGACAGTAAGACCTTTCTTCGACAATTCATCTCAAGTCCATCAGGTGCTAAAAATCAAAAGAGGATTTGATTCTTAGCTAAATGGTGACTAGTAATTTTAGACTCCAAAATATCGAAAATGAATTATGCACTATGATTCTGGTATGATTTCAAGCCAATGCGTTGAAGATGATTCCTGAAGTTTCATATGTGTTGCAGATAAGGTATTGGACGCCGTGGAGATTGCCCAGAGGCAGACAATATCTGCCACAGGTGAAGCCGTAGCTAGACAAGTATCTAAGACGTGAGTAATAGTCATAACTAGACTACAAGCTATAAATCTATCGAATTGGATTTGTCAATGGGGATACTGCAAGATGAACATGGTAAATTATGCATTGTGCGTCTCTGAGTTGCAGGTTTGGAGAAACGGCCGGTGCTGCGGTTGGAGATATGTACGCCACTGCTGGGCACACCGTCGGAACTGCATGGAATGTATTGAAGATCAGGAAAGCTGTCAACCCTGCAAAATCGAAGTTCTCTTCACTGAAAAACATTGTGAAGAAGTGATTGTAAAGGCAAAAGTAAAGCTTACGAGTGTGAATATATAGTGTGTGCTGTGTGGGTCTTGTTCGTGCTAAGCCAATTATTTGATCTACAGTTGTCTATACGTGGAGATTTCATGTAAATTTTCTTTTTAGGATTTAAGTACATTAATGCATCATCACAATTATGGGATAAAATGACCGCCAGAGGATTTATAGGAAAGGAAAAGCAAAACCAACCAATTCAAACGGATTCTTTCAATCTCTGCAACTCAGCTGCACCTCTTTGCTATGGTCTCTAGAGGAGTGCTTTCATGACGAATTTTAGTTTTTATAAAAATGAGTTTTATATAATTGAGTTTTACAAAAATAGAATTCATTGAGAAGTGAATTGCATTAAAAATAGAGTTTTAAATAATAAGAAGTGAAATTTAAAATATAATTTTTTTATAAGAGTGAAATTTAATATGCAAATAGAAGTAAAATTTAAAATGATAACTGATGTATGTGAAATTTGAAGAAAAAAAATTAGAGTTCGGTGAAACAGAAATATGTTCTTTATTTATTTTCCGTTGGATGCTGTCAGTTGTAAGTGACCGAAATTCCTATAGTGGTAATCCTTATAAAACAATTTCATCCCTCTGCTTTGTTTTTCTGAACATATGGAATCTGATTGGTAAACATTACAAGGGACTCTAATTCAGAAAACAGTAAATTTACTTGCCCTAATATGCAAAAAAGGACATAGTGGGCCGTCACATTTGATCAAGCCCCCTTAAATTCCTTTGGCCCATTCACACAAAAGCGCTTCCTTTTCACATCCATATCACGTTTCCCATGGGGAGACCAGTAGTTTTGAAAAGCTTCCCTTCCGTTCTCGCCCGTTGCTCTCTACAGACGCCAACAAAAAACAAACAAAACCAAGAAGAGAGAGATTAAAAAAATCTCAAAAGTTAAAGAAAAAGATTTCAAGAAATTCAAGAAAAAATTTCAATTTTTAATATTTCGGGAGAATATTATGAAGAGCAACAAGGGAAAGTCGGCGGCGGTGAGGAAGCCGTTGGCGGAGATATCTAACGGCGGGGGTGGAGAAAAGCAATCGAAGTCTTCGTGCAAGAAGAAGAAGGAGAACTATGAATTTGACGATCGAGGTGGCGGTGGAAGTGGTGGCGGCGCTGCTGTTGATCGACTCCTTCTACTTCGCTCTGACCTTGCCGGAGTTGTCGAAAAGGTCAAACCGTCAAAACTTGATTTATTTATTTTAAGATTTCAGTGCCAGGAATTGAAATGCTAAATGTTTGTTCTTCTTCAACAAAATTTGAAAAATATGTCTATGGTTTGGTCTTTTGTTTTGTTTTTCTGACAGTAGAAGTTTAGCATTTGGGTTTACTGGTAACGCTCGCAGGAAAGTTAGCGGTGATTTCTGAGTTTGGATGATTCTGATTTAGTATCAGAAATAGAGAAAGCTGTAATTTTGGGAATTGTATGAGTGATTTTGAAATAACAATGCAAAGAAGTAACACTTTTGCATTGTGCTATTAACTTGATAGTTCTATTGATGTATCATGTATGAAACATGTGTCTATTGGTTTCAACAGTTTCATTTATGTTGTATTAGTAGATACTAGTCAGATAAAGTTCATAATAGTCTTACCAGAAAATTTTTCTGGCCTCAAAACTGTAAGATTAGTGGAAGTCGTAATTTATTATGTTGGAAAAAAGCAGAGATTGTTCATAAATGTACGTGGTGTTATATAGTACATCAATGCTTAAGCATAGCTTTGCCCAAGCTCATATGTAGAAATGCTTCAGAAAATCGCCTCTTTTGTAAAAGTAAACTTCTGATGTATTTTGCAGATTGATGAACTGGTTGCTTATATAATCAACCATAAGGTTATGACCAAAAGTGATAGGCAGGAAGTACAGTCATTCAGTGATGTATTATCAGACATGATTTCACCTCTGAAGGTACGCTGTGTTTGAGGCTTACAAATTTCTAAAGTTTCTAGTTTGGTTGGATACTTACGTAGTCTGTTCCTTTTTGTAGCCCTGGATCGAAAGAATCCAGCATATGGTATCCAGTACTACAGCCACCAAAGAAGTCTGTTCTATGAAATCTAAAGAAGCAAGTGCAGTTTCTTGTGCAGAGGAAGAAGTTGGAACTGCAGTTACCCGCAAGAATGATTCTGAGCTTGAGATGATGCTGTCTCCTTCTCCCTTAGTATCTTGGCATGATGGTAGCTCTCAGGTTGATGGTGGAAGACAACTCTTTCTGCTTACGCCAATTCCTAAGGCCAAACTATTTTCTTCCAAACAGCTGAGTCTGTCTTCATGTGTGGTAGGCGCTTCCGCTACCAAGGGTCCTCATAATCCTTCTGCGTTGCCTCCATCGCCAGAAGTGTCTATAATTGATCACAGCAGTTTGACCTCAAAGAGGGAGATGAAACCTACTAATAATCTTCCAAGAACTTCCAATGTGCAGGCAGACACCAATGCTGAAAATTGTGTGGCATCTTCTATGCACTTACAAGGTCCTAACAGAGAAAGCTCTTTTTACCTTCTAACTCCATGTACAAAAGTTACACCGTCAAAGAACAGTATGCATTCTAATCCTGTGGTCAGATCATTTGAGGATGTCAAGAAGGAAGCCAACAATGCAACTCAGGGCACTAAGTCCAAGGCCTCATATGATACCTTTGATGAAATATCAGAGACTTTATCTTCAAGATATCAAGAGCTTTTTGGGCAACCTTCTGATGTCATTTACACTTTAAGACGGGATGTGGATGAAACTCTTGACTGGTTCCTCTCACCTCCAAAAACATGCATTCTGTTGGAGCCATCAGATGATAAGGTATTTCCAACGCCTCATATAGTTGCTACACTAGGAAAAGGAATTTTGCTTGCGACTCCTATGTCAAAGAACATCGAATGCACAGCGAATAGAAGTAAGCTTGCTGGAGAAAACACATTGAAGAAAGAGCTATGGACAAGATTTGAAGCTGTATCGACAAATGCACTTCAGTTTGATGCCTCTGTTTCCCAACGGACTTCGAGGAAAGGATTTCTGGACATGCTTGAAGAGGCGTCTTCCTGACAATCAGGTATGGAAGCGGTTAGACACATTGTATGCTTGTAAGGTAACCCAGTTGAAAATTAGCTGCAGTTTTCAATGGAGGCCATTTACTCAGTAATGCATGATACTCTGCAAGTCTGCAATGATCATATGTAAATTGTACACTGAAACAAGAGTCGATGAGCATTTCATGCATTGCGTTACATATTATGTTCAACATGGTAGTCGTTATAGCGCAATTCGCATTTCTAGCTTTGTGGTGTTTATTGTTTTGGCTAAACTTTTCAACTTCTTATCATTCCAACTTTTTATTTCACATTTCCAATAAATCTTCTATAATCTTCTGCAAAAATTTTAAAATATTTAGAAAATACAAAAATATTCTACATAAAATTTAAATATTACTTTTTTTTTAAATAAAAAAATAAAATTTGTATTTTAGAATTTTTCAAAATACTTTTTTTCGAAAGCATTCCCGGGCATTCCCAAACATCCCATCCTCATAAAACTCCTATTCTGCAGCCTTTAAATGGAGCCAATATGGAAAAGCATAATGTTTGTGTATTACTCTAACATTGATAGTCTGGAGAAAGGCGATCTATCTTTGATAATCTATAGAGATAGCTATTCACACTTTTAACAAGTTGAAATTTTCATACAGGTGAAAACAACCAAAACTTATATCGCAGAAACTTGTTAAAAAATGTTAAACAACCTTGACAGGTTCACCTGGTCCTATCTCAGGAATTTTCTATGGGACTTACAAGTTCTTGAATCTACAATTGAAAAGCTAAGGGGAGTTGTCTGTCATGTAAAAAGAATAATAATCACCACAGCAAAACTTTAACATGGATTCATGTTATTGAGGCTCCATTATCATCTTAAGAATCCCATAGCTTGGTAAACATTGTCAAGTGTGGTCTCAGCTATATCAGCAGCCTTTCTAGCTCCCTCAGATAGAACTTCATCCAAGTAGGTCGGATCAGAAGCGATCTCCTCATAACGAGCCTGCTTGGGAAAAAGAAACACTTGTGAATACCTGATAGACAATCCTGGTAATATAAAATTTTAATATGCTTTCTAGGCATCATTCAAATATGAACAGAACTCATTTTTCTAAATTGCAGGAGAGAGGCAGTGTGGTGGTATTATTTTGAAACCAAACTAATATGTAAAGAACACTTTAAATCGCAGCCTGAAAGAAGGCTTCATAAAGCCATATATCAATCAATTTGACAACCTGAATAGGGTCCAGGTGCTCTATTACAGCATCCGTAAGTTTCACTTTAAATGTTCCCCAGTTCATGTCTTGGCACTCCTTCGCAACTTCCTGTCACACAAAGACTCATGATGGGGTCAGAGGACAAATACCTGATTAATTGAGAACTACTTTAACCAGAGATAAGAGAACTATAATTTTATATGGGTGGAATCATTCATATGTTTATACAATATACACAGTTCATTAAGTTCTGTTTGAAATTTGAAGTTCAGGCATGAGCAAAATAAATCTTTATTTGGTGCACCATTTTTTACCTCTTTGCTCTTCATGGAAACGAGCTGATAAATAGAAAGCAAGTTGTTGCATTCCGGCCTTTCGGGATTATCAAATTCTAAGCTGAATATTAGCAACACATAGTAAGAAGGCAATGCTCTAAGATAAGAAAAAAGAAAAGAAACAAGAAACTACTGACAAAGAGGTCTAAAGTTCACATACCCAGGAAATGAATCAGTTTTGCAGCGTTTAATTTTGTTTGAAATTACCTAAAGAAGAAATAAGGAAGAATTGATAGAACATAAATAAATGAAAAGAGATGCCAAGCAGACATAAAATTCCATCAGATTTCTTGGTGAATGCACAGAAGCACAGTTGGATCTGATATTATGTAGTCAAAAAAGAATCATATCACTCACATCCTTTGGGTCAAGGAGATTGATCCTAGACTGATCTGAAGGTGCAGATTTAGACATCTAAAGAACAGTGGAAAACTGGTTAGGATATCTTGAAAGTAAACATTTCTCAAAGAGACAAAACAAGTGTCGTGGAGGCTACGCGTGCATGTATGTCTGCAAATACATGTGGTTGCATGTGCATCTGTGTTTGTAACTCTGTATTGAGTAAAACAAAATCATAATTATCACTAGCAATTGGCAGATGGGAGCCTGCTTATTATGGTGGGTGATGCATAGTTTTATGGACAGCAGAATTTACCATGGTAGTCAATTACCTTTGCAAGACCATCAGTAAGGGACATCACTCGAGCCCCTGCAGGTGGAATAAGGGCCTCAGGCACCTGAATGCAACTGTGTGGTTACAGAAAAAATCTCAACGTACTTGACCAATTGAAATACTGAAGATGAAAATATCCACCTTAAAGAGAGCACCACCCCTCCTGTAATAGCATAGAGATCAATAACTGGCCAAAGTAAGACCGAACTTAAACTTTTCTGCGCAATGGAACACACGGTTCCTTACCCTCCCATTTTCTTCCACTTCCTACCACCATATAAGTAGTTTACACGCTCAGCTAATTCCCGCGTTAGTTCAAGGTGTTGCTTCTGGTCCTCACCAACTGGTACAAAATCTGACTGCATTGCCAGTAGCAATTTATATAATTATTCCATCATGCTGTCAAAGCCTATATACATATAAAGAAAAAGCATATCCATAACTGTATCAATTTTCCATCCACATTACGATGAATGATAAGCTGTTCCCTCAACCAAATGAAAGAAAAAGTTTGAAGTACCTGATATAAGAGAATATCAGAAGCCATTAGAACAGGATAAGTCAGAAGTGCTACGCCAACGTTTTCGTCACCCTGGAAGGTACAATTTAACATTAACTTTTTTCTGCAGCTATTCGAGAAACTAGAAATACCAAGTTTTACAAAGTTCCAGTGAAACTGGAACAAACAGCTTAAGCAGAGGAAAATACATAAATAAAGAGCAAGATGGCGGGGCATCTCTGTAAGGGCCACAAGTTTGTTTTAGGAAAAGAGAAAGAGAAAAAATGAAAATAACATTTAAACAGCAATATCTAGACTATAAATGGTAAAGGATGGTATATAGTATATATAGACATAAAAGCAGATATACAACTCTAGTGGTGAAGCATACAGCAGCAACGCACCGCCTTCCGTGATTTTTCCTTAAACTGGATCATTCTATTCAGCCAACCAAGCGGTGTTGTAGAGCTCAATAACCACATAAGTTCTACATGTGCACGTACATGAGATTGCACAAACACTGAAGCCTGCAAATTATCAGAGGTGTAACTTCCAACTTCACCAGTTGATGTGTGATCACTATTTACAATGAAAGTAGAATGGACAAACCTTAGATGTGTCCACACCACATGCAAGATATAAGGCGGCTGTCTTTCGTGTTGCTTCAGATAGTTGTTGTGCTTCATAGGGAAGAGTAATCTGCAAGTTATAGTGTTTTGATAGTCAACAACTAGCATAGATGACTCATGTGAATAATGGTGCAGCAATCCAAAGCCTTTGAAATAGTTTTGATCTTTTTTCGTAATAGTCCACTTAGAACTGGACCAGATACATTTCCATAAACCTCTAAGAAATGAACTATCTGCACAAGTGATACTATATTGGTCATTGACTTTGGAACTTGGAACAACCTAATCACATTCACATTTCAGTAGCTTCTAGACAAATTGGGTAAAACAGTTTGATGGGGGCACAGGTCAGAAATAAACCCTCTAAATTCTACCCAGAAAGAATGCAAAGAACCAAGAACCAAGTACACTTACCGCATGTAAGTCCACAATGAAGAAAAGCGTGTCATAGGCATCCTGCAGCAAAGCAGCAAGAGGAATGCTTCATTGTTAAGAAAAGAAAAAGTGAAATAAAATGACAAGAATGATAATATAGCACCTTTTCTACAACTACACCATAATAATCTTAATGCAAGCAAAATAAACCACTCAAGGCCACTATAACTGCATTGTATACATAATAAGATGTAAGAAGCTTCTTGGTTTTGATGCAGACTTGTAGGTAACTCAACTAAAAATTTAGAGCCTACATGAGTTTTGTCAGAGTATGGTAAGCATTTGATAGAAGAAAATCCAACTGAAAGTATGTCTGTGGGAATTTCTTTGAACTTTGACCAAATGTACTGTGTACAATAGAGAATTAATAACCTGCAGAGAGACCCAGTTCTTAATAGCACCAAGGTAGTTTCCAAGGTGAACAGATCCTGTTGGCTGCACTCCGGAAACAACTCTTTTTCTGCAAAACACTGACCAGATTATAACACACATATACTGTAACAGAGAACAAATTACATATTGCAACTATTTGCACGCAACTTTTTACTTCGTTATCCAAAATATAACTCAAATCTTGTGAATACATTTAGACAAAATCATGAAACTATGAACTCTCATACTAGCACTTGACAGGTGGGTGGATAAGAAGAACCAAGATCCAAACTTTGCTATATAAAAGACACAGATTGATTAAGATTTATAGAAAAGGTCAATAAACAACTGCTGAAAATTCAAAATTTTTTCTCGAAGTTCAGTTCATTTAACTAAGTCTATACAAAGAAATGTAGTGGAACTCTCAACATAACATTAAACGCAAGCTAGAAGAGAGTAACCCGGTGTACTTTCTAGGTGAAGGAATTGGCATAGACTCTCCACTATGAGCATTAGTTGATTCCAGAGAAGTAGATGCGGCGGTACAGTTGTAGCGGAAACCAGTTCTAGTTCGCAATGGAATTCTGGGAAGCTGCTTTCGCCTGCTACAGAGTGCAAAGACAACTCATTCACCAATTAGCGAGAGAGAAAAGTTGTTCTTGTTGTTGTTATTGTGGATGGAGAAGTGCGTACATGATTGAAGAGTAGATGCGAGGAGAGGTTTCGGAGAGAACGAGAATGTGTGAGAGTAGAGCGCGGCCCATATCGATATCGCTTGCTTCCGGCCGCCGGCCGCTGCAGCTGCCCGCCGGATTTATAGATTAGAATCTGGATTTTAAGCAACAGGTCTCCTCGTTTCTGAGAAGCTTATCATGAATGGGCTGGGCTGGGCTGGGTTGGGTTGGGTTGGGCAAGCTGTTATCACACACAACATGTAGGCTCTGTTTGGCTGTGCTTTTTTCGAGCTTAAAGCTCGAAAAAAGCACAAAACAGGAATTTAGTTGTTTGGATAAAACTGCTTTAAGCAGCTTTAACGTGCTTTCAACAGTAGATTTTAAAAAGCATCTCCAACGTGCTTTCAAGAAAAAGCAGCACGGCAGCTTTCCTCCCCCATCCTATGGAAGGAACGATTTTGTCCACGGTAAGTTTGTGAGTTTACCACCTTATATAAAAACGTTTACCGCATTTTTTTTACCCAATCTCTTCATTTCTTTCCTCCTTCTCCGCTTCTCCACTCTGCCACCAAGGCCTAGCTCTCTTGATCTCGAATTTCGTCACCGATATTGATCTCCGACACCGATTTTGATTTTTTTTGTCTCCGACAGCCAAGCATCTTAATCTATTCGTATCCGTTCGCTTCGCTGCTCTGGTGATCTTTCCCGCTCACGCTCACACTCGCTAGATTTTGGTTTTCTCTCACCAAAAAAGAGAAACAGCAGATCTCTAGCGAGCAGAAGAAGAAGGAAAGAAGGATCTGCGGTGGCTGCGTTAGAGCGGTGATAGTACCGACGGAGAGCTTCGTCGAAATAACGACGTGTTCCGTGATCTCAAGGCCAAATCCGACAACAAGGTTAATAGCCAAATCTCCAGATCTGCAAGTTTTCGTTGTTGGTTATGTTTTGTTTCGCTGATTCCTTTCTCCTTGTTTGTGTGTTCCGTGTAGTGTTTTGATTGCAATGCTAAGAATCCTACTTGGTCTTCTATCATTTACGGGATCTTCCTTTTCGTCAATTGCTCTGCTGTTAACCGTAGCCTCGGCGTTCATATCAGCTTCATCAGATATTTGATTCTTTGTTTTATTGTTAATTTTGTGGTTTTGAGCAGTTCGCGTTGGTTGCTAGATCCTTCAATTGCAATTTTTTGTTTTATCATTTGATAAATTTTCGGTTCGTCAGACTTGATGTTGTCCGAAATTCGAGAATAGTTAGTTTTTGTTGTCACAATATCATGCTTCTAGTGGAATCGAGTTGGCCTGTAAGTGTCTAATGAATCTAGGAATTAGCATGTTACAGTTGGTGGATTGGATATAATAATTTTGAGTTTGGTGTGATTGTTGTTATTATTACTGGAATAAATGTTTGAGTTTCATCTTGAGTAGTTTTTATATTATTTTTTTCCTAGTTTATTGAATTACATGACTATTATGTTGTTATGTTATCTTCTCTGTTATTATATAGAGGGGCAGCTTAAATAAAATTTGTATCCTTGTTTTTGGTTAGAATTGGAGTTAGGAATTTTTCTCTCTGATTTTTACTGTTACTGAATTTTGTTCCGTGTTAATGGGTTGTCTTCAATCTTTAAGTTGCTATTATCACGTACCATGAAATAAGGATATTTGTTAGTTTTTTGATAATATTTAACACAAAATTCAAATATTGTTCAGATTGATCATATAAGATGATGTTGTTTTAGTTTTCTTTGATGATTTGAAGTGTAGTGGGGCTCAACTTCGATTTCTTGGTTCTCAACATGACAAAGCACTCCTCTTATCTTATTTACGATGGGGCGATGTTCTTTAGGCATGTGATTCATAGGCAATACCACCAGAAGTATGGGTATGATGAGGTTGGTATCATCCATCTTCTTTTTGACCTTTTACATGTGTAACCATGTGGTTCTTTGAAATTATTTGATGTTTCTCTCTTCGAGTAATGGATTAGTTATTATATCATACTGAACATTTTAATGAACATTACTCCTTAACATGTGTAGGTCTAAGTAGTCTAGGATTTTTATGGCATATGTATCGTTGTAGTGTCATTGACCTACTTAACATGTGTAGGATTTTTATGGCATATGAACATTACTACTTTTGGCAGCATCAACGTTTGATGAACTACCTCTATATGCTTGTATATCTAATTTGAATTGCTTCTTTCGAAAGAGGCTAAAAAGACCCACCATCTATGTTTCATGTGATAATCTGTAAATGGTGATAAGGAAAATTACCGTTCTGTTGACAATTGTCTAACTGATGGTTTTTCTGGCAGATGATTCGTTGTTCAGTTAACATTGGTAAGAAATTAGCAACGAATTGACTTATTACATCTCTTTGTAACTGTGAGTATCAAGTATGCAAAGAATATGGTATGGTTCTTGGTAAGGGCTTTTGCTCTGCTTCACTCAGCAATCCATTAATATCTCATCAAGGACAAACCTTAACTTTGACAGTGTGGACAACCTAGCTGAGTATTAATATTCTTCCAAGTGATTAAATGTGGTGTTATGCTCTGATGCTTCAGCTGGCTAAATAGTTTGATGCTTGCTAGGCTGGATGTGGTAATGAAGGTTGAAGCAGAGACAATTCAAGTACAACTAGGTGAATATGGATTGGCATGGCCTCTGTTTTAAACTTGCAAGCATGGGGTTGTAATAGATATTTGACGGTTAATCTCTCTAACTCATTCTATTTTGAAATTTGTGAGTTATGATTATTTTTAATAGCTAATTCTTGACTTCGTGCTGTAGTTTGTCATAATCTCTAATTGATGCTTGGAATATTTAGTTTGTAATTTGCAGCATTTTGCTTTAACTTGTAATAGTTATTTGAAACCTACAATATTTTAATGTAATGCAAATCCAATGTACAATTTAAGAATATTGTCTTTTTTTTTTGAATTATTGTGCCAACTAGTGTAATCGTATAAGTTATTCTAATATGCATCTGTAGCTCATAGTAGGGATTTGAAGTTGTTCGTTTATTACATCTCATATGACACATCTGTTCAAAGTCCTTAAAGAGGATGATGAAGTTTACATAAACCGTGTTGGCTTCAATTTATTGCAAATGGAGATGGTAGTAGTTAGTTTGATTTTCGTTGTATGATGTCTTTTTCAACATGCTAGATGCAAGTGTCTATAGTTTTTGTTTTTCTTTTCTGCTTGCTGTAAGGATTATTTTTTAGTAAGCATTTGTTTGAGGTACTTGTAAAACCAATGTTGGTTTAGAAATTGTAACTAAAAAAACTATTAGTAGCTATGTTCGTAATGCTCTTGAATAATAGATGTAAAATTCGTAGTTAATAGCTATGACCATATAATATCTATATTAAAATTTATTTGATATTATTAATAATTGATTGTATTAGTTATTTAATATTTTTAGAATATAACAATAAACTCTATAATTAATAGACATTATGTGCAAAATTATTTATTAATTTGTAATAATAATACTAATTTTATAAATATTAATTAAAGATTTTTAACATTTATTTAAATATAATTTTCAAATTTAATAATAATAATAATAATAATAAATTGATTATTATTAATGGGCTGGGCTGGGCAAGTTGCTATCACACACAACATGTATACTAGCACAATCCTGTCCCTTCAGTTCCTTTTGCGTTACCATCAGAATTATTATGAAAGAATTGTTACGATTGTAGTTAACATTTAATTCACGTCCACCAAAACAGCAGTAGTGTACCCACCCAACTCAGGAAAACATAATAGCAATCAAAATAGTATCACATCCCAAAACAGCAGTAATGTGCCCATCCAACGCAGGAAAACATAATAGCAATCAAAATAGTATAACTCATAGACACAAGAAAGTAGCAACAATAAAATTAATTCAGATTCTGAAGTTCTATGTCTACTAACAATGACACTAAATATTCAGTACATATCATTTCTAAGTCGGGAATAAAAAAAATGTGAAATCTGCAGCGTAACGATTCCCTGATCTAAAGACAAAACTTCACTACATTACAACTACGAAAATGAGAACAGGAATCAAGACAGCAAAACATAGAAGCATTCACTTCTTCTTTCCAGCCTTGGCGGCATCACCTGCTTTGGTCTGCAAAACAGAAACAGAAAATTTTCAGAAAACAAGAATTTTCACAAGCTACTTATCTACAACAACAAAACTTAAATCCCATATAGTTAAACATCCAAGTAAACAAAAGGAAACAACATTTAGAGCCCCACCTTCTTGACACCGCGGATTTTCTTAGCCCTGTTCTTCCTTTCTTTCATCTGTTTCCTTGATTTGTCAACCTTTGTTGCAAGTCCATTCTGCAAAAGCAAAAATACCATTGTTCAAAAACCATTCATGCAATCCACGTGATATATATAAGGTATCTCACGTAAAGGGAATCCTGCTTAATATCAACACTAATGGGAACCATCCTGAGCAGGCAAATCACAAATTTTAAGATTAAACAAAGTAATTCACAAGAGAGGTTAAACTATCCCGCATAAGAGATAAGCAAGGTGAACAATGTATTGAATACTTTGAAAGTATCAGAATGACTATTCAAATGAAAGAGTAACCTAAACTCCTAGCTAGGGAAGTAGTTAGATTCCTTTTGGACTGAGTAAAAAGCACATCACAAAAGAGCATCTAATTTGTAAAGATATTTCAGAAGGTTCCAAAGATTGCTGGATAAGAAATAAGCTAGCATTTACTGGACAAGAAATAAGCAGAACATGTTCTATAATAACAGACTAGGACATAGAGAGTGGTTAAAGTATCAATTGCACCTTGACGAGTAAGCATCTTAACAACAACAAATACATCTCAATACACTCCCTCACAAATGCATTTCAATATACTCCCTCACAAATGCATCTCAAGAACAACAGCAGAGGTACCAGAAACAATAAATGCATCAGAAAGACAACTTCAGAAATAACCAACTAAGATGATGTACAGACGACAAGCCTAAAGGACTAAAAGCCTAAACATTTGCGCAAGCCTACAAAAGTTTTGTGACACTGCATCACACTAATAAACTTCATCCGGCCATAAATAGAGGTTCTTTATTTTCAGCACAACCACCTAAAAGCATCACTTCAACCCCATAGCCAACAGAATCACCAACTTACAATAAAAATTACGCATTTTGAACGGCAATGCTTCAGCTATTCTTGAAATTCTATTCAAGACTAGTGTAGCTTGTGATAACAATTACTGCAAATAGAACATAATCAACAGGAGTTCCAACAGGTACCCAAAATATCCAGTAAAACAGAATTGAAACAGCAAAACTCATAAACATTATCCAAGCTAGACCTGAAAGCTATATGATTGAGTTGTTTACCCTGATGAGTCGGTATTTTGGTTCATATATCTTCGCACTCTCGACAGAATCATAGATTAGTCCAAATCCGGTCGATTTCCAACCACCAAAATGCGTGCGAAACTTGAACACGAAGATTGAGTTCACATCCCTGACCTCGTACATCTTCGCAAGCCTCTCTCTCAACTCCGCCTTGCCCCCAAAACCCAAAAAGTAATCACCAATCAACGCCGCCAGAAATAAACAAATGCACAAACTTCGTCAGAGATCTAGGAGTAATGTACCTTGGAAACATTAGCACGGCCGGGATGGAGCACATCGATAACCTGAAAAGCAAAGATCTCAGAAGCTGAGAGAGAGAGATTTCTTCCCTTCAAGGGGGGTTATTGGAGACTCACGAATTGTTTGCGAGAGAGGAGACGGTTGGTCATGAACTTCCGAGTTCGAATAGTAACAGCTGTCTTTCCTTCGGTTGCCATTTTTTCGCCGGCAATCGGATCGCGAGAGGAGCGAGAAGAGAGCGACGGCAGCGCGGTGGCAAGGTGATTGACAGCATAGTAGTCGAACAGAACGTAAGCGGAGTATGTGAAGAAATGTGTTATAGACCCTAACCCTAGGTGATTAGTTTTTAAAGGCCCATTAGGTTCTAAAGCCGAGTCTTAATACAGCCCATTGGGGCCATGAGAATTGACTGTACTGGGTCTTATAGCTGGACCCAGAAAGATCAGAGTTATCGATACATGTTGAAATTGTTTATCAATTTCATTCAAATCAAAAAAATTATACATAATATTTTAGAAATAAGTTTTAAAATTTTGAAAAATATAAATAAAATATAAATTTAAAAGTTTATATATATAATTTTTATTTTTAAAAATATTTATAAAATAATATATCTAAAAATTTTTTAATAAGTATTTTAAAATATTTTTATGTGGAGTAGGACAAACTATTTGCGGGCTGGACTTGCATTTCTCTTGTTAGCATGAATTAGACAACTCTATAATGTGCTAAGGAATTAATTATCTGGATTTTAAACTAGTACATTTCAAATTTCTGAGACATCAATTCGCACTATTTGACAACAGTGACACTGTTCACTTCTTATAATTAACTTATCCACAATGTTCATTTTATTAAGAGGACATTCGTTTAGCTTATCTAATGCTTTCTTTTAAAAAGAGTACTTCGAGCGCGTTTGGTTTAACTTTTTAAAAATCATTTTTTAATTTTTTTTATTTTTTTAATATATATTTATAAATATATAAAAAATTTATTTAAAAATTTAAAAAATATAAAAAATTTTACACAGTGAAATTTTTTTATTATTTATTTTTACTATTTTTTAAAAAAAAAAAAAACTTATTTTTAAAAAAATAAAAATATTTTTTATTTCAAAAAAATTTTATTTCATAAATACTTTTAAAACATTCTCTTTTTGTTTTTTTAAGATATTTTTTTAATTTAAAATATAGATATATTTATTTAAATTAAAGATTGATTATTTTTAAACTTGTAAATATTTTTTACTTTAAAAAACTTTATTATAAATTTCAAACGTCCCTGAGCCCAACAGCTTGGATGTCTCTTTGATTGACTACTGAACACGGCGACTGCATCCTCTACTCTTCCTTCTAAATTATATGATGATTTGTTTTTATCAATGAATATTTCATCAAATACTCACTTGTTCTTTCTTAATAATTTGACAGAACGTATGAGTTTTGTCTTTTCATTAGTGAGTGTTTCAAAATATCTATAATGAAAATAAAAATTAAAACGTAATATTTTTTAAAAAATAAAATAAAAGTAAAATTTAGTATTTATGTTTTAATTAATTTAAAAATTTATTAAAAATTAAAAAGTATAATTATATTAAAAATTAAAAATATAAATTAATTTTTTAAATTAAAATATAAAAATTATTTAAAATTTAAAATCTTATAATAAAATTACAAATATTTAAAATACGTTCGTTCTTATATAAAAAACCCGTACAAGTCTTACCAGATCGAATAAATGAAGAAGAATGAACGAGAATGAAAATTGCTAGACTTGCAGTTTGACTTTGTGTTTGCAAACTACTACTCGCCAGATGCTTTCAGTTCAGGTGAGACCCTGGTGCTCGTTTGAAAAAAATATTTAAATCGTTTGAAAAAACATTTTAAATATGTTTTCCAAACGCACTCCTACTATTTAACTTAAAATAATTGTTTAGAATTAATAATTTTTAAAATTTAAACTATAGAAAAACGTTATGCAATAAAAAATACATTTTTCATTGTTTTAAAGTTAAAATCTCTTTAAAAAAGTTTTTTAAAATAAATTAATTTAATTTAAAAAATCCAAAGCAACCCGCTAATATAAAAATCTACCTAGTAATTCAGTATACAACATACTCTACCTGAGATAGATACTGAGCTTAAAAATCATTAGATTAAATTACTCGTTAGTCCACGTAGTCACCTTCGAGTCTTCTCTTCTCACAAGTGGCAGGATAAGTTATGCCTCCGTGCACTGACGTGGTTACGTGGCAACATAACGGACCCACTTACAGGTCTGCTCTTGCTTTTGCTTGCGTGTATTAATGGAGTCCTGGGCGGTAATGGTTCATGAACAAAACATATGATTCTGTAAAGACATTATATATATGGTCGTTGAAAGATATACGAACATTGTTGTGAGTTGAGAAGAATGGCGAGCCAGAGCATGATGCAGAACGGTAGGCACTCGATTTCAGAGCCAAAGGCGGAGATTGGAGGCGGTGTGGAAGATGTTTACGGTGAAGATCAAGCCACGGTAGATCAACTTGTCACACCATGGGGCGTCTCCATCGCCAGGTCAGTAGCCTAAAAAACACTTAAATTCGAATGTTATACCTTAATTGTTCCAATCTGTGCTGGCAATTGTCCGTTTTCGCTTGTTGTTTATAAGTGGTAGCTGTTGTTGTTAGAGGAATGGTTCTTGAAGGAACGATAAACTTTTGCTAAATTGAAAGTATTGGTACAGTAAATTTCGGCGCTTGATAGCCTTCTGTAATATGTATTTGATTTTGGCTATGCAATCGATGAATAAATCTTGTGATTTGCAAATTTTTCATGGTATGCAGTGGGTACTCATTATTGAGGGATCCACAATTCAACAAAGGTCTTGCATTCACCGAAGAAGAAAGAGATGCTCATTACCTACGAGGCCTTCTGCCTCCTGCTATACTGACTATGGAGCTTCAGGTCAGTAGTATGGCTGATTGTTTCATTATTTGTATCTTTTGCCGCGCTTGAAATGTTCATTCTTTCCTGTCAAATGCAGGAGAAGAAAACAATGCAAATGGTCCGTCAGTACAATACCTCTCTGCACCGTCACATGGCATTGATGGATCTCAAGGTGTGGCAAGTTAGCTAGACACAACTTGGAGGATGAAAATTTCAACAATTGGTTGGTTGATGTAGACACTATCATCTGTTTTGTAGGAGAGAAATGAAAGGCTGTTTTACAAGGTTCTGCTAGATAATATTGACGAGTTGCTTCCGTATGTTTACACCCCTGAAGAAGGTGAAGTGTGCCAAAAGTTTGGTAACATTTTTAGACATCCACCTCAAGGTCTTTATATAAGTATAAAAGAAAAGTAAGTCTGTACTCACTTTTTAGTCTGGCATCTTTTATCGGCAGTATGCATGCCGCTTTCATAAAGAACTTACTTGATCTTGCAGGGGAAAAGTTTTAGAAGTTTTGAAGAACTGGCCTAGGAGAAACATCCAAGTTATTGTTGTCACCGATGGCGAACGGATTTTGGGTCTTGGTGATCTCGGCTGCCAGGTTAAGATGCATATGCTCATCTGCAGGAGTGTGTCTCTTCTTTCAGTGGCACAGTCTAAATTGTGTCTCTTGGTGTTGCAGGGCATGGGCATCCCTGTAGGCAAGCTTGCACTGTATACAGCTCTCGGAGGTTTGCGTCCGTCAGCAGTAAGTATTATGTGCACCAGCAGTTTTTGAGAGCCACAATACTTGAATAAGTTAGTTTTTTGCAATCCCTTCAACATAATTTGCTATCTAATAGAGGTACCATGCAGTGTTTACCAATTACCATAGATGTTGGGACAAACAACGAGCAATTGTTAAATGACGAGTTTTACATTGGTCTAAGGCAAAAACGAATAACTGGCCAGGTATCTGAAAACTTCCAGTTGATTATTGGCTATGTGGTGAATCCATTCTCATTTTTATAATCCTGTGAGTTAGGAATACGCTGATTTTCTGGATGAATTCATGAGAGCTGTGAAGCAAACGTACGGAGAAAAGGTCCTTGTCCAGGTACAGCCTTTGCTTTTACCAAAAATCTGATACCATAGAGCTAACAGAAACTAAATTCATTTACGAATAATATTATGATAAAATGCCACCATATAATTTTGCTTTTGTTCCAATCTGCAGTTTGAAGACTTTGCAAACCATAACGCCTTTAAGTTGCTTGAAAAATATCGCAAGACCCATCTGATCTTCAATGATGACATTCAGGTAATGAATCGAGACATAAAAATCTGTTGTCTTGGCATGCAACATGATACGTAGTTCTTGTCAAATATACCAAAAAGAATTCATGTAAATGGTATTTGATGCAGGGAACAGCTGCCGTGGTCCTTGCTGGTGTGCTTACCTCTCTCAAGATAGTTGGTGGCACTCTAGCAGATCACACCCTATTTTTCTTTGGTGCTGGGGAGGTGTTTCCTCTTTTATCTTCTCTCCTCTTCTTGAGTAGATTCTTTACCGGTTCCTCTAACATAATTGAACCAGATAACACGTTTCGCAATAACTTGTGCTTCTCCTAAAGATGGCTTACCACCCTCTGTTTTTTTTGTTTCAGGCTGGTACAGGCATCGCGGAGCTCATAGCTCTTGAAATATCTAAGCAGGTGGTCGTGATACCCCAACAAACTGCTATATCATATCAAACTTCTGTATGTTGCGTCTGTTCAGTAGCCATAAATTTGATCGCTAATTGATGGATTAACAAATGCAGGCAAAAAAGCCGCTTGAGGAATGCCGCAAGAAAATATGGCTTTTTGATATCGAGGTAGAAATTAAAGGAATAGGATTTTAGGATTTTCCTCTTAATGCATGCTTCTTCTGTTCGTAGGCGTATAACCAATATCAATACCCTTCTTTCTTTTGTAGGGATTGGTTGTCAAATCGCGAATGGATTCACTTGAACAGTTTGATAAACCTTTTGCCCATGACCATGAACACATCAAGGACCTCTTGGATGCAGTGAAGGTATAAATTTCTTAAACAAATGCAAATTGCTTGAAAGAACACATACTATCAACCTTACATGGGTTTCTGTATATAGGCATTTGATGGCAATTCTAGTGAGGCATGAGAGAATATTGCTTTGTCATTACTTGAAACTGATTGATACTACTGCACAGGCAATCAAGCCAGCAATGCTTATAGGATCAGCTACCGTACCTAGGGCTTTCACGAAAGAGGTCGTTGAGGCTATGGCTTCATTTAATAAGGTAATTTACCCAGTTTAAAAAGTACTACTAATTAAGACTAATGATACTAAAACTATGAAATGGTAATAATAACAAAATGCAGAGACCTGTCATACTTGCTTTGTCAAACCCAACAACAAAATCTGAGTGCACTGCAGAAGATGCTTATTCATGGAGTGAGGTAGAGTTCGTTATGTGTTCACTTTAGACACTTGACATTATTTAACAAGATATTGTAACAATTTAGCCTCAAATTCTCAGGGCAAAGCTGTATTTGGTAGTGGGAGTCCATTTGATTCTGTTGAATATAATGGAGAAGTTCGTGAACCTGCAGAAGTATGCACTCTGCTTTTACCTAGTGAAATTTCTATCGACTTGTGGTAGCAACTTGGCCCGTCAAACTTTTAACTAATTTTTGCTTTACTGAAACTGTAGGCCAACAATGCCTATATCTACCCTGGATTTGGTCTCGGGTTGGTATTAGCAGGTGCTATTCGGACTCATGACGAGATGCTTCTTGCAGCCGGTATGCATCCAAGGACAAATCACAATATATTTGTTGTTACCTCTTTCCTCGATCTTTGAACAATGTATCTAAATTATAGAGAGATTACAACTGCATTCTGTATGGAACTGCATATTGTGCTTAAAACTTAGTCTCGGCAACTATTTAACTTTGTTGGATTTGTCTTATTGAACAGCTGAGGCTTTGGCAGACCTGGTTACTAAAGAAAACCTTGAGAAGGGGCGTATTTACCCACCTTTCAAAGACATCAGGAAGATATCAGCCCATATTGCTGCAGCTGTAGCTGCTAAAGCTTACGAGCTTGGTACATCTATCTTCTGTGATTTGCCTTTCTATCTTCTTCAACTTGCCTCTTGGTAAATTCTAATTGGTAGCACTTAAAATTAGTCAATATACGTTTATCATCACTGCAGGGTTGGCCACTCGCCTTCCTCGACCTGAGAATCTAGTGAAGTATGCGGACAGCTGCATGTATTCACCTGTCTATCGCAGCTACCGATAATTTCTCACGCCATTACTGTTGCTGCGCTTGATCGGCGAGCAAGGTCGGAAGCTGCTGCTAATCGGCAAAGCTGTTTCTGAAGGCTTTTAAGTTGCAAATAGTTGAATCTTGTATAATATCTTTGTTTTTAAGTTGTAAATGGTCTCACCGTGTATATCGTGTTTGTAGAAATGTCTTTGTTTTCGGACGGATCGGTGCAGTGAATTTTGAACTCTTGACCTCTTTTTCTGACCTCCGCTTCAAAGTGCATGTTTATCTATTACTACAAAATTGTTTTAATTTATTCAATAAACCAATAAAAAATTTTAAGTCGATTGAAAAACATTTATTTTAAATTAATTTTCAATAATATAAAATAAATTATTGTAAAACAATAGTATTTTTTTTTAAAATATTTTTATACACTTTCAAATAATTCCTAAAAGAGTATGCGAATTATTTTAAGTTGAAAATGTTTTAGTTTAAGGAATTATTACAAAACTGAGTTCATAACAATAACCAACAAGGTTATTTAACATCTCAGTATATGATGTATTAATCAACTCATAGTGCTGCTTAGACAAAAATATTGAGATGAATAGATATTTTATCACATTCGAGATTAAGAGAGCTCAACTTTTATTTAAAATATTTAAAAATCAATTAGCTGATGATATATTAATGATTTTATTATTGGTAAAGCGTTTTACAACTTAATTTCACAAGTTAACATTATATATTATTATTACTTTGAGAGTAAGTGTTGACGGGCGATTTAAGTTTTATAGTTTAAATTTCTTTGTATATTTGTTTCTTTAGAGTATTAATACAACTATAGAAGAAGATACTTTAATAAATAATTATCAGCGTTCGGTTCATCGCAAAAGATTGTCTTTACAGCAGTGCTCATTAGACTATATTTTAATTGTACGATATAAGGTTTTGTAATTTTAAATTTAAATTTACTTTATATTTTTATTTAAAATGTATCAAATTATTTTAAACTATTTTTTAATAATTCATTTTTTATCTAACTTAGTTTTACAAAACTTAATTTTAATTCGAAGGAAACACATTTTTAGACACTGTTCAACCGTGGACCGGTAAATGACGCGCATTTTCACATCATTTTCCCTTTCCGATGAATTATAATGTTAATATTCCTCAAAATCAAGTTCTTTGTACGCAACTTAAATTACTCTGCCGGTACAACACATCGATCTATTTCCCATAAGTACCCGAAATCTGGCTCCTCATTATTGGTCTGCGTCTGTTAAACTTGTTTTTAAGTCTCTTTTCGTTATTCTAATAAAGATTTTTTTCTCTTATGTTGTAGTCTACTTTCAGGCAGACAGAATTATCTCTTAGAAGAAAAAATCAAACTAATTCCGAAATTCTCACACAAATTTTTGCTAAATTGATAAATGATACGTTAAATAATTAAAAGAAAATACAGAAATGTCAGTAGTTAATCTCAGCACTCACCTATCTCTTTCCGCTAATCAACGTAACCCATTCTTCTAGACATTCTATTGCTTGCTCTTCCTCTTGGTTGTCATACTATTCCACCGGACATGTGTTCCGATTTACTACTTAATCGATCAATTCACAGTAGTTATTCCACACATTTTATTTTAATTTCTTTGATCCAAACTGGTAAGTATACGCTTCTCTATTTGGAGTTCGTTCCTTATATAAAGCGTGGTGCTGTAGTAGCTTGCTGTAGCAACAGTAGTGTGATTGTTGTTTGCTGGTTTTGGTTGTTCTAGTTTTGATATGCTCAAGCAGTGAAAGAACAGGAAGATTCTTCTTTCCATTAACCCACGTAAGTATTCTTCTAGTCTTCTCTTGGTTGTCTTGCATTCAGTTTTCCAAATTTCTTAATTGACTACTTATCAATCAATCAATTCACAGTAATTTTTCCACATATTTTATTTTAATTTCTTTGTATCTGTTTTGATCCAAACTGGTAAGTATATACTTGTCTGTTTTGAGTTTATTCTATAAAGCAGCAGTGGTGGTAGTGGTGCTGTAATGCTGTGGTAATTGTTTTTGTTGGTTTTGGTTGTTCTAGTTTTGTTTTCTTCAAGAAGAGAAGGTTCGAAGATCTTCTTCTACAAGCTGCTTGCAATCTGTGCAGAGGCGAAGATCAGCAGCAGCGGCGGTATTCATCCGGTGTTGCCGTGGTAGAGAAGGTAACGGTTTTGCTAGAGAGATCGCAATGGAGAGCATGTTGAAAGATATCAGAGGAGGAAAGGATCTCGATATCGCTCATCCCAAGGCAGAAGTCAGCGGTGGAGTTCAAGATGTTTACGGCGAAGATCGCGCCACCGAAGACCAGCTCGTTACACCGTGGACTGTCTCTATTGCCAGGTTTAGATCACACCATGATGTTTTGCTTGTTATAATTTAATCACCTGGTTTTGTGTTTCAATGGATTTCGATTGTTTAGTTTTGTCTAAGTGTTGAGATCAATAATGTTGTATTGATCACTCGATATGGTTTGAGTTGTCTGTGGACTTTAGATACTTTTGGTTGATTACTTTTTAGTATTATGTTCCGAGTTCTATATTAGATGAAATTATTAGGTACTCCTGAAGTACATGCTCCATGTCTTAGATGCAATGTAGTTTATTTGTTTTTTGGATTCATCGGTGGACTCTACAATCATGCTTTGCATGCTCTAGTGGAAGTTGGTGGTTGTTCGAATCGAGTGTTTAGCTGAATCTATCACTCCAAAATAGATGGACTTGCAAGTTTTATACAAACACCAAGTTTACATGCCAAATCATCCTTCCATAAATAGCATTCGTGTTAATGTCTCAAGTACCTAATTGAACTCAATTTGGTCTTAGAGTTAGTTGCACTCTGAAACATGAAGACTCCTCGAGATCATGTCCTTGTGGAAATTGATATACCAGTTACTTTTGTATCCTTTAGCGAAAGAAACTTACGATGGTCTTTCTTTATGGATGGACAGTGGTTACACTTTGCTGAGAGACCCGCATCACAATAAAGGTCTTGCTTTTACTGAGAAGGAGCGAGATGCCCACTACTTACGTGGTCTCCTGCCTCCAGCTGTGATGACTATGGAGCTTCAGGTCAATATTCTTTGTTGTTTGTTATTCTTGTTCTGAGGAATGACACTTCAATTCTATTTTCGTTGTCGCCACCATTCAGGAGAAGAAGATGTTGCACACCATTCGTCAGTATCAGGTGCCCCTACAAAAATACATTGCTATGATGGATCTACAGGTATCAAACCGTACTTTGTTTAGCTTGATGTGCACACAACCAAGCTATTAGGAAAATTAGAAGGTACTCTATCGTTAATCCACATGCCATAATTTTTCAATTTGCAGGAAAGAAATGAGAGACTCTTTTATAAGCTTTTAATCGATAATGTTGATGAATTGCTTCCTATTGTATATACACCGACAGTTGGCGAAGCTTGCCAGAAATATGGCAGCATCTTTAGCCATCCCCAGGGTATTTACATCAGTCTGAAAGAGAAGTAAGTGATACTAATCTACTCCCATACTTGTTGATGGTTTATGACCTATTAGTTGCTCGATCTTATAGGGGAAAAGTGCTTGAGGTGCTCAAAAATTGGCCCAAAAGAAATATCGAAGTTATTGTTGTCACTGACGGTGAGCGTATTTTGGGTCTTGGAGACCTTGGCTGCCAGGTAAAAAGGGATTTTGAGCGATTATTTTGTATGCTTGATTAAATTCCTGACATAATTCCTTAAATTTGTAGGGTATGGGAATTCCTGTAGGCAAGCTTTCTCTATATACTGCACTTGGAGGCGTAAGGCCATCAGCAGTAAGTTTCTTCTATATTGAATGACTATGCTATCATGAAAGTAATAGCTTTTCCTAGGTACTATCTTTGAATTTTGTTTCTAGTTGTTAGAGCACTTGCAAGAAGTAGAAAGCTAAGTAACTTACGTGTATCTATATTGCAGTGTTTGCCCATAACTATTGATGTAGGAACAAACAATGAGGAGTTACTGAAGGATGAATTCTACATTGGACTAAGGCAAAAACGAGCAACTGGCCAGGTACTGTCAAACTTACTGCTGCAATACATACTTCATTGGTCAGTTAGAAATTGTCTACAATTTTCTATATCCTTATCCAGGAGTATGCTGAGCTACTTGAGGAGTTCATGTTTGCTATAAAGCAAAATTATGGCGAGAAAATCCTGATTCAGGTACATATGTTTTTCTCCCTTACAACATTTTCTGTGTCTAGCTAGTAATATTAAGATAGTTGTGCATGAGCTTTCGAGTTACTACAAAAACATGATCATTCTGATGCTTGCAACAATCACATATCTTACAGTTTGAAGACTTCGCAAACCATAATGCATTCCAGTTGCTTGCAAAGTATTGCACAACCCATCTTGTCTTCAATGATGATATTCAGGTAATAGAACACCATTGTTGCTATAAATTGCAATATAAGACTAGCTTGCTTGAGTTTTATTATCCAACAATGGAAATTTGTCCTGCTGCAGGGAACAGCTGCTGTTGTCCTTGCTGGTGTTGTCTCAGCACTGAAATTGGTTGGTGGAAAACTGTCAGACCATACTTTCATGTTCCATGGTGCCGGAGAGGTTAGTTGATAGAAAATGCTGAGTCTCTGCTTTGCATATATATTTGTGAAGTTTATCTATTACATATTAGCATGAAGAGTGACCTCCATTTTTTCCCCCTTTTTTCTCTATACCTCTGATCTTAAAATGTTATTAATTTTAAAAGTGCTTAACATATTCTTTTGTTTGCAGGCTGGTACAGGTATTGCAGAATTGATTGCTCTTGAGATGTCAAAGCAGGTTTAACCGTTTTACTCTTTTTAGTATTTTATAGTTCAATAGCATGGTCTTTCCTCATATTACATTCTTATTTGTCTAGCTTTTATCTTTCTGCAAATTAATAAATCATTATGATAGGCAAATACACCACTTGAAGAGACAAGAAAGAAGATATGGATGCTTGATTCCAAGGTAGAAATTGGAGCAATGGGTTTGCTACTATAAGGATGTTCTAGAAGTTCTTCCTACTATTTTTTTTATTTAAGTTCTGATTAGTTTAATCCTCTGGTTTTTTCTCTTTCTTTAGGGACTGATTGTGAAGTCACGCTTGGAGTCACTTCAGGAATTCAAGAAACGGTTTGCTCATGAGCATGAACCTATTAAGGACCTGCTAGATGCGGTTAAGGTAATGAATTACGATTACCATTCCAAGTTACTTGAGGTCCAACATATCCCCTCATCCCCCTATTTGCATCACCCAAAGGCAATTTTGGCACCAAAAGTGATTCTTCATGATCCATTTGGTGGGGATGTGATGGTTTATGCTTGTTGAGATTTCTTATTAATTTTCCTTTTTAATGGTTTGTGCTTGTTGAGAGTAGTTTTTAAATTTTCTTTAAAATGAAAAGACTGCTTCTTTAGCAAATCATGGTTATACGATAATGGTATATTCTTTGAGTACTTAAGTGGTTAGAGAATTATATTATGTCTGCACTTAATCTCAGGCAATTAAGCCAACAATCCTGATAGGATCATCTGGAAAGGGGAAAGCCTTCACAAAAGAAGTTATAGAGGCCATATGTTCTTTCAATAAGGTAATATTCCATGATTCGATCTTGGCCTTTTTGTTGAGAATATAACATGAATACCGAAATTTAACAGACTCTAATTGAGCAAACTTTATTTTTTTAAGAGAAATTGACTCTGATTGAGCAAACTTATTCTGATTGGCATTTCAGAGGCCTGTCATTCTTGCTTTGTCAAACCCAACTCCTCAATCAGAATGCACTGCAGAGGAAGCTTACACATGGAGTGAGGTATAGCATTAATTTTGTTTCAGGATTTTAACAAGGCAAGCAGTAACTTTTAACACTTCTCATCCTATAGGGCCGTGCAATATTTGCTAGTGGGAGCCCATTTGATCCTGTCAAATATAATGGACAAACCTTTATACCTGGACAGGTATGGAGTGGCCTTCATATAATATTGCATGTTCACGCTATAGATTTACTTGTCTGCACTCTGTTTCGTTATAAATATGATATTGACATTGCTAGGCGAACAATGCGTACATATTCCCTGGGTTTGGTCTTGGATTAGTGATGTCAGGAGCTATCCGTACTCATGATGAGATGCTTCTTGCAGCCTGTAAGAACATAATTATAGATATTTGTTGTCCTATTCTTGTCTTGCGGGTAGCTTTTGACTTGTTGATGTGATAATGCTTTTCTGTTTACAGCTGAAGCTCTGGCAGGACAAGTGACTCAAGAAAACTATGATAAAGGGCTGATATACCCTCCATTCTTGAAAATCAGAAAGATATCTGCCCATATTGCTGCTAACGTTGCTGCTAAAGCTTATGATCTTGGTAACTACCTTTAGAACTTTCTTGCGACTCGCTTACTTGAACGACTCTTTGCTGTCAACGTGTTTACAACATATGTCTTGTAGGTTTGGCTACTCGCCTTCCCCGTCCTGAGAACCTGGTTAAGTATGCGGAGAGCTGCATGTACACGCCTGTGTACCGTAACTACCGATAATTTATTTAATCTTTGTGGTTTTGACCCTGTTAAGGTCTCAATGGCTGTAGCAGTGGTTAGAAATGGCATGGCATACATGTTTGCGCTGTATGTTTATTGTAATTTATCAGGTATGGTGTGGTTTTGACCCTCTATGGTCAGTGATAGTATACTGTATAATTAATTATTCCACGCCTTATTCTGGAGGTAGCTACAGATGAAAATCTGAAGGACGTCAGAGTTCAGCTGGGCATCCTTATGTTTGAGAGGAGTGTCCATACAATAACGTTGTGATGACATAGTAGATAAATATATCAGCAGATATGAAAGATTTCTGTTTTTTATGCATATATGATTTCATAAATCTTTTTATTTGCTCTAGCTGGTGTGAATCTTAGGACACAACTTTCCTATCGTCTATGACCTATCATCTCAATATGATGTTGCGCAGCTGTTGCGTAGTAAGCCGTGCATGTCATACTTCCGAATAAATCCTGCTTTTTTTTTATTGTTTCAAACAAAAATCTCATTCATTAAAGAAAAGGCAAAGCAAGCTTCTATAAACATGTTCGATATATATACAACGCATAAATTTCGGAATTGACACCAGAACTCGTAAATCTGCTACGTTCTTCACCATATCTTACAATTGCAGACACAGCTGCAGACTCGATACCATAGTTTGGCTAAAACTTGTGACACCTCCAACAAAATTCCTATTTCTACAGAAGAAATCATACAGATGATCGCAATTAACCTACTTTAGGCAGCACAATATAGTGTGGTTAACTTGCGATATTTTGCCCCCAAAAGGGCAGCACATCAGCTCTCCACAATGTAATATAGTGGCCATGGATCAGTTTCATTTCAAGGAAATCACTTTTGAGTCTTTAGGTGCCCGACGTCCACACGCAGGAACAAGAATAGGACATTGAGAAAGTACCTTCAGAAGATGTACTTATGGTGAGGTACAAGTCTCATGATTCTATTACTTTCCTACTTTGTGCTATCTGCTATTTGGGAACTACGAATCCCCCAAAAGGACTTTGGGACCAAATTCTTCTTTGCAGCTGTAAACAGCCATCCCATGTGATCCTCACATCCAGCACAGATAATGATGGTCCAGGCATACCTGCAACTTAATGGTCAGTAAACAAAAACTAAAGATAGCAGCACTAAAATCTAAAGTTTGTGACGTTTGTCTAATGTTGGTATGGGTTCCTAATGTTGACCAATGGGATCTAAAGCTAAATATACTTTGATACAGTTCCAAGAAAAAGTTTGTTTCTCCACTAACTCATGAAGTAACCAGTCATCCATAGCTATTCAAGGGATCTACTCTCAAGTACATCATATTGAGAATTTATTGTCCCTTGCAAATTTGTTAAAGGAAGCATAATCTTGGAGATAACAGTTACAAAATCCAGAAGCTTAATCTTAAGGCTGATGTCTGCAACAAACAAAAAGGTCATGTGCAACCACTTTTCGCACTTCCCAGGCAAAATTTAATCCATTCAAAACTAGGCAATGATCAGGTTAGAACTTCCATAACATTCATCGTCTAACACTATTGTGAATAGCAGAAACATCAAAATATGTACAAGAAAATAAGAAATAACAAACAACTTGAGTTAAATTAAAACTATTATCTATTTCAGGTTTTACACTTATAAGCACAAAAGATGCTAAGTTTTTCTTATGTTGTAAACTAAAAGGAGCATTGAGGAATCAGCATTCAAAGCATAAGATGTATTCTTACCCCGGGAACCAACTATGTGCTGTCTCGGGGGCACCACGGAGGGCTAGTCCACTAGCATGGTAGACAGTTATGACTTCATGCATATAACCATGTGGATTCACATAAGCATTAAGAGGTCCATCACTAGACATGACCAGCATATCACTTCTCTTAGCAATCACAGACTACAAGAAAAATGTGCAGAATTTGTTAGTGTCATAGTCAACATAAGAGTATAAACTACTGAGAACTGTGACTGCAGTTAAGCGTGTGTTTCAAACACCCGTAACTTCACTTTCTCCCGCAAGATTTGGAGTTCCGAACAGTTCATACGTTTCATTTATATAAGGAACACAGAACTCCACTTCCACATATGGACTCCAGTTCTAACTTTCTTATTTGCAAACCTCCCAATACAATTCTATTTTTCAATTTTCAACTCACTTCTAAAAACTATTGAAACACAAAAACTGAACTCCACTTCCAACTCATTTTTTAAAAAACTCTACTTCCTATTTTTTACTTTTACGAAACTCAGTTACGGACATTTGAAACACACCCTAAGCAAAGATAAACAGAGCTGACTAGAAAAAATATTAGATCTCATAGAAATCCTTGTTTTTCAGGACTGAAAGTGGCAAATGTCCTAGTAGATACACGCACACATGGGGCGCAAACAGAGAGAGTAAGAGATTTACTAGGCAATTTTTACAGCGTAGAAGATTAAAGGTCTTGAGTAGCTGCATTTCTCTTTGTAATCGGTAGGAGACACCATCCATGTCTAGTAGCTCTTGTCTTGTTGATTCAGATACAGGAAGTCTGCTGGCAACAGAAAATGATAGAATATCTGGCTTTCTCCTAAAGTCATCCATGTTTGGCGTTCTTATTATCTGCTTCCACAGCTCTGCAACATAATTTGATAATTATTTGCATTAGCTTTACAAGTGGCAAAATAATTTAGGATACAAAAGGCCATTCATCATTAACTCATTTGACCACTTTATTCACAAATACCTAATTCCAAAGAGGGTTTAGGTACACATTGCAATTACAAGTTCCACCTCAATGAACCATGCATCAGACCATGGACTACTTTGTCCAAAATCAAATGAAAACACGCAATACAAGACACTTGATTGCAAACATACATTTAGATAAGGAAATTTAAGCAATGCAAAATGGGAAGTTGTCAAATTTTAGTACGTTAATTATCTGGAAAGCAAAATGAGCTCAATTCGTTACCTGCAACTGTATGAGCAAGTACATACGAATCATACATTTTGTAAATCCAATGAGGCCAGAAGGCTAATGGAGCATTGTTCAACCCATCCAATTTATCACCTGCTCTTTGCAACGATTTCCCACCTTTAGTTTGCTTTTCTGATAACAATGCTTCAGACTTCAATGATTCCCTTGATGCGCCTGATCTACTTGAATGAGGCTCATGGGATCTCTTCCCATACTCACTCCTAAACTCCTCCTCACTACTTGAGACATCAAAATCCTCAGATCTAATAGGAGAATCGCAAGCTGTTCTCATGTCAGCTGCTGAAAGATCACTTGTGAGGCTTATTGGTGACGTAAATTCCCATTCATTTTCAGAATCATCATAGCAATCTTGTTTAGACGATGAAACTTGTAGGGGCATCGTATGAATTGAACTATGGCGATGGCTGCTGCAAACTGAAGCCAACTGTGCAAAAGCAGCCTTTGGAGTTCTTAAAGGAGGATCTTCTTGTACAATCTGAACTTCTGCACATGGCTATTCAAATTTCACATGCTTATCAGAAGTTCTACTATATAAAAAACTCCATAGAAGTTCCATCTATAGCATTAATAACTAACTGTTAAGAATTTATAAGAAGTTTCTTACTGCTCCATCTGCATCTATCCAGTGACGCTGCAAACGAAATCGCTGCTGACCACGAGCAAGTACATTTATTGAACCATCATCCAGCCGCTTGTATTGCCTTATCTAAGCAAGAACAAGATGAAGTAGCATAAAGTCAGAAACTATAAACAACTTTCACATACACATAATTGGAAATCAAATACATCAATCAGTGACCATGTTGTCATACTAGTGGCATTGACTTCATGGATCCTGACAAATCATTGTCCCACATCAAAAAGTACATTTTCTCTACTGGCAAGAATTTTTTGCTTAAATTCCTTCATCTGGCCCTTCCATGTAAAATAATGTGGATCATTCTGTAAAAGAATGAAGCTCGGCCACATCTCAAAACTTTCTCATGTTTTGGCTATGACATCTCCCTCTAGCTCATTCATAATAATATTGGCTTCTCTAACAAACTCTTGTCAAGTTTTCACTCTACAATTAATGCTGGTAAATCTAAAATGGGAGGAGCAACTCCAGCATCTAGTGGTGCTACTAAAGCATAATGAGCAGCTGATCTGGAAGTTTTGTGAAATAGGTACTCTAAGGAAGTTCAGAAATTTTAACAAAAGGAAGAAACAAAAGAATACCTCAGCAGTTGTACCAGTTTTGGCGACATGAAGCCTACCATCACGGGACCAATAAACTCGAACCTAAAAGAACTGGTTTCCATTAACATTTCTGTTGATTAAGTATAAAATGCCAAAGAAGCCAGAAGCAGGTAAACCTACTACGCCAATGGTGAATGGTGCATCAACCTGGTTCAGAGCTCTTTCAAAAGCAGCCCTGAAACTAGGTTGGACAACTCTTAGAGGGAGAGTGGATTCAGGAAACAGAACGACCCCTGTAGAAATTTGGATATCATTGATACTGATAAATCAAAGAAAAAGAAATGACACTTTTTCAAAATTTAGAGAAACAAAAGGAAGTTATACGTAACAGAGATGATGCATTTACTGTGGCATTGAAACGTGAAAACTTTTAGTAAGCCTACAACCTTTCAAAGTCAAATTTTGACTATAACAGCAATATTAGTTCATAAATAACAACTACTTTATAATGAAGTCCCTCTTTCCAATGCTTCTTCTCTTTCAATTTTTTAATATGTAGTCTCACATGGTTCTAATCTATCCATTCAGGAATAAAAATAAGAAGAGGAACCGAGATTAACCCATGGTAAATAATCTATCCATGTAATTGGATAAAAAGTTTAGAATCATGTCAAAAACATTATGTGCAAAATTTGGGATAATATCAAATTCTTGTCAAAAAGTTTCAGAAACAACATCAAATATCCAAATTAAAGTTCCAAGAGCTGTAATTTTGATTGGAATAACCTTCAAGATAAAACATTGGCAAGCTCAACACCGCACCACCATCCAAAAACACCAGTCTACCATGAATATCATCAACATCTGTTTGGTTAAAGCAGCCAGTTTAAAAGATGTAAGAAGAAGAAATGGATCATAAGGAAAAAGGCCTCATTAAATAACTAAAACAACAAAAATACCTCCGAGGTACGTATGCAAGGACGCCAAAGCCGTATCAAAGGTGAGAACACCAAATGGGGATGATCCCTCCTCACCATGGCCACTTCATATCCCATAAAATGGCAATTTTAGTATCATTGAGAAGAAAATCTATTAGAAAAACACGCTTGACCAATCTGAGTATTGAAGTTCGTGCAGAACTAAAGCAGAACAAAACATAACATGCATTGTAAAGAAGAGTGTAGTAAATTCTGGATAATCTAATAATGAGATGCCTATAATTTTCTTAACAGATTGTTGCGATCAAAACTTCGGATTACCATATGGAACCGCAGTAAGAATAGTTCCAACTAGATAATATCTACTGAATTCAACAAGTATTTAACTACGAAGCATAGTTTTATACAATCAGCTCACAGCACTTACAACCTGATTCTATACTACGTCCATTCACGCAACCTACTTCCCAATTTTGTCCCCAATTACCAAAACTTCGAAGTAATATTATATTCTCATCATCTGCACACTAGTTTGAATCAGATTACCAATGGATTGAAATCAATTCTATAAACACTAGAAATCGAAATCGAGAGAGAAACAAATGGAACCTGGATGGACGAATACTGTCGTCTTCATCGGAGGACGAACTGTCGACGATCTCCACGTTGAGCTCTTCAGCATCGAGCTCTCTTATTCTCTCCATCAACAGCCGCTCTTGCTGCAACAACCGCTCTCTCTCCGCCATCGCTGAGATCTCTCTCGCACTTTCGATCGATCGACCTCTCGCGCGGTCAAGCTTTGTCGGTGCCGCTAAAGAAGCCACGACTAATTTCGATCTCTCTCTCTCTGACAGTGGAAAATTTGCAAAATTAGTCGAATTATAAACGCGTACGTGCTACCCGGCCCTCGCAAATTCACAAGGATAGTTTATTCAAAGATACAGAAATCCAAGTACTTATATTGGCATGCCTACCTTGCAAAACTCCCTTGATATAATAATTAAGAAAAACTTACCAAAATGAAACTTGGTGAAGGACCAAGCGGGTATGGTAATAATCCATCCAAGAAAAAACGCCGGTCTATTTTGTTTGAAACAGGCAGCAATCTGTTCAGACTACAGAGTAAACCTACCACGTGGCAACATAACGCCGGTTTTTTTGAATCAGACACCAACAAACACGGTTCAGATTAAACCAGGCATGTGCGAAAGAGTTTCAGCTTGAATGTTTAACCGGGTTTACATCGAGTCCGGCAAACATAACCAACCGGGTCACAATGAACCGAACACGTCGCGATATCCCAGCCAGAGAGGTTGCGTTTCTCTTCACGGCCTCTCGCTCACTCTCACGAAAACTGTCCGTCCCTCAAAAGTCGAGCTCTGAAAAATTTTGTTTTGTTTTTAATTTTGTTTGTTCTTCTTCTAACCATTCATTAATTAGCTAATTAATTTCAATCTCACGAGATTAATCGCAGTTGTTAAACTTGAACTTTTCTTCTTATTTATTCACACTAATCGCACTTACTCACTCTCTTTCTTATTTCTTTCCTTCTATTTATTTCCTCAATCTCTTTTTTCTTTTTTCTTTTGTTTAACTTCTGATGCTTCGTTGTTGAGGTTTCTCCTCTCATTAACTGTGATTTTCTATTGAAGTGAAGCAGCTAAAATGGGAAGAAGGCCAGCAGGGAGGAAGCCTCACTTTTTCAAGGTTCTGTTGGGTGACTATGATCAAAAGCTGGCAAGTTATCTGCTTTCTTGATTGGTTTAATTGATTGGTTTCTCCGCTTTTGCTATCTCCATGTCGACGGACTGGAATTAAGTTTGGCTATTGAGAACATTGAGTTGAGAAGGCTGTGATCAGTATGCTGATTTTTGTGTTTTTAAGAGGGAATGTTTAATTGATGTTGTTCTAGTTTTAAAGCGTGTTACAGTAATTAAGTTAATTTGCTTGTGGAATAGTAACCTTTGTCATCGTTTTGGGATGATTGTTTGAATGTAAATAGTGGTTATGGTGCTTAATATATTTTCCTACAGTCACAATTGTGGTAAAAATTTCATCTGAGAATAGTAAGAATGTGAAAGATGAGAGCTTTATATGTCAAATTAGTTTTATGTTGTACGTCTAAATGGGAAATTTTGTGTTCTTCAGCCAATTTTTTTTTGGTTTTGATTGCGTTGATGAGGTAATCATGCCCCTTAAGTTCTTATATAACATTGTCTTACAAGGATTGAGCAAAGTCCACCTAGTTGAATAAAGGTGGTGTTGTTGACTATGTTGTTTCGGTTTGTTTTTGTATTCTCAAACGCAGTTTTGCATCCTATGTCTTGTGTTAGGCAATTGATGAATAGTCGTATGCACCTTTCATGATTTTCTTTCCTCTCATTGAATATCCATAGAAGATTCCACCAAACTTTGTGAAGTACATACCCAAGGATTCACAAAGGAGAGTGGTTCTTCATGGTCCCGGTGGAGATTCTTGGCGTGTGGAACTAGAAGAGAAATCAAAAGAAACTTACCTGACTAATGGATGGGCCAAGTTTGTGAAAGACCATTCCTTAAGGATGTATGACTTTCTTGTTTTCCGCTATGATGGAAATCTGCATTTCACTGTTCAGATTTTTGATAAGACAGCATGTGAGAGAGAAGATGCATTTGATGTTACAAGCTCTAAGGATACCTTTGCTTGCTCTGCACAAAATAAGCATGGCAGACCCCCAAAGGCAATTTCTGATACCAGCTGCTTTATTCTGAAGAAAGAGAGCATAAGTGAAGTCTCGAAACATCTTGCTGATGGTATTCATGTGGTCCTGATAACGCTATAGTGTTGCAGCTTTGCCTTTTTATTATGTGATCATATGGCTAGTTAAAAGATGAAGGTATCTGCATTTTTTATTTCTTGGAACCATATATTCATTGAGTTAATGTTAATTTCTGAATTCCTAAGTAGAAGGATCATCACATAAAAAGTGCCTGCCTTTTGTTCCTTATCTTATCCTTAAAATTGACTGATCAAGGCATCCAATATTCTGCATAGTGATATCACTTATACATGCATATCGGCACTGGATAGAGATGGTTCATTATGAATAGGCCATAACGATATTTAATCAAGCTGCAAATTGGAGTCTGTATATTTAATTTTCTCCATCACCTGAACCAGCATATTTCTTAATAAAATGAGATTCTTCTCTGTGCAGGCAAGCAGCTTATGGCATCTAATCATCCAATTATCAACGTTTTCGTTAAAACAGAAGCCACTGAATTACCTTTGAATATTTCCAAGGCTAAAAAGTCAACTGGGTTTGTCTCCACTAGAAGACCTGTTACAGAAGAAGAAAGAGATAATGCTAAGGTGGCTGCCAACTCCTTCAGGTCGAGTTATCCTTATTGTGTTCTTTGCATGACAGAAGGGCATGTGTCGTCAGAGTATTCAATGGTAAGTCTTTAATTCTTCATTTATCTCAACTTTGATACTTGAAATTTGCTTTTTACGACTTTATGTAGATGGTAGATTCCCGCCAATATGGGCCATAAGCCACTTTTTTGTGGCATCTTTGCAGTTTGATATTTGTTCCTATTTTTTAATCACTTCAATTACACATGCATAAAGACATATGAGTGATTGCCAGATGGATTGAGGGAAATCCTGGCTCTCTGGACGAACCTGCCTCAAAAGTTATTGTAAACAAGATCCTCTCAAGCATGGATATCATTATGTTTTCATGTGGCATATATTTGAAGCGATAAATTTAATTTGCTAGTACTCAATCAACTAACATGCGTCTTTGCAGGCATGCAAAGTTAGGATCCCCAAACATGCTTAGTGACGTTATCCTTCTAGAGAATTTATGAATCATCGTTACTCTTCCACTGCACGTTATTTTGATCTTTACAAGTAAGAGAAGTATATTAAGAAGGTGAGACCTCTAGAAATTAGTGAACTTTAACTTTTCAGGCTAGTAACTACACATTGAGTAATACTAAAACAATTACACATTGAATTTATAGATGATAGTTACTGATAAAGTTGTTCTCAGTGCTTTGGTGGCTATTGTCACTGTCCAGGAAGCGTTCATTTAAAGATATGGATGGAATGGACCTAACTAGGTGTTGCTTCATTAATCTAAATGTATTCATTTGCTAGGTTTGATTCTAATTGGTCGTCTTAAATCAAGAATCATCAATCTGCATGGATGGATTAGATCTTAAAGTCCACTTAAGCTTTCGTGTGAACCATGAGAATCTTTTCTAGTAACGAACTCCATTGCTATAGAAACCATTTTCAAAATTGAGGCATACTTGATTAGGGACCAATTTTGACTTGAGTCTTTGAATTTTATCCTAGCACATAAAAAAGGATCACAATTTACTTCTAAATTGAGGAATATGTCTTGCTTTTACCTCTAGTATCGGGCTGAGCATGTTTTGGATAGTCTCTAGATATGGTGGGCCAAACATTATGGATTGTTTCTTCCTATGTTATTATATAGCGACAAAAATTGTGAGCTACACTCATTGAATAGAGTAGGCAAACTTTGTTCATATTGCCATACAATAAAATCACCAACTTGGTGATTTTGTTGTTGTAAAAGTTGAAGACTTGTTATTCGAGAATTTCAATTATATAGTTTATTCTGGGAAAAATATTCGACCTTGTGAGGCTGCTTTGGATGTTTAAATCATTCGATTTAAGTGCATCTTTCACATACCACCTGTTGGTAATGGTTGGATATGTGCATTATGGTTTTCCAAGTGATGCTGTAAACAGTTGTTGCTCATTTGCAACTTTTTTATTCCATTCGCCTCTTGAATTTGAATTCGATCTTTGCTCAAATCATAAATGGTTGCTCTAGTAGGACTATAGAGCATAATAACTGGTTTGAAATTGCATTGAAATAGTGGTTCATGTAATTAAGCAAATACAATACATGTTTACATACATCTATTGTTATCTACAGGAAGATTCTGTATTAAGACGATGTCTATACTTTTCCTTCATGCAAACTTGCTCATTATATGTTGAACTACATAAATAGGTATTTTGAACTGGACTTCATTCATGCTAGAGAATCCAGTTTAAAGAATTGTTTCCAGTAAAGTATATGTGATATATGTAGAGGGGACTTGTATTTGATGTCTATCTTTTCATAGGGCGTTGGACGCACTTTAGTAGTTGATGCTGACTTTTTGATTTTATGTAACCTTCATGCAGAGATTTCCTGTCAAGTTTTCACGTCAGCATCTTCCCAGGGAGAGGACAAACCTGATCCTTCGTGACCCAAATGGGAAAGCTTGGGTTGTCGTCTATGTTCCAAATACAAGAGACCGTTTATCATCAGGGTGGTTTTCCTTTGCTCGTGGTAACAACCTAGAGGAAGGAGACTATTGTGTCTTTGAGCTTATAAAAGCTAATGAACTCTGCATTTATATCTTCAGGGTGGTCGATGAGAGTATACCACCACAACCACCAAGCACACGCACCTATAGAAATTGACCCATTAGGTTCCCGTTGGGATGGTGGTATGGTGAACAAACATTCTATATTCAATGTCTTCTGGAGTAAAGGGTATTTTAGGGTGATTTATGGTAGAGGTTATTATATAAATTGGTTTTAATAAGTTGGTGGTACTGTTCTTAAAAATTAATATGTGAACTCAAGACCATTGATTTATCGATTTTGTTCTTTTAATATTTTTTGTTGTGATCACTTTTATGTTGAATTTATTTTTGTTGCTATAGTTTTGGTCCTGTTGACGTATTTTCTTTATAGCAATTTATGGTAGAATGATTTGGTGGTTGTTTTTTCTTGCTTTCAAGTATCTCTACAGATCTTCATGGAAAATGTTCGAAGCAGTTCCTTGCTGTTGCAGAGGAGTTCAGTGATAAATCTGCTTTATATGGATGCTGTTTTAAGTATGCAATCTTTTTGACCGAGTCAAGACCGAAAATTCAGGTATCAAGTACATCTCCTGCTCTAGAGAAGCCAGAAGAAAGTTCAGAATGCTGCGCTGGGAAGTAGGCGTTAATACTAGATCAATTGTGAATTTCAGCGGTGCATATGAGATTAACTATCTCTACTACAGAGATCAATATTTTTTTGTCATTCTCTTACAATTCTAGTTCTAATTCAAATTCTGTTAAACAAGTGGCAAGGATTGATGTATGATTTCTGATGAAATGTTGTCCTTTACATAAACTGGAACAGGAAGACATACAGAAGAAACAGAATCAAAGCTAGCCATTGATGCTATGCTCATGTTTTCTGTACAGCTGATTATTTCCGAGTTGTGTCCTGTGTTGATGCAGCTTGCAAGCGTAAGCGCAACCAATTCTGTAACGCTTTTGTTTCATATCTGTGCGAATTGCAACCAGAGACGCCTACTCCAGATTTCATGAAGGACATTAAGAAGATAATAAACCTTTTAAGAGTAGTGCGACCCTGTTAAATTCTATTCGAGAGAGATGGAGGAACAAATTTGGTTCAGATAAAGGCTGTAAAGAATTTGTTCAAGTTCACAGCTTGAAACTTGGTTACGAAATAAGCTGAAACTTTTTCTCCGTTACCGTACTGCTGCATGAGAAACTGAACAGGGATGATCTGTATCGGAACACAAGTAATAGCAGGAGAAGAAGGTTGACGACGAAGTTAAGCTTGTCGAATTCTTTTTCTCTGCATGTACAGAAGTACAGATATGTTGGCTGAATCTATCAGGTGTTTGGCTTAACGTTCCAAAAACAGTTTTTTAATTTTTATTTTTATATTTTTAATATATTTTTATAATTATTTAAAAATTTATTTAAAAATATAAAAAATATAAAAAAAATTTTACATAATATTTTATTTTTATTTTTTAAGTAAAAAGTAGAGCTTATTTTTAAAAAAATAAAAATTTTGTTATTTCAGAAAAATTCTATTTCAAAAATATTTTCAAAGTGAAATTTTTTAACGTTTTATTTTTATTATTTTTTAAATTAAAAAAATAAAATTTATTTTTTAAAAAAAAATTTTATTTAAAAACATTTTTAAACGTCTTTTTATATGAATTCAGTCTAAATTAAAGCCCATTTGGCCCGTTTTATCTGTTTTCAGCCCGACGTTTCCTATTCTGTGCCACTGTTGTAACCTATTGAAGTCACCAGGTTCCAAAGGTTTCATTTTGGATTGACCTACGTTGATGAATAACAACGTGAAGTACCAGGGGCTTCCTGCTCCATTGACTGAAGCATGGAAGAAGAAGGTTTTCCCCAACAACCCCAATTCTTGAAAATTCTTCTTCCCGGATTCTTACAAAAGCTGGTAAAGAAATTCAATCAACTACAGTCATTCCCATGCTTTCTTGAATAAATAACTAAATAATAAATAAATTCTTTTTTTTGCTATTAATTTCAAGCAATTTCGGAGTTCTTGTGATAATAATCGAATCTTTGCATGTTTTCTACAGCCTATCCCACCGGCGTTCATCAAAGAAATCCTCGGAGGGAATCTAGCGACGGTTTTGAGTCCCAGCGGGGAGAAATTTCGGGTTGACATCGAGAGATTGGGACGAGGATTGCAGTTTGGCGATGGCTGGAATCAGTTTGTGCTGGCCAATTGTTTGCGTGTTGGATTCGGTCTGGTTTTTACTTACCTTGGTAACATGGTTTTCTCCGTTACCGTCTTCGATCGTAGCGGTTGTCGAGTAATTCCCGGTGCTTGTCCGTGAAAGCTGCTGCTGAGACGATGGAGATCGATTTGGGCGAAGATGAAAAAGGCGATCTTTGTGTTGGTAATGGATCTTGGAGTGAATTTGATGGTGAAAATCTAGAATGATTTGTTCTTTTTAAGAAAATTCCTAGATTGATTGATTGATTGATGGTTTTTGTTGTTCTAGGGCAATGTGATTTAGAATTAGGAACAGGAACTAATTCTCTAGCAGTTGTGGCTGAGCGGGAAACACAAAGACCTGAAGGAGTAATGGAACCGAAGGAAATCGTACAAGGGAAACCATCAAACAAGAAAATTGTAGCAGCTGAGCCAAAAATAAAAACACAAACACCTTTAGCAGTAATGGAACCGAAGAAATCTTGCAAGAGAAACCATCAAACAAGAAAATTGTAACCCGTCAATCTTCAGCAACTGAGTTCGAAGTCTTGATCTTGGCTTCCCATATTGGAATTGGCAAAAAAGATTACACATTGGTAAATTTTCATTCAATTTCTAGTCCAAATTAATCATTGGATTTGGAAAGTAATCCAAGCAATGAAATGTTCTTGAACCGTAGAATGAATGTTCTTAACAGAATTTGCCAAGGTCATCTATGGGAGAAATGTGAGATGGTTATGAAGGATTCAGAGGGGAATTCATGGTCAGTTTCTCTCCGTCACAGGCACCGGAAGAACACTCCGCCATCAAACATCCATCCATATTTGGGTAGAGGTTGGCATGAGTTTGAAATGGCAAAGAAGCTAGAAGTTGGAGATATGTGTGTGTTCAAGCTTTTATCCAAAGTTGAAGGAATCATGGAGATAACTGTTGTTAAAGGTCAAGCTAGTTATATGTATGAATGAATTAATGAATGTAGAATGGTTATATGTTTCTTTTTTCTTTGAACGAAGAAAGGAAAGAGTTTACTTATCGTTCTGTATAGTGAAATTTGAATGTAGTACTTTGTTTTCTATATACTTTGAGAAGATTGATGTGCCTAGTGAGATCATGAGAGGCTGCTACTCATTGATGTGGATGGGCATGATTGAATGATCGTCTACTGTGTTCCACCCCTTTGGGCTACCGAATTGAATAAAGACCTGCTGCCACTGCTGTTTTATTGAATGAAAAACCTGCAACACATTACATGGAAGAAGAACTCGCTCTAGGTTTTATTAAACCCCAGTTCTTCAGAATTGTGCTTCCCTAGTTCTTCAACAAATCGGTATACAACCATTCTTACATAAATCTGTCTCATTTCAATTTTTGCAGAGAAATGTTGTTGAAATCTGTCTTCTTTGTTTATAATTTTGAGTTTGCAGATGGATGGAAAAAATTGGTGCATGCAGAGTGTTTGATTTTCACTTAGCATGGAAACATGACCTTCTCTGTTACGTTGTTCGCTCATAGAGGGTTTTGCTAAGCCCGTCAGGAGAGCCGTTTCAGCTGGAGATTGAAGGCGATACCAAATCCATGCAGTTTGGTTCCGGCTGGAAAGAGTTCGTTGAAGCTCACAATCTTGGTGTAGGTTACCCTCTGGGTTTCATCTATGAAGGAAGCAATGCTTTCTCCGTGACGCGTTCGATCTCAGCGGTTGCGAAATTGTACGCAAGGCTCTCCAAGATTCTGCAATGAAGATGAAGCAAGCAGCAGTGAAGAAAGAAGCCGCTCATCCAGAGGGTAACTGAATTGTTGAAATTACTTTTACGCAATTAAAATAAGCCCCTGAACAAAATCCATGATAATGCACTGTTCTTGTATTAAATATGCATGCACAATCAGAGAGGCCTGTAGTGTTCTTAGTTAATAGTTTGAGGCTTTGAGCATGTTTAAAGAGTGCTGTTCATAGCTAAAAAGGCCTCATTAAAGTGTTTATTGAAAAAGAAATTTTGTATAAGAAAGATATTTTAGAAATTTAAAAAAATAAATCTTAATTTTTTATTTTAAAAAATAATAAAATAATTAATAATAAAATTTATAACGTATAATTTTTTTATAATTTAAAAAATATAAAATTAAAAATAAAATTTAAAGGAAAAAAAGCTATCTCAAACATGAGCTAAAATTCATACTAGTCTCTAGTATCAGAAAAGGCCTCACTAAGTTGGCCCTATCACTAATTTGGTCCGCATGATAAGGATCGCCGACTCTATTATCACCAACTTTTAATTTGATTTATTTTATTAAAACAATAAAACTTTTGATTGATCCATCTCTGCAGAATTAAATTAAAAATTAATTGCGAAGACTAATTAGTTTCACTCTAACTCATGTCATATTAACTTTTCAGTTTCTCAATAAAGTTTTTGTAATTAAACAATTTTATAAATAAAATAAATATTATAAAGTTTTTGTAATAAATATTTTTATTATTTTTAAATATAAAAAATTTTACACATTCTTTTGAAAAGCTTCTAATTTTAAGTCCTTCTGAATGACTCTTAAAGAAGGATCAATCAAGAATAATAATTACCTAGTATAAAAATAATGGCAGATTTGCATTTCTCAAGAAAATTCTCTCTTCCGAAATGTGCAAATGGTAAAAATATTATACGGTCACCATGCGTTAAAAAGGTAAAAAACTCTTCGGAAGCAAGTAAAAGCTTCTTTTTCTCCTTGTTCCCAAAAAAAAACTGTTGTTTCATTTAATAAGTTAATGTCATGAGTTGTCATGTTGAAGTTTCGTCTTCCCAAGAGATAAAGAAATCTAGACATATCTATCTAAATTATACCAAACAATCCAACAGAGAAAGGTAATGCTTTTCTTTGTTTCTGTCGAAGCTTAGGATTACGAAGTTCCCTGCGCTCCCGTTTCGTGTGGTAATACTTCCGGTGTCTATTTGGTTCAATATGGATACGAAGAATGATGGGCTGAAACCTCAATTTTTCAAAATTTTACTTCATAATTATTCGAAGGAATTGGTAATATTTCTAACTCGATACAAATTATTTTACTTTACTATCGACATTTCAATGCGTATGTTTTATTTTTATTTATTCATTTTTGCAGATAATTCCTCCCGCTTTTATGAAATATTTGACTCGATCCGAAGGTAACGCAGTGCTGCTTAGTCCATTTGGACAACCTTTTGAAATAGAAATGATCCATCTCAAAAAGAGTAATCGATCGATGTTTTTCGGTCCGACTTGGACTGAATTTGTTCGTGCACACCGGCTGTGCTTCGGCTATCTTCTTATTTTCACCTATGTGGACAATATGGTATTTCATGTAACTTTGTTCGATCATACTTGTTGTTCTGTTTACAACCGTCGAAAACAACATACGACAACTGAGATAATCGATATTGAAGATGATGACGACGATGATATCGAGCAAGATTTCAGCATAGATTCATTGGAATCTAATGGTAAAGGTAAGTTTTGTTCCGTTTCTAGCTACTAGATGTATATTGCTTGCACCGCACTTGCTTGTATATGTATATACCTTGCAGGTTGTGGAAGGAAAAAACCTGCATCAGTACTTGAAACCATGAGAAAGAAGATCAAGGTGGAACTCATGAATCATAATAACGCAAGTGTGCAATCTGAATCGAACAGCAAACAAAGATTCGATGAGTTTGAGATTATCATGAAGGCTTCATCAGTGCATCCGCACTACATGTTGGTGCGGAAATTTCTATCTGCTATTTCTTCATATCTCCAGCTATTTATATGTTTTACGCAGTTCATGGATTTAAAGTGTTTACTTCAGCTCATTCTATGACCACTTTGTAGTATTTATCTGTGAAGAATAAAGAATCATGTGGACTGACGGAGAATAAAGAGATCATACTGAAGGACACTAAAGGGAAGTCGTGGCCGGTATCACTTCGGATGAAGCCAAGTAATCAAATGCCATATGTTCGCAAAGGCTGGCGTGAGTTTGTGGAACAGCATAAGTTGAAAGCCGGAGATATTTGTGTTTTTAAAGTGCTGTCTAAATTTGAGGGTATTTTTAAGGTCCGTGTTATAAGGAAAAATCTATGATATATGTATGCGTGCTATGTTTTGGTTTTATGTATGTACCAGTGAAGCTGTTGTATTTTGAGAAAGAGCTTGCGAGCTCTCTCTGTTAACGTTGAGTTGGATACAATGCTGTGTTTTAATTGATAATTAGTTTTGCCAGACTGAGCTGAGTAAGATTAAGTTAGATAAAATTGAATTAGAGATGAGTTAGGTTAAGTACAATTGAAACACTTTCGTACTTCGCAAAGCGTGACTCATATGATTCATATAGATTTTCACAACGTATGAGTAAAAATTCGAATCAAATTGGGCTTTGATAGATGGCTCTTGATGTACGGTAACTCGAGGCTAAGTGGTTGAAATTCTGAGCGATCGACGTATTTGGTGCGCGATAGAGTGCTCGAATAAAAAAAAATATGAGTGGTTTTTTTTTAAGAAAAAATTTGTTGAGTTAACAGTGAATAAATTAGTCATATATTAAATAAAAATAAGATAAGAAGGTTAATATACTAGAAAATTTTATAATTTATTGACTTAAATTTTTAGGTTGAATTGAACTTTCTAATTTATTGATGATATTTTTTGAATATTTTATATTGATTAATTTCTTCGGTATTGTATCTCTCTAATATTAACAATGCTTGTGAATTTGTATCACAAAGTAGCAGGTGGTGATTGAACCTGGCTACCCTACTTTGCGACCGGCTGTGGTTTGTTTGTTAGAGAGAACAAATTGGAAGTAGATCGGTGTGTTTTCGAACTTGCATCAAAAGAGAAGGACATCCTATATGCTCGCATCTATAAACAATCCGCAACATTCTCATTGATTCTACGATATGTAATTGCTCTATTTTCACTGATTATGGATATCTGAAACCTTCGTCAGCATCCAATTGTAGTACTGATATAAATCGTTATGCATTAAGTTTATGTCATACAACACGTAGTCCTTTGCTTGGGATTTCGAATAAGATATACATATAGTCTATATGCACGCATATATGTGACTTCAATTTTCAAGTTACTTGCAATGCAGAAAGTTTAAACCTGGAGAGTAGCAAGACTGTAGAAATTTCCTCGCTTGCTCATTAATTGTGCATAGCTCCCTTGCTCCACAACTTTACCTTCTCCGATGAAAGCGACGGAATTAAGATTCTTGATGGTGTTTAGACGGTGCGCTAAGACAACAGTCGTTCTCCCTTTCATGATTCTGTCCAGTGCCTCTTGCACGAGCTTCTCAGATTGGACATCTAGTGCACTTGTAGCTTCGTCTAGTAACAAGATCGCTGGATTCCTGATAACCGCTCTTGCTATTGCTAACCTTTGCTTCTGTCCTCCCGATAACTGCACTCCTCCGCCGCCGCAATCGGTTTCGTATCCATCTTTTAGCAATCTGTGTACGCAGGCAAAAAGACTCAGTCAAATGATCCATATAACAGCTGCTTCTAAAAAATTCTTTTTTTTTGGCTCAGGACACTTACGAAATAAAGTCGTGACAGTTTGCTGTGCGAGCGGCCTGCACAATCTCATCTTCTCCAGCTTCAGGCTTGCCAAAGGCGATGTTGTCACGTATGGTGCCGGAGAAGATGACTGGATCTTGACTGACTAACGCTGTGAAACCGCGATACCAGACAATATCCAACTGTCTGATGTCCACTCCGTCAATCTTTATCACCCCTTTATCGACATCATAGAACCTTTGAATCAAACTGATTACGGTCGATTTCCCACATCCGCTCTTCCCGACCAGCCCCACACTGGATCCAGTCTTCACTTCCAAGCTAAATCCTTTTAAAATAAGAGACTCTGGTCTGCTCAGGTATGCGAATTCCACCTTCTTCATTTCAATCTTTCCTTCGATCTGCTTCAGCTTGCTTCCTTCCTCCTGTAGATCAAGCATATTTCAGTTTATCAAATAATTTTAAAATGATATTTATAAAAACTTGTCAATTGGTTTTGAAAAAAATCTTAAATTTCGTCAAAATAGGAATTTAGAAGAAATTCAAGAATGCCTATTATTCATTATGGCTATTCAATAAGATCATTATGGCTATAGTTACGAATGGATTGATTGGCAAGGAACAATAGTATCTATACTTGCCTGCGGAGGCCCTGTGAGCAAGGACTGCCGATCAAGCACTTGAAATACTGAAGCAACAGCTGTGGCTCCCTTCGCGAGGTCAGAGGTCATGCTGCCAGCCTCTGCAATCACCTTCCCAGTGCTCACCAAGATGAAGAATGTCTTGAAAACTGCACCAGCAGTTATTTGTCCGGCCTGAACAAGCTTCCCTCCATACCAGAAATCTAACGCCCATGACAAAAATGAGAGGCATGGCGAAAACCCCATTGTGAGTCCTGCAATCCATGATTTCCTCCTTGCCGCCCTCGTTTGTTCCTCCTGAGCAGCTTCAAACAGCTGAAGGACTTTCTCCGAAAACCCATACGAAGTAACCAATCTATGGTTGTATACAGCCTCGACTGCTATCTGTGTGCTTCTGCCTTGTGCTCTAACATGGTCAGCTGACACGCTCGACAACACAACCTTCTTGAAATAGTAGCACAAGATAGTGAATGGTTGCACGGCGATCATCACCAACGCGAGCTTCCATGCAACTGCTATACCCATGGTCATGGCAATGAGTATACCTGAAGCTGTCTGAACTACTAGAGATACCCGATCTGCCACCAATGTCTTCACTGTAGCTGTTTCATTACTCAGCTGAGCACAGAGGGCGCCGCTGGAATGTTCTTCCACGTCAAACCATGCAGCTTCAAAGCTCAATATCTTTTCTAAGACCTGTACCCGGATTCTTCTTGTCAGACGTTCGCCCATGCAGGCAAAGTTGTAATGCTGCGAGAGGTTTACAAGCATGGAGACTAAACAGAGAGAGGAGAATATCAAGCAGTAGTGCCGAATCACAGCCCGCATCTCTTTGTGGTCATGGAGGTAAAACGCTGCGATCATTCCACCAATGGAGAAGGCATAGGTCGGCTGTATGGCACCGAAAATTATAGCAGACAGGCAACCGACTATGCCGTTTTTCCACTCCGGTGAGTTCATCTTCAAAAGCCTAGTGATCGATGGCAGCGGATGAGATAAAACATTTGGCGGCTTCTCATCAGGCAACGAAGTCACAAAGCCCTGCGGGCTCGCTTGCATGAAGCTCTGGCGACTAGCACTGCTTCTCGCCACGGAAGAAGGCCTCGGCATCAGCTCTGGCACAGATCCTTGGTCTATATTAGAGCACATTCTTTGCAACTTGGCTAGTCTGGAGTAGCTGCCGTCTTCTTTACAAATCAGTTCGTCGTGTGTGCCGATCTCAACAATGGTACCACCTTCAATAACTGCAATTTTATCGGCGTTCTTTATTGTTGACAGCTTGTGCGAAACAACCTGACATGAACAAACAAGTAAAAAGCACGAATTCAGTGGACTAAACAGACTCTATACAAATCTAATATCAATCGGCCATTCAGCTACGGGCAGTTACTATTTCTATACCAGAGTCGTTCTCCCTAATGAAGCTTGATTAAGGGCATTCTGAACTAGCTTTTCTGATTCTGAGTCTAGTGCGCTAGTGGCTTCATCGAGGAGAAGGATTGCGGGATTCCTGATGATTGCTCTCGCAATGGCAATTCGCTGCTTCTGCCCTCCGGACAACAGTGCTCCTCTCTCCCCTACCTGAAATTCAAATGCACAACAACAAACTGATCCATTGAAGCATGGACAATGATATAGTACCATTTTGGCTCTACTTCTTGTCACTGATGTTAATCCTATCTGTATCAGATGTGTGTATCTTGATTTCTATCAACGTCTAGGTAATCTATTGTTGAACTTCATTATACCATTGATCGGACGCGCTTAACATTTTAAGAACAACTCAAGGTAAAAGCTTGGAGGATTATCGTTTTCATAAATCATAACAATCGAATCATATGACTGAAAGTAGGTTTACCTTGGTTTCGTATCCATCAGGAAGCTGCCTGATGAAGTTATGAGCATTGGCCGTCATGGCAGCAGCAACGATTTCCTCCATTGTGGCGCCGTGCTTGCCAAACATGATGTTTTCCTTAATGGAAGTTCCAAACAACGCATGGTCCTGACTCACAAGACCCATTTTTCCTCTGATCCACTTCAAGTTCAGCTGCCTGACATCAACTCCGTCGACCCTCACAATTCCACCAGTAACGTCGTAGAATCTCTGCAGCAGCGCAATTGACGTTGACTTTCCACTACCACTGGGACCCACAAGTGCTACTGTTTGACCTGGATTGACTTTTAGACTGAAGTCTTTCAGGACCATTGACTCTGGTCTGGAAGGGTATCTAAATTGCACTCGATCAAACTCAATGTCACCATGGGCGTTGTCTAGTATGAGGCCCTTGCTATCATCAGCATCAATGTTGGGAACTCGATTGATCCTCTCTAGAATTCGTTCAACTGCAACGGATGCCTCAGCGAAGTGTTTCAGCTCAGGGATTGCCGCACCGAGAGATCTACATGATGAATGTCAGGTATGTAGCATACGAATAAGGTTGAATAATTAAGTATTTATTTGGTAAAGCTGTAAAATATGAAAAGCTAAAGATAATTAAGCAGCTTCGGAAAATCACGCTATTCTAGTTTTTCTAGATTCAGTAACGTTATAAGACATCTTTTGAGCTTTTGAAAAAAGCTACAAGCTAAAACTGGTATTAAAAGCACAAGCTGCAAGCCAAATCCACTTTACAGATTGAGATAAAGTCTACCAAAAATACTATGTTTAACGGCAGTAAGAATTCAACGAAGTACTTAAGACTTACAGGCCGCCAAGAACGAAAGATATACTCGCCGCATAAATCCTTCCACCACTTTCACCATGATACATCACCAATCTACTACCGTACCAAGCAAGAAACGCCCAGATAGCGAATGAAACACCTGTGCTCCCTACAGCAAGACCTTTTGCCATGCCTTGCCTTACACCAAGCTTCACTGTTCTTTCCAAGACAGCGGCATACTTCTGCACAATCCTCTTCTCGGCAGTAAAGGAGAAGATGGTTTTAATCGAGCTCAATGCTTGTGATACTATGGAGTTTGCTTTGGCGTATTCATCACGGGTCTTGCGAGATAGGTAGAGGAGATATTTTCCATAGATTAAACCGGGGATGATGAGAAGGAGGACGAGCGGGAAAGCTGCTATAGAGAGTCTCCATGAGAAGTAAGTTGAGAACACGAGACCTGAGATGAACGCTGAAGTGTTCATTAGGAATATTGGAACCTGCAATAAAAGCAACTAGTAATCAGAAACAGAAAATTAAGATCTTTGAAAAGCAAAAGGAAACTGAACAGAACTAGTTACGAGAATGTAAGAAATTAAAATATTCTGAACTGGCTTCAATTTTTTTGAGGAACTAATGTTCTCCAATAAAATTCTTCCATTTTGTTAACTACAATCAATGTTACCAGTACCAGCAACCGAAAAGCAATTAAAATTATAAAGTATGATCTGCATAAGTTCCAAAGTAGAATATTTATTTATTTATTTATTTGTCTTTTTTGGAGAGAGAATTGGTGTTGCCATTAAGTACCGTGGACCAAATTACGTCATTCTTTTATTTTCTGAGAGAGTTCTAAGAGGGTTATTCAAGTCAAAAGATACTATAGGATTAGATTCTTTTTATATATTCAACTAGCATCTCAGCTCTAAGCTTTGAAAATATGTCTAAATATATTGTCTGCCATAGCTATAAGATTATGCTTTATAAGTGATTGCTTTTTAGATTACTGAAGCATATACTTATATAACTTGAGAACAAATGTGCTTGCTTTTAACACTCAACTTTTTTACAACATTCTATTGAGCGCTGTCTATAGTTACATATAGAATCACCATGTATGCGTGTTACTTTGCATTTTGCAACAGTACAGATTCTCAGAAGTTGCTAAGCTTTCTCATAACAAGGTCTCGCAGTTCATAGAAAAAGGTCAATGTTCTTCATTGGGGGATGCAAATATGGGCATCGTTGAGATGCTATAAAAAAATGGATTCCACATGTTACATATGCAGAAGGCTGATATTTGTAGAGATCACTGCTTCTATTTATAATTCTTGCTTTCTTCATTCTATCCCAAATGCGTGCATATCTAATGGAGAATTATAGCGAGTAATAGTCACTAATGAATCTACCAAGAGGATACTTTTCTAGAGCTCCCTACTTTAGTTCCAGTCAAGGACCAAAAAGAAGTCCCAAAACAAAAAAAAGAAGTTTTATGCATGAAAAGATAAAGACAAAAGTAGATCAAATGAGCATTAACTGATTTATCAAAATCATAACAGCAATAATAATAAAGAAAAGTTAGCAAATTAAGAAGTAGCTCTAAAGCTGAGATAGGAACCAGCCTGCTACTGGCAACACTATTGAGGCTTCAAGTTAAAAGGTTACAATCTCTATATATCTTTCCATGATCTGACTGAACTATTTCTTAGTACCCTTTCAAAGTTTATGCAGCAACCGAAAGCTAAATGGTATATGTCTGAGTTGTCGGATTCTCCATTTATGTTGACATGGAATATAGAAAAGAGGCAACTGAAGACGGCCGTATAGCGCTAATCCAGGCTGGAAGAATAATTTGAATCCGTGTATTAATGATCTCGTGCTTTAATTATATGCATCTTCATAGATGTTTCTTTCTTTCTTTCGTGGAACCACTTCCCTCAACTCTAGGAAGTTTTCGATCGAGCTTGTTAGTAGAGAAAGTTTGCAGATGTTTATTATTATTTTCTTCTGAAGCCAAAGAATATTGTTTGCAGGATGTAATGGTGATGACTTAATTTGATTGATTTTATGGAGTGAAGAGTCTTCAACAATCTGACATGTTCAATATGGTGGATCAGTCTATTCTATCTAGACTTTCGAAAATTCTGTCCAACAAATTCTACATTAGCCAGCATTTGATCCCCGTATTTGCAAGAAGATACTTTCAGCAGCGCCCTAAACTGCATGTATAGTATCTTTAGCTAGTCCTTTTAATTTACCACAAGTAGAAAGGCCTAGCTAATTAAGTCACTCAGAGCAAAAGGAAGAAAACTTTTCCCAAAGGAATCATAACTTAAGTTGCATAGAGCAGCTAGATCATCGGAGCTCTTTTAAAGCTAAACGCAAAATGTTACTGGAAACATGTTGAAAGAACTGACAGCTTTTCTATGCATGATCATATCGAGTTTGACTTTCAGTGAAGTACCTTTTCACTAAGGACTTCTTGAAGGAGTGAAGTGTCTTCTGAGATACTGTTAATGATCTCTGCAGTAGTTGCCTCTTGAGAATCGAAGAAACCGACCTCCTGGTTCAGTATAGATTTCAAATACTTGCATCGAATCCTAAAAACCTGCCGTTCGCTTGTTCTACTCCAACAGTACCCTTCTGCAAAAGCATAGTTATAGAACATAGAAGTTGAATCACTAAATCTGATTTCATTCGTAAAGTTTTATATGTTTTTTTCGAATAATTTGCTTACCCGTAAAAGCCACCACCAGTATCGCCAGTCCCAAGTAAACAAAATATAAACAAAACTGAAAAAGTTTCAAAGAATCAAATGGATATATATCAACTAAGAGAACACATAAACAGAGAGAGAATTTATGAATAAGCTAAAGGGTTTAACCTTCTCGACTGCATACATGAATTCTGCATGGTTGTTCTTGTTGTTGCCTAAACTGTTCATGACTTGGCTAGCAAAGAGAAGAAGACAATTTGTTGAACAACCATCCCCTATAGCTCCAATGGTGCCCAACAACATTAAAACAACATCAATCCAGTCCGCAAACTGAAAAAACCCTTTCATTAATACCCTCTTCTTGTAAAAACTCTTCTCTCTCTCCTTTCCTTCTCGGATCAGTGAAGCCATTTTCATAACAATTAGGTCTCACTCAACAACTCTTGCAGAGGTTAATTTGGAAGAAAAGGAAGAGTTTCAGTTATAAGCACTATCAAGGAGGATCTTCACCTGCTGCTGAAACTCGGTTTAAATTTGCTGAAGGCACTCATTATTGTAGGAGAGAAAAAGTTCATCTTTTTAATTAATGTTCTTTTATCTTTTATTAGTTGTTCATTAAAAACGATCTTTTTTTTATGCATTGCCCCTAGCTAGGGCTTTATGTCTTTATGTGCAACTGTAACCACTACAAGCACTCCATATATAGGCATATTCGTATTCTCAATAATGTTTCACGTCCCCTAATTGCGTCACTCTCAGCATTTTCGGGGGCGACACTGAGTAACAAAGAATACTGTTCGTTTTAGCTGATGCCTAGTTCTAAAACTACTCCACATTTTCCTCGTGTATGTATCTATAGCTATGTGTGTAAGTTTTATAACAATAAACAAATGCAAACTTTATGAAAAAGAACTTATATTGCTAAGGCAGGTTTATCCTATGGGACGAAGCATATACAGTGGTAGGGTCAATTAAGGGGAAAGCGTGGAGTAGGATACGTTCTTTAAAGCAAGAATGATAGGGTTTGGTTTTCTTTTTGCTCTCACTAACAAAAGCCATGGTCTGATTAAAGCCACCGGGAGATATGTATGTATACTTTATTTATTTTAATCTATCATTGCCAACCCATCTTGTACGATGTAAAAGAAGCCTTTCATTTCACTACAGTGGCTACAGCAATAGGAGAGCCATCTACATTCGAGATAGATGTTAATGCTGTTCAAAATTTTTTAAAAACTGGAGCTTTTACTTTAACCACCGCGCTAAATCCTTCGCTAATGATAGATGAATACCTGCCTAACTAAAATCTTAATCAGGAGGGCAATCTTAATGTCTTATGTACATATGCTCATAAAACACGTGATGTTTTTCGTTGCAATCAAACACGTGCTGCCAAACCTTTGTAAGGATCGATTTTAAGTAGCTGATTTATTAAACTAATATATTAAAAAGCATGCCTTGGCTTATATCTCAGTTAACAATTAATTTTCAGTGTCCTATAAGCGTACATGTGTTTAAGGCACATTTTCAATGCTATGCCCACGCTTCTAGTATTGTATAGGATATATCTACAACTTGAATTCTAATACTCATCATATCTATATTTGTTTTTTGAAACACATACTGACATACTTAAGTTTTATAAATTGTCTCGTCGTATATACAACTGCCATTATAGGGCAAAGGATTTTTACTTCAGAAACTTTTAAAATAATTCGAATTACTGTTTTAATTAGATATATAATTAATTACCACCAGAAATGATTAATTAAATAGATTAATGGAGGACAACTGCAAAGGAGCAAATAATTAAAAGTAAAAGCAGAACATTAGAGTGGAGGGATTATAAGATTTATAAAGGGAAATAATTCAACATCATTCAATAAAAGATGGCTCAATAAGTCAATATCAACAGTACAAGTCATCGCCCAGAAAAGAACACTTTTACAATGCTTTCTTATTATTGTAGGATAGAATTTCAAACTAAAACAATTAGTCAATTATTTCGTAATTAGCATCTTTCATAGAGAATTTGCAGCTTCAGAAGCTCATCCTATTGTAAACTTCAGCGTAGTTCTGTTGAAATCCTTCCCTACCAACTTACCGAGTTGTTCGACAACTAAACCTTCGTTGTAAATATTCTATAGAACCTCTAAAATTGGGGAAGTCATGGATGTTAGGTTGTTTTTTTGAGCGCTTTGATACCGCACATCTTCGAAGAATTTTGGAGAGTATAAACTTCTCATCTATTCCCTTCACATAATTCTTGCCATATTGGTAACGAGAACGCACAAACAAGTTCCGTCGAAGCTTTTGGGAGATATTTGAAAGCTGATCATTCCCAATCATGTTCATTTAGCGTAGGCATATCAAATGGGACGACTGCAATCTGCAACAGCCTGCGGATGCTAGGAAATATGTTAAACTTGTTAAGAACTCTCAACTTCAGAAAAATAATAGACCATATTATGATGACTAATAGATATGTTGGATAAACTGATGCTTTGCATTATTAAACCAATGGGACATGTTAAAAATTTAACATTTACCAGGTAAACAATTCGTTGAACACGAATAATGAACAGAAAACCGGCCACGTCTTGGGTGACAACTAACAGTTGTATACTCACGACAACAGACAGGAATCATGATCGTAGGGTAAAACTATAAAATGTATGGTGAACTATATAAAGTTCTCAAACCCTCCAAGTAAACACCTTGTCCACCTAAATAGTAAGATTTGGAATATTTTTTAATTTTTTATTTCATTCTTTCAATAAAATTTTATAATATTCTACTAAATTTATTAAAAAATAAAATTACAAAGATTTTTACTAATAAAATTTTAAATTATTTTTTTAAAATATTTTTCATTCTAATTTTTTTTAAATAATAAAAAGTACTTTTAAACATCCCTATGGAGTCCGTAACACAATACAAAGTTCTCAAAACAATTCAAACCCGACTTCCAAAAGATTTCAGACCCTGGATCAGGAATGGCAGCGTTACATAGAAATCATTACTTGAGCCGATCCAGTCAACACTTTCTTCGCTAAGTGCAAAATGTCCACAATTTCAATTTCTTTATTAAATTTTAAATTTCGAATAATTTATATATTTTAATTATACAAAAAATTCAAAATTTTATTTCACATATGAAACTTCAATTTCAATTTTTTTATTTACAATATTTCAAAATATAATTATATTTTTTTATTTTTTAATATATTTTTAAAAATTATTAAAATATAAATACTAAACTTTACTTTTATTTAATTTTTCAAAAAAATTCTACCTTTTATTTTTAATTTTTTACAAAACTCAATTATGAACATTCAAAACACAACAGGTTGAAAGTCTATAAGTATGATATCTGTAATTCAACGTGATTGCAAATGCTATCACTGATGTAATACAACGTGAGATGAAATTATCAAAGCAGTAGAGATAGCAAGCTATATCTACCAAGGAAAAACTAAATAATCCTCAGATCAATATATGAGTCCAAAAAAAGTAATAAATTATAAAATAAATAACCCGTGCATTGCGCACAGTTATTGCATACATAAGAAGTCATACATTGCATATCACAAATCAGCCACAGGACATTAAAAATCGAGTATGCTATGAAGCTGAAGTCTCTAGCACATTAGAGCTAGCTACACTGATACATTTTATACATACCTATCGACCACCACGATAGTTTCTTCATGTATTACCTGGCAGCCTGCTGGGTAGTATAACTCATAATGAACTATGACAGAGCACATACCCAAGCTTATTCATCATATGTATGGCATGCTAAATTGCAAGCTTATATGTTCCACAAACTAGTTAATAATTTGTGCCATATATTAAATGACCTGTAGGTCCCATCCCATACTTAGACAGATTGTGTTTGCAGTATACTTACGAAATTTATGCCAATTGGTCTTTGTGAATTTTGAGCTCTAAATCAACCTGAGATAATAGAATAACAATAAAGCACAACAAATGCGTAACAGCTAAAGTGCTGCTATGCAGTCCTATATTAAAATTATAGAAATATAAGCATAAAGATGATATCATTTTAAGGATAAAAATCAGTGTCAATCAGGAGGTCAGGTGTTCATGCCTTAGAACGCCATCAAGAATCTGGTGAACAATTACATTCTAACATGACCTGTTTATAAATGCATATTCTGAAGAATTTATTTTAGAAAAGTAACAAAATTTGCAGTGTTTAGCAAATTCCTACTCCCAACATGTCAAAGCATATCAGGATGTGCATAAATGCATGTGCAGAAAAACAGAACACCAATTTATAGAAAAGACCATCAGTCAGTAATTTGTTCAGTTTACATGAACGAACGGTTTATAGTAGCTCTAAGAGAGGCAAGATGGAGATATAAATTTCAGAAGATAATGCATTGAACGCGTTTAGTAACAGACAATGCTTACTGATGGCATCTCCATTCTCAGACTGTTAAGTTGAGACGACTTAAAGGTCATGCTTTGTGCTTATCCTTCAAATATTCTGAATACAGCAACCCATACAGAATCAGTTATAGTCTGGTAAGAGCTATATTATGTATTAAATATTTAAAACATGTCCAAATGCGGTTAGAGAGATGTCAATATACATACCTCGTAGAAAGACCTTACTCATTCCAGATGTACTCGATACTGATGGTAATGATATCAGCTGCAGAGTACAACAATCTAGTTCTAATAAAGTTAACTCTATCTTGCAAGAACATTAGAATAACAGGGGCACGTTATCCTTATATCCAACAAAGGATAACAACTACGTATACGAGCGCATACACCCCTTATCGTTAACACATAAAAGTTACCAAATCTAAGGTTAACACATAAAGAGTAAAGTTACCAAATGCACCACTACAAAAACATCTTCAGCAATGCAAACTTATACAACTGGACAAGAGATACAGCCAATATGAGGAATAACAGCTGATACTAGAAAAACAAAGCTCAGATGGTTGTAAATCAGACATACAATATGCAGGATGGGGAAATGCATGACATATTTATGTCAAATAGTCCATACTTATCAAATCACTCTGACAAAGCCTCTCAAGTCTTTAGATCCCGACCTACAGCACAAACGAATAAGTACCGATTGTAGAGTAAGAACAGTTTGACCACTGGAACCAAAAGTCTGCTCATAGTTGGACAAGTCTAGCAATTTAGGAGTATGTTCCTTAGCCACAACAGTACAATATAAATAAATGATGCACTCCACAACAAGGAATGTATTTCCAGCTTACTTTCATACCAGCACCAAGCTTTGTGGCCTATAAATAGAAATCCTGAACAATTGTATCCATACGGCTAACATAAATTAATACGTCCGATTCTTAAAGGATCTGACAACGGAATAAACAAGTAAACACATTGGCAATAATTCACAGATAAAAACGTGCAAAAGCTCTAAGGCCTTTTTGATTTTCTAATCTGATAGAAACTATACAAAGAGGGGATGTAAGATGCATCTATGTCCTCCCCAAACTTTAATGTCTGATGCATGATCGCCAGAAATTACCGTAAACAGACATTATAGCTCGTGTAAGAGAGATAACGAAAAGCTTGTACATCATGCGAGTAGTAAAGTTTGTAGTGCCAAAGTCTGGAGCTCCATTCATCCAGGTTCCACAAGCTTAGTAAGTAGTCATGCAGCTAACAATAACTCTAGCACAAAGAGAGCCTTATGAAACTGTACGACCATAGCACATAGATGCAATATACAAATTCTTTGCCCACTTCTCCTGTAAAAGACATAAATAAATAATAAATACAATGAACAGTTCATCCAAGATGAAGTTAACATTACAAATGATTTGTCAGTGACTTGTTAAAGATATAAATTAGTTACCTTAACATGCTGACTAGGGAATGCAGATGTTCTAAGAGTTTCTTGGGTTTCATCAGCAGGCTTTCGTCTGGGAACACTTAGAATAAAGGCAGCTTGGTCCCAGGTTGCAGCTGTTGCTGTTATGCGATAACCACTATCCCATCTCCGATGAATACCTTCACTTGGGTACAAGAAGTCAAGTTCCACAACCTGAATATAGGTGTTTCAATGGTAAGAAGTAAAACCTCATCCTCCTAAACAGAGACAACAATCTAAAGATCACATAAAACGAGAGGGAAAACAAAAATCATTAACTATAACCTGATCCGTAAAACCAGCATTTCTTGACATGACAACTCCCCACCTACTCCCTGCTGTAGCCATTGCAGTCACATAAAACCCCTCTCTCCATTTCTTATTTATCCACTTGAAAGGAAATGTATCGCTAACTTTGTATGACTGCTGCTGATATTGTGTCCCTGCAACAAAAACCATTTCAATGTTTGATGTTTTCCAACATGATATAAAATGATGCTGAGGAAGTACCTTTGGACATCACTACCAAGGAGCTTCCATTATTAGCTCCCGCAAGAGCACTAATATAGTAGTTTTTCTCCCATTGCTCCATTATCCATTCCTGTTATAGAAATGGCAACATGCATCCTCGTTAATGTAAGAAAAAAATGCTGTCGAACATTTCAGGGGAGACAAAAAATTGTCCTTAGACCAACCTTGTTGAGAAAATTGGGAGATAGTTCATAAACTTGAGAAGTAAAACCAGTGCCTGCATCCATAATCAATGCCCAAAGATTTGTACATGATCCAACGCAGCTAATGAACAACCCATCTTCATTTCCTTTTCCAATATGTTGGGCAAGCCTTCCATCAGCAACATTATAGTGATATCTGTAAAAAAACAAACAGATAAGTTATTTTACTGTCTGTTCCACCATACTAATGAAATTCTAACACAGAGAACACATACCTCTGCTTCATGGGCCTTCTAGCATTATAAATACTAATCCACTGTGTAGCAGGCATACCCAACCTGATCTTTTTCTTTGGTTGTTCATCGTCCTCATCTTGTAACATCAGCCTACCCCGCTTCTGACCGACCTGGGTTATAAGCTGTAAAGTTTAACCATAAGTCACAATGTCGTGTTAAGAATTAGATTTGTCATAAACAAAGATTAGCAAAGAGAATCACAGACCTTCTGAGCACCATCAGTGTTAATAGGCCTGATATCGGGATTTGGTCCTACCACACCATCAAACAAGGAGATATACTTTGCATAATTAGGCTCTTCATCAAACTTCAAGTTGACTACATACTCAACAAATTGTCTAAATGGCTGTGGGCAGAGGCAACACAGAGCTTCAGGAGATGTAGCCATTTTCTTTTTGCACACAAGAAAACTCTTGTGCTCACCCTAGCCATAACAAAAGCCAAATAAGCACAAAATATAAGGAGTTAGTTTTAACATCTATAATTTCATTAGATAGCCATACCTGGTATCCCTGCCACGGAAGACGGCCACGAAGAAGAAAGATAAGAGTGTAAGCAAGAGATTCTAAATCATCTCTCCTACTCCCTGTCCTCCCAAGATGGGCATGCACACTGGCATACCGCACTGTTCCCCTGAAATTCATCTTCAATATAATTATGGCACAAGACAACAAAAAGAATTGCAAGAAGTGATTTTTTAAGAAGACAAGTTTATGTTTAGCAACCTAAAGACATCTGGTCTCTGGTCATAATCAATATGCTGACCCGCGGAACTGTCCTTCCATTTTGTTGCTGAAATGAACATATCAATTCTCAATGGGTGTCTAACAGATATCAAAGCATGCAAGATTATATAAATCTTGTAAATATCTCATTAATTCATAATTACCCAAACCAAGATCAACAAGAAACAGTTTCTTCTCTTCTGGAGTACCAGCAGGGCCAAGTAGAAAATTTTCAGGCTTCACATCGCCGTGCACATATCTGCATTTCATGGACAATAATCAAAATGACTTCTTTATGCACATGGCAGCACAAGTAAAAGTTAACTGATGATCGAGACTATCTCAGAACAGCAAAATGCCAAAACGGATCTCACCCTTTTGAGTGCATCTTCTCTAGTATGGAGATTGCTTCAATGGCTATGCATGCTACCATTTCCGTTGTCATCCTAAACAGCCAAAGAGCAATGTGAAAATACGAATTGTGTAAGCTCATGCACATTGTAAAAGTATACAGAAAGGATATAATCCAAATCCTCACGTTTGGGAGCTATTATTCCAAACATCCCATAGACTAGGTCCCAACATATCCATCACCTGGAATCAACAATGACATTACATCAAAATTTTGAATGCATTGTCCAAGTACAAAACATTGAAATATTTTCAAAGATTACCATGACATAGTAGTCTCCATGACGACCCTTATAATGGACGCGAGGAACTCCATGAATGCCACCTAAAGTGCTGAACAAGAAAAAGACAGACAGGTCAAGAAGCATCATCAGATTGCTACATAGTCCTTCCAAATCCGTATAAAAGATCTACTTGTTAAAAGAAAGGTCTCAAATAAATACGCACTTATAAACCTGCCATTCATAAGGAGGGCCGTAGTTACATCCTTTACTATTTCTGTGCTCAAACTTTATTGCAACCTGAAAAAGAAGAGCTCTCAAATTTCAACATAAGAGGCTGTTTGGTTCAGCTTTTCCCCAACAAAACTTTTCAATTCTTCATTTCACGTTTTTCAATACATATTTTATAAGTATATAAAAAATTTATTTAAAAATTTAGAAAGTGTAGAAAAATTCTACGAAGTGAGATCTTTTTATTGCATATTTTTATTATTTTTTTTGAAGTAAAAAAAATATAGCTCGTTTTTCAAAATGGACAAAAATACCCTTCATTTCACAAAAGCTCCATTTCATAAGGTGGTTTGCTATGCTTAAATTTTCATAGAAACTCAGAAATACCTCTGAAGCATTTGATCCTGTGACTCTATCATTTGGATTAGGAGGTGAAATACGGCGACCAACATACACTTGTCCAAATCCACCTTTGCCGAGCTTTTTCTCAATTTTATAGGTAGGAGAGTTGCCAAACTGTATCTGCAGAAATAAAAAGATGATATGGAAAAGAAAGATATCATTTTCAGATGAGGCACATTGCAAAGTAATCTGGATCGGCAAAATAACTGAAAGATTAAATCAATAACACCGAATTTACCATCAAAAGAGCACAGAAGTTTTAGCATAATCGATTTAAAAACGAACCTTCTCAGGGATCGGAGGAGCGTTGTTGGTCTCATCATCAGCACCAGGTATCTGATCACCGCCGCCACCACTATCATACTCATCCATGTTCTTCTCGCCAACCTCTTCGCCCCTACTAACTTCTTCGCCGACCTGAACCACCGAGATCTTCTTCTCTTCTTCCTTCACCGGCTTCTTCGCCGGCGCTCTACGCCGCCTTTCCGGCGGAGCCGCTGGAGCTACAAGATTTTGCTGCTGCTGCGCTTTGCGCCGGCGCGCTCCACTGCGGAGATCGGGCATTGTTCATCCATCAAAATCCATAACCAAAATCCCTAAAAAATTCTCTCCTCTCGATCCCTCCTTCAACTTTTGCGGAAACTCTCCTGTTTAAATCGGGATCGAAATGAAAGCAGAAGAAGATTACATCGTCACCTGAGATCAAAGATTTCAACGGATGGAGATCGCGATCGTGAAGAATTATAAGAATAGAGAAAGATTACAGAGATCGATTAGGAAAGATTGCGGTGACAGAGCGTGGCTTTCAGGAGCGCAGAGAGCGTGGTGGTGGCGAAGGACGCGAGGCTGGATTACGAAAGATGGAAGAAAAAGGATAGCTTTGTAGTTTCTAACAAGTAGTCGGGACGTTATTATTGCGAGTGAAATCGAAATCACTCCAACATATTACGCACATTTTGCAAATAGAACCACTGAATACAGTGTTTGGCAATTTCAGATCGTCCTAATAAAGTAAATTGGTGATGTATCGGGTTGCCAGATCCCGTGTTACATACAGGTCAGCATGTCACCGACTTCGAATTTTCGCATTACAATCCATGCCAAAGAAATTTCGTTCAGCCCAAAAAGTTTCGAGTCCAGAAATGCAGTCAGGAGCCGGCACTCAAGGCCAACCATCATTGAGAATATGTATAACATCTTTTATATGTAAGTAAAAGTTTCTAGCTGTAAGAAAAATAAAAGAATGACGTAACTGTGTATACAACAGAAATCATGTACATGAAATGAGGAAACTTGTGTGGAGAAATTTCTGCACGCATTAACCTAAGGCAAGCTCGTCCTGTTCAGTCCCATTGATGCTGCAACTTCTCTAGCGGCGAAGTTATCCACTTGCTCCTGCATAACGGCGAAAGTCGCAAAAATTCAGCAATGAAAACAAGGATAGCAAGCCTATATCATGCCCAGGCTACTTGGCCAAAAGCCACACATGATATTTCCACCAAATGGCTTTTGCGGATTTAGGAAATGCATCTATGTTATAGTAATTTGCACTATACAAAGTATCAAAAGCATATACATTTTCGATGTCAAATATAACTTGTAGTTAAAATCCAATATTACTAGTTTTGCTTAAATGTCAGAAGTTGCGTCAGAATTTTCAAAACTTTAATCCAGTATCAGATTTGTACTACAGCATAGAAAATAATTGCTTTGCACTTCCACACCCTACATACTGAAATATATGTGGCTTATACGTCCTGTAACCTTATACAGCTATTAATCTCATTCTTGTAATTAAAAAAAACACTTTACAGGTAGTGAAGCATGCTTTGCTAGCTGCATGATAATTCAGATAATATAGTTACAAATTCATAATTCAAATAAAAATTTTCCTTAAGATAGATACAAACAGCAATAAATTCAAGAATATGATTACTTATAATGCATACCTGAAAGCGATGCAACAAATACGTCAAGAAAAGGTGTACAAAAACCTACAAAGACAGAATTAAAAATAAGTAATCTGAATACAAAATTATTGAATGAATAAGATCACATAGGAAGTGCTCCTGACCAAATAGAATAATAGGATAACTCGAGCAATTGGGTAGCGCCATAAAAATCTGGTGGCTCTAACAGCTCCTGAGTCGAGAAGCTTTGCAGCTCTTTGCAGCTGAGAGTAAAATCTTGTTACAGGTCTATAATGTTGTATAGTGAAATGAAAATCAATTTTTAGTAAGACGAACCTGTACGCTTGCTGCAGCCATGTGCCTATGGTGTAATGGAAGAGGCCTGCAGGTCATAATCATCGAAAATTCAAACCTCATGAAAGGGTAACAAAAACATAGTTTGTTACCCCAGAAATGGTAAAAATAATCATCACTCGTTCTTTAAAGAAGCCCAAGCTTTTATATTTCAAATTAAAGGTAAATACTGCATGCCTTAAACAAGATATCATACCCAAGCGTTTTCAGATCTGTATCTTCTTCCCACAATGAAGATGCCCGATGAGACACTCGATTTCTCTCAGCTTCTATCTGAAAGTATTGTTAAAACATAATGCAGCATTATATACAGTCATAGATATTTCATAAGATGAAAGCAAGACATGTCAAGGAACAAACATTCAAACCTGAATTTCTTGATGCCGCTTGATTTCCTTTTCCAACTGGAATTGGGCAGCAGCTTTTTCACTGGCCATGGCCTCCAGCTGTGTTTGCTTATGATACTGAAATGTCATAGTGATAGTATAAATAAGCATGGACAGAAGAACAAAATTTTATAGTTTGAACAGCTTCACTTTTTTGGAGTTAATCAATAAAAATCTGCATACCAACAGATCTGTTAATTCGCGGTATCGTTTCTCAAGTTCCATATGTTCCTGTAAGATACATGAAAGAGGCCGATTGCTTAGCTGATACAACTTCCACCACAGGCATGAAACAGAACTAGGTAACAAAATAAACTTCACATTTACAAACAAGATGATTTGCAAGGTTTTCCCAGAGATTGACATTGAACCTTCAAGTTTCAAGATTTGCGAAAACAAGTTACTCTTAACTAAAAAAACTTCAATGGCAAGCATCCATTTCATCAAAATTCTCCTGACTTGTTAGATCCATCAGAAAATGCCTCTAAAAATGAGTATGCTTAGAAAATACTCCAGAACACTCAAAAAATTTCATGCTTACAACTGTTGACATAATGCTCTTTGTAAACCAGATCTAATGCTCTTTGTAACCCATATTAATGTAGTTATGAGTATCTTGGACAGTATGCAAAAGAAGAATAACGTGATTGGATAAAACTATATTATAGTGGTTTGTAATAAGCTATGATTGGGGTCCAAATAAACACCTAATCTTGCTACAAGCATTAAGCTTAAATCCAAAACTAGAAGCCTGTTTAAAATCAGGCCAAATTCAGAGTTCAACCTCGACTAGGCTGGATAGATGAACCAACCAAGAACGGGCATGCTGGTAGTGCTGGTTTGACTACATTGACCACCAAATGCCTATTCATGATTGCCTACGAACCAAACCAGGCTTGGAAATGACTACAAAACTTTCTAAAAGTCAACCGCCAATTGAAGAAGAAATGGAACTACATCTTATCGAAAGATCATAAAGTAATGCCAAACTCGTATTGCATTGTCATCTAGCAACAAAGTGGTTTGTAACTTTTTTATATCAACAAACTTCCACCTTGTGATAAGATCACCAAAAGCTCCACATTGTGCTAAATTTTGATTGAAGAGAATCTAAAAGGGATTGCAATCTGTAAGTTGAGCAAGATACTTATACCCTATTTGATAATCTACAGAAGCATAACCAAACTCAAAGGGAGTTTATTGACACAAAAGAATATAATCCTGACCATATAACAGTTCCACCTATCAATTAAATCAATCAATTATTAGCGTGCATCTTAACTTGCCTGCCTTGAATAGTGCTCAGCATCCCTTTTCATACCAGCCATTTCCACTCTCATCTTCTGAAGCTCAGCCTGCGGACAGAATGTCAAATGCCAGTTTCCAGTATATAACTTTCAACACTTGTCTTCAGAAAATAAACAGTCGAATGCAAGGACCATAGAAATTTGAAGAGATAAAGCATTCTAAATAAACAAAAAGTAAAGATAATTGCCTCCAGGGAAGAGATCTTGTTTTCTGCATCCCTCTGGCTTTGGCGTGCACGCTCCACTTCTTCCTGCCAGGCCTGCGTCTACATTTATCACAGATTTAAATTCAATGAGAATGCTTCTTTAATTTACTAAGAAAATAAGAAGACAAGAATTTCATTAGAACAAAAAATTCTGTAGCAATTTAAATGTCTCTCAAATAAACATGATTTCTTATTGAACATTTGCATCCTTTTAGTAGAACTTTGCTAAGCATTCTTCTCTGCTCTGGTAGAGGCATTAACATCATGCTAAACCAAAGAGTATATCCATTCTAACATGCCACAAGCTGGAGCTTCTATGCTTCCAAGTGAGAACATGCTTTTAGAGGGATGAACTTGACAAAATTCTGCTTTTTGCAGTTGCAGTGCCACAAGGATTTCTCACCATGCAGCAGGTGACACAATTTTCTCAATGAACATAAACAGGGAAATCCTCTGGACAAACACCTATAGTTAGGACATGTTGACAGAGTGACAAGCAGTTCTCTTGCCTGAAGAACTTGATTAGCTTCTTCAGAAGACTTCTTCTGACTACGACGGCTATGTGCTTTCATGTCTTGTAGCTCTTGGGACAGAGATGCGCACTCAACCTGAAAAGGTAACATGAATTTAAAGTTGTCTGTGTATTAGCTCTCGTGTAAAGGTTATCACATGGAAAAGTATACCTTACCTCAAGCAAAGCGACTTTATGCTCTAATTCTGTTGCTCTGGACATGCTCTCATCTGCAGCTCTCTGGATAGCAAATAAAGATAGAACTACTACTTAAGCTTTAGGTAGTTATAAGAAAATAGAAAGAACAGTACTTTTGTCTCAGAGTATAAAGAAGGTTCTTAACTCAAACGTATGAAGAATTTGTGAGCTTAAGGCTGAAAGATATATGATTACAACATTTACCTGCATTCTAGCAAGAGCATTTGATGCTTCAACTGCCCGATGTTCTAGTTCTACTTCCCTTTCAACAGCAGCCTGTTCACTAAGAATCAATCAATCAGCATTAAGTACTGAAAGACCATGCAAGAATCCAAGAAAAGTTCCATGGGAGGAGACCATTTTGGTTGCACTGTGGGCAGCACGTTCTTCTTCAGCCCTACGCTCTGCAGAAGCAAGCTCTTCTCGCAGAGCCTAATAACGAAACAAATCTGCAGTTATTTCAATTGACATAGCCTACAATTTACTAAAAGCTGAACACCACATCCAGTTGTTATTAACTTATTACCTGTATCATCCTCGTTTCGGTGAGTTCCCTGTTCTTCATAATCTCTTCCATGTTTGCCTGGTCAGTAGGAAAATCATTGTGAATATGCAAATGAAAATACAATGTCAAGTCATGTATGAAAAATCTGGTAGGACATGCTTCCGGTTGTTTTCCAAAAAACCAAGCAATTGTTTCATTCTTCATTTCTCGGGATTCATGAAATAACAAACTTATAACTAGTTTCTATTACTAGTTAAAAGTCGCAGAGACACCAACACCCTCAAATACACCGCAACGCACTGAATTTATGTTTAAGGATAATTTTGGCAAGTAAAATTTTTCTTATTAGACCAACTAGTGAGTAAACTAGTTGTCCCAATTTTTTAATATAACTATTAAGACTGCATTTGGGTCTAAGGCCAAATCAACCTTAATTTGTGTGTCTGGTTTAATCCACACCATTCATCTTGACAACAAGATCCAACTAACTACATCAAAGTCCAAACCCAAACCCTAACCTAGATTTTCATTTTCTCTTTTTCTTTTTCTTTCCTTTCCTTCTTTCTACCCCCTTTCTTCTTCTCCGCCTTCTTCCCCTGCAGCCGTGTGATCCTCTCCTCTCACACAATCTCCTGGCTTCCCCTTAATCTTTCTCCGACCTCCTTCTCCATTTGCTGCCTCTACTGCTGTCATTAAGTTGTATTTATGTTCATTTTGGAGTTCGTATTAGGTGTGATTGGCTATCAGTGGCCTATAATTGTTGTATTCTGTTTTATTTGATGGTTTGAGTTGATTTGTCTTCCTTTTTGGTATTTACTTTGGTTAGTATGTCAATGTCATATATTTGCATTGGTTTCACTTTTGAGTTTATAAGGAAGATTCTATCGAAATATTTGAAAATTTCAGCCTGAGTCAAGTTTTGAAGAGTATTGGTTTAGGCTTACTAGGCTGGGCCAAGCTTGGGCCTAATCTGATTTTGGTTTAATCCAGTGTCAGTCATGATCCAGTGACATAATCTTTAGAATCACAGCAGAAAAGCACCTAAAGGTTTAACTTCTAACCTGTAAAGACGCAAGCTTTCCTTCAGAAAGAGAAGATTGCTTCTTAAGAGCATCCATGGAAGTAACAAGAGTCTCAATCTCAAAGTTCTTCGCAGCTAATGCATCAGCCATACTTAACTCCACTCTTGTCACATCAGACTTTGCTGCAGATAACTCCTGCTGCAGTTGCTTTAGACGAGCTTCATACAAACTGCTAAGCTCTCTCTGTGAATACACATCTCAATATAAATGCATCAACAATAATAGCTGTTAGTGTGCAAACTAAGCACATTTCAGCATGCAAAATCACCTCAGCAACAAGAAGTTCCTCCAACTGTGCATTTTCTGACTTATATTCCTGAAGACGGGATGAAAGTCCAGCACAAACCTACAATGTTTCTTACAACGATTCATCAATATCTCATGAAAGCATTCAGATGTCATTAGCATAGTATAGTGTCTAGTCTCAGGTCCACATTATGGTTATAACATACCAAATGGTGCAATGATTAACCTCCCTATTCATTTACAAGGTTTCCTTATGAGTTTAATACAAATTGTGAAAAACATGCTTAATTAAATGTACGTGTTGACTTGCAATAAACCTGCATAACTCAGCAAGTTTAACTGTTCTCTTGGAATTAGAGAATTCAATGGTAACCATCTATCTAATACCAAAATGACTAACACTTTGCTAAATATAATCATGAACTCGCTTACTATTAGCACATATGATTGTGAAGAGCGTCCTATTTTTTGCTATTAGTACCTAAATTAAGATTTCTTTTAGAAGAGCACCAAAACCACTAAGCTGTAATCTTTGGTATTGTAATTTCTCCTCATAATCCATTTTCTTATGCTTGTTCAAATATTTAACACTTGCAATATCCAGTTACCATAGCGCCAACTTCAAAAATAATGGATGCAAGTTCAAGAGGTCATACTCTGGCAAGCCTGGCCTCTTTTGACTGGCCAGTAGAGACTGTATTCTTGAGAAGTCCCTGTGCCTGCAAGCAAATGATTGTTCAACAGAATCAACAACTGGAAACTTGGAAAGTCAATGCTAATAGCTTTACATTAAGTCTTAAAGAATGCTTAACCTCATCGAGTTGATCATCAACTTTCGTACGAGATGCATCAGCTTTGTTTCCTTGCTGAATTTTGCTGTTTGCTGAATCGACTTGGTCACTGTCTGAAGATTTGATAGTTTTTTTGCTTCGATTTCTTTCAGATCTAGATCTTTCTTGGTTTACAGTGGATGAACTCTTATTCACAGAATTTATGCCAGAATCACCAATGCCAGTGCCTTTGGAACTATTATCCTCTTCACGATCTCTAATGGTGGTCTCAATTTCTTGGGCCAGTAAAGAAGAAGAGCTTTCCAGTGCATCATTCGAATTAGAAATAGCATCACGAGTGGGAGAGGAAGTTGAAGCTCCTTTTGGGTTGTCAATAAGAGGAACTTCCACAACATTCTCAGAATCGCTTACACCTTTGCTATATTGAGTGCCATCTGTAGCTGGACCATCTGCTACTAACACATCGTTATTGCTAAGAGAAGGTGCCTCTGTACCATCCCAAGCTGTATTGCTAGTTGAAGCAACTTCCAAATTATCTCTATCTCCCGCTGTGTCAACCCTTTCAACCATCAACTCTGGTAATGATGATTGTATGTTTTGCAACTCTTGCTGAAGAATAGGACCTTTGAAAGTTTCATTACTCCTGCTTTTTGACTGACCCTATAAGATGAATCATATGAACCAACAGACCTCATATGCAAATTTAGGAAGGAAGGTCGACTAGTCACCTCTTCCTTTTTATCTGTCGTCCTGCTTTGCACTTCTCGACCATTTAAAGCTTAACCATCGCAACAGGAAACATAAGTAAATAAATTTTCATAAAACTGGACAAATGACAACATATTCTGAAAATAAAACAGGAACTCAAGCATGAAGAAGGGAGTTATACCTGATTGTTGAGGACCAGACTGCTCATCAGCCAACTCATCAGCAACACGTTTTGCTCTGCGGTCCACAACTTCAAATAAATCTATATTACATCAAGACATAGAAAGTGAGCAGATTTTTACATGTCACTAGCAGAAATTCTTATTGTTTCTAAACTACTCAAGTAAACATCCGGACCTTCATAAGTTAGTTCTCGAATTAGATAAATAATAAGTCAAACCATAATCTCATTCACCGCAATCGAATACGAGGAACGAATAGTTGCTAGATACATAAGCATTAAGAATAATTTTCCATTACTGTTTCTTAAGCAAGTAGCCAGCAGAGAATACTATCATGGAAAGCACTAACGAATGCCACATACAGAGAGCTAAAACCTCTTCAGATCGAATAATGAAACTACTATGCAAATACTACAAATGCCACGGCTGAAGATCTACTGCGATTCAAAATTTTATATCAAAGTTGAATCTCTAGCGTTACTTCGAGCTACACCACAGACAGTAATCAATCATTTCCATATTTTAAGCGTACAGTTCAACAGAGGTCTTCAGCAAACGGAAGGTGAAAGATCTAGAACGCTATTAGTGATCTCGAGAACATTAAAGACTAGAAAAGAAACATTCGCGTAGATCATAGGAGAGAAGATGGATGGAAGAGAGTTGGTGGCGTGCGCAAAAAAAAAAAAAAACCTTCGGCGACTCTTAGCCAAGAAGCCATGGCGGCAACGGACGAAAGGGATCGGGAATGGAAGCGTTTGGTGAAGCTGTGTTGTTGTTGCGCCAAAAGAGAGAGCTGGTAGGGGTAGTCGCGAAAAAGTTGTGGGAATATACATTGACCAATTCGTAAATGCGCCCGTCTAGCTCAGTCGGTAGAGCGCAAGGCTCTTAACCTTGTGGTCGTGGGTTCGAGCCCCACGGTGGGCGTTGATTTTGTTATTATTCTTATGTTTTTTTCTTCTTTCATAGCGAAATCTAAGAGAGCGTTTGAAAGTATTTTTCTAAAATAAAAAAATATTTTTGTTATTTTTAATAAATGAATTTTATTTTTTTTATTTTTAAAAAATAATAAAAATATAAAATAAAAATTTAATTTCATAAAATTTTTCTATATTTTTTAAATTTTTAAATAAATTTTTAATATATTTTAAAAATATATATTGAAAATATGAAATAAAAAAAAGTTAAGAAAAACTGATAAACAATTTTTCAAACCCAGAAACAAACAGCACCTAAATGTGAACTTTTTACATTTTACTTCTTAACTACTACCAATAAACTTTTTACTGCTTAATTACTTCTTAATTGCTACCATTCACAGGCACTTCTTACTTACAACTGTTACTGGCTTTATAATATTCTTTCTTGTACACTTATTTATTTATTTTTATTCAAAATTGTTACATGGCAAATGAACAGCTTTAATTTGAATGCAAACAAATTAAAACACGACAGCAATGACCATCCTTGACATTGCTTCGTATAATAACCAGATTTTGCAGCTAACGTGCGACAAAAATATCTTCCAGTCCTAATTAATCACTCCATCGATTGACTTGTCCGTAGACTAACGATGAAAAAGTCTACGTAGTTTATTAGATTTATGTTTAAGAAATGTTCAGCAACTTCCTCAACCCTTCTTATGTATCTGTCAAGGCCCTGCCTATCCTTGTTACTTGCTCACTTTACTACTTCACACATAGTTTTCGTATCTCTTAATCGTATATAGTACTATATATTGAAAAACTTATAAATTGTTTAGCTAACTAGCCCACATCAACGCGTACCTAGTGGAGGTTTTCAGATTAAATTTCGGTCCAATGAGTTGATGACATTGCTGGTATTTGGTTGTATAAGCTATCTGCTTGGATTGGAGTACCATATGCTTTGGTAATCGGTGTTAGACTTTGGTAGGTGTTACACCAGAACAACGAGAGACTTGACTGAATTGATATATAGATCACTATCATGTGTGTTTATCAAGGCATAGTTGGTCGGGCCTCAGCAAGACAGAAAGTGTTGTTTAGCAAGACAATATTGTTTTATTTGTAAAGACTAGCATTGTCCGCAAACGGAAAAAAGAAATCCAAACAAAAAGATCCAAAATATGTTAGCATAGCAAAATTCTTCAACAGGAAAATAAAATAGATAGATAGAACAAAAAATAACAATCTCCTAGTCCTCATCGGAAGCATAGATGAGGAGCTGCTTCTATTAGTGATATGGTGGTCACTAGCTGGCAAGCATCTATTCATTTTTCTTCTTTTTTTTTTCAAAATTTTCCATTATAAATCTTTCAAGTAAATTGTTGCTAAATTCCCTTATCAATTTTAATATATGTTGATATCAGTTCTTGTTCTGTGACTTCATTCAGTCTTGCCTAAACTAATTAAATAATCACTCCACAACTTCCTGTGAACTCCCTTTTCCATTTGTTAACTATTAAATAATTAACTATCTCAATAATCTTCACCGTCTTTAAATACCCATCTACGCCTTTCTCTTCTTCCAACTTCCAACCGAAAAAAGACCAAAAACAAAACAAAGGATTAAACCAACAAAGATAAAAAATGGAAGCAATTGGATCTCCAAGGCTAGTAATATTGAGTCCATTTTGGCGCTTGCTACGTGCAGTCTACTTCAAGCTTCGAAAGAGCATCGGCAAACGCACAATCAACTCTTTATTGAAGCGCGGGAAGCTCGCGAGCGAAGCCTTCACAGAATTTCTTGCCTTCCATGGCGGTGATGTTAACGGTTTCTACGCTATGTTTTCGTGCCGCTACGTAGACAACAGCCCTGCTTTCTACTCTCCGAAAGAGATTGAGTTCAGCTGCAGCAACACTCCCAACTACCCTTCATTCCATTCATCTTCAAACAAACGCCGCAACCGCCATCGAAACAACAAGCACAGCTACATCAAATACAGCATCGCTGCGGTAGCAAAAGAGTTCGAGCACTATAACTCTGTTGCTCATGATTCGGAGAACATTAACAAAAACGTTGCTTTTTTTTCTGCATCGCCTTCGCTAGTACCGATTTGGTTATGTGGGAAGAGTCCGGTAGCTGTAAGGCAGGTAAGAATAACGGACTCGCCATTTCCCATTGTGGATGAAGAAGCTGCTGGAACGATTTGTGTAGATAAGGAAGCTGAAGATTTTATTAGAAGATTTTACGAGCAACTGACTCTGCAGAAGTTCGTCGTTGCATCACCGGAAATCGGGCATGGACGGAGGGGAGGTGCAGTCTATGGTCGGTGTTGATAGGTTCTGTTCCTTTGGTGGACGGTTGGGATTGCTTGGCTTAGCTTTCATATAACGTTTGATGTAAAGTTAATAGCTTTATTAATGTTAATATCTAAGCTGCATATGTTAGGAAGTTGCACTCAGTTATGTAATCCATCCCTGTAAATAGTATTTCATGAATTAATGATTCTGTAAATAATAAAATTTGAATTGTGAATTTGTCATGGCTGCACTAATATTTTCTCTACTTACTTATAAAATTTAATGTTTATGATTTACAGTCTAGAATGCCCCTAATAAATAAATTCCTAAGTAGCAGTTGCCGCTGGTTAAAAAGTTATTGCTTGACAGACTACTGTTACAGCAATTAAACTAATGCCTGCTATCAGCATCTTGCAATACACTGGTGACACAGCAGCTAAAGTGCTGTGCTTACAATGTTAAGTTGTCGAACTTAGAAACCTTTAAGAAAATCTATTACTGAAACTCTTCCCTTCAATGTCTCTCAATGTACCGCAAGCGAAGGCTTGGGGTTGGTTCTGATTGTTTTGTTGAATAATTGCTGGAATAGTGCTATCTGTGCCTGTAATGCCTCCTTCATTGTTGGGGCCAGCGATTGTCTCATTTGTTTGGATTCTGAGCATAACCCATAAATCCATTTCCCACAGAACAACTCTAGATCCGACAGATGTATATTGGTGTGCAATCCTCCGGCATCCCACAACATTCGTGTTGTGTACTTCGTTCCATTGATCATCTTTTCTGCTTCAGTTGAGACTTAGGTAATCTTTGCTGCTGCTTAGTGATCCTAAGCAAACCAGAATAAAGGTACCAAACCTTAGATATGAAAAGGCATTCTTTGCCTTCATCAAACAGTTCAGAAAGTGTACATGTTCAAGGAAACAAGAAGAGTTTGTAGACTCGCTGTTTCTGGACTGTGGCTTTGATTCCAACATGTTGCATAGTCAAACCAAGAAAACAATTTGGGAGATCATAGTTTGGGGGTGAAGAACCTTACCGTCCCACTATTTGGTGACGAGCAAGCTTAGCTAGCTAGTATCTAGAACTTTTTGCGCTTTTACTAAAGTGCGTAGTGTGACAAATACCCATTAATTAAATAGCAGCTAGTCTTTAAATTGCTGAACACTCAATTAAGTGTGCAGTGCCTGCAACTGTGGTTCGAGGAAACTTGCAGCAAGATGGCTTGCTGCACAAAACTAATTACGCTATATACCTTGGAAACACGAAACCGTGTGTACATGCATAAACCTTGTTCTCGGTAGTTATCAAAATCCTGGTCTGTGATTATTCACGAGCTGCAAAGTTCATCTCAAACTCAAACACAATAACAGTTAAATGAATCATCTAGTCAAGATAAGTACATGCTACTACCATGCTAGCGACAGGTTTTCTACAAGTTATTTATTAATCTTATCGCTTCCAAAGAGAAATTCCTGACAAGCAGCATAGCCAATGTGTAGCTTCAGCAACTTTCCATGGCCAGTAATGGCCTCTGGAAAGTTCTGAAGGGTAATTTATAAAGGCAAACAATAAATAATAACTTTTCAAAAGGGAAATTCAAAACTTTTTGTATGAGATGACAATCCAGCACCTTTACAACATCCAACTGATCGTATTACAGGACTCATCTTATACATATATACAGCTACTAGATAATCAAAAGAGAGTTGGAAAACTTTGTCCAATTATGAAGCGCTGAAGCCAGTAAGATATAAATCAAGAACAACCAATTTCACATTTTATCATCAAATTTTGAACAATCAAATGGAAACAGAAGGAAACGAAAAGTTCAATTAGGGAATATTGCCGAGCTATAACCAGGAATTTTGGCCACGGTTTTTTCCTTCATCAATCTCCTCATCTTCATAACCTCCGGCCACAACTTGGCTGCAGCATAAACATTTGATAGAACAACATATACTCCGTCATTCCAAGGTTCCAATTCAATTAAGTTTTTTGCTGCCCATTCCCCGACCTCCACATTACCATGCTTCTCACATGCACCCAGCAATGTGCCATATATCACAGAGTTTGCATTCATCGGGATTTGCTCAATCATTGCTCTTGCCTCTGCAAGCCTTCCAACACGACCCAGCATATCAATTATGCACCCATAGTGTGCAACATTTGGCTGCACGTCATACTGGCCTGCCATTGCTTCAAAATATGCCATGCCCTCATCCACAAGGCCAGTGTGAGCGCATGCACTAAGCACGCCTACGAATGTGACATGGTTTGGGTTTACTCCCTCCTGTACCATCTGTCTGAACAGGTCAAGTGCATGCAATTCTTGCCCATGCATTGCAAAGCCAGAAATCATCGCAGTCCATGATGAAACATTCGGCTCTGCCATTGCATCAAACACCTTGTACGCAAGGTCAGTGCGGCCACACTTTGCATACATATCAAGCAATGCATTGTCCAGCATCATATGCAACCGCCCAAACCGTGCAGCCTGCAGAGCACACTTGTGTACCTGCTCTGCCAAGCAGATGTCACCCAAGCTCCCGGTCGCTGATGCAACACTAACCATGGTCACATCGTCAGGCACCAAACCAGTCCTTAGCATCTCGATAAAGATTGAAATAGCATCACGGGATTCTCCAGCCTGAGCGTAGCCGTTGATGAGGCCATTCCAGGAACCGAGTTTCCTCCCAGAATTTTCATCAAACACCTTCCGTGCGGCAACAAACTCGCTCATTTTTGTATATATACTTATAAGACCACTCTCGGTGAACTCATTCTGCCCCAAACCATGTTTCAGTGCAACTGAATGAACCTGGAGTGCAAATCTCATATCAAAACAATGTGAAGCTGCCTTCAATGCAATGGGAAGACTATAACAATCCGGAGAAAAACCAACGCGGGACATCAGAGCGAAGACAAGGAGTGAAGAGCGAGGGAATGTCAGACGGAGATAGCAACGAGCCAAAGCGTTCCAATGAAACGTGTAACGAAGCCAATGGCGGCGAAGCATTTGAGCGTGAGCGCGAGATAGTAGAGACGGGTCTGTGCAGGATTCCAGCATGACGGCGGCTGAGTTCGCCGGATCTCCACCTGCAGTTGAATGACATTTTGAAGTTTGATGGAGACTGACAAGAAGCATAGAAATCGAACGGGATGAACGCATGAAATCATCAGAAGCAGGACTGCTATTCAGAATTTCTCTTCTACATTTCGTCGAACAGGTTACGAACATAATTGAATAATTGAAGTATACAAGCACGGCCCATATAACACTAAATTGGCCCAGTTATAAAACCTTCTTCTTCCAGCTTATCAGTGACAGGCTAGAAAGAAAAATTTCGCCACAACTTCAAAGGCACCGGCTAGCAAAAAAAAATGTTTGGACAGAATGAATCTGTGCCTTCAAAATCGGTTTAATCTCAGCATTGATCTTCTGAAAATTTCAATATCAATTTGATTCTTGAAATATTTTATATATTTGTTTATTTATTTTCTGGTGAAAACAGAGAGAAGAGCCATGGCTGGCAGTGAGCTTGAAGCCGGAAAACTTCGTGCCGGGACTGTTGGTTGGTTTTCTTCTTGGTATGTTTATAGAAATTTCCTCACGCCGTCGAAGTGTTTTGAAAGGAAAATCGATTGCTAATGTCGGGAAGAAATCATCAGCGTCGAACAATGGCGGAGAGGAGCTTAAGATGGTTTTGTTCTATCTCTGATTCTTTTGCGCTTCTCCGCAAATAGTTGAGACCTATCTGCATAGTTCTTAGAAGTAGCTGTTACTCACTTCTCTTGTAGCTTTAGCTTTCTGGCTTTAGCCCTTAGGGGATGCTTGTGTGCTTAATTCAATTTTTGTTCAAGTATGGTATAGAGATCCTTTTAGATTTTGGTAGAAAGCAGTTAGATTAAGTTTCTAGTGAAGTATCCTTACGGAGTTTTTTTGCTGTAACAAACCTGCAGGTATTGGTAGTCAGACAAGATTTGAAGATGGGCATTGGCAAAATTGCTTCTCAATGTGCCCGTAAGATGATTAGTGATGATCCTGTGTTTGTTTTCCTCATGTTTTGTGAGCTAAAATGTTTCCTTTTGGATGTTTACTATTGATATATGGATATTACATTATGACCAATTAACCATGGACAATGTATCTGCCTTTCTTGAACTACTTTGCTTTCTTTAATCAGATGCAGCAACTGGGATGTATGCAGAGCTCTTTCATAGGTATGTTTTGAGAATTTTGTCTGTCGATAGTATGCAACTTTCTTAGTCAATTCAGTATCTAAAAGTATGCATCTTTCTCAAGGAACTCTTGATCTAAGTCCCTTAGAATACTGTTCACAGCAACCGATCCTTGTTGAGACAATGGGAACAAAATGGTCAAGCAAAAATAGTTCTTGCATGCAGGAATCAAATAGAGATGTAAGATATTTGGACTTTTGAATCCCCTCGTTACATCTTTATCCCAGTTGGTTAACATTATCTTGACTTGTTAGGAATAAGTTGAAAGAAGCAGCAGATCGGTGTGGCCTTCCAACTTTTGTTGTTGCTGATGCAGGGCGCACACAGGTCAGCTCCCTGACATGTGGGAAAATATCCTAGAAAGTAATTTGAGATTCATTCAAAATGATTTGTAACTTGAACCATGGAAATTGTGATTTAGAATAACTAGACATGGAAAAGAGTTTACTCGCAAGAATAGGGTAAAGGCTTCTTACTGGTAACCAAGAACAAGTCTCGACATTTCAACTTGTTTGCCAAGTTAGTCCTGGTAGTTGAACCCTCACCAATGCTCGCTCCTACTAATCCTGAGCCTATTGGGAATGCCAACTATTGTGATTGAGCGATTAAGTATTTGTTATTTTGTTCTATTCTGTTATATATTTGCTTACGAAAATATTTTCTTAAATAAATTAAAGCTAGAGATGGCTTGCATGTGCATAGACAGATGCAGAAAATATGCAACTGAATAGCAATTCACTAATGTTTATAATCTCACTAGTGTTGCTATCATTGTTCTTTGCCAGATTCAAACTGGGTCAAGGACAGTTCTTGCCATTGGACCAGGTTAGCTACTGATCTTGCTTGCATGATTTATCGCTCATGTCATTTCTAAACTTGCTGTCCTTGCAAATGGAATGCTAGTTGTAGCATGCTCGTCTTTTCCTTTTCTGTTTTGGGTTCCATTTACAACTCTCAGTGGCTACCTTCTGTAGATTGTTGCTGATACATAAACCTCCGGAGTAATATAACTTTGAGGCTTTCAACCATTAAGGATATACATATATATATAGCTTCTAGTAGTCTAATTCCTGGGCATATATCTGCCTTTTCTGTCACTGTTGAACTGAGAATGATTTCAGTGTTTTGGGTGGCAATTTCATGCATCATACTTGTCCTTGTAGTGACGTCTAGTTGTCAACCACATTTCACCTTCAAATTCATCGTGATGCTGTGAACTGCCTGGTTAGATGTTACGTCATTAGTTAACAACTTGTGCTTTTTTTAGCTGTGCCGATACACATTCACATTCGTATTTATGTTTTTTTGCTCTTTTGGATAGAGAGTTGTAATTCATGTTTGTAAACAGGTAGCAAGCCATTAATTGATTCGGTTTCTGGGAAGCTGCGCCTTTTATGACCTGTAATACAAAGAAGGTCGGTAAGATTTGTTGGTACTTCTCTAGAAGTTACCGTTGAATGAAGAGCTTTTCTTATCTCAACTTCTGCTGTGGCTTTTGCTTTTGCTGACTGACGTGCTACTTACTACATGCTCTTTTGAAGTTGGTACCTTTGATCGGGTCTTCGATGCTCTGACTTCGTTATGGAGCAACAGTTAAGAACGGTGAGCTGCATGTATTGATGATGTGATGCAACTTTTTTGAGAGATGGATGGATGATCTAAACTTTGATACTGTAATGCTTTTTGAAGCATACGAGTCTCAAGTTTACCACATAATCACAAAGACACAAGCAGAAACATTTTGTAGTGAATGAATTGTAAATTACCTTAAGAAAAGATGGATAATACACTTTTATGGAAGAAATCATTATCACATTACAAAACTTGTTACACAAAGCCTGTTTCCCACAAAGTTCACTCAGTCTCAGACATCATACAGTATGATCAATCTTTCACTGGCAATAACAAACGTTTATTACCTTCAAATTGCCTGTATTCTGCACAAGCGTTTAGCTTTATCCCAACCAAGGGGACTGATACTGTAGCTCATAGTGTTAGCTGATTTCAACTGCAAGTCAAATTCCAACTCATATGCCGAACATCAAGTCCATGACCTTAGAGACAACTGATTTTGTCGGGGTAGCAATGGCAGAGGTACGGTGTGCACCGTCTGTTGTGGTAGTAACACCATTTTGCACATAGCTGGGTCGTACAGAAGCTCCCACTTGTGACCTTGGGGGCAAAGAAACCATGAAGCCAACATGATTGTTATTGAGCCTCTCATTCAGATATTGAAGGTGGATTGGATCAACATGCTTGACCCCAATAATAAGTAAGCTGTTTATTTGGGTTCCATTTTTCCCAATTGCCTTCCGAGCATCATATCGATTCTGCAAGAAATATAACAGAAATAAAACCAACCAGAACAGGGAGCACTAACATTTAGGAGGATTATCCTCTTCAACAGACAGCTGACAACAGCCAATAAGCTATGAGCATTATATATGGCCAACTGCTAACTTTATATTTACCAACAAGACATGCAAAGAGGCCAGTAAAGCATACCTGATATAGTAGGTGCATCCAGTTAGAATCCCTAGGACCAGGTATGTGCTTCAATATGACACCGCATTTCTCAAACTCCCGAATCACCAAGTTAGTGTCGCCAGGAGAAAACCTGAAATGGAAACACGCTAAAAATTTATCATTCCCCAGAAAATATGTGCCTGCCCTTTAGATATGGGCATATCTTTTACTAATTAATACTGTTGGACCAACTTCATTTGAAACATCATCTATTCTAGTGAACAACTGCAAACAAATGAAACAAACAAAGAAAAAAGGTGCATAAAAGCGAAAATTTAAGACTAATGCATACTATAAGCGTGAGCTTGAGTTAGGATAAATCATGCTTAGACTCTCTAAACAATACCACTCACTTGGTGTACCGAAGTATTTGATGAATGTCACAAACAGCATTTAAATATACCTTAAATAAGAGAACAACAGCAAGAGAGATAAGAATCCAAAGAGTAATTCGCCACTACTGAAGTCAGTAATCAAGAATGCAGTCAAAAAGTGCTTGTTGCTTGTCTATTAACTGTACTAACAAGTTCCACTATTAACCCCATTACACAACTGGCTTTAACATAAGAGAATTCAATGGTAATGAAAATGGAAGGAAAGAAAGCAGAGGTTATGAATAGATTATAAACCTATCACATACGTGGTCCACAGCAACGAAAACAAAAATCAAACAAGAAGGTTTTGAAGAATATAAAGCACCTAAAAAGGAACCCTGATATAACTACAAAGTTTGGCAGCGGCCCCAACTATCCACAACACTTTGGTGAACCACATGAAAGATATGGGACTATGAAAGACTCTATGGTTGAGGAATTCAATGAAGGATGAGATTGTTGTAAAGATTGCCTACTAGAGTTCTTAGGGAGTTCATGTTGAAGTAAGGTATAGTCCCACACTGGAGTTGTTAGGAGCCTGCCCTCAAGTTTTGCTGTTTCACATGAAGACTGCTACCAAATAATATACAGGTACATACTGAGAGAGAGCATGGCAAATGTTTCCCTTGCTTTATCTGAATGGAGCAATGCACAAAGGACAATAGGAACCATCAAATACCAACCACGTTAACATTATAGAGAAATATCAGCAACCAACCAAAGTTGCTTTGCGAAATGTACGCTTAGAGCATGATACAAATTCATTAGATTAACAGAAGTTAACTTGAAACAACAGCAATCTCAACAGTTGAAACACAGACTGTTAATTCAAACACCAAGGGCAACACAACAAGCAGTGAGATTTTCCAAATTGGAAAAGTAATAAGATAAAATCAACAATGTTAACACAACTAATAATCAGGTTGAGATAAAACATGGAGCAGCAGAAGCTAAAATAAAACCAAATAATATACAACAAGCCATCAGAGTTCAACCTACATCCTACCAACTTCAACAAATCCCTTTTTCTTTTGATATACTCTTCTGGTACTTCCAACTGAAAGTAACAATTACATGATTTGCAAATCCAGTAGATTCTTCCCGTCTGCTAATTTTAACTACAGCTAACTAGAAGTTCTCTTAAGATTTCATTTGATCAGATGAACCACCAAGGTAAGAACTTTGCTAAACCAATTAAATGGATAAGACCATTCAGACACAGGCTGATTTTGGAATGTCGATTTTCCATAGACAGCATCACAGACAGTAGGACTTAAAGTCCAAATAGCGTAATGAAATGCATAAGGAGGCCAAACATCCAGAAAAAGTAAAAATTGTCATAAAAGAGGAAGAGAACCATGAAAGCATACCCAAAGACAGTAACCCACTCCTTTTCCACAATGCCTCCTCCCATCAGACTCGGGGCAGCACTTTTCTCTAACTCTGGTCGAGCAACTTCCCTTGACGGCGGAAGTGCAAGCAGCATCCCAGCCGTCTGCTGCTGCTGTACAACTCCATCAACCGGTGATCCCTCCTTCCCTTTCTCTGCACTCTCCCCTACTCCCTTAGCCGGGGACCACCAACCCTCCGTCGCCATCTGGTGGGTCCCATTAGCTACGCCGCCACCGCCACTACCACTCCTTTCTCCATAGATCTTAAACGAAGAAGTCTTACCCGGCGTTGTATGAGCTCCACTACCTCCGCTATCACCACGGCGGAGCTTGAACGAAGAAGAAGGAGAAGAGAACGTTCGAGGGAGGGTATGTTGAGGAGATCGTGGCGAATGTGGCGGTGAAGGCGGAGACGGGAGAAGCTCGGTGGGTGAGAAATCAATAGAACGGTCGTCGAGAGTGAAGACGGGCGGCGGCGGAGGATCGATAGTAGAAGAAGAAGAAGCTAAACTATCGCGCCAGAGTGCGGAAGGAGTGCTGAATCTGGTGCTGCCGCCGGCACCGGCGCGGTGGCGGTGGTGGGAAATGGGCGAAGCTAGATCGCGGTAAAGCAGAGAGTGCGGACGAGCGCGTTGTGGTCCCGAGCTCATGGCTTCCACCGGTGCGGGGCAGAGATGGTGGTGAGTGAAAAGCTAAACCCTAGATAAAGAAAAATTGAGTGGAAAGTTGGTTCAGAAGTGGACAGTGGTGGGCGAGTTGAAATTTGAAAATTTTTGGGGGAACATTTTATTCTGCTCCGCGGTTTGTTTCGGACTAGATAGGCATTGAGGTCCCAAAATTTTAAAACTTAACGTATGCTACTACTACCTTTTGTTGGATTAATATGCAAACAATGGGATATTCCTTTTCACAATATAGGGCCTCTTATTTTCCGTTATTAGGGTGTGTTTCAAAATCTAGAATTCTATTTTTTTAAGCCAAATTTAAAGATTCAAATAATTCACATTTTTAGTTATTTATTAAATTAAAATTTTTAATTTTTATTTTATTATTAGGCATTCATATTTAAATAAAATTAAAATATAAAACTAAACTCTCATTTAAACTTATATTTCAAAAAACTTTATTTTAATAAAACTTACTTCCACATAACTCACTTTTTTATATTTAAAACACATTCTTATTTTTACTATTTAGGGTTCATGTATTCTAATAAAAGTGTTGGTGGGATGAATATGCAGTACAAGATAAACTAAGGCTCTTCGGTCTTTTTTATTAGGGGTCTCTACATTGTAATAAGAGTTTTACTAGGATGAATGTACAAATACAAGACACACTGCTATCTAAGATAGCCCCTTCATTCTTTTATTATTAAGGGCCTATAAACTGTAATAATACTTTTAATGTGATGAATATACAGATACATGATATGCTGTTCTGCTGGCAGGCCCTTAAATTTTATGTTTTTGCTTTCGTAACGGAGCCCGTAAATTCCTAATCAGATTTTAATAGGTGTCTGCCAAACCTTAGGAGTAATGTTTCCAAGATAGGTCCACTACTATTTTGTTACAGATATAAAGGTCGATTTTGCAAAAATATGTAATACGATAGATTTATTACTGTACAGGTCTTCATATATTTCGGCAATATTGCCTCTTTACGGAAAAGCACGATCCGCGTAATAGGAGCCATTTTATGCAAAATAGTTAAAGTCCGACTTTGCGAAAATATGTAATAAAGCTCTAGCCATTTTTACAGTGGCAGACCTTCATTACCTCTGTTAACAGAAAACCACAATCCAATTATAGGAGGTTGATTTTACAAATGAGTGTACAGGTTGGGTTTAGGGACAATATACTAGAAAGAGCCACAATCTGTCCTACATAATTTGTTTAGTAGTATTAGGTTCCCATAACGCAAAAGCAAAACCCTGCGAAATAAGAGGTTGATTTTGCAGAAGGAAGTATAGGTCTGATTTTGCAAAAACAACTGATAGAGCACTACTAATTTTGCGTGCGTCTTTAATCTCTATAATAACTATTCACAGAATTTTGTCCTCATGTGCAAAAGCACAACTGGGTAGTAGGATTCCTATTTTGCAAAATATATCCTGGTCCGATTTTGCGGAAACGTATATAGAGCCAACCGTATGACTCCTTTTTGGCAAAAGATATGCTGGCCCGATTTTGCGGAAACGACTATACAGTCGATCGTTTTTCAGTATCGACAATATAACATTTGTTTTAGAAGTATTAAGTTCCCCGAAACGGAAAAGTGTTATACTAGTTAAGGAGTACGATTTTGCTAAAGCGAATAAGGTTTGATTTTGCGAAATAACTACTACAGCCATGTATTTATGCTATCGTCCTGTTAAATTTCTTTAGCTTCTTATAGCCCCAGAAAGGGAAAACCGAATACTCTTAATAGGAGTCTGATTTGGCGAACCGTTGGAAGGTCTAATTTTGCGAAATATTTAAATAGCCATACATTTACATTATCAATCGTATAAAGTTTTTGTAGCACTTTTGGGCCCACGTAACGTAAAAGTATAATACAGGTATTAGAGGTCCGATTCTGGAAACGTATTTCTCCGATTTTGCAAAAAGTAAACAGCCGTAGACGTTTACATTACCAATAAAATGAAATTTTGTTCGCAATTTCAGGTCCGCGCAGTGGAAAAGTACAATACTCGTAGTAGGAGTCATATTCTGCAAAAGGATATATAGATCCGATTTTGTATAAATATGTAATAGATCTGTATTCAGTTTACACTATCGAGCATAAATGTGTGTAATAAACCTCTACCATCTACAGTGTCGAGCTCCCATAATCGTTAAGCGTTTTATATATCGATTTAGGCATCGTCAAGGAAAAGCACAATGACAAATTAGGAGACTGCTTTGGCAAATAACTTTACAGTTCCGAGTTTGCAGAAGCATCGACCTTATGAAATTTGTTTAGCATTAATAGCCGAAGAAAGGGAAAAGCACAATACTCGTAATATGAGTCTGATTTACTAAAGAATATACAGGTATGAGTTCCGAAGTGGAAAGTAAAAAGTAAAATTTTTAAAAAAGTGGTGTAGCTCACACTGTTCTTGTAGCTCGTGATGGCTATAAGCTTTGGGCTTGGGGCAGGGGACGAAGTGGCCACCTCAGGATGATGACTTTAATGAGGAATGCACTGAGAGAACTGAGATAAAAGAGAATGCTCTTGATGTCAATACATGAGGACATGGTTGAGATGGAATTAATCCAGACTGTCTGCTGCAACAGAGCAGGTAAATATGCTGCAGAAGAAACTTGCTCTTCGGAGAAATATGCAACAGTACTCCATGTTCCGCTTTTCAGAAAAGCCATTGAATGAGAGTCAGCGGACATCGATGAACTAGCTAGCTCGACTGGAGATGTTCAACCAGAATATGGGCAGGACAAGCTTTTGAAGAGGAGAATTCAGAGATTAAAGTTGTGAATGGTTCTCTTGTTTCCCTATCTTCTGGAATACAATCACATCCATGATATATAACTATATCACGCATGTGATGTTTGTACTTCGTAGGAGAGCATTTTACTTGTCAAGAACCGCTTTATTATTGTTCTTGACAGCTATCTACAACGCCCGTCTAGCTCAGTCGGTAGAGCGCAAGGCTCTTAACCTTGTGGTCGTGGGTTCGAGCCCCACGGTGGGCGATGTTTTTTTACTTTTAAAAGCTTTTGTGTTTTCTGCCAATGTCCAACATGGTCTTGGTTTTTTTGTTCTTGTTAAACTGGTCCAATTTTGAGTTGAGCAGGATACCATGAATCCATCCTACTCTAGTCCTATATTCCTCTCTCGCTCGCCGGTCTTTTATGTCTTCCGGTTCTTTCCTTTTTCGTTTTATCCATTCCTCTCAGAAGACCAAAACAAGTATCTCTCATCTCCTGCAGCAATGCCCGTCTCCACTCCCTAGTTCAGTCTCTCTTTCCTTCTTTTCCAATGGAGCTTTCCAAGCTCTCATCTTCCTTCTTCTCTCCATTCCCTTCGCCAAAACCTCTCCAACGATCTCACCGCACTCCATCTTGCTCCATTCTCGCTTCAAATTCTCCCGACTCCGAAAATAAAAAGAACCCCAACCCTGACCCATTCAATCTCCTCAACTACTCCGTTACACTAACTATAATCTCCGCATCTCTCTCGCTCCCCACCGCCGCCGCTGCAGTTAAGTCTTCAGAGAAGAAATCAAGAGGTGTTAAACGCCCGACCGCCTCCGAGTCTGCTCTCTCACTCGAAGAACTCAATTCATGGACAAGTAATCTCCCTCTTGTCTCCGATCGAATTCCTTATACTGAACTGCTTAACCTGAGAGAATTGAAACAGGTTAAAAGAATTGTTAAACCTTCTACTGCTGCTTTACGTCTTCGGTCCGATCCAGTTCTTGTTGTGTTAGAAGATAACCGTGTTTTACGAACTGTTTTGCCTACTGTTGAGAGAGATTCGAAATTCTGGAGCGAGTGGGATAAATTGGACCTTAATTCGGTTTGTGTCAATGCTTACATGCCGCCTGTGAAGAAGCCGCAGCTGCCGAATTCATATTTTGGGTGGTTTTTGAGAGTTCCAGGAATTTTTTGGTTGATGCTGACAAAGCGGAAGCCAAAGTCGAAGAGGATGTTGGAGTTGGAGAGGCAAAGGCAGGAGTTTGCTACTAGGCGGAGGGCAGAACTGGAGAGGGTGCGGCTGGAGAGAGAAGTGATGGAGCGGGAATTGAGAGACCAGAAGAAGACTGAGGAGAGGAAGAGACGGCTTCAGGAGAGGAAGAAGCAGTATGAACAATCACTTAGGCAGGCAAGGAAAAATTACCAGGACATGGCATTGGTGTGGGCAAATCTGGCAAGAGACAGGAATCTTTCAACAGTGCTTGGTGGCATCTTCTTCTTGATCTTCTACAGGACTGTGGTGTTCAGCTATCGGAAGCAGCGGAAGGATTATGAAGACCGGATTAAGATTGAGAAGGCTGAGGCGGAGGAGCGGAAGAAGATGAGGAAGCTAGAGAGGGAGATGGCAGGGTTAGAAGGCGAGCCAGATGATGAGGAGGAGCAAGGTGGGGAGGAGAACCCGTATATGCAGATGGCTAAGAAATTTATGCAGTCAGGTGCAAGGGTGCGGCGTGCAAGTAGCAAGCGGCTGCCACAATACATGGAACGAGGGGTAGATGTGAAGTTTTCAGATGTTGCTGGTCTTGGTAACATTAGGCTGGAGTTGGAGGAGATTGTCAAGTTTTTCACATTGGGGGAGATGTATAGAAGGAGAGGAGTGAAAATTCCAGGTCAGATTTACACATATGAACTTGTTTTCCTCTCTTTGGTTTTTCTGTCTTGCTTATTGGCATCATTGTCTTATATTAGTATTTTTTATAATGGTCATTTTACACATTATCATTCTATAATTAAGTTCTATCTGACTGTCTTACACATTTGGACATTTAGATAATAACATATACTAAGTGGGCAAGCTGAAGACTTTTGGCTGCATATTGAGTACATTATTGTGATTTAGGTGATGTTTGGCTAAGCTTTTCAACTCCTTTTCATTTCACGTTTCTCTATAAACTTTCTACAATATTTTTACAGAATTTAAAAATTTTTTAGAAAGTACAGAAAATTTCTACGTAGTAAGTTCTTGTTATTACTTATTATAATTAGTTTTTTAGGTAAAAAGTTAGAGCTCGTTTTTCAGAAATCCCCAACATACTCTTCGTTCTAGAAAAGCTCCTTTTCAAAAGCTCTCCTAAACATCCCCCTTTAACATTATTAATGATTGCTGTAGACTCATAGAGGAAGATCGAATAGTTAACATGATTGCAAACACCTTAGGTGGAGGTAGTTTGATTTCCTTTGTGTTGTACGCATGTTCTTGCGTTTCATCCTCACACATTTGGTGTCTTGAGCTTATGCATTAGCTAACTATCAATTGTTTTCACTTCAGGTGGTATACTTCTTTGTGGACCACCTGGCGTGGGCAAGACTTTGTTGGCAAAGGCTGTTGCTGGTGAAGCAGGCGTAAATTTCTTTTCCATATCTGCATCACAATTTGTAGAAATATATGTGGGTGTTGGTGCATCTCGTGTTCGTGCACTCTACCAAGAAGCAAAGGAGAATGTAAGTCTGTCTTCTGCAATATTTCTAATTCTGGCTTTTCTTGTCAGTTAGATATATGCATCTGTTGTTTCATATTTTCACTAAGATGAAATTTCTGATAGTCCAATTTACACATAATCTACTGTTTATAGCTCCTTTCGCTGATAGATATAGTACTAAGTTTTTAATATGTCTGCATGTTGCATTTTCTCCCTGCTCTCAGCTCATCATTAGGCTAGTGTATAAGCTACGCGACAAATGGTCATAGTTTTGTGCTTGATACTTCCGCATTGTCACTGCACAACTTGTACGTATAATCCCAGTAGCAGTAAATGCTCTTGCTCATCTCCTTGTACAGCCAAATTACAAATAGAATTGATATAAATAGTATGGATGCGTGGCAGTTGTATCATCATAGTGAACTTATCCTGTCACATAGTGCCATTTCACTTTTTTCCTTCCTTATTTTATATTATGGCATAACAGACTGGATCATGCAGGCTCCCTCTGTGGTATTTATTGATGAACTTGATGCTGTTGGTAGAGAACGAGGTCTAATAAAGGGCTCAGGAGGACAAGAACGTGATGCTACTTTGAACCAAGTAAGCTTAGAGGCCCCTGGATGTTCCTATTTGATACTTATTCTCCTATGTAGTTGTTATCCGGTCTCTAACATTACTTTGTGAACCTGTTCGCTGAAGCTCCTTGTGTGCTTGGATGGGTTTGAAGGAAAGGGCGAGGTGATCACCATTGCAGCAACCAATAGACCAGATATTCTCGATCCAGCTCTCGTGAGACCTGGTCGTTTTGATAGAAAGATTTACATTCCAAAACCTAGTCTCATTGGTCGGATTGAGATCCTTAAGGTGTTCTTACAGTTTGCATATCTTCTTTTCTCACAATAAACACTTTTCAGAAGTTTCATTTATTTTGTTAGCTGTCCTGAGGTATTTCACTGCTGCAAATACCACGTGTGTCGGTATTCGTTCTTGAATTACAATAACCTTCTCTCTGAAATCTTGACTTCAACTCTTTCTGATCTATTTTTTTTTTAAATGCCCTTGACAAACAACCGATGGATATAAGATTAGCTTTATGATTAACAGGTGCATGCTCGTAAGAAACCAATGGCAGAGGATGTTGATTACGGTGCTGTTGCTTCAATGACAGAGGGTATGGTTGGTGCTGAACTGGCAAACATAATTGAGGTTGCTGCTATAAATATGTTACGCGATGGAAGGTCTGAGGTATTATCCATCATGATGCATAATAAAATTTTGTCCTCATACTTCTACACTTAGTTTGTTTTAACATATGTCTACACAAACATCTGTAGATTTTGGTTTTGTAGGCATCATTGTTTTCCTTTTCACGAAGTTTCTAAAGAGCAAATCCACTTAAACTGATAGGAAGTGTTATGTGGTGGCCATTCATCGGCCTCAAATCCTAATAAATTGCAGTAGACCACGGGGGAATAACCTCAAATGCTAATCAATTTCAGCAGATCAGAGCAGTATTTTCCATCTCTTGTTAGGATTGAGTAGCTCATCATCTTACAGTATTTTTAGTCTGTGTCTATAACAAGGGAAATTTGGATTGTTAGAACTTTCCTTTCTACTAAAGGAAAGAAGCAGTGCTATCTATAAGTACTTGATAGTTAGAATATTGTACTGGAACTTAGAGTTGATGAAGATAATTGCTTTTGTGCAGATAACAACTGATGACCTCTTGCAAGCAGCACAGATAGAAGAACGAGGAATGCTTGACAAAAAGGAAAGGAGTTTAGATATGTGGAAACGGTTAGCCCTCAATGAAGCAGCCATGGCTGTGACAGCTGTCAATTTTCCTGATCTGAAGAATATTGAGTTTGTACTGATCTAAACTTCAGTTTCCAATTTAGAAATTAGAACTCTGGTGGGCATCAGTTCTTTTAGCTTGTAGATACTTTGTATGTCTTCTTATCATTGAACTCTATTAGGCGGAGCTGTGCTATAGCATATTTGGTGGAGTTTCACTTTATTTATTAACCCTCTTGAGGCCAAATGGATTTTTAGTTAGGGCAGCTGTCGTACTATTTTCAAGTTATGAGCTGTCTTCCTTACTAGTGATATTGGTATAAACAAGGCTCTTAGTGCTGCCATATTTTGATCAGGTTACTATCTCACCCCGAGCAGGCAGAGAATTGGGTTATGTGCGAGTGAAAATGGATCATATGAAGTTCACTGAAGGAATGCTTAGGTGTGCTCTTTCATGTTTAAGCAGATACAAGACAAATTTTCTTGTCTTATCAGGATTTGCATTATATGGAAGTCCAATAATTTCCCAATCATAGCGTTCTCATCTTATCATCTCTTTTTGTAGTCGGCAGTCCCTCCTAGATCACATCACTGTCCAAATAGCGCCCCGAGCAGCAGATGAAATTTGGTATGGTGAAGATCAGGTATGGCAGTTTTCTCAATTTCTCACTTGATTTCTATCATTATTTTGAGTTGAGTTGGCAATACATATCTCCTTGGATTTCTAAGTATAGGTAACGGGTACACTGTATTAGTGGAGGGTTTTAAATGCATTTATACTACAAGTCCTTTTGTGCAATTACCATGGTCTTAGGATAAGTTAGTGGCAGCAAGTAAGCATGGATTTTTTTCTCATGAACCCACAACGGTATGATTTATTATTTACATCATGAACCAATAGGCCTATGCCATTGCTTATTGTAAGCGTCTCAGATTTTTTTCCCCGGCGAAGTTGCGTGATGATTATGCTTATCCAAGTTTCTGGAGGTCTGATGTTCCATTCAATCGTGTATTGTGCCTTTTGAATCACTATTCATTCCTGCATATTGGGGAGTCACCTTCAGTTGATTCCCTGACCCCACAAACACATGCACTCGTATCTTTTAATTTGTCTGGTAGTAGAGCATTGAAGTATGGGCTGCCATGGGTTTTGCTTAATGCCAAGTTGTTCTCTCATTCAGTTGTAAAATAGTTGAATGAAGGACCTGATAAGCAAACATTGTACAGCTAAGCACAATTTGGGCAGAAACAGCAGATAATGCAAGGTCAGCTGCACGAACGCTTGTCCTCGGAGGTCTTTCAGAGAAGTATCATGGGCTATCCACCTTCTGGGATGCCGAAAAAATTAATGTATGTCAGGTCGACTGATAGCTGCCAATGTACCTACATTTATTTCAGAGAATAATGTGAAGTTTGTAACTTTGTCGCCAGGAAATTGATCTGGAGGCATTGCGGATACTTAATATGTGCTATGCTCGAGCAAAAGAGGTATGTTTTTGACAATATATTTGTTTACATATATTCAGAGACAACATATTTTTCCATTGGTTTTTATATTCAAATTATTAGTTTGTTAACCGGTACTGGCAATGTTTAATTAACAGATTCTGCAAAGAAATAAAAAACTTATGGATTCAGTAGTGGAGGAGCTCGTGCAAAAGAAAAGTCTAACTAAGCAGGAATTTTCCCAACTTGTGGAGGAGCATGGCCATCTTGAGCCGGTACCACCCGGTATTGTTGACATTAGAGCTGCCAAGAACTTGGAATTTCAAGAAATGATCATGGCCAACAAATAATAAGTGAGCATTTATTTTGTTCGAGTTCCAAGAGGGGCAATGGTTAGTACATTTTCCTCATTCAGATAGATTCAGCTTGTTTTTGCACTTTTACCAACTATTTTCAAGCTTATCTTTCTTCACTTCCTTGAGATCATAATGCAAAATTTTCATCTTTGTTTAGGTTAGGTGCAGACGTTTGTTTCCAAGGGTATGCCGTTAAGTCTAGTGATAAAAGAACTGACACCTTCAGGATATGAATCAGTATCAAATGACACTATTGGGCAATGATTTCCTACACACAGATGGTAATGATCAAAGCTCTTCTCTCCATGTTGAATCCTGGACCTGCTACTTGTATATTCTGAATTTCTTAAATGTTGAAGGTCCAAAGTCCGCCAGTTTGAGTGGAGAGGTCCTTTTTTACGGTGTAGTTCCTGAAAGGCAGCGGGGGAATTAAATCTGAGCACCTCAAGAAACTTTTGCTTCATAGCGGATCGTATGTCTATATGATTGCATATATTGATTCTTGTGCTTGAACCAATTGCAGTTGATGCACTGCTCAAGAGTGATCCTACAAGAATTCTTTGAGCAAATAATCACATTTCGTGTACTGTAACGTTCATTTGGTTTTCTACAGAGATAATTCCCGCCATTCTTTTTGCTCGTTCTCTTTTACCTGTTGTTGTAGCAATGTTGATATGAAGGAATGAATATGTATAACGGGTGTGACGCTTGTGTCCCAGGCCTGGTTCTTGAGAAAATGTACGCCTTAAATCAGCCCAGATCCGTCCTATTATGACACCAATATTAGGGGTGTTTTGGAAGTATTTTCAAAATAAATTATATTTTACTTTTTAAAAATAATAAAAATAAATAATAAAATTTTATTTAGAATTTTTTATATTTTTAAATAATTATAAAAAATGTATTAAAAATATTTTAAAAAATTAAAAAGTTGATTTTGGAATAAGCAAATGCTAAACGTCCCACTTATTATTTCGGTCAAAAGTTCTAAAACCCCGCTTAGGTTCGACATGCAACGCTAAAATCCCGTAGTGCCGCTCGACGGACTCCACTGACGACGGTCTCCTCTGTCCTCTCTTATATCCTTCGCTACTGAACACGCCGAAGTATACAGCGTCTGAAACGGTGTCAGATCGCCGCTTTCTCGAGTACTTATCAACTGACAGCTGGCAACTGGCTCGACCACCGAATCAGGTGACGTCAGCGGAACGGCGGAGGTAGAGCTAAGGTAGTGGAGTGTTTCTCGGCGGCGAGGAAGATGGATATGTTGATGATGCTGAGCGGACCACTGACGGTTCTGTCCCGCCATTCGCTTGCTGCAAAGCAGAAGTAATGCATTTGCTGCGGCGAACAGAATGAATTCGTCTTTGCCATCGGAGTGGTAAGTATTGCAGGGTACATTGGATACGCTTTCAGAAATTTATGTACTCAAAGTTCTGTCTTAGTTCTGATTGAGAAGTATTAAGTTGTTTGTGTAAAATGTCTAGTAGCTAGAGAAAAAGAGATGATATTGTTTTTTGTTTCACTACTTTTGTTAGTTGGCGCAAGTGCGTTTCTTCTGAAATTCTCAGTGGAGAAAATTAACATGAAACCTGATTGATCTTATAGCCCAGATTAGTGAAAAATGATTAATTGTAGAATTTTAAAGTGTAGAATCCTTATATTTTCGTGTGTGCTGTCTAAGTTGATAGTGTGGAACGTGATGCAGGTGGCAAGATGTTTTGGAGTCAGCGGTCTTCTGGGATCTGAAAGACCACCTGAAAGCACAGTGATTGAGGACCCAAAAATGGTTCTTTAGGTCTTTCTCTTCCTCAGTGTTCCCAGCACAGTTAGATTGTAGTAAAATAGTATAACAAGTAATACATGTAATATCTATTAGTAGTTGATTTGTTTCATCTCTGCTAGTTGTTCAAATTCCAACTTGCCGCCTATCATATGAATTGTTTAATTGTTTATTGCCTTTTGGTTTAGAATAATTACGATGCAGCTCTAGAAGAATCTACAAATTTAAAGGGTGCCTGGCAGTTGCTGGAGATATTCTATGTTGATAAAGCAATCTACATCATGGATTCCAGAAGGTTTAATGCTGATTGTTAGCGGTAAATTTCATCCTTGTGGTCTTTCACAGACTCTCAAGTCTAGAATTCTCTTTTTGTTGCATCTGATTAGTCATTTCTTCTTCATTTTTCACAGGATTATGATAGGATTCTTTTGAGTACAGATGCTAAAGGTGACTTAATGGTTTTCTGGGTGGTTCTATATTTCTTTGTCAATTTTCTTAGTACTACCACATGCTTGCTGGCCTAGAAATAACACTTTTTCCCCAAATATATGCAGATTATGAGAAATCGATCTACACTACAATGTTTTTACCTCCCTCTTCTTCATAATTTTGTAAGTTATTTTCATTGCAATAAAGCACTTTGTTGCTTAAAATATATCATCATTTTTTATTTTGGAGCATGCATCTGATTTTTTAGATGATATCTGTTTCCTCATGTCATTTAAAAAGCAACATCATTTTGTCTTGCCTTAGTTGTTTGTTTATCTTTGTGATATGCTAGGGACAGAATATATCCAGCAGTAACAGTGAGGTAAAAGGTTCAGGATTGCACGCTTTTCCATGTGAATGAAGATTTCTGCTACCTGATTCTGCAATAAATACAACCTTGTATCTATCATACATAAACCGTCAGCAGTATACCTTAATGCAGCAGTGCTCAATCCAATGAAGTTAGCATAATTTAATGTTTGAAGTAATGGTGGGAATTTGATTTATACTCATGAAGACTTGATTGGCTGAGGTCTGTAATTGCTAATGGGCTTGATATTTAGTCGAAGTTCCCATCTCTTGCTTTGAAGGAGTCCTGTGATATCTGCACAACTCCATCTAAGCAACAAGAGATGAATTTAGGATTGTTTTCTGATCATCGTCAATGATTTTGTAGTTCTGGTAAAAAAATTTCTCTATCCAGGTCAAGCTGCTCACTTGGCAGGACTGATCATTCTTAATGTAGCTGAAACAACTATGTTGTTAAGTAAGTTGTAATAGCTATCCATCACAAAGGTACACCCAGGTTTTGGTGATGTTGACTTGCCTCTGCAGCTCAAAACTCTGTGAGATAGCTTTGGCCTCAAATCTTGGACACGCTATAGATGAAGAATCCTAAAGTGAAGTTCAGTATGGCTCCGATTGTTGTACAAGGTAGATTCTGCTGCTGGAGTTCAATTTAAAAGCAACACCGTAGCCAAGACAGAATGCCATAAGACCACTTGTTCTTGTTCTTGGAGGATGAATTCAAGATCCTTGAGGGTTTAACCATTGTCTTCATAGTGGTCTTTGGAGGACTTTCCGCAAATAGGCCTTTTTACTGACTAAGTTGTTGTAATATTTTCCTGATTGCTACAGATTGGTGTGATGTGAACCAAAGACCAGGATGTTTTTATATCTATGTTTAATTATAACAATGTCTAAATTCTTCAATAGTATCTGATTTTTGCAATAGCCAGTAGTTGTTATGTGAGGGTATTTCCGTTAATTTGTGAAAGGGGGCAGTTTAGTAACTATGTGGAAAGCCGGGTGAATTTTCAGTCATTGCAAACCTCTTCGATCTAATAATAGTCCCCCGTCTTCTTTTCTCCGCCTTCTGTCTTCAGTCGCTCGTTTGGTTCGATTCGTTTCGTTCTCCGAGCTCGATCTTGCCGGTAATGGCAACAGCGGCGGCGGAGATCAAGTCTCCATCTGCGTCACTCCGCAACGCTTTCGGTGGAGTTCTCGGTTTCTTCGTTCTTCTTCTCATCGGTGTTCTCGCCTTCTCGATCCGTCTCTTTTCTGTTAGTCAACGTGGAACTTCATACTCAATTCCTTTTAACGGTCTTTATCTGCTAGATCTATCTGTTTCCATTGTAAGATTTTTGGCGTTTGATTGTTTGTGTTTTCCCGTTTGTGTATCAGGTGATCAAGTACGAGAGCGTGATCCATGAGTTCGATCCCTACTTCAACTATAGAGTCACTCAGGTTTCACTAGTTTGGAATTCGATTATGTTTTATTTCTATACAAACTGTTTCTACTATGTAGTGCATTGATCCTGGAGCAAGTGCGCTCACTGATACACATCTTTGCTTGTGGATTTTGATTGTTATGCGATTGTAAATTCCCTAGAAAGGAGCACGTTCTGATAGTTTTACTGCACTTCCAACTAAATGCTGTATACTATGAATTTTGCAAGAGCGTTTGAGTTACATTATATTTGAAAGAAATGATGCATAAGATGTGTGTTTTAATCTCCATCCCCAAAAGAAGTTTATGATTATCTTTGTTTGAAAAGCATATTCTATTATGTTAGACCAGTTTTAGTGTTAGTAGTTAGTAACTTATCCTCAAAAGAAGTTCATGATTATCTTTCTTAACCTCCATCCAGAAAATCAGAGAACCAGGTCTTGTTACTATCTAATCTTAAATGTTTACCTCAGTGTTCCAAAATGCATTTACTGGTGAGGTTATTTTTAAATACTACTATGCAGTCTGTGGGCTTTATACTTTCAAGCAATTAAAGTCAGTTTCAGCTCTTACATTTCTGATATCTTATTCTTTCCTTTACATGCAGTATCTTACTAAAAATGGAGTGTATGACTTTTGGAACTGGTTTGATGATCGGACCTGGTAGTTCTAAGCTCTTCTTTTCTGTTTTATTAGTACTAAAAATGATTTTGTGTAAGACAAAATCTGCTTAATTTTTACAAGGTATCCTCTTGGTCGTGTGATTGGTGGAACTGTTTATCCTGGTTTGACTTTAACAGCTGGCACTATGTGGTGGTATGTCATTGTGATGCTCAAAATCTGGAATCAGTTAGCAATTTGCTTCAAGGACTAAAGTTTCTTTGTTGATTTCTTGATACAGGATACTCAATTATGTTAACATTCCGCTGTCAGTGGAAACCGTTTGTGTATTTACTGCTCCAGTTTTCTCTGCTAATGCAGCTTGGGCTACGTATCTTCTTACGAATGTACATATATTTCTGGTCTTGGCTGTCCTCTTCACTTTTTTATTGTCATTTGATTTCATCGGTCATTGTATATGCAGGAAGTTAAGGGTTCTGGAGCTGGACTTACTGCTGCAGCTTTACTGGCAATGGTACCTTGTTTGTCTGGTTATTTTTGCTCTTTAAGGATAATATTAGTTCCAAGACAGCCCTGTTGTCTATCACACTTGTTTATGCGTGTGCTTCTGTTGCTTGTTTTGCTTTGGCATCATGAGACATCTTAGGCTTGTGCAAGTAGGTTGGCTTGGCATGATAAGGTTTGGGTACGTGGACCATCATGTCTATGGTTTTATCATGTTCTTGCGGAGTATTAGCAGTTTAGATTAGACAGTGAAAGCAACTCATTATAACTTAAATAGCTTAATGGGTGTCAGCATTTTATTTTTCATACTATTTTTTTTAAATTTTTATAATTGGACTTTCAAAGTTACTAAAACATAACTGCTTAGGGTCCTTACTGCCAATGGATCTCATTAGTGTTCCATGTGCAGGTCCCTTCATATATCTCACGATCTGTAGCTGGAAGCTATGACAATGAAGCCGTAGCTATATTTGCTCTGATCTTCACATTTTACCTCTACATTAAGGTATTGGAATGCACTTATTCAAACATAACATCGATTAGTATATAGAATACTTCTTGGAACTTCTCATTGTTCCTTTGACTCTGAAATTATGCTCATTCTGCAGACATTGAACACAGGATCGCTTTTTTATGCAACTTTAAATGCTCTGGCCTACTTTTACATGGTATTTACAATATCTTGAAACTAGGTTTTTTTCTGCTTCTTTAATCAAATTGATATCTGACAGAACATGTTTATCTTCTTAGGTTTGTTCATGGGGAGGCTATACCTTCATCATTAATCTTATTCCAATGCACGTGCTTCTGTGTATTGTGACGGGTCGCTATTCTTCACGATTATATATCGCTTATGCTCCTCTTGTAGGTGTCCATTTTGATAATTCAAGATTTTCATCCCTTTTTCCTACTTTGATTTAAAGTTTTTTTTAAAAAACATTAGGAGTGTATTCTTTAATAGAAGCAGTGGTTCACTTAGGAAAATAATTATATCCATCGCTTGCAGGTTGTGCTTGGAACACTATTAGCTGCTCTTGTGCCTGTTGTTGGATTTAATGCGGTGATGACTTCAGAGCATTTTGCATCATTTCTGGTCTCTTTCTCTAACTGCTTGTTAAATTTCCATAACTACTTAAAGCAGGTTCCTTTATAATTGTCAATTACCTTATGTGACTAGCTGATATGTAATGTGTAGAAGCATCTTGTTTCTGATTCTTGGGATATGATTACATAAGTTACTCCTTCAGTTCTTTCTCTGTGATGCTAATATTTGGCTTAAATTCTTGCACATTACACTGTGACGTATCTGACACTAAATTTGGGGCATGTGCAGGTCTTCATAATTATCCATGTAGTGGCTTTTGTTTATTATGTCAAAGGAATTCTGTCTCCTCGGATGTTTAAAGTAGCAACTGCACTTGTTCTATCATTTGGCTTGTAAGTTTGAATTTTCTTTGAACTTGGTATCTATTTTGTAAGGCTGTAGGGTGTGGTTCTTTAAACACTATTAACCAAAACTTATATGAAATACATTGGTTATAGCATTCACCTATGTTTTTTTACTGATTATTCTTCCTTGTCAGAGTTGTTTGTGTGGCAGTTGCAGCTGTGCTTGTTGCTGTAGTGGCTTCTAGTCCGACAAAGGGGTGGAGCGGACGTAGCTTGAGTCTTCTTGACCCGTAAGCCTCCCCAAACTATGCTTTCTTCATCATACTGCTCACTTATTCGTCTCTGCTGTATCACATGCGTTTTCTTTGAGTGTTAAATAACAAAAGGTTGTGCTAATGTAGGATCCTATCTTGCACATAAGTGCACGGGTGCATTTGAAGTCTCTAAAATAATTTCATATTATGTCTTATTTCCTTGTTGAAGATGTTGTAAAAGATTATTGTTATTAATGCATTTGTAGTTTTATATGCATTCAAGAGGTAAAATATGATCACAGCTGTTTCTACTTTTGTCAGAACTTATGCAAGCAAGTACATACCCATTATTGCAAGTGTTAGTGAACATCAACCACCAACTTGGCCTTCGTATTTCATGGACATCAATGTATTGGCATTCCTGGTTCCTGCTGGTATTGTTGTAAGTACTAGAAAATCTCATTTGCTTTATCACTTCTACCTCATTTTTGAAGTTGCAAGGCCAAGTGCACAAACATATTATTTCTGTGCAGCATTTAAAAATACATTACATAAGGTCTTCTTATTGAATTTTGATAATCTGCTAGGAAAAGAATGTGTGACTTAGTTCCAGCAGATAATGGAGCTCTGTGCTAGTCAGTAGCTGTCTGTTTCCTGTTTGTTCAACATAGGGGAATCGAATTATTTGTTAGGGTACTTTCAACTGCTGACCTACTACTCTAAATTTTCAGGACTATTAGGACATGCGACTTTGATTAGTTTTATATTCTCTCTCCTTGGAGATTCTTAGTATATAATTCCATCTATCACAATAAAGGAAAAAAAGAGAACATCGTCTCAAAACTCCTATTCGAGGTGGCAATATGGGTTAACATGTCGGATTCGGATTGACCCGTTTAATAACCGGATCAATATCGCTCAATCGTAACCCAACTCTAAATTTGTCAAAATTGTCGACCTTAACTTAACCCATTTAATAATCGGGTCAAACTCGGGACTACCCATTAAATAATCAAAATTATTAAAATGAGAAATATAAAAGTTAACTTCTAACAATTATTGGTGAAAATTGTTAGGTACTATGTATCCAAAATAAGAAAAGGTTCAATAAATTTATACATTAAGTAAGAAGTTATCAAAATATGATAAACTAAGCAAAAGAGATATTTAGACGAAAATTTAACATCATTGTTCTAATTGCTACCTAATAATTAACTTATATGTGCTATACAAATGATTATACGGGTTAGATTGGTCAGTTTTGGATCAAGACAAAATTGACCCGAATTTATTTAATTTATCGAATTGATTTTGGGTTTGATACGAAACTGACCTGAACCTTCTAAAATCAAACCCGAATCTGATTTAAATGAATCAGTTTCAGGTTGGGTTTCATGGTCGGGTCATGTTATTGCCATCCCTGTACCCTAATCTTGGTGAGTAACATGCCCATCTTCATATGTTTGCAGGCATGCTTTTTACCTCTCTCCGATGCCAGCTCTTTTGCAGTGCTTTACTTGGTGACATCTGTTTATTTTTCTGGTGTGATGGTATGGAACTGCTTCAAGATGCAAACTAATTGTGTCCTTTGTTTCTACACATTTTGCATCCCTGTTTACTACATATGCTAAATTGTTGATCTTTTAGGTGCGTCTTATGCTTGTACTAGCTCCAGCTGCCTGCATAATATCTGGAATTGCCTTGTCAGAAGCTTTTGATGTTCTGACTCGGTCCATTAAGTTTCAATTACCTAAATTGTTTGACAGACTTCCTTCTGGTGTAAGTTATAATGATTTTTCCCTTTGCCAAATTTCGTAGCAGAATTATATTTCAAGATTCTATTTGGTTTTTAACTTTTCCTATTCATGGTTTGCCTTTAAGGCAGGAGATCCCAGTTCAGAAAGCGCAAGTGCTTCTCAAAATGCAACAAAACTAGATAAGCTTGCCGTCACTGATAAACCTGAGGATGCCTCCAAAGAACGTCTGCCTAAAAAGAACAGGAAAAAAGAAAAAGAAACTCCTGAAAAGGTACCTGTTAAGAAGACAAAAAGTGAGAGGATATTTCTTGTTCTGCCTTTGGGAGCTTCTGCGGTTGCCATCTTGCTTCTAGTTGCTCTGCTTGGCTTCTATGTGGTATGCACACTTTATCTCTTTAGAATGTGCATTGGCACATTGCATGATGGCAATTTGACTCTACTGATCTTACATCTCCTAAAGCTGCTGCTGCTAACTGTGAGCTGTTGTATTTTTTGAAAGCCCTAGATCAGTCTTAAACTCGATACACAAGACTTCACTCTTGCTAGATTATTTCCTTCAAAGCTTTGCTGTAATTCCAACTAATTAGATTTGTATGTAGCCCAAATTTTGGTTGTGTATACCTAGTGTTGCATAGTATACCAATATCCTTCCCTGGTGTTCAATGAGTTACTCGATTCCGATAGGGGACCATGGACTCCATCATATGCGTTAGCTGGCCAACAAACTGTTCTTCATACTGTTAGACTTGCTATTGCTATGGTAAGTTATGGTTCTTTGGGATGTTGCAGGTACATTCTGTTTGGGCAGCTGCAGAAGCATATTCTGCCCCTTCGATAGTCCTGACTTCTCATTCTAACGATGGATTACATGTTTTTGATGATTTTCGAGAAGCATATGGATGGCTGCGGCATAATACTGATGTTGATGATAAGGTAAAAACTAAAGTTTTTGTACATTTTGAGCAATTATACTGGTGAAAGCATGGATGACCAAAGTTCTTTAATATTCATTACAGGTTGCTTCTTGGTGGGATTATGGTTATCAAACAACTGCAATGGCCAACCGCACTGTCATAGTAGACAATAATACTTGGAATAATACCCACATAGCCACTGTCGGAACAGCAATGTCTTCGCCAGAGAAGGCAGCATGGGAAATTTTCCATTCCCTGGATGTCAAATATGTCCTTGTGGTTTTTGGAGGTATTGGATCAGCGTACTGTTAATTTATGCCGATTGCAGGGAGTCTTAACTTTCCTATGTTCTTTAAAGGTCTTGTTGGCTACCCAAGTGATGATATTAATAAGTTCCTCTGGATGGTCCGTATTGGAGGTGGAGTATTTCCTCACATCAAGGAACCTGATTATCTTGTGAGTTTTAAGAAAAGACTTATAAAATTCAAGCAGTTTCCCTATATATAGACATTGGAAAAATTATACGTCTCTATACTGCTGTATTTGGTTGTCTGTATTTTCTAATCTAATATACAAATCATTTAATGACCTTGAAGGTTTCAAGTGCCTTTTGCATATCTTGCATGATTAACGACCATGCTGATATGCATATGTCGAACTAACATATCTTTTGATCTATGAATAAGAGGGATGGCAATTACCGTATTGATGCTCAAGCCACTCCAACAATGTTGAACTGTCTCATGTACAAGCTCTCATATTACAGGTTCCAGTACTATTTATCTCTCTGGTCATTAAAGCAAAATTCCTCTATGCTTTTGACTAAACTGTTTCCTTCTGCTTTTAGATTTGTGGAGACAGATGGTAAGGGCTTTGATAGAGTGAGAAGGACAGAGATAGGGAAGAAATATTTCAAGTTAACACATTTTGAGGAGGTACAAAGTGTTTTTTATCTCTTGAGCATTCATGTATCATATTTGTGGCATCTCTGATTTCTGCATTAAATCTCATCTTTAGGTATTCACTACACATCATTGGATGGTTCGCCTTTACAAATTGAAGCCCCCAAAAAATCGTATTCGTGGAAAATCCAAGAAAGCAAAATCAGTATGTCAAATTCAATATCTGATGCATTCTTGAAGCTTTCTATTCTAAGAGTATTTTAACCTGGCTGCATTTATCTTATTGCAGAATTCAAAAGCAAGCACTACAAGAAGTCCAATAGGTAGCAGTTTGAGGAAAAATCCGTGGAGCTGACCTACACAGACTAGAACATTCAAACCATTATCAGATTGTTGGATTACCAGTTCTTATGCATAAAATTTTCTCCTCCACATTGTATACATTTTGACCCCGTTCTTAAAGAGATCAAGGCAGGCTTTTTGTTAGCCTGCTGATTAGAAGATTAGGAAGGATATTGTTACTCGAGCCTAAGTAGTGAGTAAAATTTTCCCATATCATTTGTGGCTTGCATTTTGTTGGCATTGTGAACAAGCGCTGCTTTTGTTATTGTTCTATGCTCTTAACTAAAGTACGTGTTCTTGTTGTCTTTGCTAGCTCTGTAGACGGTAGAGATGATCTTTGTTGGCAAGATTAACCTTGATAAGTCCAACAAGGTCTTTAATAGAAGTTCCTGTTTAAAGTTCCACTAAGACAACGTGAACATTTAATCGTACTCATTTTATGTTCCAGGTTTCCAGCTACATGCAGCTATCAGAACATCCAGCAAACAACAGAATGCTATGGAAGCTCAAAAAAATAACACCAATTCCGCCAAACTTCAAATATGTTTTACACAGAAAATTGCAAGACTCATATAAAACAGGATATAACGCATACACAGTATATGAATGCAAACCGACCGTATGCTGTCTAGGACGATTATTCACAATGATTTTTGTGATACATGCAATACATACATGTAGCCAAGATGACTAGGTTGTTATGTAAAGAATGAATGGATACACCCAGGCTCCATTAATCAAAAGAATGATGTTGAATGAGTCCGAGATACTGCCAGAACTCATCAAAAGTTACTCCACATAAATAAAGGCTTCATCTACCTTCTGTACACAGCTCACAGAAATCAAATTCATCTACCATCAATATATCTCATATAATGTGAAAATCAACCGGTCCAAAGAGCAGCACTCCAAGGAAATCCATATAAGCCTTTTAAAAGGTTTCTCCATAAGCTCATAGTTTTTTGGGGAGGTTGTACGTTTTCTTTAGGAACTTGGATGCAGCTTCATCGTTCCGATAACACAACACCCTCAAAATAGTATTGGCTTCAGTGGGACTCCAATGACCTGAAGTTGGTGGCAACGGAAACCTCGATTTAGTTACAGAGCCATATCCCTCTGCAATCAGCCTTTTGAACCTCTGAATTAGGCTTTCCGTATCAGTCCGGAATAGGGGAAGAACATTTTTCACTTGGGTTGATGCTTTTTCAACTAGTTCTTGTGGTAATCCATCACCATCAGCTAAGTACAGGTCTCTAAGGGCCTTGAAATCATCTTCTATTATCTGAGAATCTTGACAAGTGAAAGCACGCGATGGGCCACCAGCAAGAAGCACCAGCAAGAATCCATCAAAGGAAGCTTTCATCAATGCAGTTATGACACGGTTGCGCACCCTATCATGCACAGTATTTGATATTATCTCCAGATTTGGGTCAAGTTCTTTCAATAGGAGATCTATCCTTGAAGCGGCAGGTTCTCCGACATACAGGCCCTCCCACAAAACATTATTGAGATTACGAAAGACTACCCTGTAAGCTGTTGCTTCGCATAACTGTTGAATACCTTCTTCACAGGCAGCTAAACAAAGATCAAATCTAAGGTTCAACCCATCTGAGATATCAGCTTGGGCGGATTCCACATTTCTTAAACAAGTGATTATCTTCTTCTCCAGGCTTTCTAGCTCTTGCCTAATATGGTGTATCGAGTTCATCCGTACACATAGCTTCGGCAAACCAAAGGAGTCATCTCCTTTCATGGTTCCTACTTGAGATCTCCTTTGCTGTAAATTTTGAGATTTCTCCTTCTTCTTCCACAATTTGGAACCAATCTCGCATCTGGTTAAAGCTGGCAGGGCAGGGATAAAACTGTTTCGGGTCCCTAACGTAAAATACATTGGTTAGACAACTCAAGAAAGTTATATCAGGATAAAGCCACTTCTTCATTGCTTACCACAGCCAGATTTTGCCTTAGAGACAAAGTACATAAGACTCCTATCAAGCTCTTTTAGTAAATCTGGGATTAACTCTTTGTGCATAGGTATGGGAAGCTGAAAAAATGCATCTAAAGTTTCATCAACCATCCGTAGGACTTCAACTGCCGATGGAGCAAAACGCTCCGTGTTTTCCTTTGGGCTCCAGGCCTAGAGAAGAAGAAGAGAGTTAGAATTTTGTAACTTCAGCCATAATCAAATCAATATGTTGATAAACATTGAATTTGAACTTAACATATAAGGCCCGCTTATGTAGTACACCACATTCTACATTCCACAGTCACATCATGTCCTCATTCTTTTAGCATCTAACAACATCATGTGCAACTGCAGCCTGGATAAGTTAAATTTTGGAAATATGAGAGCCAACTTAATGATAAGGAAAAGAGACTAGACAAGCACAGATGTTCTGTAAAGCCACAGCGTCAAACGCTCAATAGTATAGAACAAAATTCTTCTAAGTGGGCAGGCTCACTATGTAAATGCCGTGGCACATTTACCAAGAACTGTGTTCAATATGGGAATGCCATATGAATCTTCTATATCATAAGCAAGAAGCAAATACAAAAACGTTTCTTTACATCCTAATTTATAAGAGTATATTCACCCAAGTGCCAATAGATCAAGAACTCCAACTTTGACCCCTACATAGGAAAAACTATCCGGCTATCAGCTAATAGAAAATTAAACAGCTATGTCCTTCTTAAAATTCACAGTAACACTACTTGATGTACCTCTTGTTGCAGGTTCCTATCAACCCACTCCCTTAGTCTGTCAACTCTTGTCTTCATCCATGTTCTTGTAAGATTTGCAATTGCTGAGTCAGCCTCATAAGGAGGCATCTCCCTAATAATGCCCTTACCACCGTCCTCACTGTCAACAGCATCTTCAACTGCAATTTGCACAAGCTCCTGCTCCAACTTGTGGGCAGCTTTAAGTACTTGAGTAGAATCAGGAGTAAGCTCAGTTAGACCACCAATGAACTGTTTTAGCTCATTTCCATAGCAAGAATGAAGGGTGGCAACAGCAACACCAGCAGCTAGAGGATGCCAGTTCCCCAGGATTGGACTAAACACCTCCTTTTCATTGTTAGCAAGATCAGTTATATCCTTTGCGAGAATGCAAAGCATGGGAATGGAAGTTCCACGCCTCCTTGCATCTGCTTTTTCCATTCTCTAAAGATAAAACCTCTAACCAAGTCAGAAAATGGAAAAATAATAATAACAAGAGATATTATTTCTCTCTTTTATAAAAACCAAACAAAATGTACAACAATTTCAGCATTTTATGTTATTGTGCTAGTTTCTTGCTAATATTGTTGACCATATCTATTTAATCGACAATCCTACACCACGACCAACATGTACGAATGAAGAAGTGCTAGTGCGTGTTCCAACAATTGCTTGGATTTTCACTATTCTGTTAATGTGTATATACATCTACCTTGAGCATTAATAAAAGTGAAGTTCAGGAAGTTAGCCAGCAGATTTAGAAAATTCAAATGATGCGACAATTATGAGATAAAAAACACTTAGCCATTGAGAAACTTGCCTGAGCAAAAGCAGTTTTAAGAGATGAACGGATGTATGTGTCAACTCTGCTGCGAGCTACATCTACTTCTTCTCTTCTTTTCCGACGATACTCATGAGAGATGTCTTCAACAAGAATCTTTGCAGAGGATACACCTAACGACACTATAGTTTGCATCGAGTCAATGTTTTCGGAACTAAAGGTATCATGATATGCAAGAAGTCTTTTCTCGGCCCAGCCCATTATTGAACTCAATGTAGAGTTCAATATCTTAGAATACGAAGCATCTTTTGTTGCTTTGGCATCTTTTGCTACTTCAACTAATTGGTTATCTGCTGCGGATAACAAATCAGTATCCACTTGTCCGTTTGAAAGAAAACGATGAAATAAAGCCCATAAGAAGCACATATTATGAAGTGTCTGATTGATTCCAAGGATCATCCACGTCTTCTTTACTAATTCCATTACCTCATCGACTTCTTCAATTATGGACCCTTCCTCATTGCTGTCGAAGCAGGATTCCAGGAGCACTTGGTAGAGATGAAGATTCAGCGGGAGACCGTCTGCCCAGTGGCACATATCAGAAGCTGAACCATCAAAGGACTTACAAGCAAGAGACATGACAGCACTCCGGAGGATCTGCATCGATTCTGAATTCTTGCCAGTTTCAAGAGGTCTTTCAGAAGCTTCACGTATAATCTTCCGAAGACGTTGTGCAGCAGCATTTGACTTATCTAAAGGAAGAGAAGGATGTAAGAGCAAACCAGCTTCAAGAACCTTCAAATTCCTGCGCTTCCATGCCTCATGTTCCTGCTGATCAATAAAATCTGAAGCTTTGAATTGCTGCAACAACTCCAGAGGTAGAACCATCGACTCGATGCGCTTGCCTAGCTTCTCACACAAAAAGAAATCATAACATCAAACTGAAAGTATAGGACCCTGATCATGTGCTGCACAGTTTAAACTGCAAAATCACTACCTAGGATAATTTGGTGCTGTGAGCCTTGGTATTCAAACTGCAAATTTTTGCGAAAAAATGTCTTGCATGTTACAAAAGGAAGCGTTCAAACAATCCCTGATCTATGTCAATCATTCATGCAGTAAAAACCAGTTCAGAAAGAATTCAAACTGATGTTAATAGGAAGATCAATTACACAAATGTAGTCAAATTCAAGTCAATACATATAAAGAACCACCAGTACATGCAGTGATACAGCCAAGTTATGATAGTTAATAAAAGCCAAAAGCACCTACATGGCTAAAAATACAAAGTAAACGGAAACATAACAAACATTTTGTCTTGAACACATTAGATTCAGTATGTAGTGCAATAACAAATCCCTTAGACAGCTCCAAACTAGAACCTCCAAAATAACTTTCGAAGGGAAGAATGTCTTTACTCAAGCACAAGTTATTAAGTTAAACTACCAGCTTGGTAGTAGCCTTACAGACACAGGAACTGTTTATAGAAAGGAAGATGATGATGAACCTTATACCATGCAACTATGCAAAACGACAATCAAAGTCAATTCACATGTACACTAAACTTCGATAAAACAATGTGGGCGAGCAAGAATTCGAGAAAGAAGTGAATCCCAAACACACTTACATATCTAGATCTGTAAAACCTCAGCTTCCAGAAACAACTTTTCAATGTTTTACAGTGACCTAAAATGCCCTGTGAAACCTCTTCCTAAACAAACTTATAAAATATGTAAAATTACAGTTGAAGTAACCTGGCTAGCAGCAATTCTTAGCAATCCTCTCCGGATCCGTGAATCAGTCTGTTCCGAAATCCGCATCTGAACCCTCATGAGCTCACCCACAGTAGCCGGTCTCCTATCCGTCCTCGCCGACCCATTGTCCTTCACACCAGGGCTTCCACTTCCCTTCTTCACCGCTGCCGCCGCCGACGAAGACTTGATCCCGAGCGCCTTCTTCATCTTACTCGCGGCCGTGGAAGTCAGTGACCGCTGCAACGACGAAGACGATCCCGCCGACGACGGCGACTTCTCCCCCGTCGCCTGCGACGAAGCAGAGCGTTCAGATTGAGGAATGTAGGTCCGAGATCTGCCACCTGTACTACGGCAAACACCGACGAAGATCTCGTAAGCCGTTTCCCGTAGCTCAGCTTCAGTTAATGCACAACCGAGATTACCGAACGGCGATGGAAGGTCTTCACAGGCAATAGAAGGAACAGTTAGCGGCGGAGGAGAAAAACGAGAAGATGAATTACCGCCGCCGTTTGCCCGATCTCTGAAGAGTCGAGCCATGGCTGGTTCACTGTGATCGAGATCTTCTCTCAGTTATCGAAAGAACGACAACAACAACAACAACAACAAGAGATGGGGAAGAAGAAAGTTGTTATGGAAATAACAAATTTTAATTTAGTGTTGATTAGAATAAATTAACTCGGCGATGATGATAGCTGTAGAAAGAAGCAGCGAAGAGGATAGAGATCTTTTTCTGTTTCTCCTTTGCTGATGTTTTACGGCAGTATGTTCGCGTTGAGTTCATAGATAATTAAATTACACGAGAAAAGAAAGACAGAAAGAAAACTTCAAAGGCAATCACAACGGGTCTCCCATTGAGTGAGTGTTCATTTCACTTTTGTTGATCTGAAGAACTAAGGGTGTGGCTTATCCTTCAAATTTTATTGTTTCGCCAAATTTTATTTTTAAAATAAGAAATTAGCTAAGTACTTGTTTGAAGAGAATTTTATTTTTATATTTAATTTCACTTTTAATAAAATTTAACTTCAAATTTTATTTCACTTATTTTAAATATTACTGTGAATTCTGTTTTTACCAAATTTTATTTTTCATCAAACTCTAATTTTATAAAATTTAATTTCATAAAATTTAATTAATTATATTTTAAACACGTCTTAAAAAATAAAATAAAATTTTTTACTATACTTGCAGTGAGCAAATAAATTCTTTAGCAAAATTTTGATGTTAAATTTTAAATATTTATCATTTTAAATAAGTAATATTTTTAATTTTTTATTATTTAAGAAATTAATTTTAAAAAAATAAAATTATTATAGTAAAATTTTCATATATATAAATCTTTTATGTAAAAAGAATCCCCTAATTATAAGGTGGAGAGTATGCTTTAACAATCCCCCTGACTTCTCTCCTTTTCCTCACTTATTTGTTATTTTCAATTTAGGACCTGTCAACATTGCTTTAACAATTATTATCGTTCACTTTGCAACATCAAACCATCAAAACCTGATTCCGAAACATAAATAAAATTTTAAATTCTTTGTGTTAATAGATATTTAGTATGCATGTTTGTATATTTTTAATATAATATCTTTTGCGATTTGTTGCTTTTAATAATTATACATTTATATTTCATTCTGCAAATAGTTTTTCAAAAATTTTGGTTGTGACTTATTGAACTCATTGTAAGATACACATTAACTCCATGTATTTTCAATAACTATTAAGTTACATCACTTATAATACCCAACAAATAAAATTAAATTTTCGAAAATTTTGTAAAATTTACTGTCACATGCGGTAACACTCATAGTGGAAATGGACTACCTAATTTGTTTCAAAGCCCAATCAAGACACCTCCATTTTCGAAAGCATTTTGTTTTAATTTTAAATTTTATATATTTTAATAATTTTTTTATAATATATAATAATATTTATTTAAAATTTTTTAAAATATAAAAAATGGTATTAGTATAATTTTTATCACTACTTTAATTAAATAAAAACATACAATTTATTTTCTAAAATATTTTTATATGGTGTGAGGAAGGAAGATCAAAGATTTGAGTTGGTAAAACACACAGCGACATACTAATGAACAAATACTCGTTCAAACTGAAGTAACACATGAACAATTTCTGTAAATTGTTTTCTAATTTTTACTATTGTTAGTTCATTATATGACATGTTTTGCTAAGTACCCTTTTGCCGCTGCGTACGAGTGCTCGAAATGTAAGTTTTATCTCTTATGTAACTTCTTGAAATAGTCTTATTTTGGGAATCCGTCTTTGTGGAGTATGTCTTCTTACCTGCGTATTGCTGACATTTTGATGATAGTACTTACTACTTTACAACATTTGAATTCAACCAGTTTAGTTTGTAGTACTGTTAGTTTAGTCATCACATTTGTAGTACCAAATGGCATTTGCTGTATAAAAGTTAGAAAGTGCAATATTGATGTTACAAGATGAGATAGCTCTGCTGATCCTGGAGCAATAAGGACTAACATCAAGCGCGAGCTGCCGTTGTGGTTTTGGAAATTGGTTTTTTGGGTTTGGAAGCCACTTAACTCTCGAACTCTCCTACAGAAGAGCTGCATCTATAATGGATGCAGCTTACAGTTAGGCACCACCTGTAAGACAGCTTTCTCTTTGTCTTCCTTTTAATGTATTCTTTACTCGTTATAACATTCCTATAGTTTCCGAAGGTGCGGACTTCTGATTAACCTTAATTTATAGTATATTTCTGGAGGAAAGGACGGGACCGTACAGTCTTCTAAAATGTCCTGCAATGCTAAATTTGGGCAAACATTATGGTCTGTTTCTCGTAGACGCGTCGGAGATTAAAAACGTGAACCAACATAAGGGTGATCAAGTAGGCAAAGAGGGGCATGTAGGTTTAGGTGACATTTGGAAAGTAAATTTGAAAAAAAAAAAAAAAGTTAAAACGAAAATTATAATTTTTAATCTTCTTGAATTCTATTCCAAACGCTACAAACGCGCGCCCTACCTTAGTCCACAAGATGACCCTTAAATAGTGCCGGTGGTGGCAGAGTTGCCATTCCTTCTGTGTGTAATGTGAGCCAGAAAACAACAGTAATATAACATTTTATCACCTTCCCATCATTGCTATCATGAAATGATCAAATCCAATACTGAGAAGTAAAGTAAACAAGGGGAAAGAAAATAAAGATAAGAGAAAACATACCTATATCATATAGAGATTTACAAACTGTAGAGTTTACATGGTAAATTTATTAGCACATAAACAATGTGCTTAACCTTATTGTAAAATGTCGTTGCCCAACACACCGACACACTGACAAGAGCATTAACTGACAAACAGGCTAACAGTCTACGACATACATGCTCATCTTCCTTGGCTGGCCGGATCAATGCCTCAGCAACCGGGGCCCGGTACTCGGCAAAATTCCGCAGCATGCAATTGTCGCCGGAGACTCGTCATCGGAGTCTTCTTGCTCCCTTGATATCATCGACCGTAACGTCAACGCGTTTGACTTGGATCCTTTATATGTGCTGCAAGGCGAGAAGTAGTTACTAGATGAAGTACTCGATGATGGTGAAGAGAAGATTGATGAAGAGTTGATCGGCGAGGACAATGTATGTTGTTTGGTAATGTGGGAATTTGACTTGGAAGCCTTGCTGCTTCTGATGCTAATGCTGTTTTGGTGCTTGTTGAAGTATGAAGGCGGAGGAGTTAGCGGAGGGACGGGAACAGTCCCGGAGGTGGCCTTCGGCTTTCCTGGTTGTAGTTCCCACATGAAAGGAACTGAGCCGGAGGCAACACCGTAGTAGATCCTGAATGAAGGATTTGCCAACGAGTTTTCCTTTGATATCAATCTGGAAAAGAACTTCTCGTCATGTTTGATTCGGAAAGAATGTTGGCCATGAGACTCTGAGCTGTTATTCCCTAAGACCATTTTGTAGCACTTGCAAATTGCAACTCACCTCTGTGAAGGAAGATAGTGAGGAAGAGTTTGGGGGGTTTTTAATTACAATTGCCTTCTGGTTGTTGAGTTGAACTTCAACTTGGAGGGTTGTTTTCACATGCAACCAATTAAATTTATGCAATTTAATTTTATGGGAGGTTTCTTTTATATGAGATTGTTACGGGGGTTTTGTTTCTGTGGAGTTAATGCTATTGAAGACCTTATTAAAGTAGTCACCTTACATTTGTGTATGGGTGCTACGGTCTACTACAGCCTGGCAACTTGATTCTTCCCTTTTAGCAAAGAAGCAGTTCCAAATCTTCACAACTTCTTCACAGATCAGCCATGACCCTCTCGATCAACTCTTTAACAAGATATTTCATAAATCTTTGTTTGTATATAAACTGCATAAAAAAATTCATAAGATATTCATACTCAAAATTACTTGAAGTTAAATTTCTGAGACTTCTTCAAGCTAGAAAAGAAATATTCTAATCCTGCAGTCATTATAACAATCCCCTTCCATTTTCCCATAAGTTCTCTGATCAGATCAGTAACTAATAAAGAAACGAAACAATGGCAGAGTTTGCCCTGCAAAGGTTCCCGAACCGCGTCTATGAAGAATCCGTTCACCTCCCCTCAGCTTAAAATTTGATCATCCATGTATAGTGTTGACTTTATTCTCGTTTGTGTGGTTTTCTTATGATGGCAGCTTTCATATTAGGCTATCTTCAGATCGAGGAAGCACAAAGATTCGATGCCACTAGACTTATTTATCATTTCTTGTACAATTCAATTACGAAATACCAAACTTGTTTGATAGGCACGCAAGAAGAACATCCTCGCTTTTAAATTCTTAAGCATCTGTTGAAGAAAAGAGAACTTCAGTTAGGCACTTGAATTAAAGAGCGTCACTCACATAATCAGGAACATTATTAGAAGATGTCCATGATCACATAATTGATAATTCATAGAATATTTTAAAGATCAGAAATGTTTAGTGACAACACAGTTTAACATTTTGTTAACAGTTTTTCCGCACCTATACAAAAGAATTGCATGGATTATTTCTGATCAGAATAAACTGCATCTACATCATCGAGCTCCAGTAACTTCGCCATGAGATCCTTGTTCATGTCCATGGCTTCATCATCTACCTGAAAGGTAAAAAGTCAAGGTTAAGACATGGAAAGTCATGTGAGTTCAGCAAAGTCACGTTGTATAATGTTAGCACAAAGAAGTAGTTGGAAGTTGTTATAAAGTTGATATCACAAAGCAAACATAACACAAAAATGAAATACCTCAATAGGATTTAAAGGTATTAACTCAAAACCATTGTCCTGTTCAAAAGGTATTCCTTCATCCCGCAGTTTTGATAGTATGGAAGAGTAATCTTCCGCTGAAGTAACAATCTTGTAAAAACTGCAGAGGAAAATTGCTATCACAACACAAGACACAAGTCATGAACATAGAAAATAACATCCTAAAATGACAATGTGTATCAAGAGGAGCTCTGGAAACAAACAAAGGTCGAAGCCAGACGATGAGAATTAACTACAGCAGCAAACTGTTAATGAAGAGTAGCAGGCTAGCATCAGACTTTCATAATCCTCAGTTTCTTAAAATATGTGCATTCCTTGACACAAAGATGCAACTGCTGAACTATAAATTCACAATTCCAAGGCCATATAGCAAATCAATGAATTTTGGTTAAGATCTGACTTGATAATATTATCTCAGTAGTCGTTTTTTACTACAGTACAGAAAGAGTATCAGGACTAATGGTCGACTTTATTGAAAGAATAGACCAGCAAAGGAAATGATTGATTCATGACTATTTTACACCTTTGCATCGTTAAGATCATGCTTCACATAATTACATATGTTTCGAGCAGTGATTATGGTACCACAATCTCTTAAGGAAACAACATAGATTATGTAAGATTTATATATAAGAAAGCGACAAATGAGGACTTAATTTGGTGCTACAATTCCAGTCATCACAGACATGGGAGTGCTAGTAATTCCAAGATGAGGAAATCTTTTATGTTACAGGGACATAAGCAGGATTGATAGCTTAAATCCCGAAAAGATAGAAAATAACTAAAGAAGACTCAACTGATGCAGCTTAATGATGAATTTAAGGTATAATCATGATTCAATCAAAACTCAGCAGCAAAATATGAGATAGCAAGAAAAGGATCTACCTTTCTGGTTGATTCTCTTCAGAATCATCATCATAAGCTGTTGGTTCAATCACATCTTCTGCTCCAGCATCCAAGGCAACAGCAAGTAACTGGTCCCTATCAGCATCACTAGCTTTTACATTGACAACTCTGGCACGCCTGAACTTGAACATCACAGAACCTGGATCAGCCAGTTTTGCACTAGAATCCTTCACGACTCCTCTGACAGCAGCCACTGATCTAGTCACTTTGTCCGTTAGTGCCTCCACAACCATACTGGCTCCACCGAAACCATATATCTGCATACGGAGCACTAGGTTCTAATGAGAAGAAAAGCTTTATAATAATCCAGCACCGCCATACTTCATTAGAAAACAAAAACAACAACATCCGTACCTCATAAAATTTCTCAATGTAACTTTCCTGTCCTTTCTCTGAAGCCCTCCTTATGTTGCGCTCAACAATTTCCTTAGGCACATCAAGCTCCCTGGCTTTCTCTAAGATGGCTGCTAGAACTATATTTGATGTCGGATTTGGGCCGCCTTTCTTTATGCTGCATGGTAGCAAAGTAACTACAAACTAGTAAAAGAGTTATGCTGTATCAGTTGAAACAGTAAATTGGAAAAGATCTTTGCATAGACAGGACAACTCAAATCTTTTGTAATGATTTGGGCAGGAGCAAAAATATTTCTACCAGAATGATGATTTTTCCCCTTATGGAAGATGTGAACTACAGTTTGTCATATACATGTTTCTGACACTGGACATGGATGGACCTACAAATACATATAGAAAGATTTGTGCAGATGCTCATTGAAAGGCAACTTCAAGAGATGACATGCAGACAACCTCCGAGTAATCTGAATCTTTCTCCTACTACTTTCACCAACATGATTTTGGATAGATCTTAGATTGCAAACTAATAGAGACAGTGGCTCATTGCGATATCCATTCAAACCAAACAACTTTGCAATTGGGAAACACCAAAGATATAGCTTCTTTAATTTTTTACATTGCAAAAAAGTAAACTTACGCAGAAACAATCTCTTTTCCAATTTTACTGTTACGCTTCATCTTCTTCAGATTTTGAGCATCCTGCAAATCCAGACTTAAGTGTCACTCAGCAGTACAGAACCAAATACAGAGCTTCCAAACAAATGAAAAACTACAAATTATCAAACCAAAAGAATTAGTCACAACCTTTCTCCCAGCAATCTTGCAAGATCGTCTTCCCATACAAAGAGGCTGAAATGTTGATATCCTTCTCATATTATTGAAACGAACTAATCTGGAACAAATCAACTGATCTAAACTCTTCTCTACGAAAGCGTTCCCTGAACCAAAACAATTCCCCGAAATCAATCCAACGAATATACATAATTTACAAAACAGAAAGATTAGTTAGGCCTCTTACGTTGAAGTGAAAGCGGAGTTCTAATTGGCGGAATGAATGAAATTCCTCCATGGGAGAGCAAGACTCTCTGCAATGCCGAGCTTAAACTCCTCGCAGCAGAAGCCATTTCCGGCTTCCGCGTGAAAAAATCGAGCTTGTACTCCAGCTGTTCGTCAACATGCTCCACTGGCCCACGAATTAGAAGACAACCATTATTTCTTTCAGGCCCAATAAAGCTATACAACCCATAGTTGGACCTTGTTCTTACTACTTCAAGGCCCAAACACTTAAGCGAATCAACTGGTCTATTCCCGAAAAATCCACGTATCGTGAATCATTTAATGTCTTAATATTCCCGGAAATCTCAACCGTCCGCTCATCTGTCCCTACCGGTCTGATCCCAGAACTCTCTAGTGAGCTCTCCCATATTCTCCAGTTTTCTTCTCTTTCAATAAAATCTCCCGCCTCCTCTCCGCTCGTTTCAGCAAACAAAACCTTTCGCAAACATAATCAATCGATCAACCAATCGACAGAGCAGCAAAATTTCTGAAGGTTTTTTGGTTCAACAACGATGAATCCAGATAAATTCACTCATAAGACCAACGAAGCCATTGCCGGAGCTCACGAGCTTGCTATGAGCTCTGGCCATGCTCAGTTAACTCCAATCCATCTCGCTGCTGCATTGATTGCAGATCAGTCTGGTCTTCTCCGGCAATCTCTAGCAAACGCCGCTGGAGATGGCGCTCCGGCTTCGTTCGAGCGAGTTGTAGGGCAAGCATTGAAGAAGATTCCATCGCAGCACCCACCGCCTGATGAAATACCGGCTTCCACTTCGCTGATTAAAGTAATTCGCCGGGCACAATCGTCGCAGAAATCACGTGGCGATTCTCATCTCGCCGTCGATCAGATGATTCTGGGTTTGATTGAAGATTCTCAAATTGCTGATTGTCTTAAGGAAGCTGGAGTCAGTGCTGCGCGTGTGCGTACGGAGGTTGAGAAGCTTCGTGGTAAAGATGGCCGTAGAGTTGAGAGCGCATCCGGTGATACTAACTTCCAGGCTTTGAAGACTTATGGCCGTGATCTTGTTGAGCAGGCTGGGAAACTTGATCCTGTTATTGGCCGTGATGAAGAAATCCGTCGAGTGATTCGAATTCTTTCTCGGAGGACGAAGAATAATCCTGTTCTTATTGGTGAACCTGGTGTTGGTAAGACAGCTGTCGTTGAAGGTCTGGCCCAGAGAATTGTTCGCGGAGATGTTCCAAGCAATCTGCTTGATGTTAGATTGATTGCGCTTGATATGGGCGCTTTGGTTGCCGGAGCGAAGTATAGAGGAGAATTTGAAGAGCGGTTGAAGGCAGTGTTGAAGGAAGTAGAAGATGCAGAGGGAAAGGTTATACTCTTTATTGATGAGATTCATTTGGTACTTGGAGCAGGAAGGACGGAGGGATCAATGGATGCAGCCAACTTGTTCAAGCCGATGCTTGCCCGTGGGCAGCTGCGGTGTATCGGAGCGACAACATTGGAGGAGTACAGGAAGTATGTGGAGAAAGACGCAGCATTCGAAAGGCGGTTCCAGCAGGTATATGTTGCAGAGCCTAGCATTGCCGACACAATTAGCATCCTTCGGGGACTGAAGGAGAAGTATGAAGGGCATCATGGTGTCAAAATACAGGACAGGGCGCTCGTTGTTGCTGCTCAGTTATCTGCTCGCTACATCACTGGTAAGTCCCATGTCCAAACAAGTAAATCTAGTTTGAGGATGAACAGTAGGAAGTGGTTTCAAGTTTGTTTCATGCAGATGTAGCATTTCGGATGCTAACCGCATTTTAATAACTTAAATTAAGTGGGCGTTCTTATTTTTATAGAGTGCTCCATTAAACATGAATACGAACCTTATTTTGCTATGTATATCTTTTATTTTTGCCTGCCCTCATAGCTCAAGTTTCTGCTGGCAGAGGTTCATGTGTATGCTAATGACAGATGATAGTGGCACCTAAAGACTCTGCTCAGGTTGATTAACTATGATCTAGGTTAAACTGTTTCATGGGAGTGTGTTCTTCAGCTTAAATGGTTAGCTGCTTGCTACACGGGAATGAAAAAGAATTATTTCATAACCAAAATTAGAGTAGAATACTCTGTTTCGTTAAATTTGTTGGAATTAAACCTAGTAGCTAAATTTCGTCATTTGACCCATGTAATCATTTGCGTTGTTCTGACATATATCTTACATATATCTTAATGTAGGCCGTCATCTTCCGGACAAGGCAATAGACTTGGTTGATGAGGCTTGCGCAAATGTGAGAGTGCAACTTGATAGTCAGCCTGAGGAGATCGATAACATGGAAAGGAAGAGAATCCAACTGGAAGTTGAGCTGCATGCTCTTGAGAAGGAGAAGGACAAAGCCAGTAAAGCTCGGCTAGTGGAAGTAAGTGATCTCGTTCAGTCTTTGGAGTTTCTGGAAGCTCTTATTATGGAGCTGTGCTAACCAATGTGATATGTCAACTACAGGTGAGGAAGGAACTCGATGATTTGAGGGATAAGTTGCAACCGTTAATGATGAGATACAGGAAAGAGAAAGAACGTATAGATGAAATCCGACGACTGAAGCAGCGGCGTGATGAGCTAATGTATGCTCTACAAGAAGCTGAGCGTAGAATGGACTTGGCACGTGCTGCCGACTTGAAATATGGCGCTATTCAGGAGATAGATGCTGGCATTGCTAGACTTGAAGGTGAACCTGGTGAGAACTTGATGCTGACTGAAACAGTTGGTCCCGATCAAATAGCAGAGGTATGTTATGTAGAAGTCTGAAGCTTATGCCTTAAGAGTGTATTTACCAGTTGGTGGCTAATGCAATAATGTACAGGTTGTGAGCCGGTGGACCGGAATTCCAGTTACTCGTCTTGGACAAAATGAGAAGGAAAGACTGATTGGTCTGGCTGAGAGATTGCACAAGAGGGTTGTGGGGCAAAATCAAGCTGTTGAAGCAGTGGCAGAGGCAGTGCTGAGATCCCGAGCGGGACTGGGACGGCCTCAGCAACCAGTTGGTTCATTCCTGTTTTTGGGCCCAACAGGTGTTGGTAAAACTGAGTTGGCTAAGGCTCTGGCAGAGCAACTATTTGATGATGAGAACTTACTGGTTCGTATTGACATGTCCGAGTACATGGAGCAGCACTCTGTTGCCCGTCTAATTGGTGCACCACCAGGGTGAGTACACTTTCTAACCTGATCAGATTGGTTTCATAGTTGTGTACAGCCATTTGTTAACAAGTAGTTATGAAATCATTCTGCAGGTATGTTGGCCATGAAGAGGGAGGGCAGCTGACAGAAGCAGTCAGGAGGAGGCCTTACAGTGTTATACTCTTTGATGAAGTTGAAAAGGCCCATGTTGCTGTTTTCAATACGCTTCTCCAAGTACTTGATGATGGGAGGCTGACTGATGGTCAGGGTAGAACAGTTGATTTTGCAAACACTGTTATCATCATGACTTCTAATTTGGGAGCAGAGCACCTCCTTGCTGGAATGGTTGGCAAGTCCTCTATGAAAATTGCTCGGGAGCGTGTTATGGAAGAGGTATATAATGAAAGTCATGCTATCAAAAGCCCTGGCTCACTGCAATGGTTTCCATTGTTTAATGCCTGATGCATAACTTCTATGTGGCTGACAGGTGAGAAGGCACTTTAGACCGGAGCTGCTCAACCGTCTAGATGAAGTTGTGGTATTTGATCCTCTGTCACATGATCAGTTGCTGAAGGTTGCAAGGCTTCAGATGAAAGATGTGGCAGTTCGACTTGCTGAGAGAGGTGTCGCACTTGCTGTTACTGATGCTGCATTGGACATCGTTCTGACTGAATCTTATGATCCAGTAAGTAGCTGTCCATGGATGTTGAGGTTGTCTTTCATCTCACTTTCCAGTGAACTTTTGAAACCTTACACCTTGTTTCATGTTTGCAGGTGTATGGTGCAAGGCCGATTAGAAGATGGCTGGAGAAGAAGGTGGTCACTCACTTATCAAGGATGCTCATTAGGGAAGAGATCGATGACAACTCCACTGTGTATATTGACGCCGCACCAAACAAGAAGGAGCTTACGTACAAGGTGGAGCATAATGGGGGACTGGTAAATGCAAGTACAGGAAAGAAGTCGGATATTTTGATTGAGATCCCTGATGGGGCTATGAAGTCTGATGCTGCTCAAGCTGTGAAGAAAATGAAGTTGGAAGTGGGTGATCTGGATGATCAGATGGAGGAAGAGTAGATTTGATTATGAACCTACGACTGGCCTACTTTTGTAGCCTTAAAACCTTTGCTTGCCAACTTACTAGCTCAGCTTTATAGGTGGCTTGTGTGGTGTCAGATGATTTAGAGTTTGGTTGATGGACTATACGTTGTAGATAAACGCCGTTTTCGTGTGAAATGATCAATCGTGTTTGAACAATAAGTGTGTTGCGCTTTTGGCTTTTGTTAGAGATGGTCGATCGAAATTTGGAGAAGTGAGGACAACGTAGCATTGGAGGTTTTATGCTGTTTCCTCCGATAATCTATAGGGAAGTCTGTTATATAATCTCTGTTGATTGCTGAATCACTTGCGAAGGTTCTGCGTAAAGAAGAAATGAGTTAAGCGAGTTTTTCACTTTTTTCACTTTTCATTGGAGCTCGAAACTCTCACTAGTGGTTCTGTACAACAGTATAACTTGTCCCGCCACAGCCTTCGAATGTATACGTTCGGATATACACAAGCTACTATGCTTTCGAATTAAAGAACTTGCACTGAAGTATGCTATTCTTTTGGGACCCAACACCCATGGAGTCCATATGGGAGACCATACGGGAACTTGGCTCGAGCTATTTCTTCAAAACTGGACCCATCCAGCACCAGAGCGTAGCCTTCTCCATCGCTTCCGCTCACAATCGATATGACAACACCTGAATACCAACCATGAAAAGAAATAGTCCCAATATCAGCTTTAATCCAATCCTTCAATTTCAAAGAAAGGAACTAGCTAGCTTTAGTTCTTATTCATGACTCACCGTCGTCTTCCTCGGTGGCCCCGGGCCTGGCAACGAAGAAAGGCTCAGACGGCACCGCACCCACGTCGTGCCAGTTCTCCGCTTTCTTCTTAACCAGATCTATCTGCACGTATACATGTAGACCATAACTCAATCGATCAAACCTTGTTTTAGAAATTATTTCTGCTGAAGATATAGATGCTTTAATAGTAACTTAACCTTCGTGAGGGTGTTGGGGAAGTTGCAGGGACGGTTGGCACCACAAGCGTATGCGTATCTGTACTTCTTCCCGAGGTATGCAGGATTGATACTGCACATGTCCATGCCGCGACCATGCTCATCGGGATCCAGTGCAGCGGATAACTCCCCCACCGGACTTCCGTCCAATGGTATCCTGAATCTCCCCACCCTAGTCACAAAACAAAAACACAGATTATATATTGGAAATGTGAGTGGAGTACGAGTCGGTACTCTGAGTACGTACTACCAGCTTATTGATTAATTACCTTGCATCAGGAAGAGTGTCGTCGCCGGTCCACGATCTAAGGTTGCGTAGCCGGAGCTTATCGAGTATAGTCGTGTCAGCATAGTGTTCGCAGCAGTCGGCGATGATCGCAGTCTCCCTCCCATCTTGATCTCTCTCTTCATAGGCGTTAATGAAATGAAATGTTACGTACAATGGCACCTCCACGCTCGCCACCTGAATTTTCAAAATCGTATAGGATCATCAGTACCCAATTAAATTTCTTGAATACTATACACGCATGAATGAACGAATGCATACCGTCTTGCCGCTGGTTTTGCAGACAACGTGAAGAAAACTACCGGCATCCGGCCGCCAGTCGAACTTGTACAACGGTGTCGGCTCGGCACTTAACAAATTCTTCGTTGAGTACCGCAACGGCATCTCGGGCACAATCACGTAGTGCTCGGTGACCGGAAATGAGTGGACCCAACCAGGCTGCCCCGATCGACCTCTGCATTCCACCCTCCCAATCACCTTCCTCACCTTACTCCCCGCCGCCATCCTCACTACTAAATACCCTGGCCTGATCAAATCCGGCAACAACGTTATGAGCTCGGTATCTGTGACTACTGGGTGCGCAGAATGCACAAGCCCGCCGAGCTTGTCGCTGTACTCAAACTTTCCGATTGTGTCAAGAGTGTCAGGATCGATTTGAATCGAACCTTTAACGGTTTCCGTAAGACAAAGAACACGACCGTCGCCAAGTTGGATTACACCAGTGTTAGTATTGTCTGTAAGAGAAGCACCGGACAAGAGACCAACAATACCGCCAAAGTGATCGAGGACGGTGTTCATGTGAGGAACTTCAGAGAACTCGCGGAAGCAGAGGCGGCGGTTCTGCATGGCCGACTTGTAAGCTTGAGATTCGATCTGGCGGTGACCGAAGAATAGGCGGCCGTTGGAGAAGTGGAGGCGAACTAGAGTTGCGTAGCCATCGAATAGGTGCCGGAAATGGTAGTCATCGATGTTCCATAATCCCGGACCGTTCCTAAGGTACGTCCCGTTCTGCAAAATACATGCAAAGTATGGAAGATGTGATTCCTCTGCACTAGGCTAAGGCTTGTAATATTCTAATAATCATAATCATTGTCATGCTTGTCATGGTTTTACTAATGTAAATATATATAGAAGCGAAGATAATCGTGCATACCAGCCATAGAGGGAGCTCTCCTTCCACTTCAAGTTCACCTTCCCATCTCTCCTGCCGGACACTTGTCCAAGCAGCAAGCTTATTTGTACTGCTTCCGCCGTCCGTTTCCGTTGGCGAAACAACTTGCAGTGCCTCAGAAGTAGCCGCAACGCCGACCTGCATAGAATTCCTCCGACGACAAGCAACAGATAAAAACGCCTTCTTCTTTGCAGTGAGTAACAAGTAGTTGTTTGGTTTGTCGCTGTGACCGCCTGCAACAGAAGGCAGGCTGGCTTGGGATGAAAGAGAAAAAACAACTGAAGCTGCCATGGAAACTTGATTGTTAATTTCTTCTTTGTTAATTAATTTTGATATCTATGCATGAGAAGGTGGATAGATGTGTAGTATTTATATGTAGTTGTTGAGGGATTCCTATGGTTAAGTGCGTGGAATATTTCTTTGTATAGTTCTCCAGCGCTAGAAAGATGAATCAAATAATAAACTACAAAGATTTACGCAAGAATTAAAAAAAAGCAGAAATAATACAGAACTCCAAATATTATAATACACACTTCAAATTTTATGTATATGGATTCAATTGAAGGTCTTCTTGCTATTATAGCATTCAAAATAATTAATATATCATTCCATAACACGTAAATATGGAATTAGCTAGTGCTACTCAGAAGCATAATCATTTTCTCAATAATAAAGAAAAAGCAATTCAGCACTAGTACAATTTTTTAATGAATTCTTAGGCAACTGACAATTTTCTTATGTATATATATCATAAACGTAAAGGCAACTGCCAATTAAACAATATCAATACATATTAGTGATTTTTCTTTTATGAAATTAAGATATCTTGATTTTTTTTGAAGTCGCGTATATATATCTCAAGTAATATTACAGCTGCACGAAGGTCGTATTTTAAATATTTGTAATTGAATTTCGTGAAATTGAAAAATAAAAAGTAGAGTTTTTTAAAAAATAAAGTGAAAATAAAGTTCAGTATTTGTGTTTCAATAAGTTTTAGAAGTGTGTTAAAAATTGAAAATATAATTGTATTAAAAATTGTACAAATAAAAAAATTGAAACTAGAGTTTCGTATGTGAAAGTAAAATTCTGAGTTTTTTGTATAATTAAAATATATAAATTGTTCGGAACTCAAAATCTGATAAAAAAAAGTAAAGTTACGGGCGATTGAAACACGCCCAAAATAGACTACTATATTTTTCGATACTGCAATTCTTGGTCATACCATAAATAATTCGAGAAGGATCGAGTTTCTTCCATATGTACCTTGAAAAAATCTTTAAGTTCAAGTTTTATATACGACAAGAGCGCAGCTGTAATATGTTAATTAACTAATCTGCAAACTAAAAGATTTTGGTATTTTTCGTTCAATTCGTCAATGGAAATTTAAATATCGAAAGGAAGAAATAACGTTTCCGAATTGAGAGGAAGGAATCTAGCTTGCATGGATTCCTTACCACCCAAAGTGGAAGAAGGAGGCAAAACTCAATTCGGTTGTCGCCACTTTTTCCATCACTCTATGATCATTATGCTCCCCGAATTAATGAATCGCATAACCCATTTTAAATTATTTATATTTTCTCTCTTCTATCTCTCTGGTTTTTTTAATTGCAATAATTGACTTTGGTTTTTTACGTGCGTCAATATGTATGGACTCTGCAACAAGTGCTTCTTGATGCATCTATCTAGTGGACGGTGAAGAAAATTTTAACGCAATTTTGCCGGCTGTTTTCTTCTTACCTACTAATAACCTTAATTAATGAATCTTTTTTAATTACTTCCCAACAATTTTTTGTTTTCTGTTCGTCTTTGTAAACTAGTTTTTCACTGAAACCAGTAATGAATCAATTCAGAAATGCCACGATAGACACTTTCTGCAATATGCATTGTTGCTCCAAAAGATATGCTTGTTGAATCTATATAGCTAGCTAGCACTAAAAAGCTATAATGTGTTAATTATGTGAGAAAATTTTCAGCTTTGGGTCCTAGTGTTAACTCCACAAGCTTAAATAAATATAACTTTCAGTCTATAAATGTTTTCATGTTTCCACTTCATACATAAATAATTCATGTTTTTTATACATGTCGCTCGATTGGGATTCTTTTCGTCTATGTTTTTCTTCTGATTCTATTCCTTTGAAAACAATGCAGGTGATTCTGGTCTGGTCTCTCTGGCGATGTTGTTTTCCTTCATGCTCATCAGGAGTTAATGATGTTTTTGTCAGTTGATGTGTTTTTAAATAAAGGGTAAAGTAGAGACAGGATTTGTCAAATGCTAAGTGGAAATTTTTTGTTACGCATAAAAACGTCAACTGACTTCGGTTATTTGAAAATCAGCGAATATGTTTTATGTGAAGTTCATGGTTCTATTTTCTTGACTAAATTTAACAACCCATTCTTAGTTGGTCAGCAAACATTATTATCTTTCCCACTCAGAATAATTGAACTCCGTATCTGAAGAAAAGTGATAAGCAAAAAGTTAATCATTTTATAAATAGAAAATTTTATAGGTAGCCTATGGTTTTAAAAAAGAGGATATGGTTTGATTAAAATAAAAAAGAATTCCCTTTTATCTTTCTCTGTATATAGTTGTGGATTTCTTGAAACTAAAACTGGCCCACTATTAGCCCATATGGCTAAGTAGACTAGAAGGTTTTTAACAGTTACACGCCGATCCTCTCTCACATGTATGATTCTAGCTAAATTCATGTGCTAATGGATTTTGCATTTGCAGAAACTTATCCTTCTTTTTTCTATGGTGGCATACTGTTAAACATTCCGAAGGTTCTGCTATTTAAGTTGCTAATGGTTTCTTTTCCTAGATACTCTAAAATCTTGTTTGGTCTTAAAAGCATGTTTCTTTCAAGAGTTCAAAAGAATTCACTTTCGGAATAACTCTAACGTTCTTGTTATGGAATCGATTGGCTGGCTTGAAGCATCAGTTTTATAATTAATAGTGGAAGGCTTCTGGTAGGACATTCTCCTGTGGAGTTCTGATCTGGTTCAAACTGCATACTGAAGTCAAATTCCAACAAAGCTAGTAGTATTGCGTGCTGTTATTAGATGTTAATTTGGCCTGGTATGCTATAGTCAATTACCACTTCGTTAAAATACCCAACCGGCTAACGAAGTATTTAGGAGTACTTTAAAAAATTATATATTATAATATTTGAGTATTATTATTATTATTATTATTTAGTTAAAAAATAAAACTTATTTTTAAAATATTTTTTTTTCAAAAAAATTTACTTTATAACTATTTTTAAACGTTTTATAAACCACTTTAGTGTTTATTTCAAGATTTTATCTCCCATAATGATATAGTATTTCGCTTTAAGGGTCAAATTTCCTTGTCGTTAAATACTACGATGACACTGATGTTTAAAGAATGCGACCTGCTACCACACTAGAATAGAAGAAAGGAGATTTTGCAACTGTTCAATGCTTATAGTTGCTTTTGTTAATTTCATCAACAAATTTAATAGTAACCCAAGGGTACCTTTCCTTCTGATGCAATACAATATTTAAACAACAGAAAGTTTTTCTTCGTAGATGGCTTGTCAATAGTTTCCATGGTAATTTCTCGAATCATGCGCTGTTGTGTCATTTCAAGATATCGTTTCCAAGAAAATCAATTGAATTATTGTAATCATTTGGTTTTAATCTTATGAGATATTTATGAGTATTATTGTTCGATTTTATACGCCTCTGTCCTTTCCGTTTCAGAAGTGGCAATATGAATTGGTAAGTCTGATCGATCTATTTAATAATTAGATCAAATTTATTCAACTTTAATTTAATTTATGAATTTATACGGATCAAAATTGTCAAATATAATCAAATTTATTAATAACGGAGTTAAATTCGAATTGATCCATTTAATAATTAAAATTATTAATTATTAATTTTATATTTTTAAACTTCAGCGAAATTATAAAATCAGTTCGAATGAAAGTGAACGAAATTTTTATTGACGAAATATAATTATGTCCGATAAAATATGCATTCCTTAATATTTTCATCGGTCCTTAAAATATCAAAAAAAATTATTATTTTTATTTTTTAAAAATATATGATAACAGCTAAAATTTATGATTATAAATACATACTAATAATTTTGATAAAAATTTTGATAAACATATCTATCTAACAAAATTTTCATAAAAATCTTTATAGGAAATTTAAATTCGTCATTAAAATACCTATATAGTAATACTTTCGATAATATTATAATTTTCATCTTACATTATTTTATTAAGATATAAAAATAAAAAATTAATTATAAATATAATATAATTTAATAGTTAGTAAATAATTATTATCGATTATTTTTATTGCCATTATTTTATTATACGGTAAGAAAAAATTAAAAATTGTTCCTTCAAAAAATAATATTTCTGATTGATGGATCAATTTCGGCTTAATCCGAGTAAACCCATTTAATAATCGGGTTAAATTAGTTCAATCTAATCCAATCCATATATTTATACGGATCAAATTTTTTAACCTTAATTCTGATTAAATAGGTCAATTTTGGATTGAATTTATGGGTCGGGTATTGCCATTCCTAGTTCCGGATACTCAAAAAAAAAAATGCTATTTTTTGTTTGGGACTTGGTCAGAAAGCAACCCTCGCAATGATTATAATTCGAAGTTCCATTATGAAACTAAAAAACGAACCTGTATTGAGGAGATAATTCGCGTATAGTGATCGTCAGTCAAAAGAACTGTATTGAATCTATCCGTGGTACTCTGTACGATTTATGAATTACAAAATTAAACGTGCTACGCATTGACCGGAGCACAACTTAATAAGGCAGCGTTTCAAATGCCAAAACTTTTAATATTTTCAGTTAGAATTAGATTAGAGTTTTGAAAATTTATATATATTAAATAAGAATTAAATTCAGAATTATATTTTTTAATTATTATATTATATTTTAAACTTATTATAAAAAATAATTTTTATTTTTATTTTTTATTTTTGAAAAATTTATTTATATATATTTTAAACACGCTCCAAATATTTTGAGGCCGGAAAATGCTTTTCTTCTAATGTTGGGCTTTTTTATACTTGTGAGTTCAACTGAAGCGGTATACTCTTGTATATATGTATAATCAAGTGTTTGTTCCTAATGTCTTCTGAACTTCACTTGAGAATCTAGTGAGTACTACGACACGTACATCTTAAGCTGCTTAAGCTAAAGAGAAGTGCTTACATTACTTATTCAACATTTGGTGTCATTCTCTGATCTTACATAGAAAGCCTAAGTTCATATTGACCAGTCTTGTTCCAAGTGGCTAGATGGATCGTTTACTTATTAAATTGCATTCAGATTGACATCCTTCGATGCCCATCGGCAAATCTTAGCAAATATTTCCTGCCTATTCTTACGAGTTTTTTTGAGATTTTCAAAAGTTCCATTGAAAATGTTATATGTTAGATTGAATGCAGAGTTCTTTCTTGCCTGCCTCATTTGGGATTCTTGTTGTACTACTTTTGCGAGTATGGGATGAGCTTGTGCAATTAGCGGTATGGAGAATAAAGAGTACTGACAGTGGCGTGTCAACCGTTTCAATAAGAACCAAACCAGCCTGTCAATTATTCTTCTTCTATTCAAAACAAATAAAATGTGTTGAATTTCTGAAAACAACTTCTCAATAAAACGTATTGCATAGGAGGTAACAAGGTGATGGTTTTGGATTTTTGCATCAAACGGTCGATGGATCTAATTAGACTTCCAACCATCTGCCATGACTCGTTGTTTTACTAAGATGGAGACGTCAATATCAACGTTGCCAAAAAAATTTTCTGAGTCTTCGTTTGAATATGTACACCTTGTTCAAACATAATGCAACTTCGCTTCACATCGTATTCCATACGATATGAGTAGTGCTACTAACTAACTACGAATTTTTTTTTCTAAAATGCAAGCTGAGATTCTAGTATAGCGACGAAAACGAACGGAGTTTACGAGGATAAATAAATAAATAAAAGACAAAATCTGACATCAGAGTTCGACGTGAATTTTAATGTTTACGAATAAATTTCCATAAGAGTGTAGTAAGCATGTTGACAAGGTGTACGTAAATAATTGTTGCCAACCATATAATAGACTTCCTTTCCTTTCACCACTCCAAAGTCCAGACACGAAGAAAGAAATTGAAGCACAACGCAAGCAAGCTAAGTAATTTAATTAACAGAAAAAAGGATGAAACCCACAATTAATGCTAATTTTTTTAAATTAACTAACTTAGCTTAGGGGGAATGCAGAAAACTAGAAATTAATTGATAGACAATGACTAAAAACTTCTTATCATATCTTATCTAAAGTTGGAAATTTGAGCTATATCAAACACGTGTCCTTCAGACGCTAGGCCATGTCACCCGTTTGTTCTTTCTTATTATATTTTAATATTTGCAGAACGGGACCTCCAGAAGTAATTTTGGGATGTTTAGTTACATTCTTACGTTTAGATTTCTGACATAATAATTGGGTTTATATCAAAAAATATGTCATAAGAACATGTAGATGTATATAGTAAACGAAGAAATTTTTTCCACATTTTCATTTGTAAAATTAGGAAATAACAATCATATTTCTCATGTCCAATACACACGGATTTATAGCTGCTAACTACAAATGAGCATATCTATAATTCACAATCAAAGAATTTAATTCATCATAAGAACACTACTCCAATTCTAAAAGTAAGACTTTTTAAAGTTATGTTATCGACATTATCAATAAAAATTTTTGGATAGCTATTTGTGTGCATCTTTTACCTTGATTTGTTTTACTTTGCTGCAGTAAAAGAAAAATATCCACTACCAGTAACAGCTATTTTCAAAAACAAGTGTGCATGCTATACAGGTCTATTCAATATCCACATCTGTACACTTGTTTTCTGGTCTACTTGTTTTTACCTTGGTTTGTTTTGCTTTGCTGCAGTAAAGAAAAACCTTGGCAATGGCATGCAGTAGCAGACTTCAATAGTTCCACAGTAAGGCTTCAATACCAGTAGCAGCACTAGCAGTTGGATCGGAGAGAAAACAATCGTACTCCTCCGGCGGCGTCAAGAACGTCCACTGCTCGTCGTCCCTGCTGTAAACAAACTCGCATTCGTTCGAACCGATAACTGTTTTCTCATCATCTTCGGTGAGAGCAGGGAGCTCAACAATCTCGCAAAGCTCATCATCATCAGAAGGAGATTTGGCGGGAGGAACAGCAGGGTCCATGACTGCAGCTTTCGCAGCAGCAACTTGAATATCTCGATGGGATAGTGAATCAGGGCGAGGTAGAACTGTTGAGAGTTCGGGGAAGTTGAGAACCGCTGCGGATCCTTTGAGAGTGAGAGCGGCTGCATCATGAGCTCGTGCTGCCATCTCCGGGGTTGGAAACGTTCCTAACCAAATGCGCGATTTCTTTTTCGGTTCTCTGATCTCCGATACCCATTTCCCCCATGCCCGCATGCGTACACCTCTGTATGACGGGTGTCTGCTTCCTTTCGTCGATGACCTCTTTCCTTCTCCCTTACTGCCCGTCGATGGTTTGCTTACCGTCGACGACATTGTTGTGTCAACCTGTGACAAGACAGAGTTAGCGCTGCAGCTGCTTGATTCAGATGAGTGATCACCCATTGAAAAAATCTTGTCAAGTTCAATTACAACTGCTCGCTAGTTCTTGAAGTTGAACGACGACAACAACAACAACTGGTTAGATAGCCGGTGGTGAGTGGTAATACGTGTCGAGGAGGAAGGGAAGGTTTGTGTAAAAAACGAAAAAACAGAGAGAGAAGGCATGCAGAGAAACGGCTGGCGAAGTTTAAGTAAGCTATGTTGTTGTTGTTTTATGTGTTTGAGTCCTTGTGTCAACAATGAATTAGAGCAGCAAAAAGAAAACAGAAACTTGGCAGCAGATAGCTAGCTGTGCTCCACGACTCTTCTTTCTTTCTTCCTCCAATGCGCGCATAAATATCAAAGACACAAAAACAAAAAAGGGACGACTTCAACTCTATGCGGGTGAGTTCTATTGGGTACAACAAGATAATGCCCTCAAGCTAAGGGTTACTTAATTAATGAACGGACTTGGATATATATTATTAGCTTGTTAATTAACCCACATATTCCATTATTACTTTCTTTTATCGTTGATTAAGAGATAATTCAAATTCCTACCATGCTGATCTAATTAAAAGGAAAGAGAGAAACCTGGATGGTTCTGAGAATGGAAAATTGGTGTTAAATGGTGCGATTTGACCCAAATCAGTTGTTCTCGTATTAAAACATGTTATGCCGGAGAGAAAGGTCAATTATTAGTTGTTTTAGTAGGAAAACATGTTATGCATGACAATTTTTTAGAAAGATGGCCCAAATAATCAACGACTTATACAGTAGTGATCCTTCAATTCCTCATTTGTAGATCGAAAGCTACCTATACTTTGCTTTCAAATTTAATGTCAAAAACAACGTGCATTACCTTAGAGTTGGTACCTCATTGCATGATAACCTTCACTGATAAAAAAACTCAAAACTACCACAATGCTTCTATATATATATATATATATAAAAGTTGTTTCAACCAGCGATGAAATAGAGTTAGCGCTGCTGCTTGATCCAGACGAGTGAACAGCCATTGAAAATCTTGTCAAGTTCAATTACGACTATTAGCTAGTTCAACGACGAGGACAACAACAACAACTGGTTAGATAGCTGGTGAGTGGTAGTACGTGTTGAGAAGTGAAGCTTATCTGAAAAGGTAATGCTGTTGGTTTGTGTAAAAAAATAGAAAAAAAGAAAAATCTCAAAGAGAGAGAGAAGGCATGCAGAAAAACTGCTGGGCCGCTGGCGAAGCTACGTAAGCTTTTTTGTAGGGTACTCGTGTGAACAACGAGATTAGAGTAGCAAAAAAAAAAAAAAAAAAATGAAAACAGAGCTCGGCAGCAGATAGCTAGCAGTGTTCCATGAATCATCTTTCTCTCTCAATGCAAAATATATGAAAGACCCAAATAGAAACGATGGGACTACTTCAAGTCTATCTACGTGGGTGATTCTATTGGGTACAACAAGATAATGCCCTCAAAGCTAAGGGTTACTTTTAAGAGCAGACTTGCATATATATATTAGCTTGTTAATCCGCATATTTTTTTTATTACTTTTATCATTAATTAAGAGATTCAAATTCCTACCAAGATGATTTAATTAAAAAGAATAACTTAAACAAAAACTTAAAAAAAGAGAGAAACCTGACAATTGTTGTGCATTGCAACGACGTGTAATTTACTTTTTTCTCCGACATTTATTAGTTATTAATCGTACGAATAAGGTTTTGTTTAGCAGTGATTTAAAAAAAAACTTTGTTTTTATTTTATTTTAATCACTCTTAAATTATCAACAAATTATATTATGTATATAGTGATCCTTCATGTGTAGATTGAAAAGTACCTATGTCTTTTATATGAGATTCTAAAAGAATCAAACTAAAAATTTAAAAATCTTTACAAATATAATGCTAGTCGTTAAAATTTTTTAAATTATGAAAAAAGAAACTTGTGATAGCGTCTGAGATTTGCTTTTACACTTAGAGAAGAAGTGTTAATATTGATCTAGCCACTAATGAATCTCCAATAATAGCTATGCCTATGGAGCGAGATCACTAATTTCAATGACAATTATAACATGTGGAACCCATTCGTGTTAGTTAAATAGGGGAATGCTAATTAATATATGAACTTGTTTGTCATCGTAGCTCTCTCATTTCCTTTCATTAGATGTTGATTTGATATCCAATGAGTATCCATAACAGTAGGATCTCCCTTTCCCATGAGTTGTTGTTTTTTTTTTTTTGCCTTCATCTCTGCTGACTCTTCGTACGCTACATAAGAATCAATGGACCATTTTTAAGTCTTTTATAAATGTTTCGTATGCATATGAAGAAATAGCTCAGATATTAAGACATTGCAGATTATGGACGAACGTATCACGTGGAAGAATAGATTACATTGTGGAGGAATAAGATTCTAAATAGCAACAGAAGATGTTGGAAGACATGCAGTGACAGTGGAGGTGCCTGCTCTTTTTTTCTTTTTTCTTTTTTCTTTTTTTGCCTCTTATGTTAAACGCTTCATGTGATCAAGCATCTTAACATAGTAGTGCTAATCTGAGTTGGAAGAAAACAGTGCGTCTATAACCTTTTCTAATCATGTTTCTCAATGCATTTTAACTCTTCTCATTTTTTTCCTTAATATGCCATCTTCTATGGTTATGCAAAATCCATACAGGTGCTTATGATAAGTTTTAACAGACTCGTTTTTAGGGTGAAATTTCTATATGTCCAGAAAAGGTGAAGTGGTTTTTAGTAAAGAACGGATTGTTTTCATAAAGAACAACTATTGTTAGCTGCCATGCATTATATATATGCAAGTAAGGATGATTCGAAACTGTAGTAGAAGATGAGAAGAAGAAACCAAGCACAAGGTCAGCTGTCTGTTGAGTGTTCTCGTACTGTTCGTGTGACAGTAAAACGTTTTGGAACTTTGTTCTCTTTTATGTACAGTAATAATCTCGCGGAAGCTAGCTGGAAACTTCCCAATATATATATATATATGTTTTGGAAAATGGTTGAAAATGAAGAGCATTCGTTGGCCTCGGCGGTTGTTGGAATTACCTGTTTGGTAAACATGGCCTCCAACAGAACAGTTGCTTCCAATGTAAACCGTCTCTTATTAGTATATAAAACATGCTTTCATTTTGCAGAAGAAGAATAATGTGAAGAAAACCGTTGAAAATTATCATTTTTCATATTTATTTATAGAAGTTTTTTTGTTGAAGATTACGTCATTGCCGCAGATTTATTTGAATGGGCCAACTATTGTTCCTTGGGGCCATTCGCGGTTACTTACTGAGCCCGCCAGTCCAGTCCCGTTTTAGAAACAGTATAAACTACTACTGCTACATGCTGCACGAGTGTTTGTGTTTTGTGTTTGTGATCGCAGCCAATCGACAGGATTGGTTTTTGATCAATCTGTACAAAGAAGGCCTCTCTCCAGGAACAATTTCATAATGGTCACTGTATTCTGGCATTCCTCCTACAAACAGCTGCCAAATGAAAGCACCCGCACCTGCTCTCTTCTTCCTTGCGGAATCATAGATTGTATCATATACACCCTTGTAAAGCTCCTCTTGGTGAGAGTGACTGAAGTTCTTGTAATTGCTTGAAAATCCGAATTCCGTGAATAGAATAGGTTTCCTCAGTAGCTCTCCATCCTCAATGTGTGAGTTAACCCATCTGGACATGAACTGAATTTGCATATCAAACCCAGCTTCCGGTAACCTGCGATGTTGGAAGTCAAGATCTTCATATCAAAAGGATAAAACACGCGCAAGGATCACAATTCTCTACGCTAGAAACTAGGCATTTTTTTCGACTGTGATTACAAATAGATGAACATGATTGTTGAACTTAATACTTGCCACTGGTCAGGGTAGCTGTGAACAGAAGCAAAATCTATTTCTAAGATTTTGGAATTACGGATGAAGTCTGCTCCCAAGGTGTTGAACCATTCTCCGGGGTTGATAGACAACTTCTCTTGAGGGCTGTTTGATCCATAAAACCCCTCAAGTCCGACTGTCAGAAGATGCTTATTATCTATGGACTTGGCATACTTCGTCATCTCTTCAATCCATTTCTGCATTTCTCCAAATCAATGATCAGTTATATCTTTGAGATTAAGTGCTGATATTTCATTGATCATGAGAGATAAGGACCTAAATGTCCTGGATATCAAGAAGAGGCTTACCTGGAGGGTGTCACCCGAAGGATCAGACAAACATTGTGGTTCATTCATCAACTCCCATGCAAAGATTGTAGGGTCATCTCTATATTCCAGTCCAGTTAAGTGATTCTTTCTTGTCAATATAGTCTGTAAAAACAGGAATAGGAAAGTTATTACAAATGTCAATAGTTCTGTAATAATCAATCAACGACCGTAGCATATGCTCTATCCATATGTTGAAATTGAAATAAGTCTAATTCAAATGACCGTGAAAGTATGTTGACAACTACAAATTTGATAAGACAAGAGATTACCTTCATATAATGCCTGAAATAACTTCTGATAGATGGATCAAAGTAGAAAGAATCAGTTGAGGAGCTCAAGCTAACGCCATCTTCCCAAGCCCACTTAACATACTGTGTTTTCCCACCAAATGCTTTCAAATTGTTTGCTAGACAAAGAATAAGCCTGATCCCTTGCCTCTTTGCTTCATAAACAACTACATCTAATGCCTGCAATCAAGCAAGTCAGACTCGGAACAAGAACAAATTCAAAAAAGTATCGCAAACAATAATACAACTGAAAATATTAATTAGCACATGGCATGGCCAAAGTTCTCAACTGCAGTTACAATTTGACTCCACTGCAATTCGTAAGAAGTAGAAAGTTGAATAAACGTAACCATTTCTATCATCTATCAAGATAGTAAATTCAATAATTTCGTAATCCTAACAAAGTTTCCTTAACTGTTACTAGTACTACTGTTACTAATACTAATAAAAGTATTTGGAGATGAAGAGGTTGGAAAACTATGGAAAGATATGGAACAAAAAACAAAGGAAGAGGTCATACAGAACCATAAAAGCATATCTGAATTGTTTTACCTTGAAAACCCTTTCATCGAACTTGCCAAGGGAAACCTGAAGAGCATTGTAGGAGCCATCATTGAAGGCCCAGGTTCTACAGACAGTGAGCCCCATCTCTGCACCAGTTTGAAACATTGCCCTGACCCTTGGCCTGTTGAACTCCTCTACTGCTTGATCCATGAGCCAGTATGAATTCCAGCCATTGACATAGAATGCCCTTCCATCCACCACAAAATGAGTACCATTCCTGCTCACAAAACTTACATTGGGCTCACGGAATTTCAAGTTTAAATCCAGCATTACATCCCCAAAAGACGCGTAAAGTAGTGCAATACATGAAGCCAGACCGAACACATGGTAAAACACTCTAGTGCTTAACATTTTCTTTATTGTGTTATGTTGACAAGCAAGTAGAAAACTGAACTATGTAGCCCTACTTAATCAAGAAGATGAACAACTAGATACTCCAGTCCAGGTATCATACAGATAGCGAAAAGGAGTAAAACTAAAGTAACACTATCCCTGATTCCCTGGCACACTTCTTGGACTGGTAGAAAGCAAAGGTTGTCTGAGCTCAATGACTAACTTTTCCTAAAGAGCTTAGGACAATGTGTTGCCCAAGATGTAGACTAAGCATCACAGTGGAGAGACATTGCCAAGATTACGCTTTTATACTATGGAATAGTGAAAACCACAGTCACATGAGTAGGTCCTATATATATCTCTCTGACAAAAGCCATCACATCATAAAACTCTATAAAACAGTAGCATTGAAATCTTGGGGGCCGAGAAGAGTTGGAATCAAGTGAAGGTAATAGATATGGATTATCTGAGCACAGTCCTGTCCCTTACATTTACTAAAGAACTATGTCTTTGCTCAAGGACAGATCATAGATGAGATAGACATGTGAGGAACTGCCTATGTTTATCAATATGCTTTACATAGATTGACTGCAACTGATTTCTTTGTCATGAAGCATTTGGGTAACTGGAATCTCATGGTCATCATGCATGTTTCTATTAAACTGTTCCAAATTAGTAAACTAAAGAATGTACTTAATGAAATCAGTATCACATTAGAGTCAGCATCAGTATTATTCTCTTGTACTTGCTACAGTAGCTTTTTCCATCTCATGTTTAAAAAGAGAGCAATTTTATGCACTCTCATGAGTTTGAGAACCATTCTTCATAGGCATGATCTATGTGATATAATTTGTGGAGAGCTTATATATAATCATGCCTAATGCCACAACAAGATATCAACATAGCTACGTTAGATTGCTGGAATATCAACCAATGCTACCAATAATGATTTTACCTTAATTGTGAAGATGAAGACAGAAAGAAGATGTTAGCAATGGAAGATTTTGTGCATCAGATATATGGTATGCACAATGCCTAAACATTGACCACAACTCAAGCTATCCATTCTTTTTGTGTTTATCCCTACTTCGTAACAATCTCATTTACTCAATAAATGCAGAAAAATCTGATCAAACTTCTTCAATTCAATTCATTTCTGTATGCACACATATTGAAGGCAATTTCACAAACACTTTGTTGTGCAACGCTAGAAACATATCGTGTTTTGCTAGATGTAAGCTGATGCTTAGAAATCTAGAAAAATGTCTCAAACAAAATAGTCTTACAAGAAAAAGCAATGGTTTCTTAGCCAACTGTGTGGAGATAAAGATTGAATACCTAGTCGGCTGACACCAATCATCCAGACCGTGTTGAGATAAAGATCAAATAGGCAGATCGATGTGATATAGTTTGTCAAAAGCTTACATATAGGCAGATCAATGTGATATAGTTTGTCAAAAGCTTACATATTCTAGTGCCTAGTGCACTTTTGTCAAAAGCTTACATATAGGCAGATCGATGTGATATAGTTTGTCAAAAGTTTACATATAGGCAGATCGATGTGATATAGTTTGTCAAAAGCTTACATATACTTGTTCTAAAGCAACTGCTCCCAGTTATGCAATAGTTGTATGATCAACATAACTACACTAAATTGCAGGAATATCAATCTATGTTGCGGATTGTTGTTTCTATCTTAATCATGAAGAGTAAGACAGAAAGAAGATGTGGGCAAGGGGAAGATTTTGTGCTATAAGATATGCATAATGCCTAAACCTTGACCACCAAATGAGCTATCCTTTATTTTTTAGTTTTTTCTCAAGTCATACTCTCTTTTACTCGGTAAATGTAGCCAAATTTTATCAAAATACTTTGATCTAGTTCATTTCAGTATGACACCTAGTCAAGACAATTCCACAACCACCTGTCGCGTGACGCTGGAAACATATCTCACTTTGCTAGATGCAAGCTGATGCATAGAAATCTAGACATAATGTCTCAAACAAAATAGTCTGACGAGAAAAGCAACAATTTCTAAGCTAACTGTGGAGATAAAGATACAAACACCTAGTCGACGTAGCAATTCATCCAGACTGTGGAGATAAAGATCAAGCACCTAGTCGACGATAGCAATTCATCCAGACTGTGTGCAATAAAGATCAAAAAGGCGTGATTGATGTGATATAGCTTGTCAAAAGTCTGTATTAAGTTGTGCCAAATGCAACCACCCCAGTTATCCCAATTATGCAACAGTAGTATGATCAACACAGTGCATTAAATTGCAGGAATATCAACCTACATTATGATTGTCGTTCTTATCTTAATCATTGAGGTGAAGACAGAAAGAAGATGTAGGCAATGGAAGATATTGTGCGTCAGCTATACGGTATGCATAATACCTAATCATTGACCACCGATGGAGATATCCTTTCCTTCTGGCTTTTTCCTTAAGTCACAACCTCTCTTCTCAATCGATAAATGCAGGCAATCCCGATCAAAATTCTCCGATTTAATTCATTTCAATATGGACACATATAGAAGACAATTTCACAAACACCTGGCATGCATACTGTAAACTTATTTCGTTTTGCTAGATGTGACTGATGCATAGAAATCTAGATATGATGCCTCCAAAAAGATAAGCAACGATTTCTTCTTAGTTAACTGTGTAAAGGCAGAGATCAAATACCTAACCGCCGACAGCAATCCATCCAGACTACAGGACTGTTTGTATCATCTATCAACTGCCAAAGGCAAATCAAAATAATCAGTGACTAACCTTTTCTCTGAATAAGAGAAGAAACAATAAATCAAAATCAAACTCAAACTCAAAGCACTGACGGTTGGCAACCTGGCAAAGAGAAGGAAACATTACCTTCAATAATTGCAGCAGGAAACTGTAACAATTCAGAAACATTTTATATCTGAAGCAAATTTTCCAGTTTATAGATTGTCTATGATAAAGATGTCTGCTAATATCCAGAAAGGGAAAAATTTGCTCTTTCTTTTCCTCTTAAAAAGAATGAACAAGAAGAATGGTTCCGTAGAACACAACAGCTCAGTTGTTATTTATTGTGAACCACCTCTATATACAACAAAAAAATGAATTGATATCAACAGTTCCTTGCGTAACAAACCCCTGAATTTTATGGAAAAAAAGAAAGAATTACTAAAAATTACTCTCCCCAGAACCCCTTTTGCTGATCAATGGATATTGTTGGACTACAAATAAAAGAATTTGCCTGAAAGAATTAACAAATTGGTCTCCCTAGTACTGCTTGCTTTGGGACGGTGACGTCTTGAGCCTGATCTCCTCTCCTTCCCACGCTTCAGTGGTAGCTTCCCTAATGGAGGAACTCTCTGGGCATCAGTCTCCGGCGCAGTTCTTACTGGAGACTTTTTAGCAGTTAGGGCCAGTGGTGGAGGGTAACTAGCAGCGTGCTTCCTCTGTTCTAAAAGATCTCGGTGATATGCCTGAAAATTACAATAGAATATACACAGAGTCAAAAGATAACTCATATCAGCTATCACGTAGCAGCCAATCATATTCATACCTCTTTTGATGAAAAAAGGGATAGGAAAAATTCAGAAATTCCAACAGAATATGCAATCCTCAACAAATGCAGCATCATACATATAAAAGCAATCTCACAGAAGGTCCACTTGACACACCATGCAAATAAAGGAAAAAGGTACCTGAATGACAAAGTTGCGTCTTTCACAGTCCAAGAACATGTAAGGGCTCCAATCAACTTTTGCCATTAGCTTATCCCTCACAGTACTGAAACTAATTTGATCCCTGGAAGTAAATCGATCTACCTCGTTGAACCAGAGACAGGTGAAGAGGTTTGTGATAGGAATGTGTTCTCTAATTATAACACAGCCTTCAGGGACATCTGCATACGTCAAACATCATCAAGATATAGCAAACGAATTCACATTGCTACTTCATAATGAAGTGGCAAGCATCAACACTTACCGCTAGTGATAGGAAGCTTTGCCCGAGTATAGTGTGTCAATCCTTCTCTTTTGTAGAATTCAATTTGATTATCAATAGATGTATTATCATATTTTCCAGCAGCTTTATTAGCCTCTGCTTCTTCAAAAACGTCAAAACGTCTATAGTGCCTAGAGATTGCAAAAGTCGCATTTTTTCGCCAGAGGAATCTGGAGAGAACTACCAATGTAATTTAATGTAGAAACAATGAAGCAAAGTGATTCTAGTATAAACATGTACAATAAAGATGCACTCAAAAGAAAGTCCCTTGAGAAAACAACTTCAACAAATTACATTTCACCAACTAGATGATTTATTGGTTAATGACAACCATACCTCTCAAGAATTTGATATGGATCAACGACAAGCTCAAGCTTTCCATCAATCCATAGAGAGAATCTTGCATTTGGGAAAAGCCTATGCAGCAGCAGTTTCGGAACCTATGAAAACACACTTATCAGAAAGCATTACATTTCAATATCATGATCACCATTACTGAATCCTGAGTCTATGACTTTTCAATCCTCGATAGCACCATAAGTCCCTGTTGCAAGAATACATGCAGAAATGTGGTTCCTGATAGGGAGCGATAGATTAACATTCACCATCTTGATCTAGACTGTGTTCAGAAAACCTACAGCAACAGTTTTGCTCTTTCGGTATGCTAATATAGGGCACACTAACAGACATATACAACAGTTTCATTATTGCCGCTACCTCCGAGCAACAAACTAAATTAATAAAAATGCATATATTAAGCAACAATTATGCATCAACTGATCTGTCTGGGCACAGATTTTCCCTTTTCCGTGACATTGTTTTGTTTAGAACTCATATCAGTATCAAAAGCAAACACAAGATATCACAGCACAAACCTTTCCATTACGTCTTGCATCAAGATATGGAAGATTTTGAACAACCACTACCCTCCATAGTCCAACCCTTCTAGTGAGGTCAATGGTGCTAGTGTTCATTATGTAAGATTCTGTTTCTTCATCCACAAACATATAAAAGCACACATCTCGTTTTGCTGCATCACTGATGTTCTTAGGTTGTTGGATTATGTCATAATTTCCTGGTATAGAACATAGTTCTCAAAAGTTGTATCAGTCTCTATCATAAGCAAAGAAAGACAAAAGGTAAACATGTGTTACACAATATTATACCAAATATAGCTGAGGCTACAACTATTCCACGGCAATGCTCCATGTCAACGAGATCATCCTTGCTTATGTCGAATCCAGTCCCTTGCCCAGGTCTTTTGCCTTTCACAAATCTACAGATGAGTCACGAAAACAACAAAGCAAATAGCTTACAAAACCATAAAGCTTGACAATTTGTTGAATGCTAGATTTCAAGATATTTTCTAAATAGAATAGTCAACTAACAAGCACAAGTTCAACAATTTCTCGATTTACAAGCAAATATGCAATACCCGCAGTGCACAGTCATTGACTCCTTCACGTCAAACAATTCGTTTCTCTGTTGCAAAGAAGGATGTCCTCCAAATGCAGATCCCCCATTTGACTCATCAAAAATAACATCCTCCTCAGTAACATAGTTCAAACTTTTCAAGATGGGTGAAACTGTTGGTGAAGCTGGCATAAATGACATGGCATGATCCACAGGGATATAACATACGGGGCATGCTGCAATAGGAAGATGTGAAAAGAAAGGAAGAGCAAATCAGTAACCAAATAGACTTCTTGATTTAAAGCATCAGTATGGACACAGTGAATGCAGAGGTTACACTTACGTCGGGGTCCAGACCGCTTCCTATCAGACGGGGGAGGTGGAGGAGAAAATGAAAAATTCTCACATGGATGTCTACTGGGAAATATGCTTGGAGGATGAATTTCAATCTGACTTCTTCCAGATGAAAACTCATGTACCAATTCTATATTCCCTGTGTCTTCTTTTGTTGCACTAGGAGGAAGTTTCAATGTTCTTAGAGATGTCCTACCGGCGTGAATTATTGAATCAGAATTCCTATGAAGATCAACTGACACATCTTCATCTGAAACAAGAATGCCAAACAGTTTGCTCACATAAGAACAGAAGTATTCCGTCCAAAGCATACATCAACCAGTAAACTTATATACGAATGAAGTAAAGTTCAATGGAGAAACCCTGGATGCTTCCTTAGTAAGCAAAAATCAACAGAAAACTTAAGTAAATAAAGGCCATAAAATAAATCCATGCAAGTGGTGTCAAAATCAGTATGCAATTATCTACATACATAGTACAGACTACAGAGAGCCTCAACTTGGAGAATGCAGCAGAGCTCCCGAGAATCAGTCAATAGGAAGCTCAACAGATAGCAAGGAGAATAACCCCATTGAATAAGTAACGTGCCCTAGAACATTACCTTTGCAACAAGAGAAGAAAAAGAAAAAAATGACAACATTGCCAAAACCATTACAATTCACTAGCAATAGAACTGCTGCATGATTAATTGAAAAAGAGAATCCAGATGCAAGAGATGCCAGTGTTACGTACCATGCAATGATAGTGAATCTAGTTCTAGATATATCAGAACCATCTACATTCATGGTGTAATCAGAACCATCTATATTTGTAGTGTAATCACAAGAAATAGTGATTATTTTCTTTCGCAAGCAAGTATTAATGCAATTAAGAGTAAGATAATATGCAGCAATAAGATATAGAGACACAAAATAACAAGCCATCAATCAGATAATTCAACAATGTAGAACTTGAAATGATTAATACCTAACTCAATAGGGAGAGAGCAGAATGAAAATGCCAATTACAACAGCACAATGCACAATATCCGAATAAAAAGTTTACTACTTGTGAAACAGTTCCTACCATCTCCACGAACGAAAAACGAAGTAAAATTCAAAAAAATCAGAATAATAACAATAAACAACACCATATTATTATCCAGGAAGATCGATACCTTTGCCGACAACGGAGACGAAGGAGAAGAGGATAGCAGCGGAGGCAAGGATGAGCACGAGAAGCATTCCAACCCTGCGTCGGCCGGCGGCTTTTAGAACCCAAGGAACCCTCCGTTCCTTCGCTTGCATTATCATCTTAGCAGGTTTTCTCGGAACTGGAAACAGCAGTACCGGTGACTGCCCACCGCCAGGTTGGATCCCACCAGGCAAACTCGGCAAAGCGAGCCCACCGTTTGCCGGTGATGGACCCACACCTCCACCGACGGGCTGCAGAAGAGAACCATAGCTGGCTGTCCGCAGCCCTACCGAGCCACCGCCGCCCGTCATCTCGCCGTCTGCCGCGACCAACTCATCCTCACCGTTCGCCGGTGGATTTTCTACAATGCTGCACGCCGTTGGTTCTTCGCCTGATAACTATCGATTGAGTGGTTTGATCTTGAGATCCCCGGTGTTCAATAGCAGTTGTTGTTGCCGTCGTCGTCGTTGCTGTTTTGTTTTGTTGTTTTGTTCTTTTTATTTTTATTATTATTTCTTTTTGTCTTGTTACAATGAGCGGATGATGATATTGAAGTGCGGTTAACTGTAAGTCGATGTTTGATAATTGTACTTTGGCAGTTATAGTCTCATAAATGTGATATTGGCGATGTAAAATCCTTAGTGGCCTTATTTTGCGAAATAAATTGCAAACACCTTGGTTTTCCTTTTGTAATTATTCGGTTGCCCTGAACGGAGTTGATGGAAACACAGGTTTGAACTTTGAATAAGCGATCAAAATCCATGTGGGAATATTGACGGTTTGTTGGTTTGGGATTGTTGAATGGGCTAAGCAGGCTTTAATGGGCCGGACTCTATAATAAGTTTGAGTTGTTTTATAGGTAGGGTGTGTTCACGAAAGTAAATTTCATAAAAATAAAATAAACTAACAAATAAAATTTAAGTTGTATTTTAAATACGCAAAAGCGAGTTTCCATAATTGTAAATGAGGTGAAATTTTTTTTAAAAAAAATTAAGTTGAAAGTAAATTAATTTTTTATATTTTAATTTTATTTAAAAGTAATTTGAAACTGAGAAGTAAAGTTAAAGTTAAAATTAAAGTTATAAGATCCTAGAAGTGAAATTTTTAGTTCAGTAAATAATTGAAACACATGCACTTTCAAAAACTTCAAATTTATTTTAAAAAATAAAATTTAAAGTAATAATTGAAATATATAAAATAATTCAATTTAATTTCTGAAATAAAAAAGTAGAGCTCTTACCAATTGAAATATGCCATTGACGGATTTTGTTTAGCAAACGTGATATGAAAATACATGCCCTGCATTGATCTTTTGATTGATTTTATCAACTTCTTCTTGCTCCTATTAGGCTACTTATCATTATCTTCACCACCAGGAGACATCTTTTTGAGAATCTTTTTAAGAAACAAGGAAGGTGTAGGTAGACGGCACGAAGTTCAAAATTAATTGAATCAAGTACCTTTAGTTTAACAAGGCCTTAATCTACTTTCTCTTATTTGCAATTGCTTCTGCACGCAAGCAAATACAGTGATAAGCCACACCCACACGTTGTCATTGAATTTCAAGCTAAAGATTACTATAGCAGGGAACTACAAAGTAGGATTTAAAAAAATATTCCAAAGCTTATTTGACATATTCCATTAATAAAAATAAAATTACCTTTAGTGGATCACTGTGAGTAACTTTGACCAAATTATGACTAAAATCAATACACTAATCTTGGGCCTGATCCTGGACCTGGACGAGTACTGAATTTAATTTTTCCGATTTATGAACAATAGGGTCAAAATAAATTTTTTTCAAATACTATATAACTTTTTGTAGACGTGAAAATTTTTTTAAATCATTTTGAAATATCATGGCTAAGGCTGTAAGCGAGTATTCAGAATTGGCCAATCATCATAACTCGTCAATTAATTGTACTGGCGATTCGATTGTTCTTCATTAAGAAAAGTAAAAGAAGAGTTTTTTTATTTTAAAAAAAAATTCCTTTGTTTCTTTCTTTAGAGTGAAGAATTCCTACACAAGTTAAGAGAACGTTTGAAATTATTTATGAAATAGAATTTTTGTAAAATAAAAAATATTTTTATTTATTTTAAAAAATAAATTTTATTTTTTATTTTAAAAAATATAATAAAAATATATAATAAAAAAATTTTATTTTGTAAAATTTTTTTATATTTTTTAAATTTTTAAATAAATTTTTTATATACTTATAAAATATATATTAAAAAATATAAAATTAAAAATTAAAAAATTTTGTTGAAAAAAAATTGAACCAAACGGCCCTAAGTGTGCCCGCTTTCATCTTTGTGTTTTCAGGGGAAATAGAAAAACAAATCAATGATTCATCACATGCTCCAACATGTTGGCTATCTACAATTCGTTTAAACTTACTAGAACTGCAATGCATCAACCAGAAAACTTATTTATATTTAGATTAAAATCCGAATCATCTGTATACAGTTGAGGTTCATTTACTATCTCAGACTTTATTCGTTTAGGACTCAAATTCTTTTTTTTTTAAACTCATTTTCAATATAAAATACATACAAAAATTAAAATAAAATTTTATTATTAATAAAAAAATTTTAAAATTTAATTTTAAAACTTACTATAAATATTAAATTAATATATAATTTTATTTTTTTATTAAATATTTTTAATTTTTAATTTAATTTTTTAAATTGTTCTTCAGAAAATTTATTTCACTCATTTTATATTCAAGGTAAACACGATTTTAATCTTAAAACTTGTAATGGCAGGAAAAGAAAAACACATTTACATAATTATTGAAGTTATAAATAGTTAATATAAAATGTTATGAACCTGCACGTTAGAATGTTGGCTGATTGATTGATTATTCAATGCTAGTGAACAAAGCAAAAGCTTCCAGTTGATACAACACTGCTTTCCTTTTATGGCAATTGCAAATTTGCAATAACATCTACAAATAGCTTTTACTTAGGTTACAGACATAATTATTCTCCAATACAGCTTCACACGGTCGCAGACAGCAACATTGTTTTCTCATAATTGACTAATTTAATTTTCATTGACTAAACACTCTCCCATTCTCTTGAAACAATCGACATTTTTAATTCAGTTTGAATCTTATACTTACTAATGTAAAATCAAAACTAATCTGACAAAGTTGAATGATTAGCAATTAAGAAGTAATTCCACACAGCTCCATTCATGATTCCCTTCTTTCTCAAGGCAACGTGGAACGCAGATTCTTCCTACATTGAATCGCTCATTTCTGCGGTCGATAGACGCCCGCGTCTCTCATTTTCTGCTACCAACGTGGATAATCTCTCAACTCCTTGATTTCATTTCATCGCTTTGTTTCCTTTCTTTCTTTCTTCTTCTTCTTGTTTTCTTCTTCTACTACTGCTAGCTCTAGCTTAGCGATCTATCTGCTATATTCCATTTAGTGATCACTGATTTACTATAATGTTGTTGTTATTATTAGCTTTTCTGTGAGGAATAAGAGTATGGTGTTATCGTGTGGCTGAGAGGAAGAGTTTTGGCGGCATTGGTTTCGTTTGGTTGCACTTGTGTGCAGTTAAAGCGCTCGTGGAGTGTGTGGCTGAGCTTTCTTTTATCTCTGTCTCTCTCGGTTTTTCTTTCTTCCTTGCTGCAAAGAACCCACTGCCACCACTCTTATCTTCTGTTCCATCCGCTCATTAATTCATCCCCTTCTTCTTTTTTAATCTTTTTTTCCCTCTAGCTACAACTGATTGATCCATAGTAATTTCTTGACATGGATTGCTCAGAAGCATGAAGGCGCGATCTTTGCTTGATTTGATCCACGATTCTTGCTTTATTGGATCCTTTACGGCTACAGAAGTTTGAAACTTTTCTTAATCACCTGGAGCCGTCTGGGACGTCGGTTAATAGTTTCTTGCTTTAATGTGATGCATGGGTATTTCTCTTCGAGTTCATTTATAGCATTGGACGCTTAAAAGTTGCGATCTTTCATTGTTTCGGTTCATGGGTTAGTCTCCAATGGAAGAGTCGGAGGAGTGCGCGAGATCCTCCACGTCACGCGGCTTCAACACTGCTTGCGTTGTCTCAAGCACAAGCTTGGGTCCTCGCCGCGACGGCGGAGTTGAAGCCGAGAAAGACGAAGAAGATCTAAACAAGGCAGCGTTGACGAGAAGAAGAACAAGCGTTACTCATAACGTGTGCGCCGCGGTATGTCCTGAGGTGAGCCTTAGGGAGTGGCTCGACCGCCCTGACCGACCAGTTGAGTTGCTCGAGTGCCTTCATATATTCAGGCAAGTTGTTGAAGCAGTGAGCTTCGCACACGCGCAAGGCGTTGTTGTCACCAACATCCGGCCTTCTTGTTTTATTCTTTCATCGTTCAATCGGGTTGCTTTCATTGAGTCAGCTTCTTGTTCTACCTCTGGCTCCGACTCCTTTGAAGAAGATGTAGTCAAGAACCAAGCAGGCGGCAGTAGGACTTATTCTGACGCCAGCTGCCCGCGCCGGTCATCGGTTGAGGAGGCTGAGGAAAAGAGAGATGAGATTGGTAGCAAGGAGAATGAGAAGAAAGCATTCCCGTTGAAGAAGATTCTGTTGATGGAGTTCAATTGGTATACGAGCCCCGAAGAAGCTGCTGGGAGTCCTAGCACATTCGAGTCCGACATTTTCCGACTAGGTGTTCTTCTGTTTGAGGTCAGTGCATCAATGGCATTGGACATTTTGACATATTAGTTCATACTGTTGTTAGTACTGTGGCTAGTACTGCTGGTTTAATATATAGTTAATCTCTTGAATGTATTGCAAATGGATTTCTCTTATGGCCGGCAGTTGTTCTGCACATTCGATTCGCTAGAGGAGAAGCTGAGGACCATGTCCAACTTGAGGCACCGTGTGCTCCCTCCAGAGTTGCTGCTGAAGTGGCCAAAGCAAGCTTCATTCTGTCTATGGCTGTTGCACCCTCAGCCAAACACTCGACCTAAAATGAGGTCAGTTTGGTGGAGTAGATAATGTGTGCAACTCTTGTAAGCTGCATATGAATTTCGATTGAGAAATTTGCATATTGCAAGTGCATTTATTTGGTCAAGCTATAAATTATGTGCTAGTGTAAAATTTTCCACACAAATGTCTACATTGTGTTTTCCTATAATGGAAGAGATATTATGGAGAGTTTGCATGACACTGATTGAATGATCTGTTGCCTCAAATTTGACTAATTGGTTTACCAGTAGTATTGATGTTTATTGCCACCAAACTTATTGTTGAGGAAATTATTGAAAAATGATGCGACATGAAAGTTAATTCCGTTATAGTTTCATCAAGATAGACATGTTATAAGCATTTCGCTTATTCAACTAATGAGTGCTCTATAAAATATATGCCTTCTAAGAGATTGATGCGAAAGAACAGATTTTGTCTCCTTTCTTTTGACTAGCGTCCTCTTTTAAATGAAAGGTTGTTTGATGAAAAATTATCAAGTTCAACTTTATAAGTTTAGGTAGTAGGCCTTTCATTAGTATACTACTTTTGCTGCAATAATTGTTTACCTTTATGCTCAAGGGTTTTTATCTTTTGCATTTCATAGCCTTGTATCTACTTAGTGCATGTATTGTATATTACTTTGAGTTCTATAGCCTTGTCGATCTTATATTGAATAAAATTTTAATCCCAATAATGTTGTATTCGTTTAGATAGGAAAAAGTTTAAAATAATATGGCATAAAGCATATGAACGGACTAAAGATAGCTACCCGAACGGAAACTTTTAGCTATCCTCGAATTCTTTTGTCCAAACTGCACCATCGTGCAATAAATTTTAAAGATTTCTGGGTGTTCCAAAAGACAGTATCAGATCATGTTCATATACGTTATTCAGAGAACTCATGGGACACTTGGATCCAGTGATCTCATGTGAGGCCGATGTTTTCTATACTCGCGACCCTAAAGGAATCTCCTCTCCTTGCCCTTTTTTGGTTAGGTATCAAGTGTATCTCTATTCTGAGAATTTGCATTTGTAGCAATAGGACATTGTACTCTAATTCTTTACTTTATCTTAGAACTTGCTAGTTCTCTAGGTTTTGTAATACTTCCAAATGCTCCATTTCTGTTGCTAGTTCTCTGTGTATTTTGTAGCTCGTCATGCTAGATTTTCTCAAATCATGGTTCAGTTGACTGTATGATCAGACATTAGATTTCAATAAGGAAACTTGTGAAATTCTGAAGACTTCTTCTAGTGTCAAATTTTTTATGGATGTACTTAAGGTATATAATGATTCCAATTGTTTTATTTTTTTGGCAATCTAGAGGGGTAATACTAATTTCATTAAATAATCTGCTACGCGTACAGCAAATATTTTTTATCTGTGCTGCAGCCTTCTGGGCTCTCTACTAAAAAGGAAGTTATTTTTTCCCTGTTCTCTTAGAAAGGTTCGACAGATGTTGATAGATAATAGATCAGAGGTCATTTTTATGTTCCCTGAAACCTCATACGGGTTTCTGCTGTTAGTTGAGGCGCTTCAAAATATTTTAAGAGAATTTTGATCAAAATCAATCATTAGTTTGTGACTCATTGTTTTACCTCAGTTATTATAATATCTTGTAAGCAATTTGGATATGAATGTTATTTTCAAAATCAATCTTTTCTTTGTCCATTTTACTCTGTTGAACTATGGCCTATAATTCGATCCTGTATGTGATGATCAATGTATATGCTTGACCTTTCTACAATCTTAAATTGGAATGTTCTGAGCTGTTATGAACTGAAACTGTTTGTTTCTTCCTTCTATGTCAGTGACGTGATGCAAAGTGAGTTTCTGAATGAGCCTCGTGATAGTTTGGAAGAACGTGAAGCAGCGTTAAATTTGAAAGAAGAGATAGAAGATCATGAACTCCTACTGGACTTTCTGGTACAACTACAGCAAAGAAAACAAGAAACTGCTGATCATTTGCAAGCCACCATCCATTTGTTATCTTCTGACAAAGAGGATGTTCTCCGGAAGCAATCTATCTTTCATATAAAGAGAGAGCCATATTTTAAACTTGGAAAAGAGGAAGATGCAGATGCAGAAAAACTTGATCCATTATTACTACATCCATCAATTGTGCACGACGAATCAGCATCCTCAGTTTCAAGAAAACGCTTCAGACAAGGATTTAGAATTCAAAATGATGAGGAACACAACAATAATCTCAAACAAGGCCCAAATTCAGAGTTGGATCCAGATATAAAGGAAAATGTTGTGTTGAAAAGTTCCCGGTTGGTGAAGGACCTCGACAAGCTTGAGGCAGCTTATTTTTCCTCAAGATGTAGATTGATGAAGCCATCTAGCAGACTCACAACCAAAAAGTTGTCAATTTCCAGCTCGGGCAGAGGGTCAATTGTGAGGACTGAGGCCAGCTCTGTGGATGATCTGGCGACTAAGGACGGCGGAAGTGCTGGATCTAAAAGTGATTGGATTAACACATTCTTAGAAGGCCTTTATAAATATTTGTCTTACAGCAAGTTAACTGTTCGAGCAGATATGAAGCAACGGGATCTTTTGAATTCATCCAGTTTAGTCTGCTCACTAGGTTTTGATCGTGACAGAGAATTTTTCGCTACTGCTGGTGTAAATAAAAAAATTAAAGTTTTTGAATGTGATATGCTTCTAAAAGAAGAAAAGGATATCCATTACCCGGTTGTTGAAATGGCAAGTAGATCTAAACTCAGCAGTATATGCTGGAATGGTTATATCAAGAATCAAATTGCATCAAGCGACTTTGAAGGTGTGGTACAGGTATGCAGTTGACTTGTTTCTATGCTGTCTATTTTACTTATGCTATCTCAAGTTGAAATATTTGTTCTGGTTCTCTTAGATATGGGATGTCATGCGGAGCCAAGTCCTGATGATTATGAGGGAGCATGAAAGGCGCGTGTGGTCTGTGGACTTTTCACTAACAGATCCGACAAAATTGGCTAGTGGAAGCGATGACGGTGCAGTGAAGCTGTGGAATATCAATCAGGCAATTCTACTCTTGCATTTGGTGTATGTCAAACATTGAACTAATTACATGTCTGCACTAGGCATTGTTCTGTACTGCTCAAATTTCAAATAGAGTAAGTCTTTCTATTTCTTGAATGGTTATTGCAGGCAGCGAGTATATGCACCATCAAAACTAAGGCAAATGTGTGCTCAGTCCAGTTTCCCCCTGATTCTGCTCGTTCTCTTGCTATTGGTTCAGCAGATCATAATGTCTATTTTTATGATCTCCGTAACACGAGGGCTCCTCTATGTACAGTAACAGGACACTCGAAGACTGTGAGTTACGTGAAGTTCATTGATTCAACAACTCTAGTATCAGCATCCACTGACAACTCATTGAAGCTATGGGACCTGTCAATGAGCTCATCTGGGGCACTTGACATCCCTGTTCAGACTTTTACCGGGCACACGAATGTGAAGGTTTATTTCCTGCTGCAACTTACTTTTGCCTGAAATGTATTTGAGGCACAGCCCCTCCGTAAATTTGTACTCATTCCTTTTCTATATTTATCTGCAGAACTTTGTTGGTCTTTCAATATCTGATGGATACATTGCTACAGGCTCTGAAACTAATGAGGTATGCATTATAATCTATTGTCACACGCTGCTGCTGTAATTTACGAAGATGAGGCGTGTTCTTTTCGTAAGATAGATTTAAGAACATAAACCTTTGCAAAAGTAGTTACTTGAACAAAGCAAATTGAAACTATCACGAAGAGTGTTGTACGCCTAAATCTGCTTTTGACTTACTACTTTATTAATCAGTACAAGTATCAAACTAGCCTCTTTTAAGGAATTGAAAGGTTTAGACATGAACAGGCGAATCATATTTACAAGCATCTCATATTAGCATCACCGAGTTGTGTAAGCATGGTCAGTTCAAGTCTCCAACCTGTATGAATGAGCTCTATGTGAAGTTTCTTAAATTTTCAACAAAACTGAGTGATGGTTATTGCAATTAGGGTCTGTTGGTGTCAGTTGAAGTTTCTAAGATGACACCTAGCTTTAGTCTTATTTGCAACTACTCATTATCTTACGACAAGAGAACTTACTGGTATCACCATACCTATCTTTACAGGTTCTTGTGTACCATAAAGCTTTTCCGATGCCAGTTCTCACTTACAAGTTCAACGCAAAGGAGCCTGGGAGTGGTCGTGAAGCTGATGATCCAACGGAATTTATTTCGTGTGTGTGTTGGCGTGGGCAATCACCTGCCTTGCTTGCGTCAAATTCCACCGGAAACATTAAACTTCTTGAGATGATACCGTAAAGCAATACAATTTTTCTGCAGCTGGAGTAAAATAAAACTGGAGCACAGAGGAGAAGGAAAACATCTTAATTGAACTCATTGACCAACAAAGAGGTACGTTAGAGTTCGAAATGTAGATGCAGCAAGTTTGAGGCTTCCTGAATCCTGTAGTTTTGAACATAGCGTAGGAATCAATAGGAAATGTATCATAGCAAAAAGAGAAAGAAAAAGAAAAGAAATTCTTGTACATCGTTGGTTGTGTATATACTCGTTTCAATGATGCCTTTCATCTGATTTCTTCGTTCAAGTCTCTTCCGATTTCGTTTCATGTTCCATAGGTCTGGATTTAATCAAAAGTTGATGCAAATTTCTGTTGGCAGTGAAATTTTTTGTTTGTCTATGGCTCTGGAAAGGATGATAACGTAAGTTATTATCATGAAAAATCTTGCATCTTATCTCATTGCACAAGTTGTCTGAGTTTAATGGAGTTAACTCAAAGTTATTTTAATTAAAAGATAAACTTTAATTAAACCTGCTAATGGTTGATCAATTTGGTTTATTCTCTAGATAATGATCATTATTTCAATTAAAATAACCTCAAGAAAAAAAAAATTAGTTATCTTTTTCCTTCTCTTGTAATTTTTATTGCACAACTTGTTAATAATTGAGAGAATAGTTAAAGAATGACTTATCTTTAAAATTGATCGCTTGCTGTTAATTAAAAATCTTCTATCATGATTAAATTACAAGCGTAACTATTACAAAGAAAGATGGTTATATTTATTTATTTATTTGCAATCAGAGAACTTGATTTTGATATTGACCAAAGCCAGCTCAGCTTTGATCAATTTGCATACCACATCTTAATCCCAAAAACATAATACAAACAACAGCAAATACAGCCTCTCAATTATTGAGCTTAAGAAACAAATCTTTTCTATTCTATGTGAACAATAGCAAGCAAATTACTTGTCAGATATTAATTCAAAGATAAATTTAAGAAATGAGTTTTACAAATTATTTGAAATTAATTATCTGAGTACATTTGTGAGAACAGTTAAAGAAAATTAATTATTTTAGTGAAAAAATTATTTCTGAAATTATTTTCTGATAAGTCCTAAGAGTGCCGTGCAACAAACCAATCAGCAGCTTGAATAGTGGGCTATTGTGGGCCAAAACAAGCCCACAGATTGCCACCTTGTTGAAACGAAATGATCATAAAATCCTAAGCCTTATCCAAAACTGAAATGTTGTCATTCAATAATTTCCTTGGTCAGGAGCGGCAAATTTCGATCTGATCCGAAAAACCAATCCAAAATAGTCAAGTTCGGATCTATTTTGGATTGATCCGAAAATGACACAAATTTTTAAACGGGTTCGGATCGGATTCGGATTGATCCGAAATTGACCCGTTTAACTATTTATATAATATATATTACTTAATAAGTAGAAAATAATAGTAAAAAATTTGAATTTGATTTGTATATATATATATATTTTAATTTATCTTAATTTAACTAATTTTTATTTAATTTATAAAAATTATCAAAATTAATATTTTTCTTTTTAAATATATCATAATTAATAATATATATATATATAGATTATTAAAAATTAATATTTATTATTTTTATTTTAATAATTTTAATTATTAAATGGGTTGATCCGAATTTGATCCGATTATAAATAAGTTGAATTAGAGTTAATAATTTTGATCCATATAAATAAATAAATAAAATTAGAATTAAATAATTTTGATCTGATTATTATATGAATCGATCCGAAATCGATTTAGGAATCCAAATTATCACCCCTAATCAGAAATGAAGACATTAGGAAGTTCATCCGTTCCAATCCAACACAAACAACAAACTCAAAACGAAAAGTAAAAATAAATTCCACGATGTTTTCTAGAGAAATATTTAATTGGTATATAGGAGAGATAACGTGCCACGTAGATTACGGCTAACCTGGAAAGAGATTACCGGAGAAAAACTTTGAATGGCCCATTTTGTTTATTGCTGCTGATCAAATAAGATAATTATTTTAATTTAAATGTTAGAGATAAGATTAAATAATCCGAAATTAATCTGGTTTTCCAAAAAATTTTCGGAGGAATTTAATAACTTTAGTTTCAACTAATCAAATAACAAGTACAGAAAAACCAGAGTACTAATCAAACAACTATCGATAATCACAACAAGTAGAGACGAATTTTAATTTGATGCCTCGGGATAAATACATCTCTCGTTCTCGTAAACGAATACAATTGCCTACGACTGAAAAAAAAAACAAACATAAAGAAAGAAGATGATCTCGAGTTTTCTTTCGAGTCTTCGGGCCGTTACATGAATATCACGTGTAAGACAAGTTATAGAAAAATGTCAAAAACTAGTTGGTACTTCCTAAACACGCTTTGCTTATATGAATTGCACGATTTACGTACGATAAACGTTGCTGATATTTTAATTTGTTAATCTAGGCAAACTAAAATACCTGTTGAAAATGAAGAATACACCCTAAATATAAAAAATCTTTAGTTTATATGTCAATTTATTTTGTTAGTAATACATTAAAGCTGATTTAAGCTCGATTAACTACATGTATTTGTTCACGGAAACAAAATTTCTTGAACAAAATTACATACTTCTTTTAATCAATTAAAATAACGATAATAATATTTTGTGATTTGGTGGACATATTAAAGAAAAGAAATTTTATGTGCATGCCCACAACGCAAAGCTGGATGTGGGCCCAAGTAAATGGGCCCCAGTTATTTGGTTTAGTTTCAACCAGCCTTCCCCAGAAACAACTACCCAAACTCTTGTCTACACAGTTTTCACAAACAAGAACCACAGAGTTGAGTTTTCACAATCAAAGAAAACTATTTTGTGACTTAAAGGACTGTTCTTTCAAATTCCTAAATTGGAATATTTATTTATTGCAGATCAGAGCTATTACTGGTGAGTAATTACTAATTAGCTAAGATAATAATCTGTATCTAATCCTAATCTCTAATTTATGAGCTGGAACAAGTTTTGGGGCCCACCCCAAACTTATTGTGTGAAACCTGCCGCTTCACTGACGTGGATCCTCGCTGTTTGTGCTGCTGTGAAGAAGCTGCTGTCCTGATCCAGAACAAATTTCGGACTCGGGTTCTAATCTCCTTCTAATTCCTTTACCCGCCGCGTCACAACCCGTTTCGACGTCTCATGTCTGGGCCCTACTTTTCTTATATATAAAGTCCTCCAAACTTTCGAGTTAATTTCGTCTCCAACATAAACAAAAAAGAGAACGAAAAGCAGAAGAAGAACAGAGAAAAAATGGGAGCGGAGGAATTTGTTGTTGAAGAGCCGATGAAGAGAGTATCTAGTTTATCTGAAATGGTATTACAATTCTTAGAAGAAGATTACCTTTCCGGAGGAGGTGAACGGAGATTTGATGATACCGCCGGCAATAATGAAGGGTATGATAGTGATGGCGGCCGTGACGATGATCCTTCAACTCTTGCTCAACGTGTTTCATTCTGGCAAGAACAACCTCAACTTCTCCATGTATGTTCCATTTTATTTTATTTTATTTTTGTAATTTAATGGATTTATTATGGAGATTTGATTATTAAGGAAACAGGTATTGCAGAATGAGAAACAAATTAATGGAATATTTTAATCGAAACAGGATGCGATGTCGAAGAACAGCGCGACGGAAGCGAGAATCAGAGCAGCGACGGAGAATTTATTAAGAAAGATGAGATCTTCAGGAAATGTGTGCACTTGTTCAAACAACAATGGCGAGAATTGCCGGAATTGTTTGTTGAATTACGTCGCCGTCGGGTTGAAAGACGTCGGTTATAACAGCGCTATTTGCAAGTGCACGTGGAGTAGATCGCCTGATATTCCCTCTGGTAACTTTCAATCAATTTTTAATGTCAATAAATTTTGTCTTTAACTCAAATGTTTGGCGAAAACAAAAAAGATTCGATTTTAATTCAATTAGCTAGCACTTTACTCTAATTACCAGGTCAATTAATTACACCTAAGCCTAACGCTTGTTAATTTGTTTTCTATAATTAGAACAGCTATTAATCTGTTATTTGACCAGTAATTGAATCAAAGTTTCTGATTTGTTTGAGCAGGGGAACATAGATACATAGACGTTGTCGTCGAAGCAAAGAAAGGAAAGAATTTTAGAGTAGTGATTGAACTCAATTTCAGAGCAGAGTTTGAAGTTGCAAGAGCAAGCGAAGAGTACAATAGCCTTATTAGCAAGTTGCCGGAAGTGTTCGTCGGAAAAACAGAGAAGCTACGGAGCGTGATCAGAATCACTTGCGCCGCAGGCAAGCAGTGCATGAAGGATAACAAAATGCATATGGGTCCTTGGAGGAAACACAAGTACATGGAGTCTAAATGGCTTGGCACTTGCGAGAGGCTACAGTCGCATACCGGGTTAGTTCTTTCGCCGGAAGGAGTGATGAACTCTGATAGACCGTCGAAGATGAGAGCTTCCATGCTTACATTTGATCTTCACAGACCAACTGCTGTGAAAGTAGTGTGAATCTTGTTTATGTCTGAATTGTTTTGAAAAAATCCAGCCTGCTACTTGGTCACTGATCATGATCATGGTGAATTAATCATTGATATGTAAAGAAAAATCAAAAAAATAAAAACCATGAATGATCACGATGAAGCTTGTGTCGTCGACATCTTTGATAAATCATTGTATGCGGCGGCATGGAATTTTTTATAAATTATAATGGTGGGGAAAATACAACACGGTGAGACCCACTTAATTTGGAAGAAAATTGGAAAGATTTTCTTTTTTTTTGGTTGATTTGGCAAAAACCAACTTAGTTGTCTGATATCCGTTTCTATTTTTTTGCTGCAGTAGAGCTGTAAACAAAAGGCATACATATATGATTCATATCCTTCCAGGGTGTCTTCAGCTTAGTAAGTTGGTTTTATCAGATTCAGATTAGGCAAGACAGCGAAGTGTCCAATATTGTTCAGCTAGCTAGCTGATGTAGTCGTATATCAGCTTCGGATATTATATGATTTTATGATTGGTGTAGTATATGTGAACCACGTTTGCATATATGATTTGTGAGGCACGTTACATGTAGACAAAAAAAAAGGGAGTAGTTTGCCAAAAAAAAAGGTGTTTTTTTTTGCAATCCCGATCAATTTTGACAAGGGAAGGGGTTTGTGTTCGAGCTTGTGCAAAACTGCTCTTAAAGAACCCACAGAAAGATACTCCGTGAGAATACAGAATGCTCGTTATTCCTTATATGCTCCTACCAACTGGAATAGATCAGAAAAATCATATGAGAAATTTACAGAAAAGCTAACAACCTAAATAAAGTATCAGATCATAACGAACCTTGATAACATTCTGATGATTCAGAAAGGATAGAAACTTGACTTCTCTAGCATACTGCTTCTCCAACCGTTTCGATATTAACCGATTCTCATCATCATCTGGTTGGTAAATAAACTTCACTGCAACCTTCTCTCCTTTATACAAGCCATGGTGCAATCTACTGTGTGCTCCGGATGCTAACCTAAGCCCAACATACAATTCAGAACGGTCAACCGTCCAGCCTTCAGAGATCTTCAGGCCTCTCTCTCTTCATAACTGTTTCGTCTTGGTCCGTGAACTACTAATAAGTGAAACAAGATTATTTATACATGCATGTATATGGAATTCAACATGCTACATATGTCATACTTGCTCAAATAGACGCATCAATATATTATATAACTCATTTTTTTCTAGTTCGCCAAGTAGGCCTGGCGACGACATAGACATACGTACACAGTAGATAGAATCACTTTAGGTTTTTTTTTTTTTGTTTTTACAACCAAAAATGATTTTTTGATATTTTTAAATTTTTATATTAATTTTTTTATATTTATTTGTAAAAATATTTTTTAAAAAAATATTTCTTTTAAACAAATAATATAAAATTCCAGCCCAGCTCATTAGCTATTGGCTCCTTATTTTATTCAATTCAGATTACAATTTTCAAGCTCTTAGGTCTGCACAAGTACACGATTACAGCAACATACAAACTAGCTACATATATTATTAATTTCAAAATTAAATCGAAGTTTCTAAGACAAAGTAAAGCGGGAACCGCACGTAGGTCATGGAACACGAGGGCAAGTGATCGGAGGACCTCTACCAGGACCCATCTCGAAGAAACGAGCAGTGAAGAGGGATACTTCGTTACCCCCTGCCTTGTCTACTCTCTCGAAAACCAACCTCATCGGCGAAGTCGGGAACACAACTCTGCTGCAATCCCTCAATGTCGACGTCACCTCCACACGGCAAATGGGGATCGTTAATGCAAGCAATTTCTTGGGCTTGATGATGAAGTAGCCATGCCGGTCAGTTTTCGCAGAACCCATTGTCACTGAACCCAGCTTGCTATGGCGACAAATAAGCGTAGCTAAAGCACCTACGTGATAACGTGAAGATATGTTAGTTTAATTAGCTAGCTATACTACATGTTGATTGATTGCAATATATACAAATATTTTGAGAGGAACGCTATTATTAAGAGAAATTAATTCAACGATTTGGGGAATGAAGCTGACCAGGAAGAGGTGCAGCGCCAAGACGCTTGTCGAAACCGCGGAGTCTGCAAGACGCGCAGTACACAACACCCTCAACGAAGGCCAGTGACTTCGGAGGAGGTCGCTCGATGACAGGCGGCGGCGGTTGAGATTTGCGAGTAAGAGGTGGTGGTGGTGGTGGTAGCGGCTGCGATGCAGGAGTTAGAGTAGTGCCTACACTTGCACTTGTCTGATGATGAGAAACGAAGCATAAGAAAAGCACTAGGAGATGAAAAACTGCCATGTTGTTCGTGATCAAATTCATTTCGTTTCTCTTCTACGTTGCCTTTGAAGTGAAATGGGTTGCATATATATAGCTGCAATCTTCAATATTGCTTGATCGATGGATAAGCTTCAACCTGCACAGCTATTCAAGATCATTGAAGTTGGATTATACGCGTAGCTTAACTGCTTAAGTTGAACGTACGTCGATGGGCATTGCTGGTCTTAGAGACAGATTGCATGTGCATGCAAGAGATTGAGTGGAGAGAATCACGTTGACTAACACTTAATTATAACAACTAACATATAGAGAAGCTTAAGTTACCTTGTAGCTAGCTAGTTGGAAATTTAACTATAAGCAAATCTCAAAGTTTAAATACATATAATAGTTGACTGCCTAGAACCCGATCTCGATGTATTAGTTGTTAGATTGAGACCATTGACTTTGACAAATAGAACCTTGAAATATTTTTTTTTAATTGGTATGCATATATAGTTCTAGTGTTGTTTAAACATAATTAAGCTTAATTTTCCGTCAATTCATATGTACGTAGAATACTTACTAATATTCGGGTTGCCTGACAATGTCAAACTTTGGAGCTTAGGAAGGTTGTAGAACTTCTCATGAACATTGACGAACGGTTGACATTTTCTCTCTAGCTAATTAGAGATGCATGTATAGACGGTTTATTAATAGGATGGTTGGCATTGCTTATATTATTTTTTTAATAAATTTTTTTGCAATAGTTTAGAATTTTTCTAAAAATTTTCAAAATTGTATATGAATTATGCATATATTATAGATTCATTATATAAATTCTATCAAATAAAAATAATAAACTCATTTTTTTAAAAATTAATAAAAAATTCATTTTTTAATAAGCTCGCAGTGAGTGGTTCCCTACTGATCATATATTGCTAATAATTGTATATTGGCTCTTTTCGAACTCATTTTTTAACTAAAAATTTACTATAAAATTCAGATTAAATATAAAGAAATATTTTTAAATATAATCAAACACAAAAAATTAACTTATTTTTTGAATCTACTTTTAAAATATTAATTTTTCAAAAATTTGCTTCTCACTCTAAACGTGTCCTAATGTAATCCCAATCTGATGCATTTAGTACATTAAAAGACTATTTTATCCTAGATTTTACTCCATGATCATGTAGATAGGAGAGAGTATATATCTATATATTACTCTATTAAATTCATATAATGAAATGTTTTATAGATATTGAAATAAAGATTATATTTTTATGTACTGAATAATCACATGCATTACAATTAATATTTTATTATTTTATTGAGAACAAGAAATTAACCTATCATGCAGTTTCTTACATCTTTTTTTTGCAAAATTTTCTATGAATTTTTTTCTCATACTCACTTCACCTTCAATTCATAGTTTACTTGTTAAAAAATAGTTTAATTCTATATTGCTTATCAATGATCCGATATTTATAAAGATTTTGGCTCACTCTTTTTATTGTCATTGGTATTGAGAAAAATTCTAAATTCGTCATATGGTATCAGATTGGGTTGGACCGGATTGGTTCAAAATATGAGCTAAATCTAACTTATTATCCATATCTATTCAGGATCTTTATGGTCCGAATAATTTTAGGGCATAAATAGCGCACTTTATTTCAGGACAGGTAGCCCGTTTTATTTAAAAGACAATTTTTTACTATATTATAGGACATGTAGCCTATTTCATTTTAGGTGATGTCGTCTGTTTCATTCAATTTATTACAGGGCATGTAGCCCACATCAATTCAATTTTTTTTATTAAAAAAAAACGCTCTGCTAGAGAGCAGGTGTTAAAGAATAGTTTAGTCCTATATTGCTTATCAATGGCCTTGATATAATATTAATAAAGATTTGGACTCACTCTTTTCATTGCCAATTGGTTTTGAGAGGAATCCTAAATTCGTCATATTACTAACATGATGCAAGAAGTAAATTGAAAATGTAGATATTCGAAACTAACAAAACGTTTTTTGGAATTCATACACCATGGCAAACGATAAACGCCAATTTCTAGACCAATTAGAAAGAATCCGGCACTGTAGAGTGCGAAGATTTGCTTCCAAACTTGGTCCCCTTTTTTAACAATCAATTCTCCGTCTTCAGTGAAAATATTAGCTTCTTGCGGTCTAACTATTTTAAAGGAGTATTTCAAACATCTAAAATTTTAGAATTAAAGTTTCTTAGTCAGAATTTCTATTTCTTCGATTAGAATTGAGTTTCAGACAATTTTCATATTTTAAATGTAAATTGAATTCACACCTATATTTTAAAATTATTATAATTCACTTTCAATCTATTTCAAAGAAATTAAATTATACTTCTAATCTACTTTAAAAGATAACCAAAATACAAAATTTAAACTCTATTTACAATAATTTTTTTTTAAAAAATTATTTTTTATTTTTTAAAATTTAATTACGTATATTTGAAATTCGTCCAAATTCGATCATAGCTTTTTTCACCTTCTTTTATGGGCTTTGAATCAAAGTCCAATAAAGTTAAACTTTTAAAGCCCGTTAAATCAGCCCACAAACAACCATTTTCTGTTCGTTGGTTTTCAGAAAATTTAAAACCTTCGCCGCTGAGCAACACTACGGTAGCCACGGTGACCGCCTTCCCGCCGTCACACGTGTTCCGTAGATATGGTCACATGCTTATTCAGTCTCATCTGATTTCTTCTTCTGTCTAGTAAGACAATCTGCAATTTTTCCTCTACGATTTTCCCTCAACGAGTTCTTCAGAGACAATTTGCAGAGGTAATTGAATCTAACATGAACCTGTCGAGACTTTTTGATGTATTAGTTAAGGATTTGAATCGTATTTGTAGGATTTTTTGAACTGCGGTGAAGCATGGAGGTGATTACTCTTTGCTGAAAGGAGTTGTTATAAGAACGTTGTCGAGGATGTGCAGGATATTCTGGAACTGATATGCTCTTTACCCTTTTTGTTTATTAACTATCACAGAAGCTTAATTTTTGTTACTAGAGTTCAGTTGCTCAATTTCCTTAAGAGTTCGCTTGTTCCTTGAAGGTTGTCTTAGTGTTGATGCTTTTCTATTCAATTGGGTTTTGCAGTTGTAGAGCCCAGTAGTAGTGAGCGATTGCGAACGCATTTTATTTGTTATGTGCAAGATTAATTGTGAACTTTTACATCATTTCCTTGCATGCATTTGCAGACAAAAGTAAGACAAAGCTTATAGTTGAGGGTGAATTGAAGTTCGCTAGTTTCAAGGGCCAGTTACAATTTCGCTGCATAGTCATGCATGTTCAATTATTTTGGAGTTGGGATACTTCTTCTCAAATGTTTTCTTATCTGATTTTTGGTCTCTGAAATGGTTACTTAAAAATGCTGATAGTCCTATATCAGTTACATACAAGCAAACACAAGCTTCATCTAGAGGAGAGATTCTTCATACTGATTTCCTTACCCCGCCTGTAGTTAGAAAGAGTTTACTAGCTCTAGAGAAGTTAGCTAATATTAAAGCTGTAGGAGGATATCCACAGGTTAGTATCACCAATTTTCTGGTCCCTGACCTCCTTGTTTTGTTTTTAAAACTCATAGTTCTTGCCTTCTTGGTACAAAGGTCTAAGTTGCAATAATAGGCTCAGAGAGGCCGCCTTCGTTTTCGTCATCCAGAGGCTGCGGCAACTGTCCAAGATGTGATTGCTGCATTAAGGTCTCTTATTTCCTTTCAATTTCTGAACGCTTTCCTCCTTTGATTTGGTTTGCTAAATCTTGTTTTTCCAGTATCTTAGCGAACTCTGGGTTTGAACGTTGTTCTCACAGCGACTTTCTTGGTGCAATATTTGGAATGGGGACAATAAGAGATAAAGTTCGTGATCTTCTATTACAGGTAAGACTTGGTTTTCACATTCTTATATGACAACACTGAAAAGTCGTGTACGTCCTTTTATTGGAGCATTAGTTTTTTTAAGGATTTAGAAACTTATAAAAATTTAATTTGCGGAAGAAAGGAAGGCCCAGGTCCTTGTTGCTCCTGAACTTGTTGGTTATCTTAAATCAGCATTGGTTAACGTTGAGAACGCTTTAACTCTCTCTCTGATTTATCGAGTTTTGGATTTTAATAAGATGGTCCGTCAAGTTAGTTCACTATCTCCATTAATGTAAATATATCTAACAGAAAAATGTTTATGAAATTACTTTATAAGCCTTCTATATTCTTCTATTTCGTTGAAAGCTCTTTTAGAAACTCCTTTTCTTCTTGAATAAGATGCAAATCATATATTCATATCATATAAATTAGCAGTGATAAAATCCTGAGCATAAACCATGTGTTAATCTTACCTGTAAGTCCGATGTCAATATGTTTCTCAGAACTAAAATATAACAATCTGCTTCGTAGCATGTTAGTCGATTCATCTATTAGTTTTTATGGCATATTTAATATGAAAAGTTTTTCTGAAGGTTTATGCATGTTTCACCATTACCTTGTAACTGACGGTCGTACTTTTTTTTTCCTCTTGGTAACTTTTCAATCTCTTGCACACAACTACCACTTCTTGCTTTTGAGTATGCACCACCCAGGTAATGTGGTAGACATTTTTGACCTGCTATGCTTCAGTTCATGGTCATTGCTATCTCATGCACATAATTCGCTGGCTTAGATTTCCTAATTTGGTAAGTTTGAGCTTTGGTTAACTTTTTCTACATCTTTAAGCCGTTCTAGCTCCTCTGTAGTTTGAGAGCTGGTGATGTCATAGAATGTTAAAAACTTGGTTCTCTTGCCTTAGGCGCTCTAGATAAGTGAAAGAATGTTGAAGCTTGCATTAAACTTGCACTAAACTAGTGTTTTATATGTAACTTGTACTGCTATCTCTTGAATTTTGGCTCTATATCCCCTTTATGTTTTCCAGTTGCTTTTTTGTATATTTTTTGGCATCATTCAATTATTTTCTCTTGATCCTGTATTTTGCTAATTCATCTACGAACTCTTCAAGAGTTTGTTCTTATTATAAACAATCAAGCACTAGCCATTCACTACAAATTTATCTCTGTTTCTCCTTTTTAGATGCAGGACAAAAATTTTCAGAACTGTCGAAGCTTCTTTAAGAGTGGATGCTCTAGCTAGTACCGGATTTAAGATATCACGGTCAAAACTTGTTAATCTAATCAGGTATTTTCTTATGCAGTTTGACATTCTTCCATTATTTATATAGCTAGATATTCTCTAGTCAGCCTCTCCACATGCAAAACGTATGTTTTGTGATTGTTGATATTAGTCTTTTTAGCCTTTTGATTTCTGATACCATATCTTGCTAGTGTTTTAAGCTCAATGTACTCTCACAAGGTTCTACATTTATAGCTAACTAAAAAAGACCATGGTTGAATTTTTGGTGTGAAACATATGCCAGATTTCCATAGTTTCTATGCGAGTAACTAGTAGTTTATTATGGCTCTTGTGTTTGTCGCAAGGATCTTCATTGATTCTAATAAAAAAAGTATTAATGCCATAACTCCCCTAAAAGATAACTCTGTAATGACATTGGTGACTGACACTACAGTCTCATTACCTTTTTTTTCCTTTTGGTGAGATAAACAGTCTTGTTACCTAAGTCACAGTTGTCAAACTCTCTTCAATAGTATACATTGATTGAGTTGGCCTTAATAGGATATTGATTTTGATTGGAATTGTACGCTGAATATAATAGCAGCTATAAGAACTTTTTTGGCTGTTTCTCTGTTCTAGTCACAGTTTTCAGAATCATTTTGTTGTTTCGCAGAAAGAAAAAGAAGAAAAAGTTTTTCTTGTGAGGCTTTGGATGTGAAATGCTTTGGATGTGTTATCCAGACTCCAATTCATCTAGGTTTTGAATAAAATTCATAGCTCGTCTTTCTAGATGTTGGAACTTTGGTTAATGCTGACATCACAGCTAAGGTAGATGTGCACAGTGCACTTAGAATCGTCATTTATTAGATGACTGTTTTGGAGAAAGTTAAAATTCTGTAATTTGTCACACAGTTAAGATTGCATCTAACCATGTGTGCATTAGCTCTAGGGATGTGGTTCCCTTGAAGACATGGATCTTAAAATTAGCACTTTTCCCTCCTCATCACATGGAAACCAGCTAGTAGTAGTCATCTTTGTTTTTTCTAGTGGGTCTAGGTTGACTTCCCATTCCTTTTCACATGCAATCCTCACAGTGCCTAGCATGAGGTCTCCTTTGAGGGTTTGTCCTTGAATTTATCAGATGCACGTCTTATTTGTTTTCTTCTTGCATGTACTTACTGGATTTCTTTTAAGCAATGCTGCTGGCTCCATTTTGATTAGCTTCTTTGTACAAGTTATGGAGATGTGCGTGTCAACTAGTCTCCGGTAATAAAGAACAATTCCATGCTTAAAACAGGTGATATAGTTTCCGTCAGTTGCAAGGGAAGGGTGAATGTAATTTCTCATAGTAATGAAGCATTAACTTATTCTTAAAAGCAAGCTTGTTTGGTCCAATATGCTTATTGATAATTCTACATAATTATGTTTGATAATTGCATGAGAGTAAGATTATTTGTATGTGCTTTATCTTGTAAAGGTTCTAAAAATCTTTTGCTTTCCTAAATTGGTTTAAATCATTAGCAGAATCATACCATGTCGTGTATGCATTACCTTCATTAACAACTACAAGGAAACTATGCAATTGAATTAATTGGATATATGTAGCCTTTTTCTGAAAGAATGATTTCAGTTCAACAGTTGAAGTTTCTGAGACTCATGTGTTCACCAGCAGTAGAATATGAGGTACACCTGATAGCCTGTCAATGCATGTGCCCTTTAGCACCTTCAATACTTACTTTTCCATGTGGCTGGATTTGGGTAGCATTGAAGAATTTACAAGTTGATGACATGGTACAGAGTTTGCAGCTTGTGAAAGCTCGTTTGACATGGTTTTATAGTTGTGTTTTACACTTTTTACTAACATTTCTTAGAAGAATTATCATTACTTCTAATTCATTTGCAGTTGACTTCCTATTATATACCTTTTTAATGGTTGCAAGTTCTCTAAGCATGTTAAACTGAACCCTGAAAGAAGAAGATCATATCTGTGTAATGTCTGTCTGATCTTTGTAGTGCTATTGGCATGGCTTGACATATGTTATTGTCATAGTAACTGTCAAATTGTATTACCGTATGGAAGGTTGGATTTCATGATTAGAAAGGATCAACACTTACCTTTATAGACTGAATCTGCAGATGAATGTGACTTGCTTCTGAATTTATTGCCGTAAATTTTCATTTTCATATTGTGAGCGCGTTCTATGCTCTGAGCTTATGTTTTTATTCAAGTAATTTGTTAGTCCTTCAGTTTATGGATTTGCTTTAAAATGATCACGATCTGCTCTCAACTTTGGATTAGTGGAGGTAGTGGGTTAAGAAAAGGATATTTCTAATACATTGTCATTAAGATGTGCTTTTGCCTAACTGATGTTAAGAGATGCTTGTTCTTTTGTCTTCAATAAATTTCTTATTAAAGACTCCATGTAGATGTTGCTTGTCTTCCAGCAATAGTAGCTAGCATCATCAGCATCATTCAAAACTTTGTCTTGCTTCTGTAATTTTTAACAAAAATCTTGCTTTGGCTAAATTAGTATGGACATGACCAGGAAGACCTCTTGACAACTACCCAGAATTATTTACATTTGCTCTCACTTTCTTCTCCACTCAGTTAAGCAATCTGATGATGATGGCTTGGCTTGTAGCATCATGACAGTTTCCCCGTGGCTTGGTTATAGGACCCAATAGTATTCGTTAGAGTAATGCTAGTATTGTGACATGTTCTCCCTTTATTATCATGAGTGCGGGACTTAGCAAAGAAATGAAATTTTGTTGTTTAATTTCTAAAGTAAGACATGATATGTAGCTGACATCTGTTCAAACAGAACCAAAGATGAAGTAAAAACCACTGATTGGACGAAGTAACCACCATTGTGAAATGTCTGTTCTTCCTCGTATTTTGCAAGTAATCATCGAAGTTTTATCTGAATTAAGCTGTCACATGGCTTGCAGATGTCTGTGCTACAGTTTGGCCGTTCTTGTTTCACATAGAGAAGGTTTGAGAGCTTCGAAATGGAAGCAGGGAGGGACAATGGTCAAGCCTACGAAGTCTTTACAGTCTCTTCCAAGCTTTAAGTATTAAAGGGAAGCCTCACATGGTGGGCGCAGCCAGGACAAAGTTGTTTCTTGCACCAATGCCAGTGAGTCTTCAACTTTTTTATGCTTCTTTTTTTTCCCTTCCAGTAAACAAGTACACGTTTTTTTTTATAAACTGATTTGCCACTCTGGCTCTTGTATTTTTTTGCTTTTGCTATTATGTTATTAAAAGAGATGCAAACGTTAGGCATGATGATGGGGTTCTCTAAAATTTTTAATAATCTTAGATAGAAATTATTAAAAGGGGAATACACTGGGTCCTCACTTCATCTCCGCCTTTGGATTTCATAGGAGATTTTGAATTCTTTGACGGAAGGCTTCAGTTCTGAATAAAGTAGTTTTATGGAAATGGATCAATGCCAGCATTAACGGAATGAATTTTGATATTCGATTTTGCGTTGGATTCTCGGAAGTCAACTATCTGACTTCTTCGAGTAAATAGATTTTTAGTTGTTTCCTAGTAAGATGCGGAAATTCTTATAATAAAATGGTACAATGCCTTTGCGTCTCTTTGAACTACATCTTCATACCGACTGAGTAGAAGTGGTTCAAATATTAGTTCTAGATAGGGTAGATTTTGATCAGAGATTAGTAATGAATAATCTGAAGCTGTCGTTCTCAAAATGGGCCAGCTTTGCTCTGACTGAAGAAGTGAAATGAGGCTAACTTACACTCTATAGTTTGGTCATGTTTTCATGTCCGTCTTTATCTGAAATTTTTGGATGCACTCTTTGAATTTCAGTGGCCGGTGAAGTGAGTAGGTGTGGAATTAAGAAAACAGGTCACTTCAACTCCTCTGCGGCTGCTATGCAACAATAGTCTTGCCTGCCATTCTATTGACTCGACATTTCAAGCTGCATATATAATTAGGTTTTTTGCTATATGTATTGTTACAGAAAATTGTATTGTTCTGAGATGATATTATTAGGTTGTCAAGACTGGAGAGAGGGTTATCTAGAGCGTTAGGTAGACTAGAATAACGTTTTCTAACTACCGTGAAAAGATGCGTACAGAAAATGTGAGGCAACTCTCTTTGAATTTCTGCGTTATTTCGAGAAATTTTTCAGAAGTCGAAGATTAACTCATCCGAATATGAATCCCAACGCAGCAATACATTATCGAAGCTACAGAGCTCGAGAAGGAACAGTGAAGTCTTCAAAGCAAAACTATAGTAATGAAATCCTTCGACAAAAGTATCCAATGACATGATGACGCCTGGCAAAGGTACTGCTAACAACAGTTGCTTTATGTTTGTCCACAAAAAGTATCCAAATATTTCTTTACTTGCATTCATTAAAAATGGAAAACGGAAACGTTTTTCTTCTTCAAATGAACAAGTTCAAGCTTTTTGTGTTTGCCCACTGATGGCCTAAAGTCACTATAGCACTAGTAGAAAAATCAAAACCACTTCTCAAAATCTTACCTAAAAAAACACCCACTTCCATTAGTCTATATCAAACTCATCATTGCAACCCCACTTTACCATTGAAAGCCGAGTAAATCCAAACTCTCAACATTGTAGATCAGATCAAAGAATTGGTTAAAAATACTTACTACAACATATACATATTTCAGTTCAGTGATTACTGGGAAAAGAAAATTCCAAGACAAGTAAAACATAACATATTACGCAAACAAATGATTGCAATGCTCATCAAATCTAACATTCATATAGATTTATCGGGTAATTTCTAAGGAAAATTCAACAAAAGAGGAAAAACAAGAAAAAATCTCCCATTTTTTTTTATAGAGATTAGTAGCAGTGAAGAACTTAACAAGTGAAAAACAGTAACTAAAATCCCAGCTTCTGAAAATTTTCAAATTGAAGAAGGATCAGCAGCAGAGTCCAGTTCTTTTTTTCTTGACTGGAATCATCAGATCATCACCAAATACGAACATTTTAAACAAAGAAGATGGGGAAAACTTGAGATCATAGACGAAAAGGAAAAGCTAGAATAGAAAAGAAAACCCAAATCAATTTAACAGAGATTGGCTTTCTTTTTTGAGATATCAGATGAATCCAACCCATTATCTCAGCTCGCCGGTGAAAACCTGTTCTAGTTGAAGAAGAATTTCTCTCATTTTCAATCATGGCGAAGATGCGGCGGCGCGCGGAGACGTCACCGGAAACAACGGCAGCAGTCGTGGCGGTTCTGCACCGGTGCTCCTCGGTGAAGGATGCAAGTAAAATCCTTTCTCTGCAATTGCTCTCTCTTCAGCCGCCGTTGCTGCGGCCGAGTGCGGCGGCAGACGGTTGAATGGGTCCGGGATCAAAGGTGTTACCGGGCTAAGAACGAGAGATGGAAAATCTAACATGCTCGGCGAAAGAATCTCCGGCTGCTTGCGCGACGAGAACCCTCTTGGACTCGCCAACTCTGGAACAAGCGGGCTGATTACTTTCAAGTTTCGTAAACTGCTCCGGCGCTCGTAGAGCTTGAAAGCTTGCCGCTTCGGCGCAGTAGCTTTCGCTGCAGGCAACGGTGGGGGCGGTGCTGCAACAGGCTTGGTGTTGTTACCGTTGATGTTGCTGTTAGTATTGTTTCCAGCAGCGGCGTGTTTCGCGGTGGTCTCAGCGGAGCCGGTGAGCATCTGCACAACTTGTTTGAAAGAAGAAGTATCTGCTTGAACAAAAGTTGTTGGGTAAGGATTAGCCGAATCTCCAGGTCGGTGAACAGACTTGGGAGTCAACGGAGGTGGAGGTGCTGGTGACGCTGGTTGAACTGCTGCTGCCGTGCACGACGGAGCTACTGCAGCAGCGCTGGTGCTTGAACTACTTGTGCTGGAGTTTGGCGACGATGCTTGTTGTGCTGGGTTTTCTTTTTCATGGTTTTCCATTCTCTCTCTCTCTCTGTCTCCTTCACTCACTGAAATTCAAAAGCTCTCTCCTTTCTCTTTCTCTCTCTTTCTTCACAAAGGACAGGAAGAAACGCAAAGGCGAAGAAGAAAGACAGGGAGGAAGAGAAGAAATGAATGGGAGCTGAACTGTTGTTTTGTGGTCTTTGGTTTTGGTTCTCTTCACTCGCTTGGATTGGAATGAATTGGGAAAAAAAGTAAAGTAGTTGGAGGGAGGGATGGGTCATGGGAACCGTTTTTTGGTTTTGGTCTTCCATTGGCATTATTAAGTTTGAATTTTATTATGCTTAGTATAGTAATTCTTTTTTTTATTCTATTTTTAAAAATGCTATAATAGTCTTATAGCTTTTTCTTTTTTGCCATTTCTTTTGATTAGTTTGTTCGGTTGGTTGAAGACTTCAAAAGAATGGATTGATTCCATTGACTTCACACAGGGTACATACACAGATAGCTGGCTAGCTCTTTTTCCAAACATATTATGCTAGTGGTCATTAAAAAAAATGAAGGTTTATTAAGTTTCGGGAAGTTTTATTTTTAGCAGTTCTAAACAAAGCCTTTACTCATTAATTGTAGAAACAGGTAAAATAGAAAAGAGGAAGATTGAAAGAAAAAATAAGTGGAAGCAGGAATCTACAAATTAGTAGCAAGTGCTTTGCCTTGCCATTTCTTTTTCTTTTTGTTTCTTTAGAAAGTAAAAAGATAAACAAAATAAAAGCATCTAACTCTTTAATTCAACAACAAATAATACTAGTCTTGGGTCTCGGCAGTTACATGTTACATATTCTTTGTAATTTATAAAGGAGGACCAGTAGTTTTGAGCATATTGTAATTACTACTTTCTTATATACTTTAAATTCTGTTAATTTATGTAGTTTAGTTATTACTCAATTATTATTTTTATTTTTACGTCTAATTTCTTTATCAAATTTAATTTTTATTTATTTCATATTTTAATTATTACTTTTAAATTATAATTTTATCAAATTTTAATTTTTATTAAATTCTTCTTTCACGATAAGTATTTTTATCTAATTAAAACACACTTTTTATAGGGTGGAATATGGCACTCTCTCTTTAAAGGCACTTTTTTTATTATTTATGATCGAAATGATTTCCAAATTTAATTTTCACCGTTGGATATGAAAAATTATGAATTAGAAATCTATTCATAAAATTTTAGTTCAATCGGATTACGAATTTATTTCTATCCGATAATTTGATCAAGATGACAGAAAGTAAGAAAATTTTAAAAAATATATGTTATATTACTTTGATCAAGTAATTGCTCGTAATTCGATTGAGCTGAAATTTTATGGATAAATTTTTAATTTATAGTTCTTCATTTCCAACGTAAAGACTAGATTTAAAAATTACTCCGATTATAAACGAGAGAAAAAATATTCAAAAATGCCTTTAAAGAAGAAGTCTCCTTATCTTTTCATTTTTTATATATATTACAATCAGTTTACTTGATAGAGTTAAAAGAGTCAAATATTTTAGATTCACCAAAAAATGTGTGGTTCAAGAACTTATTATTTTCCGGTTAATGATTATTCCTTCTATTCTAATCTTGATTAAAAATTTTTACTTATAAAAATAAAAATACAATGACGCGTGATATGATCCATATAATCAGTCGTTGTAAAATATTAGGAATCGTTGAATGATCCAATGACTTCTTCTTCATTTCCTCATCACGAGAAAGCGTTGAATGGCGGTTTGTTTTGTTTGAGATGTTATTTTTGTGGAAATAAATGAGAACTTCAACTTGAATACTCTTCAAACAAAGAATGAAGAGTTAATCATTTGTTCTACTGATTAATTCATTAGATTAATTACGTAGTTAATCACTTCTGAATTTTGTTTTGTTCAAACGAAATATTAATAACCAATGAACTCATTAATTTAAGATATAAATCACGGCCGGATAACGGGATAAGCGAAGAGGCACAGGGGCGAATTCGTAAATAAGATATTTTAAACAAATGTATTTCTAGAAATAATTAAAAAGTTGAAAGATTTCGTAATGGGCTGGGGTCCACGAATGGTGGTGGGCCTACGTGTTTTCTTTCGTATGTTGCGGGCTTTTGGTACATTACAAACCTTCGAACCTCCGTCTCTATTACTAGTTATACTCTTCCGCTTTTTTCTTTGCCCATTCTAAAACAAGTAGGTGTGGGTGCATTTAGCATTTCATTTTAACAAAATAATTTTTAATTTCTATTATATATATATTTTATAAATATTTAAAAAATTTATTTAAAAATTTTAAAATATAAAAAAGTTATATAATAAGATTTCTAATATTTACTTTTAATAAAATATAAACTTATTTTTTAAAAAAATAACATCTGTTTTCAAAAAAGTTTATTTTAGAAGTATTTTCAAACACCGTTTTTAGTGAGTCAATTTTGAGTCAATTTATTTAATAATCGAATCAAATTCATTCAACTCTTAATTAATATATTTATATGGATCAAATTTTTTAATTTTAATTTAATTAAGTGGATCATTTTTTGAATAAAATTTTGGGCCATATATTGTTACTCTTAAAAACAAGTAGCACAGTAGCAGTTTTTTTTTTAGGTAGAAATTTTTGTAAAACTAAAATTTGAAGTATATTTATGGTAACTATAGAAATTTATGACATTTTTGTTTTTGAACCACATGATAAATAATAGGTCAATAGGTTGTTAAATATAACACTACATACATCAATCATAAGTTATAACAGAATTTACACCAAAAGAAAAAAACAATGGCGTTTTCTAAGCATAATTGGCACGTTTATATGTGCTTATTACTGTTTCTCAAAATTTAATTTTTTAATAACTTTTTAAAGTATTTTCTTTTAATTAAAAAAATATATACTGATCATTTGTATTGAAATATTTTTTAAAAATTAATTTCGAAAAAAAAAATGCCTATAGAGTGCATGTTTTTTATTTTCAAAATAAGTTTTTAAAAATAAAGTATTATAAATAATATTATTAAGAGTGAGTTGAATTTTTATATTTTTTATAATTAAAAGTGAGTTAGAAGTAAATGCTTATATTTTTATATTATTTTGTGTTTAAAAATGAAATATTAAAAGTAAAAAAAGTGAATTTTTTGGTGAAAAGAACACCAAAGAAGGTAAGGTAAGTAAGAGCGTTTGAAAGAATTTTTCAAAAATTGTTTTTCAATTATTTTTTATTTTATATTTTTTAATATATATTTTATAAATATATAAAAATTTTATTTAAAAATTTAGAAAGAGTAGAAAAATTCTATAAAATTAAATTTTTTTTAAAAATAAAAATAATAAAACTTATTTAAAAAAAATAAAAATATTTTTTATAAATACTTTCAAACGCCTCTAAAATCAGTCGGCGAGTCAGCGGCGAATGAAAAGAGTCAAAACTTTTCGCTTACGCAATTAGCGGTCGACATCCGCTCTTCACTGTTTCAATTTAATTTGGATTGTCCGTGACTAAAGGCGTGTTTACCAACACCCCTAAACTCCACTTCCTTTAAACTCAAGTTTCACATAAATACTTATAAAAATTAAAATAAATTTTTTTATCAATAAAATTTTTTTAAAAATTCAAATTTAAAACTTACTAAAAATATATAATTAATATAAAATTTTATTTTTTATTAAATATTTTTTATTTTTTATTTTATTTTTTAAATTTATTTCCTAAAAACTCCACTTCCACCCCCTAGATAAACACGCCCTAAACCCAAATTGAGGAACAAATAACTTTTTTTTTCTTCTAATAATAATTAGATAAGTGGTCCATTGAGTCCTCCATTCCTCTTGCGATGTAATTGGTGCGTTTAAAATTACTTATGAAATAAAAAAAATTTTAAATAAAAGATGGTTTTATTTTTTTATTTTTTAAAAAAATAAAAATATATAATAAAAAAATTTTATTATATAAATTTTTTTAATATTTTTTAAATTTTTAAATAAATTTTTTTAATATTTATATAAAAAAAAATTGAGAAGTTTCGTTCAAAAAAACAGTAAAAACAAGCGCACCGTTGTTGTTCTTTGTCTATTTTTTTTTTTTTTGGTTTTGAATATCTTTCCAGCTAGTTTATAATAAAATTAATCTTATCAAGATTTATGACTAAGGTATATTATATGGTCATTTTCGTCTGGAGTATTATAAAAATCATTTGCTTGCAAGTGAAGCTAAAGATATCTTTACAAATATTCAAAATTAAATTTCGTAAAAATAAAAATTAAAAAATATTTTTTTTTAAAAAAATAAAATAAAAGTATAATTAAGTATTTATATTAATAGTTTTTAACAATATGCTTAAAATTGAAAATATAATTATATTAAAAAATATATAAATAAAAAATAAAATTAAAATTTTATATGTAAAAATAAAATTTGAATTTATATAATCGATATATATAAACTATTTAAAATTTAAAGTTTGATAGAAAAATAAAATTATGTGTCTTTGAAATAATTTCTAAATCGAAAATTTGAAGCTCTAATTTTATCTGTAATCGTCACCTGATGATGTTAATTGTTGACGCACGTGAGTATCCCAGGAAAGGATGCCTTCCTCTTATGAACACCAAACGCCTCAAATTAAATTTTAATATATTCTTGCACCAAAATACCATAACAAAATATTGGAGATTTGAAGTCATATTGAAAGCAAAGATAAAAAAGAATTCAACGAATTGATAGGAGATCTCAAGATGATCTGAAGGTAATTGATTTGTCTTCGTATCGTGACAGAATCAGTACTGAATGAGATCGGCATCAAAGAAAACGGTGCGAACGAAAGAGAATTCACATATCTATCTAATCGACAATAACCAAATAATTGCTCCCTACTACTCTAATTTTTCATATTAATTAGATTTGAAGAATTACCTCAAAACTTTATAAATCAATGAGAGAGGCTGCCCAAATCTATATTAACACTCATCTACACTTGTTTTCTATTCTGATACTAAGAAGATATTTAATAGTATTTTTGAAATAAAATTTTTTAAAATAAAAAATATTATTAAAAAAATAATTTTTTATTTTTAAATAATTAAAAAAATAATTTTTTATTTTTAAATAATTAAAAAAATATATAATAAAAAAATTTTATTATGTAAAATTTTTTTACATTTTAAAAATTTTTAAATACTATAAAATATACTACAAATATAAACTAAAAAATTAAGAAGCTAATTTTTTGATAATTTAAGCCAAATAATCCGTAAAATTAGATCGGATGGAACTTATTTAAAATTATCGAACCATAGAAAGAGAGTGCCCAATTTTATAAACTTTCATTCCGCAGCACAAACTACCAAAAGTAGAAAAAACTAACAATTAAGAAAAAGATGCAAGTATCTAATGTGGAACAATAGATAGGGTCTTGGCTTGACTCGTTTTTTCGCTAATCCTATATATTCATACATATTGCACTTAAGGCTTAATTGTGTGTTGCCAAAAATATGGTCTTTGAAGAAATTTTTAAAGTTTTTTTTTAAAATAAAAATTTATACATATAGTAATTTTATTATTAGGATTCATCCACGTCTTTCAAATAAAAAAGAAATCTAAAGCATTTAAAAAAAAATTTAGATTAAAAAGAGGATTGCGTTCTAGAAAAGCAACTCCAAATTAGGCCTTCGGCTACAAAAGAATGCTTACCTAAAAAATTATTGTAAATTAACATGCACGGCTTAATCATAATAAACATAGGAAATTATAAAATTCACTAGACTTTTTACCTCCATAATTGGTACGAATATTTACAAAATGCTAACTTTAATTGTTGAAAACCACTAATAAGTTTCCTTTTATGATATTCTCTTCTTCATCATTGCATACATATACGAGCATCTATAGATTAAAGCAGCAGGCAAACATCTCTACCACAAACAACTCAATTCATTTATAAATATATTTATCAGAAGACAAAGTTCTTCTAATATTTTGACTAATAATGTTTAAGTGCAGAACTTCTCTAATGCTATAGCAAATCAATCTAACACAGCATAAAACATAGATAGAGAATAAAGCTAGTAACTAATTGATTAAATACAAAACTTATATATATAGTATATCTTAATATCACCAAATTATATTTTCTCTTTTTATTTTAATTTATATATTTTATTTTTATTTTTACAAAAAATTTTATTTTTTATTAAAATTTATTTTTATGAAATTACTTCCAAATAATTAAAACATGCCCACAGTGGGAGCATCTTGTGTCACCAGTTTCCCAGTGAGGAGCAATAAATCTCCTTCTGTTCTTTGTTTTGCAATAAGATAAGTGGAGAATATTGGACAACTCCATCATCAAAGTTGAAAGGGAACCAGTACCTTGCATATACATGCACAATACAAGGGGGTTATTTAGAGTTACTTAAAAGAAATATTTTTTTAAAATTATTTTAAAAATAAGTTTTCTCAACTAATAATAATAAAAATATACATTTAAAATTTTTATGATGTATAAGTTATTTATAATTTTTAAAAATTTAAAATTTTCTATTAATACTATAAAGATTTTTTGGAAAAATAAAAAAATAAAAAGTACCACCCCAAACATCACCAAAAAGCCTACGGTGCCGTTTGGTAATGCTTTTTTAATAATTTTTATTTCAAATCTTTTAATTTATAATATTATATAATTTTTTATAAAATTTTTAAAGTAAAAAATCTTAGATAGTAGATTTTATAATTATTATTTTTATTATCTTTTAGATAAAAATAATGCTTATTTATAAAAAAATTAAAAAATTTTTTATTTTATAAAATTTTATTTTGTCAACACTCTCTTATATTCTATAAAACTGTAAGTGTTTATATTTACAATACAATTTTTTTCTTTTTTGTCTTTTTTAATTCCCACTATCCAAAAGTGTGACTAGTGGTAGACAGTAATTAAGTCTGAACATTCTAGATTTATTTTTTTTTTTAAATTTTCGATTGTTAATTTGTCATGAGCTCGAAGTTTGGGCTATTCAAGTTTGGGCTTACGGGGCCTTATTGGCGTTACAGATTTGCTAACTAATCGACTAATAAGACCGAACCTGTTACGCAATCTCATCTCGCGCGATCCAAATCGACACCTGGTCCCTTGTTTCCTTCTCACGACAGTGCGCTCGTCCGCCGTTCGCCGGCGATCTCTTGCCGGCGTTGAAACCTTCATGTAGCATATATTGAAGGCTATTACAATCACAGTTAGCTTCAACCTCCTCAATCGTTCTTGGTAACTACTCTCTCCGTCTCTCTCTCTCTCTCTCGCGCGCGCGCTCGCGTTGATCAAGCACTGTAGAGAATGGGGATATTGTTGGTTGATTATTAGTGCATGCGTATGTTCTTGGATTCAGGGAGTGTTGATAGCAAGCATTAGCTAATGATTATTCAATATTTATGTGAGAGGTTCAAGCTTGATCGTAGTAGTTTTACTTATTGAAGTTTGTGATTGTCTCCTCATCAATTCTCATTAAAAAACTGAATTTTTGGTGTTTATACGAAGATGTTTGATGACACACGTTAAAATTGTTGTTAAAAAACGGTGAAGTTATTTGGAATACAGAAGTTATCTTTGTGAAGATTCCAACTTGCAAGCAGTCCGTGGTGAGCATTAAGTGTTTTCGTGGACCCGAGCTTAAGTTTGTTCTTATACTCATTGTTTTTGTAAAATTTTCTTCAGCCGGTGATTTGCAGTTTTTAAGCGTTGGTATTGATCCATCAGGCTTAAGGAACAATGGAAAGCGCTTCTAGTGAAGATGAGGGGTCAGGAAGAGACAACAATGTGGACCTCAATGATGATAGTATGGAGCATCATGTGGCACTGGATGTGGTTGGTCAGTTCAATGGAGAAGCTAGTCTTATTACAGCTGAGCAGCAGAGTTTGGACAGCTCTGAACCGTTTGTTGGAATGGAGTTTGAGTCAGAAGAAGCAGCAAAGTTGTTCTACATGGCGTATGCCAGCAGGGTCGGATTTTCTGTTCGCATCAGCAAGTCTCGCCGCTCAAGGAATGATGAGTCCATCATCATGCGTAGATTTGTGTGCTCCAAGGAAGGATTCCATCTGAAGAAGGGAAACTTTGATGAGGGAAAGAAGAAAAGGAAGAGGGCTACGATAAGAGAAGGATGCAATGCTATGATTGAGGTGATTCAAAAGTACTATGGCAGATGGGTTGTGAGTAAACTTGTCAAGGAGCACAATCATGCAGTTGCAGCTCCAAGCAGGGTGCTTTATATTGCTCCAGAGGAGTATGCAGGCATGGATCCATACATTGGAATGGAATTTCAATCCCATGAGGCTGCCCAGACATTCTACTATGCATATGCCAGTCGTATGGGATTTGATGTCCGTATCAGGCTCTCACGTCGATCGACTAGGGATGAGTCATTTGTCATGAGGCGCTTTGTGTGCACAAAAGAGGGTTTGAGTCCCTATGATGAGAACTACAATGAGAGTAAGAAGAAAAGAATCAGGACACCTGTTAGGGAGGGCTGTAAAGCTATGTTTGAGGTTATAAAGAAGGATTACAACAGATGGATCGTGTCTAAGCTTGTCACCGAGCACACTCATGATCTGGCAGTTGCTCCGAGCAAGGTGCACTACATTCAGTCACAGAGTGAGGTAGTTGTTCTTGCTAAGAGTGGTACAGTTAGCAGGGAGAAATCCGCTGTGCCGACTAATCTAAAGCCACAAATAGGAGAACCTGTCATGGGGTTTAACAGCTTTCCTTCTGTGGAGCGGGATTTCAGAACTGATGCAAAGGCAGTTAGGCAGTACAACTTTGGGGCTGAAGATACTCATAACGTTCTTGAGTATTTTAAGAGGATGCAAGCTGAGAACCCCTTATTTTCTTATGCATATCAGCTTGACAAGAGCAATTGTCTGATTAATATCTTCTGGGCTGATGCAAAGGCCAAGTTGTCTTATTACTGCTTTGGTGATGCTGTTACTGTTGACACGACATTTAGAGACTCTAAGAACATGTTGCCACTTGTCATTTTCACAGGCATAAACCATCACCTGCAGTCCGTATTTTTTGGTTTTGCATTAATTTCAGATGGCACGGAAGCATCTTTTATGTGGCTATTTGAAAACTGGTTTGTGGCAATGGGTCAACGGCCTCCGGTCTCTCTCTTTACTGACCTGCATGATGAAATGGGTGCTGCAATTTCAAAGGTGTTTCCAGATACTCATCATCGGTTTTGCAAGTGGCATGTCTTGTTTAGATGCAGGGAAAAGCTATCTACTTTATATTTCACTCAGTTTACATTTGAAGGAGAATTGGAGAATTGTGTGAATGAATCTGAGACGATTGAAATGTTTGAATCAGGCTGGAAGTCTATCTTGGATAAATATGGGCTTAGGGAGAATTCTTGGATGAAATATCTGCATGCAGTTCGCCAAAAATGGATTCCAGTGTATCTCAAAGATACATTTACTGCTGAGATTTCTGCAACTCAAAGACCAGAAACTATGCACAAGTTCATCGAGAGGTATTTTAATTCAAAAACAACTTTACCAATCTTTGCCACTCTATTTGAACAAGCAGTGATGGGTTGGAATGAAAAAGAAAACTTGGAGGACCTTGCATCAACTTTTACTAAGCCAATTCTTAAGACTCCTTCCAACATGCTTAAACAAGTGTCTGAAATCTATACAAGGGCAGTATTTGACATATTCCAGGAAGAGTTTGTTGAATCACTGGGATATTATGTAGATAAAATCGAGGACGATTTGGTTAGCAGGTTCACTGTTTCAAAAGATGATGATGCGCATAGAACATGCATTGTCACTCATAATATGAGTACAAGGAAAACAGAGTGTAGCTGTCGCAAGTTTGAGACTTCTGGCATTTTGTGTAAGCATATACTTCGATTGTTTTTAACTATAGATGTGCGGGTTTTACCAGAGTGTTACATCATAAAGAGATGGACGAAAGACGCAAAAATTGGCTTTATATTGGAGGAGTTTGTTCGATACAATGACCTCTGCCGTGATGCCATTCGATATGCAAGAGATGGATCTCAAACTGATGAAATTTATACTGCAGCAAAGCAGGCCTTGCAAATGGCTTGTGCACAAGTTATTGCTGCAAAGAAAAATTTGATGAACTGATATTGACAACAATGGCAAAATATTTTTTTCAAGATTGAAGTTGTACAAATGTATATAGATCTTTTTGTTTCTGAGAATTCAAATCTTCAAGGCATTCTGCATCTTGATTTGAGGATTGATGTATTGCATGCTTCCTATGGCCTCTCATTGGGTAAGCTTCTTTTTTACTTTTGCATTTGATGTTCTGGGTGTCCGCACCCACTATGATTTCAGAAATTCTTCCAGACTTGTCCTCAATTAGTGATTCAGGTCCAGAAGAGATGCACTGCTCTATTAGGGCAAAAAGCTAACTTTATATGTAGATGAGGGACTCCCTGTGTAATAGCTACTCGAGGGGACAAACCACCCAGTGTTAGCATTCAGATTCTTTAGTGGCACAATTTGTTGATCATCTCCTACCTAAGGAGAAGGGAGGAGATACAGGTTGGTTGATGGTGATATGTACGAAACCAGCTAGAGTGGACCCTGAGCTGAGCACGGTCCTAAGGAACATGAGTCAAGGACATGGTAACAAGATCTTTGACTCTCAATAACATACTTCTTTGACACTTGAAACATATTGTGTTTAGGCTATGGCAGGTATGTTCGATGAGTGCTTACAAGAATTTCTCCTTGTATGGTATGTATGGCTGCAACGTCTTAAATCCAAGTCCTGCATCCAGAACGATTCTCTGAAGGGCCAAAGTAGAAGCAAAATGCATTGTAGTGATGTAGCACTCAATACAAACTACTGAAGAGAGTTCCTGTAAGTGGCAAGCCCAGGTTTCTGGCGATTGCCATGTACATCGTTAATTCCCTGTCTATGTTAAATGTTGATGCTTCTGTGTCATTCAAGCATCATGGCAACTCTCTGTATGTGGTTGTTGTTTTGTGCTAGCTGTTTCTGTCCGTTACATCTTTCCCAACATTGCTACTGTTCACCTCCTTTCCAAAGTTTCAAGAGCAACAGAAAACCAGCTGTAAACTATATACGCTAAGTCTCATGGAATTAGTGAATCTTCAATGCTCGCATGTGCATCCCTGCTATGTTTCATACTGCATTTAATTAAGTTCCATGTCCAAGTACCTGTATATAGTTGGTTGTTGGTAATAAACCACATAATCATGAATGCTGCCACCAACTTAACATTGGTTTTTCATCAGCGAGTCACTTGTTGGTCCTAGCTACTATTTTGTTTACTCTTTGGAAATTGCTTCTTATATACCACTAAAAAGTTCTGCTCTCTTTCCAGAAAGACAAAGACTTCAAAAGAGATTAGTTCTATTCACTGTTAGGCAATGGAAGGCAAGGAGCTGAGAGTGGTTGTTACAAGGGAGGAGAAGGCGGCGGAGGCAGGAGACGATGAGCCAGTGAGTCCAACTGGTCTGTACTTCAATAGCTCTGCATTGTCAATCAGCATCTTGGCCTTTTTTGAGTTTGATTGCCCTATCGATGACTCTCCGACTATGGACACATTAGAGAAGGAATTCCTTCCTATCAACCCAAGATTTTCCTCCATCATGGTATATATGATCTTGTTCTTCTCTTTTCCTACATTGAGCTTTTTCCTAGCTTGAGAGCTTGGGAATTTAAATTTAACTAGTAGATACTGGTTTCACGTTACGCCCTAGATGGAATAATACTCATTTTCCTTTATATGCAACCCTCATAATTAATGCATTATTATTGCTATTATGCAATTGAAGTTTGTCACTTGCTAATTACAGAAGTCATAATCAATTGATCATTATTATGATCAGGTCAGAGATGAGCACGGAGAGGCATTATGGAAGCGGGTGAAGGTTAAGCTAGAAGATCACGTATATATCCCCATGTTTCCTGCAGGATTAAATTTCTACGACGAGTATCTGCAGGATTACGTTTCTAAGATCTCAATGGAGCAGCTGCCGCAAAGCAGGCCCCTGTGGAGTCTTCACCTAATCAAGTACCCAACAAAGAACGCTGAAGGCACGATGATCTTCAAGCTCCATCACTCGCTCGGCGACGGCTTCTCGCTCATGGGTGCAATTTTTTCATGCATAAAGAGGTACGACGACCCCTCAAAGCCGCTGACGTTCCCTGCTCCAGCAGCCTCAAAGCCGCAGGTGAAGCACAAACGAGCGGCGTCCGCTTTTTCAGCAGTTCCACGTGCCTTGTCTGTCACAGTCAATACCGTGCGGCATTTTGGTTGGAGCCTTCTGAAGAGCAGCTTGTTGCAGGATGACCAGACTCCAGTCAGGTCAGGCAATCCTGGTGTAGAGTTCCAGCCATTGGAGATGAGCTCTGTTTCCTTCTCCCTAGACGATATCAAGAAGATCAAGTACAAAACTGGAGGAGTAAGCTTCACTAAATTTCATTTTACGTAGGTGTAATTTAGAAAAAAAATTGCGTTCTTTAATTCTCGTTAATTTATTGACAGACGATCAACGATGTTATAAGTGGAATAATCTTCTACGGCATACGATTATACATGCATGCGTCTGATCAGGCCAAGAAGGGAGATCGAGTTACTGCTTTGGTGTTATTGAACACAAGAATTGTACAGAGTTATCAAACTGTAGCAGAGATGACGAGACCTAATGCTAAGTCCCCATGGGGAAACCAGTTTGGTTTTCTCCATGTAGGCCTTCCACTCTGCAAAGACATCGACAAGGCTGACCCGATTACCTTCATAAAGAAGGCGAGAAATATCATCAGAGCTAAGAGAAGTTCTTTGGCTGTCCATCTCACTGCCCGTATGCTTGATTTCATGAGAAAGCTAAGAGGCCCAGAGGTGCAATATGCGTTCAGTATTATTAGTCTCTTATCGACAGAAAACAAAAGACACTATATTACTTGCTTAATGTTGATAATGGTTGCATTTTTGTGTTGCCTAGGTCACTGCAAAATATATTCACGCCACTCTGAAAAATACAAGCATGGCAATTTCTAATCTTACCGGACCGATGGAGCAGATGGGGATCGCCGGCCATGCCGTCCGAAGCCTTTATTTCATGGTTGTTGGAGTCCCCCAGGTACAGTCATAATTACAACAATCTCGATCAAATCATAATGAATAATTGTTATTTTAAGTTTGTTTGTTTTATATTGGAGAACAGAGTATGACCATTGCCGTGGTTAGCTACATGGGAAAACTGAAGGTTGCTTTTGGAACAGAGAAAGGATTCATAGACTCTGATCTGCTTATTTCATGTATGGAGAAATCTTTCAGAAACATCTTTGATGCTGCCGTTGGTGAACAGCACTAGCTAAGTGTCGAATTGTTCATTCTTTTGCTTGATTATATATGTTGCAACAATTGAACCGACAGACAGCACTGTGAATTATTTCCTGCAAAGAAGAATTGCTGCGAGTGTATTGATTGAGAATCTGTTGTAACTTGAAGAAGTAGATAGCCCATATTTTGTTCATTGTGATTACTGGGCCTTGGGCTTTCATAAAACCCTAATAAGTAATATTAGGGTTTTTTCTGGTACAACTCTTCTATTAGGGATGAAGTGCAGTCACCGATCAGTTTTCGAAGTGTTCTGTTCTTTGTTTTTCCGAAATTTCAGTTCATTCGGGAGGAATTTTTTGTGTTTCTTTGTTTTGTTCTTCTTCCATTGTTGAGATTAATTTACTTTGTTTTTGTGGGTTTTTTTTTTCTTTTTTGAGGAAAATCTGGGAACGGCTGCAATGATGAAAGAACACAAAAGTGATGATCGCAGATCTGCGATCTGATTCAGAAAATTGTATTCGCTACGTTCTTACTGAGCCCTTCGCTGATTTCTTTCTTCGCTATATTTTTGTTTCTTTGGAGTTTGTTCTTCGCTTCAACAAAAATAATCATCTCAAATTTTTTTTTTCTGATATAGAGAAAGGTAGTGATTAGAGAAACACATTGATGTTGATCTCTTTGCAACATTTGATTTCCAAACGAGTCACCAGTGCAATTAACACACAGATTCATCTCCACAATGAACTCTGTTCTTAGCTATCATTTTGAGTTGATCACGAGGGATAATACTCTGTCTACTTCATGGACATTGCAAAATCAGTTGATCATCATCTCTTTCCAGTTTTCTGTTCTGTTTCTTCACAGTTGATTCACATATCAAAATTGAACAGGTATTGTCCCTTGATCATCCTCTGCAGATTGTCCCTAATAAAGACCTTAAAGAGAATGCAGAAAACACAAAAATCAGAACAACAATGGAGATTGTTTTTTGAACAATGGAGTTTTATATTGAACTCTTCTTTCAAGAACAAATTCTTACCTAATCTAAGATCCAATTCATAGCTGCTGCCATAGTGTAGTTGTTCAGATCTTCTAGCACTGAGATCTCTCATTGCTTCAATGTTTGCTAGCTGCAAAAACATAGAAACAGAGCATTGATTAATTTGTTATTACCACATATGTATAGAATTATGAAAAAGAATTGGAGACCTGTTCATGTAGAACGCGTCTCTCATGCTCACCATCTTTAACCTTCACCGTTGACAATTAACAAAGACTTAACATCAATCCAATGTAACAAAAAAAAGTTGCAGTCAAAAGAAACTGGAAAAGAACTAGCTTGGCACCATGTTTTCCAGTCGGCCGATCTCCATTTGAATCTTCTTGTCCTTCTCAGTTCTCACCTTGTTGATGGCAAGCTCCAGATTGTGTTCTAATACATTCAGCGCTGGTAGAGAGTAGCGTTGTCCCTCTTCAACTCTCATAAATCTGAAAAACACAAGAAACCTCTCAATTCTTGAATGACTATTGCTTTATGATAGTAATCATTCAAGTATGTGTTACCTTAGTTGTCTTTCCAAGATCTCACATAGCCTTTCAATCTTCTCAGTCTCAGCAATTTGCTCCTGCATGCATAGCAAAACACTCGTTCAAGTTCAAGAGCAACTCAAAAACAGAGGATCAAGGAGAAGAGATATAATGTTTTGAACTTACCCAATAATCATCTTTCAAAACCTTGGCTTTGACTGCAGCTTCATACCTCTGTATAAACTCCCTTGCACTATAATGACAATAAAGAACGGAAGGGAAGAGATTGAGCATTAGCCATGCATGATGAGTGAAAGCAAAGGAAGGGTGTTATCCTTATTGCAAGCATGAGAAGGGGAACAGATAGTTGAGATGAAAGGATTACCTGGGGACAGAAGGAGAGTGATACTCATAGAGTTTACCAGAAGAGGAAAAGAGGAGAAGTAGAAGATCAGTGTCGCAGAGAATAGCAAGCTCTTTGGCTTTCTTGAACAAACCATCTCTTCTTTTATAGAATGTGGATTGTCTCTGGCTTGGGTTCTCTATTCTCTTTATCTCACTCCTTCCCTTACCCATTCTGTTTCTTCTCCCTATAGTATCTTCTTCTTCTTCTCTGCAAGAACTAAATCAGGGTTGATCAAAGGAGTGTTCTTTTGCAAAGCTCTAGACTCAAGAAGAAACTTTCATGAATATGGCAATGCCCGCTTCCTTCGCAAGCCTTTTAAATATGGAAAACCAACTCCACTTCTTTCCTTGTTTCTCTGTTATTTTTTCTATATGGTACTGCATTATGCTGTCTACAGTGTTTTTGCAACACGTAAAACATTTGCAGATCTCGTTCATTTCAAGATCAAGATCATGTCTTTCTTTGTTGATGTACGAGTGAACCTTAGATAGACAAAGGTACGTAAAAGCAAAAGCAAAAGTGAGATAAACTGACAATGGGGATCATGGCATGCAGGCAGGCAGACATCTATATACATATAATTCTTTCTTTCTTTGTTGATGCCCTTGGTTTATACCATTAGTATTAGATAAAGTTGTTATTAATTAATCTGCAGTGAGGCAAGCAGAAGTTGAGTTATATCTGGCAGAACAGAAGTGAACTGAACTGAATTGCTTTTTCTTTCCCTTGAAATGAATTGAATTGATGTAACAAAGAAAGATGAAGGTTTACTATAGCAAGAAGGAAATGTCAGCTATCAGATTACTAAGAATGGAAAGAACATGGTAGAGATTGGTCTTGAAGTCTTTCCATGTTTAGATTTGAGTGATGTAGTAGGAGCAGCATGCATGAGTTTTGAAAGATTCCTCTGATGTTTGATTTGAAAAGAAGGAGATTGCAAGAGTTGTTAGAGGTGAGATGAGATGACATGAGATGGACGCATTTAAACCATTGTTGCAGAACAGAGCAAGAGCCAGAACTTTGTGCTTTTGCTAGAACCTGTCATGTATGTGACTGATGATGAATGATAACATGTATGTACACTTCCTGCACAAATTCAATTCAATTCAATGTTTTACAAATTATGTTTTCTGTTTCTTTCTTTCTCTTTTTATAATCTAGATAACTTGTTGTTGAAGGAGTTGTATAGGAATTACATTCAAGGACAATGACAAGTGTTTTTCATATGCCACCTTCCATATATAAGTTAAGAGTTCTTTGATGAAATGTTGGTGCTGTCAACCATGCACCATATACTAGCTTAGGCATATTTTGAATAGAAACTTGGTGTATATTTGAACTATTCTTATTTTGAGTAGAAGTTGTGGACGGGAATTATGTCCAAGAACAAACTTAGGCACGAGGGATTGAGAATTTTTGGACCTACTAGACTTTTGTGTTTTGAGAATCTTCTAAGAGAAAAGGAAATTATGTTTTTAAGATACCTAGATACCATTGATTGAACTACAAGTATACACGAGGATCTATACAGGTGAGCTACAAATTCATAAAAGTAAATTGACTTCAAATGCTTAGGGCCTGTTTTAAATATTCGTAACTGAATTTTTAAAAATAAAAAATAAAAAGTAGAATTTTTAAAAAATAAAGTAGAAATAAAGTTCAGTAATTATATTTCATAATTTTTAAAAATATTTTAAAATTAAAAAATATAATTATATTAAAAAGTGTGCAAATAAGAAAGTTAGAAGTGAAATTCTGTATATAAAAGTGATTTTTTATGGTTAAAATATATAAATTGTTCAAAATTTAAAATTTGATATAAGAAAATAAAATTATGAACGTTTGAAACACATCTTTACCGAAACAAATATCCGTTTAAAATTATTTTCCCGTAAAACTTTTTGTTACTTTTTCTCGTCATTCTTTCTACGCAATCATTTTTTGAGAGCAATATCATGATGTCTTTTTTACGCGTTGATGTTATGAAAAAAATTGTGTCATATGTCACAAAGTAAATTTTTATATACAAAGAATCTGTAGTAATGTGAATTTTTTACATATTGTAATCAAATTAAAAAGTATGAGATACATGTAAAATCTTCGCGATGCAAATTCAAATTTTCTTATTCCATGTGTTATAATATCATCCAAACCATCATAGATTCTAAATAATGTGATATGTAGCTTCTGATATGAGACACATGTAGCATGTACAAAGAAAGTAAACAATTCCTTCATTTTGAAAACGATATTTCAAGAAATTTTGAGCATGATAATATAAACAAATATTTGATGAATCGTCGATGGAATTTTTTCTCTTTTTAACTTTATTCTATATAGCATATTCGTTGAAAACATTGCCATTATAATTTTATTGCTCTTAAAATATTAGTGGTAGAAGCTGTTTGGAAATAACTATAAAAAGTATTTTTTATAATTGAAAATATTTTGATTTTTATTTCGATAAACGAACTATTATTTTGATTTAAAATAAAATTAAATAAAAAAATATTTTATTATGTAAATTTATAAATATGTTTTAAATTTTTAAATAAGTTTTATAATTATAAAAATTTTATTAAAAATATAAAATAAAAAAAGTTGATACAAATTTTTTTAGAACGAAAAACCAATCAGATCTGTAAACATAATTCAATATAAATTTTTTATTCTTTGGCATGCAAATTTTGTAGAGTACTAGAATTCTCATTGACGTCGCGAAGAAGAAAATGTCACCAACGCCACAATGCTAATGCATTGTAGTTATAGAGAATATTTAGAAGTAATTATGATAAAAAGTTTTTATAAAACTAAAAATTTACTTTTTTTTTAACTAAACAAAATAAAATTATATAGAAAATTTTATACGATATATATATATATATATATTATTTTTTATTTTAAAAAACATTACTTTAAAAAGCAGTCACATCTTATTCTTTAAACAGATAAGTTCAATCTTAATACACGTTCCTTTTACGGTAAGTGATTTATCGCAAATTACTTTATTATAAAGTAAGTTGTTATAAATTATGCTCTAAAAATATTTAACATTTTAATTAAAAATCAGCTAAATACGCATGTTTTTATTTTTTTTATATAGCTGAAGCCTGAATGTAAAATAAAATTAATCTTTTTGTGTAAGAAAATGAATATATGTTTGAAAGAGTTTATTTTTTTCTTTTTATTTCAATTTTTTATATTTCTTAATAAAATTTTAAAATAGTTTACAAATTTTTATAAAAGTTTTTTAAAATATTAAAAAAATTTACTTGGTACAATTTTATTATTAATTGTATTACTTATAAATATTTTCTAAGTCTTAAGCTAAAAAAAAGTATATATCCTAAATTGGAACTACTCTAATAAGCGTGGCGTAACTGCTCGCGTATGAAGAATTAAAAAGAATGAATATAACGAGTGAATCTGAGTTTCGAGGAGCTGTACTAAGAACGACTTAAAACTTCAATAATTATATGTGAGAGTTCAAAGCATGCCAACATCAGCATATAAGTCATCATGCATTTCATAAGGAGGAATTATATGAGCTTGTTTTCTCTGTTAGTTTTCATTCAATCTGTGAGTCATGAACTTGAAAGATTGATTAGTTTTGTGGAAAAAAAAGTTAGAATATAACAATGGAGAAGCTGCTTTGAAGTTCCTGCGATATGACAAATGCAATGCAGCGCAGGCAACAGATGGAGGAGTCTCTTTGAGATTCTAAAGAAGCCAAAGCTTGACAAATTTGAATTCAAAGAAATTTAATAACCTGTTGCTATTGTCATTGTCGTTAAATGTTCATGTGTACATACGAAAGATTAACAACATCAAATTAATCCAGAACAACTTAGTGCGTATATCAAATTACCATAATTTTGTAAAAATAAAAAATAAAAAATAGAATTTTTTAAAGAATAAAGTAGAAATGGAGTTGAGTATTTGTGTTTCAATAATTTTTCAAAATATATTAAAAATTAAAAAATATAATTGTATTGAAAAATATGCAAATAAAAAAATTAGAAATAAAATTTTATATATAAAAGTGGAGTTCAAAATTTTTTATATAATTAAAATATATGAATTATTTAGAATTCAAAATTTAAAAAAAAAATAAATTTACGAATGTTTGAAACACGTTCTTAATTAATTAATTGGTTCAAGAACGAACACGACTTAGTTTTTGTTTTGAGTAAATTGTTTTAAAACAAGAAAAAAAAGTTACGATTCATATAATACCAGATATATATTTTTTTGAAATTGGAAAAAAAGTTACGATTTATCAAAACATGGCCATATCTCTTAGAACATGTCACTAACATGAAACCAAATAAATCCTTTTAGTTACATATATATATCTGGTAAAGTAAGAAAACAAATATCTGGTAATCTGATGAACATCGCAAGTGCAACATAAATAAAATTTGTAATGATTTATTTATACAACAAAATGAACTCAACTACGATGAACAAAACAAATATACGATGGAAACAAAAACAAAAAACAGAATAGATTGGAACGTACATGTATGATCTGCACGTACGTACCAGGATGAACAACAAAGACGAGACTTGGAACAGTAAATACACTCAAGAATTTCCCAACAAGATGAATAATAAACACCAAAACAATTAAATCAACAGATAATGAATTCATTTTCTAAGCGCCAGCAGATGGTTCCGGTGCCGGAGGTGAAACAGGAGTTGGAGCAGACACAGCGGGTCCAGGTGCTGGAGACGGCGGGTTAATGAAGTGGAACGGTGAAATAACAACAACAATCAGCTTCTGACCGTTCGCGCAATGCCCTGGTGCACCACTGATGAAGTAGAACGGTCCCCAAGTAGTGAACCGGAAAACGGAGTCACCGTCGTTCATAGTTAGCAGAGGGTTCGTTGTGTTGCATGCATCGTACGCTATCTGTGTTACTTGTAGAACTGAGTCGTTTCCTCTCTGGTACCTGAATACTGTTAATTAGAGCCACAACACAAACACAGCCATGAATGATCGATATTTGATCAGTTAATCGAAAAGAATAATTTCAGAACTGATCGGAGAGAGAAGCAGGCAGGCGTACTGAGTGTGTCGCCGACTTGGAAACGGTTCCTTCCAGCCCACTGGTTGTAGCTCTCACGAGGTCTTTCAACCCAGCCGTCTCTTCCTCCAACATAGAAATCGTAAGCAGCTACAAAGCCTGCAAACCCTAAAACAATAACAGCGATAACAACAACAATAAGGTTAGAAGCAGTACTGTTTCTGCTTCTCATCTCCATCGCTTTGAAACCAAAACCAACGGAAGTTGAAAGCAGAGAAATTAAGCTCAAAAGCTAAAAGACCCAAAAGCTGAAGTTGTTTGCTGTGTGCTTGGTAGAAGAGGGTTAGGGAACTATATATATTGTAGCTGAGATTACACCTGGCGACAAAAAGAAGCACGCAAGAAAAATTGGCATATATATATTTTTTAGTCAAAGCATTATAATAAGTAATAAATTAGGATTTTAAATGTATGTCATGAGAAAGCTTGAATGAGAAAGTTGGGATTATTTTCTTTCTGAGAGAGATCTCGAAAGAATTAATGAGTTTTCATTTGGTTTGATCTTGATGGGACAAATATTTCCTTGGAGCCTTATGTATGTTGGTCACAAAAAATCTTTTCAGATAAACTGGCACTGCAGCTGATGAGCATTGAAATAACTCTTAATATATTTTATGAAGATTGAATAACATTACATCAGATAAACATCAAGCATTAACTGAGAAATTTTTGGCTCTAGAAATTATATTCTCAAGAATCTTTTCAGAGATAATTCATTATAATTTTTCAAAAAAGTTAACATAAACATAATTCATTTTTGTAAAAATTTTACCCTAAACTATAGTACGATTAAATATTATTCTTTTTCTTCTAGCATCATTATTTCTACGCGACCATGCCTTCATTAGAGCAACATGTATGTGCTACAGTAAAATTAAATGAATAGTAAACATGTAAAACTTGTTCACTATTATAAATTCAATTTTCTTGTTTTCCATTTTTGTAAGATTATGTAACCATCAAAGATTCAAATAAGGTGGCAAAAAGCAAGTTATTAAAACAAGTGCTTCATCTTGATGAAAGCAATATATCTTAAGAAATTTTGAGCATGATAATGTAAAATACATATTAAATGAGTTTTTATTCAAAATATGGTGTTGTTTGATCGATAAGCTTTAGGCACCGTTTTGCAATGTGTTTAGATTTCATTTCGTTCTAATTTTTTATTTTATATTTTATAAACAAAAATTTATAAAATTTATTTTAATTAAAAAATATAAAAAATAATATATTATAAATTATTATTCATAAATAAAAAATTATTTTTAAAATATTTTAAATATTTTTTATTTAGATAAATTTTATTTTATAATACTTTAAAAAACTCTTTAAGTGATATTTTGATATTGTTTATAGGTACTTATTAAAATTTTATTTTAACTCTCATTTTTTATAAATTTTATAAAATATTTTATTTTTAATTTAAAATACACAGATATTTTTATAACATAAAATTTTAAATTTTATTTTTTAAATAAATTTTTTTCATAAAATTTAGAAAAAAATTTTGAAAATTTTTATTTTAAGAATTTTAAACGTTGCCTGAATACAAGGGATGACAACAGTAATATGGAATGGATAAGTAAGCAGATTGTCATCGTGGGAAGCTGCTCGTGTGCCAACTGCCAAGAAAACCGATAACCGTTTACTAATAAACGCCCAAAAGTCTGTGACGTCACCCTCAATCGTAACAATCGTCAGAATCAGTTCTTTTTTTTTCTCGAAAAGAAATAATTCAACTCTTAGAAGTAGATTTTAGAAGAAGTCGGGCTAGCTGTGCTCTGGAATTGAGGAATTGACAAGTAGGGCGTCTGAGAAAACGTTTCTCAGTTCCTTTATTTTTGTATTTTATATTTATTTATATATTTTTTATAAATATTTAAAAATTTTATTTAAAAATTTAAAAAAATATAAAATTTTTTTACCATATATCTGCTAATTAATTGCTCAGTTTCATAATTTAGAGTCCGCTTGAATACGCAATTACCATATATTACTAAGTTTTCCTGTTTATTTTAATGAAATTTTCTAAAGGCCCAAACGTTTTGCCAAAATCAAACAGTTAGGATACTAACTCTGAAGATTTGCTTACCACAATGGACTATAGTTCGTTGCTTTGTGGATCAAGAGTTTCTAAGCCCAATGGGCTAGAGTTCACTAGGACGCTTTTAATTTAATTTCTGATCCAATTGTAGTATATGCAAACGTGGTCGAGTTTCTTATGTACATAGTTTGAATACGCCAAAGAAAAAGATAATATGATGGAGAATGAAACCCAAATTTTAAAATAAAACGGTGTATAATAAAATAGATCTACATACCTAACACTTAAAGAGATAGTTCATTTTTTTAATATTATAATAAAGTTGCCAAGTGTCGGTGATAAGTGGCATAGAATAAAAACGAAACAAAAAAAGAAACAAACACAATAACTTTCATGAACTTCAATTCATTTATTAGTTCCATATATAGAGAATAAGAACCCACGTGTTCTACGTGAATACTACAAGTTTCCTATGAAGAACCTAATCGCCAAACCTTACAAAGATAATGCAAAAACTTCATTAATTACATGATAATAAATTCGATCACAATCATCTTACTGTCAATAGAGAGCTAATAAACCTACAACCATTCGTGTAACCATCGATCGCTGTCTGGCGTTTTCTTTAATTAATTGAACAAACATTAACAATATATTAAAATTTTATTCTATTTAAATAGGATCGACAAATAAAATTTATGTTATTAGTTGATAAGAGTTATACTGGCTTTTAATCTACTGTAATTTTCCAAACGGCTAAGCGGAAGTTTTGGAGTTAATTGAAATTCATAAAAACAAACTTTGTATTGGTTAAATTTTGTACGAGTTTAGTTTCAAAATATCATTGACTATTAAATTAACGAATACATATACCACGTAGGATAGGAATCATGTTTTCTGTTCTGTATCCCGCAGCTGGATCTACTTTGTTTCTCGTAGATTACTTACTACCTCTACCAAACTCAGAAATCACCCCTCAATACGCGCCGTTTAACGCGCTATACCTTCAGACATTTCCGTGATTTTACATACAAATAAAGGTTTGTAGGGGAATAAATATTTTTTTCTGAGAATAGCGCGTTAATTTAACACCCGTATTGAATGTCTTTGAATTTGAATTCCTTAACTACCCTTCACGCGACCCGGTTATTTATATATGTTCCTTCCTTTCTCGCTCTGTCTACGAAAGCTCCCTAATAAATACTTATTCAACACAGAAAGAAAGCCAGACACAGATTTCCGTTATCATTCGATTTCTTCGATAAGTTGAGGTAATTGTTATTTTAGTTCTGATTTACTTCTTGTTTGAATCAAATCATGTTTGTGGATTTGAGATCTGAGTTTTTCTTTTTAATTTTTTTGTTTTTACAATTTTTTGGGTATGATTTTGAGTGCTTTGTCGGAATTAGAGCATTGTTTTGCTTTACGCTAGGTCTTGTTGAACAATGGTAGTTTATCGCGAAATGTGTTTAGATCTAGCTCTATTGGTTACATGGAGAAATTTTGAAGCATTAATTCATCGCTTTTCTGTTGTTTTCCGAGTTGATTAGTCCTAATTTCATCATAAATTTGTTGGTATGATAAATAACTACATTGATCAGGCGGTATTGTTGTAGATAAAAAATTGTCTTTCTAAAGACCATATGAGAATCTCTATGTCCCGTTCTATGAATTTGGGCAGTGCAGCTTCAGAATGCTAGATCTCAATACTTCGACGGATCCTTGTTTGGCAAACAATGTTCATTCATGGATCCTTGAATAATAATTTTAGACTAAAGAGTTGTGGTAGTGGCAGGATTTATGCTGATTTGTGTCATAAATTGGAACTCTAGTAGATGGAAGAACTTGTTCCTTTTAAGTACCTTCATCAAAGAATTTAGCAGTTTTGGATTAATCATGAGTTAATGGGAGGAGCGACGCCATATCAGGGCCAAACTCAGTTCTGAATTTGGTGTAATCTATTTTACTTTGAAGTTTTTAGCTCAGTTTGTTTGTTCTTACATTCCTTGAAAGTCTTCTCAGTTTGAACTGAAATTTTCTTTTTAAATGATTAGTGATTATGATGAATATTCTAGCCCCTTCAAAAGCTTTCTGTAGAGGCCGCTGTTCATTCTTAGGACAGTAGCAGTAGTGCTCTGTAGCTGAACATAAAAAGAAAAGTACCTACTACTTAATTGTTTTCGAACTACTATAGTCATTGCTGAGAGCATATGCATAACGTAAACTTTTGTATAATTAAGTCATGGGATATCAAGTTGAATTTCAAATAGATTGACTTTGATAGTATATCTTAGTTTCTTCAGTTCTGATATCGCACTTTCTTTAGCTTCTTGTTTTCCTAGTTTATTGAGGCCATTTGCTTTCCAGAAATACTATTCAGTTCCTTCACTCACTTGCTGAGATAGATTGCCTGGCCTGTTGTTTGCTGTTGCATGGATATTCTTCTTGGACATCACATATATCTTGTTAAGTAATTAGGTTCTTTATCGACGTATCAGATATTTCAAAATGTTAGAAATGTATAGTAATGCTTTGAGATTAACCGAATGCAAAAGATGCCTATAAGAGCAAAAAATTGGGAAAACTACCTTCTTGTTTGTTTCATGTAATTTTATTACTTATCCAACGGAGTTAGAATCTGCAATATTAAAGGGCACTTCTCTTTACTCAAATAGCTGAGCATTATTGCTAAACTGTTCGCTGGCGGCTTTAAAGTATTGAAACCATTTAGTTTCATCTTTTGCTACTTCAATGGATTTAAATGTGACGACAACTACTACGCTCTTTGGAAGGAGAACTGCTTGCAGGTTAGGTCTAAAAGTGTAATGAGAAAAAAGGAAGAAAGGAAGTTATATGGCCTTGATTTTTAATTGTTAAGGAGGCTGACATTGCAAGTTGTAAAACTATGCGTTCGTGCATTAAATAAGCCACCATCAAGAGAATATACCTCATAATCGTGAACTTGTGTAACTCATGTCTGGGTTATAGGTACAACACTGTCATCTCATGATTCTACTTATTGTATCAAATTTAGTTGGACTTCATTTGAGTGTTCTGCCGCGGTACAAATGTTCCAGCCTATGGTTAAATAAGAACAGTATGGTCAAAATGACAATTGATTGCAGGCAATATGGTTTCAATTGTAGTAGGGAGCACCAGGTGCTTGTTGTTACTTCTTTTCGTTTGATTTTTAGGTTTGTCCTAGAAGTGGATGGTGATATGCTTTGTCATGTGCTGCCTATGCTTCTTTGATGATGTCTATGCTTTGTCATGTGCTGCATATGTTTCTTCATGATGTTATGTTTCGTCATGTGCTGCCTATGTTTTTCTTGACGTCGATGTTTTCTCATGTGCCATTATTTTGTTATCTTTTCTTGTTATTTTTTCTGCCAGAATTGTTTCTTTTGTCCTGATTCATTAATTTTCCTTTTTGGAATAATCAAAAGGCATGGCGGCATATAAGCCTAAGAACATCCTCATTACGGGAGCTGCTGGCTTCATTGCTTCTCATGTTGCTAATCGACTTGTCCGCAACTACCCTGATTATAAGATTGTGGTCCTTGACAAGCTTGATTATTGCTCCAACTTGAAGAACCTTTTGCCTTCTCGTTCTTCTCCAAACTTCAAATTTGTAAAGGGTGATATTGCAAGTGCTGACCTTGTCAACTATCTCCTGATAACAGAATCTATTGATACGATCATGCATTTTGCGGCACAGACACATGTTGATAATTCTTTTGGTAATTCCTTTGAGTTCACAAAGAATAACATTTATGGCACCCATGTGCTCTTGGAGGCATGCAAAACCACTGGCCAAATCAGAAGGTTCATCCATGTTAGTACTGATGAGGTTTATGGTGAGACTGATGAAGATGCTGTAGTTGGGAACCATGAGGCATCTCAACTACTCCCAACAAACCCATATTCTGCAACTAAAGCTGGAGCAGAGATGCTTGTTATGGCTTATGGGAGGTCATATGGCTTGCCTGTTATAACTACTAGAGGAAACAATGTCTATGGGCCTAACCAGTTTCCCGAGAAGCTCATTCCTAAATTTATTCTCTTAGCTATGAGGGGACAGCCTCTTCCAATTCATGGCGATGGATCAAACGTCAGAAGCTATCTTTACTGTGAGGATGTTGCTGAAGCTTTTGAGGTTGTTCTGCACAAAGGAGAAGTTGGGCATGTTTATAACATTGGTACTAAGAAAGAGAGGAGAGTGATTGATGTGGCTAAGGACATTTGCAAGCTCTTTAATCTGGATCCAGAAAGAGTCATCAAGTATGTTGAAAACAGACCATTCAATGATCAGAGGTACTTTCTTGATGATCAGAAGTTGAAAATTTTGGGTTGGTCAGAGAGGACAACTTGGGAGGAGGGGCTGAAGAAGACCATGGAATGGTACACAAGCAATCCTGCCTGGTGGGGAGATGTCACTGGAGCACTAGTTCCACATCCTAGAATGCTTATGTTGCCTGGGATTGAAAAGCACTTTGACAATCATGAAGAGAAGTCTGCTGAAACTGCAAGTAACCCTATTGCGAACAAGATTGATTCCCCTGCTGTGGGTAGCTCTAACGGCTCTGTTAATGGAACCACTTTTAAGTTTCTGATATATGGCAGGACTGGATGGATTGGTGGCCTTCTTGGTAAAATCTGTGACAAGCAAGGAATTGCATATGAGTATGGGAGGGGACGTCTGGAAAATCGCTCCTCACTTGTGGAGGATATTCAGAGAGTAAAGCCTACACATGTTTTTAATGCTGCCGGTGTGACTGGCAGACCAAATGTTGACTGGTGTGAATCGCATAAACCAGAAACTATCCGTGCCAATGTTGTTGGCACCCTTACTCTAGCAGATGTTTGCAGGGAGAATGGATTGTTATTGATGAATTATGCAACTGGATGTATATTTGAGTATGATGGTCAGCATCCTGAAGGTTCTGGCATTGGGTTCAAAGAAGAGGATAAACCAAATTTTGTCGGCTCTTTCTACTCAAAAACTAAGGCTATGGTAAACATCTTTTTCTTCTTTAAGAGCAGGTTTGTGTGTTATATTCTGCTTAAATGCTAAAGCTTTTTCTTACTGCTTGCAGGTTGAGGAGCTTTTAAAGGAATTTGATAATGTCTGCACACTTAGAGTCCGAATGCCGATATCCTCTGACCTAAACAACCCACGCAACTTTATTACAAAGATCTCCCGCTACAACAAGGTTGTGAACATCCCAAACAGCATGACTGTTTTAGATGAGCTCCTACCTTTGTCAATTGAGATGGCAAAGAGGGATTGCAGAGGCATATGGAATTTCACGAACCCTGGAGTTGTGAGCCACAACGAGATCCTAGAGATGTACAAGAAGTACATTGACCCCAGCTTCAAGTGGGTGAACTTCAATCTGGAAGAACAAGCCAAGGTCATAGTTGCTCCTCGTAGCAACAATGAGATGGATGCATCCAAGTTGAAGAACGAATTCCCGGAATTGCTGCCAATAAAGGAATCTCTAATCAAATACGTGTTCGAACCCAACAAGCAGAAACTCGCAAATGGGCGAAACCATTGAAGTTCGTCCCCTCCAGCTCAATTCTTTCATCTACTGCATTAGCTGCTACTAGTCTACTAGTGGAATCATGAAGTCCAGCCACCTAGTACCGGCGTCAGTGACATATAGCGAGTGGATCGTCATTGTTGATCTATGTCATACTATAGAATTGCCCTGTAGCCAGAGTTCTATTTCATAATTCTTTGTGATAGTTCTTGCCATTAGTTTGTTTATTTATTCGAATTTATCTACGAGTTTATTTAGTATTTTCAGCGACAAACTTCTTACCCAGGTTGAGTGGCTTGTAATCATTATCTATCAGTGTTTTGTGAAATGCATCTTCGCTAGTTTCATTCCTTTTCTGCAAAGTTTTTATCTACTCTGGACAACTAATAGTTATCTCCTGCATCTTTATTGAGCTTTATGGTTACTTGTGTTACTATAGTATGGAAGGAGTCTGGAGACCAACCATGTGGTGTTACATACAATCCAACCCACACGCCAACACTTGAGCAATTTAAGTCAAGCCCACAACCAAAAGCCCGCGCTCAGTTATCGCACAGACCCTCTGTATATAAATGGATTGCTTGAGATTTCAATTCTTCTTCTTTGTCGGTGCTGGCTCTCCACTCTCTCTCTCTCTCTCTCTCAAATGTTGCTGAAGAAGGAAAGGTCAAAACCAGAAAGCATTCTAGATTGTTGAGGTTGTTGGTCTTCGTTCTTTTTGAGATGAAGTTGTTCGTATCTCCGGAGAGAAGATTGACTTTATCCAGTTTGAATCTGATCAGATCAGCAGAGGTTGCATTGAAACACCAACAGCAACAACAACCAAACATTTCTCGGCGATTTCCTTCCCGATCATTGCTTCCCAACGGTTCTCATCGCCGGTGTTCTTCTACCCTTCTTATTCATTCGGTAAGCCAACATGGCTCTTGATTCCCGTACTGCTGCCATATGCCACGGTCAGTTAGATTACTACTACTCTGTTTTATTTTTCCTCGTGCTTTAATTAATTTGCTGCATTCGATGAACTTCTTCCTATTTCGTTTTTAACTTTCTGCAATTAAATTTGAAATATTATTGTGTTCACAGAAAACAAGTCCACTGTTAATTGCTCTTCATTGCAGTCGGGAAGCACTAATTTTTGGAATTGAACATAATTGTTAATTTTTCTGTGGAGTTTGTAAAATATTTTCGATTTCTTTTTTCGGTTTTAAGTTTTCAGGGTGTTTGGGGTGGAGAACCCGGCTATTGTTTGGGACCGACGCTTCGCTGGTAAGCAAGCAGCTCACCACTCTCAAACTACTTCTGTTGTAACGGGATAGTCCTATAGTACCCTTATCAAATACTTTCTGTAGACAACACGATTCCAATTCCCCAAGGGTAGTGTTGGAAATTTCTTACCGTGTCAGTAGATCGAGGCGTTTTCTTCGCTTATAACTTTCCAGGATCTCATCGCTGTTGGGCTGCTCAGATGCAGCAGCTGTGGCATGCGGCCACGTGCCATATTGTTTTGTAGTCTGTTTTTTTTGTTCTAGTATATTCACGTTATATTATTATTAACTAAGATTTTAGGAGCTGTCTTTTTTTTGAAAATTATTATTTAAAGTTGTGTGAAGTCTTGAATTAATGATTCAGGAGCTTATGTTGTGAGATAAGATGCAGTGAGTGTTGAATTTAGCTATGCTGGTGCAGTGGTGACGGCTTACAAGAATTTTTGGAAGTTTCTTTATGCCACTTTTTGGAAGTTTGATCTGCTACTTTTGGTGTCCTAGTGCATGACAAGCTGTGCTGCATTATTATTGAAATGAGACTTGTTGTTTTCATCCTATGATATAATCTGAGATTCTCATTGATGATTATTGTTATCTATAAGATGCCAAATATTTTGATGAAAAAAACAAAGATGCTAATGTTTGGAAAATGATGGTTAGGAGCTTGGGAAAGTGATAAGAGGAGCATTTTGGGAGACTGCTGCAGATGGAAAGTTTTGGATCAAAAGAAGATTGAAACTGCACTGGATTTATGAAATAGTGTGATTGAAGAGATGATGACTGTCACCTCTTACAAAAGCCTTGATGTTAAGAGTTTTGCACTTGAGGCAAAAGCCATGGTATATATATTAACCCAATAAGTCTTTCTCTTTTCTTTCATATATGCAACCATATTATGAGAACGGTTGAAATGAGCATCGCTATAATGAAGTGCTTAAGGAATTGTAGCACACTTTGGCAAGTGGAGTGGCTGAAAATATCGTTACCACTTAATTGCTAGTGGTGATTAGTTAGCAGTAATAGTTATATGGCCCTACCCTCATGCTGATTAAGCAATCCACTTCGGAATAGACTTTTTCACTTGGTTGATCAACTGATTTTGAAGGTTCTATCATGAATGAGAACATCAACAACTTAATTTAGACCATATCATGACATGCCTAAAGTCTTGGTTTTGATGAAATTTCCTATACATTAAAAAGTCATCCACAAAGCCAAATATCTTCATTTACTCGCCATGTGTAAGTAGATATTCTCATGTGTATACATCGCTACATTATTTCTCTGCATTTTTGTGAAGCAGCATGCTTAAAGAATGGAGCTTACAATCAAATTATTCTGAGCAATCATGACAAGATTCAACTTCCCCTTTACTCAAAGAAAGTTTACATTTTTTAGGAAAGGACAAATTTTGCTTAACTTTCAAACATTGGTGCATAGACATTCTTTGGCCAAGTGTTAGCCATCACTTGCTTTAGGAATATTTTCCAAGTAGGTATTATCTGCAAGCTAACTTCTTCATTCCTAGTAACTTAAGCATTACTAGACACTCTTTTTGTATTCAGTGCATTAGTTGCTGTGGCATCATAGGGGCAAATGAGTTAGGTTATAAGTTCTTGGGTCATGAATTGGTAATCCAGTAGTCCTTACTGATGCTCTAGTTCTAAAACAGCTTGTGAACATGTACAGGAAGCTTCAATCTGCAAGGCTACAAACTTCCATTTATTATCGCCTTGCTTCAGTTGGCATACCAAAGAGTTTGCATTGCCTCACTTTGGAGCTGGTAGAACATTATATAGTAAATGCTCTTGCTAGATGTCCTCTCCCTCCACCTAATAGCCCATCATCTCACATATGGTACCTATTTTCACATTGCCCTTCTATCTGACAATGTGCTTGCTGCTGCTGTAGCCGTTTCTTCCACCATAGCCAGCTCAGCTAAACGTCAGAACATTGCCTTTCAGATCATCACTGATAAGAAGACATACGCTGCAATGCATGCTTGGTTTGCTCTTCACCAAGCATACCCTGCCATCATACAAGTAAAGGCCTTCATCAATTCTCCTGGCAGGTTAATGTGCAGGCCAATATCATTGAGACAATACATGAAATTCGAAACATGTCAATGTTTCTGCATTCTCACAGTGGATCAGGTGATGGATCTAAGGAACTAAAGTTTCTGGCATCAGGCTCCTTCTCAATCCTTAAACACTTAAAAATTCATCTTCCAGATGTAAGTCATCTTACAGAAAATGGATATCAACTCTATGAATCCTATACTGCTAATGCTGAATGGTGCTGTTGAGTTGTTCCCTAAACTTGAAAAAGGTCATACTTCTTGACGGTGACATCGTTGTTGTGGCATCTTGATCTCAATGGAAATGTCAATATTGCAGTTACTGATGCAACTGATGTGGGTGGATTTCGATTATGCATAGGACAGAAACTTGGTGACATCTTAAATTTTCAGAACCAGCTCGTGTCTTCCCAAGTGCATAGTGAAAGTTATCAGTGCTCGTGGTTGGGTGGTCTGAACATCTTTGACCTTCAAGCAGGGAGGAGGACCAATATCACACAGAGATACCAGCAATGGCTTAAGCTGGCAAGTGCCTGCTATCATTGATTGTTATTGTTGGCTATTCAATTCACTGCAACTATACAAGTGTGGGTGTGTTGATCTTCTTTGTATGTCCTGCAGAATCGTGAATCTGGATTCTCGTTAGCAGACATAAGGCCACTACAGCCTCTTTGGTAGCTTTTTTTATGACCAAATTCAGCCAAATGATCCTTCGTGGCACTTTTACCAGATCTCGGCAAGCAGATGCCAGAAGCTGAGCTACTAAAATCTTCTGCTGTCTTGCATTTCTCTGGGCCAAGGAAGCCATGGCTTGATACTGGGTTCCCAGAGCTCCGTAAATTATGCAGAGCCCTCATTAATCAAACTGATGAGTTCGTAAGGAGGTGCAGAGTTTGAGTTAAAAGGAAAAAGAGGGCAAGCTCTAGCAATATGTGGTCTTTTTTTAAATGCTTAGAGGAGTTGCAGAAATGTGAAGCGAAGTCAGGGGAAGAAAAAACTGACTCTTCATGAAACTGATGGAGAGAGGTAGCAGACGTAATTGAGACAGAGGTAGAGAAAATCTTGAGCAGAGGGAATTGATCTCGGTATTGACTTCAGCCTTTGCTCAAGCTACCTTTTTCCCTTAGGGCAGCAAGTTGCGATATAGCTTATACAGATAGATTGGTCCTAGTTTTTCTGATAATATATATTCTAGAGAAATATTAGGTCGTATTAATTAGTTTCGGTAAATTCTTCAAATAGCTAGGTACATATTAAATTTGTCAGACAGGTTATTGTTGTATATTTCTGTACCTCAAATCAACTTGTAAACAACACCCATCATCAGGCTAAAAGTTTATTTATTTGCCTTGATTGCCAGATATCTATATATGTTTTACTTGCCTAAATTCTATGTATTTGTTATACATACGAAAGCAAGCGCAAAACTAGAAGAAAACCACAACACGGAATCAAACTCTTCGAGGCAATCTATAACTTGTTCTCTAAACATTGCTTATTAATCATTCATTCTCCAGCAAGGTACCTTCAATCTTCATTAATTCTCAGGTGATGAATTGCATACTTAATTTTCATAGGTCAAATTATTGACAAATTACTGCCTTGATAACATTTTTTGCATTGAACTCGTTTTTTAGAAGGTTTCGTTAGTATTTATCTGAATAAAGTAGTGTTAATTATGATTAATAAGGTCACAATCATATGTCAAACTCAATAAAAGCATTATTAAGGATAATTAATTGAAGTACTTAGTTAATTAATCATTTGACAAAGTGTGGATAGGTCTCACATGGCACCAACGTGTATCAAAATCAATAGGTTAAGTAATTACTTGACTTCACAATTTTTTCCCTTATTAAATTAAGAAAAACATTCATTAATTAGATTATATATGATATATTAGTTCTTTGATTCCTTTGTGCGTAGAATCTCAAGAATGATTATTGCATATAAAGCAATAATCAATATAGCCTTTTTGTTAATTTCTCTATATATATATAGCTAAGCATAATTAATGTTGCTTTCGTCTTCCATATTATCAAACGCTGAACTAAACCAAAATGCAAACAGTGGCTTTTGATAATCTTCAGTTTTTAATTTGTAGGGATAAATATATGCTCCAACCATTTTGAACAAATTACATAATAAAGAAACAATAAAAATAAAACTAATAATTTTCGTCGGTAATGTTGTAAGAAGGAGAAGAAGTACATAACTTCAACTTTTATTTCTCAATAACTACGTAAATACAAGCTAGCTTACACGACTCTGCAACTATCCAGAGAAAATTTTACAATAAAAAACCGAAATGAATTGGCAAAATTTTTTAATTACATACATGAATAACGCGTTGAATTGAATCAGTCACACAAGCACATGATCATTAATCTCTCATGCATTAGAATTCATACATATATAATTAATTTATAATTTTCAGATGAACTAATGCGGTCATCTCTCGATGTATCCGGTTAACCGGAGAACCGAGTTCCTTACACGGCGAAGATCCCTGCCTTTTAACGTTCTTCCAACACCAGTGAACACCGAGAACTCCGTCTTTCCTCTCATTCTCCGAGCAATCACAACATGCGGCGGTATAATTTTCCTTCTGATCATGAAATCGTTGTCTTCGTCGCATGATGAAGAATAGTAGTAGTGATCATCTTCATTATCACAACACAAAGATTTGAATCGGAAATATTTCTCTGATGAATTAGCAGCTGCCTGCTGGTTGATGATGATATCAATAGGCGCAGACCTTTTCCTGCTATGCCTGAATGTTGTTACGCTTTCTTGTTCTTCGCCGGAGTAATGAGTAGAATGTTGTTGTTGACGATCATCAGACCATAGAACTTCAGCTTCTTGGAGTTCTTCTTCTTCAACCATTTGAAGGAACCTTAATTAAACAGTTGAGAACATTTGAAGCAGAAGAAGATGGGAAGATGTTTATTTATTTTATAGAGGAGAGAGATGGCTTGGGAAATGTTATGAAGGATTCTTCTTGTGCAAAATGTATACGGGAATTTAACGAAACTCTTTCAAGTTTAGGTTAAGTAGAGAGTGCGCCAACTGCAGAGCCACCGCGTGGTTTTGTTTCCAGATTTATTATTCCTTCCATTGTTTAGACTTAGAATAATTTAATTTCAAGTTTCAAACAAGACATTTCGGAATCTTATCTTTTGATTCCTAGGTAGGTTTGTTTCGGAAAATAAAAAATTGCATATATATATATATATATATATATATATATATATATATGCATATTGAGTACGGATGATAATATATGATCTGATTTGAAAATTCAACCCGAAACTGACCTGTTTAATAAAGATTATGGTTGAAAAATTTGACACGTATAAATATATAGATTGGGTTAGGGTTGAACGAATTTGATCCGGTTATTAAATGAGTCGATCCGGATTAACCCGAAATTGATCTACCAACTCGAAATGTCATTTTTTGAAGGAACAATTCTTAATTTTTTCTTACCGTATAATAAAATATTAGCAATAAAAATAATCGATAATAATTATTTACAAACTATTAAATTATATTGTATTTATAATTAATTTTTTATTTTTATGCCTTAGTAAACTAGTGTAAGATGAAAATTATAATATTATCGAAAGTATTACTATGTAGGTATTTTTAATGACGAATTTAGATTTCGTATAAAGATTTTTATAAAAATTTTGTTAGATAGATATATTTATAAAAATTTTTATCGAAATTATTAATATGTATTTATAATCATAAATTTCAGCTGGTTTCATATATTTTAAAAAAAAAATAATATAACTTTTTATATTGTAAGGATCGATGAAGACATTAAAGAATGTATATTTTATCGGACATAATTATATCTCGTCAGTAAAAATATCGTGCACTTTCATTCGAACTGATTTTATAATTTCACTGAAGCTTAAAAATATAAATTAATAATTAATAATTTTAATTATTAAAGTGATCGATCCGAATTTGACTCGATTATTAGTAGGTTAGGTTAGAGTCGACAATTTTGATCCGTATAAATTCATGAGTTGGGTTAAAATTGAACAAATTTGATCCGATTATTAAATAGGTCAATTCGAAACTGTCAACGAATCTATATTGTCACCTCTAATGTTGAGTGCTATTTAAATAAGCTTAACTTACTTTCAACGAAAGATACACGAACTTTTTTTTTTGTTGTCTTTATAATTTACTTTTTTACTTAAAAATTACTTTCTATTTATTTACTATTGTCAAAGCATACAATAGTTTATTTTATTTTCTAATAATCTGACTCACTTTAGTCTAAAAGAAATACACTCGGATTGTGTTAAGTTGAAGATTGTGTTAAATTTTGTTTTAATTTACCTTAAAATAAAAGCGTTAACGTATTATAACTAATGAAATTTAATTTGCTAAGCTGGAATTAATGTTTTATTATAGCTTATCCATTTAACCTTGGAAAAACTTGCAATTAACATTATTGCTTGCAGAATACCGACAGCTAAGCTCATTGGATGATTATTGGAGCGTTTAAAATTACTTATAAAAATCTTTTTATAATAACAAATATTATTATTTTATTTTAAAAATAAGTATTATTTTAAAATATACTTTTTTAAACGGACTCTCAAAAATTGCCTAAGCCAACGGGAGCGTTTGGATTGTATTTTTCAAATGCTTTTTTTCAATTTCTCTATTTTATATATTTTAATATATATTTTATAATTATTTAAAAAATTATTTAAAAATTTAGAAAGTTAAAAAAATTTTATATAGTGAGATCTTTTTCTTGTTATTTTTATTATTTTTTTGAAAGTAAAAAAAATAGAACTCATTTTTAGAAAAAAATAAAAATACTTTTTATTTTAGAAAATTTTTATTTCATAAATACTACCAAACGTGCTTTAATGCAATTAAATCTTCTCATTGAAGATTTTATATATTTGTGATTGATCTTGTTAATTAATGAATCTTAATTAAGAAAAAAAATTGAAGTCAAAAGACCACAAAGATATCATTGTATGGGTTGGTCCTTTTTCATAATAATGAATCAATGAATGACTTCAAAACTTTGACAAGGAAATTAAAACAATCAATGAATCAAAATACGGGAATGAACATGAGAAGCTTTGTTGAACATGCCACAATCAACTAATCTTTTCAAGCTAATTAATTATCTATACAAATCAAGTGAGACACTTGTCATATATATATATATATATATATATATATATTGTCTTACTTAATTAACCAAGTCTTTATAATTTGCATCACAATAGCAGAGAGAAAAAGATTACATAATTATTACTTATTGAATTAAAAGTTTAAAACTTATTGTAAAGAAAAATACGGATGTGTGTGCTTTTCATGATATATGTGGATATCATATATATATGTGGATATCATTGATTAAAATTCTGGCAAGTTAGTTAAGTACTCTTCCCTAATCAGGTAGCGCCTATTTTGTTTGTTTGGACTCCATCGTTCATGTTCTCTAACACTTCCACGTAATATCAGTGGCAGAATTTTAATCAATCATCCTTAAACAAAGAAGAAACTTATACATAGAATTTAAATTTGATTAACATTTCTAAATCATACAATGTTGCAGATGTTGGTCATGGATCATCTAAGAGAATGAAGAAGAAGAAATTCAATTACTGGAAATTAACAAGAGTACTAATTAAATATAAGACCTTCAATTACCAGTCTGTTGCTGTTTCCCGCAAACAATGGCCTTTACTTACCAAACTAAAAAAATTTAAACTTTAGCTAGCTAGCTCGATCTCTTGATCAAATTCTGAATATCTCTATACACTAATTTGATCTAGCTAACTGATGAAATTGCTTCTTGGCTAGCTCTCAATGAAGCCTGTCATCCGAAGTACGGAGTTGCGGAGGTAGTAAAGATCTCTCCCCTTCAGCGTCCTCCCTACGCCTGAGCAAATCGAGAATGCCATCTCACCTTCTGTCCGCCGTTTCGAAACCAGCTCGTGCGGCGGCACTAGTACCTCCTCCTTGATCTTACCATCCATATCTTCTTCTTCGTCGTCTCTGCAACCACAATGTTGCCTGTTCCTCGCCGGAATCTTTCTCGCAGCTGATCTCTTTGAGTAGTATTGCTGTTGTTGATCAGTAGTAGTAGATTTATCTGTGTAGCTTTCCGGCCACATGATTTCTTCTTCGAACAACTCTGCTTGATCATGTTTATGATCCGCCATTAATTTTTGTTGAAAACTTGTGAAACTCTGTTTTTGTTTCTGATGGTATTTTGGTTTTGAATGGATATGGTTGAGGAGTTGATCAGATAGCTAGCTATTTATAATTAAGAAGAACAAGAAGAAGAAGATTAGCGTATGAAATGAAACCAAGAAGAAGAAGAAGACAGAAAGATCGATAGATACGTGTTACGTGAATGGTTGGATTTCCATTGTAGCAAATAAGAACAAGCCACGTGTACCGACGCACGGACAGATGAAGATATTAACACACACTGTCGAACAAATGTTATCAGAACTAGTTTAGGTAACCAATCGAATGCAAGGAAAAAATTTTGTTTAATAAAACTAGAAGTAGAGAAGCACTAAACGGAACTTCGACTGGTGGATCAGTTTCAAGTACTCGTGATAATCTCTCATGATCGTAAGTAACCATTTCAATTGTTCAAACAAAGACTGGTAGTTTGAGCAAGCGTCGACCAGTTATCTAAACAAAACGTTATACAAAACTAAATTTTTATAAGAATACTTGGATTCGGATTCCTGTATAGCTCAGAGATGAAACAAGCAGATTTGGAATTGATAATTGAAGGAATATACTAAGTAATGTGAGATAGGTTCGATTTGATAAAGAAATTGATCAAAATAGTCAGAGGAAGAACCGTGAGGGTTCATTCAATCATGCTCATCATCATCATCATCATCTTCTTCTTCTTCTTCTGCTGCTGCTGGTAAACTAAACAGAAAAGAAAAGAACTGATTACACGTGTAGTTAGGTGTGTTAATTAGCTTATTATGTTATTAATCAAATATTTTTGTCTCTTTCAGAAAATTATTAACTGATCTTCTTCTAGAAATTCTATCCTTATCAATAACTTTGAACTCTAATTGAGGGAAATGAACCAATCACAGCAACGCATGCTTGCCATACGCAACTAAACAAAGCAAAGCAAAGAAAGAAAAAGAACATCAACATATAGTTTGACCGCACGCGAAGAGGAAGTTGCCATTTTTAGAAAACTTGGAGTTGCTTTTCTGTACAAGATTAGAGCTACTTTGGTTCTTTGTCAAGTGTTTCCCTTATTTCTTTCTTAATTACACTTGTATGATTGTTGCTAGATTGTGTTTAACGTAGAACCGAGTAAAGCTTCTATCATTTAACATTCCACATTTATATACACTTTTAATGTTGCTTATCTTCTTAAACAGTAGAAAGTTTTCTGAGGAAGTAATACAAGAAAATCTTGAACTTCTACGTCATGGAAAACAAGTTCGAACTTAAAATCTGACAAAAATTTGAGTTCCGTGAAATTAAAACACATCCTTAGCCAAATTATCAAGAACTGAGATGGACTGATTGAGAGCGGACGGAGATGGTAGAGATCTACACAGGATCCATCGAGTCGCTGACGCTAGCAGGCAACAGCCTCTAATCCTCAAGATGCATAGTTAACCGAGCCCTGGCGGCCGTGCCACTTGCGTACCCACCGAGAGCATATGCGCCGGAACCGCACGGTCGGCGACGGTGGATGCCGTGCGGTTCCCGGGCCCGTTGTCGTCTAGTGGCGAAAGGAATACAGAGGTGGTGTTTAGTGGGCCGTAGTAGGCAGTGTAGCCTCTCAGGTAGTAACGGCCCAAATAATTTTCTTTAATAAATAAAGTCCCGGCTAATGCTTAAGAACTGCACTTTTTTCCATAGGCTTGGCCCAATTGGGCTCAATTGAAGAACAAATAAAGAATAATTAAGTTACGTTGAGCCAAGTTTCAAATTTCATTCCTAGATCAGTTGTTTCAATAGTTTGGTGATCACTCGTTAAGTATTCGCTTATTAAGGACTTATTAGTGTTACCATTGTTTGTATGTTTGCCAAAAGCACACTCCAAATTACAATGCTCGACTTGCTATTAGATACTAAGAAATTCAGATTCAACTCCTGTTAGTTGTAATGCTTGTTTCAGTCGCCGGTGCAAGCTGGTAAAAGCATTACTTTAGTGCTTGATTAGAACTAAAGATTTTGGTAGGTGCAGTGCTTAAGACGTACTCATATATTTAGCGTAAATTAAAAATTTTTGACAAGTTGTTCAGTACAACTCTCTTCACAAATTTCTCATGTTCAAGTTGGATCTTCTGTTTTCAAGTTGAAGATAATCGGATTTGATTATATTCAACACGGCAGAAAATTTAACCCGAGCATGAGAAACTCACGAAACAAAGTTTACGAAACTGGTCTTGAAGTTTCAGTGTACCATCAAAAAATTGATCTTAGAAATCCATACTCATTTCGTAGGACAACTTTGAACTGGGCATAGCAGGAAGCCGATGCTAAGAGAGCACAATTACAAAGACATGTACACGCAGCTAATGTACCCCATCCACATCACACGATTTACACTCAACTTTCCTCCAAATTTCTCTCTTTCGATTTATATAGAATTTAACTTAACTAGATGTTGATGCTTCGGCCAACTCCTTAAGAAAATTCACCACGTCATCTGATGAGTTCAATAAATACCTTGCACTGGATCGCTTACGACCCACAGCACAGGAGAAGTAGTTATCTCCTTTAAGATCCAGCACTGATGATCCTTCTTGGAAGGATGTCACCTCTTGAGGAGGTCGGAATCCACTATGAGAGTTGTGGTTTGATGATGCTTTCCTTTCTGCTCCTTGCTGAATCTTTTGACCCTTGTTGTGCAGCGCCTTTGAGTTACTCTTGCTGTTTGTCAACTTTCCGGTGAACTTCCTGTCAGCTGTCGTTTTGATGACATCAACTGTTTTAGGTCTCACACAACCAATTGGCTCTGCAGGAAGCTCTGGCTCAAAAAATGTGTAGATATCTTCATCCTACACAAAAAAAATTAAAAGAACTTGTGACTTGTGCATATATAACTTGAAGAAAGAAAAATCCTAGTGACAGTTGGTGCAGAAAGATTATATAATATTCCCTCAACTCCATTTGCTCCAACTGGCTGTAACATTGTAATGTAAAGTAGCCAAGTCTAGAAGAATGTTGATGGGTCACTGAACCAAATAGTCCGTTGTATGGAAAAGATGACAAAAACCAAAATTGCAGAAACTAAAGTCTCTTATTCTGACAATGTTTGTTCTACAGTACATGAATATGCAAGCATAAAAAAGGCACCAAGATCAGTTACCTCAAAAAGTAATTCACCAAGTCAAATAATGAGACATGTTGGGACACAATGAAGAAAAATGGCAGCTAATGAGAAGATGAGAACATGCTTGCGGTTTTTGGCATAATTTTTTATAGGCAGCCCCTCATCCTTATCTAATATCAACGAGTTTAAGGTTTTTGTATGAGAAGGTGAAAAAATCCAAATGCAAGAATCTAGCACAGAGCTCCAACCAACTTTTAAGTCTCCATACCAAAACCTTTCCTATACTTACTACCCTTTACTCTCAAAAAACCTTTATCATGAACTTGCTATTATTGATCACCTCTTGTTCTGTTATTATGAAAATGTAACTATGAATTTGTTTTGCAGCATCATTTTACCTTCCCAAGAAAGTGGCCAATGCACAAAACATAATCAATTGGAGTAGTCATGCTCTTGCTATGCACAATTTCTCCCAGAATACGATCAATAGCAGCACCCTGCAAGAGAATCAAATCAATCTACGACAATTTTAAAGCAGCTATATACCCATAAGTTAACATAAGTTGAAACCAGCCTCCCTCAAGTCCTCATTAAGTGAATATTAAAGATACTTGCATGGCGAAGTAACATAAGCACAATTCAGACCTCTGTAACATCTATCTCTCAGTTTAAGTTATGCATAATCACAAGTTACAGAAAAATAAATCCTTCTCATATGTTACTCAAAAAAAAAAAAAAAAAAAGATCCTTCTCTAATGTCTAAAGCTGTAGTTTGAGTGTCATTAGCACAGGCACCAAAAATCCCGAGCAGTGCAAAATTTGAGTTACAGAACAGGCTTGCACGGTCTTCTATAAGAGTCCCAAATTCCAGTTGTTTACAAGAAAATGAATTAAGAATTAAAAGTTTGGTAATAGCACAAAAAAGAAATATACACTTGCCTTTGTAACTCCCACCGATCGAACTTCAACTGATCGGCTGCCTTGAACAACATCAACAGCTGCATTAGAAATAGGGCCAGTCCATAGATGCTGAAGCATGTCTCTAGCTTGAAGTCTCCCAAATTCTACATCTGTATTGGCAGAAGAAACTATATTGCACCCGTTTCTTCCAAAAGATTAGAATTAAAACATGATTGCATCTGAAAGAATAGAATTACCTGCATACTTATAGTTCCATACAAGTGACGTCTCTCGATGTTCAAAATGCGACCTCGGTGTTCTCTCAGTGAAATATTCAAATACGTGCTGCAAGTTTCAGGCAGCATACATGTTTAGTTCACCCAAAGACACAGCCGAATGACATACTTCTTAGCAGCACAGTCACCTTAACGCTGTCAACCCAGTCCATGTTTAGATGTTCGGGCATTGTTGTCATCCATTCTCCCTCTGTAAGGCGAAGAAACATCCCATTCTCTGCTGCCAACCACATGCTGTAGTCCCCAAAATTCTACAATAAGTTGTAACTAAATAAGTAACTAAATAGCAATATGCAATTTGAAAAACTATGTCGATAGCACCTTACATCGTCAAGGACGCTTCTATCGCTTCCACTAAGCACAACAATAGTCGTCTTTGGGTCATTGCAAAGAGCTCTCAAAGGGCACTTCAATTCTGGATGTAATTTGAGCTCCATTTCTTTAATTTGATCACCGCCTCTTCTTCCAGAAGACTCAACTGACTCTGTTAACGTTGCATTAAATCCCTACAAATTTAAAATAAACTATCAACAATACTCAGTCATACTTTTGAAAACCACCAAAACAGAAGCCTTTGACTTGGTAGGAAGTAGTAATACATTACAAATTTTATCCAATATGTGTAGCAAATGGAAAATGGTTGGGTTTTCCACTTTATGTTTTTGGTTAACAAAGGCATTAACAATCCCATGTGTATGTTTGAAATCTTCAGATATCCTTCATAACCAGTTGAACTTCTCCAACAGTAAGTTTTTATCTAATTATGAAAATAATATAATTTTTAACATCAAATATATCTCTGAATATACTTTAATAAAACATTCATGATTTGCTTCATTTTTTTGAGAATCTGGCATTGCTATTACTAGGGTAAATTTCCAATTTTCATTATTTCAATCAGTAGACCGTGATTTAAACCCAAGCTAGCCACATAGTGTAATTGTAACATCCATACACATGCCTTCCAACATGAATTTACACCATTCTACAATGTAGTGTGCGAAAGGAAATACCTTAAATGATACTGGAAATGGTTCCTAATGAGACTAAATTACTGTCAAACTTGTTTGTTATGAAATGAGGAGCCAGTATCACAGACTTCCTCTCCAGTACAAAATAAAAGAAAAAGATAACTTACCAATATGAGCAAACGATTTTTGGAGAGCAAATAATGATCTATAGCAATTCTAGTAGGAAGTGTAGGTGGAACTTGTCTTGTTCTTATTTGAGCTTCAACGACAGTATCATTAAGTTCACTGCAGAAGGAAAAATAAAAATACAAAAACAAAGAAAGTATAAGCACTGAGAATTCTGAAGAATCAAATACGTAAAGGAAAGAAGACCGAAGTGCATTTGGTGTGATAGCATTGCCAAGGCAGGGTAAATTAAATGAGGACATTATAGTGTTAGATGCTGGTATCAGAAAACCTATGATTGCAGATTCTTTAGTTAGGATTTGGTGTTCAGTCAAGAATCGATCTTGATTAAAAAAAGTACAGAGTCCAAATATACTTAAACGAATAACCAAGAGAAAATAGAGGATTTGTAGCAAGTTCTAAGATGGAGAAGTGCATTTATTTCTTTAACCAGAATAGATTGCTTGAGGTCATGGGAACTTCTCTTAGATAAGAGCATGCACACAGACGGAAAAAGTGACATCCTGGAGAAGCAGGCACAGATATAATGCATAAGCTTTGACATCATTCTTTCTGTTTGTTTAACTACAATGCATTTTCAGGTTTAAGAACTCATTCCTGTGCCTGACCATTTCCAGCTAGGTGATATCTCCATGTGTCATGCTATACACATTCGAAGTGAGTTGAACCTTGAACAGTTTCCGGAATAATGTTATGTGTGTCTTTGCATTATGTTATTTAGTTATGCTGTCTTAATAATAAAATAATAATTTATGAACAAACTTTGGTACAAGTATTATCTAGAGAAACATATGAGAGTTCACACCTTACAAAAGTCTCTGCCCAATCTTGCGCTGTGTGTGTAGTAACATGAGCATAGTTATGTCTATGTCGCTTTTCTCGCTCCTCCGGGGACATATTCAATGCATATGCTATTGAGTTAGCAACTTCTGTGATATTCCACGGGTTGACAAGCAAAGCACCAGCTCCAAGAGATTGTGCTGCACCTGCAAACTAGATGTAGAAACACGAATTCGGGAAATAACAATCATCATTTAGCATACATACCAAAAGTAATAAGAAAACATGCATGAATCATCAGATTGATCTTTCATAGTTCTAGATACAGTTAAGATATGCATGTTACAAAATCAAAGTAGCTTATGCTAATATGAAGTAGCTTACTCTAGAAGAATTTGTCTGTGTCCAGAAAACTGTTTGCCTGTGAGTTTGATACATCTAAATGAGGGAGGATCTTGAAGAGAAACAATTTGGTAGTTGCAAGAAGATTTGAGCAAATGGGCTTTTCTTGAGATTTCTTCCCTTTCTTTTATTCAGGAATATGCAAATTTGCAGCTTAGTTTCACTAATTAAAGTGAAACTTGGGGTTTCTCATAAAGAAATAAAGGTAGAACAGAGTAGTGCATAAACCTAAACCTTCACAACAAAAGACAAGAAAAAGAGCCAAATGCCTAGTCTGTTATAAAGAAACTACTGAGAACTATATTCACCATGTAATTTGGGCTAACGTGAAAAAAATTAATGATCTGGATCATATTTTTGGCTTTCAGTAAAATCACAGCTTTAGCGGATCAGTTCTCAAAAGTTGACTTGTACATCATATTACATCTTAAACTTTTAAAAAGACTCATCTGATGTGAAGTTGCCCAAACAGTTAAAGGCATGCATACTGAGAATTTACAGATTGACGGAACTCACTTCACTGAGAATGAGAACTCCCTTCTTTGCATTTTGACATGCAACAAATTCATAGCTAACCAGATTCATTCCATCTCGCAGAGACGTCACGAGAGCCACGTCTACGAAAAAACAATAAGTAAAGCAACTTCAATGCAAGATTTATTAATTCCTAGAAATTCTGGAGCAGCCATAAAAGGCAAATATAAAGTACCATCTGAGCCCCAACGTTTTAAAAGTGGAAGTAGCATCCAATTCCATACAAAGAACTCCTACGTCAAACAAGGGATCTAATTGGAGTCCAAGAGTAGGGATCAAAATGGAAAATCCGAAAGAAAGAATTACAATATAGACAAAATCTCTTTGACTTGCACTATTGACTTACTTCACTAATTTGAAGCGACTCGAATAACCTTCATGCTCATATTTGAGAGTAGAATTTCGATTCTATTGTTAATGAAGTATATGGTTCTAGGTACAGCACGTTCTATTGAAAATGAAGTTCCATCTAATCCTTTCATATTCAGTTGTGTGACTGGATCTAAGGGACAACATTAGTCACATATGATAATAAAATGGGCAAGAGTGCTACCTAAAACTAGTCTTTCATTGTTTCGAACCCTTCTAAAGGAACATATAGGGATTCAGGGGAGAACCATTCAGGAATTGAACACTCTCCATAAAGTTCCCTCCAAAATTTCAGCCACATTGACAAAAATCAAATACATCAAATTTGAGTACAGTACAGCAGGTGCCATTATTTTACTTTTGCAAATAAGGACAGTCCAGACTTCACGTATCAAATCCACAAATTTGAATGGGAGTAGGCAACTAATAGAAGCATATTTTAGGACTTTACAGAGACGGATACACCATGTAGAACATTACGCACAAATAACAAAAATGTGCAAGACATGTATCATGATAAAATAAAAAGGAGTGGAGGATGAGTCTTAAGTACCAGTGACAGCATAAAGAGCACATAGCGCATGAAAGTCAAGAGAGCGGTCCTGCAGTAAGAAAAAGACAGAAAACACACTCAATTATTACAACCCAAAGAGAGTGCAAATGCTTCACATATACAAACAAACACATGAGACTAACAATCAAGCAATAACTGATTCCTTCCGCGACTATGCATTGAAGACAAATACATTGCGCTTTGATTAACTTGTTAATTGGCAAAGTTAATAGACTATAATACTTAGTACACCAAATACTTTCCACTCCCACAATTCTGTGTAGAGCTGGCTCGATTCAGAATCTCATTTATCTGAACGTTAGAAGAAACCACTACCGGTCTATTCTCACAATTTTATGATTGTCAACCACTTTAGTGTAGAAATGCAACTAGTAACTAATTAAAATATCATGCAAAACAGAAGGAACTGGAACAACCAGCTATGAAGTGAGTAGAGAGTTGCCAAAACATAAAGGCAAATTTTGGAGGCGACCTCATGTTTGTACACAGGTTAGGATCTAATAAATCATGAACACTTTCAACCAAGTAACTAAAAGTTATAATGCTATTTCCAAGTTGTATGATATGCAGTAAGCAATCACACTGCCTAAACAAATGCCTCAAATTTTCACAACTATGCATCTTCACTGGACTTGTGGGTATTTAAATAGAAAAACACACTAGGCAAGTTCAGAGGCACACCAAATGATGAATAGGAACAGTAGTTAGTGTCCCAAATCGGCCATTTATGCGTCCCACAATTTCATGAACCTGACTGGTGAGTCTTTGATCTATTAATCAAAAGCAAGTTAGCTACTTCAGTCTGCATAATGAAAGATAACGGGAGAAACAAAGGCCACAATCACAAGAAAAAACAGAGAACATACATTCAGGAACATCTGTTCTTGTTGGTACAGCAATTTGTAGCAAGACCACTTTATCACGCCATGATGGATTTTCCTCTAGGAACTTCTCAAAAGCCAAAATCTTCTGAGGAATACCTTTGATCATATCAAGACGATCAACGCCTAACATTACCTACAGCACGATAGAAGTTCAAAAACAATAACATAAGAGAAGGGAGACTTGTATGATAAAAACCTAACCTTGAATCAGTATCAACTTACATTATTTACAAATCAAAAGCATTATTATGAGAAACAAGCAAAGAATGTTCCAATTATAAGAAAATTCTTTCTGATATGGTTTCTGGTCAAATATAAAAGAATTAGTACTATTGAGATAAAAAAGATATTTTTAACCTTGCGGCCAGCAAATATATGTTTCAGCTCATTAATATGCTCCTTCACTGTTGGAAGTTCAAGTGCTCTTTGAAACCGATCAGCATCTATCCCAATAGGGAACTGAATTCCAATAAAAGAGCATTACAGTTTATCGAAGCATAATATGACAAGATCAATGAAAAAAGTCATGTCAATAAAAACTCAAAGAAGATGAACCTACCGCTGCGACTCGCGTCAGCCTTCCTTGATCCTCCACCCCTTCTGGTGTTCCCTCAAGTCCAAGTATTCGGGTGCAAGCACTAACGAAATGCCTTGCATAATCATATGTGTGAAAACTGAACAAAACAACCAAAAGTAGTTCTACTATTGAAATTATAAATTTCATGAAACCAGTTGAAGTTATACAAATACGACATATTAACTAAAAAGGGTCATTGCATGTAGTGTAACAGCGGTATCAAATTTTCCTAAATGAAATCAGGCACATCGATGGAAATTATTTAAAGAACTTGTAAGAAAAAGATCTGCCTCAAGCTGATTAAAGCCAGACTGTAACTTCCTAATCAATATATAAAGTCATAACAGCTAACTATCACAGCCAGAAAAATTGAAAAGTTGAAGTTTGATTCCTGTCTGCCGAATGACTATTAACTAACAATGAATCGTTACATCTAGGACCAAACATATAAAAACTGCAACACCTGAAGTACTACGAGAGTTAATACATGTGATATTATGGTGAAAACTAAGTCCATTTCTTTGTTGCAGGCCAACACCAAAGCAGCTTGTAGTCCCCTACTTACAGCATGATTATGGCCCTTAAATTTTCTGTTTCATGAGTGATGTACTTGACCTACTCTAATTAATTTCTCTATACTGATGTTAATATATACACGGAATTCATCATGAAATTAAATAGAAAAAAAGCCATATGTTACACTACCTAGTGGAGAAAAGGAAGAGCAATCGCTACTATAACAGAAATGTGGTGAAGTATCAACTGGCAAACTTTAATCATATTAGTTCAAGGCAAAAAGGATGCAAATTGGGAAGAAAACAAGATTGGAAAAGATGTACTGATAAGAAATTCACAATCTTTTTAAAAAGAAGAAAAGTTAGAAAACAGAGCTAGAGCTTCATTCCTATGAATGTTCTAACACAAATTGCTAAATTTTGGAATTGGAATAACTTCTCACCCAACTAAATCAGCCGCCAGAACAGATCTCAACAGTTCTGATCGAGAAGGCAGTGTTCTGTGAATTTCAGAAGACGGAAAAGGCGTATGAAGGAACCACCCAACCTTCATCTTGCTATTGTACTCCTTAAGGCACTTTGGAAGAAACATCAAGTGATAATCATGGCACCACACCACATCACCTTCTTCATAGTGCTTGTTTACCACATCCGCAAACATTTGGTTTGCTCTCTTGTAAGCATCAAACTGCGATTGGAAGCTCCTAGTTGTCGCCAGCCTATCTTCTTGAGGAAGACCAAGGTAATGAAACAGAGGCCACAGTATATTGTTGCAATAGCCATTGTAATACTGATGCACGATTTCTTCGTCCAGAAAGACAGGTATACATCTCTATTAAATCATGGCACAAAATCAAACTACACGCAGTTGACCTCAAACAATTAAAAACAAAATCGGGAAGAATTTTTGAAACCTTTTCAGCCAATGCCTTGGTGAGAGCTTTCTGTCCTACTTCATCCGGAACATTAACACCAGCCCACCCGATCCATCTAGCGTCCACATCTTTCACACCTACGTGGTAAAATACCAAGCATCATTACCTTCTCCAGATTTCCACATTACCAACTAAACTAACTAACTGCCGTAAAATATAAATTCAACGCTTTCAAAACACAATAGTGCGTTCTCTCGTTTTCCTTACTCTGTTTCTACGCACGCGAAACAATTTTTTTTTTCGAGAAAGGTCTCGCGAAACTTGAAAGCAATAACAACTACTAAACAAAGGAAAACAAGAAGTGGTTGATCGGTTACCTAGAAGAGCACTGACGAGACCACCGGCACTGATCTCAAGAGACCAGGAATCTTCGCCGCGTCTTACAGCAGAGACAGGTAACCGGTTTGCAACAACAAGCAGCCTCTGCTTGAACGGAGTAGCCGGATCGATGGCAGCGGCTATGCCGCCAATAGTTTTCCCATACAAACCAGAATCTACAGGCCCCGAATGATCTGGAGACGCATCACCGGTCCTCAAATCATCGCAGAACGAATCGTTCGCTGTAGATCGAGTTGATTTACGGAGCTCGCGCTCGCGGAGAAGGCGCTCGACGCGTGTTGGATTCCTTCCACCGCTCCCGTACTGCTTGTGTTCCGCTGCGGTTAACACGCCGTTAGAAGTTGGTGAAGAAGAAGAAGAGCACGGCTGCTGCTGTTGCGGTTGTTGCTGCATCGTCGGTTGCGCTCCTGCATTGCATCAGCATGAGCACCGGGGGGAAGAAGGTTTGAGGGCTTTTATACTCAGCCGCAGCACACGCGAACAAAAATTAAATAAATAAAAATAAATTTTTATGAAAATGAATGGGAATGAGAGATGAGTCAGAGTAATAGGAAGATTAGCTGGCTAGCTATAAGAATTACATGTTTTATTATTGTGGCCATCATTGTTGTTATTAAGTAGAGTAGTAGTAACTTGGTGGGACATTAGTCCACACCTCGTACTATTAATTTTATTACAATTATTATGTCGTCATAGTGAGAGAAAAAAGAAATGTTCGGTCCAGATAGAGGCATAGAAGGTGCGAGTGAAAAAGAAGAACAATTTTAATTTTACTTGAGACAGAGATTACTTGGGACGAAGAATATGGAAAAGAATGCAAAATAGAAGAAGGAGAGAAGGGATTGAAGGTGACAAGAGGAAGTGGTCCAAAGAGATCGGTGCATGTTGTATGGTTCGAGACCAACAAGCTCCGATTGAAACTAGACATCCACCAACATCACCAAACACATACACATAACATATCAGTCTATCTACGTAATATATATTAATTTTGGGTTATTGAGAAAAGCTAACTATAACGATAGAAAGAGATTATATGAAAGAGAGTGGGTGGGTTTAAAGTTCAAACGTTTACGTCGATGTCTGAAACACGAGAATCTCGAGAGCTAACCAGCTAGCTTGTAGATTAATGTGGAGACAGATGGTAGAAAATTGATTTACTGTCGGAGGAAAAAAGGAATAGATAAAGCTTGCAACTCTACCTGCGACCTGAAACCTACTTTCGATCGGTACCGACAACTGGCGCCAACGTTTGCTTTTGGCGCTGCCTTCTAACTTACCGCCGGTGATCGATGCTGATGGTGTGGACCGTAGCGGTCGATCTTTACAGCCAAACGATCAGAAAGATAAAAGATCTAGTGCGCGCGTCTGTGTTTGGGGAGCTGTGTAGAACTCTATGTAGAAGGAGAGGAAGAAGAAGATGGCAACAGGCTGGCGAAGAGAGGCAACACTGGGCAAGAGCAGCGGCTATGCAATAACCAGTAGCACCAAAGATAAATAATACAACAACAACATTTATATATAAACACACAACAACAAACAACTCGTGCCTATCAATCTCTCTCACTGTAGGTTTGTTTGAAATTACTTAAAATAAAATACTTAATTAAAGAAATTCGTAGTTATTTGAAAATAAATTTGTTAGTTTAAAAAATATTAAAAAGATATTATATAATGTATTTAAAACAAAAAGCCAAACAACGCCAAATTGGAGCTCTACGCATAGTGTGCGTTTGAAATTGCATTATTCAAACATTTTTTTTAAATTTTAAATTATATATTTTTTAATATATTTTATAAGTATTTAATAATTTATATAAAATTTTTTAAAATATATAAAAATTTTACTTAGTAAAATTTTTTATTATATATTTTTATTAATTTTTTTGAAATAAAAAAAATTATTTTCTTAAAATAATACAAATATTTTTATTTAAAAAATTTTATTTTATAAATAATTTTAAACGCTCCCGTAATCAAAACTGACTTGTCAATGATAACCATATTAATATTAACTGATGTCATCTGTGATATAAAATCTTATAAGTAACCTATTGACTAAACTTGATTAGATTACCAATTTTCCTTTTGTAATATAGGAGATCCCATGATGTCATCTCAGTCAGCTAGTCAAGGAATATTCCATTAGTCACAAGAAAAGAAAAAAACTGCATTTGAACTTACATGTGTCACTCGAAGTAGAAAGGAACTTGTTTTGTTAATTGATAAGCTTGATTATAGTTTTATTCCGGAATCAGGGATCTTAATCAAATAAATTGCGAATAAAAATCTGTATTCTGACCGATTATTCTGTTCCGGAAAAAGAAACCGAACAAGTTTGAAAACACCACGTTAGTAGATGATTGCGTCAGCATCAGAAGAACAAGCCAAACAAAAAAAAAAATTATATTGAAAAAAATAAGGGAAGGAAAAATATAAGAGTGAAGGAAATAGCTGTACTCCAAAAGGAATCGCCTAATATCTGGCAAGCAAAAGCAAAATAATTCCTGCTATTTAAAAGCATGCAATGCAAATAGAATGCAATTGAAATGCAAGACCAAACCAAATCTAATTGAATTTGGGGTCCCCAAAAATCCACTGACTCGAAGCCTTGGCTTTTACATGGCTTATGAGGGAATCTTTTTTTTTTCACTCCGTAATGGAGATGGAGGTAATAAACAAAAACAAAAGGTTGAGAATTGCTGATATTTTAGTTGCATTATTTTAGGAAATATTGCACAATGCACTAATTCGTTATTTATATTAACAAACATCAACTTGATTTCACATTCCAGCTTTGTAAATAAAATTATAAAATAAATAGTTTTATTATATTCGGAGATCTTTCCAAAACGATATTATTTCTTCAAATAATTACATTTTTTGTTATATCTGATCAAATTAATCATCGTATAAATTATTAATCATATTTATTATTTTGTCTTGCTAAATTTTAAATTTTTTATTATATTAATATATTATATTCGTTCAAATTTTTAGTCATATAAACTTTGGCTGAGTACGATGAAGTTGTGATTTTTAACTCAAAATTAGATTAGAATTTACAATTATCCGCCTCGTTACTTTTGTAAAAACATCCATATTGATTTTATTGGTTACAATCAATTTTCTCAGTAAATTTTAGTTATTGCCGCCGTGTAAGTGCAAAATTTAACGACGTCTTGCACATTTGTTGTTATATCGAATTTATCATCTTCATAAATTTCACTATATATTAGAAAGTTCAAATTTTTGCATAGTTCAATCATCTTTGTTTACTATATTTAGAGAGAGTATTTAATACAAAGTTTTGATGACAAACATGCGAAGCACTTGATGAAATGTATAATATTGCTAAGAATATACATGCGCTTCCGGATATTAAAAAAAAAAGTACAAATAAAGTAGTGTAAAGAAACGTTTAGAGTTTTTATTAAATTAAAATTTTTAAATAAAAAATATTTGAAATTTTTTAGAAAATAAACTTATATTTTATTAAAAAAATTAACAAAATTTAATATATATATATATATATATATTATGAGGTATAATTATTCTATATTTTACAAATTAAATTTTTTTTTAAATATCTTAAAAAATATTAAATACGTAAAGTGTTTATTTGAAATGATAAGTACTTCAAAAGTTCGATCGAATATGTTGTAAATACGGCGGTATATACGAATAAAAAATAGCACAGTAAAATATTTATCATATATTAGAATGTTATAATTTAAATTGAAACTGTTAGAAATAAATAAGATAATCACATATATACGAAAATATACGTAGAAATAAAGAAAAAAATTTCATAGTGGTGTGGTCATATAAAGAATATCACTAGACGATCAGATTATAATGTTAGCTTATAACATTGCTTTCTTACTTATTTTTTACTCCAAATTTTATATATTTGGAACATATATATAATATTGAAAAATTCTTTAATAATTAGCCCACCAAATAGCTAACTATTCATAATAACTATTAGTTTTGATAACTATCTACTTGCAATTATTTCATTGACATAATTTTTTATACTAGTTAAAATAAATCTGGACATAGTTTTTTTATAAATCTAGACATAACTATCATAGTAGTTATGTTGGAATTTATGGTAGACTATTTCATAACTATTTATGGACTGATTGAAAAACTTATCAAAATAACTTTACATCCAAAATATATATACATATATATCTCAAATGTACCCTTGATGATAAGCATTATTATTATTACTTTTGTATTTGGTCAAAATAAACATACTATTATGTTTCTTGTTGTGCCAAATATCTATAATTAGGAAGTTTTGACATGTGAAGTTATATGTGTATAAAGTATTTTAGGTGTAACATGACAATAACCGCCTAATATTCAGGAAGCTGGATTGCGACATCGGCCATAAGGAAAAAATGTTTGTGTTATTGTTATCATGTCTATATCACTAGATTACGACTAATAATTATCTCTTTCAAAAGAAAAAAAACAAGAATTCGTAAGTATCATAATTGTCCAATATTGTATGCCAAGCCAAAAAATGAAACCTTTTGTGAAAATGTGCGTGACAAATTTTGATAGCACAAAATTTAATAAAAAACAAATTTAAATAAAGTAGATGAAAATTTTGGATAAATTAAATTATAAAAAATTTAGATTTAAAACCCGCCAAATAAAAATGAATTTAATGCGATTGAAATAAATTCTATGCACGATGCCTTTCGGGAAGTTAAATGAATATGGATTGTATATGAAAATAATTATGAGAATTCTTTTGGAGTTAGGAGAAACTTCTCGATTTATTTAATTAAAGTAATCTGGAAATTCGCATCGAATAGGGTCTTATATCTTGTAATATTCGCTCGATTATCTTTGAACAATATGCTCTTTAACTTTTTTTCACTTCCATACAGAGAAACTGTTTCAAACTATCTACAGTATATCATAGAACGCAAAACCAGCTGATTTATCTATCAGAGGAAAGGAAAAAAAAAAAAGATTCCTGCAGATCGAAGATAAGCTCAAACTGTAGCGCTTCACCCTGTCCTAATCACAAGTATCAAAAGAAAGATAAAGCAAGGTAGTAGCGTTCATGCATGCATGCATGCATGCTTTGATTCGTAATCGAAAATGATTCTTAATTATTTGGATAATCTAGGGAACAAAATAAACTTCAAATTTAATTTTAATTCCTCCCTGTAAACAAAGTGGTCGTATTTTGAATTCTATGAAATTAGCTGTGTTTTCGAATGTCCTGCGTTTCGTTTCTACGTAAGTGATAGGTAGGGATTTATGATAAAGGACGCAAATACGATCATGTATAACTAAAATTGTGTGTTAGATAGTTTAAATTTACTTTATTTTTTATCAAAGATCACACTTTCTATTTCGGTTGCTTCCAATTCACTAAACTCTTTTTAATTTATTTTTAATCAAATTAAATTTTATGAATTCGATTTTTAAAAGAAGTCACGCGTTTAATAGCTTCTGTGTACACGTAACAACAATATCATTCTTTTTCTATTCACCTTTATGATACAGAGATACTTCGGTCGTCCTCGAGCGTTTTTGGAACTGGGACCAATTTCAACATCTTCCGGAAAGCATGCAGAAATCTAAAAGAAATTATGAGATTCTTCTTTTTGTGGGAATAAGAAAGTTAAAAAAAAAAAGCCAAAATCCAACTTACTGTTCTGCAACAGATTACAAAACAATGCTCGTAATAAAACATGCACAAACTACTGATTGTAAGAAGAAGAATCAAATCAAGAGATCTCGCGGCAGTGCCAAGAAAGATTGTATGGAGCTTTTTCGTAATGCAAAGCATTGTAGGCACTGGCACAGCCAGTCAGATGACCGAAAGTGTACCGTCCCATACCTAGCTGCTATATCCTATTGGCCCATGCATCGGGACCAGAGAGTGTTTTAGTGCACAACTGTAAATCAATAATCAATTAATAAAACTATATGTTCCTGTGAATATTTAATTTGAACTCTTTCTAACGAATTGAAAAAAGAAATTATAGAGATGGACATTGAGAGAGATGCCGGAGTACATGATGTGACGGGAAACGAAGCTTTGCGGGGGATGTCGGAGGAAAGGAGATGGTGTGGGTGGTGGGCACTAACGATCTTCTTCGGCCACTCGCTCTTGCGGAGGCCCGGGATTCTGCCTAGTTGCCGAAGAATAAAGCTGGTCTTCTCCTGTTTCCCGCAAATCTTCTTCTTTTGCTAAAGTGGAAAATAAATAAAGATTTGCTGCTAGTACTTAGCTGCTAATGATGATGATGATCTTCTTCTCTTATATGTATATGGGAGCGTTCGGAATTGCTTATAAAATAAAGTTTTTATAAAATAAAAAATATTTTTATTTATTTTAAAAAATAAATTTTATTTTTTTATTTTTAAAAAAAATGTAATAAAAAGATCTAATTTTATAAAATTTTTTTATTTTTTTTAAATTTTTAAATAAATTTTTTATATACTTATAAAATATATATTAAAAATATAAAATAAAAAATTAAAAAATTTTGTTGAAAAAAAATTGAACCAAACGGCCTCTATAGCTAGTGTGTGGACCTTATAGAATAGAACATATTTCATGTAAAAAGTTGATCTTTTCCGCTTGTTATGCATGAAATATTAACAACTTCACGACTCTTTTATATTTTTTTGCTTATTGGGTTGTGGTGCTAAAAGCCTTGCTTTTTAAACTAATGAACTCGACGATATTGCTCATTTAGCACAGAACTCAACTCATTATGAACGTTTTAATATCAATAGCAAGTTAATAAAACACAGAAAAGATAATGAAAATGACTCCACGAAACATGTAAGAGCATTTAGTACCTTTTTTCTTTCATTTTTAATGACAATCTGCAAGAACACAATCATCCATCTTAAGTATGTAGAACGCAAGATCAATCGCGATGAATGTATATTTTTTTTCTCCCTTATATTAGTAGCCGTCAACCCTGATTTGTTGATAATGATCGAAGAACGAAGTAGGCCTTTGATATGCTATTTACTAAAACTGGGCTACTTCTTATACCCAATTATAATTGGGCCGCATTCTTTACAAGATCAAACTTGGGATTTTGCTTGGAACTACGTCTGCGCGGTGGGATAGGATTCAGGGAAACATTAGAAGTCTCCGCCGTCGCTGCTTTCGCCGACCGCAGCTTGGTTTCCGCCACAGAGATGGCTTCTTGGGCCGTTCGTAACAGATCAAGGTTGAACTCTAAGGCCAATAGCTACTTTGTAGTCTACTCCGCGCCTTCTGTCAAACTGTAAGTTGGATTTGGGAAGATTTTGTTTTTTGTAGGTAAATATAATAAGTTCACTAACATTGTTGGTTTTTCGGGTCTGTGAATGTTGATTTTGGTTTTCAATACAATGAAAAGGATACCAAAATTTTTGACAGTACAAGATGAAGAAGCTAAAAATTACTCTTTTTGCTTGTAATTTAGGTGCTTGGTAATCAAAACTTAGGCTCTTTTAGAGTTCTTTAGTCTAAATTGGTTTTCAGAACTATGGTTGGAGATTTGATGCTAGTATGGGCGAATTGCGGCTGCCTCCTGATAAGAAGAGTGCTACTAAGATCCCTCTTTTATTATAAGATTGAATTCAATCCTGTACACTCAACTAGTTAAGCAGCTTCGGTACTCTGTTCTAAAGGCCTAACATTTGCTCGCTGTGAAAAAACGTTTAGGTATGTTTGGATACAAAGACAAATAGAAAAAATAATAAGAGCACGGATAGAAAATAATAGTTATTTAATCTTACCAATGTTTGATTATATAGAGTAATAAATTAATTATGTTTGAATAGATGGATAAATAAATAAGTAATAGTAATAAATTTTTTATAAAAAAATTAAATATTTTTTTATTTATATTAATCTAATTTTTATTAATATAACTTTAAATTAATTATTTAATATAATTTTAAATAACCTTTATTAATAAAACTTTTAGTTAAGTTTTTTATATTAATCTAATTTTATATTGATATTATATATAATTAATAAAATTAAATCAATTTTTAAATATAAAAACTAATATAATTTTATTATTTTCTCTATTAATTAAAATCAATTGAAATTAATAAATATAATATTATAAATTATTATAATAAAAATAATATGCATTAAATAAAAAATATTTAAAAAAGTGAATATTAAATTAAAAATTAAAAAACAAAAGGGGAAGCAAGTTTGCTTCCCTTTCTTGTCACCATTTGTACCATCCAATTTGGTAGGTACACATATAACTATCAAATAGTGAGAATGATAAGGAAACTGCTCCCTTTCCTTCCTTTTAATAATTAGTTATCAAATTTAGATAGAGATGAAAAAATGTGTTACCTTTATGATCACTCCCATGCCTACCCATAATCAAAACATATCATTAGTTCCACATCGCTTACCATTATTGCGGTTACAAGGTATCAAAGTTTGGCCGGGTTGATTTTAGTAGTAGGCTGGATGTGGATTGGACCGTTCTCACTATCATATGAGCCTAAATAGGATAAACTTCCTGCCCCAGAGCTCCTTTTTTGAGGTTGGGTGTGAAAGAGCTTATCATTGGTATCCGGTATAAGGTTTGGACTAATTCATCTAATTGTGACTAGGTTTTCAAATGAACCTGCAAGCTAGTCACACTCCTGAACAAGGTGGTTAGTAAACATGGCTGAGAGAAGCAGTAGTGGCCATCCAGAGAAGAGGTTGCGGATGGGGAGTGGATGAAGAACTCTAAAATGGTACTTTCCTGACCTGCTTAAGTTTGTTTCAAACATCATAATATCTTGTTGCTATATTATATTGTCGATACTTGCATTTTTTAAAAAAGTTTCTCTAAATGCATATGCTCTAGCAAAACAATTAAAAGGAACTATAGTTCCCATAGAACTTATTGGAGGAATGAGAAATAGGTCAAATCCCATAGAACTTTTTGGCCTGAGAAGGTGTTTTGATGTTTCTTTAGTGGTAGAATTGGTCTATATAAACATTTTTATACTGGCCAATTGGTCATAATCCCTAAGGAAAGTAAATTTCTGGAAATAAATATCTTCTTACTTAAAAGTATTAGTTACCTTTGAAGTTTTGAAGAACTAGCGGAGCATGCAAGTGGGACCTTGTCTCATGCTTTACTTTAGTGATAGACTTTAGAGGTTATCAAAAGGACCAAGTGTAATGGAAATGACATTTCAATCTGCCTAGAAACTGGAGTGGAGGATTATGTAGTGCAGGCCACGACCTTATAGTTATACTGCAAATGCAGTCTTGCCAGATTATATAATTATACTCATCAGGGATGAATATCTTTTCTATTGCAAAAGACTTGTCATTTCTTTGTAAGTAGTTTTACTTAGACCTGCAGTGATGTGGTATATACTAGCTTTGCCTACTGGATAGGTATGAAAATAATGTGAAAATAAAGGGTCTTGGATCAACCTCTATGTTGTTTAGCTGTGTATATACGACATGTTAACACAGCTAAGGTGAACCTAAAAGTAAACAACACCTTTAGCTGTGTTATTAATAAAGGGTCTTAGATCAACCTTCATGCTAAAGGTGTTGAATGTGCTTCTTATTAACACAGCTAAAGGTGTCGTTTACTTTTAGGTTGTTTCTGGGGACGACCAAGTTCAATCAGGTCTGAAACCATTTCCGACTTAGTAGACATGGTGAATTTATCTTTCATGGTGCCACCAACTACCCGAGGAGACTTAAGTAGACATGAAGAATATTGGCAAGTCAGCATGCCAAAAAGTCAGCGTGAAGCACATGGCTTTCCTGGCAGAGGAGACTGTTCACTAAATGCACATGAAAATTTAGTAGCTATTCCTTTGGTAGAGCTTTAGGCAGCTGGCATGAGACGGTAGTGCCTAGAAAACCTCCCAAGACCTGCAGTGCTTCGGGTTCCAATCTTCAAGCACGGCGGCTGTTAAATCTTTTCTACCTCACTTGTTATTAAGCATATCACATGTAGTATGAGTACGTGCTGTCATTACAAACAACTTGTTTATGATTTAACTCAAAATTTGAAAGACTCTCTCCATGAAGGTAGATCATTCTATCTTCATGCAATCAGCATATTGCCAGGCAGTTGTTCAGATTTTATCATTTGGTGAGGTTCTTCTACATTACAACCTGCTCATAAGGAGTTTCCATTGCTGTACTGAATATGTAGAGATATAGCATTCTGATTGATCCTGTGAAGTAATCTGCAAAAGATCTTCCATATCTTGTAAGTTATACTAATAGCAGAGAGGGTAAGATGATTTGATACAAAGTGGTGAATCAGTCGTTCATGATTTAAGGCTGCTGAAGTTGCTCTTTTGCTAATCTGTGACCCAATACTGCAGGTACTTGGAAGAGTCAACTGGAGGCCACGTTGTGATGAAAATAGCCACAGCACATTTTCCTGTAAGCTACACGGATGCGGTGATGATTCTCAAAGGTTTAATTTCCCGTTCATAACTCGGCTAAGCGTGTGGGACATTAGCAGCTTATTCAGTGAGTTTTCATAACAGTGGAGACACATTTAAGGCTCTCGATAAGACTCCTCCCTGTGAATGCATACACCTGTTTTGTGAAACCTCGACAGGGAAGGTAAAGAACAGTTGTCTTCCATCCATATCCATTGGCAACTATAGCAATTACTCTATGCTGATTGGTTCTATCAAAATTTCCATCTTCTCTCTTTTTTTTTTCTCCGGTGGTTCTTCGGGTTAAAAATTCTTTTACATTTACCTAATTGAATTCAATTTACTTCCCTGTGGTTGAATGTGTACGTAATAAAATCCTGAAGCAGAAATGATTAATAAAATCCTGAAGCAAATAGCTCGTAGTTGCATACATGGTAGAAGATAGTTTCGAGACGCAAGGTATTGCGGTGGTAATGGAAGTTTTACCTTCACGGTCTAGAAGTTAGTCTCTAGTAAAGACTATAGAGTGATTATAACAATGAAGTAACCTAACTGCACTTAAGTACTTAGGCATAGTTCGGATTACTTTTAAAATAAAAATATTTTTTTAAAAATAATTTTTATTTTTTATATAAAAAGTAATAAAAATTATTATATATATTTTTTTATATTTCAAAATATTGTAAAAAAATAAAATTAAAAATTAAAAAAATATTTTTGAAATAAGAAATACCAAACGCTTTCTTAGACCGTTTGTAGACTAGAAAAACTAGGTTAGCTAGCTTGTTCTATTCATTAAACATGCACGAGATGTTTTTTTTTTTTAACTGAATTTTTAGAACTGAATTTTTAAAAATAAATTACTTAAAAGAATTATGTTCGAAAGTGAGTTCATGTTGTAATTATTTGTTATTAAAAGTAATTTTTTTAAAAATGAAGTTTTTAATTTTTAATTTTGAATTTTAGAAGTCGAATTTTTAGCGAAAAAATTAAGTTTAGCTTTTATATTTACTTTGACTTGAAATTGAATTGAAAATAAAGTTTTAAAAAAATTTAAAAAAAAATGTTGGTAAATAGAGTCCATCGATTAACAACACTTTAGGAGCTATTTAAAAATACTTATAAAAATATTTTTTTATAATATAAAATATTTATATTTAGTTTAAAATAAGTTTTATTTTTATTTAAAAAGATAAAATAAATAATAATAATAATATTTTATAACGTAATTTCTTTTTATATTTTTAATTTTAAATTAAATTTAAAATATTATAAAAATTTTCTTAAAAAATATAAAATTAAAAAGTTAAAAAGTATGTTTTTTGAAAAGTCATGCCAAACGACACCATAATTTTCCGGTTCTAGTGAAGTTCAAAGCATAAGTAAACAACCATCTTGGTAACAAAGGTGCTGTAGCATATAATGACTTTATATCAACATAAAACTTTTGCCAAGTGATAATTTCAACACTTTCAATACATCTTTCCTATTGTTTTGATACCGAATAATAACTCCACCGTAACGTATTATTCATTTTCTATTTCTGCGACAGAGAAGGGGTAATGGTATGGACCAAGTCTTTTTCTATGATATATACTACTCACCTCTTCTGTCATAATATTGTACGCGCTAACATGATAGATTTAGAGCAACATAGTTAATGCTTCCGCCAACTTCCCACCACCCTCCCTCAAATCATCAACTCGCAAAGATAATTTTTTCTAAATTTCTTTCTTCGCTATTTATACAATCTTCTGCTTCACTTCCAAACCTCTGCAGAGCAGTTTTCTTAATTTCATTCTTCTTTTCTTCATTCCCTGCATTGCATAACAGTTTTGTTTCTAGCTACCTAGCTTATATATTTATAATGGCGGCAGCTGCTACAGAGGTAACGTTGCTTTCGGTGGTTCTGATTTTGAGCACTTGCATGATCGCTGTTGTCCGACCAGATCCACAAGTTCCTTGCTACTTCATCTTTGGTGACTCGTTAGTGGACAACGGTAACAACAATGGCATTGCTTCCTTGGCTAGAGCTAACTACCCACCTTATGGCATCGACTTCCCCAGTGGACCTACTGGAAGGTTCAGCAACGGTCTCACCACCGTCGACGCCATTGGTCAGTAGCATTCTTAACTTGTTTTTTCCTTTCAATTTTTTTCAAAGTTGCAGTTCATGTTCTTTAAGCTTGTCTTCTGTAAACAAGGCTCTGCCGGCCTTTGATATCCTTAGTCTAATACTGGTAACATGTTATACAACAGATAGATCTGGGAATATGTAGTAATATTGCTACTGCAATATACGCATGAAATAAATTTTCTTATCCTTCTGTGGTTGCTAGCTACATGTACTTATGTATGCAAGCCAACATTTATTAGTTTCACATGACTATATGACCGTTTCTACGTGAAGGTTAACAATTCTAGCTGTTCTTTCTTATCTACTTTGAGAAAGGAAATCGTATCATACGATTCCTTTGTATACGTTGTATTAGCAGAACAAACTATATTCTAAATCCATAAATCTTATCTGTATATGATTTCAATTTAATTGAGCGTAGCTTGAGCTAGGAGTGCTGAATAAATCCTGAACAAGCCAAGTGTATGATTTTGGAGGACCTTGGCCTAATTTGAAGTAGCTCAAAATGTAATGTACTGTTAAGAATCGTTTGAAAATTATCACCGGCAAAACTATTTTCGGAACTCCCAAGTCTACTTCAGTCATTACCCATTGATGATTCTTAAGTTTGAATTGGATATGAAAATATCGATCATATTTGTCTATGTATCAGCTCGACTGCTGGGGTTTAATGACTACATCCCGCCTTTCGGTAACGTAAGAGGTCAAGCTTTACTCTCCGGTGCCAATTTCGCATCCGCCGCTGCTGGAATCAGAGACGAGACTGGACAACAATTGGTAACACTACTTTTCGTACAGCATAAATCATTGCACTAACTACAAAACCAAATCAATGTATGTTCTTTGAATTAATGTTGTTGTATATACGTATAGGGTGCTAGAATTAGCTTCGGCGGACAGTTGCAGAACTACCAGTCAGCAGTACAGCAACTGGTTAACATCTTAGGCGACGAAGACTCAACTGCAAACTACCTAAGCAAATGCATCTTCACCGTTGGAATTGGTAGCAACGACTACCTCAACAATTACTTCATGCCTGCTGTTTACTCTACTAGTCGCCAATACACGCCTGAGCAATACGCAGAAGCCCTTAGCCAGCAGTACTCTCAACAACTAAGGGTCCGTTTAATTTCGTTTTGCATCTTAGATTATGCGCCATTCTGTTTATCACCGATTTGTTTCCAACTAATAATAATGTTCTCTGCAGTCCTTATACAACTATGGGGCAAGAAAGGTGGCAATTATCGGAGTCGGTCAGGTCGGTTGCAGCCCGAACTTGCTTGCTCGACAGAGCACTAACGGAATGACCTGCGTCGAAAACGTCAACAGCGCTATCCAACTGTTCAACACAAAACTGATATCAATCGTCAGTGAGTTTAACAGACTTCCTGGAGCACATTTCACTTACATCAATGCTTATGACATGTTCCGCGAAGTCCTCGAGAATCCTGCAACTTATGGTACATTACGTAACAATCAGCTAATGAACCGCATCATCATTGATGATTTGTTATCTATTGAAAAAAAAAAAGCAACTGAGATCATACTAAAACGTTGTTGATTTGGATTGATTCAGGATTCAGAGTAACGAATACAGGCTGCTGTGGAGTTGGGAGGAACAACGGCCAAATCACATGCCTTCCTTACCAGACACCTTGCCAGAACAGGGATGAATACGTATTCTGGGACGCGTTCCATCCTACAGAAGCTGCAAATATAATCATCGGAAAAAGATCATACCGTGCTCAGTCGAGGAACGATGTTTACCCTGTTGACATCAGCACTCTTGCCCGATTGTGATCCATACATATATTATATCTTCTGCTAAAAAGCATATTTTTAGCTTTGATGAGAGTGCTTTTTAGAAAAATTTACATACATAGTTATATATATGTAGTCTATGTGGTTTGCATGATCACCTTTAATAACTAGGTTGATTTACGTTATGAATTGTTAAAATGTGTTTGTTTTCCCTCTCTTGTAAAAGAACATTATATTATCGTGTTCTTCTTCGCTCCACATATTTTTATTAGAGTTTCTTTTCTTGCGTATGATTATTGATCACCAAATCCTTCTCATGGTTGTTGAAACAATGGAACTACTAGTAGGCCCAAAATTCAGCCACAAAAACCAATCCATCTTTAAATCAATAATGCAAAGTTCATTTCTATTTTTCTTACAAAGCAAAGCAATCATACTGTGTTGCTGACTCATACTAGCGCAGAAGACTTCAAAATCAAACACGCAACAAACAAACTTCATAAAAATAACAGCAATTGATCTGCTTGCAATATGTGCTAGCTAGCTAGTTCATATCCAACACAACAACAATCTTGCGTCGATACTTTTTTGCAGCCTGCATCACGTATAAGAAAAACAGCTTTATACAAATTATTTCCCAAAGCTCAAAATACAAACTTAATAAAACAAAAATAGAAAGAACTAATCGAAGCCATGCTGCTCCACAGCAAAGGAGAAAGGATAGCTTGAATCTAATCCTCCTACTTCCCCAATCCCAGAATCATAAATCTGATCGCCGCCGCCATTCACCGGTAAAAACTGGTTCTCAGACCCGAAGAATGGCAAGCTGCTTTTCTCATTACAACTGCTACTTTTATCATCGCTACAGTTCTTCGACTCCCCTTCAATCATAAACTTCCCTCGTTTCACACCGCTGTAAGTCCCATCGCCGGAACTAGACCTGGCGCCGGTACCAGAAGCAGCAGCAGCTCTGCTGATGAGGCGTTGGAGAAGTTCTGGATCTCCTAGCACTCGGAAGAGGAAAGCGAGCATCTGTTTCGGTCGGCGTTCTGCTTCTTTTACTCTTCGCCACATTCCTTGGACTTCTTCTTCTGTAGCTTTTTGTTCTTCTCTAAGACGAATCAACTCCACCACTACTCTCTCTTCCGCCACCGCGTCTTCTCCTTTCTCTCCTTCTCTTCGCCATCCTTCTCCTCCGCTTCCTCCACCGCCGCTACTACTGTTTCCTTTCACACTGCTCCGTCTAACTATCTGTCGAAGCAGATTTGTTTGCCCTCGAAGAAACGATTGGTGTGCGAACTCCCACCGATCTGGATCCACTTTTCTAAATCCCTGCTCAACAACGGTTTGCCTTAAATCCCAACCAAAAAAAAAAAAAAAAACGAAAAAGAGAAGGCAGATATCTTCAACAGCTAATTACTTGATTGATCACTTACATAGGTATTGAGTTGGCGAACGAAGCTGGAGAAGTTGGAGTGCTTGAAGTGCGTCGGAAGCAGAGTTTGCGAGAAAGCGAAAGGATCAACGACGATGAAGCTATTATTATCATGACCCCAAGCAATAATCTGATCCGTCGCCGGATCATCCACCATTCTGTAAGTCTTCAACACGAATGGCGCCGCCACTGTTGTTCCTCCACCACCACTAACTTCTCCCATCACTCCACCACCACTGCCGTAGTCCTCCATCATCATCATCAGTGTATCTGCAAACGCTCACAGGTTAGTTAACATCCACTGCTAGCAGCAGACGCGTAGCTACTAGCCTACTATCAAAGGACTTTAGAGCTTTTGTGTTCGATGAAATGCGGTAAAGAGAAACAATTTTCCGTATTTCCATGGAGATGATTGCTAAATATAGTAAAGAATCGGCCGGAGAAATGAATGCCACGGATGCACGCCGCGTGGCAAGGCAATTAGAACGGCACACTGCGACCAAGAGAGTGACAGTGAGTGGAAGGACTTTATTGGTCCACGGTATGGGCGTTTTAAGTTGAAGTATCGAGGATCGTGAGATTGACGGACAGTTAAAGAGTTGATTAGATAGATAGACAATAGTGTCAGACGGTAACCGGAAGGTGTCGGTAAATGGTTGGGTACTGTAATAAAAAAGGAAAAATAAAACGTGTCTGTCCGTACAGAAAGGAATTTAAATCTCAATTCTTTTTTGCCCTGCTCGAATTAGTAGGTTGTCTATACTTTCCTTAATAATCAATAATAATCCTCAAAAAATTCTCTTCTCCGGAAAAACTAAAAACAAAATTAATTGTGTTTGAATAAGATCATTCATAATATTTTATACGAATAAGTTGTTATAATTCTCTACGTCGACGTAGAGAATTATTGGGTTTTATATTCTAATTGTCTAGGTAGCTTAGAATAGTAATGATACTTAGAGCGGACACATCATGCTGAAAACAGAAATCCCTCAATGCTCTGAGTAACTAAAAAAGAAGAAGAAAGAATGTGTTTACATTTAAGTGGAGGATGTGCTTCTGATGGGAGTGCTGATGCACATACTTATTTTATGTATTTAAGGTTAAGATAGATTTGGAAGAATTGATTTTGAGCCAGTAGTTAGTACACTAGTGCTGATTATAAAATGGACTTTTGTGTTTGTGGTCCTCGTCTGGGTTAACCTTTTGCTTACATGCAACTGCAAGGGACCATCTGTCTGGCTATTATAAGAACTTGTTCTAATTAAGTTTTTTATTTTAATTATATGTTCTGATTGAGAATTAATTTTTGTTTAACCAAATAGTAGTGTTGAGGGAGACATCTGGGTCCTCAAAGGTGTAAGAATATTGCTCCCTTTTTCTTGTTTTAGGTAGCCATCTGTCTTCTCTGATCTTTTCTATATTCATGACTTTGATTACTGGCTTACAGCTAGTGAGAAACTTTCTATTAGGTTTTGGGCACAGTTAACTTTTATAAATTTCTTCTCCGGAGAGTTCTCATAGTGGATAATAGTACTATTGCTACTTGAAGAATATCTAAAAGGTAAAAACTTTTGGATCTTAATGATGACAAAAAAATAAATTTTCCCATAGAGACATGATCCCCCCTACTTTATATTTGGTTGAAACAATGATGCAATTGTTTATCTGTTGCTAATTTATCAGGTAGTAGGGTCTTTGTTTTGAGCAACTTTCTTTGACATATAGCTTGACATTATATATGAGTACTAGTGCTTTTCGTTTATGAAAGGGCACTAGTGTAGCCTACATATTTCATAGAAGTTATGTACAATGTAGACGCTGATACTTCTGCATAAGCAACATTTTACAGTAGGGTGTTGCACTTGTTAGGGAATCTGAAAACATGATGGTTAAGTGGTTATTGTGAAACTTGCAAAGAGTGATACAAACCAAAGTTTCATAGGTGATGCGATACAATGTTCTGTCACCAAATAAATCTCCTTACAATTCAAATGTCCATTTATGATATCAGTCTATTTGGAAGAACCTAGTGCTTCTTTGCCTCCTTTTCAGCCTAAAACAATTGCAACAGGAACATAGTTAGACATATTAGAATCAAATGCTAGAACCTTTCATGTTTTAGGTTGAATTTTTTCTTAGAACGAGAAGGAAACCAGATATCATCTCTAATCTCGAATTTGCATGGAGACGCATGTTTCTTACCGCTCTGATGACTCCTTCAAAAGCTTCTGGGCCATGTCTTTGTATATATCGTTCCACAGATTTCCTAGCATCAAGACTCATCATCTGCATGACTCTTCTCTGTTCATCTGGATAGCTTGAGCTCACATATGTTCCAATCTTCACATATTTCCTCACAAAGTTTTCGTAGATATAGGCTGCTCCATTAAAAGCTGGAAGTACCAACCAGAGACATGTGACTAGCTTCAAGTAAGGCCATAACGGAAACCTATCATAATCACAATGAAAGTAAATATTAACTTCCTACAGAATATTGCAAACAACAAATATTGCATACTGTAAGTCTTTCTTACCAAACGAGCATTCTATTGACTGAAAGTTCAAATAAAGTGATTAATGAATATAGAACCCAGTATGTCAGCCATTGCTGGTCGTCCAGTGGGGATGGGCTTTCAATTGCACGCATTGATGCATATCTGTTTCATTATTATAGAGATTAATTGATCATATGCCTTGCGCAATGGTTATTGTAACTAAAGTTTATGTTAGGTGATACTTACAAAGGATATATCAACACCGCTCCTGGTCTGTTCATGAACAAGCAATGCAGACATTAGTTAAAGAACAAAAACGTTTGACCTCAGATTTGATGAGGAAACTTAGAAAACAACTCTAAATCATACTAGATGTAGGGTATTCAGGACACTATAGGCTGCCTGCAAGTTTTAGTCAACACCGATAGGAGATGTATAATAACTAATGTTGTTTGATTTCAAACTTCCTTCTATGAGAACTATCTAGCTGTTTGGAAGGAAGCAGAAATTCATACCCTATCAATGTATCGAGATGCCTAGCAATGGTTTTTACAAAACCCATATTTCTGTTGCTTACTCTTCTTCTCTTGCAGGAACAACAACAGTCAATATGCTTGAGGTGTGAATTAACATGGACGTTATTGCATTTGAACTGGCTAGTCCGCAACCTCGCAAGCAAGGTATTCTTGTTGAACTTGCCAAAAGTCTTCTTTCCTCCACTAACAAGGAATGAAGAGGAATAAATGAATCTGAAAACTCTTCAACCTTGGTGAGGAGAGTAGGTAAAGAGCAGCAGATTGGTTCAGGCAGCTTCGATGACCTGTCTTGGATGTTTCAATGATCAGGGCATGTGCTTTATTTAGGTACCATTACAATCTGAGACGAAAGGAATTATAAATAGAACTTGGATGATATGAACATACGTCTATTGCATGAACCAATACCCTGGACAACGCAGTCTTGATAATGTCCGTGCACGATTGATTGCTTGTAGCGGTAGTTCCGAATTCTTCTAGTAGACTCTAATTGCAGGAGTTGGTTTTCCTATCTACCGGTAGCAACTTGCTGTTATACATGCTGATGTTTATCGTATTGTATTCCTGTACATAGTCTGGAACACATTGAACAATACTTCAGCCGTTACTACAGGTAATGTGTTCGACAATTTGTCTCAATAGCACATTACAATGGCCTTACTAGGAGGGTGCAGACTTTGTCAATCAACACACAACCTGCTCCATACTATAGAAAGACAGAAATAAAATTGAGGAACCTCTCGAAAAGAATCACGTCTTTTTTGATACCTCTGAATGCATTACATAGCTTAACAAATAAATAGGACAAGAAAATCTGATCCAAATGGATAGACATGCAGAAAAACAAATACATCCAGGTTGTTAACTTGCTTTTATCTTTCGTTTTCACTTCTTATGTGTATAAATAAAAGGGAATCGAATGTGTACAGTAAGATTGACAAATTGATACACGAGTGTACAACAAATCAAAGTGGTAAATGAACTGTAGCCTTTCTGATTTGACTGAATAGAAATAACCAACATATGATACAAATTGACTTGCATACTTTAAACGATCATGAACGCCCAGAAGGAAGATGAACAGTCATTGGCTCATTGGTAATCCTGAACATCAGGAGGATTATCCACCATATTTCCCTTGGTGATGCACCAGCTCAAGCATATTTTGCCCAGGTAGGTTTAATCTAATCTTTCCAATCAGAAATTAGATCTGGATGAACGGGAAGAACGACTGCTAGAACCTGAGTGATCTTTCTTAAAAATGGCCTCCAAATTCTGGAAACACCTCAAAGGTCGGACCTAGTATATGCAAAACATGAAAAAACCTGACTTATTGTGGAGATAAGGTCAATGATTTTTGCTCCTAATGTCAAATAGACATCCAAGTTAGGATAGAAACAAAATGGGACCTTCAGTATCAGCAATTCCTCTTGGAATCGAAAGTAGCTAAGAATATGCTAAGTTGTCAAATTGTTTCTTTCATCTCATAATATTGCAGATTATCTGGCAACAGATCCCTTTACAAGTAACCCAAGCTAATCTAAGAACTAATTATGCTATTCGAGGAAGTAAAATAATTTTCTCTACTAAAGAAACCAACTAAATTATCACAGTTCTAGAGACACTATTAGAAAGAACTATGCATTTTGACGAACACAAACCTTGCAGTTCAATCATTTGAAATGTCCAGAGCAAAGTGCTAAACAATGTTCAAAATTTAGGAACACCTACAGTAAACATACCTTCCAACGTTTGCTATAAGCAATCTGGTTTTGAATGTAAGTCAATCGATCAATAATTTGTTTGAATGTTGGACGATCAGAAGGGTTTTCTCTCCAACAATCCTCTATCAACCTATAGTAATACCGCATACATTAGCATGCCATGCAAGGAGCAAATGTTGGGAGAGAACAGCTAGTGATAAAAAGCAGAGTACAAACTCTTTCAATCCATGGGCATACAGCTTAAGTGGAGCTCTAAAAGGAGGCCTCTCTTTGCGTGCATATGCTTCTGGCACTTCATGATCTTGTTTGGTAGAAAAGGGTGGACACCCTTCAATCATCTAATCAGAATAGGCACGAATGAATCAAATGTGATAAGGGATAGCAATAATTAATTTGGTCCAAAGAATGACACACTAATTTATTTACCCAAGATAGAAAGATATAAAAGGTTATCACCACAAAATATATATCTAGCGGCAAACACGAATTTAGCAATAATATCCATCCATCTCATTCATGTTAGTCCTAGATTTAACTTGGACAAGTTTTATGTCTTCTTATCTCACAAATATATTTATTTAAAAAATAAATAATAAAAAAGATGTCTATCTACAGTTTCAAACAAGCCGTCAAATACTTTGTTAAATGGTGAGAGCTTCTGACTTTCCATAACCCATATAAACTGGTAAAAGATAAGCCCAGTCATCGAAGTTGTCGATGCTTTCATTTTGGGCACTGAGTTTCAGTATGGTTTCCAGTCAGATAACTAACACAGAATTCAATTGAAAATCTGCAACATGGTCATGTGTGATCTCTGTAAATTGAAGTACGTTGATCAAAAGTAGCATAGCATTCACCTAATTGTGTAACATGATCCAAAATTTTGGCAGTCCCACCTCATTAGCAGTACCACTTATAATATAATCAAAGCAAAATATTTAATCCTTACCTCTTGTAAAATCAAAGCAAATGAGAAGACGTCAACCTTGGTGTCATATTCTTCGTTACGAAAGACCTCAGGGGCTACATATCTGCCTACTCAATTTTGGAGGAAATTAGCACAAGAATATAGCACAAAAAACAGATAATGACCAGATCATGCACACAGAACAACCACACAGAACAATTTAGAATATGTAGTGACGTGAAATTTCTTTTTGCAAATACTAAGCGTGATTCTACTTTCCCTTGATAAGATGCTATAAATCAAGTAAAGAACAAAACCCAATTATACTTACTAACAACAAAATCAATGAGGCAAGAGAAATTGTAGTTCCAGGAAGAATGTACAACTTAATCATTTGGCATAATTGCAGGCCACAAACAAGCACCTACTGGAAAGCTTAGGATGGTACTAGAAAGTAAGAGATCTAGCCAGAGCGTAATGAGCATAAAGAAGGTAAAAACTACAAAGATAAAGAATCAGAATAATGATTTAATGTTTTATATAATGGAACCCTCCATATCTAAAAGTCGAAAATTACATGAAGATATCACTGACGATGATATAGAGCAAGACTCACAAGCTGTGTCATGCAGAGGCTTGTCCTCTTTAACTCTCTTTACTTTAAGCACCCTGCTTACTCCAAAATCTGCAACTTTAAGATGCCCAGTATCATCCCGCAGTATGTTACTGTTTTCTTACATCAAAAGGCAAACATGTTCAACCAGCCACAAACTAGTCATTAGAAAACAAATTCAATTACAGATAATTGAGATGAAAAGGTAAACTAAACCACTAAAGGTCGTTAATGTGTAGGTGAATTTCTGATTTGTCCTGAAATATCATATTTCTAGCATCTCAGCTCCTTTAACATTAAGGGTCCTTGATGTTACGGCTTAAACAACTCCCATGATCCCATCCTTCAGAAACATTCACCCAAAAAACAAAAACTTATGGCCTTCCAGATTTCAAATGGATCTTTCAACAACTATGTAAGGATCAAAAGCTGGAAGATAGGAGCTGCACTAGCAATCATTTTAGATCATTACTAACAAGTACTTTCATTTCATATCTGAAGCAGAAAAATATATCTAATAAAGGAAAGTTGACAACACGGAGATTGAATGGCCTAAACTGGGGGGGGGGGTTTAGGAGAGGGGAGAATTGCAGTTCCCGAGACTGACATGAAATTCACCCAAACATTAGGGACCAACAATAGTTTGTGAAGCTTGCAGGAGAAAAGTCAGTAACTTACGAGGGCTCAAGATCTCTGTGAATGATTGCTTCTGGTTTATGTTCATGCAAGTAATTCATTCCCCTGAAACATTCTTTTGTTCAGGTTTCATATTGAAAATTTTATAGGAAAATAGAATGAAAATGGTGGAAAAAGTTAAAAAGTATGATGAAGAGAGTCAATAATATAACATATACCATGAGCAAGAAAACTGTTGATAGTCATGCAAAGTTGACTAACCTTGAGATGTCAAGAGCAAATTTTATGGCAACACCTGGTTTTAATGCTCCCCTCCGTTTCATGAAATCAGAGAGATCTCCCTGTAATAAGAAAGAAACTCAAAGTTTATAGACAAGCGAAGCATGTGTGAAGATAAGTACGCTGTAATGGCAAATATCTTGAGAAAAAATAAAAATTCTACTTCTAACATAACTGAGACACTTCAGAGGAAATGCTGAAGATGCCATCTTTAACCACCGTGATATTCACATACTGAGTCTAATAAAAGCACTGAATTAATTAATACCTACTGTTAAACCTAAAGGAGTACCAAACCAACTAAGCCGTAGAACCTTATAGCAATGGGCCTTGACCCAGTAATATTTCTTTCTAGTCAGATGCCTTCAGTCTGAAGATATAGTTAATTATGTCCTAAATTAATATTTTTACAGAAAATCAGCATAAAAATACTTTAAAACAATAAGCATGATCATAACCACATAGAGAAAATCATTATCAAAAAAATTAAAAATAATGCTAGATGACCTATAAAAAAACAAAGGTTGCATAGGGCACTTCACAGATAAGAAGGCATGACTATAATGCAGGCGATCTTCGCAATATATCAATTTCACTTAAAAAATGCAAAAATGAAAAACTACATTAAATGGGAACCTTGGACAAATATTCTGTGACAATCATCATCGGTGTGCTCTGAGTTACAGCTCCCAGAAACTGTACCACATTAGGGTGGCGTATTTGTTGAAGCAATGAAAGTTCATCCCTGAATGCTCTCCTGCAAGATTAATAAAGAATATATTATCAAAAATAGTACATCACAAAAGGAATAAAGTGAGGGGCGCCAACTAACAGGAAACCCTAAATCCAAATACTAGTGGCAACTGTCGACAATAAACCAACCCACACTTTATCCTCATCAAAAAATACTTCTTCACTGAGCTTTTTAACAGCAACCTGAATCCCACGCCATGTTGCAATCTGAAATGTTCCCTGATTAAATCCAACACTGTGCCACATTAGAGGACTAAAGAAGGCACAAAGAATACCATGAAAGACATTGTAAATAACATTTAATGAGAATGAACTTCACTAACTTTATAAAGCAATACACAAATACAAACATGGAATACCTTTGTAATTTCGAAAGTGTTAGTAAAATCGAGCTCTTTGGGGTCAATTTCATATTCTGGAACTTCACGTGCATTTTGGACATGCATAGGAGCCATCTACATAATACACAAAGGACTTTAAAATTGATAATGACTTCATCTCATCAATTGACTTTTGCAAGAAGTTTTATAAAGCTACCGGTAACTTGGCACCATGTTTCTCCAAGAGCATAATTACATCATGGTTTTTGTAGAAAATAGCATCTGCAAGAGGCTGTTAAGAACAGAGACATTAATAGAAGCATCCGGATCCAAAGATTCAAGGCATTGTTGCCGGTAAAACAATTAATTCAAGGTTAAAAAAATCCACATGCAACGGTTCTAACTACTACAACTGAAGTTTGCTAATGTTTCAGATTTCACTCATGCAAATAAAGGCCAGCTTAATTCAATTTCAGCAAAGATAGTCTCGCAGCTTGCTATTGAATTCGAGTTACAATCACATGCCAAGCAAAGATAATTAAACGTGCTGGAAAAAACACACAGAATCATAAAAAGGCAAGCTCTTAAATCCAGCAGCACAGGCATGGGGAAAGATCTTAACAAGAATAACAACCAACCATGTTGGAAAAGATCTTAACTAAATAACCAACAAACAATAAAGTAGAAGCTATTAATGAACTCCAAAAGAAGGCCAAAAAAGGAAAAGGTAACGTCAGCTCCCCAGACAAACATTGCTGTCATTAACCTTCATAAGCCGCCGTTAGCAACACCGAGATGCCCTCTCCGTCAGTAATTTTACCATAAAGAATCCAAGTAAATTCATTAGCTTCAACGCAAAAACTGAAACTAATCATTAGTGCCAACCCATCAAACTACTCAATTCAAGACAAGAATTCGACAAACATATCTAGGAATAATCGATCTCCTCCAAATTCATAACTCAAAACCCTCAACAAATCACCACCGTACAACCAAAGCACTCTTTAAAATGTCTTAAAAATCAAAATTCAGCGCGCCCATCAACATCACTGTAAGCTCTTCATCATAAAAAAACAAGAAGAAGAATGCGCGCGATCTCGCGAACACACCCACGCATGTAGAGGGGGAAAGAAAAAAGAACAATTTAAATATGAATATCTTACCGTGCTGCCCCAGCGATCCTCCGGATCAACTTCAGCACCCTTACGAAGCAAAAGCTCAACAACATCAGCTCGTCCCTGACACGCCGCAACATGTAGAGCTGTTCTTCCATCGATATCTCTGAAGTTAACATCAACGCTGGAATCCAGAACCTCACTGATTCCTTCAAGATCACCTTCGCTAGCCATATACATTAAACGAATGTTAGCATCGATCTCATCCAGCACTCCACCACCGAATCCTTCTTCATCACCAGCTACTGCTTCACCGTTGTTGCTCCGATCAGGAGCAAGAGATGATTGCTTGCCAAGAGTAAACCTCCCGATTGACTTCTGTGACTCCATTGCTGATTCTAAATTTCTTCACAGAGATTTAATCTAAACCCTAAGTTTTGAGAATTGATTTGGTATAAAAAATTTGCGAAGTTCGTCGAGATAGAAGGTTTGTGAGCGTGCGTTGTTTGTAAGCGACAGAGCACGCAGGCAGCAAGTAACGCGCGGCGAAATTTATTTACCGTGTTTTTTATCCTCCTATCAAATAGGATACAGCGAATAACAACCAATTAAAATTAGTATTTGTTTCGAAATTATAGTGTCCTAACTTTTATTGGTTGAACTGAGTGTAGTATGTTATGTAGGAGACAGGAAAGTTGCGTCATAACGGGTTGTTGGCATGTTAATCTTAAATCTGGACCGTATGTGACAACTCAGAGTTTCATATATGATTTCTTACGTAGTCAAAAATTGATTTGAGAATTTAACTAATAACTAAGGAGATAATAAACTTTTTGTACAAGCTGGATACGCTGTGATTAGAGTAATCTTCTTTCACATTGTTATGATCTAAACAGCTGTATATAGCTGTTTAAACAAGTGCAGATTCGATCAATACTGCAAATCATACTTAACGTTTTTTTCTTATTAGATAGATAAAATAATTCATCGTATCATAAAATATCATATATAAATAAACAAAAAGCAATTTAAGCGAAAGATAAAGAATAATCAGCAGCTAAAAATGGCAGAGCTTATGAATGGCAAAAATCGACCCGATCTGAAAATGTCGGATTCGGGTCAAGTCTTAAACGAGTTTTGATCGATTTCGGATCGACTCGAAAATGACCCGAAAATTTAAACGGTTCGGGTCGGATTCGGATCGATCCGAAAATAATCTGTTTAACCCGTTTAACTATTTATATAGTATATATTATTTTAAAAAATAGCAAAAAAATTGAATTTAATTTATATATTTTTAATTTATCTTAATTTTAACTAATTTTTATTTAATTTATAAATTTATCAAAATTAATATTTTTTCTTTTTAAATATATCATAATTAATAATTTTGATATATTATTATTAAAAATTAATATTTATAATTTTTATTTAATAATTTAATTATTAAATGGGTCGATCCGAGTTTGACCTGATTATAAATAGGTTGGATTAGGGTTGACAATTTTGATCCATATAAATAAACGAGTTGGGTTAGGATTGAATATTTTTGATCCGGTTATTATATGGATCGACCCGGAACCGACTCATGAACCCATATTGTCACCCCTATGAATGACACTAATGAGAAAAAAAATATTAGAAGCTTCAATGTGGTGGTAAAAATCGCCACATTACACAAACCAGAAAATACATGAAACCAGTCTGAGCAGTGGCAGACAAGTGACTTTATTATCAATTCATGAAAGTCTAAAGCATCTGGAAGGTTAAGATGCAAGGCTTGACTTCTTTGATAATGCTCAAATAGTTTAGGATTAGATAATTGAAGTCTTCACAGAGAATGATCTGTAAGTCTGAAAACCACAAGGCAGTGAAAATCGAAAAGAAAATGTTTGTCCAGTGGAAGTTATCTCTGAAAAACCTTTGCACTTACCTTCTCTTCAAGTCTTCATCGCTACCTACCTTCACGCGACGCCAACAGAAAAGAAAAAGTCAAGTGGCACTTTGGAATACCTCGTTCTAGAAAAAGACATGGCAGTTGAGGAAGGCATCATCCTGAAGTCGTTATCTTTCAGTCTGGTGCTTAAAAAAAAAGGCACCGATTAATTAGTAGCTTTATAGTCTTCCCTCAACCGAGCATTTATTCCAAATTGTTGATGACGCCCTATGAAGGAAAGAACTGCCTACATTGACAAAAGACAGAGACATCTTAGTAAGGAATAAGATGAAGAACTTTCAGTAATATGTGTCGTCAAACCTATGGACAATAAAAGAATCAAGGCATCACCTTTTTTAGAGAGACCAAAAATTTTCATCAAAGGAGGAAAACAGAGGACATCAACATATTAAATTTCAGATTCACTCTAATTCCAAGTTCCCCAATTCAAAGCCAGTGACTAATCACTAAAATGACAAGAAGATATGGTAAATAAACGTACATCCCTATTCCTACATTGAAGTAATCCCATCCCAACCACAGAACCTCATGTTGAAACTTATCTGAAACTACTTTGCCTCACAAAAACAGAAGTGGAATCAACTTCTCATGAACTGAAATAGCTAAGGCACATACCCAGAAATCACTTGAACGGAAAAACTGACAACTAGAATGATGAAACTAATATATATATAGGGAGGGATAGGGACACTCCCTCTCCAGTTTATAGTCGGGATGACCCCCAAATCCAATCTCCATCTTTGGATATGAAGAACTATGAGTGAAAAACATACCCATAAAATTTTAACTCAATCGGATCACGAATTCACCTTCATCTGGTCGCTTGATCAATATGACAGAAAGTAAAAAAATTTAAAAAATATATATATTGTACCATTTCTGTTATTTTGATCAAGTGATTGAATGGAGGTGAATTCGTGGTCCGATTGAGCTGAAATTTTATGAGTAAGTTTCTAACTCATAGTTCTTCATATCTAACGGTAGAGATTGAATTTGGAGATCACTCCGATCATAAACCGGAGAGAAAGTACCAGGAAGTGCTCCTAAGAGGGGAGTGCTTCTATCCCTCGCCTATATATATATATATATATCCTGCAAAAATATCCTTGAAAGTAAATAATGTTATTGAGATAAACCTCGATCCTTCCATAACATGAGGAATCGCAGCAACAACATCATCAAAATAAATTGAACTAAACTTACGAGCATTTAAGCACTTGGAGACCCCCAACATTAAGTGAGACAAACCTCCAAATGAGTAAAACAGAAACTAGAATATGCAGCTTAGTGCACCCTGCCCGTTGAAGTTACCATCTCTCATCATTTAGACCTTAATTGAGAAATGCTTGCTAAGTTTAAAGTCATATTCATAAGGACATTGCAATATAATAAGAAATGAAATCCTGAATGTTTTAACACATTACCACGTCTGTAGTTCCAAATTCAATCCACTGTAATATCAAACATCACTTGAAAAACACATCAGACCAAGAGATGAAAATAACTATTTTCTACAATCAGTATAAGTGCCAAAATGAAATGATAAGTTTGATGTAAGTATGATAACATACTAATCAGGAAGTACAATATAGCGTGCCAAAGTAGTTATTTCTACAGTCAGTATAAGTGCCAAAATGAAATGATAAGTTTGATATAAGTATGATAACAAACTAATCAGGAAGTACAACACAGTGGGCAAGCACCTCAATCCTACATACACGGGAAAAGTAAGCAAGCAAGCAAGCTACTTATCGTTTCAGAGATTGCACTTCTCAACCAATTCCCATGACTCCAAGCTCTTATCCTCAGTATCGGTCTTGTAAAGAGCAATCAACGCTACCTCGAAAGAAGCTCCAAGGACACCCTCTGCAAGATCCTATCCTATCTTTCAAGCCTTCTTCTCCTCCTCATCATCCGAATCCCCATAAGCTCAGGCATGGCATATTAGCTACAGCACCACTAAGCCAAATTATCATACATCCAAAGATTCACATAGGAAATAAAAGTAAAAGACGATGATTTCACTTACAAATTGAGCTATAACAACCAAATGACTGCAGTTACTTGTTTCCATTACACGCAGACAATTAAGATGGAGAAACTCAAATTACAAATCCAATAAATTTATTTGCTGGATACAATCTAAAGTTTCCAGAATGTGGGTCCAAATGGGGTATAGAGAGCTCTTATTTAGCTTCCCCTGTTCAATACTATGCAATGTGAAATCCCCTCAAGCCTACTAACTGAGAACTCAATAGAGCTTCATAATTTCACAACAGACAACTCTTTCATCTTTTAACTCAACTAGTAAAAATAAACCGCCACAGACCAGCCACGCTATCAGCTTCTTTACTAACTCGAGATAAATTGTAGATTCCAATGAGTTAACATGCAACCAGTTCACAAAATGATACGTAACAGATGAATTTCACTGAATCTCTAACTTAAACCAATTAATAGAAATAAAGACATCAGGGACGTTTGGATGAGAAGGTAAATGCACTGGTAAAAGAACGTTCTACAAGAGACGACAGCAGCACGGGCGGAGTACGGCTGGAATTCAGCAGCCGCAGAGCGAAGTTTCTGTACTGCTTTGGAACATATTTAGCATAGATAGCGCCACGCCAGTGTCTTCACGGATAGAACACATCAGCTGCTTCAGACGGTCACCTACTTCCGGCGGAAGTAGAGCCCACAATGTGTATCACTCTTATCCTTCTTCTGTAACTGCCTATGATTCGCCGTTGGGCTGGTGCTTGTTCTCCGCCATTGTTGATGATTGATTTGGATGCGAAGGAATGCTCGTAAGCAGTTCATTGTAAAGAGAAGATATCGTAAATAGGCCACTAATTGTTTTTTTTACTTTTTTCATTTAGGGGTCTCTCAATTTTAATAAAGATTATTAGCGGAACCAGTAATCAAAATTCAAAATGCTATGGTTTCTCAAATAGAACCTATGATTTTTTTAATTCGTCATTTACGGCTCTGTCACCACTATATTAGTGGGACGCATATGGAAAATATGTAAATTACCGGTTTATGTTATAGCCTTATATTTTCCTATTATTACTTTTATCTTTTATGAGACCTAACCTAATATTAGTATAAAGGTATATTAATGGAAGCACACAGGAAATTTTTAATCATCAATTTTGCAAATAGGAGCCTTTTTTGTTCTGTTTGTACTAGCATTGTTTAGTATAGGAGGCAAATTAATAATAATATATCTTAATTACATAAAAATAAATTTTGCAAAAAAAAATCCCATAGAACAATAAAGTTAGCATGAGAAGTACAAAATTTTTAAATAATAATTAAAACACATACTTAATATTAATATTGAAAACATAAAGTATATTTAAATACATAATTTTATAACATAAAATTAAATATAAAAATAACTTTAAAATAACAGTTAATATTAAATATCAAACTTAAAATAGATAAAATCGAACACAAAATTTTGAAAAATAAATTATTGTAGAACTGAAACATGCCGTAGACCGTCCTTTTTCTATTCTAACTTTCAATAGTTGTCACGTATAATAAAATTTATTAGTGGGACGAATATGCAAAATCCGGAAAAGTTGTTTCTTTCTTAATTGATAATATACCAAAACGCCGTTGCCGGGGATCGACCCCGGGTCTCTCGCGTGACAGGCGAGAATACGCACCACTATACTACAACTACCCTGCTAGATTGTAGGTGAGAATATTTCTAAAGGATCCTACTTCTAGCAAAGCATATTTTAAAAGACGACTGAAAAATACAAAAACAAAAAAAAGACAATTCAAACTTTCTCATCAAGGACCCAGCCAACAAGTTGGTACACCATATACAAATTCTCAAACAGATACGGTACACATACAAGCTTATCTGTAGCTCTTGTTCACAGAACAGCAGAACCAAGAACACCCAAAAAACACACTCTTGATTCTTTATATTGCATCATGGGAAGGGACCCTTTGTCTTCATCTCCGTCTCTTCAACGTCAAGAGCAAACCCTTTGCCATGCTGCTTCCAGTAATCAGCATTCGGATTGATCCACTCCGATTCCTCCAGCTCCACTCTCGACTGTTTGAACTTCTCACTGTCAATTTCATACTTATCATCACGGCTCTTGATAAGGTCCGGCCGCACAGTGCCACGGTTAACTCCCTGCGGCGACATCATGAGCGCAGGCATGCCGAGAGGAAGATCATCGCCGCGGTCCACCTGCCACGTGCACCAGAACTTCCCATAGGTTCGCGCAAGGTCACGCAATTCTGGCTTTTGCGCCATCTCCGGCATGCTGGGTAGAACCAGCAGTCCTGTCTTGATCTCATATGCATGTGAGTGCCACAGTTTTTGTTCTTCAGGATCGAGCCTTTCGAATTCCTTTTCTGAAACTATGTATTCCACACCTGTATAATCACAAAAATGTCTGTAAATATATAAGTAAATAAACAAAATTGAAACAGCGAGATAGATTGGTACCAATAAGGTGGGCGTCAGACTTATCAGAGTCATAGACGGCGCACTGGAGGAAATCATTGTTACGCCTGGAGACATAGTGGTGGGTCTCGATCTGTCGGTCGAGGTCATGACAGTACAAAGCAAAAGTGCATATATGTTGCTTGATATTCTTCACCGGCTTCATCGACTGTATCATCTGAGCCCCAGTGTCGATCATAACCGATTCCACAGTCCGAGGAGCTCCAGGCGGCGTGGGTCCCTCGCTGCCGGCGACCGGAGTCCCGCTCGGTTGCTTATCGCTAGATGCCATTGTCTGATTTCAAGTCTGCTTGACAGCAGATAGTGTTGAAGGTTTCTGGAGAACACTACCGTGATGCCTTTAAATGGGAAGGAGTAGCTTGGCTTTCCACGTGGTCGATGCAACAGTTCGTTATGTGGCAGATGCATGAACAACAAGTGATACGCGGCGGGACTTCTACTGACATGTGTCACGAGAGCAACTTTCAAGGTAACGTTAATGAACATTATTAAAAATAAAAAAGAGTAAATTGGGCTTGATATTTTTTTGCTGAAAACAGTTATTAAAAATTAAATTATTAAAATTAAATTATCATAATTATATTTTAAAAATGAGTGTAGGTTTTTACATATTTTGAGTAGCTAAAATAACTCAAAATAATTTTAATAAATAAATGATAAAGGTAAAAGAAAAGACGCTCTAAAACTTGTAGGCCTTTGATCATGCAGGAGTGATTGGACTCCCATCCAAGCAGATTTGCTGATGAACAAGCAAGAAAAAACTGAATAGATAAGCTTAACAACAACTGTGGAAACTGCAGATGAATCAGGCTATAAGAAAGATAGTATCACAACAGATTAATCGAGTACAGCAGTAGAAATGGAGCCAACTCAAGAGAGTTCCAGCAGTTTATTCAGATTTCTACAATAATCATCGATCAATTTAATTTATAAATTTATATTTAATCTAAATCAAATTCATACCAATTTAATTAATAATTAAAATTATTAATTATTAATTCTGTATTTTTAAATTTGAATAAAATTATAAAATTAGTTAAATAAAAATACACAATATTTTTGAAAAAAATATTAAATGTTCATTAAAGTATGTATTTTTAAATATTTTTATCAGTAGTTAAAACATTTAAAAAATTATATTTATTTTTTAAAAATATGTGTGAAAATTAAAATTTTTTAGTTATAATACATATTAATAATTTTGATAAAAATTTTTATATAAATTCTAAATTCGTTATTAAAAAAAACCTACATAATAAATTTTTAATAATATTATAATTTTCATCTTACACTATTTTACTAAAATATAAAATAAATAATTAATTATAAATAAAATATAATTTAATATTTTATAGATTATTATTATTAATATTTATTGTCAAATTTTATATATAAAAAAATATTACTTAAAAAAATGACAATTCGAATTGATGAATTGATTTCGAATCGACCAAAATCAATTTCTTTAATAATTGGATCAAATTCATTCAACCGTAATCCAATTTATACATTTACATGAGTCAAATATTTTAATCTAATTCTAATTAAATGGATTGATTTCGGATTAAATTTTTAGATCGGATCGTATAATATTACTCCTACATATCATTTGCTTGGTCTCTAACATCCCAATTGCTTATGGCCAGTATTATGAACTGAAAATTAAAATGGCACTGAATATAAGAACAACCAGAAAGCATCACAAGAGGATAAGCAGTCTGATGCTTCAACAGGTAATAACCAGGTCGCACAAGAGGCTCTACGACAAACCTTTGCTTTGATGTGCAGCAGCAGCAGACAAGTGTGGAGTATTTGTGAAGAAGAAAGCATTCATCAACATTTCAATAGGGCAACAATGCTCTCCATCGTAGTAAAAGTTGCATGCACCACTTTAGCACCTTTTCAGGATACGTTACGTTCATCTCTCCCTCAAAACTTTATTACCACAAGTGGGCATCCATGAAGTAGATAGCTTCATATCCAGTAGGAATACGACTACAGGCAGACCACCTAGAACCATGGTTGAGTAAAATAAACATAAAAGGATGGAGTTAGGCCAATTGACAATCTGTATAATCTGAAAAACATGTTAAAGGGACGTTTTTCAAAGATTAAAATAAGAAACTTTTCTGCTTAATTTTATGCTTTTTAAAAAACAAGTCTGTCCTTTTTATCTTAAAAAATAACAAAAATTATATATATATATATATATAAAGATTATGATGTACGATAATCTGTACTTCCAAAATTTTTATGTTTAAATACGTAGAAAGTTTATTTGAAAACAAGAAATTGAAAACATCCCCGAAAAGAAGTTCAATAAGCAGTGATAAACACTTCCAAACGACATCGAAATTTTGTGAGATAGAAGGTCACAAGCAGCTCTTAATGTGACAGACTCTATCTAACAACAGAAACAATTGATCAATATAATGTAGGCTATCACTAGAAGGGAATGATGTGTTGCAGAGCTCAACGCCCACTACCACATCTTGCTTCGGAAATCACTTGGCAAATTAAGCAATGAAGAAATTCCCATATTATCTGAGGGAAAGTCCACTAACTTGGTAAAACTGCATCCAGCAATTGGGTATGTTCTCACAAAATACACTAATTTGATAGAAGATCACGTGCTAGAGCAGATGGTTAAGAAAACCTAGAACCACGTAAACATGTACATGGCTGCCAGACATAACGTAGCAACCTCTTGAAGTTTAGCAAGTAAAGCATTTGTCTCGAAACGAGAGAGTGAAAGATTAAGCAAGTAAAGCACTGCAGAAAACATATAACCCATACTCACATCAGATTCTGCAACGGGAAGCGTTTACCTAAGACGTTCTGCAACAAGAAGCACAATAGACAAAGAACACACACTGCACAACACAAACCGTTACTTTCACTGCCCCATGCATTGAGATAGTAGGAAAACCATAACATTTCAGTGACACGTGAAGCAAGCAAAAACAATGACCATAAGAAATAAAGACCTAACCGTGATATTAGATAGACAATAACTAGGCATTAATTGCCTACAAATTGTTAACAGATGTTTGTGTTAGTTCCTAAAGCTATATAAGAACATGCAAGCAAAAGCATACTGCATATAGTATATGGATTTAAGGTTCTCAGAGTTCAAATGCAAAATGAAGAACAGGGACATGAAGAACAGGAACAAGAAAGAAGAAGGTCGCTTTACATATCATTTAAAGTTTCCACTGAAAATTATACCAGCAGACAGTGCATAACATGAACATCAAATGTTAACCAGCCATCAGAAGGGATGATAATAAAATCATCTCATAGCATTTGCAGCATAAGTACAAAAGCTCAAAGCCCTTGCGCAAAATCCCAGCATCATTTGGCAATTTTTCACAGTGGACAACCAAGCCCATACTGAAATAACATTCTATAGTATCGATTTATAATTCATTAGAAAGAATACATAACAACAACAACACTATGTTGTAAATCAGCCATCAGGAGAGATGATAATAGAATTATCTCATAGCATGTTGCAGCACAAATGCAAAGCTCAAAGCCCTTGCGCAAAATCTCAACATCATTTGGCAATTTCAAAAATTCTCCAGCAATCATCAGATCACAAAGAAAAACTTGCAGAAACAAAAATTTACAAGACCTTCTATCCCTTTTCGCACAAATCGTACTGAGACCACAAGCAAATTGAACAACCATCAACATCATGCTACACCATTTTCAATTAACTTCACCTAATCACAGAAGAAATAAACGCTAACGATGTGCATAATTACTAAAAATAAGAATACCTACAAATCAGTAGAACAAAAATAAAAGCAAAGAATTTCAAATCACTGAAACCAAAAGCCTGAAGAAAGCGGCGACCGAGCGAGAGGGTTCGATTGATAGCTTAGCGAAGGAGAACTTGCAAATCCAAGCTTCTAATATATTATTCGCAAAATAAAGGCAAAAAATTGTTTTGTACGAATGGATATGAAAGAAGCCATTTCAAGTTGGCCCAATAAATAGGCCTAGCCCAAATAGAAGGCAATCAGCAGCACAGCAGCTCAACCTCTTCTGGTCAGAAGAAGAACACTCCCATGGCTACTGCGGTACCTCAGCTACTGCTTCCCTTACCGCCGCCGTCACCGGCGCGACTCTTCCACCACCATCATCGCCGCAACTTCTCCACAGGGACTTGCAAAGCAACGTTCTTCACAACCGATTCTGCTAGACCTCTTCGCCGCGTTACTCCACTGCGGGCACTTGATTCCGCCGCCGCAGTTCTGGATCTCATGACGCAGTCTCCTCCAACGTGGCATTCTGCGACCCTTGCAAACTTGCTGATTTTCATCTTAGGCTCGCCGCTTCTCTTATCGGGTTTATCCGCTACCGGATTTGCATCGGCGTTCATGCTTGGCCTGCTGACATGGCGTGCTTTCGGTTCCTCCGGATTTCTGCTCGTGGCGATTTACTTCGTTCTCGTAAGTGCGGGGTTGCTTATTTTTCACAATTTGTGTTTGTCATCAAGGTTTTTTGTTTTGGCATCAAATTTTGTTCTTGGTGCCAACCAAGATAAAATATTTCTACAAAGTTTAAATTGTAAGAAAACATAGATATTTCTTGAAGTTTCAGAATACATTTGATGATTGGATTGTTATGATCATGTTGAGTGAATAGGGAACAGTGGCAACAAAGGTGAAATTAACACAGAAAGAAGCACAGGGTGTGGCGGAAAAGAGAGGAGGGAGAAGAGGAACAGGTAGTGTTATAGGTTCCAGTGCTGCAGGTTGTGCATGTGCACTCCTGTCGATATATGGCATCGGAGGAACTCCATTTGCACAATTTTGGCGACTTGGGTTTGTTGCGAGCTTTTGCACTAAAATTAGTGATACCGTCTCCAGCGAAATAGGCAAGGCCTATGGGAAGACAACGTAACATCTCTTTCTTGATTATGTAGTACTTGAGTAAGATTCTATATCAATCCGTCTGATGTTTTTGAAGTGTCTCTTTAGATTTCACTTTTCAAGTGTGATTATATACTTCTATCCTAACATGTATTTGGTATTGCTGAAAGTTCTTCGTGGGAACCTTATCTTGCATTTTGTCTTGTATGCTTGAAATTGGTATAGGTTGGGAGGGAGGATGCACTATGAGCAATCCGTGACATTGGCTTCATTCAGCTATTGAGTATTCATGGAGATCGCATGGGACTAAATCTGTTTAAGTTAGTAACATATAAGAATATCGCAATGGGATTTCTTTCTTCACTTCTTTAATGTCCAAGGATAGTCCTTGTACTATCTGGCTCCTAAGTCATTATAGTTTATTAAACTACGAGTTTATTTAGGGTACATCAAGGTCTTAACTAGAAGGGGTGGGTACCTGGAACTGAAGCCTATTTATCATGTAGAGGACATTGTCTTGTCTTGCTTAAATATTCCAGATGTATAATGTCCTAAAGGAAATGTACCCATACAAAAGTGATTTCTAGAAACTAAATTAGTGTAGGGTGTATCGTGTTGACGTGTCATCTCTTAGATAAATTGGTTTATGTAGCTGAGCTGTCTAGCATCTATTCATTTGCATACGGATTACGGTTTTCGGGTTTTGAAGTTCGTTATTGTGATTTTGGCAGTTATTTGGTTACAACATTTAAGGTAGTTCCAAGGGGAACAGAAGGCGCCATTAGTGTCGAAGGGACTGTCGCTGGAATTCTAGCTTCAACTATTCTTGCCATTATAGCATACTTTGTGGGAGAGGTCAGCTTCATCTTTTTTCTTCATTTACTTCTTATAGGCCCCTAACATTTGTTCATTGCTTAATGCTTCCTTTGTTGCAAAGCCCCTCTTTTTTTCAAATGTGCATCTCTATTAAGTTTCAAGTTTCAGTCCCCAAACCCATAAACTTGCAACTTATATCTTAAGCACCTTTTTCAGCACTAGTTATGCTTCTGAAACAGGTGAATGTGCCACAAGCTAGTATCTGTGTTCTAGCATCTCAGATTGCAAACTTTAGTGAGAGTATGATTGGTGCAATACTTCAAGACAAGGAAGGTTATAAATGGGTAAGCTAGTTTCTTATGCACCCACAGGTGTTTATTCCCTTGCTTGTGCCAAATTAGCTTATCTTTCCCAAAGCTGCATTTAAATCTGTAAGAAACAACACTATCTTTCTTGAATACTCCCTTGGAAGTATGAACTGATATACACTATGTAGCAGTTTCAGTAAGCAATTTTGTAACTGCAAAAATAATGTGCAGACTAGATGTAAAAACAATTTATTTTTTGCATTTCTCATGAATGTGACAATAGAAGTGCAGACTTAAACCCTGTAGGATGCAATAATTGGCTTAGATTACATGAATTTCTGAAGACAATCTAATTTTGCAATACTCAACAATGTGGTAATAGAAGTGTAGACTTAAACCCTGTAGATGCAATAATTGGCTTAGATTGCATGAAGTATTGAAGTTCATGGGTTTGGCAGTATATATTTATCAAAGCGTTCCTACAAATATCTTGCATCCCTATCACACCTAATCTCTTGGTTTCTCCATGTAATTTTGTTTTTCTTTTAAATTCTCCATGTATATGTTCTATTGAGTAAAGATGTATTGTCCACTTTTGTCCTTTGTGTTTGCCAAATCAATAACACCTGGTAGATGGTGGTGTTAATTGATCATTTCAAATCATCGAATAGGATTGCTGATCTGTAAAGTTGACATTTTACGACGTCTGTCTTTCTTGTAGCTGAACAATGATGCTGTCAACGTTATCAACATCTCCATTGGCAGCATTTTAGCAATTCTCATGCAACTCTTACTACATGGTGGAGGTAGATAAAACAAGATTTCTACATGTCTGCACATGGCTGCCTAGACAGTTGAATTGCTCCAAAACAGTCCTCATAGATGAAGCTTGGACATTGAGCAAGATGTGATCAAAGTATCATGACACAACTGATGAAGCTCAGATTGTTCTCAGGACAGAGATCATTTACGAAATCTATTTTGTCCTTCAAGCAAACCTTCAATTGGAGCAAGCAAGACTTTTAACGATTCCTTGTTTTGCCGACTTAAATTGTAGTCTCAGCTGGAACTTAAACCCTGTGTGATCCGCTGATACATATTTCTTCTGCTGAAGATTACTAGAGCTAGTTGAGCAGCATCCTGTGTGTTTGTCAGTGTTTCAGTTGCACGTTTATCAGACATCTTAAGCAATTCGAAATGTAATTCCACTTGAATGATATTTGACCAGTAAACTGGCAATTCCTCTTTATATTTTTATTTCTTTTAGTCCAGACTATCTCTGTCAGTTTTATTTTCTTTTATCAAAAGCTCTTTTCCTTGGTGAGCCAATTATGTAGATTTGCTGATGAACTCTTTTATTCTTATGTTGAGCTGTTCATGATCAGTGCCTACTAATTAACAATCTTTCATTTGGGAACCTCAGATTTTGTATCGATTATCGGCATTATTACATTTACAATCAATGCATTGTAAGGTACTTACAGTTTGACAGCTGTGTTTATTCAGAAGATTTGTGAACTCCCTGGCCTGATGTCTCGCTCTCGCTTCATGAGAGAGATGTTTGGTTCTCTCAAATGATTCAAACAAAAGAAATCTATAAACATTGATGCACTCATGTAAATTTATCAAACAGAGAAAGGAAAGAAACATTCATGAAAATGTTCTGAAGAGGTTTATAGGTGAAAAGGTGCAAAAGACACAACTGAGTGATCCCATCTCCAGCCCCACCTCTGTTCCTTTTACTAAGTTTCTCATCTGCTTCAGTCCCTATCTGGTATACACCTGCAAGCCCCCACCACAGCAAGTGAAGACGCATTGGCTCCCACCAACCCATCCTATCAATCACATCAACTGAACAGTCTCACAAAGATAATTAAGTATCGAATCAAAGTTCGAACAGTAAAACTCAGGACTCATTACTGGAATTTCAAACCTAAGTAACAATATCAGATGACACCATAAAATCACTTGCCATCCCTTGCTAGTTACCACACTCGTTCACTTCACTCGCTCACTCACTCGTCCCACACTACTTCTTCTCAGCATCCAGTAAGTAAAAACATCAAACATGTCTCTTGCAGCTTCCCTCTCGCTCATTCTTCTCTTGGCCTGTATCATAAGCCCTCTTCATTGCAATAGCCAACAAGACATGGACATGGGGATGGAACCTTTGGAAAGAGAGACTTTGTTCAAGGTCATGGAATCCATGTCCTCTGATAAAAACTGGAGAGTTTCTTGCCCAGAACCCTGCAAACCTGGTTCACTTTGGTTTGGTATTGACTGCAAGCAAGGCAATGATGGCCATCTACATGTGACCAAGCTCACCTTCGGTAACTTTCCAAATCCTAGCTGCAAGAAAACAGCAATCTTCCCTTCTGAAGTGTTCAACCTTCCATACCTTCAATCTTTGTTCGTCTTCAACTGTTTCAAGACAACAAAGACTTCATTGAACGTTCCAACACTGTCAAGAAAATCACCACAAGCAGACACTGGTTGTCTGCAGCAGCTAAGTATCAAATCAAACCCAGCTCTTGTTAGTGTTATACCAGAGCACATTTCATCTCTTAGCTCTCTGCAAGTGTTAACACTTTCCCAGAACGGTATTTCTGGAAGAATACCGGAAACCATCTCTAGTTTAACTTCTCTTGTTCACCTTGATCTTAGCTATAATTCACTCACAGGAACCATTCCAGAACAAATCAATGGGTTGAGAAGCTTAGTAGACCTTGATCTCAGCTATAACTCTCTGAAAGGAAGCATTCCAGCTTCACTCGGGCAACTGGATCTTTTGCAGAAGCTTGATTTGAGTTCGAATTCACTAACAGGAGCAATCCCAGAAAGCTTGGGAGATCTCAGCTTCTTATCATTCCTAGCACTGAGCAACAACAAGCTAACCGGTCCATTTCCAAGAGGTTTACCGAAGCTTCAAAGCCTTCAATACTTCATAATGGATGACAACCCAATGTTCATTCCTTTACCATTTCAACTTGGTAGACTTACAAAACTTCAAGAACTCCGGTTAGCTAACTCCGGCTACACTGGTTCGATTCCAGGAAGTTTCGCATGGTTGAAGAACCTGACAACTCTGTCTTTACAGAACAACAAGCTATCTGGCGAGATACCGGCAGCTATCGGTGGGCTTAGCAGGATATATCATTTCAATCTAAGCGGGAACATGTTGAGTGGAGTAGTTCCATTTGATCCAAGCTTTCTTAAAAGGCTTGGAAGAAACTTGGACTTGAGCGGTAACTCTGGTCTCTGCTTCTTCGCTAGCTCTGATCAAAGCGAGAGCTCTGTTTTGTTAAACATGTCGGGAGTTGGTGTTTGTGGTACTGCAGGTAACACTTCTATGCAGAAGCCATTCAAATCAGCAGCTTCTCCAATTCATCTCAACAAATTCTCCAAATTCTTTATAGCTTTGTTAGTTCTGTTTTTAACTCATTTTCATTTGAATTGGTTATTAGCAAGTTGTTTAACTTTGTAATCCAGCAAAGTAAGTTTGATCAACTAATTATATAGAAGATAACTATTTGGCTCAGGCTTTTATTTTTTTTCTCCTGTTTGCCTGATTGCAGATTTGGAGTTTGCTGGAATTTAATGTTATTGTTTGCTCATCATTCTTTGACTTCATATTACTGTTTCTTCGAAAATGTTAAGGGCGTGTTTACCTAAGGTGTGGAAGTGAAGTTTTGAGAGAAGTGAAGTTTTTAAGAAATAAATTTAAAAAATAAAATAAAAAATAAAAAATATTTAATAAAAAATAAAATTTTATATTAATTATATATTTTTAGTAAGTTTTAAATTTGAATTTTTAAAAAAAATTTATTGATAAAAAAATTTATTTTAATTTTTATAAATATTTATGTGAAACTTGAGTTTAAAGGAAGTGGAGTTTAGGGGTGTTGGTAAACACGCCCTAAGTGGAGTTCATATTGGCTACAGAAATTATCATCACGCACAGTAGGGACAAACAATCTGTCATTGTTTTGTCTTTCATAATTCATAATTCTCTTTGATTACTGTATTGAAATTTTAAAAAAGACAAAGAACCGAAGAAAAGAAACAAAAGGCTCTTCTTTTTCAGGTGAAATCTGAAACAGTAACGTAACAATCAAGAAGTATTAATATCACAAAAGTGCTTGTGAAATTTCCATCTTCATGTTAGGATTCATGCTCTTCTTGGAAATAGAAAAGTAAAAGCTCTATACGTAAATACATAAAACTCGAGATTTAAATCTTCTGTGCTCGAAATTGGATGGTTTGAAATAGAAAGAATGGATTGAACTGCCAATGCTAACGCGTGGGAGACAACAATGGCAGAATCCAGTACACGGGGCGTTGGTAGTGCTTATAAAATGAAGTTTTTTTAAAATGAAAAATATTTTTATTTTTGTTAAAAAATAAATTTTATTTTTTTTATTTTTAAAAAAATAATAAAAATATATAATAAAAAAATCTTATTTTGTAGAATTTTTTTACATTTTCTAAATTTTTAATATATTTATAAAATATATATTGAAAAATATGAAATAGAAAAAAATTGATAAACAACTTATCATAAGCTGTGCCAAACGGGCTCATAATGAAATCGTGAACGTGCGGGTTTGTCTCATAAAAAAATAATTGAACAAAACACACTCTATCTTAGTCGCGAAACAAAAAAATCCAAACAGGAACTCTAGCTTTCAATCCAAATACACAAATTGGTTCTTGTCACAGGTGCTAGCCCTCTATATTGTTAAACTAGTTTTACTGCATTGCCTTGGCATAGCAAACGATGAACTCAATAGAGAGCAGTTCTTCAATGTAATGCTAGTAACAGTTGCATGAACAAGATTTAATTTTTCAAGTTTCTTTAGGGTTTAGGCTTTACTTCTTCCTGGACACCTGAAGGAGAACGTAGTTGTACATGTTAAAGAAGTCGGAACGACTTGACACAACGAACGTGCGGGTGAGACACTAGTACTTGCAAGCTTCCTACAGGAAACAGTCTAGATCTTATGATATCCAACGCAAAAATTTAAACAAACCAAAAGCAATGGGTAAAGAACGAGAACAGAATATGCATTACTCGTTCATGTTGAAGAAAAATAAAAAAATTTGTTGAGTGATGGAAGAAAAGCCTAGTAGTGGAGTCGGATCAAAGGGCGTGAAAAGAATCACTACTTGTATTTACTGACTATCTCTATAAACTGAGAGCAACAAGAGGTAGCTGGGTGCTTTGCTGCTGTGTCAGCCTCACGTGGGCAAAGTTCTGTACTTCTGCAGCAGCTGTGCTGATGTTGCTGCTTCTATGCTTCAGTAGTCGTTGCTTGGTCACTTGAACTGTTGCTTTTATTTGGGTTTGTTCCTGTAGTAAGAAAACTTGGAATCAAAACAGAAGCAAAAACACAAACTGGAATAACAGCAGTTATCACTCTTTTTAGTCATCCCAAAACAGGGCAAGTTGGTCAAAACATTTGGTTTGCACCATGTTCAAGAAAGTTGAAACAATCAAATAGAGATTGTGAATAAGAACATAGGGTTACTACTTACCTGTTAGGATAAGAAAAGAAAGGATATAACACAAAAGTGGTCACAAGAAAGATATTTGACAGTACATATAATTTACAGTAAGAATAAAAGAACAGCTGATTACGCTAAAGCTGCTTACATTTGCTGCGGGAAGTGGTGTATCAGTAGTTTAATATTGAATACTTCACGCGTAGAATGATTTTTCCTTTCTCTACACCAAGCTTAGCTCCTGTTATTACCCAGTGACCGGGTGTGTCTTGCGGCCCCTTTGAAAGTTCAGTTATGTCTATGATTTTTGCCAGCTTCCCAGATGGATTCATGTTTTCATTTGAAGAAGATGGAGATGCATCATCTGATTTAGGTAAATTCTGAGTGCCAGATGGGTTATGATCCCACACTGACCTCCTGATAGTGCACCCAGGAACCTTTGAAAACATAAGCTTGAGATATAGGACACTCTTTGCACCAAAATCCCACACACCCAACTGAGCTCCAGTCACTATATATACACCAGAGAAGTCCCCAATGGTTGTTTCTGTGTGCTCAATTGGTGCAGTGCTGACATGTGCAAAGTTCTTCCACTTGATTGGTTCAAACCAGCGGCTGTCCTGTTCTTCTGGACCCTTCCATTTCGGTTGCCCAATTGCAATATGAGGACCCCAGTGTGTTTGGAAAATCTTTGGCAAGGATGCTAGATGCTGCACATGGATAGCTAGGCGATTTTGCTTGGTCCCTTCCAGGCACAGCCTCAGGCCTGTTACTGGTTTACGCCCAACAGATATCTGTATCAAGCGCAAAGTCTCCATTATTAGCTCAAATATTTAAATTTTCAGTCATGTTATTCGTGAAGCTGTTGTCCTCATAATGCAGAACAAAATATTCACTTCTACCAGAGTGTCAGGAAATCTCAAACTTATTCAGCAAGGAGAACCAACAGAATGAACAATAATGCTGAACAACCTTATTCAAGCAGTAGATTGCTTGACAAGATTATTGCATCATCAATCATCTACTGCATAAAAATCTACTCGAACAACACTAGAAGAATGAGTTTATGGAAACATGCCATGGTGCAAATAACAAACACAAAAGGTGTCTTAAATTAAAATCCCAGGGAAAGGGACTGATTTAGTCTCATTAAAGTACCTGTTCTAAGCTAATATATAGCTTTGGACCCATCAAGCTAAACTGAACAAAAGGAGACACAGGATCCTTCCTTTGGTTTCCATGGATGGTAGCATGAGCTGGAGCCCAAACTCGCTGTAATTGAAAATCTAGGAAGTACTGCAGCTCCTCTATAGGAGGCTTATCTGCAAAATTTGATAAAAATACATAAATGTTTGATTCAAAAACAATTAACAAATCTTTATCTTCAGAAAAGATGTAACTGCAGCTTATAGTCTTGCTATCTTTGAAGAGATCTTAAACATTGAGAGAAATATTACATTCTAAGTAAAGGTCCACAGCACGAGCTAGATTTTTCATCCCAGGAAGACTTTCAAGAAGAGAAACAATGGGGACAAAGGTCATGTTAATGACATCTGGTGCTGAAGGTATGGTTTTAGCCCAGTCAGCATGATCCTGAACAAGATCATTTCCTCCCCTTCTTCTAAAAATTACTGTAACATCCTGCAGCAGAAGTAACAATGTTCAGAGTAAGGGGAGAAACAATACCACCACTTGACTTAGTCAAATGCCCACTATCTTAGAAAATCCAAGCTTGCTCCCACGATGAACATAAAAGTTCCAGTTTCTAATTAGGAGCAAAGAAATTATGTGGTTTTCATACATATACATGCGTATAATTGGAATAAATATTTGTCCTGAAAAGCGAGTGCCTAAGGTTAATGGACAAAGAATAAGAAAATGCACACTGAAGCTTAGAGCAAAAAGCACAAAAGGAGAAACCACCTGCATGAAGAACACATGCAAGTTGAGGAATTACAAGGTCCTAAGTAACTATGAGAAAAGAATCAAGAATTCCTTGGTAATTATGTAATTTGACCTGAGTTAAGAACTGAAATTTTCTTTTCAAAATCCATCATCAAACCATGAAATAGAAAAAGCCTCAGACATGTATGTTTCATATGGCACTAGTTCTAGCTTTATACAGAAGGACTATTGTAATGTATATTCATGAGACTTTTGTAGTCTTATTAAAGCTCACCTCTGTCCCAGTTATGAGTGGAGCACTAGGTGGCTGTGGATGAGAACTGTTAACATTAAGTACGTTTGAGAATCTTCGATCTCCAATGTCTTTGACATACTTTGCAATGTCTGATGCAGGTAAAAGAGAAGAATGGTGTTGCTTGAGAAAAACTTCATCTCTACCACCAATAGTTACAGAAGTAACAATGTGGGTACCGAAATTCTCAATAAAACTGCATAAGGACCATACATGAACTTTTTATCCATCAGAAACTAATAATAAAAAAGAGGACAAGGTAAAACTTTTTTCTGCCAATATGGAACATGTTATAAATTTGTAGAAGTTTAGACAAACAACCCTACAGCACCACACATTCAAGGTTGCCAACTGCAAAATATTTCATTTCCTCAAACAGTTCTACTACTAACCTCGCCAATGCTGATGGATCCCAACCATGAGGGATGGCACGCTTGATGTCATCTCGAATTTCAAGTGCGGAACTTGTTAATTCGACCTTAAAAAGAGAAATACAGTAACCGTCCATCGCAAGTGCCTTTGTAGCGGCTGCGTGAACTTGCCAAGATCCAGTAAAGTTGAACATAGAGTTAAAGCTACCAAGGGGCACTGTTTCAGATAATCCTGATTTCCTATTGAAATATTCAGCCATCTGAAGATATAAACAAATGCAGTCATGAATTCTGCAAATGAAGCATTACTAATGAGGCCATTGTCATACTTTGATTCCGAATATTAAACGTTTAAGTAGACTTCAATGATTTTTTTTTTGGTTTGTTTTTCTTTTCCAAATTGCTATCTTATTCCTCTTGAAAAACCTCAAAGTCATCAGAAAGTAGTTTACTGTAAAAATCGTGAAATCTCCACACACACAAAAACCATAACCCAATCCAGAATTTCACACAAACCCACAAGTTAGTGACATTCTATTTACAATCATATACATGCTAAATCCGCCAAAAAGAAACAATTTTTATTGAAAGAAAAAAAATCAACTGTGCTCACCAAAAAGAACACACTTACTTGCCCACTAGTTCAAAAATCAACAAACACAACAGATCAGACTGAAATAAGAAAGATAGATTCATCTAAACCGAAGCTAACTAATTAACCTCTTGAAAACTCCATACGATCGCCGTCTCCCTCTTTCCACCAGAGACTTCATCTAAAACGTCCACGTCCGCAGGTACATCCGGGACAACAAGGCCGTGGTAGCCGGGAACTTCAAGATCACAGGTGGTATCAGACATTTTAATGAGTGGAGCTGTAGTAGTAGGTCCTTTACAGTAAAGCAACCGTGTATCAGCCGTGACATCAAAGCCCCGGCCGAGAGCTTTCACGGCGTTGCTCAGTGCAGAAACCAACGCCGTGAAATTCTTCTCTCCTTGTTCTTCCATTGATTTATTTCTTGAGTCTACAGGTTCAAATTTTCATCTCTAATGATTCTTCTGAATTCGATTGATCGATTTGTTCATGAAATCTTTCTGCGAATTCTTCTACGGAGAAATGGAAGAGAGAGAGAAAAAGAGTTTGACCATAGCGGTGGGTCAACAAGAGCAACGCGTTTTCTTTAAAAGGAATTCCGGCGGTTGACCAGTCTATTATTTAATGTTTGGCGAATTAAGGTCCCTAATAATCTCTAACAGATGTTTCATATCATACAGGACTTCATTTGAAAATGTGCCAACGTGGTTCGAGATAAGCATCAATTAAATGGGCGTTGGTTGGGTTTGAAGCCCAGCCCCATGAATTGAAGCCTAGCCCAATGGAATTGACGCCCAGCCCAATGGATGGTGATCGGTATATTAACCTCTGTAGACGCCTCAGGCACCCGTCAGTTCGAAGATATGTTCGTAGCGATCTCCAGTGCAGAATCCAACGGTTAATGTCTTTCTTATTTCGTACTGGGCTCCAGTTTTCTAGAAACAACATAAAACCCCGCGCAGCAACCATGTTCATTTCCAACACGTTACTAACAGCACAAATCTGACAAGCTTGAACTGGTCAAGCTTCTACTCAACAAGCTCTTCGAATTAGATCGCTGGAGAAATTTCTACTTGGATCGCTCGATTGATGGAGGAAGGTTTCGATTCTGCAACTGTAGCAAGAGGGCGTCTGGCGGTGTTGTCAGCGCACCTTACGGCGGCGGCCGCGGCTAACGGCAGCGAATCGACGGCGATCTTGGCTTCGCCGGTGTCGGCTAAGGAAAACGTGCAGCCTCTCGGGAATCTTAGCGGTTTGCTGAGAGTTGTAGATCAGAGGACTGGGAAGCAGTACGAGATCGAGGTTTCTAAAGAAGGGACTGTGAAGGCCACCGATTTCAAGAAGGTATTTGATTCTTTCGGTGAAAATTGTTTGTGTAATTTGGAGTTTGAAATGACTACTGACTATGAATTCTATTGAGCTTCATTAGTGTCCGATTTTGATGATTTTGAATGAGTTTGAGTATAGAGACGAGGAATAGAGGCTTGAAATCTATGTGATGATGACGCGGTGTATGGCTTTGTGTTATGCGACAGATATCAACTGGAAAAAATGACAAAGGGCTAAAGCTCTATGATCCAGGGTATTTAAACACTGCTCCAGTGCGTTCATCCATTTGTTATATCGATGGAGATGAGGGAATACTCAGGTACAGAGGGTATCCGATGGAGGAATTGGCTGAGAGGAGCACGTTTGTTGAGGTGGCTTATCTTCTAAGTAAGCCTCCTCTGATGAAATTACATTACTTCCACGGTTTGGTTTCCTTCTATCTTGTCCTGACTCTGTTATTTACAGTTTATGGGAGTTTGCCTTCTCAAAACCAGCTTGCAGACTGGGCATTCGCAATATCTCAGCATTCTGCTGTGCCGCAGGGTCTTCTGGTGTGCTTCCTGTTATTTGTTGATCAACAAACTACTACCATTTGTCAACTTTTGTCTTGTGTTCTTGCATGCACTACTTACGGGGTTTATACTTGTTTTGCTATTAAATATGGAATTTTGTTAATGGCATCTTCTTCAAAACATTCTTTTGTAGGATACTATACAGGCAATGCCTCATGATGCTCACCCCATGGGAGTTTTGGTTAGTGCCATGAGTGCACTCTCTGTGTATCATCCAGATGCAAATCCTGCTCTTAGGGTAAGTTTTACAACTTGACGACATTTAATGATTATGATTTAATTAAAGGTTGCTGATTAACTTTTGATGAGCAAAAGAATACTTTGGTACACAAATCTATAGTTCTATTTTATATTGCTAACAGTAATTGGCCCATTTAGGGTCTGGATCTTTATAAGTCGAAGCAAGTAAGAGACAAGCAAATAGTACGTGTAATTGGAAAGGTACTAATCCTCTGTAATCTCTTTATAGTTTTCACAGCAGCTTAAATAGTTTGTAATGCCAATAGTCTCCTAGCATCATTTTATTGAAAATGTAAAAGTATTTTTAGATGGTTGTTTGACTTTAATTCTTTATATGCAGATACCAACCATCGCAGCAGCTGCTTACTTGAGATTGGCTGGAAGGCCTCCCGTGCTCCCTTCCAGTTCTCTTTCGTATTCAGAGAACTTCTTGTATATGCTAGACTCACTGTAAGTTTTTGTTGAATATATTCATTATGCAGCTGATATTCAAGAAACGCTTCTTCTTCATTAACTAGGCTGTTGAATGTGTATTACTTTCATGTTACAGGGGTAACAGGGCATATAAGCCTAACCCACGGCTTGCTCGTGCTCTTGATGTTCTCTTTATTTTACATGCAGAACATGAGATGAATTGCTCTACTGCTGTTGTAAGGCATCTGTCATCCAGGTAGTTCATCTGGTCTAACTCTTTGTTTTTAGAGAATGAATATGCTTCTTATATCTTACTTGTTGACAGTGGTGTGGATGTATATACTGCCCTTGCCGGAGCAGTTGGAGCCCTTTATGGTCCACTCCATGGTGGAGCTAATGAGGTACAAATGACCTTTAGGATACATGCAGCTTCATATTGCACTTAATTCAAAATCAAAATTTGGTAGTTCTTTAACACTCAAGCTGCCAATGCACGCATAAATATTCTATTGCAGGCTGTTCTTAAGATGCTGAGTGAGATTGGATCAGTTGATAATATTCCTGAATTCATTGAAGGCGTTAAAAACAGGTTCAGCTACTTTGCTTTTCATTGATGCGAGTTTTAAAAAGGAATGCCATTTTCCCTCTTATTGTTCATACTGGTTTGTTTGCCATGACCTTCCTATTGTAACTTTCATTTAGGAAGAGAAAGTTGACAGGCTTTGGGCATCGTGTATACAAAAGTTATGATCCTCGAGCCAAAGTCATTAGCAAGTTGGCGGAAGAAGTCTTCTCCATTGTTGGAAGAGATCCCCTCATTGAGGTTGTTTCTAACATTGTTTCTTCGTTAAGGTTCTTTTAGGACAACCATGCTTTTAGTTTTACAGCTTTGTTGTGTGGGTTAGAATTAATAAGAATAAAAGCAGAACTCTTTTAGCTTCTTGTTATCTTGTTTTCACATAAGAGATTGTTCTGAGCTGTACGTTTCAGAACCTTCACATTAACTTTAGAGTGGGTTAATACAGGTTGCTGTAGCATTGGAGAAAGCTGCTCTTAATGATGATTTTTTTGTGAAGAGAAAACTTAACCCGAATGTTGATTTTTACTCTGGGTTAATCTATAGGTATGAATGGCATCTTTTTCTTTGATCATGATATTAGTATCAATCTGCTAAATCAATTATTTTTCAGGGCAATGGGATTTCCTCCAGAGTTCTTCACCGTGTTGTTTGCAATACCTCGTATGGCTGGTTACTTGGCACACTGGCGAGAATCTCTTGATGACCCTGATACTAAAATAATGAGGCCTCAACAGGTTAGTTGAGCAAATTAAACTAGGTTTTCAGAGAGGAGTGTTGAAATATTTCACTTGAGTGGTGCCACTTTTTCCGTTTGTGATGCTCCTTGTTGTATTGCTCCTTTTCAGTTTTCTATGAGATTAATGTGCTAATTCATGGTTACGAGGGATATGGCCTGTTAAACTAGATGATTTCTTTTTCACTTAAAAACTAATGTGGCTTGAAACACAAGATAGGAATCTGCCTAATTTAATTTGGTTATTAAGCATTACAGCTGCATATGCACTTCTGAGTTACTTGGTCTATGAACAAGAACATTCATTTAGTTTAGCAGTCATTTTAGTGATTCAGATGCTTATGTACGTAGCTTCCATGATCGACCCATGCACTCATCATCACTCGTTCCTCTTATTTTCTGCTGCTTATTCTGATACAAATAGTTTTACTCTCTTTTTCTTGTTGAACGCCTTTTCGTCTTATGCTCTTGCAACGTCTCACATATTCGCATACATTTACTCTCTGTAGGTTTACACTGGCCAATGGCTAAGACACTACATGCCAATCAAAGAACGAGCATCAGTACAGGAAGCAGACGAGCTTGGTCAAGTGGCAGTCTCAAATGCAACAAAACGCCGGCTTGCGGGATCCAGTCTCTAAGGCCCCTGATATGTATTATACAATAACACCCCACATTTCCTTGTGGTGTGACCTAGCAAAAAGTCTTTCATTTTACCCAAAAACAGGAGGAAGATTTGAAATTGGAGCTTTATGAAAAGCTTCAAGGAAAGAAGTAAACAGCAAGTAAAATCTATTTGCTTGCGTATCAATGTCATTCTAATTATAAGTTGTATCTTTGTTTTATATCGCCCAACAGCCGGCATGCATCTGCCTGTAAAAAGTATAAAGATCAAGTATAGACTCTTTTGCTTCTTTCTCAAAATCGAGTTCTTAAAATTGGATTTTGTCATTCATTTCCTACTTAATCTAAGAACATTGGTGGTTTGATTATTCGTTCCAAAACAATTGTACTGGTCAAGAAATGTACAAACGAAACATAGAGGTGTCCTAACTAATGGCAACGCCAGTTCTGGAAAAAAATTTAAAAAATTAAAAATTAGAAAAAGTAATTACGACTGACAGTTGGATTAATATGGTTCCCGTTAGATGACTTTATATAAGCAGTATTGTATTTGTGTTGAATTTATGTGAGCTTGAAGACATGCTATTAGAGCATTTCTAGCATTCTTCAAAGTTGTTCGTCCCAAGTTTTCTACATTGGTAGTGATAATAGATCAATTATCTTTGCTCTAGAAGTGGAGCAGTTTGTGCTACTTGTTCAATCTTGAAGCAACCTAATGCAGCTTGAAAGAATATTGTTGACACACCTCAAGGTATACGAAGGGCCAGACTTTCCACACTAGGCTCAGCAACGCGTTCCTCTACCTATAAGGTACAAAAGGATACAGGTTGAGAAACAGATCCGCATTGCACAGCTGGAGAATTGTGTTTTCAATGACGCAGCCATGGGATTGTTTGCATTAAGTTCAACACCTTTCTTGTATTCTGTCTTCAACTCTTCAAGGTTGTAGCTTTCGACGTTATGTAATTTTGCCCGCCACTTCATATTACAATTCTTTGAAGAAGCTTCTATTTATGCTTCTGTGTGAGGTTTGATGTCATGTTTCTCGAATCATGATTTTCACTTATTTTTTTGGACGTCTACCTGAAGATTCAATAACATGATTCTCTAGTTCTTGTCTATAGTTGCATAACCAGTTAAGAACATCATACAACGTTATCCTATTGTGTGTTTCAATTATACGAAACTCACTTTCTCCACCATCAAAATTTGGTTTAAATTTAATTCTTGTATTTCAGTTTATCTCCAATTTATCGGACGAATTTCTAATTCACTTTTATCGAACTCAATTTGATAAAATTCAGTTTCACGAAACTTACTTTCTACCGGTTAAAATATATAGTAAATCAACAGAAGTTTCCAAAATTCATAAACTGAGTGCTAAAAGAAGTGATAAGCTGGTTGCTACACAACTCAGCTGATGTATACACTAAATACCAACAGGCAAAGGCCATCAAACTGTAGCTTTAAAACAGACTGCAACTTAAGCAGTATATATTGATTTTACAAAATTAGTCTCAGATATAGAAATCTAGCTTACGAGCACTCTCCACTTGAGGATGCTTAATGCGAATCAAGTCTGAACTAGATGGCGAGAACGTTGTGATGATGACCTTGTTAAGAGATGCACGCCATTATCATTGTCAGAGCGGGGGGCAGTAGAGTCGACGATGCAAAATGTATCTTCAGCCGGTACACCTGTAATGTCTCTGGGGATTTGCCAGAAGTTCCTTCTGATTCCGTTCGAGGTATTGTTATCGGAAGGCAAGTTTAGAGCTGAAAGAAGGGGCTGCACAGGAGTGAGGCCTTCCAGCAAGCTCACAACTGTAGACATTGAAGGCCGAAGTGTCGGAGAAGCATTGGTACACAATAGAGCCACGTTTAACATCACCGTTGCTTCTTCCTCAGAGTAATCTGTTCCGAGTTCAGGATCCACTAACTCGAGAATTGTCCCCTTTTCATGAAGAACGCAAGCCTACAAAAGAAAAATGATAGTAATGAGGAAAAGAAGCAGAACAATTTTGGAAAAAAATTAGTAGTTGTACAGAAATATTTCTGATATTTATACGTGAAGATCAAGCCATGAATTATTATATAAGAAATCAACTGACCCAGTCAAGAAGGTAGACAAAATCTTCCTTTGGCCTATACTGCGTATTGCTCTTTCCGCTGACAATTTCTAAAGCAACTACTCCAAAGCTGTAGACATCTGCTTTGCTAGTTAAATACCCTCGCAGTGCATATTCAGGAGCCACGTACCCTCTGCAAGAGCCAATTTGAGAATCAATAGACTGAAAACAGCTGAACCATAAATCATGAAACCTAACAAAGAATTATAAAGCTTTTGCATATCTTTTTAAACACTTCTTTAAGTGGATTTTCTAAGAAAAGATACATGAATTCAAGTAAGAATGTTTCAAAAGTAAACGTAACTCCATCATAAACCTTACATTGTCCCAGCAACTCGAGTGCTTATGTGGCTGTGGCCTTCCTCGAAAAGCTTAGCTAAACCAAAATCTGAAATCTTTGCATTCAGGTCCTTATCCAGCAACACATTACTAGCCTTGATGTCTCTGTGCACAATCTTAAGTCTGGACTCTTCATGAAGATAGACAAGACCTCTTGCTATGCCAAGACAAACTTTCCTTCTAGTAGGCCAATCTAGTTTCACTTTGCTTGGATATTTACCTATACAAACATCAAATAGTTTAATTACCTCAAGTGAGCAGCAAAAATCACAAAACCTTGAGTGTTTTATAGTAGTCTTACCAAATAGAGCACGAGCAAGGCAATTGTTTTCCATGTACTCATAAATTAGTATTAACTGGTTGCTCTCCGTACAACATCCATACAACTTTTAACTAGATTTGGATGCTGTAATGCAGATATCATCCCTATTTCATTAACAAACTCCCGATTCCCTTGTCTTGATGCTGATGAAAGCTGCTTCACTGCAATGATTGTTCCATCTGATAGGTAACCCTGTAATTCAGTGTGATGTTTATAGAGAACGTGAGGATTTTATATTTTATTTCAGGAGTTGACCTTGGAACCAATAAATAAGGTATCACAAAGGCATCTTGTTTCATACCTTGTACACAGAACCAAAACCGCCTTCTCCAATTTTATTTGCTGCATCAAAATTCTTGGTTGCTGCTTTAATTTGTTTCAAGTTGAAGGCTCCAGTTTGCAGATCCAGAGATCTAAGATCTACACAGAATGCATTAATGTAAGTTCAAATTACAAACAAGAAAACACAAATATGCTTTGATGAATCTTAAAACCGAAAGATGTCGACATGAAATTTTGTAGGCATGAAGGAAGCAAGAAGAAAAAAGTCATAAAATCCCCATACACAAGAGGATGGTATATTTTTTCTAGTACCTGGATATAAAGATTTGCGGGCTTGTGACCTCATTCTCCAACAAATGCTCAAAACTAACAAGATGAGGCTGGAAATGATAACTGAAGTGGCAATGATTACAATAGTCTGCTTTCTTCGTCTCACAACACCTGAATGAGGCTCAAAATCTGAAATAAAATGGGAAGGAAATTTAAAAAAAGAGATTGAATACCTTTGTCCTTATTTCAGTAGACTTCGAAGTGAGCAAAACTCTTGTGCGTAATGTTGAGTTTAGCATTAAAGATATGAACTTTGATCCTTTAGATTGAAAAGATTCTCAAATTTCTTCCACTTGAAGTATCACAAAAGTAGACTACTTCCAGAAATGTGCTTACTAGAAGTGACTGAAATTGCTGATATGAGAGGACCGTATACTCCTCTACGTGGAATTCCTGTGGTGCCCTTTCCTGCCCAATATAATTGTATCTCTAGCGTATTATGGGTCACTGATGTAGTAAAATTTTTAACAACTGGTTTTCCAGGTCCACCTGCTTCCTCTTGTATGTTGAAATCCTCCAAAACCTTCTTTCCCTGTATTGCTTACACACAGTAATAGTATTCCTAGCATCTCTAATTTGAACATCATGTAGTGGTGGAATTATAATTCAATGTTTACCATGTTACCTGAATAAATACGTTAAATAGACGCTTCCCCAAGCTTGATAATGTGTTATCATTTGTGAAAATTATTTCCGCAAAATGAAGCCTCACAGTATAGTCTCCATTCTCCATGCAAAGGCCATAATAAGTAAGAGAAAGTGGCGACAGCCGTGCTTTCATGTAAAGTTCGGAGTTTGGAAAAGAAAGCTGTGATGTGTTTGTAGCAATGTAGTTGTCTGCATTCACGTCATTGCCCATGAAGTTCCCTGTGCTACTAAATGCCCAATTTGAAGCTGAATCCAGATACAGCATTGAAGCACCTCTTTGCTCTATATCTGCTTCATACTTTGTCCTCCCAATAGTTGTATCTTTGTCTCCACAATTGATGTGTAACTCAGAATTATCTATGAGACAGAACAAAATAACGTGTGGTTTGAGAAGGGCATAATGCGCAAGGACATATAAGATGAAGAAAGTGTAGCAGATAAAAGTCCTATATATATATAATGGTGTTTGCCCTGGGCACATGAAAAATTGCATCTCATCATCGTTGGCATTATTCTTAGTCTTTCTTTTCCCCCATCAGTATTTGTCTTTCTGAAGTTCTGATATTATGTTTATACTTTACACCTTGTGTGACTAGAAGACATAATCAAACTATATTTACTTAACTGTTACAAGTTCAGGTTGAATTAGTACTTTGGAAGTTTGGTTGCTAATGAAGAACTCTTAGATGCATCTCTGGTTACAGCACCCTTGCAAAGCTAGCAGTAATGCCTACTCAAACACATCTATTTCATGGTTATATTTGGAAGAATATCTTACAGTTATCTGTAGAGTCAAATGCTAAAAATTCACAAAATACTCGAAATGCATCTTAAATTGATACAAAAGATAAGTCGATATTCTATTTGTATTATATCACAGAAGAAACCGTAATGACTTAGGCGTACATCTATCAGAAGAACAAGGGAAGTTCCTCTTGAAACACGACGGAAGCGTTTTTCTACACAAGAGAATGTCAAGGTAAGACAATGGATCGAAATAAAGTTAATAGGATGTGTAAATATTCTTTTGATGCATCTCTATGTGTTAGCATCCAAATATGATGAATTAACATACATGTTATTGGATATTGAGTAGCTCTCCACTGCATTGCTGAAACGAACAAGCACACAAAGTTAAAACCTTACTGAGGGGATACAGGTTAACATGTGCGAAGTGTTAGCCAACTCACATATTTCCTGTAAGGCACTGCAGAGGGTCAGAACTCTGTAGTGTGAAATTGTTATATGAGATATCCCTGGTACAAAGTTTAATTTACACAATATCATCTTTAGTATAGAACATCTATTTTTTTGGATTAAATTCTAGCACGATCGCTGCATGCTATTGGAAGAAAAATGAGAAAGATCACAAAAACATGTACTTACACATTGTTGTTACTTTTCAGAATCCAGCTAGGTATTGCCCCGACAAGCATGTTTCCAGTAAGATACCTGGTAGACAAGGATGAGTAAGGATATTGTTATAGTAATGAAGCTGAATATAAGTAGGATTTAGTTTCTTCGAAATGACTCGTAAAAAGATGCTGCATCACTTACATAAATGCTACGCGTCCTAGGTTTGTGAAGGAGTTTGGGATTTCTCCAGTCAACTTATTGAAGAAGAGAATGTTCAGAAATTCAAATGTAGTTTCACTATAGTTAGGACTATGCAGTTAGTAAGCAACTATAAGTAAAATCATGTGAACTAGAAATCTTGCAAGGCAAAAACAACTGTATAATCATAAAAAGGTGTTATTGCCTTTTGGAAACTTATTACAGGCTAGCCAAGTTCACAAGATAAGAACAACTGAACTAGCCAAACATAACTTCAAAAAGTAACTTACAGATTATTCAACTTCGTCATCTCTCCAACATAGGGAGGTATGCTTCCCTTAATTGAGCAATTCCTCAGTATTCTGCATTTGATTTGATTTAATTTGAAGCAGCTCTGAAACTCATTTTAAGAAAAGAAAAGAGAGAAAATAATCCAACTCACAAGCTCTTCATGAGTATCGCGTTGCTTAGATCAGGGAAAAGTGAACCTCCAGGCAAGTCGGTGATTCTCCTTATTTTCAACAGAAAGGAAGAAGGCATTAAATTAAATTGACATAAAAGGGAGAACGAAAAAGGCGAAATATGAAGTCCTTACAAGTCGCTGAGTTTCGTCAAATATGAAATGCTGGCCGGAATAGGACCTTCCAGAGAGCATCCCTGAATATGCCTATACTAAAAGTAGCCAGAAGTTATTTCTGAATTCTGATTGTCTCATTGTATTTACTGATAACAAAGGTTGAGAACTTGCTTACAATCTTTCCAAGTGTGTGTAGTTTCTTATGAAATCGGGAATTCTTCCCTGAAAGTTATTGCTTGAAATTCTTCTGCTCATTCATAATACATAAATCCAAACAAGATGAAATGGATTCTTTCATGATAAACACTTGAATATAAATTAAAACATATTGCCTTACAGATCAGTCAAATTGGTCAGTTTGGCCATTTCAGTTGGCAGTTCCCCGGAAAAGTCATTGGCAGAAACCACACTGGCATTTGAATCTTCGTATCAAAACAAAATCCATATATATTTCTTGTAATACAAATACATATTACACCGAAAGAAGAGGCCTAAAGTGCTCACAGTTTCTGAATGTTGACGAGCTTTCCTATCTCAGGCGGGAGAGATCCATTAAAATGGTTACCTTCAATACTCCTGTTAGAGCAAACGTTACCTATCTAAGCGCATGCTTAACAAATTGAAATAGTGAGACTAATTAGAAAGCAAAACTAAATGGGAACTGTTTCCTTACAAATTTGTTAGGCTGGTGATTTTAGTGAGGACTTCTGGAAAAGGCCCTGATAAATTATTTCCCATGACGAACCTGTATATATTCAGAAGCAATTATTTTAAGATCTTTTTTTTTTTTTTTTTTTTTGCAGCTTTGTCTATCAGTTCATAAAGATTACAAGAGACAAATACAGAGTGAACACTTTAAAGGATAAGCTCAACAGTGCTCGTTTTGTAAACTCACAGAGCTTGCAATTGCAGAGGCGCCCACTCCTTAGGGACTGTTCCACCGAGGGCGTGTTTCAAGTGAGTGGAATTTCACTTTCTCTCGCAAGAATTGGAGTTCCACTCACTTCCTTTGTTTCAATTACAAATAGAACTGAGAACTTAAATTCCCAGTTTTATATAAGTGGAATTCAAATTCTACTATATATATTTTTTTAAATTCACTTCCAACCCACTTCAACAATCAATTAAAACATAAAAACTAAACTCCACTTTCAACTTATTTTTTAAAAAACTACACTTCTTATTTTTCACTTTCACGTAACTCAATTACGGGCATTTGAAACACGCCCTGCATACATTGCCGCTTAGATCATTGCAACCACTATAATGGTAAGAATTTGTCGAGAACGGAGATGAGTTGTCTATGGCAGTTGACTGAAGAAGCCAAGGATGCAATGACTTGTGCTATTCAAAAGAGGTGACCGATCATGATATCTAGAAATGACACATTCCAAATAGCAACAACAGTGAAACTATACAAAACTAATAGCAATCACCAAGGAGAACTCAGGAACATCAGCACAAGTGAACTACACCATTCGTACAACAAAACAAAGAATGACCAATTGTAATTTACTTCTTAATTCTAATGAATTCATTATAAAATGATCTCACTAAAAAGACTTTAGTGTAACATATAAGCAAGTTTAAAGTCAGACTCATAAAAGAAAGCCTATGTATTTACTATCTCGAGTATCACTTACAGTTGATGGAGGTGTCGCAGGCTACTAAATTCGGCAGGGAGTTTGCCAGTGAGGTTTTGCCCCTTTATATGCCTATTTAACCAATATAAGAGCAAAAAAGTTAAGCCTCACACCTTTCATGGACATCAAGAAATAATCAAGCAAGCATAAAGCAAGCGCAGACTGACAGCATTGGAAGCATTACATAGTGGTAATGTGGCAGAGTGATCCATTCTCAAAAGAGCAGTCACACTGAACTCCATTCAGGAAGCCCTTAGTATCAGCCGACGTGCTCCAGTTTCCCTCGCCGCTACATGGGTCCACACTAAAGTCCCAATCTTTCTTGCCCAACTTGTCTGCTATTCTCTTCAATGCTTCAACTGCTCACCATAGAGCAAAAGAAACAAGAAAACAATATTGGCAAAAGCATCAGTAACATTTCCCAATTCCCGTTGCACCTAATCAATCACCTATGACTATCTACCTTCAGAACGAGACAGAGTAGGACTTCCACAGCATGAGTGCAGATTAGTGAAAGACAAGAAAAAGAAAGAGAGCATGAAGGAGAAGAACAGTAGCTTGGAAAACATATTCTAGCTCTATCACAGAGATGGCGAGGCAAGGTTATAGGAATTGGACCAATTTATATTACTCTAGAGAATGGTAGTGTCGAGTTATTGAGAAGAAGTTAATGTGGGGGACAAGAATGGTACACAAACTAGGTTCTTGGTGTTTACTGCATAGAGCGTAGACGAACTACATGCTTGAAGGCTAATGTTTTCTGTGAAAGTTGCTCTCATTATCTCAACCAAACGGTTCTCCAATTTGGTCAAATGCTCAAAATTTTCCGATTTAATAACAATGCATTACAATGAAGTCTGACAAAGCAAGCTTGACAAAACTACTTGGAAAGAATGTTGACATGTTTGATTTTCCTATTTACTTTCTGCAGTAAACGTCTCACAGAGAATAGGAACAAGAATCCACAACACATGAACATCTTCTGCATGAATATTCAAAAACCAGAGATTGAATGATAGCTCTCCGTCTGTTATCCCCACACGGTGTTTACAAGTTGTTTGGTGAATGTTGTGGTATTAGATGCAGAAGAAGAAGCAACGAACGCGTTCTTTAATCACTATTACCTCTCTTTTCTTTTTTTGAGATAAATACAAATCTTTTTGTTGTTTTTGTTTGATCTCAAACTGTGTGGTCTTTGTTCAGTGCCCTTTTACTTCATAGCGTAGCTGGCACTGTTAAAGCCCATAGACTTGCATTGAGTCAACAGCAGCCATTGACTTGACTAGGATATATTGTTAAAGCCCATTACTGTTGTTATTTATGTAGGGCAATGAAAGCCCATTGTGGCCAGTGTAATTATTTGATCGAGTCAACTACTATCATCATGGAGTCAACAGTAGCACATTGACTTAACTTTTTATTGTAAATTAAAGCCCATAGCTTCTTTTTATGGAGGCCCAATTATAGCCTATTAAGGTTCATGTGATTATCGTTCCCACGTAAAACCCTAAAAGATGAATCAGATTGTCAAGTCTGTATCTGCAATTCGCCGGCGTTCGATTTTCGAATAAAAGCATGGAAGTTCAATTGGAATCTATACCGTTCGATATCGATTTTCATCCTTCTTCTAACTTGGTTGTTACCGGTCTCATCAATGGCAAAGTCTACTTGTCAGTTTCCATACTTCTATGAAATTAAATCAATCGTTGATTGTATCAATTCAACTTGCTTCGTTGCTTATGTTGTTTTAAAATTTTCAATTGCAATCAGGTATAAATACCAAGATGAAGCAGAACCTCAGATGTAATAGTTTCACAAACTTTGTTCATTCTGTTGATTATGATTTTTTTATTATTATAGTTGTTAAATTTCGTTTAGTTGGTTGATTTGATTTGGGGTTTCTTAGGTCGTGGAAGATTCGTGCTCACAAGGAATCATGTAGAGCAGTGAGATTCATAAATGGAGGACAAGGTAATCTCGAATTGGTTTGAGTTGTTTGGAAAATGTTGTTTGGGGTTTAAAGGTGGTAATTTAATTTTATTTATTTATTTTTCTTTGGTTTGCAGCGATTTTGACGGCTTCACCTGATCACTCCATGTTAGCAGTTGATGTGGAGACTGGAGCAGCTGTTGCTAGATTAAAGAAAGCTCATGAGTATGTTTCAGCTTGTTTTTATCTAAGAGGTCTATAGTTTTTTTTTTTTTGGAAATTCTTTTTGTTTGCTTGGTATCATTGCCTTAGCTGTTTTGGTTTTCATGCAGTGCTGCTATCTGTCGTGTTGTGAATTTGACAGAGACAACGATAGCTTCTGGAGATGATGAAGGCTGCATAAAGGTCAGTGTTTAAGATGACTTGCTCTTTGTTCTAACATTCTCATGCTTATTTAGAAGTTGAACTGCTCTTTTCTAGTAACTTGCTTAAAGGTTTGTTAATGGTAAAATTAAGAACCGTAGCTGCTGTTTGTACCATATAGAACTTCAGTCTGTTTTCAGATTTTGGAAGTTCTTTCGTGTTTCAGGTTTGGGATACCCGTCAACGTTCTTGTTGCAATTCCTTTGATGCTCATGAAGATTACATCGCAGATTTGACATTTGTTTCTGACTCCATGCAACTTTTGGGAGCTAGGTAATATATTCATGCTCATATAGGTAACACATTCTTTGGGAATGGCCTTAGATGTTCCTTGCAGTCTAGAACATGAAAGTGGCAAATCCTTTGAAAAGATGCCATGTGTGTAGAAAGATAATGCCCACTTAGATTCCTCTGAATCATAACCTTCATCTTAATCAGCATGGTGGCAAATTGCTCTGCATTCTCTTTTGAGTTTTAACATGCAGGGCACAGTTCCTAGTTGTTCAATATTCCTAACAGAGTTCTGAGCATTATATTATGATTAACATGTGGTGCTTTCGATGACTTTGTATAAAGAGAAACAAATAACTTTTTTGATAAGCCTGGCTCTTCGATTCTGGAAAAGTATATATATACAGCTGAACAAATAAAGAAACTTCAGCTGGATACCTTAACCTATTCTGACAAATAGAATAACTGACTTGCCCAATTGGTTCTCATGATTTGCAGTGGGGATGGAACACTATCTGTTTGCAGTCTTCGGAAAGATATGGTACCATCAATGTGATTAAATGGCACATGTGGCGCAATGCATGGAATGCGCTCTGTTGATGTTGGAAACAAGCTTTCACTTAAAATCTATCTTCACTTGTATGTACCAGGTACAATCAAAATCAGAATATTCAGAGGATGAGCTGCTCTCAGTGGTCAGGATGAAGGTAATCTCCTGCATATGTCATTTATTGCCTTATGTATGGTGAAGGTTATAAAAACTTAAATATACCAATAATCAACAGCGACATGCCGGGAGTCCCTCTTACTGTCCAGCATTTGTATATTCTATTAATATTTAGGCTTGGTCTTATGGAGTTGTCTTTTGTTAAATTATATGAGAAGTTCTCTGTATAGATCAGAATTACTATAATTTACTGTTCGAAAATTATATATGTTGGTAAGACATGTTTCTGTCATCTCTATTTCATTCCCCGGCCTGCATTTCTTTGTTTGTTGCATTCTTATCATACGAAGATAATTTTTTCTCATATCTGCACAATGTTGAGCAGAATGGTCGAAAAGTTATCTGCGGGACTCAAACTGGAGCACTACTGCTGTACTCTTGGGGACACTTTGAGGACTGTAGGTATGTGCTAGCTAATGTCTTCTACTACTGAATCACAGCAGTACTGCAAGAATGATATCCCTCTAATTCCTTTAGAATCTAAATAGCCTTTCTTACTTGCCCTACTTGTCACAAGATTCTTTCTTTTGGTCCTTCAGTATCATGTTTTTAGAGAATGCATCTGTTAGTCTTTGATTTAACTTAGTAAAGAGGAAGACCGGCACATTGAAATCCTTCATTTCACTGTAGCCTTAATCTCTGTTTGAGTTTTGTGTGTTAAATCTAGAGAAATTTGAGGGATTGTTGAAAAGAAAAGAGAAAACAATACATCTTAAAATGCTTGTTGCATGCAGGAACAGGACCTGAGCAATCTAGGTTTGGTAGTGCTTAAGAATTAAGATCTGAATCATAATTTTGCTTTCGTGCTTGTAGCTTGTGGGACTGTTTTGGAGTATTTATCCACAAACTCCTCTGTTGCTAAAAGAACTTCACCATCATCACGTAATTCTCCCTCATCTTATTTCTATGTCTTATACGTCGTTGTGTTTCACCAGTGACCGCTTCCTTGAGCATCCAATGCCCGTAAATGCCTTGTTGAAGGTGAGGGAACTTCACTTTATAGGTCGCAGATGAGATTTTTCCCTTGAATTCTAAATTAGTTTCTTTTACTAGGTTGATGAAGATACTCTCATTTCTGGATCAGAGGATGGAGTGATCAGGTTTGGAAAAGACTTTGTACCTAGTCTCACTATTCAGGTTTTTCATAGGCTGCAAGCTAGTTATTCATCAGAATTTAAACTGTATCTGCAATTGATATATTCATTTATTACGTGCAACCTATCAAGACTACTTCAGTATTTATTTATGTGCATAGGTTGGCTGGTATTCTACCAAATAGGATAATTCAGCCGATTGCTGAGCACTCGGGAGATTCAGTGGAACGCCTTGGTACATAGCGACCTACTATTACTGAATATTTAAAGCACTTTATTTTACAAGTGATTACCCAGTATTTTTTTTTTTTTTCCTTTTCAGCTTTATCACATGATAGGAAACATCTTGGCAGTATTTCACTTGATGAGACACTGAAGGTAATCTCTCCTCACAGAATAATGATTGCCTACTGGACAGTGCTGATGGTCATGGTAGCTCCAATCCATATAACATACCCCTATTGTGACATGGCGAAATGTTTTTGTGCCTAATTCCGCTTGCCCAAACTTGTCTGAAGTCTGATTTCTTCCTATCGCCTGGATGATGGTTTTCTACTATGTCATCGAGTTTATTCTCAATTATGTGATAGTTCTGATGCTACATCATCTGTGAACTTTCTATCTTATTCCATCTTCATTATTTGGCATACCATCTTTATTATAATCAACTGCATGATTTATAGTTGACCTGTTTGCCGACTGCCTTTCTAGATATGGGATTTTGAAGAACTAGTCATTTGCAATCCAAGTGCCCAGACTATCCAAGCTGTTGAGCCTGATAGCGAGGATGATGAAATGGATTTGGATGTAAATCCCGGTGAGACCGCAAGAGGTGCACCTCATACTTTTTAACCTTATGCTTAGTCATCTGGTCCCTAGCTAATATGATTGACAAAATTTAAATAAAGTGCACAGCCTTTTGGTTTTTCAAGCTATGGCTAAAACATGCATCAAAATGAGAAATTTTGAAATGACCCAAAACAAGTAAGAAATAGAGCAACTTTTTGCCTTGCTTATTTTCTTAAAACCATATAGAAACAACCTCTTGAATGCTTATCATGTGCTAAAAGTTTACAAAATTTTCATCCTACTTTCTCGGTGGATTTGTTATTTTGTGACACTTTCAGGTTCCAAGAGGAAGAGGGTAAGGGGAGGCAAGTCTTCAAAATCTTCTGCTGCCAGCTTCTTTGCAGATTTGTGACTCTCCAAGTTGTCACTATAATTTATACAAGGTTATATGTAATGAAGAGATCTAGATCTGTTCTTTCAAGGAGAAATTTTGAGATATGCTTAAATTTACTTTGTTCATAATTTTAAATAGGTTGTACCTTTTTGTAGAGCTTTTGAGTAATAGTGGATGATTAATTTGTGTGAGTTTGTCTATAATAATGAGGACAAGCATCCAATATTTGTTGTTATCCCTGAAAGCAAAAGTGAACTTGGTCTTTAACGATAATCAGGAAAATTTTCTTGAAAGGGAAATTTAACTTGTGAATCTTAGAGGAATTCTTTTTAAAGATTGGAGAATATCCCTCATGAGATTGAAGATTAGAAATTGAGGTATATTATTCTTTTGCATTGCTTGTCCACATATTTTGACATTTCAGTGTTTCCACTTATAAACTTGGTGACCTTAAGTGAGCTGAACTGTTGGTGCACCATTCCTTATGCATGATGATTCTCTGCAGAGCTTCAAATTTGATTGTTCTATGTATTGATTTGATTATCCAAGTGATTACGAAAAATAATATGTATCATCTTTCATCATTTTAGCTCTTGGTCGATTCTATAAGTTACAATTTGTTCCAGATATTGCTACAAAGTGGATTGCTTTTTATACAGCAGTTGTAGGGCATGTTTAGATTTGCTGTTTTACTTTTCTTCATTTTAAAAAAAAAAATTTATTATAATATTTTATAAATTTTATTAAAAATTTAAAAGAATAAAAATAAATTAGGCCGTAAAATTTTATTAATAATTTTTTTCAAAATAAAAAATAAATATCGAACTTTTAAAAAAAACAAAAAGTATTTTATATTTAAATTATTTTTAGAATCAGTTTCAAATGTTCCGTAGTTTTTAAATGAGTACTACCGTAAGTAGAGTTATTTGGTGATTAAAGCGTGCTGTATAAGTTTATCCTGAAAATGTCTGGGCATCTTTTAACAATTCTTATGTTGAAGTTCAGGTTGAGGTCCTTGCAAACTTGGGAATGAAGGGTATGTATATATTACATATTCCAAACTTGGAGCTATGCAAGCGGCATTAGGATATTTGATTGCATACTGTACATGTTCAGCATTTGCTACTTATCGACGCATAGCATGGAGCTATTCATTCTGTCCTCATTGTCGAAGTTTTGAATCTGTCTCGAAGTATTTATTATGTATATACAACTAGCAAGGTTTTCTCTTGTCTCATTTTTTGTAGCGTAACAGGATTTTGAGCTAGTTTGTCCTGATGCTACAAAGATTTGCGTGCCAGCATCGTTATTAGGAGCGGTAACGAGCCAGGAAAGTACAGCATATATATGTTCATGATTTACAGTAATGACTTTCTCAGATGAAGATGTGCCCCCGCAATTTTTGTGTTTGATATTTCCAGACTGGCATTGTCATTTATAAGATCAATTAGCTTTTGATAAACTCGAAACTCTTGAAACAGATGCTAAAGTCTTGTATATAATTTGACAGACTGGTTTGATTATTTTTCTTTTTGGGAACTTCAAAAAGAGTTGACCTACGTAAGGTCAATCAAATAAATGCCAACAGAAATATTAAAGAAAAAGTTTCTTTGGTCGTGTATCACAAAGACTAAGCTCTATTTTTTAAAAAAATTTTAAACTAAATTTCTTCGGCAATATCTAGGATATCTTTTGGTATCGTTGAGAAGCACAAAGAATTTATTTGATTATTATTATTATTATTATTTCTACTGTTGCTTGAGAAGCACAATGTTGTACTACTGTTGCTAGTTTCTATTCATTCCAGCTCATGGTTTTCCTTTCAAGTTTTGTTCATCATCAGCTGCACCTGCAGCAGCAGCAATAGAAGAAGAAGAAGGAAAAAGGAAAGCAAATGGGAGTGGATAGGAGAAGAAATTGTATCCCTTTGTTTATATTGTTACTGTTTTGGAATTGCTTCAACGCTCAGGCCCAGAAATTGGATCCAAAAGAAGGTAAAACCTTCACTTTCTTCACAACTATTCCATTAGAATCAAATGGTTAGATTTCGCATTGTGTATGTAGTTGCTATCTGGTTTCATTGGATCTTTTCGTCATGGTGATGTAGTTGTTTTCTTGGGAGTTTCTGTTGTTGAAATCTAAGGTTTGCTGATGAAACAGTGGAAGCACTTAAGCAAATTGCTTCCAAGTTGGAAAAGAAGTGGGACTTCTCGGTTGATCCTTGCAGTGGAACTTCAGGATGGGTAGAGCCATCGACCTCGTCCAACATTGTTAGCAACGTTACCTGTGAATGCAACACCGCCTCCAACATCTGTCATGTTACCAGCATGTAAGAAATCATCCGAGTTCAACATACCTTGATTCCCAGCTTGTTACACATGTAACTCCCAATTGATGCAGCATGGACTATGTCAAACCTTAATGTTAAGAGGCTAACTATTACTAATCATTAAATGCAGCCAGCTGAAGGGACAGAACTTGACTGGATTCCTCCCGGACGACTTCGCCAATCTCACTCAGCTAAGTCAGATGTGAGCACTCAAGTGACACTGTGAATATATAGCCTAACAAAGACATCTACAATCATTAGCAATGCCTTGATTTCTCATGGACTGTTTTTTTCTTCTTTGCAGAGATCTCGCCAGAAACAATCTTAATGGAACAATCCCGAAGGCATGGGCTTCTCTTCCCCTCGTTAACCTGTATGTCTGCTATCGACCGTGCTCAATTGTCTTCACCAATCAACTTATTCTGGACGTGCTGAATAAAATCTTCATAGCTAACTGCCAGTGATCTCTGTATGCTTTTACAGTACCCTTCTCGGAAACCGGGTCCACAGCAGCATACCCGATGAGCTAGGGGACATAAGCACACTTCAATCCTTGTAACTTAATTTACATCCTCAGCTTTTTTGTTGCTTTTATTTTAGTTTTGCGATCAAATTTACTATGGAGATTCTGTTATCAGAGCAATAGAAGCTAACCAGCTGCAAGGAATAGTACCGGCATCCCTGGGTAAACTGACCAACCTGACACGCTTGTGAGTCTGTCGCCTAAGATAACGCTTTTGCCAGTTATATGCTTAGCAGCTTATATTCTTAGATCAAATTTCCCAACGCTTTTTTTTCTCATTAAAGTCTCTATCAACTCGAAAAGGTACCTCAGTTAAGTGTTCTTGTGCAGTTTTATTTCTTCCAATAATATCAGTGGGGAGTTGCCTGAGTCGCTAGGCAATCTGAAGAATCTGAAAGACTTGTAAGCTTCTGCCCTCTTTTCATGTTGTCTTGTTGCTAGGATACATTTAGGAAACTTCTGATAAGGACTCTCATGGATGATCTCTACAGTCGCATAGACGGCAATCCAATCTCTGGCAAAATCCCAAGCTTCATTGGGAATTGGACTAAGCTCCAACGACTGTACGTTCTACAACTATTTGTAGGCACTAGTTAGCACTACAAAATTACACGGTTGTGTGAATATCACAAAATTAAAAGCCTTTACCCCTATTCACATCAAGTGAATTTGTTTGGTGATTCAAGCATCTTATTGCAGAGACATGCAAGGAACTCTTTTAGAAGGGCCCTTCCCATCAATCTTTGCCTCACTGAAAACAATCACTGAACTGTAAGACTGACTCTAATCCTGAAGAGTTTATTAGACCAATTTATACTTTGGAATCAGCCATCACCTGCGTTCAATTAATGAAAAGAAAAAGACTAGTTTAAAGTTTTCACAATTGTTTCTGTTCATATTGAATAATTGGCTGCAGGAGGGTGACGGACTGGAAAAGTGGGGATGGGAAGTTCCCACCCCTCCAGAACATGATAGGCATGAAAGAGCTGTCAGTATCTCTTTAACTCCACTCTTCATCATTTCGCAATTCCAAATCCACCTGCTCCAATGAAATTAGCTCATGTATGGAGTTCCTTGCAGGGTTTTAAGAAACCTGTCAATATCTGGCAAGCTGCCTGATTACCTTGGAAAAATGTCGAACTTGAAAACCTTGTTAGTTTTATAGAACATTTTCCTTTAGCTTGTGACCTACCATAAGATGCTCGATGATCTATGTAATAATATAGAAGAACTTAGCCATGAAATTCATGAAAATCTTCTGAATTTTGTTTTCTGCAGAGACTTGAGTTTCAACAATCTCACAGGGCCAATACCAAGCAGCTTTGAGTCTCTCGAAAGTTCAATTCAATTCATGTACTACACTTTTATATTGACATGTGCGTTCAGATACGTATGTTTGCAGTGCATACTGTATTGACTTTGCTACTTCTCATATAGGTACTTGACTAATAATATGCTAAATGGAGCGATACCAAATTGGATTATAAATAGCAAACAAAATCTGTATGTATAAGCCCAAAACTTTGGTCTCATTTAGTCCGTAATGGCTTTTGCTCTCAGACCACAGGACAGATAATGATTCTCTGAAGTTGGATGGCAGGGATTTATCTTACAACAACTTTACCGGAGGATCATCTGCACCTTCAAAATGTCAGCAAGGAGAAGTGTGAGACTTCAACTCTTACTATACTTGAATGAAAAACACTCTAGTCCCAGTCTACTGACCATTTACATTCCTGAATCCTGATGGCTTGCAGGAACTTAGTTTCAAGTTTCTCGTCCTCAATCAGCAACTCGTAAGAATCAGGAACAATTATGTTTCTACTACATGCAACAGCATCTTCCGATATTTAGGCTAGTTTCCTTGATTTTACAGGATACAAAAACCTGCCTAAAGAAGGGTCTCCCATGTTCAGGAAAACCAAGAAGTGAGTCAGAATATCTAGCAAATGAAGACGATTTCATCAGTATCATTTGTACAGACTGTCTAACTAGGGTGGATTTTGTCAGAGATTATTTACTGGCAGATTAACTCTATTCTTTTTCCAGATTACGATCTTTTCATAAATTGCGGTGGTAAAAAGGTGATAGTTGACAAGGATGTATATGAAGAAGACTCCTCGTCGCTTGGGGGATCAACTTTTGCCATTTCTGACAGCAGCAAATGGGCTTATACCAGCACCAGAAACTTTATTGGCAATGATAAGGCCAAGTACATAGCTAAAAATGTGTCACTGCTGAACATGAGTAATCCAAATCTCTATATAAATGCTCGCCTAAGTCCTATTTCTCTGAGATACTACGGTCAATGCTTACAGAATGGAAATTATACAGTAAAGCTCCACTTTGCTGAAATTATGTTCACAAGTGATGAGACATTTTCCAGTGCAGGAAACCGCTTTTTTGATGTATCAATCCAGGTAATACATTCTTTTTTACTGCAAGTATGTCAATTAGAGATATTTATTCGCAATTTCACGGATAAAGCAACGTCATACTTGGCATGCCTTCTTCATCATCCTTTATGAATTTATAATCTTCATTACACTTTCGTATACTTTTTCCCGATCTTCCTTTTCTGGATGTATACATCACCATCTCGTAATATGCAGGGTCGCAAGGTGTTGCAGGATTTTAATATTGCAAAGGAAGCTAACGGGACGGGCAAGGAACTAATTAAGACCTTCACTGCCACAGTTGATAGTAACACACTAGAGATTCATTTGCAATGGGCTGGTAAAGGGACAAACTCAATTCCTCAGAGAGGTGTATATGGTCCACTTATATCAGCTATTTCAGTTACACCAAGTATGCCTTCTCGAGATCTTCTATCATAGTTCCTATGAAATCAGAGCTATTCAATCTAATATAAGTTTATCTGTTTTTTAAGATTTCAAGCCCGATAAAGGCAGGCTGTCCATAGGAGTCATTGTAGGAGTTATTGCTGCTGGATGTGCATTGGTGATAATTCTTTCTACCATCCTTTGGGTTTGCGTATGGAGAAAACGGAGTGAGAATGATGGTGAGTTTCTAGATATGTGAAAAGATTGTTCAGCTCTTCAAACCCCTTTAATTATATCCTTAGATAAATTAAATCCCTTTAAATGGATTTCTATGCATCAGTATTGACCAATTTCAATTCAGCTCTTCACAATATGATTTTAGTCAATGTTTGCATGTAGAATTGAAGGGCCTGGGATCTCAGACCTTTTTGTTCAGTTTGAAGCGAATCAAAGCTGCTACCCAAAACTTCGATCCAACTAATAAGATAGGAGAAGGAGGGTTTGGACCAGTATACAAGGTAATCATAGTGTGTTCTCAAATGTTATCCAATTTCTATGTTGACTCTATTGCTCGGCACCCACCTAGAATTTTTGAACCGATTCTTTCTCAAAAAATATAGGATAGTTATTAAAAAGAGTCCCTTATGATCTCAGGGCAAACTTCCAGATGGTTCTCTAATTGCCGTCAAGCAGCTCTCTTTTAAGTCCAAACAGGGCAACCGTGAATTTATAAATGAAATAGGTATGATATCAGCCTTGCAACACCCAAACCTTGTTCGGCTTTTTGGTTGTTGTGTAGAAGAAAATCAATTGCTACTCATATATGAGTACCTGGAAAATAACTCACTTGCTCGTGCTTTGTTTGGTAAGACTCTATTTTGAGAGATATCTCCTGTAATATATATGTCATTGTGTTAGTTATGTCAAAACTGGTAAAAGTACAATGTGGACTTGCAGATTCTGAGAGTGCTCAATTGAAATTGGACTGGCAAACAAGGCATAAAATTTCCATAGACATAGCAAGGGGTCTAGCATATCTTCACGAGGAGTCAAGATTGAAGATTGTCCACAGGGATATCAAGGCAACTAATATTTGCTGGATAAAGATCTGAATGCAAAAATATCAGACTTTGGCTTGGCTAAACTTGACGAAGAAGAGAACACTCACATAAGCACTCGCATAGCTGGGACTCTGTAAGTTGCTCATAACTCGTGAAAACTAATGCTTTTTATAAATACTATGAAATCACATACTATATGACAGTGTTGTATTTGACATCATATCTAAAAATTAATAGACAAAACTTACATTTAGGTTATGACAATAGTTGCTTTGATTAAATTTGACAGAGGATACATGGCTCCAGAGTATGCAACGAGAGGTCACTTGACAGATAAAGCAGATGTTTATAGCTTCGGAGTTGTGCTGCTGGAGATCGTCAGTGGAAAGAGCAACAAAAGTAGCATGCCCAGGGATGAGAATATTTACCTTCTTGATTGGGTGAGTTCAAGTCTATTGTATTCACCAAAATTAGTTCTTACTAAAACCTTGCCCAACCATTATTTTCAACTATACTTTCTACTATATGCTAGGCCTTTGTTCTGCAAGAGAAGGGAAATCTCCTTCAGCTTGTCGACCCCAATCTTGGTTCAAACTACTCAAAGGATGAAGCTCTAAACATATTGAATTTGGCCCTTATTTGCACAAATCCTTCTCCAACTCTAAGGCCTGCTATGTCTACTGTGGTGAGCATGCTCGATGGCAAGACACCAGTAGAGACCCCTTCGATTCCAAAACTATTCTCAGAGGGCCGGCGTGCAGAATGCGCTAACTCTTCTAACGAAGTATCTCATGACAGCTACTCAACGGTCTCCAGTGGACCTTGGCTTGATACTACATTTACCATCCAAGAGCCAAGATAAAAATCTCCTCCGATTTGCAAAACCGGCAAGCTTGTCATGATAAAGCTGGCTAGTAAATTCCCAAGGTCACTTAAGAGGAGAAATGTCAAGTGTCGAAATGATCCAAAATTGTGAATGTTTCAATGTTGACAGAGTGTTCTTTCTTTCTTTTATTTATTATCGGTGTGTTTGTGTGTCTGTGACTAGCTTTCTCTCTCTACATGTCATGCTGTCTCATTCGTTTGATTTTTGTATCACAATAAAAACAATGCCATGTTTGTGTGTAATGAATTTCGTGAATAACAAATGCCATAAGAGTTGGACAGTAAGCTATTTTGTGAAGGGGATTTCTACTGTTTTGATGTAATTTTTTTTCTTCTGAACCAATTAATTACATGTGAGCGAATTTTATAGAAATTTGTTCTCAGACAAAATTAAGCAAAACAGAAACTCCTCATTTCTCAAAACCGTTTATTATAACAACAACCCAAAGCCTCGACTTTGTATTGAACGAATCTTTGGAAACAAGCAGAATAACTAGAATTACCATTTTTTTAAAAAAAAGTAATCGCAAAAAGTCGATAAAAACACGAAACTTTCGACACTGATTTAAACTGATACAACAACAACAACAAAGAGAGGAGAATTGAGTTACTTGGGTTTAACTAGTGCGGCGAATTCTAGGGCAAGAGAAGACCTGAGAAGGAAGCCGCCACGCCTCGTGTGTACTGAAGCACATATCGTCGAGGGCTTCACTGGTGCACCACCGACACTGCTGCATGTACTTCTCACACTCCTCCATCGTTCTCAATTCACGACAGTTGGCTCCCTGTGAACTTGAAGCTCTCCTTCGTTGCGACGCCCCCGTATACACTAGCAAATCACGGCCGCGACCATCACTTCCGGCGGGAGAAGCAAGAGAAGCGACTGAGAAGAGTTCGAAGAGGAAGATGAAGAGAAGCAGAAGAAGAAGCGGTGGAGAGAGTTGGAATTTTGAGCTGATCGGCGAAGTAGCAGAAGCCATGAGAGAGAGCAGAGAAGAACATCTAGATCTCTGCCGTTCTGATTCCAGACAACAACCGAATCCAAGTCAATTCTTGTTTGTTGAATTGGTTATTACAGCTCGTGGGCCTAGGAGTATTACTTTTGGCCCAATTAGGTAACGCACCAAGAAATTTCTGTAAACCTCTTAAGTTACCGTAATTTGTACAGCTAAGAAATAACACAGAGAGTAACTGATATAAAGAGTTTGCGCAGAAACAAGTTTTATTAACAAAATCTTCAAGCCAATACATTCAAGATGATAATGTTGGTTACCAAACAAGTCACGTACAACGGAAAAGTTATTTCAGAAAGACATTTGCTTTAGCTGTTAAAAAGCTTGCATTATGGCACAACTTAAACTCATTGTCACCTCTTTCACGTAGAAATTCAGATTTTTTTAGAAGAGAGGAACATGCGCTCAGAGGTATGTGTTACCTAATGATTTACATACAAAAACCTAGCCTATGTACATTAATCAGGGTATTGGAGATCAAAATTCAAATCTGCTGTTGAGATGAAGGCTGATAGATGGTCGGCCAATGTTACTCAGAGGAATTTCCGCTCTAAGTACAACTCCGGAATTCCCAACATTCCCATTCCACTTGGATCTTCCCAGCTGCCAGCAAAGGAAAAGCAAACTTACTAAAATTAGTAAACCAGAAACAAGTATGGAACGATGTGTTTGGGAAAGTTTACTTACAGATAGTGATGCAAAAGCAGAAGGATAGAATGAATAAGCACAACCACAACTTAAGCTAAGTTTTTCCTTCAATGAATGGGCATATTCTGCACGTAACCCTGGATTGCTTCCGCCAAATGTCGGACATATGCTGCAAATGGAGGAAAGCAACATAGTCAAACTATATGTTTAAAGAAACCAAAAGTACACTATACATATTTAAGTGCAATTTCATCCAGCTTTACATGTGTTGCTTACCTGAACTGGATGCTTGGTCGCTCCATGAGGCCATGTCTCTTCCACGCTAAGGCTTGCACCACTCCTAGTGAAAATGATTTATCAGGCCACTGCACCATTGGGGTAATTCGCATGCCCCGCTTGTTCTTCAAGATAAATGTATATCAGAATCCTAGACGACTATCCAGAAGAAAGCTTCAAAAGTATCACATAATGGCAATATGTAGAAAGCTTTTGGTGATGATTCAAATTTGTTCCTTCTCATAAGCTTATTTACAACAGATGAGAAGTACATAGTACCAGTGCTTCATTCTAATTTCCAATCTAGGAGCTATAACATGAAGAGGCTAAATAAATTAACACAGATGAAAAGTCCACAAACAAGTTGATATATCCAGAAAGGGGTGCTGACTATGAGTTTCCAAGTTTTGTACAAACCTTGCAGGAGAAGCTAAATCTCATCTCCCCTGGGAATTGACCTTGTGCTTGTAGCAAGCCACCGAGAACGGGATAGAAAGCACTTGTTGTCAAGCCCTCACCAGCCACATATGTAAGTTGTCCATTTGGAAATTGCATATCCAAGAACGACTGTAGAAAAATGAATGTGCAAGCTGGGATTAAAACTAGCCAGTTGCCAAAAAAAAAGAGCATACATTTTAATGGATAAATATGAATCCTTAACTATAACCTTAGTATATATAAACTGCTAGGAATACTGATGCAAAAAGTAAAACCATTTCAAACTCTTGTTCAAAAAGTAAGAACTTACACAAGCAAGTGGATTGAGGCAGACCATCGACATGAAGAGCCATCTCCTATGCTTAGACCACAAAGCAGGGCAAAGAGAATGCATTCCATTCTGCAGTTAGACAATAAAAATCATGCAGAAAGAGTCAAGAAAAAATTTTCTATGCAAACTAGTAAACATTATTAAGAGCTAAATAGATGAAAAAGTAAAATGGGCACTTGATTGGAAAACTACTGCAGTAAGAAAATGAAAATATTGAAGGACAGTAAAACAAAGTTATGGTTTGAGAAACCAATACCAGAGGTGACGACAAAATCAAATTTACTGTCATCTGTCAAGAGGTTTCATAAAACAATTTCAGTTTGGCAGCTCATCAACCCATATACTTACTTCTAGATGAAGGCCATCCACCAATGCATAAATTGAGCTAATCAAAGTCACCGCAAGTTTAAAATAAACACTAACTAAAAGGTATATGAACAAACATAGGTCTCATGGAACTGGTTTTGCTGAAATATCCAAACTTCTTTTTGTGTTCTATGAATCAGAACTTACAGAAGACAGAAGAAGGCTAAGCATACTAGGGTATATTAAGCAAAACAATATCAAAAAACAGGTAAAAGGTTATTGTTGTTTAAAGATAACCCTCATGTGAATCAACAGCTTAAGAATCATACGTTTGAAAACTGATAAAATATAGCAACCATCCATACCCATGGTTTCTTAGAGAGAGGGACAAAGATAAATGAACTACCTTCCTATCATAGCCATACCAAAGAAGATGTTGCTTTGATAAATGAACTGGCAAAAGAAGCGCCGTGTCCCGAACAAACAATACCGGACCCAATTGGACAAGAAAATGAGGTGAGTTATCATTGCCTGAAGTCGAGCCACCATGTGAAGCCTCTGCTCTCCACAGATCTCCTCGGGCAATTAGCGAGCTCTCTATTTCATTTGTTCTACTGTCATAAGTAGATGTAATATTGAATGTTCCCTGAAAAAGATAGATGTTAGTAAAACAGCTTTGCTTAGTTCTAAAAGACATAATAAAAACATTAAAAGATACAAAGTGAAATATGCAACTTCCTAAAAAAAGTAAGAATCTTTTTTTCCAAAGCCAGCCCTCTACAATTACCAATTAGTTATCATGTTATGAACTCCTAATATTACTATAAACAAGCAAGCACGAAGAAACCTACTCCAACCAGTAATTATCATATAAACCACCACAAAAAGAACAGTAATTTAATTCGCGAAAACAAATTAAGCAATCAACAACAAGGTAAAGAGCACAGACGCACAGTTAATTCTCTACCTGCGGCCTCCCAAACTGACCAAGCCCAACATCATCCTCATCAATCTCATCCTCCTTCCCTGCTGCCACAACAGCAGCAACAGCAGCCTCCTTCTCTCCAAACCGTTTCTCAACTACCGCCACCGTCGCTGCGTCCCTACTATTTATGTCAGGTCTAAGAGCAGCAGCACTCCTAGGTCTCTGTTGCTCATGGAAGAACGGGACAGGCATCTGTCTGCAAAACTGCTGCACGAGTCCGTTAAGACATGCACCGAAATCAGCACCGGCACGACCTATCCGGCCGCCGAGGTCATCGAGGACAGCGGGACCTACAGCAGCAGAAGCGAAAGGTTTTATCGATTGATGGCGAGAAGAACTGTTGTTGTGAGGCCAAGGAAAGGAGAAATCCGGCGGTTGGTGAAGAAATCCAGTGAATCGTTGAGCTAAACGGTCGGCGAAATCGAGTCCTTGCCGTTGGAAGTCTTCCCAACAAGCTTCTACTGACATCTTCTTCTTCTTCTTCAAAACCAAATACTCTACAAGCTACACGATCACTGACTGAATGAATCAATTGATTGATCGACCGATGAAGAACTTCAAATTTGTTGTTGGCAGTAGAATAGTGAGTGCTTGGAATTCATGGTTATTATTTCTTGTGTTGCCAAGAAGGATAAGGATTTTCTTTTTTTCCTTTCAAAGTGAAGGATTTTTAACGGCGTCAAGAAAGACGGCGACACTCATGGTTATTAGATCTTTTTGCGTAGACGAGTAGGAAACGGAGAGGACGGAGTTATGCTATATGACCGCCTTATGTGGTTCAGAATTGGCTGTGTTTCCTCTGAGTCTACAGTCGTGAGAAAGAAAAGACAAAGTTAACACTTACCAAATAGGTAGGTGATTAGTAGTGACAATATTTGCTCGTAATAATTGGCAGTTTTAAATTTTTTATATTAACTTGATTTAGAAGATCAGAAGAAAAATGGCCCAATGAAATAATTTAATTGTTAATAACTAGAGAGTATTATAATGCAATTTGCTGATATGAAAATTTCTTTAAGATTCACAATAACATAACAGTTCATTTGTTGCCATATTTACGTAAAAGGGTGGAATCGATATTTTGTCTTGAGTAATAGCTCAGTAAACAAAACAAGCTTCAAAATACTAGTTATTCGGTAATGTTACCGCTTAGATCCCCTGAAGCTACATCGAAGATTCTGGTTTTTTTTTTTCACTACAAGATAAATCGAAAATGCTCATATTTTAACTTTGTAACTTGGGCCTTGATAAGTTGGTACTACATGAAAAGAAAAACGAAAACCACATGAAATCAATATGAAATGATCAGAATGAAATTGGGAAATAGTAATAGTGGAAAGAAAATCAAAAGAGCTGCACAATACGAAGAAAATGGTAATTGATAAAATATAACCTGATAATGATTGTACGCATGATGAAGCCTATCACACGGAGTTATACGTACAAGTTGAAGTCCACAGCTTAATTTCTTTGCAGAACTGATTGAATAATAAATACTTGATAATTGAAAACAAGCCAGCAACGTTCTTCAATGTAATGAAAGAGGACGGAGGGCTACATGTGAAACAGAGCAAGGTACATTTTATCCTCTCTCTACCTCTATCGACAACTAATGAAAACTTTAAGCAAAAATTACATCTTCAGGCACCATCCTATCTGGGTCTTGGGTTCCCAAGAGTTAGCTCTAACTCGTCACAGCCAAATTCCTCGTGAATACTCTCACCCTCCCATGGCTTCACTAGTCCATTTGAGACATTTTCGTTACTACTACTGCTGAATGCAAATTCATCTGAAATCCCACGTGAAATCAGAGCATCAGCTGTTCCTGGCAAAATTGGTGAGGATGTCCCGCTCTGTCCAGGCGTCCACAATCTCGAAGACCCTGTGCCTGGTGATGCTGACGCAGATGCTGAAGCCACCTTGAGGAAGCCAAAAGGATTAGACGAGACAAGGTTGAAAGTTGGGGATGTAGGGTTTCCTGTCGTCATCCCTTTAGGGATCTGGATTCCTGCAAACCATTCATTCTTTGAAATAGTCTGCCGACTAGGGCTCTGGGGAGTGGACCAAGGCAGCGAAGCATAAGATGCGCCTGCCTGCAGTGGCTGAGTACTCTGATCATCCCAGTCAGTTGTGAATCTGGGTGTCCGAGCAGTTGGAGACCCTAGTGGAGGAGTGACTGGAGCACTTAAGGAGCCGCAATGGATAAAGAGCTCGCGTCCACTAGCAGCCTTCAAGGATGAGACAGATGATGAGGCTGAAGAGAGGTTCTTCAGCCAAGGAAGAATACTATCTGCACTCTTGCCTGCATTGTTGGCATTTCCAGCATAGGCTGAGGATACAGGGCTCGGAAAGGAGGAGGAAGTAGGGCTAGGGCAATAAGATGCACATGGACTTGGCTGGAGGGAAGAGAATGGGCTTGGAGATACTGAGCCACCTAAAAGATCAACATGCTGAGAAGATGGAGGTTTACAACCCTGCAAAGTTATATCACGCATGAGCATTTGTAAGAGTACACGCACAAAAGAAATAAATCGCCATAGTGCCTCCACACTTATCTAATTGCTTGAAACTGGGGAACTTTATCTTCCAATTATTGAAAAAACTTGTATTCAAGAAATCTCAGTTTAACAATTAGTAGAAGAAAATTCAATGTAATCAAATATGAATCAATCCATCTGCCACTTTAAGCTGCACCTCTGAAAACCATCCACCAACTAAACTACTTGCAAAACTCACAATATAGTTAGAACAATATGATAAATATGCGAACTAGGGTGGGTATTTTTTCTGATGTATTTCCTGTTAAAAGGGTAGAGTGTTTGCATTCTGGTTATTTCAACAATTTTGGAGTGCCAAAATCAAAAGTTACAGCTAGGTCAAGTGAATATTTAAAAAACAAAGCTATAGTGTGCAAGATATGCATTCAAAACTCCATCTGTATGCTACCTACTACAAATTAAAAGCACAACCCTTTCAGAATCTCGCATTTCAGGAAATCGTAACTGATTTTCAGTGAAAGACACAAGAACATCTGGCTGAGAAAAATGTGAAATCATGCTGATATCAACCCAAGGACTAGTTTCTTCTCTAAAACAACTAACAATTGAAAGAATTGTTCATTGGGATTGATAGCCATAATGGTCCAGAACACTACACAAACTGGCTGTGCTAGGCGGTATGCTATTACCAACTCAAACTGGGATAGTCATAGAGAGGCTCCACTATCTACAAACAAAGAATAATATACTTACTTCAGTTTACCTGTTGTCGCAAACCAGTAGCTCCTACTGTAATCAGGTTATTGTACCACAAATGAGTTCATTGTCTAAGTCTCTTTAGATTCCATTGCTTGTCTTTAGTACCTATCCAAAAAGTTTTTCTCCTAACCCATCCCCACAGTATGCTAAATAACTCCCGAAGAGAGCCATAGCACTAAAGGCTAGTATCAGCGTCATAATTCAACTTGCAGTTCGTCCTAGTACAACTCTGTAGAAAGCTCATCTGCTGCTCTTACTTCTCATGTAATCAGACACCACATTCCAACATTTTAAAGTACAGACTTTTTCTCATCATTCCTACTTGTTTAGTGGAGTGCAGTAAGAAACTCCTTACGAGATATATCTCGCTTTCCGTATACCCTCAACAAAATAAGGATCTTGCAATTTTGATCTCCAGGATTTACTCACCAGTAAGATTTGGTTTCTTAAAAGCCAACCTAACCTCAAGAATATCTACTCTAACTAGCTCAATAACAATTTCCACCACTAAACTGATCGAAATTCCCCTATTTCAATATTAAGAAATACTAAAAGAGAATGCCAAGAATATTAGAAAGATCTAAAACGAATGCCAAGAATATCTAGAAAGATCTAAAATGCACCCCAACTACACTTCCAAATCACACCAACAATCTTTACAGACCTCTGTGAAGCAAATTCTCTGTGCAAAACACAAAAATATGCAAACTATAAAGGTCGGTATCAGACCTCTTTTCATTGGTATGCAGCATATGCTTTCACAAACCACCAAGGAAACTCTCTACTTCACACTTTCGCCGAAACAAAAAGCACACACCCAGCTATTTACACCCGCAAGCAATAAAGTTGCATGTTTCTATCAAATTCAACGCCAACTTATTCAGTCAAGGACATGCACCTCACCCTCAACAAAGCAGCAAACATTAGTAATTGACTAAAGTCACTTCATTAACATGTCAAGTAGTAAATATGCTAGAGAAACAATGAAAACATTTTTCCGAGTTTCCAGATCACAACAAGCTTAACCATCACAAAGAAGCAAAATCCAATCATTCTAAACTACCACAGCCAAATTATTTAAGATCTAACACAGGAAGAATATAAACAATCAATCAACTGCTGGAGTAGGATAGTACTACATATTTACCTTACGGTAAGTTGTTCCATCTTCCTCAACCGTCCACCCTGCTTCTCCACAGATAGCTTTCAAAACTTCATTGTTATCGCAGTGCTTCGGTAGCTTGTAGTTCCCATACTTCCTCAACCCAGCATAAATCTTAGCTGCTATAGCTCGCCGTCGCCGCTCTCTTTTCTTGTTGTTCTCCCTCTCCTTCCACGTTGGCATCCTCGTTCCTCCTGACGTCATGCTCTCCAATAATCCAATTATCACCTATCAAATCCATTAAAAACCATTTCAATTCATCGCTCCTAAATTCCTCATTGTTCCGTCCCTTCCAATCGAAGAACACCAAAAAAAACAAAACTTTACCTCAATGGCACTGATTCAACTGAACGGAAAATCTCAGAAGTAAGCTAAGCAGCAGAGCTGAATCCTTTTCGTCTCTAGCGATTTCTCTGAATTTTGGAAGAACAGATCTGTTGGAGAATCTCGTGACGCACGCGTGGGAGAGGGACAAGAAGTAGAGCCTGAGAAAAGAAGAAGAAGAAGAAGAAGAAAAGAGGCAGCTGTGATGTGTTGTTGTTCTCCCGCCGCACGTGCCGGAGACAAACGTGAGCTGGCGAAGATGGACTTTCGAAGGAACGATAGCTAGATAGAGACTGGCAATTAGGTCCCAATTCTGAAGCCCAAACTAATCATCCCCGTTCAACTCGAGCTCTGTCAACAAACGAACGGGTGTACGTTGTTGTTAGCGCGGGCCCCAGTGCAAGTGGTAACTTACTACTCAGCTACCACCGCCGCGCATGTGATTGCGGGAGCGCGGGAAGCAGCAGGACCGAGAGCGCACGTGCGTGTATGCTCTCGCGGACGTGAAATTGGTAGAACTGGATTGGAGTAGGAAGGAGTAGGGTCCGCATGAGTGCGTGTTTCAAATATTTATACCTAAGCTTATTTAAAATTTTAAATTAGAATAAAATTTAGTTTTTATATTTAATTTTTTAAAAAATGAATTAGAAATAAAATTTATAATATATATTTTAATTACTTTTAAAAGAAAATTAAAAATGAAAAACAATTATTTAAAAGAGCATAAAAATAAAATAATAGAGATTAAAAAATAAAATTATACAAAATTATAGTTTGGAGTTTTTTTTATAGCATTAATATATGTGAATTTATATACCGAAGAAACTGAAATACGGTGAATGAACATGTCCTTTAAGAACGGGCTCACGTGCTCACATCTGCTCGCCACACACGACATGGCCTCGAATTGAAGCATGGGAACTTGGGAATGAGGACATAATTAAACTAAGTTACTAAACTAGACAATTAAACAATGTGTTAATTACATAATTAGAAGGTTCTTGCTTTAGTTTTCTTTAGGTTCACACAAAGAAGGAGGAGAGGAATTGTTAAGAGTAGTAAAATAAAAGGGATAAGTTTCGACGTGCGGAATAGTTGGGAATCAATTGTTGTTGTTTAGCTGGACTTGCTTTGTCAAAAAGAAAAGTCTGGAAACTCTTATGCTTTTGTTTTCTATTCAAAAAATTCTTGAAATGCAAAAACGAGCTTTGTTCAATAAATGTATGTTTAAAATATCTTTTAAAATTTTTTTATAAAATAACAATATTTTTTACTAAACATAAAATTTATAATATTAAATTTTCTGTACTTATTACAAATCCTACAAAATTTTAAAAAATATTTTGAAAGTATAAATAAAATAAATAATAAAAATAAATCAAAGAACACCATAATCTTAGGGTTGACTTTCATGAAGCGGGAAATTATGAAGATATTAACTCTGTGGATACAACCAAAAGTTTAGTATGAGCAATTCACAATATGTAATCATGATGCTAACGAGTAACTTGTACTAATACAGTATAATTACATCTAACTCAATGAAACTTCCAATTTTTAAATCTCATACCTTGTTCGCAGCTCCTTCCAATTTTTTTATCAACAACTCTTTTGTATAATTGCCAGAATGATGTGCCCGAGCCAAAAATTCCCCCTTAAAATGGATACTGTCAAGATCATTTCCATATTTGATCTGAATAGTTTAATCTCTATCGGGTGAAGATCAAAGGATCAAAATTTCTAGACCTGGAACTTTCTTTCTCTGTTCATAATAAATCCATCTCTTGATATTTGTGAGGATAGAGATAAATAAGTAAATAACAATCAGATGTAAGGATTCAGGAATGCAGATTGTCCAACAAAAAAAGAAAAAAGAAAACAGTGGATCGAAAAGGCTTAGATGTACAGGAGCCGATGCTAATGTCTGTTTCAATTAAATGTTAGTCTAACTACACATTTCAACAGTGGATTATCTAAATACAATCAAGCTTCTCTAAGCGTATTCTAATTCTTTAATCAAATGGGAGCTATCCTCACCTTATTTCATTAAAATTGTTGGTCTATGCATAGCAGGCACCGCATTCAGTTTGTTATAGAAATGTCTGTATCATGATCAAACAAGCAAAGAAGTTACACACAATTTTAAACACAAACATGAAACTACTGTAACACATTGTTTTCAGCCAACTGCAGAACCTAAAACAACAGATTAAGGGACCGTTTGGATAGACTTATTTCAACTTATAAGTTGAAATAAATTGAAAACAGTAAAATAAGAGTGTTTGGATGAACAACTTATAAATTACTTTTTCAACATATAAGTCACAAAAATAAAAGTTACGCTGAGTAACTTTTTCAAAAAAGTCACACGCGACTTTTTTATCTGTTTAGAAAAAAATAACATTATTGACCCTCTTAAATTAATATAATTATGTATATAGATACATATATACATATACATATATATATATACATACATATACATATATATATATATACATATATATACATATATATATACATACATATATATACATATACATATACATATATATATATATACATATATATATATATATATATATATATATATATATATATATATATATATATATATATATATATATATATATATATATATATATATATATATACATATACATACATACATATACATACATATATATACCTATACATATATATCTCACATTATTGTAAAAGATATTTTAGTCTTTGTATAATTTTTTTTAACTTTTCAGTTCTTCTTTGCCAAACATCTTATTCAACTTTTTTTCGAAAAAAGTAAAATTTATCCAAACACATACCTCCTTTTTTTTAAAAAGTCAAAAAAGTAACTTTTATCATAAAAGTTAAACCTTTTAAGTTTAGCCAAACGGCCCCTACGAAACTACTGCATCATGCAACTTATCCTTAAACTGATTCGGTTGAACAAATGGCCCAAACTTTGAAAATTTTGAGATTAACTAGAAATGATACAGCACCTGCTCATTCACTGAGATTGATGACCTCCTTAAGCAATTTGTTCACGGAAAGCTTTAAATCATTGGGTGCAGATAGTTCAGGAGGAACTGAATCCAGGGTGTACGAGGTTAAAAGTCTCATTACATCTGCAAGAATGACATTCTCCACTCTGCCAACTTCTTTATTAACAAAGTTGCAGGAGCTTTTCAGCAAGCAAGCCCGGCAAGCCTGAAAGGAATTAGCAGTGTCGGTTTAGCAGCACAATGATATGCCAATCTGGAACAAACATACATACATACATTATTTTCATGGCTCTTGAAGTAGGAGCGCAATCTTTTTGCAGCAAAAACTGTACTTCTTTCAGTAGATGGGCAACCAAACACAGCCAATTTTTTCAGATGACTTCCTGACAACCACCTATATAAAATAACATCTGATAAGAAAGAACGGTATTTCTTAGCAATCAAATAGCTATTTAAACCATATGTAGGACTACACTTTGCACTTATGAAATTTTCGGAATGATTGCGGAAACAAGAATATAGGGAAGGATATATAGGCCCTGCCTAACATTCAAAGCATTCAATTTTCAAGAGACCTGTATGCATGAAGTACAGGGAGATGGCCAAAATTCTTCTTGCAAAGAATTTCATTCTTGATGGCCCTTGTGTATCTTGTGCAGAAACGTTTAATGTTCAAGTGGTAACACTTACCTATCGACTAATTTATTAACTACTCCACATGCCGAATGTGGCTGCAATCAAAGGCATACATTGGTAGTACTTCATATATAAGAAAGCAAAGCTTGTGAGAAATATTTGAATTATACTTGGAAATAGCACATTCTAGTGATTCAAGCCAATTTTTAGCTAGCTATAACAACATCCTATTATAGTAAAGTTAAAAGAACTCTCTTATTTCTACTTGATTTACAAATTTCTCTGCCAAAATTTGTAACTTCCAAAAAGTTTTATTTCCACCTTCCATAAAACTGAACGAAGTAATTCGAACACCCATTACCAAATAAAAACCAAATACAACAAAAATCAGCATATAAGAAACGAAAAACAAAAAATAAAAATAAAGATCTTACTTGGCGATCTCCTGGTGCTTGAACCCGAAATCCTCGGCAGATGAAATAATGAGGTTAACCGAGTACCGATTCCGCGGCAGATTCTGGATATCGAACTCGCCTTCTCTATAGAACCTAGCGTTCCTGAAATACCCTTCATCATTGAATCGTTTCAGAAGCTTCACACCTTCGACCGAAAGCGTTTCTGAAAACTCTTTCTCCTCCATCATCATTGTCGTCATCGAAGGAGTTAAAAGCGCGATAGAATTCTTCGATAACGGAATCTGTTTATCCACGGAAGCAGCAGCAACGGAGGAGGAGGAGATCCTAGTGGGGATGGAATTGGAGGCTTTTCTTCCGCGGCTAGCAGGCGGCGGCGGTGAGGCTTTTCTTCGGTGGCGAGCAAGCGGGGGCGGCGGCGGCGGCGGGCGGGAGAAGATGGCGTGGAGGCTTAGGGGTTTAACGCGGGTGGCCATTGAACATCTTTGAGTTACGAAGCCATTTATAAACTATTAATCACAAATTACCAACGGCGTCTCCTCGCCTTTTGCGAAGATGTGAAGTTCATTATTTCCATCGCTGCTGTTTATGTTTGACAGAAAACAAACCATTATAAAACCTGAATTAAAAGAAAATTTGTTGGAACGTAATTATTCAACGTAAATCAATTGATAATAGGAATAAAACCTAAAATTTTACGATAATATATTATTAACGTATATAAAACTATGTAAATTCTCACTTGCAAAGTGATTCAATTCATATTTTTGCAAAAAAAAGACAATTTTTTTGCTTTGTGTGTATTAAAAAAGGTTGTAATATTTTCTATATCTATAAAGTTTTAATTGATATAAGTATGGCAAAATAGAAGTTTATTGTATGATATTATAGTCCGAAAAAATAGTTAGGAATGTTTTCTCTCCTCTGCGCCGTCTGCGGTCTTTAATTTTTCTGTTTTTTTTTTTTTTTTCTATATTCTTCTCCTTTTAATAGTACTCTAAAATACAAGAATCGTTTGGTGATATTTAGAATATATTTTTATTAAAAGAATTTTTTGAAAATTTTAAGAAATAGATTTAATTTTTAATTTAAAAATTACATATATAAAATTATATTACTATTTTATAATTATTTGAATTTCCAAAATTATTTTTATTGAAAATTTTTATGAACAAAATTTTTTTAAAAATAAAAAAACACTTAAATGTACTTCCAAATATGCACACATTGTACTAAATATTAAATTAAATCATATTTATTTTTCATAAAAATAATAATATCGAAGTAAAATTACCATTAAAGTTACCACGTCTACATCAGTAATTTTTTGTTGATTGTGTACAAGAATAGTTTTTACGATGATAATTTCAAAAAATTACTATCAATATACAAGTGAATCTCTTGCTTCCATCAGAATCGTTAGAAATTTTTAAAAATTTTTATGTATTTTAAATTTTTAATAAAAATGTTAACTATTATAAAAATAAAATTATATATATATATATATATAAAATAAATGCACATAATATATTATGTACTATTTCGGTGTTTAAATTTGAATCTATCGATATATACTTGCATGATTAATTTTATAATTTCAAATTTAATTTATTATTTAGATTTTATTTAAAAATAAATAAATTTATAATATATATATATATATATATTTTATGAACGTTGCATAAGATCGAAAAAAATTACACATAATCGCACTTCAATTATACTCGTATCTATTATATCTAATTATGTGCAACTCAGTTCCGCCCATTGCAATCACACTCGAATCGTATCATGTTACAGTAGATCGCACTTTGTACTGGGTCGCAACTGCAGGTTGACGAGGCGTGTCTTATATTAATTAAAGAGATATATATATCTCTCTGATCTTATAATTTCTTTATAAAAAACTTTATGAAATTAAACAAAATTAGATAATCAGAACGAACACTGATAAACAGCTACTTGTATCTAATTGTGATGTTGTAGCTATAGCTAATCCACTCAACTTCACTCCCATCTTATACTAATTAGCGTTTAATTTGTTGATATTATTAACTTTTGTATCATCTCCATCAACGAGACGCAGACTTCTTCGTTTACGACAACATACATCTCCCTTCAAAGTCAAACCCATCAAAAACAATTTTAATCCAATTCCTTCTCTTCTATTCTTCTAATCTTCTCCTCTCTTTCTATCTCTCTCTTCCACCTTCTAGAAATCTACCTTGATCTAATTCCAAAGTTTCTGGATTTTCTTTCAACAAGTTTGTTGATTGATTTCTAATGGTGAAGCAAATCCAACAGAGTTGAGTTTTCAGGAAAAGAAAGAAAAGAAGAGGGAAAAGAATGGATGGGAACCATGGAAGTGGTAGTGGCGGAGGAGGAGGATCGAGTTCGCCAGCGCCCTTCTTGACAAAGACTTACGAGATGGTGGATGACCCGGTGACGAACTCGGTTGTTTCTTGGAGTCGTAGCGGTACTAGTTTTGTTGTTTGGAAACCAGCAGAGTTTGCTAGAGATTTGTTGCCTAAGTATTTCAAGCATAACAATTTTTCTAGTTTCGTTCGGCAACTCAATACCTATGTAAGTACTTGAACATCGTATTCTTTTTGGTTTTTTTTCTTCTTTTGTTTATGAATTTGGTAATATGATTGAATTATAAATTGTTTGTTGATGATAAACCCAGATCCGTATAGTTGTGTAGTGTAATTTACAACTGCTAGTGCTGAATTGAGTTGAATTTTACTGCATGAGCGATTAGAAGCAGTGTCTTTGATTCCATGGGTGTATAATCAGTGCGGAAAGTTTAATCTTTTGCAGTATGGGGTGTCAGTACTTAGCAGCATACTGGATTCCTGAGTTAGCTGTTTTGATTCTAGGTGTTAGAGTTGTCTTACATAGCTTGCTGGTTTCTGGCAATGATAGCATCTATCCAACTTTTTAGCTTCTCATGCTTCGTTTGTTCTCAAAGTTGAACTAGATTAATGCTTTTTGAATATCTCGATTATTCTCTTTGTTTAACCTAGAAATGGTATCAGATTTGCAGTTACTCTAGCTAGTCTACACAAATAAACAATAGAAATAGCATGGCTAAATTCGAAGTGTTAGTTTATTCTATGTTAACTTTTCGCCATTTCTTTGTGTGATAGATGAACTTGATATGCCATCTGATTAACTGATGTGAATTCAACACTATCACTTGGCATTGCTTGTTGTCTGCAAATGTTGGACTCTAGGTTGACTTGCTGATGGTATAACAATAATACAATTATATTTTCTGATCTGTGATTATCTTTTGACGAGTTTTTCCAGTGAAAGTACTCATGGCGTCCTGCATCTAGATCATATTGTGAAACTGGGTTGTAGAGTGGACGTACAAGCTGAATAATTCATCTATTTAGATGCTTGAAAGAGTGCTCATTTGCATTTCTGATTAAACTTCCAAGACTATCTCCTTGGTTAAGATGTCAACCAACTAACAAAATCAGGCAATTGGCATCTCAAGTCCCAGCTATATGGTGCCTTATAATGATTGTGTTTTCTTGAAATCTATATTATGACATTTTTCTTCATTAGGCTTAAAAACTCATCTTATTTCCTTTAGGGCTTTCGAAAAATAGATCCTGATCAGTGGGAATTCGCAAATGAAGAGTTCATTAGAGGAAAGAAGCACCTGTTGAAAAACATCCACAGACGTAAACCCGTACACAGCCACTCACTCCACCATCAAGGATCTCTTGCTGAAAATGAAAGGCAAGAGCTTCAAGAAGAGATTGATAGGCTGAATAGTGATAAAAACAAGCTTTTGTTGGAGCTTCAGAAGCACACACAGCAACAGCAGGGAATGGATAACCAAATGCAGGGTTTTGAGGAAAGATTGATGAAAATGGAACAAAAGCAAAGGCACATCGTTGAGCTCTTGACCCAAGTTGTGCAAAGACCAGGGTTTATCTCTAATCTTGTCCACCAAAGCGAACTCCACAGCAAGAAGAGAAGGTTGCCAAAAATGGACTATTTCCTTCAGGAAGCTAATGTCGAGGAAAGTCATATTGTGCCTTTCCAGGGCATTACTAAAGAGAATTCAGAACCCCTGTCCTCACAGTTTTTAGATATGGAACCATTTGACAAGATGGAATCCTCCATAAATTCATTGGAGAATTTCTTTCGCAATGTTAGTGAAGTGTCTGGGGTTGACATTTTCTATGATGCAGCGATACCTTCTCCTTCTGCTGTAGTTCTCACGGAATTGCATCCTCCGTCTGGAGATACTGATCAAAGTTTGCAATCACCCTCTCCTAACTTGCATCCATCATCTCCTTGTTTGACAGATATGCGTTCATCACTGGAGTTGGCAGAGTCTACAAGCCATGTGGAAAGCCCTTGTCTGTCATCAATGGACATTCATACCGACTCTAGGACTAAGATTTCTGAGATAGATGTGAACTCTGACCCTGTTGTTCCTGAGGTTCACACACCATCAGACCCAGCAGCTACAACTGCAGCTCCCACACCTCCAGTAAATGATATGTTTTGGGAGCAGTTTCTTAGAGAGACTCCTGGATCTACTGACACACAGGAAGTCCAGTCAGAGAGACGTGATCCAGATGTGAAATTGAGTGAAGGAAAACTGGGTGAGCGAGCGACAATTTGGTGGAACAGGAAGAACATTGATCACCTTGCAGAACAGATGGGTCATTTATCACCAGCAGAGAAAACATAGATATATAGCAGTTCTGGCATATCACATAGAACTTTAACTTACAGCAGGTATACCATGCAGTGTCATTGTAATATATTTAGGCAGTCTTGTGTATGTGCTTAGTGTTTTATTTAACTTCTGTTCTCTTATTTATTTGCATGCTTCAAGCAGCATTGTGTTTGTGCTAGTATTTTTTTGGTAGCCTGTAAATTTACACATCAGTGACTGACATAGGATGCATTTGTAAGTTTACTTTACTGTTTCTTGAATATATTAGCTATTTTTGGGGTTCTGCATTGTATTCTGCTTAAAATTTGTCTGCCAGAAGTTGATACAAGTGCTCCTTTCCTAATCATGGAAGCAAAGTTTCTTCTTTAATGCCTGTAAGATCCATAAGCTCGTTGAGCTTACAATGGTCCCCGAAATGTGTATAATCTGTCGAAAATTTTCTCTGATCTCTGCTATGGCCAGTTGCCTATTTTATCAGAAAGCTGACCATCGAAGCTGCAGAAGTCTACCTATTGAAACCGAACCAACGTAAACCAACTAGACTGCAGGAAAATAACTTGACATCAATTGCTGTTGGATCGATCGCAGAAACCACATGATACAACACATTAGCTGCAGCGTTCTTATAAACAGAGCAATAGTTACTTCAACACTCCAACCATAAATCCAGATACAGAAACACAGTTATAAGCAGTTGCAATCCAAAAAATGCTACTACATGACTCCTGTTCTTTTTAGGGCGAATGTTAATGTGTAGTGAATTTCATAAACCGATCGAGTTTGAAAAAACTAACTTTGGCAAAATATGTATTAGAAATGAGAGGTGGAGATGTTGAAGTTAATTATAATTGCCCTTGTGTCGGATGACCTTCTGCTGGCAGCAGGTTTGGACAACGGTTGTGATCGAAAAAGATATATCGAGTTTAGTTGATAAGTTATATATATATATATATATATTGGTTTTAAGTTACTCTGTTTTGTTTTCTGAAACATACAAGATTTGAATATATTAAATATTATAGGCTTGCCTTCCACCACAATGAGTACAAAGGTAGTGAAATTACTGAGAGGAGATTACGCAGTGGTGCATTCAACAGGTAACTACGGCGAGAACTTGTTCTTGGGGATAGGGAGAAAGATGGAAAATCTCCGATTCATTGTTGCGTGGGCGGCAGAGTGAAAGTGCTATGATTATAGGTTGCAGACAAGTGCACACATTACACGCAGATGGGTTTTGTGGAAGAAGACGAAGATGTTGGGTTTATGAAGATTACCTGTAACGACGGTGAAACTTTTATCTCCAACTCATGATCCTCATGGCAATATCATCGGTGACATTTTGGACTTAGAAATCTGCAATCAGAAGTGCTATCATGACAAGTAGCTATTAATGGAGTGCTATCATAAGAAGAATGTATTGTAAATTCTAAAAAAGCATATAAACTGGACACCGTTTTTTTATTTTGAATTTTTATTATTACTAATATTTATTTTTTAAGAAAATACAATTTATTTTAAAAATAATTTAAATATTTTTTATCTTAATAAAAAATTTATTTAATAAGCAATTCTGAACATCTCCAGATAACAAAATCTCCAATCTAATTCATAGGCTGAACTTGGGAGTCTGATGGGCTTGGGCCATAGCCCCGTCTTGACTTTCTGAATTATATAATAAAACTGCGAATTCCTTGCTTACCGTACACCAGCATGAAAACTATATATATGTCCAAGATATTATCTACCAACAAAAAAAAGCAACAAATAAAATTTCTTCACTGTGTCATGGCCTTCGCTCCGGCAGCCATGGCGATTCTTCTATTCTTCTCAGTGTCTCTCTAACTCCATCAGGATCAGTTCAGATTCATCTTCAAACGATCGCTATCCCAAGCTCCGCCGCCGCCATTTCTAATAGTTGCCGGCTCCAGATCCGTTGCTGAACTAGAGACCGGTGTCGGAATCCTTTCTCATCCAGAATATGGCGCCGACGGTCGCCCCAGAAATACCTCCGTCGCGTCTAATATTTCTGCTTCATACGTGAAATTCGTCGAGTCCGCCGGCGCGCGTGTTATTCCTATCTTCTACAACAAGCCTCAAAACAAAATCCTCGAGGTTTGCGTTTTCGATTTAGTAGATAATTGTTCGATTAACTTTTGTGATTGCGGAGTTTGTTGTTGGTAATGGTTAGTTATTGTGATTGTTTTTTGTGTTGTGTGGTTGGTGAATTTCGCGGATGGTGTGAAACAGAAGCTGAGTTTGGTGAATGGAGTGCTGCTGACGGGTGGATGGGCGAAAACGGGATTGTATTATGAAACAGTAGAGAAGCTTTTCGAGGTCAGCGAGCCTGCTGTGATGTCTACTTGAAATGTTCTTACTTTTTAGTTATGCTTTGGATCTTCCTTTTTCAACTACTACTTCCACGATTCTTCTTAGCTTGTTATGTCGAGGAAGTTTAGAAATAACTGTAGCACTACACTCATTTAATTCCATATTCCTAGTAATCAATAATTTGAGCTCTGACGAGCTCAGTGGAAGAATCACTAGAACGAGAAGCTTTTCACAAATTCGCATTTAGGCAATGAATTGTCTAATAAAAGAGCGTGATGGGACTTTTTTTCCTTTGTAAAAACATTTTTCTTGTTACTGTTCATATTCTCATTCTTTCCCTTTGGTTTGTTTCCTGGAGGTTTTGTTAGAAAGATTGATGAAGGACAACACTTTCTGTTGTTTGCAATCTGTCTGGGCTTCGAACTTTAAAGCAGGGTCATCAGCAATGTAAGAATATCTTATACTCCAAGATATCGGTATGAACAGGATCCCCAAGCTATTATCACTGGCTAATATGCATGTCATGTTGCAAACAGTAGATTGTGAAGGTCGCTTGTCAAATCAAATATTTAGGTTACACTATGACGTTAATTCTTTCTAATAGTTTAGGCATCCTGCATTAGTAGTAGAGGCCTAGAGGGGCATGGACTGTTTCATAACTGATGCTAGAGAAACCAAATAATCATTTTTCCAAAGTAATGCAGTTTCTTATGATGAGTGCAGGACAGTTATATATTGGAGAAAATCAGTGCTTTGGATCAGGCAGCTTCACTTCAGTTTGTGGACAATGTGGACATTGAAGGATCTGTTTTGCAGCGTTACATTGTAATCCCTATTGTGCTCATGAAGTGTTATGCATGCAAGTTTTTCCAGATTGGTAACTTGCTAATGTCTCAAGTATTTGGTCTTTGCATATCACTTTCTTGATTATTTATCTTATTACATTGCTTAGAGTTTTGACGGACTATTCTGGGATGTTTCTTGTATATGCATATGTAAAGTCTGATACAATTGGAAAGAGACGTTCAGTTACCATCCGCTAGTCTTTTGATTCAGTTGGCCTGTTGAGATACTCGTGATATTTTTCCATACAAACTACTGAGACAAGACTGGCTAGCTATGGATATACCAGTCTTATGGAACTAGACTTAACTAGGATAATATTTCCGTGAAAATGATGACTACTTTGAAGCCCTACTCTGAAGTAAAAGATCTCCCTGTTCTTTAAAGCTTACAAGAAACCATGTGGCAGTTCTCAAAATTACCATTTCTGTCATGATCACCTTAACATTCCTCATGTACATCAACAATTTGTGCTTTTAAATTGTATTTACAAGTCAATAATTCTACTTGATGCAGGTTCCCTCCAGATATATTGGCAAAGCTGAGCACAGAATGCCTGCCATGCAGAATCACATGGTAAGATATTCCAAGAGCATCTTGAACTTATTGTCTTGGTGCTTGCGACGTCCTATTATGTCCATAGAACTTGGTAAAAGCTAAACTCTTATCTGAGCTTGAAGATTGAACTCAAACCCAAGTCGATTCCTTGATGACTTGCATCTGAGCTCAAGCAAGTTGTAGCTCCTTGATTGTTGTGCACTTTTATGTTGTGTGCAGTGCTTCTTATTGATCTTCTTTTAGCATGGGACATTTGATATTCATTTTCATGGATCTAGACCAGTGTCCACCCACATTGAGGCACTTTGAAGTTTGGTGTATCACCTAAGAGGTTGCAGGAGACTTAAGCTTTGTCAAGTTTTTTTGTCCCCATTTTGACAACTACTGCTGATGATAATGATGAGGTAAAAGACTAAATGGTCTACTTTCTCTATGGATTATGCCTCAACTGCACAAGCATACAACTATCCCTTGACAGGTTTCCAATGGCTTCAAGAGGTATGTGTTCCCAATTGTATGTCATTGTTTATGATATTATTATATATCTTGAGGTTTTATAAAAAACGTGTTTGTACTTTATGTTAAATACCCTGGCGCTCAGACCTTTAATATTAGCTGCTTCCTGCAGAAAAACGCTATTGAATGGGCACCAAGAAAGATCCCCCATAGTGAAGATGCGGTGAGGGTGACATAACCTGCAGCAAATTATCTAATCAGGTAGGAACTGGGCTATCTTTTGGCTCCAATAGAACGCTTGATATTAAGTTTTACTCTTCCAGTTCTTCACAGAGATCATGTGTCGCTTGTAAAATATTATTTAAAATGTTAGTTAATATCACATTCTGATCATGCAATTGAGATGGAAGTAAAACTGTAGGGATCATGGAAATACTGTTGATTATCGTTCCTACGTATTATAAGCTTTTTTCTTGTACTATGGCCCCCAGAGGTCGTCTAATAGACCTCGTCAACAGAAGGTACTGACAAACTAATCTACAACTACAGACCCACATATGGTGGATATGGTGGGTAACTTACCAAATCGAAACTAGATCTGCTAAAATAGGTTGAAGCATTATGTATAAGTAAATTTCACGTGCTCGTTTTCCATAGTTGCAGGAAAGGTTATGATGAAGTTCACATTTTCACATAATCATGAAGACAACTAGGTATCCTTATGTCTGATTGGCCTGGTATGTTAACAGTATATAACAATTGTTCGAGTATGATTTGCAGTAGGTTCTTGTAAATCAAGCTGGAAATAACTATGAGAAAGGTGTGAGATTTCCTAAAATATCTATGATTCAAACCGTGTTTTTGTTATTTCTAACTTAAATCAGGGAATGATTGGTTCCATGAAGCAATTTTCTTCTTCATTCTGCAGCTCCCGTGCAAGTTTTTTCCAAATACAAGGTACGAAGATTTCTCATGATTTCACTAATGTTCTTGAAGTTACAACGCATTACACCGACATAATCCATGATTAATTTGTAGCCTAATATTATTTCCAGAAAACAATATTCCAAACATCTAATTGAAGGAAATTAAAAGGAAAATAACTAAATATGGAAGTATGTTACAATGAAAGCTTCATCATTCATCTTAACCAAACCGGCGGGAGCAGCAGTGATGGCAAGCAGCGGAGTACTCCTGTTTCTGTCTTGCGAGATCGAGCCAGAGCTGTCGGAATGCTTTGACGATAACATCATGGTGTTCGTCGGAGTTCAGTGCTAAGTAAGCAGCAAGCAATCTTTCCATCTCCTCTGGCCTCCCTACCATTCCCTTCTCTATCACCATCTCTGCCATTGATTCTCTGAACTCTCTCTGCGGGTCTCTCGTTTTCTTCACCACTGCAAACTTCTCTAGCTTTTCTTCCTTTTCTTCTTCTGATAATGTTGATGATCTTGTTCTTCTCCTTAGTGTTGCTAATGAACGTGGGGTGTTGACTACTCTTCTTACCTTGGGCTTGCTCTTGTTCCGCATAGAGAATTCGACTGATTTCCGGCTGCTGTTATGATGATGATGACCTCTGTTGGTGTCTATTGGTTTCAGCAATATCGGAAGATCTTGGTCTGCTCGAACGGTTGCTTGTCGCCGTGGTAACGACAGGGGGCACGGTGGAGTCTCACGATAAGCTGGAAAAGGCCGAGGCTTGACATGATCGACGATAATGTTGTCTGAATCATCTTTTAAGCTGCTTCGCATAAGCTGCCGTAGCTCGTGTTCGTTGAGCGAGTTGTGGCGGGCAGACCGTGAAATAGAAGCTCGCGTTCTAGCAAGCGTCGCGCTGTCGTTACCGACAGAAAGACGGCGTGGCTCGTCGACCACAATTCGTTCAATTGGGATGAAGGATGGTTTAATGGATGGCTTAAGTGGTGACATGAAGGGACGCGGAGGAGGATGAGGGTCACCGGGAGGAGCGTTAGAAGGATGAGAAAAAGAGGAGCGTTTGAGTTTAGTGAACCAACTGGAGAGAGGGAGCATGCGGGAAAGAGAAAACTGCTGCTGCTTGAGTTTTGGTTCTGGTGCTGCTCGACCCATGTTTTCATTGTTGGTTTTTTCTTGATTCTTCTTCATATCCTTCTCCTTGCTCTTCTTCTTGCTCCATTTCATTCTTGCAATCTTCGTTTCTGAATTTGTTGTTGTTTTTTTCTTAGTGTGGATTTGGTTGATGATTCTTCAGGAAGGAAAGAAAGAAAGAGTGGTGTGCAGGTGGTGAAGAAAGAGTTCGTGAATAGTGGGGGGTTAATTGGCGGTTGAAGTGTTTATGGGGGACGTGGGTTTCATATGGGTCTCATGAGAAGAACAATAAAGAAGAAAGAAAAGGCAAAAACCATATTAAAGGTGTATGATAGCATAGCTAGAGGCAAGAGAGGTGGAATTAATTAATGTTATCAACTTGAAAATTTGAAAATAAATTGGCGCTATGTTAAAAAACTTAGATTTGCTTCTTTCCCTATCAAATTAAAAGAGAAAACTACAGAGAAGTAGAGAACTAGAATGGAACTCCTGTAATTTCAAGAAGAACAAAACAGGACATCATTAACCATTATATATCCAAATATTCAGTGATGAGAGCGATTGACAAAATTTAAAATTCTTCGCTCTGTAGTTAGCTAGGCTAAGTAATTAAACAGTACGTCTTTTATTTACAATCTAACTAATTATTATTATTATTTTAAATCTTGTGAATGCAGTTTTTCTTGCGGAAGAACTTTGATCTTTTGGTCGGAGGGTGTGGACAAATGAACACATCTGAACAGCATCGAAGTGGAAAAGCAACCAAAAGCTGAAAAAGAAAAATAAAGAAAGCGTGGTGAGTAGGAATACTGAAGACTTTTGCTTTCCTTCCTCTCTTTTACTTTTGCTGCTAGCCTGTTTGCCGCTTCTTTCTTCCTCTTTTCTGATAAAGCCATGTCGACTTACTTAATCATTACTTTGTTTGTTGTTGCCTATATTGCTTCACATGTTCTCTTCTAGTTTTCTCTATCAATTACTTTCTCTAATCCATGTGTTTTTTAGTTTCAGCTTTTAAAACTGAAAACGAAATGTGTTTGTTAATGCTAATAGCTTCAGAAACTGTTCATATAGCTATTAGATAAACATTTTACAACTGGTCCAAATGAAGCACTCCTATGAATCCTTAATGTTTATTTCTAGGTATAAGGCACTTCAGCTAGTGTTAGTATAGGTTCTACAAGTAATAAGCTAAATTTTTGTCACGTCGGTTTTAAATTTCACTACGCCAGCAAAGAAATTCAAACCAATCTCGTAAATTAAAACCATTCCTAGGTAAATACTACACTTCTTTTATTAACCGAACCGGGAACGAGTCGGGTTAGCTGAATTATTATCTACCTTTTTGTAATAATTATAAGATGAACAATCATAACTGATTTATTAAATTATTTGCACGGTAAGTGGACCAAAGTAATCAGTTTGTTATTGAGTGATTAATTTCAGCTCCACGTAATCATGTTAAATGTCTTTGATTTATAACATCTGATTCGTACTATTTATCAGAACACCTGCTGTTAATTTAAACGAGTGCATTGCAGATTTGATTAATCATGAAATTTTGGACAAAGATTTCAATTTTTCAAGCACTTATGTCATGGTTGAAAAAAGAGTGCCTCATCTTTTAATTAATTTGGTTAGAAATTAATAAATTACTAGAGATCAACTGACTTTACGTCGACCAATCAATTTTTTTGACTTATTTATATAACTTTTATTGATGTTGTTGTGTTCAGTTTTCCAATTTATAGGATATTAAGAGCATGTTTTAATTATTATCTCAAAATTTTTTAATTTTTGAGTTAATACTTAAGATATTTTAATTATTATTTTAATTTTATATTAAATTTTATTTTATTAAAAATTTTATTTCAAACTGTTAATTGCCACCTTAAAATCTACATTTATTTATTTTATAAATTTTATTTATTGTAGGAATTACTTTATGTAATTGAAACGCGCTTTAACTAGGATTGGATAAAATCAGTTTTGATAAAATTGATTATTCGTTCATATGGTAAAATTTCTATGGTACTTCTGTTCACATTTTCATTTATTGATTGATTCATTTATAATGATCACAAGGACATCAGATGCAGGTCAGCAAAGCATGCAAAGAGTTAAATTGCCCACATGTTGATATTAGGCTTTCAATTGGTTTGGTTGACATCGCCTGAAATTGTTAGGACAGTAAGGGCATGTTTGGCTGGGCTTATTTGCAGCTTTTAGCAAAAAATAAGCACTAAACAGTAAATTAGATGTTTGGCAAAACTGCTTTTTGTAAAAAATAAGCTGTTTTTTGCTCACAAAATGAAAAGCAGCAAAACGATGTTTTTTAAGAAAGCAGTGCGGAGCTTTTGTTACCCGGTTTTGAAAAAACATATTTGTCCATATTAAGTTAAAATAATTACAGTATTTATAAACTGTTCTACCCTCTTTATTCTCTCATCCTTCTCTTATTTTTCATTTCTCTCCCGAGTTCTCTCGTTTCGCTCGAGCATTGCGACACCCCCTCGTCAGAATGTTGCTTTCTCCCTCCAGCGCCGATTTTTTCCTCTCCTACTTCCGGCGTCCTTCTCCTTTCCGTCGGCGTCGCTCTAGCGAGCCATTTGAGCCGGATCTAGATCCACCGAAAAACCCTAAAGTTCGTCGGAGTTCTCCGCCGGCGAATCGGCTGCGCCAAGATGTAGAAAATTAGCTCCCCACTTAGGTAAAGCTTTTTTCTCTATCAATTCGGCCAAATTTTCGGCGCCAAGAAGTGGAAAGTTTATCTTTTTGGTGTTATTTTTGTGTTTTGGTTTAGTTAATTCCAGATCTTTGGATGGTTATTCTTGAAATTATTATCTGTTAATAGATAACAATGTTGCTTCTAAGCTTGTTTGTTTTACTCGTTGCCGTTATCAGCTTCTTGTTAAGCTTGCACATTTTTGAGATTTTTTTCACAACCTGAACGCTGGAGTTTTGGTATTGAAAGCATTTAATGGATTGTGCTTAACGATATAATGACATTGCAATGGATTGTGCTTAACCATGTCTCATTGCAGTGGAGTTTGCTATCTTTTTACTTTAATTGTGTGTTTTTCTCCCATTTTCTCTAATTGTGTTGTAACAACTTATCTATTGCTATGTTTTGCTCCATTCCATACATGTCTGTGTTTGTGATAATATTATGGTGCATGCAAGGTTTGTGATTTAGCTTTCTGTTCTTGAGGAATATCTTAAGGAAAAACTTGTTGTCTTGTCTGGAACTTCATCTATGCTTTGAAGTTTTTAATCAGAGCGATTTTAGAATATATTGAACATTCACTCCGATATCAATCCTGCAGCAAGGAAAGTATGCTTGTATCTGGTCCTTTGCTTGCTTTATGTACTTTTTTAGTTTCCAGTATTTTGCTACTATGAGGTAGGAACTTTCATATGTTTAGCAATTACATGTTTAAACAATCACATAATCTCTTGAAGGTTTTCGGTTCTAAAATAAATATTTTACTGGTATGCAGGTGCTGGGTTGAAGGTTTGGTGTTCCTCTGTCCTGGAAGCAGAGTGGTGTTCCTCTATTCTAGCCTGTTACTGCAAGCAGAGTGGTGTTCCTCTGTTGTTCTCTGCTCTCATTTGCTTCCAATTATTGATAGCAGTTTGTAATATTTTAAAAAAAATTTTAACATCTTTTAAGCAATGGTGTATGACTTAGCTAAAACAGTTAGTAATACATTTTTTCAATAGATTGTTTGAAAGGTCAGTTAGCAAAAGCAGTTAGCTAAAATTGTTTGCAAGCTCATTTAGCTAAAATATTTGGTTGTTGATAATTGTTATCTGTGTTGAAAAGATGCTTCTTTGGTTAGCTAAAATATTTGGAATTGTTTTTTTAACTAAGTTTCTGTTTAGTGAAATTTTAAAGGTTAAAAGAATTTCTGTAAAGCATTTTTCTTTCTTATATATGTGATATCAACCATGAATCTGTTGAAGTGTTTTTTTTTTTTTTTTTGAATTTCACTTTGTGAAGTAATAAGAAAAAGAAGCAAGTGATTCTCTTTCATTGTTAATTTTTGCTATTATTTTACACCAATATTTTTCTTTGGTTTGGAGATAACTATTAAAATGTATTATATTAAATATTATTAAATAAAATAACAATAATATATTTATTAAAGGATTTATAAATATTATTATAAAAATATTTACAAAAAAATATTTTAAAAATATGTTATAAAATTAATTTTTGAAAGACTAGATAATACATAAAAAAAATTCATTAATTTAATAATACATCATATATTATATATTTAAGGGTATTTTAGTCATTGTATATTTTATTTATTTATAAGCACAAATTTAGTCAAATATATTTTTAATTTTTTTTTATGAAAAACTTTAAACAGTAAAATTTATCCAAACAGAATTCAATAAGAAGCAGCTTTTTCGGTAAAAAAATACAAGCCACTTTTTTCAGCAAAAGTACATTAACAGCCGCTTTTGAATGAAAGCTCTAAATTTTAAGTTTAGCCGAACATGTCCTGGAAGCAGAGCAGCTCAAGACGACAGAAGCATGGAAGAAAAAGTGCTTCTTGCTAAAGCTGTTTTTTGGTTGTGTTCAATTATGACATACACGTTTTCTTCCGTTTGCAATTTAAATCACTAATTATTTTCACTTATCCTGATCATTCCGTGAATGTGCGACAAGAAAATTGCTAGTTGCCTTTTAAAATCTAGAGCCACAAATGCGTTCAAATCAAGTTTTATATTCGCAAAGGACTACGTACCTATTTTATCTATTTTATAGATGCGCTGAAATGAAGAATCTCCATAGTACCGGTCCAACTTTAGGGAGATACCGTAGGCACGTTTCGCTGAATTTAAATTTAAAAGTTTATAAAATAAGTAGTTTATTTAGTTTATAAAAGTTTAAGAACAGATTTGAATTTGTTTATAAAATAGAATTTTTTTAAAATAAAAATTATTTTTTTAAAATAAGTTTTATTTTTTTATTTTAAAAAAATAATGAAATATAATTAAAAAAATTTTATGTAGAATTTTTTGATACATTCTAAATTTTTAAATAAATTTTTTAAATATTTATAAAGTATGTATTAAAAATGTAAAATAAAAAATTTTTAAAAAAATTTGAAAAATGCAATTTCAAATGATCCCTAAGTTTATTGCTAAAATAAATAGCTTATTTTATAAAAAGATAGATAAAATTTTTTTAAAAATAAGTTGAAAACAATGTTTGTGAATAAAGTATTTATAAACTACAAAACTAAATTGGTACTATTAAATAAATTATTAAGTATGTATAATAATAATAATTTGGGATATCAGTAAATGTGAAATTATTGATGACAAAATAGTTATTTTATTTGGCTGCGTGAAATAAGCCTGATTTTGTAAAGCTGTGGGAGGCAGGCTTTTTTTTTTTTTTTTTTTACATCGCGGCTTATCAGAAGACCCCCAAAGATCACTGCTTGTGGAGGTTGGAGGGCTTGATCTTTGAAATTATTTAAAATAAAAAGTTCTATTAAAAAATTTTTATTTGGAGCTTTATAAAATATTATTTTTTTATTTTAAAAATAAAATGGTATATAAAAAATTATGGCGTCAAATTTATCTATATTTGAAAGAGCTTTTCAAACGATGCTTTTCAATTTTTTTTTATTTTATATTTTAATATATATTTTATAAGTATATAAAAAATTTATTTAAAAATTTAAAAAATATAAAATAATTTTATGGAGTGAGATTTTTTTATTGTATATTTTTATTATATTTTTAAAAATAAAAAAATAAATCTCATTTTTAAAAAAAATAAAAATATATTCTATTTTAGAAAAATTTTATTTCATAAATATTTCTAAACGCTTCTGGAGTTACGTCCGCGCTCAAAACAAACTAAATGCAGTCCTTTTTCTTTATGTTTCTCTACTTGTTATATTATTGATTTGGGACTATTGTTGGCCAGTATTATTAAGTTGTTGTTGTTAACAAACATGTATTTCACGTATAAGCAATCCCTTAAATTTTCATCTTATTATCACTGCAGTTGAAGCACTTAACTAAAATCCAAACATTAATCAATTTTTATCGAGAGTTCAACATACGGAACCGCAACAAGGTTAGGTTGATTAATAGAAGGAAGAATTTTTTGAAGGTTGAGTAATTGCCTGGAAACAAGTTTAGGGCGGCTAAGGTTTTTGGAACGCGTTGTAATCTAATAACTTTTTTTCCGCATCTCAAATTACTTGACATGGGAAACTAATAAATCTTTGCCCTCACCGGTAGAGTGTTACGCCGAATATGTTATCAAAGCGCAGAGTACCGCCGTCAATGGCTAGCAGTCGAGGGCATGGATCGACGGTGACGGTGCCGGTCGGTGAATGCGCAAAGAGAGTGCAGGGATCACCTCGATAGAGTTAGCTGGCTAGAGTTCGTGCACAAGTACGTGTTTCAGCTTTCGAATTTTCAAAGGTTATACATGATTGATTTTTTTGCTTTTGAAAATAAATAATTCTATACTTTTTATAATATAAAATAAAAAATTAGAATGAAAAAAAATATATTTTTTCAAATGCCGCATAATTTCTACGTTCATGAGCCACATTGTAGAAGACCCAAAAAACTCTGGTAACAGGCTTTTACTTGATTATTAATGCCTAATAGAAGAATTTGATCCATTCCCCACTAGGTACGGCTAGCTGTTGAAATGATTCTCTTGCAAAGCTAGCTAAGAACAAACACATAGAAGAATCTGCAATAATTTGCATTAATGCAGAACTTGATTTTACGACTATTTTGCATTGTTGAAGATCTCAGTTTCACCTAATCTTAAACTTTTTAATTAACACGAGTATCGCATTCATAGCAAATAATGTATCTACTAATTATTTAGATTTGGTCCACTCAACGAACTTTGATGAAACCAGATTTAATGGAAAACGTTCACATTTTTCATGTTTATGTACGGTTTTAATTAAATTTAAGCTTTTCTCGTGGATATTAAGCGTGGAATTCAAACTAAACCAATGCCAGTCTATTGGATAGCAACCAAACAGTCCCCCCACCCTGTAATGCTCTTTTCAGACTTTGTGTATTTTCTAAGTAAGAACTAGCTATAGGTAAGATTTTTTTGGGTAGTTTCTGAGGTGCGTTTGTCAGTGCATTTTTTTTAAAAAAAATTAATTTTTCATTTCATAATTTTTAATAAATCTTTTATAATATTGTAAAAATTATTTTAAAATTTTTTAAATATAAAAAATATTATATATAATAAAATCTTATTATTACTTATTATTATTAATTTTTAGATTAAAAAAATTAAATCTTAATTTTAAAATAAAATAAAAATATCATCCGTTTTAGAATAATATTTTTCAAAAGTACTACTAAATACTCTCTCAAAAAAGCCTCAGGAGTCGTTCGAAAGTGATTAAAATAAATAATTTTTAAAAAACATTTAAACTTTTTGTAAAACATTAAATTTGATTTTTTATATCTATAAAAATAATAATATATGTAAAATGTATGACGTATATATACAAATTTTTTAAATTTTAAACTAATTTTAAATACTATAAAAATTTATTGAAAATTTTGAAGTTGAAATTAAATTGAGTGCCAAATGCGCCTTAACTAAGTTGTTGATACTAAACATTTGATGAAGAAAATTCTCAAAAAACATATGCAGAACAATCATTTGGTGACATTTTTTTCCCTTTAAAGGAAAAAAAGAAACTACATATGCATAACAAAATAAAAGCTGGTAAATACTATATAGACATATATAGTAGTGATTCCTTCCAATCCAAATGAATCTATTAGACCACTTCGTCTCATCTATGAAAACAGCAAACAAACAAAAGAAATTAAAAGCATCACGTCTACAAAAATCCGCATCACTCATTTTTGTGTCAAGAATTTATCCATCCCATCCATTATCCATTCATCAATGATGGAGTATTTTTAACTTTTGAGAGATTGGGATTGACATAGATGTATGTATATGAGAGTGACATATTATATCTTTGTATTCCAGTTTATATATGGGCTTGTTTTAAATATACTGAATTTTATTTTCTCCGTTCGTATCTATATGTTCTTTTCAGATTTTAAATTTAATTACTTTATGTGTCTCAATTATCATTTCAAATTTTATTTTTATAAAAATTTAATTTTAAATTTTACTTTACTTATTTCAAATTCACTTCAAATTTTACTTTTACCGAACTTTACTTTCATAAAATTCAATTTTATAAAATTCAATTACATATATTTGAAACATGCAATATATGTATAAAGTTGATGTAGGATATTTGATTGCCTTAAACTGTAGAGTCACAAAATCCAAGTTCATTTCACAATAAACAATCATTTCACATAAAATTCACTAGATAATGGAATAGGCTTACATATTATAGACCCCAAATAATCATCTATTATTATCTATGAAGTAAAAGTTGATGAAAAAGTTGAACTTTTAGAAAAATATTTTCATAAATTCTTTGAAAAATAAATTTGTCATAAAAAAAATTTTACAAAATTTGATCTTTTTATGGAATTTTTATTTTTTTTAAAAAAAAAAAAAAAATTTATTTAAAAAAAACAAAAATAATTTCTATTTTAAAAAATTTTTATTTATAAACACTCTCAAACGAACCCGAATACTACTCTCGAAAGTTGAATGGTTCACAACCACAACCCACAACTGCTTCACAACTCATTTCAATTTACGTGCGGTCAACGGTTTTCTACGTCAAAGTCAAACCCCTTCAATATTTTTGAAAATTTGACCTTGTGCCACGTCATTAATGACGTCATCATTTTTAGCCGCGTAGTTGGTCCGAAGGGATTTTTTCTTCTAAGAAATATGACCCGCTTAGTCTTCAAATGGGCCCCAAATCAAGTGGGCCAGAACTTGGAAATAGAAATAATAGCTCTTCTCTCTAGTCTCTACACCTCGCGTGACTCCAGCTGTCTCTTCCCCGCTCTCTGCTGGCCGAAACATTATCCTACTACTTTTATTTTCTTCCTCAAATACCCCTATTTTTTCCAACTTAGATTATTAGTTTCGTTTTCTTTATTTTTGTTCTTCTTCTTCCATTTATATACAAACCAAGACAGGAACCGAAACAAAAACAAAATTCAAAACAAATTCCATTCAAATTTCATTGCAATTTCCCAAGAAAAATTTTCAGCGCCAAAGCAGAATTCGATCAAACAATTTCTTAATTGATCCACCGGAAAGATGATGTCAAGATCGTACACAAATCTACTAGATCTCGCCGCTGGAAACTTCCCTGAACTCGCCGGACCAGGCGGTGGACCTCGCCGCCGTTTGCCTCGTGTCATGACGGTACCAGGAATCGTCTCCGAACTCGATGACGATGAACGAGCCGGGAGCGTTTCATCGGACGTGCCTTCTTCGAACGCTCAGGATCGAGTGATCATCGTCGCCAATCAGCTTCCTGTTAAAGCGCGCCGGAGACCAGATGGAAGGGGATGGAGTTTCTCTTGGGACGATGAATCTCTTCTGCTTCAACTCAAAGATGGTTTGCCAGAAGATATGGAGGTGATCTATGTTGGTTCGCTGCGTGCCGAAGTCGATCCCGATGAGCAAGACGATGTATCGAGTAGTCTTCTCGAGAGATTCAAATGCGTGCCTGCGTTTTTACCGCCTGATCTTCTCGATAGATTCTATCATGGATTCTGTAAGCAGCATCTCTGGCCACTGTTTCATTACATGTTACCGTTTCCCACCGCTGCAGCAGCCGCTGGAAGGTTCGATCGATCCCTGTGGGAGTCTTACGTTCTCGCGAACAAGCTGTTCTCGCAGAAGGTGATTGAGGTAATCAGTCCTGAGGATGATTATATTTGGATCCATGATTACCATCTACTTGCTCTGCCGTCGTTCCTTCGACGTAGATTCAATCGGTTACGTATGGGGTTTTTCCTGCACTCGCCGTTTCCGTCATCGGAGATCTATAGGACTCTTCCTGTTCGCGAAGAGATTCTGAAATCGCTCTTGAATTGTGATTTGATTGGGTTTCACACGTTCGATTACGCTCGCCATTTTCTTTCCTGCTGTTCTAGGATGCTTAAGTTAGAGCACCAATCTAGCCGGGGGTATATTGAGTTGGAGTACTATGGCCGCACAGTTGGTATCAAGATCATGCCTGTGGGTGTTCACATGGGCCAGCTTGACTCCGCCTTGTCGCAGGCTGATGCGGAGTGGCGCGCTGCAGACCTACGCCAACAATTCCAAGGAAAAACCGTTCTACTTGGAGTTGACGATATGGATGTTTTTAAAGGGATCGATCTAAAGTTGCTTGCTTTCGAGCAGATGCTGCGGGTTCACACCAAGTGGCAAGGCCGAGCTGTGCTTGTTCAGATTGTGAATCCTGCCCGTGCACGGGGCAAGGATATTGATGAGATACAGGCTGAAATCCAGCAGACTTGCAAGAGGATCAATGATGATTTCAGTCGGGAAGGTTATAGCCCTGTGGTTTTCATTGACCGTCCGGTTTCACTTGCTGAGCGGATATCTTATTATGCCATTACTGAGTGCCTTGTGGTAACTGCTGTGAGGGATGGAATGAATTTAACTCCGTACGAGTATGTTGTTTGTCGGCAAGGGAACAGTGGTTCTGAATCAAGTGTGGAGAGTTCAGGACCCAGGAAGAGCATGCTAGTTGTTTCTGAGTTCATCGGGTGCTCACCCTCACTGAGCGGAGCCATAAGGGTTAATCCGTGGAACATTGATACAACTGCTGAGGCAATGAATGAAGCAATTTCATTGCCAGAGGCCGAGAAGCAGCTGCGGCATGAGAAGCATTACAAGTATGTCAGTACTCATCATGTGGGTTATTGGGCTGGTAGCTTTATGCAGGATTTCGAGAGAGCCTGCAAGGACCATTTTAGGAGGAAGTGTTGGGGGATTGGGCTGGGGTTTGGCTTCAGGGTTGTGGCACTTGATCCCAACTTCAGGAAGCTCAATGTAGATGCCATTGTTCTGGCCTATGAGAGGGCCAAGAGCAGGGTGATTTTACTCGACTATGATGGTACAGTTGTGTCACAGACTTCTATGGTCAAGACTCCGAGCGCTCAAGTTATCTCAATCATCAATACTCTATGCCAAGATAAGAAGAATGTGATTTTCTTGGTTAGCGGAAGGGAGAGGGAAACCTTAGGGAAGTGGTTTTCACAATGTGATAGGCTCGGAATTGCTGCAGAACACGGTTTTTTCATGAGGTATGTTCTGCCAAAGAACTTTTCCCGTTATAGTATTGCTTCGTTTGTCCTAAACTAAGAATCAGTTGGATCAACTCCAAAAGTTTTGCACTAGACTTGCAAAAATGTCATCTAAGAAAAAGAATTATCTGTCTTCACTTGTTAGGGGAGATGACTAACATTAGAAATTCCAATATACTATCTCTTATGCTGCTAAGGTGGGCCTTGGAAGATTTTAGTCTTTGTCTGTAATCAGCATCTGGTTTTCTATGTATCGCTTCCCCATCTAGTAGGGCGGTGTGTTTGATTTTTAATCCTATATGCTACATTTGCACTTTAGGCATGAGTCTTGTGCTTGCCATATCTATTGCAGATGATAGCCCAGTAAAAGGTATATGTTACACTAGACTCGAGAAAATTGTTGAAGTGAGTTATAAAAGATATTGAAGGATATGTGTCGCTCTATGACTATAGGTGGACAAGTGATGAAGAATGGGAAAGGCACAGCCAGGACACTGATTTTTCATGGATCCAAATGGCTGAGCCCGTTATGAGGCATTACACTGAAGCTACTGATGGATCTTTTATAGAGAAGAAAGAGAGTGCTCTGGTATGGCATCATCAGGATGCAGACCCGGGCTTTGGGTCTGCTCAGGCAAAGGAGTTGCAAGACCATTTGGAAAGTGTATTAGCTAATGAACCGGTGGAAGTAAAGAGTGGGCAGTGCATTGTTGAAGTCAAACCTCAGGTATATATTGTAAACCATCTTTAGTTTTATAACAAGGAAGTTTGTTAGAACTACGAAGTTACCTTTTATGATATGTCTTGCATTAGTTAATGAAGTCACTACAAGGATGCCAGCAGTATGCATATGTAGGGCAATACTCTTCAACTATAAAATATAAGGAAGTACAGCAATTGTAAACTGATGATGGATATCACAAGGTGTGTTCTGTGGATTTGCATGTCAAGGTCATCCATTTTGTAATTACTCGCACTGTTGAAAACTGAATCTAAGCGTCATGTCTGTGTAAAGCAATGTGAAGAATCATTATACATACTAAGATTTAACAATCTGAAGACTGAGTAAAATGGCATTTCAGTACTTTATCTGGTTTGGCATATTTACAAGTAGAGATCACTAACATGATGGTGACTGTAATCAGGGTGTCAGCAAGGGCTCAGTTGCAAAAAAGATTTTGTCATCTATGGTTGGGCAGAGGAGGCAAGCAGATTTTGTTCTCTGCATTGGTGATGACAGATCTGATGAGGACATGTTTAAATGTATTGCGGGAGTGATGAGCAAGAATTTGGTTGCCCCCAATACGTCAGTGTTTGCTTGCACTGTTGGCCAGAAACCAAGCAAAGCGAAGTACTATTTGGATGATTCTAATGATGTTATTAACATGCTTGAAGCTCTGGGTGAAGCATCCAAAACATCCTCAGTTGAGCAGTTTGCTGAGCCAATCCCACCTGCAGTAGATGTTCAAGCGTCGTCGCTTGGAACATCTCTTAGTGTGCTTAACCTCAGTTGAAAGCCATCATGGGTTAGCCAGGGAAAATGTCTTTTTAATCACTGAGTCAGTCGATGAGTATCTCCTAATGGCTTGAGTTGGTTTCTATTTGGAGCAAAGTGCTTCGCCAAGGAGAAGACATTTCCCAGGGATTGTTGGTTGGTTGGCAAACCGACTTAGTGCAAATGGGGGAGCTTTAAGATGCTTTCCGGTTAGGGGTAGGATCGCTATTCATGCAGAAGGCTGGTGTTTATGATCATTATTCGTCAGAGCCAAACCATATTCCGTAGAACTAAATAAATATCTTCATTTCTTTTCATCACAACAAGCAGAGCTGGAGCATATGCGGTGGCGCTGATGGCTGATTTTATTAACCGGATGATTCTTACAGGTCAAACTTGATGTGTGAATTCAGGGCAATTTTTTATGTTTGATCTTCTCGTGAATAATTTAATACGGGTTCCTTGGAGCAGCCGAAGGTAATATCACAATAGTCGATTAAGTTAGACTTAAATGTTTGGTATAAATTAATTGCCAAAGTCTAATCATTTCCTGCCTTATCCTTGTTCTTGTTGTATATTATCAATTTAAATTGTGACTTTTACTAGGTGGTCATCCCATCTGAATAAATCTCCAATTCTTTCAAAAACTTTTGATATTTGCTCATGAAGTACTGTAGAACATCTTTATAGAATTTGTGCAGATTCTTGTTAGAAACTTCTCCTGATTGGAGGCAGATTTCATGTTTCATTGTTATGTTAAAGGCTGCTGCTAGCTCTGGCTCTTGATGCATGAAAAAGGGCATGGCCAACAATTGTTGCTTCAGCAGATGTTCGACCGATTTTTTTCTCAGTACTTGTTTTTGTTTTGTTTTATTCACCAAACGTCTTTTGTAGTTCAAATATCCTGCACTGTTCAAGACTTCTTTGTCTACAAGTTTGGTCCTCTCCTGTTATCGAAAGGGTTTGAGGCGAGGCTTTCTCCAGGATATTGTAATGAGCAGCATACTTCAGAAAATCCCATTGAAAGAAATTGAAGCGTTTCATGAGGCGAACGGTAAAGATGGTACGATATATTCAACATTCTTATATATCATATCAGATTGTATTTCATTCACTACCAGCGAATTCAGCTTTGGCATGTCCCAGGTCATCAAAAGAATAACTGAAGAAGTTGGCATCGTATCTCAGTACTATCTCCAAGAAGTTTTTCTTACCACCTCCTGACACCACAACCTCGATCATTCTAAGCTACACATGCAGGAACTCGGAGGCAAAGTAGCAGCAAGTAATTCGTTTCAACAAATCTAATCAATCAACATACATGAAGTTCTTTGGAAAAGAATTGATCGATATTGAGACGAGGCCAAAAGCTACCGATACAATCTTTGCTTGGAATGTGGTATTCACATGAAGCAGGGTGAAGGAGGTCTCAATCAGTTGAAGTTCCCTTGATACTTCTCTACTTTCTTCCAATATGGACAACAATTCACCAAATACAAAATACGAGCTCTCAAATTCCTTGTGGAGATCAAAACTCAGATGCCAGCTTCTGACCTTTTCAAAAGCCTCATGGCATTTAATCAATCCAGAAACTGGCCCTTCAGCAAATTCACCGACCACAAGTAATTTTAGGCTGGCAACTGAAGCTTGGAATTGTTCTTCCAGCTGATGATAACCAGAAGCATCGTTAGTTCTTAATTTTCTTCATTTACATTATATGCTGTTACATAAATTCATCTTACCTTATGAAGTAGTAGTAGAAGAAGTCAGCATAGAGAGCAGTTTGGACGAGACCAGCTAGCCATGCTGAAATGAACAGAATTAAGTACATTCTGGAAAAAAGAAGAAACATCCTACCAAATATTTAATTGAAACTTACGTATCCACCGACTATAGTGCTGCTCAGTGAAATAGCGGTATATCCAGTTTAGAATGTAGAATGCACGGTAAGCCCTACAATGACAAAATTTTTTAGTATCAGCAAAATTCAATGGACCCCGTGCATCATCTGCAAGATTGTCAATGAAGGGCTACATGACCAATTGGTGCAAAGAGAGCTCATTATGTGATTATTTCTCCTAATTTATTTTCATAAGGACAATGACAGATCAATGATCCTAAATACTACGTCATGAAGATTAAGTTTTGACTGCAGTGAGATTTCAACTCAGCCAGGTATACAGGACAAGTGAGCTCTAATCACAATATCATTATAAACTCAGTGCAATTAACACAGTAACTTCCACACTTCCACTGGCGATGTTAAGTTCTATCATCAGTCAATGAGAAGTAAGAAAGGAAGATACGCGCATGAAGCAGTTAGCAGAGATACATGGCACGAAGAAAAGGTCGATCGTTGTAGGGTCTCAATATTTTATTCACTAGACCTCCCTTTCAACCCACTAGTGACACACTCGTGTGAGCATCTTTTGCTACCTTTACCCTATCCTAACTTAAATAAAGACTATAGAAACTAAGCCCGCAGTCAACATGAAATTGCTTAAATGATTCTACAATTAAAGGCATGTTGCTCTAAGCACCTCATATGATATCTGATTGCAGCTGTAAGCTTTTACTTTAAGAAGCACAGCTCCCTTAAACCTGATTCTCAATAAAATATATCCCTCATGAGTTCTTTGCCATATAAGGAACCTCTTCCAAAATTCTGATCTTGAAAACATGTCATAGCATTTTGATGAACATTTTCCTATGTTTGACATACACTATGATACATCAAAAACTATAGTGCCTACATATGTAGTACTACCCAGCTAGACACAGTCATAGTCCAGGGAGCATGTCTAGAAAATAACAAAACCTCCTATAAATATTCAAGCTAGTTGATGCTTACCAGATAGACATCATATGCTTGGACTCGTATTTACAGAAGACAGAAAACAGGAAAGGCTAGGAAACATACCCAAGAAAGAACACATATTGCCCAGTCAAATTGTCCACATTTCCACTTCTTTGTAGCAAAACTAGTTGCGGAAGAATTGCTACTGCCTCCAGATATATAGAGAATGCCCACAGCACCTGCAGTGAGCATCATTTGGAAAGGTGCTACGATAAAAACAATGCAATAAACATTATGAAATTTGTCAAACTGAATGAAGCTTTCTTCGATATGTACCACCTTCCTTTCAGAAAAAGAAAAAAAATCATTTGAAAGCAGCTTCCAATCATTGAAGTATGATAAGAGGTAACACTCATCATAGATTAATAAGCATGAAGCCTTGTCATAACTTTATCAAACAACATACACAACACTGGCGAAAACCAACATAATCCGAGTCATTTAGCTGCAGAAGATAGGGTCTTCGGATTTTCAATTAAAGAGACTCTTAACACAACTGGTCTGCACTAGGTTTAACTTGTTGAAGTTGGTACATTCCAATTCTAATATCTCACAATATGATCAATAAGCTAAAATCTGAACTCTTTGGGAAAATCTTCCCCAAAGCAACAGCTTCATGCTCTCCACCACAAAGAGGTGTGACCAACACAACATCCACATGCTTTCCACCAGAAAATAAAGGTGTCAATCGTAATCAACATTGTAGTAATATGGTCAGGAACTCAACCAAACATTTAGTGGTGAAACCTTCATGCATTTATCCTACCAAAATCTCAAAGAACGCAATTTGAAATGCCTGCCAATGCATCACTCCCTGCTCACTTTATAACTCTTAATCAATCACGAGCAAAGCAAACTAACTACCATGCAAAACAATCAATAACATAAAAAATTTCTAACACTTATTAAATCTACTTCAAACCTATATATCCCACACCTTAACACTCCATGGAAACACTAGCATACCAAATTCGGTAACTCCCATTTCAGACAACAACATAGCAAAGGGGACGTTTGGGATTGCTTATGAAATGAAGGATATTTTTGTCTTTTTTGAAAAACGAGCTTTATTTTTTTTACTTCTAAAAAAATAATAAAAATATGTAATAAAAAGATCTCACTCCGTAGAATTTTTCTACACTTTCTAATTTTTTAAATAAATTTTTTATATATTTATAAAAAATATATTAAAAAATGTGAAATGGAGAATTGAAAAGTTGGGTTGGAGGAAAGCAAAGCCAAACACCCCCAAACTCAGTCGGTAACACTAGACAGGGACAAGGAAGCAAACTTACGTCTCTGAAGGTGAACTGATCGTGGAAAAGGAGCGCAAGAGCTGCGGCTGCGGCGATGAGTATGTAATGCCGGAAGCTGTCCATGTGTCGGTCGTACGTTCGGCAGACGGCAGGGTGTAACCGCATGAACCAAACGATCGCGATCGAGCTCGTTATGAACACGATTTTCATCACACTGTTGTAGACCGAGATGAAATCCGTAACCAAATCTATGTACCTTGTCAGAAACACCAGCGCGTACAACTCCTGCGTCTTCAACGATATCCCTGTTCATTCATTCATCAATCAAACAAACCGTCAACAATCAACATCAAATTCAATCTACTGACTAAAAATCAACGGAAGAAAACGGATCGACTGATACCGGAGCAAGATTTGGTTGCGTAGATCTTGAGAAGAAGAATGAGAACGCTTGCGAGATGAGTCATGTCGCCGGCGAAACGAAAGATATTCATGGCGACGGTGAGGTCGGTGGTTGGTTTCGTAAATTTGGAACAATCAGAAAGATAATTCGGGAAAATGGAAAAACCGTCGAGGAAATGAGAAGAAGAATCGCTAGAAACTTCTGTGAACGTCTGGGAATTTTGTAGGGAAGAATATGAACTCCTTAAAAAGAAAAAGGAAAATTACTGAATTATTAGTAAAATTTACCACAATTCAATAATATTGCGTTGCTTAGAAGATAATAACCTTGATAAAATAGTGATAGTGTAATTATATGTGGGTAATATTTTTGTTAATTTAGCTACTTACGTTCCACCTGTAGGATTGCTTATTTTTAAAAGTGTTTCTAAAAGAAGTTAATAAATAATTTAAAAAATTATAACGTTATATATAAAAGTTTTATTGTGTATCACTTATTTAAATTTATTAAAATTAATATTGAAAATTAAAATTAAAACAAACAAATCTTGATAAATCATGATAATTATTGTTTAAAATCCTTAAACGACACCTAAAAAGTTACAGTAACACTAATTTGTTTGAACGTGTTGGGTTTCGAGAAGTTACCTTTCCAATTTTTAGTACGTGATTCGTTGTTATTACGAAAACATTCCACATGTTCAGTAGTCACTGTCAACTTTACCGTTTAGCAAAATGGATTCTTTTTATCGTAATTTTCATAATAGAACTTATAGATTGTTGTTTAAAACTTTCGAGTAACACTGAAGTTGTATGTCACGTGACATGCACGACGATGGGTGGGGAAGAAGTTGTTGAGCCATCGAGCTGGATAAGGATTGGGATCCGAAAGCAAGAAATTGGAAGCATCAGAACACTATAAAAACCTTCCCAATTATCACCGTAACAATCAGTTGTTCTTGACTTCTTTTTCTTTTAGCCAATTGTTTTTAAAAATTTTCTTCCAATCATTTCTCTCGGTAGCTGTAGCAACAATAGTAGAGGAGAAAGATCTCATTGACCTTAGTTGCCGACCGGATTCCGTTGATCGCCGGTGATCTCTGTTGATTTCCCGGCAGTGATTTGGGTGATCGATTGATTCACTAGATTGGTAGAGATCGATTACCAGAGTGGGAGGCTTCTGAGAATGGGTTGCACTGGATCCACTCCGACCAAAGGAGGAGACGGTGAGATTCTTAGTTAGTATGTTCTGGATTTCAGTTGAGTTGTGTTTTGACTGGAGTACTTCATGATTTATATTTGATTTTGCTGGATTAAGGGATAGGGGCATTGTTTTAAGGGTTGTCTTTGTTTTCTGGAGTTTGTGGCGTGGGTTACGATTAATCTCGTCATACATTTGCTTTTTTACTGGTTTGTTCATAAATTCTGGTTTAGGTATGGAGTTTCTGTATTCTAGAGTGTTAGTTAAGTTTTAGCTAGAAAACAAATTGGTCGGATTTAGCTTGTGGTTTAATATATAACGGTGTCCTGTTTATTCTGTTCTTCTGAAATGCTGTGTTCATGCAAGCTTTAGACACTGTCGTTGGAACTAAGTACTGGTTAACGTGGACAGTGGTGAAGATGGATCTATAAGACACCGGTGATTGACATGTGGTTATGTTAGGAATCCCTTTGTCTTTGTTAGGCCATTTCAGACCATGCAAATTGTTAATTATAAATTTCTATGATGAAGGACCAGCTTCAGTTAGCCGATTTCTTTTATGCTAAGTTGGGTTTTTAAATGTATAAGATGACATAGTTGTGAAGGTATCGTCTAACTTTTACTGAACATGCAGTTAATCAGACTATGTTTTCCTCTTCCTTGCCATCTCTTATGATGTAATGTACATGACTTCTCATCTTGAAGAACCATGAAACTCCAAGAATGTAGTCAGTATGTGGAGATTTTGATTTGATCACACTCAGTTCTGCTCTTGTTGTTATTATGTTAGAGGCCGTAGTCTAGTTAGACATTAGTGCTGCTCTTCTACGCCAGGCTATGCTTTTGAGTTACACACCACAGAACTTGGTGACATGCTGTTCAGCACGTTTTCCACTATACCTTTTGCATGCAGTATATGCATGCATGCCCCACACGCATACACACACTCTGAAAAAGAAGCATTATTAAGATAGCTGAAATATGGCGGTGAAGGATTGCATTAGTGCGAACAAAACCCTTTTAGAAAACTTGCATTTTATTGTCTGTATCTCCAAATGTTTCCTGTTAACTTTATTACTACTTTCTATATTTTCTAGAGGTCTTGGATCTTGACTCCATTTCTCCGGAATGTTAACTCAAATCTCGTATATTCCCCTGCACGATAGCAGCACAATTTAACTTAAAACTGTTCCTCTCATTTTTAGTTTGTGATGTCATCATCTTCTTAAACCTTATGATGCACCCTTATTTTTGTATCATCATATTTCTTATGTTTTCCCGCTTTTTATCCAGAAAGCACAAAGAAACTCAGGAGACCTAGGCCGTGGAAGCATACTGAAGCAATAACAAGGGAACAACTCGAACGGATGCGCGAGGAGTTTTGGGATACAGCACCTCATTATGGTGGTAGGAAAGGTAAGGAAACTCTGATAACTACAGAGTAGTTGTTTTTCCTCTCAGGAATAGTTGTAAACATTTAAGTACATATCATAATAGGTTAATATCTATCATGTGTGGAAAAATAATTAATCAACAAGTGTACGTGATTTCTCTAACTAAATAAGATTTTGGTGGCAAACAAGATGTCTGTTGTTGAAACATCTACAACATGTCTCTAATTAAGTGGCAAGCTTTTTGACATGTTAGTAGTTGCATGACAACATTAGAAAGAGATTTTTCACCTATTAGAGCTTTGTTTAAAAGCTTATTTAATTCTCTAGGCTGCATTTTGACTTAGGGGTAAATTGCATTTTGAGTATCTTAGTCCAAGCATCCCTCAAGGGTGAAGAATGATTATTACTGGACTACTGTATTCTGTTACGCTGGTAGCTAGTTCCTGCCTTCACAATTACATGGATAGTGAAATATAATACCAGAATTGTTTATCATATCATTCTTCAGTTTTGTTTTGTGTGCTTCTCTTATAGTGAAACATGATGGTTCTGCTGGTTTAATTAAAGCAACCAAAGGTTACTCTTTGTCTTGTTTGGTTCTATTTCCTCTGATTTATAAAGCAGGCAATAAATTGACTATTTTCAATGTGATTGTTTTTCTGCTCTGCTGTCTTTTTCAGATGTTTCTGTCCTGCAGATGAAGTTTGCGTTTAGGACCTTTAAGAAATTAATGCAAGTGTTTTTTCTCCAGAAATCTGGGATGCACTTCAAGCTGCAGCTGAAGCTGATTTAACTCTTGCGCAAGCAATAGTGAATAGTGCAGGCATTATTGTTTCTAGTGCTGATATGACAGTCTGCTATGACGAAAGAGGTAATGGCACGCCCTCCTTTTCCTTTCCAATGTCTATTCGGTAACTACTGCAGCTTCTTATAAAGTAAAGTAGATTCTCATAATCTCATTCTACAGGTGCTAAATATGAGTTGCCAAAGTACGTGTTGAGTGAACCGACTAACCTTATTCGTGATAATTGATGAACTGGAGGTATTGGACTTTGAATTCTTGATGTAAATGCTGTAAATGACTATACAAACTCAGTTTTTCACTTATTAGCCTTGAATGATCCTCAAAGAAGCTAGTGGAGCTGACTGAAGGTAATTTTAGCCTCCAAGAGGCATTCAACCATTTTTTAACCAAAAGAAACTTTGTGAGCTAATTGAGTTTTCTTTGTTCAGTGCTTTCTTCTTCCAATATAGAAGAACACTGAAGAACTATTTTGGGAAACTTTCTAGGTATCTTGGAATGTTTGTAGTGTTTGATCTAGTTGGAAAAAGAAGATAAAAAAAGGGATCGTCACCAACATCATTAGTTATCGCCCACCGTTTCTTTTTCAAGGAAAATTTATTTTTTCTTGTCTTCGCGAAGGAAAAGTAAAGCCAATATGTAATAAAATATTTTAATTCTATCAATTTTCTCATAGGCAAAACAGAAGAAAAAAAATTAATTTTCCAAAAGCATTTTTTCTTTTTAAGAATTCTATCTTAGGACCAAGCACTTCGAAAGTAGAATCCTTTTTTATTTTTCCTCTCTTGTTTTCACCCTTGGAATCTTGATACTGTTCTTGCTGATGCAATTATGTACTGGTCGTTTGGACTTGTGATCTCTTAATTGAATAAGGTATGAACTATGAAGAACTACTTTGCTGAAAATAAGGACCGGATTGCCAGTTGGCTCTGTAGGCTGTAATTTCTGATGTGCTTATAGCTTAAATGATGAAGGGGTAACTGCGTTAGTTAGTTTTTCTTTTAATTTAATTGTTCGGTGTAGTTAGGCCCTACGTTTTCTTTTCTATTGTACATGGTGTTATGCAGCAAAAATTTCTTGCTTGGTATGCAGAGGTTATTATGCAGCAGTCATGTATCGATAACGTTTTGTTTGGACACGGAGTTGGACTCCGATGGAAAAGCGGATGGAAGTTTCGAATTCCAGAAGATGAGAAGCCGTAATAAAAAAACTGAAGAGGTGGAAAATTGCTACTACTCTATCCACTGGCTCCTCGTTGGACCGCTAAAATATTTAGCTGTAGTCTAGCTCTTGGTAGTGTTTTCGGAAAACTAGACGCACTCATCAGTCATCAGAGTGGTCACTTCACCACACATAGCTGTAGCATAACATCAAACCCAAGCCAGGTACAGATACAGTGGTCACGTACGCACACCTCTTTGTGCTAGCCAAATTACGTCACATGCACGCACCATGATTCATTTGGCACTAATAGCTGGTGTTTTGTCTGTTTATTAGAGGCATAGATTAGATCTGTAAATTATACATATAGGGGATAATGGGTGTTGAAGTATTGATAACAGAAGAATTACTGGGAAATCGTTTCTTATTATTAAGATAAAAGTTAAAGGCGTGCTCTAACTAAAGCAGTAGGACCTCGGGACTGTGCTTCTTTTCTTTTCTTTTTTTGACTTCTTCTCGAGGGTCATAACTGGCAGTGTTTATTTAGTACTCTTCTATGCGAAGCTGGTTCAAATAGCTTGTATGGTTGAAGCGTGAGAGTTTGTGATTTGTCCTGCTCTTACTAGGCTGGCCCGTGATTCGGTTCGTATTCCAGTTTCCATCCATCCACTTGCTGATGCTGATGTGGCATCCGGACTTCTCTCTGTTGAGACTTTAAAAAGCATTGCATTTTGTGGAATAGGTCTAGTCAAGTATGGAGAAAGGATACTTGGCTACTTATCTCTTTTGGCAAAAGGATCTGGGAGTAACGCAAATGTGCAAGGCAAATCCCAAATTCTGACCTATTCATAACCCGACCTAACCCATTTAAAACCATCACCAAATAGAAAACCCGGAACTTCTTCAACCGAAGTATTATTCCAACCACGTTACCTCTCTATCAATCACAGCCATTCGGTCCAAGATCCCCCGAGGCAATCAATACAACCGTTACTCGTCCTTTCTTGTTTCGGTCGGTGAATTAAGGTCTTGCCTAAAGAATAAAAGAATTACTGCAGTAATTCATTCACAGAAACAAAAGTTACAAAACAACACTACGGTAAATTCGATGCTAGAGGTATGTTAACGTGGTCCTCTACATCGCTGTATACACCTGGTTTGGTTCGACCGGGCACTCTCTCTCTTTCTCTCTTCTCTCTCTGTGCATTAGTTCTATCTTCTACTATCAGCATCTCTGCATCAGCAGCTTTCTTTCTTACTTTCTTTCTTGTGCTCAAATTAGAAAGAAACGTTTCCCTTCTTTGCATCGCCGTCTTCTACTTTTCTTTGGTTTTCTTCCCTTCACCAGCTTCATGTGATCAAAGCCGCCGGCATCTATACGGCACAAAGAGAGGTCAGACAAATCTTGTGTTTATTCTTCTCTTCAAAGATCAAACTCGGCCTACCAATACTGGGTGGAGATCAACGGCTAGTAGTAACTAGGCAGTCTTGAATTCATAGCAGTATAATGGTTTACTTAGCGACAGCGGCTAGTGTGATAGCAAAGGAAAAACTTTATTTGCTTCTTCTGAGATATATGTTTCTTGGTTGTAGTTTTTTTTGCCGAACAGTTTTGTTCTGATTCTTGGTTGTATGCGAAATAGAAGAAACTGCGGTTTTCTGTTGACTTGGAGGTTTGGAGAACAGTTTTTGGGATATAAATCATCAAGCACATTGTTTGGTTGAGTACAAGGAAGTGAATGAGTGATTTGCCTTGTTGCCTTTTGCTCTAGCTCTCAAATTAAAGGATCATCGTGGAGTGTTCTGCGAATCTTTGTAGATTCTTTTTGGGAATTAAAGGACAGTTGATTGAGGATGTCAAAAAGCGATCATAGTTAAGCTGTTTGCCGTTACGGTTATCATGGCTAGTGATGGCAATCTGTTTGATGGAATTCCTCAATGAATACCTTTGTGTGATGATAATGCTTTGCTGTTTATCCTTCAAAGCACTATAATGACTAGGAAAAGGTTTCCTAGAGAAAATGGAATTGCAATCAGCTTTCATCTAAGAGATGATCGCAGTGCCTTCAGTGAACACCTCCGCACACATGTTCACCTGACCAACTGTATCCATTTGAGAAACCACATGCATCATCACAGCCCTATCACTGGAGATAGGTCCCTGATAAGGGATCTCATTGCCCTGCAGAGGTCTCGGTCCCTAAGGGACCCTTCAACTAGTCCCCAATCTTGGATCTCTCCTTCTGTCATCAACATGTCGTCTAAGTACAAAATGGCTGGCAGTACATTTGCCAATGGAAGAAAATCAATCAACAATGACCCTAGGAGGGAAACTGAGAGTGAGTATACGAGCTCGTCTCATGCTCCAAGTATCGCAGTATCTAGGATTACTGCAGCTGAAGTGGCTAGTGAAATCATGAAGAGCGCATCTTCGAATACTAGAGGGTTCAGAGGAGAGGATCCTAGTAGCAGTAAGAATCCTGCAACCATAATTTCACAGTATCAGACAGTTCCAATTAAGAAAAAGACATTCCAAAACAGCATAAATGGCATTGATTTTCAACCAAAGACGCTTTCAGAGAGATCGGAAGAATCTCCTAGTCATATAGATAAAGAGAGCAGGAGGGATTCTCATGTTTATATGTACAGAAAGCCTAGTGTAGTTGAGAGAATCTATGAGGAGCCTGAAGCAAGCAGTCAAGGGAATCAAGGTAGACCACCGAGGATGAAGAAAAATAGGTTTAGCGGTGGAAGGGGCCGTCGAGGTTTGAGTGTTGCTCGGAAAGCTGCTAAAGCTTCCAAGAAAGAGCCTTGCATGGGCCAGAACAGGGATGGTAAACTTGAGGAATCACAGGAAACAGGAAATGGATGTGGCATTCCTTGGAACTGGTCGAGGATTCATCATAGAGGAAAGACATTTCTTGACAAGGCTGGGAAGAGTTTGTCTTGCGGTCTGTCTGATTCAAGAATGAAGAGATCTGATGAGAAGGTGCCTGCTTATCAAAGCAGTGAAGACGATTCAAGAAAACCAGTGGAATCAGATCGATTAAGTTCATTCAACTCTGATTCCAAATCACTACCTTTACTTCCTGAAGCATCTGGATCACAGGAAAGCACCGGGGATCAGTTCTTGGGACGGGATTATTCGGGGGAGCTAGATATTTTTGCCAACAGTGCCTTAAGAAATGAGCAGGATCCAGAGCTAGAGTCTCAGGGAATATTAAGCCATCATCACAGAAAGAGACGGCGCTATCATAATAGGCATCGAAGTTTGACACAAAAGTACACACCAAAGACCTTCAAAGATCTTGTTGGACAGAACTTGGTTGTGCAGGCTCTTTCAAATGCTGTTTTGAAACGAAAAGTTGGTCTGGTGTATGTGTTTTATGGACATAATGGAACAGGCAAGACCTCCTGTGCTCGTGTATTTGCAAAAGCTTTGAACTGCCAATCGATGGACTACCAAAAACCTTGTGATAGTTGTCCTTCCTGCATCTCATACAACCTTGGTAAAAGTCGAAATGTGGTAGAGATTGGGCAAGTTGGTAGGTTTGATTTTGAGAGCATCATGGATGTTCTAGACAATGTAGTCTCGTCACCCTTGAAATCTCAGTATAAGGTGTTCATTGTTGAAGACTGTGATTCCTTATCACATGACTCTTGGAGCTTTGTATCAAAGGTCATAGACCAAGCACCTAGGCATGTGGTGTTTGTTCTCATAAGCTCAACCCTTGACCATTTCCCCCATGTAATTATATCCAGATGCCAAAAGTTCTTTTTCCCCAAACTGAAGGATTCTGATGTCATCTTTACTTTACAATGGATAGCAACAAGTGAGGGCCTGGAAGTTGATAAGGACGCCTTGAAACTCATAGCAGCAAGATCAGATGGATCCTTGAGAGATGCCTTGATGACTCTTGATCAGCTTAGTTTGCTTGGGCACAGAATACCACTTCATGTTGTTCAGGAAGTGGTAAGGCTTATTCCCTTCCTTACCGACTGTGTTTTATTTATGCTCCAGATATGCTAATTTTGTTGGATTATTCCTACTCTTCCTGTTTGGTAGAAGTATTTGTCGTATTTTGTTTAATTTGGCCCCTAATTTTCCAATATGTAGTATCTTTATATTTTGATCTATGGTCAATACTAATTTTCTCCACAGGTAGTTTATTAAATGAAAGTTGTGTTAACACAAATAATATCCACATTAGACAGCAATATTCTTTCCTTGTATATATCTTTTAAACATGGTCTTCTGTGTAGCAGATGAATGTGCTGCTATCCTGGTTTCTGTATGCATACTTCTAATCCAACATAATTTAATTGGTCTGGTTAAGCCTGAGGTTTAAGTCATAAAATACGATATAGCCATACATCTCTTGATTGAACAAGTGCATACAGTAGGCTTGTTTCTTGAAGTCTAATCGAGGTTACATTTAACAAAATCAAGAGATAAAATACTTATAATGTTCATATTGTTTTATAGAAAAGCTTATATATCTTAAATTAGCAAGTGGATGCTCAGTGGAAAGAAGGAAGATGGAATCCAACATAGACGGTTTCTTGAGGTAGATTTGATAAATAAAATCTTGTTTTTCAGGTTGGCCTAGTATCTGATGAGAAACTGGTCGATTTGCTTGACCTGGCATTATCTGCTGATACTGTCAACACTGTAAAGATGTTACGAAAGATTATGGAAACTGGGGTCGGACCACTAGGTCTAATGTCACAGCTTGCTGCTATAATTACTGATATCCTTGCTGGTAGCTACATTTTGAGAGGAGAAAATGTGCGCCGGAAGTTTTTCTGTCGGACTATATGTGAGTTGATTAAAAACTATTCTCTGTTACTTTTTTGCAATTGAGTGAAAAATCAAGTTATGTAGATGGTCTGGTCTCAGAATCACAGATTATGTTTGATTGCTTAAACTTTTGCATGACCTATGACTTCGTTTTCTGTTACTAAATACCAGTTAAGTAATTCTTCCTCATATTATAATTTCAGTATCCAAGGAAGATATGGAAAAATTATGTCAGGCTTTGAAAACTCTTTCTGAAGCTGAAAAACAGTTGAGGACATCAAATGACAGAACAACTTGGCTAACTGCTGCTTTGCTGCAACTTGCTCCAGATCAACAATATGTGCGCATGATATCCCCTGAGGAGACCAGCAATAAAAATAGCACAGTCGTTGTTAATGATGTAAATGATAGAGACATTCTGAGGAACTCCACTAACGTGATGCACGATATACGTATTGGTGAAAGAGGTTTACTGAGAACTGGCTTAGAAAGTCGGAGGGGTGGAGGTGGTAAGTGTGCAAAGCATGGCAAGAATAAGATGACCAATAAACTTCAGATATCTCCTGAAGTTGTCAAAGCAAGAGGTATTGGCAATTGCTATGAAAAAAATGAAAAGATATGGCAAGCAGTCCTGGAGAATCTTCAATTTGATGCGCTTAAAGATTTTCTGTGGCAAGAAGGACGGCTTCTTACAGTCGTTGTAGGTTCTGGTAAGAGATGTCATCTAGGCCTTATTACTTACAATAATATCTGCATTATTCCATACTGGAGGAAATCTCCGCTGGCTTGGCATTTAATCTGCTAGAGGTGACTTAACAATGTCTTTGGTTGCCTGAAACTGACTACTGTTAGTTTCTATCTTTCTTTGTCGCCTTTGAAGTTATGGCTAAAGCTTTCCTGTATCTTGTATTTTCAGCTTTGGTTGTGCAGTTGAGGTTCAGCTCTTATGCAAATAAAAAGAGAGCTGAGAAGTACAGGGGACAGATTTTGCAAGCTTTTGAATCTGTTCTCGATTCTCCAGTTGTACTTCATATGAGTTGTACTTCGACAACAGAGAAAGGACCAAACGGTCAAGCTCTGTCAAATTTACAATATTCAAGTCATGGTCCTCCGAAAGAAAATGCTATTGATGGAATTGGCTCATCTCATGCGAAACAAGTGTATTCTGATCCCTTAAATATGTCAAAAGATGAAATAGTTGAAGTGATAGATTCTCCTGAAGTGCATGAGCTTGCTGAACGACAAGCTAATGTTGCAGAAAGTTACAGAAACCAACTGAACAATAACAGGACAGATGGTTCATCTTTGCAGATTCCAATAAAGGAAAGTGGAGAACCTTCTAGGAGCAGAAGCCTGGTTAAAGGCAAAGTATCTCTTGCACATGTTATTCAGAAGGCAGAAAACTATAGACAAAGTAGTTGGTCTAAACGCAAGGCAACCTCGATTGCTGAAAAGATCGAGCAGGAAAACTTGTAAGTGTAACCCTCCCATTCTTGCATTGGCAGTAACATCACCATTCTGAACTTATGATATCTGTATCAGTTTTGTTTTAGTATTATATTTGCAACTTTTACAGGAGGCTGGAACCTAGATCAAGAAGCTTACTCTGCTGGAGGTCTTCTAGAGAAACTGGACAAAAGGTACCATAGTAACCTGGTTTATCATATTTAGGAAGCAATCTTGTTCACTGCATACATCTCCAGGAAACTGCATACTCTATTTTAAGTGTATGTGATTCTGTTCTGAGTTGAGGACTCTACATAACTGCATTGCAGTATGATTATGTTATGCTGAAAATGCGAGTAGCTAAGTTAGCCTTGCTGTACATCATAATGCAAGGATTCACCACCAATGAGATTTTTTCCCCTACAAAAGCCGAAGACATGCATATTACTGCTACAAAATCATCAATGAGAAATTTATACTTACTTGGGATATTGATAACATAGAATGTCAACGTAATCATCAGATGCTTCTCCTAACTTGAGAATTATAAGGTGGTAGAACAACTACAAATATGATCAACACCATGCACACCAGCTATATATTGTCAAAAGCATTCAATACCTGAAGCATCCAGTCTTGTTGGTACAATCTGACAGAATATGTATGCAATAAAACAATTTTGGCCTAGAGCTCTAAGGTTCAAAGTGATTAGAACAGCATGTTAGCATGAGCTTGACGTTCGAGACAATTTTGTCTTTCGCACCACTTTCTTCCATTTCATTAATACTTGTAACTCTGCAGTCACCACATCTGAGGCTGAGGACCCACAGATCTCGTGCACTAAGAAGATTCATGACTTGTGGAAGATGCCTTTATACTAGATCACCAAGATAAGTTTCTTTGTAATTTTCCATCAGCTGTTGCTGTTCTCTTGAATTTTGGTTGGCTTCTCTTGTAGTCTATACAAGGTTAGCTTTAGTTGTAAATTATGACAAAAATTCATATTCAAATTCTTTTATACTTAAGGTCATAAGAGCCTCATGGCTATTCTTTTCAATGTCGACCTTTCAGAGCAAACTAAATAGTGCCACCATCCCTTCTTTAGAGTAACATTCAAGGGAAAACTGTTTGTAGTCTCTTCAACAACATTGTATTACTATTTATCTGATCATCAACGTGAATTAGCCTTTAAAACATCCTTCAAATGTAACTTATTATTTCTATTTAACTATAACTTGATTCAACTACTGCTACATTCATGTTACATGGTGATCTTAGCTGACACATTATAGTGCTGTTAGTCCTGATTGATTAGTCAAGGTCCAATATCCGACCTCGAAGTTGTTGTTATGTACAGGTGTATATTAGCTTATTGAAAATGAGGTTTATACCGGAGATATTTGATTTTTCTAAGTTTTACTTTAACATACCAGCACTGTTATGAGAGATGTATTAAAATTTCATTGTTTATCCAGAAGAATGCACAACTTAAGCACAACAACTTCTGTGTTCTTCTCTATGACAAGTAATAGGGTTGATTTTATCTTCCAAGTTGTTTCTCTTTTTCAGATACACTACAAGAAGGGGGGATTCGGAATTTGTATACAATTATTTTTATTATCTTATATTTTTGTTTGAGAGACCAGAACAGTTAAGGTTATGTTCTGAATTTGGGTTACTTACAGAATTATAGCATATGTGTGTATATAATCCTTTTGTTAATGAAATTTGGCTACAATCGTTGACGTGGACTAGCATGGTCCGTAAGAATTCCATTAGTTAGAAGACCAATATTTCACTGATGGAAATTGCAAAGTTCAGCAATAGAAAGTGGGGGTGATAGCGAGGGGTGCTATAAAATCCTTTGTTTTTCTTGCCTGTTTCATGATTCCACTAGTCAGTATGTTGAAGCATAACCAGAGTCATCACTAAAGCTGTGATATGGCTTTGTTTTTATCTCTTGTTTTAAAATACTTTCAATTCCATATTTAAAAATAATTATATATATATATATATATATGGGGAGAAGGATATGAACATTTTTTTTTTAAGAGCACATCTGGCTCGATTTATGATTGGTGGTGATTTTTTAAATTCAATCTTCACCATTGATATGAGGAATTATGAGTTAGAAATTTATTCATAAAATTTCAACTCAATCGGATCACAAATTCACCTCCATCCGGTCACTTGATTAAAATGATAGAAAATAAGAAAATTTCAAAAAATATATATTGTAACATTTCTATCATTTTAATCAAGTGACGGATGGAGGTGAATTTATGATCCGATTGAATTGAAATTTTATGAGTAAATTTCTAACTCATAATTTTTCATATCTAACGGTAGAGATTGAATTTGAAGTTGATTTTGATTATAAAGTAGGAAGAGAGTGCCTATATATATATATATATATATTATTCTTTCAAATTTGTAAAAGAAAATAAGTTTGTTTAAAAACAAATAAAAAAATATTCTTTCAGCTATTTCTAATCGTGGACTAAATTTAATGATTAATATCTTCTCTTGGATATATCTTCAGTTTCTTCTTTTAATACTTTTAATATAACTGATGCTTGCGTAACTTCATTGTTTGTTATTTTTTTGTTAGAAATTGTAAAGCCATTATGTAAATTAGTGATTCGTTAGAATACAATAAGTTAAATTTGCATTCATATTGGAATGCCAAAGATCAAGGAAAATGAATCATCACCCAAGAAGTTGGAAAGCCAACGGTCAATGACTTTGAAGCATCTTTTAGAAGATGGAAGACCAAAAGATTTGAACAATTAATAGGAAGATGAAAGGACAACTATTTGAAAGTTCTAGAGTCTCCTTGAAGCATTATATATATGAATGAAGGCATTTGCTTGGAAGATAGAACAAGATGAGAAAATAAAAAAAGATCATTCTCACGTCAAGTGTGAGAGATATAAACAAAGTATTCTAGTGAGAATTCCCACTTAAAGTGTAACACAAGAGTTTGTAATTATTTTGATTTAGTGATTTCTTTGAAGATTAGTTTGTCTTCTCGTAGAGTTTTTCTTATTTTTTTTTACGTAAATCTCTTGTCTTGTAATTGTCTTACTCTTGTCTCAATTCTCGTATTGCTTACGCAAGATATTTGAGTGTATTTTATATTTCCGCTGCGTCTATCGACAAACCGAACACACTCGTTATTTTCAACAATTTTCACCCTTTTTTTTTCCTCTGAGAATATTGTTTTTTGCCTTTGATATGTGTATTATTTTTGCTTTGTTTATGTGATAATTGTACTTTAGAGATGTTTGCAAATATTATTGAAAATAAGTTTTTAAAAAATATATTTAAAAAATTTTTTGAATAATTTTTTAATCTAAAATAAAAATAATTTTTATGATGTAAAATTTTTTATATTTTAAAATTTTATTTAAAAATATAAAATTAAAAATTAAAATAAAAGTAGACGATAAATTTTTTCGAACATCCATTGTCAATGCTCAGGAAACTGGTAGATATTAAGTTTTGTATTTTCTTTTGAACCGGAACATAAATATACATAAACGTCAAGCACCTCGACGCTTCTGAGGCTTTCATACATTAGCGTATAATATGGACTATACGAAGCTGCATCTGGTAAGACAAAGAAATTAAAAATTATTCTTTGCTAACATTTCAACTTTCATCTACTACTTAAAAATAATTTATCTTATTTTTAATTTACTTATTGAGCCAAAAATTAAATTTAAATAAAGTTCTTTATTCTTATAAAATATAATTTATCTTTAATAATTGTTTTAAAAGTTTATTTTGGATTATAATTGATAAGCAAATAAGCTATAAGTATTGGTTGTAAGTATTTAGGATGTATTCAATTGATACAATTAAATTTTGTCTAAATAAATTACGTACTGTAAATAATAAATTAGATATAAATTTGACAAATTTAAAACTAAATTTGAACAAAAGTTTATCATAAAAAATAAAACCTGTATAACTGAATTTTAAATTCTTTTTTTTGAACAGTAGAAGAATATCATCTCATCGCATTTGTTTGTGTTTAATTTCATGCCATTTAATTACCGATGAAGTATAGATTAGTTTTTAGAATGCCACCCACCCGTCAGTATTTGGTTTGCAATACGCCTGAATCAATCCGATAATTCAGAGTATACCTGTTTATTTTTTTAGTCAACCAACAATATTAAATTCTTTAAATCAACAAAAGCAAGAAAAAAACCAAAATTGCATTAATTTAATTTATTGACTAATTAATTCATTAACTCAATAATCGCCTGCCACGGATGCCGCGTTTTTTACGACTGTGACGTCAGCATTATTTTTCTGCTCCGTATCTCTTTTTCTACTGGAAAGCAATCGTTGACTTTGCTTTCACGGTCCGCATCAAATTACCATAATACCATTATTTTAGTTAAACTCCAAACTCAATTGGATTTGTTTATATCTCATAACCGCAACCCGTTTACTACAATCTCTGAGCATTAGGAACTTCACGCATGGAGACAACTCATAACGGTTTTGGATAATTTAGCAAGAACCCGGTTGATGAATGGCACGTTCGTAATTTTAATGAACCATACCTGTTTTCTGGGAACGACTTGGTTTTTATTTTTCTTTTCTTCTCCCTCCCTATGCAGCTTTATTTTTCTTTTCTTTTTCTTTCCAAGAATCGAATTCCATCTACGAAAATTCTTCTTCTCCAAATTTTCAATCCTTCAAATTCTTCTATAAAATTTTCCAACTCGAAAAATTTTCCAATATTTGGATTTGAATTGATTGTTTTGTAATAGCAATGCCATCATCATCATCTTCGCCGGTGTTCAATTTTCTCCGGCGACGGAAATCACCGCTCGCCGGAGGTTTCTTTGCTCCTTCCGATCTCTCTGATTCTGAATTAATCTCTGCTCTCTCGTTCTCTGCTTCAGATTTGATTTCCTCCGATTATTCGATCACCGCCAGCGAAAGAAATTCAAGGTTTCTGATTCGCAAAATCAAGATTCTTTCCTTCATCTTCGATTCGATTAAAGAAACAATATTTTCCCGCCAGTTTTCTCTATCTCCTTCTGCTGTGCTCTGCTTGAAGGAGTTCTACATCGTTGTTCATCGCGCTCGAGCGTTGCTTGATCACTGCGCTCAGTCGAGCCGCACCTTTGCCGTGCTGCAAATTCCAACAACCGCCGGGAATTTTCATGATCTTTCGCTCGAGATTGCAACGCTTCTTGATGTTTTTCCAATCAACGACCTCAATCTTTCTATTGATGCTGTCGAATTTTTTGACCTTCTTCGCTGCCGTCGCCGTCGCTTGAAGCTTTATATCGATCCGGCCGCTGAATTCTCTCGCCGGAAAATTTTTGAATTTCTGTCCCAATTCGAATCTGGCATCCGCCCTGACTCAGAAAGCCTTCGTGATGTTTTCGTAGGGCGACTTGGGTTCAAAAGTTCGGAGATTTTCACAGAAGAGATTGAGTTCCTAGAAGAGATGTTGCATTCACAGGAAGACGATGCTGACCCTTCTCTGCTCGGCGGTATCGTAGCTCTTCTCAGGTACTCCAGATTCTTGCTCTTTGGTTTCGAGTATAGAAATGTCAAAGAATTACCAGAGAGATTCAATCGTTCTGCAATGAAATTGAAGAGAGGTGGAGGTGGGGAGAATTCTTTGTCAGTGCCAAAAGAATTCTGCTGCCCAATTTCATTGGATTTGATGAGAGACCCTGTAGTTGTCTCTACAGGGCAAACCTATGACCGTCCTTCGATCTCACAGTGGATGGATGAAGGCCATTCAACTTGCCCCAATTCAGGCCAAACACTCACTCACAATAGACTAGTTCCAAATAGAGCTCTCCGGAGTTTGATATCGCAATGGTGTGCTGCACATGGCATCCCTTATTATCCCCCTGAGGGCGAAAGTTCAGCCGATGGTTTTCCTTTGGTCTCTGCAAGCAAGGCTGCTTTTGAAGCTAACAAAGCAACTGCAGACTTTTTGGTGCAGCAGCTTTCTACTGGGTCTGATGAAGGGAATGCGATGGCTGCCTGTGAGCTGAGATTGCTTGCAAAGACAGGGAAGGAGAACAGGGCTTGCATTGCTGAGGTGGGAGCAATCCCACATCTAAGACGACTGCTTGATTCACAGAATCCGATAGCTCAAGAGAATTCGATAACCGCACTACTTAACCTTTCAATACATGATCAAAACAAACGAAGGATCATGGAGGAAGAAGGGTGTTTGAAATCAATTGTTAATGTTCTTCGGAATGGTTGGACAATAGAGTCTAGGGAGAATGCAGCTGCGACATTGTTCAGCTTGTCAGTGGTCCATGACTACAAGAAAAGAATCCTGGATGAATCTAATTCTGTAGAGGCACTTGCGGGCCTTTTAAAAGAAGGCAGTCCACGAGGAAAGAAAGATGCGGTGACTGCGCTGTTCAATCTTTCTACTTATGCGGACTGTTCTGAACAAATGGTGGAATCTGGGGCAATGCTAGCACTGGTTGGAGCTCTTTTTGAGGAAGGTGTTGCTGAAGATGCTGCTGGAGCTTTAGCATTACTCGTGCGTCGTCCGAATGTTGTACAAGTTGTTGCAAAGGAAGAAAGTGCTGTGGCAGGACTAATAGGGCTGATGCGGAGAGGTAGCCCTAGAGGAAAGGAGAATGCCGTGGCTGCTCTGCAAGAGATGTGTCGCTCTGGAGGGACACCCTTGACATCAAGAGTAGCTGGAACACCTGGGTTGAGTGGAGCTATCCAGTCAATATTGTTCACTGGGACGAAGCGGGCAAGGCGGAAAGCTGCATCGCTTGTGAGAATGTGTCAGCGGTGTGATCAACCCATAGATCCTGGTTTGGAGCATGCATTAGCAAGGAGTGGTTCTTTGCGGGGACGGTCCAACTTTGGGAATGGAGAAGTATCGGTACCTGTTGCTCTGGCGATATCAGTACCTGTTCTATAGTTTTGGTTTTGCTTTACACACTCGTTACACATTCAAGTGTTGCTTCACATATTCTTTAATTCGTGTGTGGTTGTGGGGAGTCATCAACACTGTATCTTATCATATAAACAAGGAGGGGGAAGTTGAAGTCATCTTTGTGGAGACATTTTTCGTCTTCTTTTCTCATGGAATTGTAGTTGCTTTTGTGTATACACCAACAACTTGGCGAAGGTTTCTCATGTTTCTGTGTATAATAAGTTGATTATGTGAACACGTCTAATAAGCACATGTTGCATGATTGAGCAATTCTATTGCTGAAAGTGGAAGATAAAATCAGGCATCAATAGGAATGACCTGATCATATTACACAGCAAAAAAAAAATTAAAAAAAAAAAAACATACAACAGATGCTGTAACAAGTTTATTAAATGCATTTTTGTTCTGTTTTTGCCTCAGCTGTTCTGATTGTTGAGCATTTTGTCAATTACCGTGTAACTACTTTACACATGCTTGCAAATTCCTACAACAGCTTTTCAATAGCTCAGCGATGGTTTACCCAATTGAAGGCTTCCTCCATGGCTCTTAGTAGTGAGATGAGTTCCAAAGCCAACTCAACATCACCGTTACTGGACCTCATCACGCTGCTGTTGTTTGCAGCTACAGCCGTCTCCCTCCTTTCAAAAAGCTTGAACCTGCAAACTGGGCACTTTCCATGGCTCTTCACCCAGGGAACAAGGCAATCATGGTGGAACATATGGTTGCATGGCGTCACAAGCACCTGTTCGTTGAGCTTGAATGCTTCCAGGCAAATAGCACACTCTTTTCGTTCATCATTCTCGGTATCTTCCTCTTCTTTAACAACCTTACTGCCACTGATACTGCTCCAATTACTGAAAAGGCCTCCTCTTTTAGCTCTTCGAGGTGGATGAGGGCTGTATGCTTGCTTCTTAAGCTTCTTCATAGCCTTCTTGAACTCTTCATTTGATAAGTTAGACTCCTCAGGTTCTTGCGGAAGGTGCAAAAACCATTCACCTCGAAGACGGGGTGGAGTGTTTGTCCTGATGAACTGCCTCAGAGTTGGACTTGCTCTTTGCCCTGGTCCGCCACGAAGGAATAGGATCTGGTATGGAGAATAAGGCTGGGAAGGGAAGCTGTCAAGCACAACTATAACAAATGTTAAAGTTTTCACGAAGCTTCGAAATATAGCTACATATGACCGGAGCACGGCACCTGGTGAGGCGAAATGGTCCTGATCTCACTCTTTCCTCGAATAATCCCCACGGAGAAGGAAGGAGTGCCTCGCTCTGAACAGTTTACAACAAATTCAAGAGAGAAACATGCAACACTAACAGGTATCTAAACATGTATCATTTGCAAAGAAGTTCATTAATTCGAAGACAGAAAAACCAAGAAGCAATTTATTGAACCATTGACCTGATGCAAGCAGAGTAGAGACAAACCCCATATGCGGATAAGGACGTGTTTTAAATATCTGTAACTGAGTTTCGTGAAAGTAAAAAATAAAAAGTAAAGTTTCTTAAAAAATGAAGTGAAAGTGGAGTTCAATATTTGTGTTTCAATAGATTTTGAAAGTGTGTTGAAAATTGAAAGATATAATTGTATTAAGAAGTGTGTAAATAAGAAAGTTAGAACTAAAATTCCGCATTTGGAAATGAAGTTCTGAGTTTTTTATATAATTAAAACATAGGAACTATTCGAAAGTAAAATTACGAACATTTGAAACACGCCCTAACATTTGAGGATCATCAGCAAGAACTTCAACACAAAAAAAAAAACCAAACACTAAACAACATATGAAGGAAACATATGAAGACTCCGCTGTTCTTACAATCCAGATCCAAAATATTGTAGCCACGTAGATGAAATCATTTGTAGAGCTTACCGCTGGATCGTAGAGTGACCATGGAGCAGCAGATGATCTACCCAGATGTTGATCATGATCACTAGAGGAATTTCCATGCTGATTGCATAAAACTCGATTTCCAGAAGCAGCTAAAGGGAGACTGGTAGCGTTCATTTTCCAGAGGCAGCTTCTGTTGCTCTTCATCTTACCATGGTTGTGCTTTCTTATACTCACTCTGGAATTATTCTTTGTTGGGAATAATACACTTTACTTTTTTTTCTTGTTCGCATCTCCATCGATGCTTTATGTAAGAATTGCATGAAAGGCAGATTCTCCAAACCCAACTTTGGAATGCGTGTGCGGACCTTCTTCACTTTATAATGTCAAGTGTTAAAGATGAACTCTAATTGGTAACCAAAACCAAGTGCTTTTGTGAAGTGGATATAACTTCATTATTAGGTACCTGCGAGGGAGGAACGGAATTGCAATACACATATGTTGAATATTGTTTGTTCCCGCATTGAGAGTGTATTCTTTTCGAGAAGGTAAGATGCTGATTGGATAGAGGAAGGAACAGGTGTAGATACCTCAATTACCATCAACCCTTCCTGTTCCATCTCGTGAAAGTTAGAATATCAGGACTAAAACACGTTACCAGAATTATCTATATTGAAACTTTCTTCATTTTATCTACCTTTATAACTCATTTTTTATACTAAAATTTAACTTTCACTTCACTTTTAACTATACAACAGAATATAAAAAGTTATTTATAGCTCATTTTCTATATTAAAAAAATATATATATTAAATTTATTTTTAATAATATTATTTATAATAATTTATTTTTTAATAACATTTTCTATAGACAGAACACTATCTGAGAAAGGATGCTTTTTCCATTGTTTCTGTGACAATCATGAAGGAAGCTATTCATGTAGCAGCGTCTTGGAAATCCTTCAAGATGTATATAAAGGGATGTCTCCCTAATGCATATTCATATCACGCTTGAGCAGCTGTTTCTCACATGAAAGGGGATGTCCGGAAGTATTAATAAAAAAAAATTTTAAACAAAAAATATTTTAATTTTTTTAAAAATAAATAATAATATTTTAAAAATATATAATTAAAAATTAGAATGAAAATGAGTTTAGAATCCATGCAAAATGAGTTAGAGTGTATATTACATAGAATACACCTGTATAGTTGTGGTAAGGAAGTTTTTAACAGCTATTACCTATGGTCGAGGTAAAGTAGATTGCATACTGACTTGTTCTATTTTAGGTGATACAATTTTCTTAAGAATGATTGATTCACTTGTTTTATTTCTCATGTGTAACATATGATATTATACGTAATCAAGGTATACAAAACTTGTATAGATAGGCAAGTACCAAAAGCACAGGTTCATGTTCAATCATTAGATTTCAAGTGTATTTTTTTATTTTATAATTCATACTTTTCATAAAAAAAATTTTGATTTTTCATAAAAAAATTTTGATTTTTCATAAAAAAATTTTTTGACACACTTTTAGCTAATAAAAACACAATAAATCACTTATAATTTTTGTAATATAAAATTTTACTTATTTTTGACGATACTAATAATAATTTATTTTTTAATAATTTATTTGAATTCAAAAGAACACACCGCTTAAATTTCTGCTCTACTTTTACTTCTCTGTATTTTCGGCCAAAAGTCAACTTTCTAAACATGTTGACCAAGATTGATTCCTCAGTAACGGATAAATTTTATTTCTTTTCTAGAAATACACCTGTCAAATTTTAATTTTTCCTTCTTCTGCGCCTTCCCCAAATATCGAATTTTTTGTTTCCAGTTTCCACACCTGTTCATATTTCTTTCCTCCAATTTTATCAAACAATCGAAGCAAGACAGTGGAGAGATCTCACCGTTAGCACCAGGATCTAAGCTTTCTCTTCACAGTAGTTGGGAGATCGAGCGATCATGGCGGCGTACAGAGCAGATGATGACTACGATTACTTGTTCAAGGTTGTGTTGATCGGTGATAGCGGAGTTGGGAAATCGAACTTGCTTTCGAGGTTCACCAGGAATGAGTTCAGTTTAGAATCGAAGTCTACTATCGGAGTCGAGTTCGCTACCAGATCTCTCACCGTTGATGGAAAAGTTATCAAAGCTCAGATTTGGGATACCGCAGGACAGGAGAGGTATTCACTCCTTCTCAACCAACAATAGTAATGCAAATTTTTATGTTTGTCCAAGCTTCACGATTTGGGTATCTGTTCCATTCTACTTAAATTTGTTCTTTAGACTTATTTGATATAGCTAACGTCTTGTGTTTGGTGGAATTCGACAAAGTTTGCCAAGTGGGTAATGTAGAGTGTAAATTAGGTTGTTGGTTCTTGGTGATTGTAGGGGAGTTCTTATCAACTACGTCCATATGGTGGGGCTTCTGAATTTAGTGAAGCTTGTGCAATCTGGATTTACTGTTCCATTTAGTGTTTTAAGGATTTTGGGCAGAGTTTGAAGAATGGAAGTATTGTTTGGTTCTTAAGATTTTAGAGTTGGAACCTAACAGATTAGGCTAGCATAACAGTTTGGTAGGAGAGTTTCTGCCATGAGTGCAGTATAGTTGAGCATTTCTTCAGTTACTTTCACCTCAGATCATCTTGGATAGTTGCTATCATTGGAGTTATCAGAAAAAAGTTATTTCTAGTCCGCTTGACTCGCCATCTAGCTAAGCTGGTGCTTTCAATTTGTGGATGCAATTATCTTCAGATATTGATATCAGGTTGTGTTTGCTGTCATTTTTCAAAATTGAATCTTTATTGCTTTGGCCTCTTATTAGATGTACTGTGGATATAACCCAGTTTGTATTAACAAGCTACAGTAAAATACTGCTGAGCTGTTGTTGTTCATGGTTTAGTAAATAATTCAAAAATTTTAGAATATGTCCAAAGTTGGAGAATTAGAAACCTGCAAACCCCAGTTACTACTTTCAAAGCAAGCTATTATTTGTAGGCTGTTGTAGGACGTTTTATTCTCTGTATCTCAGTTTGTGTTTAGTGTGATTTGTTTGTTTAAGAGAAAGCCTTGAATTTCTAATCCTTGATGTACAATGTTCTATATCTCAGAAAGAGGAATAATTGAATCTTGGCACCTCTTAATCAATTTACACTTAATGGCAAAAAATGGTTCTGTGAATGACCTCTATCCTGGAGATTTGTTATGAAATTTAAGGAGGAAATGGTTTAGGGTGTGTGTTATTGTATGACCTGTGCAATAGAGATGAATTGATCATTTGGGGCTTGTTTTCTCTGTCAAGTTCACTTGGATGTTAAATTGGTTTCAAGGGGTATTACAATCTAATCTGTATATTGTGATACAAAAATGCAGAACTTTTACTTTTTACATGAAGTTGTCCCTTGCGCATTACAAATTCTTGTGGAAGCCGCAAAATACCACATCGTGAGGCACCTGAAAAGTTCGAAATTATCTTTTTGACATCGGTATTCAATCTTCATATCATACAAGACTATAGAGCTCTAGAACTTCACTTATGACTAGGAGTTGCCTATGTGTTGCTAGCTCATCTGTCCCTTGTGCAACACTGTAACAGGGCAACTTATCGATATCCTGTGTAATGCTCTCCCTTCACCCTTACTCTTTATATGTTTGGTATCCTCCATAAGTACAATGGTAGATTGAGATTAAACGGCTGTACCATGTTTGATTTTGTGGATTATGAGCTTAATCTACATATTATTCTATCACACTTGATATGGGCTTGTTTTTATTATACTTATAAATAGCGCTGAAATAGTTGGGATCCACTTAAATGCAAGTAACTCAGTTTGTACTGCTGGATACTACCCACAAATCCTATTGAGATGAGCTTAGAGTTAATAGTATACATCCTTTGAGAAGGTTAAACTGCATTCATGCATCATTACTTCAGCATCACTCCTCATTTACAAAACAAAATGATACAGTTGGTCATGATATACTCAGAGGTTGACACGAAGGTGCCAATATTAGTTAAGGTCAAATTAGGAGCAGATCTAATCTCTGAAGATATTTATTCATGTTCCAGTCATTTTTTAAATGTAAGGTTCATGCTATAAGCATGTAACAGAAAATTCAAAGGTGCTATTTGAAGTACACCTTACAAATTGCTGTTTTTAGTTCTTAGCTCATGAAATGCATATTGGAGATGCTACATCTATAAGCACCTGAAATTTCTAATGTTTTTGCCACTAAGGTGCTTACTTTGCCGACTGCTTGGTGGTTCTTGAAGGCGGTAAAGCAGGGCCTTAAGATTCTAGTGAGAGTTCAAAGCCTTTTTAGGCTACAAACAAGTGTCATGTCCCAGAAGAAAATTATTCTATGTACTGTTTACGCTTAATTGACTGCTCGATTGCAGGAACTTGGTGAATGTCTTGTATTAACAAGTCCTGTTAGTACAACTTTTTGCACTTATGTAATTGCAATTAAAACTAATTTGCATTAGTTTGAAAATGATAAACAAACAAGGATCTCAAAGGAAGGGAAAACAATGGACGTGGGGATTGTTAGTACTGGTCATGGCTGGTGGCTTTGATTGCTGTTAGTGATGGGCTAAGGGTCATGCTATGGTTCATAGACGATTGGTGGCTGGTTAAATTTTGGTAAAAGGAAAGAAGGAAAATTAGTATACGTATGGTCATTTTGGTAATTATGTTCTTGCTAATTATAAATTTGACCAAGGATTAGAAGATAAACTTTTACTGCAAAGTGGTCCTTTGAAAAGCTAGTAGGCTTTCATATGAAGGCAACAGCCTGTTTAAGAGTTTAGCTAACTAATGGATTGATGGAACTAGAGTAGGGTGGGCTATAGTATTTAACTTGAGCAGAGGAGGTCTTATAGGCAGCTGATAAGAGTAACATATCTGTTATAATCATCTTGTGTAATATCATGTCGGAGGATTTGAAGAGTGACTGCATTGTGTGAAACAGTGAAAATGAGATCTTACTGCATGCTGGTTGTTACATATTCTCATGCACTCGATCCTTTTCTTTCCCCACAAGTGTAGAGAAATGGAATTTGGTCATTCATAATGTAAACTCAGACCGATGTGATATAGTGTTTTTAGTAAACGCTATCGATGAAATTTGCCAATAGCTCACAATTTGTACTTAATATGGATTTGAATTCAGGTACCGTGCCATCACAAGTGCTTATTATAGAGGAGCTGTTGGTGCTTTACTTGTGTACGATGTTACACGCCGTGCTACCTTTGAGAATGTTGAGCGCTGGCTAAAGGAGCTGAGGGATCATACAGATCCAAACATCGTGGTGATGCTTATTGGAAACAAGTCCGATCTTCGTCATCTGGTTGCTGTATCCACTGAAGACGGGAAAGCCTTTGCTGAGAGGGAATCGTTGTACTTTATGGAGACTTCCGCTCTAGAGTCTAAAAATGTGGAGAATGCATTTGCGGAGCTTTTGACTCAGATCTACCATATTGTAAGCAGAAAGGCAGTTGACGCTGGAGGTGATGCAGCGTCTGCTGTCCCTGCCAAAGGAGAGAAAATCAATGTAAAAGGCGATGTTTCTGCAATGAAGAAGGTTGGTTGCTGCTCGAGTTAGAAATTGTTTTGACATCCTTCCACTCTATGTAATTGATCTTTACTCCCGTACTGCTTGGTACTTTTGGGTTTTGGCTAGACTAACTTTTGTATCAAAATTACGTTACGGTAGGAGATGATGATATAAGTAGGTAGTATGATTAGATTATTAATGTAGTTTCTTTTGACAATATTCAAATGTTTAAGAAATGATTGAATTGTAAATCTTATATCGAAGGCAGAACTGTGACGTTCTTTCTGGTTATGAAACTGAAAATGTAGCTTCTTTTGAAATAACTGCTCTGCGTACTGCTAAGGGGAGTGTTTGTAGGAGTGATTATGAAATAATTTTTTAAAAATTTAAAAATATTTTTGTTTATTTTAAAAAATAATATTTTTATAAAATAAATAATAATAAAAATTTAGAATATAAATTTTATATATTTTTTAAATTTTTAAATAAATGTTGTAAACCTCTGATCGTCGCTCGTAGACGTTGTTGTTCTTTTAATAGTCTCCGCAGAAATTCGTTGCGCAGATCTTTGTATCTTTGGCTATCACTTTTCTTTCTAATTTAGTTTTTATAGTTTTAATAATTTTTTACTTTTTAAAAATTAGAAAAATTAGAAAAATTTATACATAAAATTTTATTATTATTTATTATTATATTTTTTAAAATAAATTTATTTTGAAAAATTTTTTTAATTAAAAAAATTTTATTTAAAAGTAATCCCAACCATTCTCTATTGATCCTAGATCTTTTAAACATTTTGGATTACTTGTTTATTTAATATATAAGTGATTCTAAAATACTTTTAATCATCAAAATATTATTTTTATATAATTTTGATCATATTTATATTTTCAATTTAAAATTTATTATTTAAAATATTACTTTCAAGCAAGCTAAAAAATACATCATTTATAATAGAATTATTCTAAATATTTTGTTTTACATTGTGTTCCTTTTCCTGATAACTACTCAAACATTATGATAGGTTGAGGAAGCATGACTAGGGAATTGGGACAACCATGTGAACGATTCTTTCTCGACAACTACATAAAACGTTCACATCTTATAGAAGAAGATAATCTTCATTAGACGAATTTTTTTTAAAATAATTGTTTCATAAAATCAATAAATTTTCTATTAATTATTTGATAATTTAACCGTGTTGGCAATCGTTAGCCATGCGATTGGGCATTAGTTTTATGCCACCAAGCTCATGACCAAATGCCTTTATCTTGCTCTTGAAGATAATTCGCATTGAATAAACCAACGACCCAAAAAAAAAAGAAGAAGATTAACTTAATCAAATATTAATACGAACTTAACGACCGTTCTTATTGCCGGTTCTTCGATAAAGTAAGAATCTAATGACGTCCGCAATGACAAGTTTTTTGTTCGTTTCTAATTATTTTTTATTGAAAATGTAAATTTTCTTTGCCGTGTTGCACGTTTGAGATTTTCAATTTATTTTATTCGCTGAAAAAATGAGATCCAAATTCAGTGCTGGAAGACTGAACAATTAATGATCCGGGATAACTGGATAGATCAGAAGATTTAAAAAATTAAATAAAAAAAAAAAGAAAGAAAGAAGAAATTTGTTCTGTTTATCTAATAATCTGTGCTGGAAGAAGAGAAATGATGAGATCTTACGGATCACAACACTGATCGATCCCAATCAACGGCTGATATAAGTTGTTCTTTTATCTTTTTGTCGTAACACCAACAAACAACAAAACAAAGAAAGCAAGAGAAAAGAAAAAGCAAAATTAATTAAAAGCAAACGGGTCAGTTCAGTTGATAGGAGCAGGTACGTAGCTTGCCGACAGTTTTCATCCCGTGGACGCAGCTGCCGTCGTTTCCGCCGGTATACTTCGCCGGAAAACCATTGAGAATTCTGGTAACTCTCCAAGTCCGGCGAACAATGAATCTTCTTCTTCGTTGTCTTTGATTCTGTGATCTCCTTCATCTGCAAAAGCAGAGCAGCTGCTGGTGTTGTAGATGGGTTCGTAGAGCAGTGGTGGAATCTCTGCCGGCGGAGAACCCGAGTCTGAAGAACAACTTATGTCTTTAGAGAACCAGTTGAACTCATCAGTCATCATCAGAGATGGCTCGTCGGCGGCGATGAGATCGGAGAACTTCTCTTCTTGGTCGGAAGATAATGGGCTCTGTTCTTGTTGTTGTCCGGGGATCTCTGTCAGTTCTTCTTCGTCTTCCGTTGCTGTTGTTATTGCTGCTGTTGTTGTACGTGTTGGTTTGGCAGTTTGATTTCTGTGATGGTTTTTGGGGGGTGGCCACTGGTGATTGTGCTCGCAAGAGTAAGTAATCACAAGCATGGTTGGATCTGTGCGGCTTCTCTCTACTTGTTTCCTCGCAGGACAACCCTTTGAGCTACTGCATCTGTAATACCCCCTGCCAAGATCACCACCAACACAGACCAATTCAAAAATCTGCAAAATCTTTCTTTGCCCATGATTGAAAATTAAATTCTTTCCTCATCAGTGACGGAAAGGTGAAAACTGTGTTCATGAATGTGAAGAACTACTCTGTTCATCAAAAAAGTTGAAAGCTTTTATGAAGAGCAGAAGACAGAGACCTTGGATAAGGAGAACCTTTAATAGGTTTCTGTCCGTACTTGCGCCAAGCCCAAGAATCAGAAGGCGGAGCTCCTTCGGCAGCGCCTTTAGGTCTCATCGCCTCTGCCTCTGCTATAGGCATCTGCACAACTCGCTTCTGCACCGATCTCCGGCTGCAACAAATCGTCAACAAATCAAAACCCAAGCTAGCTAACAACAACTCTGCTATCAGTTGATCTTTGTGTTTGCTTTACCTTCTCTTTGGAGAAGAGGTAGAAGGAGATGGAGGAGAAAGCCGCGCTGCTTTTGCTTCTGCAGAAAAAGATGAAACACAAACATTCATTGATTCCGCCGAACTACCACCACCGCCGCCGCTTCCTTCTATCTCCAGTTTAACTTCTTGGCTTGTTTCTTGAACAGTACTACTGGTTCCAGCTTCCATGATTAATCAGTAGCCTAGCAGCAGCTTTTGAGTATCAAGACAGAAAACAAATGACGAAGAAGATTAAGAAAAGAGTGACAAAATAGTGCCGGTTAATAGAAGAAAGGAAGGAAAGGGACAGATGGGGCAGTTCAATGAGCTCTATCCCCTCTCTCTCCTTGTTAGTTCATATCTGTATCTTCTATATATAATATATAAAAACTACCCAAAAAAAAACAGAACTTTTATATATGCAATTAGCTAGCCGTCAACAACAACATCATCAACGAAAACAACAAAGAAAAAAGAAAAAGAAAATCATATATAGACGTGGGTGCAAATAATCTTTTAACCTATATGTATATCTTCTATCTACCTATGATCTATAATGAATTGAATAACATAATGGTGGTGAATTAATCAAAACAATGAATGATCAAATGGGTAGCAGAGTATAAGAGAGAGTGACATCTCTCTCCACCCACCAAGGTTCCACTTGGATAAATACAAAATTAAGAATAATCAATACTATATTATGCTTAGAGAAATAATAATAATAATACCGGGTCTCATCTTCTCACATGGTTCGCTTAGGTTGAAGATGAACACAAAAGACAAAAAGAACGAAAATCGAATGTAATGAAATCTGAAAAAACAGAGAAATTCAAGAAACTGCAAAGAAAAGTTTCTTTTTTTTTTTTTTTTTTTTTTTGTTCCACTACTACACAAGAAAGAGATTAACGAAAAAAAAAAAAGATTGAAAAAGTGTTCTAACTTTTTCACGTTTCTTGCTTTAAATCATCAGGATCGAAAGATTTTTCCTATCTAGAAATATAAGAATCTCAGCAAATACATGAATCTGTTAGTTAGCAAAGCTAAGCTTTCCATGAGCTACTACAGTTGGATAAATGAATTTAAAATTTCACAAGTACATTTATAGATAATATACAAACTGAAATTTTTTTGCCAACGACCGATTCCAGCTAACTATCTGCAACTGCAACCCACCTTCTCTATTACTTCAATGATCAACCTATTACCATTGATCACTGAATACAAATTTTAGAAACAGATCAATCAATCAATGGATGGATGGCTATCTTATTCTATATCATTATTATTAAGAATAGTCTTCTTTTGTTAGGTAATTTTTTTCTTTATTTCTTTTGTCTGAGAACGATTTCTCCACTCCTTAATTTGTATAACGTTCGATCGATCGATTTGACTTTCTCTATACTACGTACAGTACACGCCAACAATCGATACAATAACAAGCTATAAAAATCTCTCTCTCTCTCTCTATTCAGGCAGGTTTCTTTCTTAATCTTTCTTTATCAATGATTTCAAGTTTTCAGATTTATTTATTTTTGTCAAACGTGGGAAACTTCCACAAAGCTTCTTAGCTCCATTCGTTCGAAATGTACTCGATGGGTTTATTCCAGCAAGGAAAATTTTTTCATTGCCTACAAGTACGGCACTGTTACGTCATCCAGAATAGAACATTTTCTTCTTACATAACAAGAACAAGTGGGGTAATGAACAACACGGCAACTGATTGCAGCTGTTTCTGTTTGGCATCAATCAATATAGCAAGAATTCAAACAACAAACAAAGAAAACAGAAACAGTAGTTGGTGGGGTTACATAAACAGTACGCAACATCTCTAATTCAATCATATTTTGTTTTTTTTTTTTTTTGGAACAAAATTTTTCTAAAAAGAAATAGAAAACAAAAGAAGGAAAACCAATAGATTGCAGTTGCACTCTTCTCACGTGAATAGAATGCAAGGAAAGAGTTTCGACTGCATATTATTAAAGATTCCATTTTAATGTTTTGGAACTTTCATTTAATCCAGACGATGATTATTATGGTCCAGCGGCTGCTAGTCATAGTTCTGTACGGTTGAGGATAGTAATGGAAATAAAATAAATAGGAATAAAACTATGGGCACCCTTACTTCCATACATTTTATGGGAAAATGAGTATTTCATGAAACGGTAACGGATGCGTTTGGTTCAGTTTATAAAAAAAGTAATTTTTTAATTTTTAATTATATATTTTTAAATATATATTTTATAAATATTTGTAAATTTATTTAAAATTTTAAAAAATATAAAAAATTTTACATAATAAATTTTTTTATTATATATCTTTATAAAATAAACAAATAAAATTTATTTGTTAAAATAAATATTTTTTATTTAAAAATTTTTATTTTAAAAATACTTTCAAACGCACGCATGGTGTATTATTGTGCATATGTTCTTTTTGTATTTGCTATGTATAACCGTTGAGCTTCAACAAAGTAAAGAGCTATTAAAAATATTTATAAAATAAAATTTTTATAAAATAAAAAATTTATTTTTGTTTATTTAAAAGTTAATAAAAATATGTAATAATAAAATTTTATAATTTAATTTTTTTATATTTTAAAAATTTTTAAATAAATATAAACTATTTTTAAAATTTTAATAAAAATAAATGAAATGAAATAAAATTAAATAGAGCGGAGCACTTCATCAAATGCCCTTCAGCAGTAACTGATTCACGGTGAAAAGTCCATTTGCAACTCCATCCTTACAGTATGCTGGAAAAAGTTTATACAAACGAGGTACCCAAAAAAAGATAAAAGTTTTATCCTTAAGACAATATGAAAGGGGTCGTTTGGAATTTGAATTACTTATAAAACTTGCTTTCTGAAAACTAGTAAATTGTTTAGAAAAAGTTTATATTTTATTAAGTATAATTTACTCGTGCCTTTTAATTTTTTTAAAAAACAGTTCTAAAATACTGTAGAAAGTTTTAGAAATGAAAATTTAAAAGAGATGAAATAAATTTTTATAAGTAATGTCAAGCAGACCCGAAGTGTCCTTAAGTGGCCCCCCGTGCATGATACGAAACACCATTGCCAGTTAATAGAGTCTTCAGCATTCACATTAACTAGTTAACGTGTTCTTTTCACATATTTTGAAGTTATTCTAAAGATATTTTGTTTTCTTTATGTATGACTTGAATTTAACAGACTTCAACCAAGATATATATAAATAAAGGAATTCGTAAGTTAGATTACCCCTGATCTGCATTGGCTACTTGAAGTACTTGCTTCGTCTATCTTATGTAAACTGCTAGCACATACATAATCTCTTTGACCAACTGCTAATAAGAAACGAATACAATCAATTAGCATCTGTAGAATTAACTCCCTGCTAATTCTGCATGAGACAGTAAAGTGGTTACCTTCCGACGAAACTACGTCAAGTACTTTTCCGACAATGATGATCAGTAGTGTTGAATGAATGACAGGGCAATTCTCCTTTGGCAGGAAGATACATTCACTAGCAGTTCTCTTGCTGGCTGGATTTGAGTTCCTGCCAAAGGAGGAACCGCCCTGTGATTCATTGCCAACATCTATATAATCTGTCTCTCTTCATGCATATGCACGCAGTTTTCGTTGTGCAGACACTTGCCGGTTTTGAGTTCAATCTTTATAGTGTAAGAAATGGTACTAGCATTCATGGATATGCCTATGGATATGCCATACACAGCATAAGTGAAGTGCGACTATTCCCAAGTAGCTTCCTTCAACTTTTCACTTGTGGTCTGTGCTTTCTCTAACGTTGGTCCTTCACTAAAATTCCCTTCTTTCCGTCGATCGTTCAAATCTTCAAATAAAGCATTGGCTCTTTTCTGTCTTTCAAAAAAATCAATGTCGTTTACTTTTTTTATATATAAAAAGGATCTATGAATCGATGCATGAATGTTTTGAAGTTGTAAATTGTTCTAAAGGCCTTGAAGGGCATCTTAGTGGAGATGTGTTGTTTTGATACTCTTGCCTTATTAATGTATGGCAGAGTTGGAGATATAGCTTTTTAATTTAAGAACTACAGATCAAATTTAATGCTCCATATGTTTATTTTGCAAGTTCTTTCATCAATTGTTGACTCTGATTAAGAGCTCATGCATTGTTGTTTTGTCAATATATAACTTAAAATAATGAAGTTGAGAAAAAGTATCAGCAGAAGCCTTCCATTGTCGAGCCTTCGCATAAAGGAAGTCTCTATCTCTTGGTTTGATGCTTTGAGAGTAAAATAGATTGAATGGATCAGTAGCTGATCAGACATATTTGAGATGCTCAATCAATTTGGCATCTCCAAGGCGAGGATTATGCGACAGCATATCCTGTATGTAATTCTCTCCTGTGATCTCTGAGATCAACCCTACGTTAACTGAAGCTACATATCTATCCTATATATATTAGAAGTATGAGTCTCCAATCAAAACCTTAATACAACTCAGCAGGTTTGGTAAGTATGTCCCCCAGGTGTCAAAGATGAGGTGGGTAACGAATCACCAAACCTTAAGGTACAGTCATAGACAATTGAGCATCCCGTGTGTGGACTTGAATCTGGAGTTGTATTACAGGGCAATTCTTTCTTCGGTGGTAGAGAACGTGGTTGCCATTCAGTTCGGACAACTTTTGATATTTGAGAGAGGAAGGTCTCCTCTGTCAAAAGAGATTTTCCTGGTAATTAAACTAAGCAAAGTGATCAATCTTATCTTGGGACATTCTTCACCAACGTTTGATAATTGTGTAGGCAAGTCAACAACCTACGTAACAAAATTACAAAACTTGGTAGATGTATTGTTATTGTTATTGCAGCGTTACATATTATGATATTACGATCTTCTGGCTCTAAAAATAAGAATACTAAATTTTGCTACCAGCTAACACAGACTATGCACATATACGATATATCAATTGGAGCAGTATGCCAATTTCTTGTTGTTACAACAGATAAGAGGTTTATGCTAAACTAACATTTCTATCGAAAAACTAATATCAAATCAGCTATATACTATATGTACAGGAAATTTTGACATTTTATGATTGGGCGTGGTTATTGCCCAACGGCGCATACCTTGATTGTAGTGACTAATGAGAAAAAGAAAAACAGGAAACATAGAAACCCATAACGAAAGAAGAATGGCCCATGCAGGTCTCGAACCTGCGACCTTCGCGTTATTAGCACGACGCTCTAACCAACTGAGCTAATAGGCCGCCGTTTGATTGTACGTGCATACACATAGCCTTTTAACCTATTTCAAACGAATTGTGCCCGCTTCATTCCAATTTTTTTTTGGTTATTTATCTTTCTAATTAAAACTCTAGAACTCTCTTTCCTAAATCTTTTTGCTCCACTTCCTCTCTTCAATGGAGTCAATGGCAATAGACTCTCTCTGGTTCTTCTCAAACATTCTTCTTAATTCTTCCCCACACCCACGAGTTCTTGCATTAGAAGTAAACTCAACCAGTAGTAGCTCAACAATCTCTCTGTTGTTCAATCAAAGATTCAGAGCAGAAAACAGTAAAGCAAGCAAAAGAGCTTGAAAACTTCAAAAGTCTCAAGAGCATGGAGGAGAAAGATGAGATTGCTACTAAACCCAGTAAGCAGAGTTGGTCTCCAAGAAGACAACTGCTGCATAGTAATAAGGATTACAAGAAAGCGAGAGAGTTGGTGGAGTTCTGGGGAAATTCTATAGAGCTGACGAGAACAGAGTATACAGATTTCTCTGAGCAAGCGCTGAGAGAACGGATGCATCTGAGAAATCTTGACGGAGTACTGAGTTTCAGTTGCGATATGCTTTAGTTCAGATTTTTTTTTTTTTTTTTTTTTCCGCCGAAATGTTTTGGATTGTTCATTTGTGCGCACACGTTAGATAAGGAAGAAATTTCTACATGGGCCAAGTAAAAGAAGCCCATTGCTGAGACTCGGAAGTTTCGGGCCACATTTGGATCTTGAATCAGGTTGGATCTGGATGTAGGAAACGTGCTGCCACGTGGCTAGAAACAATCTGGGTCATGTTTTCACGAAAAAATTTAATTTCTCGTAAAAAATTATTTTATTAAAGTGAAATTCGTTGATACATAAAATTTGATAACAGTAACATTTTAAAATAATAATTGAAATATGGTGAAATAAAATTTTATAGCTAAATTTTAATGAAAGTAGAATTTAAAATTAAATATAAGTAAAAATGGAGTGATAATTAAAATACATAAATAACAATTGTATAGATATAAGATTACATTATTAAAAAATAAAAAATTATGACTTAAACTGTTACAAGAAATTCACTAGTAACAGATTAAACTTGCACAATGGACCAGAAGTGTCTAGCATACTTGCTCTTTTTCTGGCGATTTGTTGTTTTATTTCCCGGTGTTAAATACACTTGCCCTTTACCGAGCAAAATATTCTGCTCAGTAAAGCAAACTCTTTCATGGGCTTAACTTGTTCGGCCTATTAAAGCCCAAATGCCGGTCCAAGTTAGTTAACGTGTTTCCGTTCCCGCCATAGCCATCAATAAACACTTCACCTGCCTCGCTTCAAACGCTCGCAAACTCCGAAGCTTCCCAACGAAGAAGAAGAAGAACAAAAACCAAGTTGATAAACAAACAGCTCAATCTCTCTTTTCGTTTTATTTCTCTTTCAATCTCGAAGAAACGAATAATATTGGGATCCAAGAATCAGAAGTCATCAAAATATCAGTAAATTAGATTAGACATCTCACCGCAAAAGAAAGAAAAGAATTGATTTTTACCAACCGGATAGAAAGAAAAAGTTTGCTTCCATTGTTTCCATCTAACAATCGATCGATGCCAACTCTCCAACCTCCATCACTACCATTTCTCCTTCTTTATTATTCCAAGATTTTGATTCATGAAGTAGTTCTTTTGTTATTTGTTGCCTTACTGCAGTGATGCTTCTGGAGAAGATGATGGAACCAGGAGCACTTGTTTGTCACTCTTGCGGCCAAAGCGGCGACGTGTTCGTTGCCTGCGAAGAGTGTCAGTACCCGATGTGTCGGTCTTGCGTCAACGATGAGTTGAAGGAGGGAAAAAATTGTTGCCTAATGTGTGCGGCACCGTTTGCAAGAGTACTAGGTTGGTCTTTTGGTTACTTTTGATTGGAGTTCAGGTTGTTCGTAAGAATGTCTGTTTCGGAATTTACGGCTTGTTGCATAGATTGCATATCAATTGATCCCTTACCTACTTGATCATGGCAGTCTCTAATAAGTTCCAATTTATTGCCTGAATGCGTTCATCAACTTGGGTAGTAGAGTACATTTGGCTAAGTTGTTTCTCAAAACAATTGCATATCTGTTGGTTTGAGCTATATAGCAATTATTTTTTATCGCCTAAAAATTCAATTTCAAACTTCATCGGAAGCTTTAATTTCTGAGAATAGTATAGCAGTTCCACTTTCTGCTGAGTGACATGATAATTTGATCATTAAACCCCGTTCTGGAAACACTGATGGTATCTTTCATTTGTCAGGCAAAGAAAATGGCAAGAATGATGAATCTGATGTAAGGTCAACAGTAGCAGCAAATGAAGATAGTTATCAGGTTCCTTTCTCGTGTGTTTTATTCCTGATTTGACAGAATTCTGCCTTCCAGATGATGACAATAGAGATCTGTTTTAACATAGTAGTTTTTTTGTTTGGAAATATAATTTCACTTGTTGCACAGGACACGGGAATTCATGCCAGGAACGTGAGTACTGTTTCAACCCTTGACAGCGGTAAGATATTTCAAACTTGTTCGATTGTAGATTTCATTCTTCGGATCATGACCTGTAGAGATTAATGCTTTACTTCTATATATGTTGTTTTTATAATAGAATCTAGTGATCCAATATGGAAGAACAGAGTGGAGAGCTGGAAGGAGAAGAAAAACAAAAAGAACTTCAAAAAAGGTGGTAAAGAAACTCAGGTTCCTTTGGAACAGCACATTGAAGAGAATCAGTAAGCATATTTTTGTAGTTCATTGATTCAGTTATATAAAGTTATATATGTTCATGCATTCTTCTTATCTTTTGCGCTAAGGGCGTGTGTCACTAGTTTGCAAGTGAGTTTCTAAAAAATAAATTTTTGAAAAACAAGTAGGAATGAGTTATTAGAAAGCGATCAGTTTGTAAGAACAAATTATGAAGTAAACATAGTCACCCGAAAGTGATATTTTGGAGATAGAAAGTCACTTTTGGGTCACTTATAGTGAAGTAAACAAGCCCTAAAGGACTTGTTGGAAAAGTTAACCATTGTTGCTCTATTAAAGCCTGCATTCTAAATAGAAAAGATCATATGCTTAAAGGACAGTGTTTTGCTTACCTTGCGCAGATACGCAGCAGATGATCAACCACTTTCAGCAGTCATTCCAATTTCTCGGAATAAACTTAGTCCTTACAGGGCTGTGATCATCATGAGGTTGATTATTCTTGGACTTTTCTTCCACTACAGGATAACAAATCCTGTTGAGAGTGCATACGGCCTATGGCTGACTTCAGTCATATGCGAGATTTGGTTTGCAATCTCATGGGTGTTGGACCAGTTTCCAAAATGGTCGCCAATCAATAGAGAGACGTTTATAGACAGACTAAGTGCAAGGTATGATATATCTAACCAAGTGTTGGCTGTGTGCGTCTAATCTATAGACTAATAAGAAGCAGTAGGGAATAGAAGTGATTGCATCCAGGAAAATAATTTTTGTTTCGATTTATGAGTTTCAGGTACGAGAGAGGGGGTAAAGATTGCGGGCTAGCTGCAGTTGACTTCTTTGTTAGTACTGTGGATCCCCTCAAAGAGCCTCCATTAATTACTGCTAATACAGTGCTTTCAATTCTTTCTGTTGATTATCCTGTGGATAAAATCTCCTGCTATGTCTCTGACGATGGTTCTGCGATGCTTACCTTTGAGTCTCTTGCTGAAACGGCGGAATTTGCCAGAAAGTGGGTGCCATTTTGTAAGAAGTACTCAATTGAGCCAAGGGCACCAGAGTTCTATTTCTCACAGAAAATTGACTATCTAAGAGATAAAATACAACCTTCTTTTGTCAAGGAACGCAGAGCAATGAAGGTTTAACCTCTTGAACGTTTGCTGAATAAGTGAATAACAAACATATCATGCATTTGAATTGCCACTTACTACCTTAATACTTCGTTATTCAAATTGAAAGGTCAAGTATTGTCTTTCATTGTATTGCAGAGAGATTATGAGGAATATAAGGTCAGGATAAATGCACTGGTTGCAAAGGCTCAAAAAACCCCAGAAGAGGGTTGGGTTATGCAAGACGGGACCCCTTGGCCAGGAAATAATCCTCGTGATCACCCTGGAATGATTCAGGTTTACTGCTTTTCTTCATTGATCATAATAGATGCAGTAGTTATCTATCACCACTATAAGTTCGGGTAAAGTTAAGGAGCTAGTTGTGGAGGAGTTGTTGTGTAATATTGCTTGTTGGTATAGTCATCCTTTCTATGCTATCACCACATGAAGTGAGACTGAAGAAGTATGAAAAGCTTACATTTTAAAGGCATACTGACAGTTCATAGGACAGTTTTGTTTGACTCCTTCGAACCTGCTTGCTCATTTTTTATTTCATCTTCTCAAAATGCAAGTTGAAATTGTTTCAATTAACACTTTGTAAAGGTTTTTCTTGGACAAACTGGAGCTCGTGATATAGAAGGTGATGTGCTTCCTCGTCTAGTTTATGTCTCAAGAGAAAAAAGACCCGGTTACCAGCATCATAAAAAGGCTGGTGCTATGAATGCCCTGGTATGCTAATCTTCAAAACTGTTCTTTCAAAGTACTTGTGTGTTTCACACTTGCTCTGTAGCTGACAATTTAACATCTGCAGGTCCGAGTCTCAGCTATTCTCACAAATGCACCATATATTCTTAACCTCGACTGTGATCACTATGTAAATAATAGCAAGGCAGTCCGTGAAGCAATGTGTTTCATGATGGATCCTCAAGTTGGTAGAGATGTATGCTATGTGCAGTTCCCTCAGAGGTTTGATGGCATAGATCGCCATGACCGATACGCCAACCGAAACATAGTCTTTTTTGATGTAAGCTATTATGTTTTCAATTAGTCTTCAGACGTATCCTTTCAGACACTTAACAGTTGTTGCTTTACTCAGATTAACATGAAAGGGCTTGATGGGATCCAAGGACCTGTTTATGTGGGTACTGGTTGTGTTTTCAGAAGACAAGCACTATATGGTTATGGCCCTCCATCTTTACCAGCTATTCCCAAATCCTCATTTTGCTCATGGTGCTGCTGCTGCAATTGCTGCTGTCCTAAGAAGGCTTCCAAAGATGAGTCGGAAGTTTATCGGGATGCAAAGCGGGAGGATCTCGATGCTGCTATATTTAACCTAGGGGAAATTGATAGTAAGCCCGATTTCTTTCGCATAATAATTTTCAAGTTCTTAGAAAATTTCTGATATGGATTTTCTTACTCCACACAGATTATGATGCATATGAGAGATCCTTACTGGTCTCCAAAATGAGCTTTGAGAAAACATTTGGACTATCTTCTGTATTTATTGAATCTACACTGATGGAACACGGAGGAGTTCCAGAGTCTACAAACCCATCAACTTTAATCAAAGAAGCAATTCATGTTATCAGTTGCGGATATGAAGAAAAAACTGAATGGGGAAAGGAGGTAACCCTTCTGGCATGCATTTTCAAATTTCACCTTTCCTGCTTATTCAACTCTAATACTATTTTTCACAGATAGAATTTTCTATTTGGTGCAAGTAAATAATAGTCAATCAGGGACTCTAAGACAAGTGGCACAATTATAGGCTTCAAAAACTTAGGACTTATAGTGTACCTTCTTAGGTTTGTGATTGTTAAAAACGAAAGGCACTCCGTAATGATATTGCTTTGTTCTTATAGAAGTTCCAAACTGTTCCATAAGCTTTGATCATAACTGGTTATGTAGGCTCGCCGTAAGTTCTTAAAATGTGAGTTTCTCGAAAAGTGAATTGAATTTTTCGTGTTTAATTATTTTTAAAAATAAGTAAAAAGTGATTTTTTTATATTCTGTTATATTTAAAGGTAAATCTGAAAAGAATTTTGGCAAACAAAAGAGTTCAAGAGAGAATTAAAACACGCCAAAGTTTGGGACATCATTTTAAGCTAGACAATCAGATGCCCTATGCAGTAATACAGCTTAATATGAGTCAACAAATTTTATCTTGGAAGCTTACCAGGCCTGCAAAATTTACTGCCTCCTTTGACTTTACTTTATTAGAATACCAGACTTGTTAGCGTTAGGCTTGCTTGAGGTATCCTTAACTAACTGTTGGAACGCCTCATTATAGTTCGTCCCGAATTCTGGTAGTTATTTTTATTTTGTTTCTTGCTCCTTATTATCTTGTTTGTCCTAATTTCAATTATATGAATTTCTTGCGCTTCTCCTGAATCAGATTGGCTGGATATATGGATCTGTCACGGAAGATATTTTGTCAGGGTTTAAGATGCACTGCCGAGGGTGGAGATCAATTTATTGCATGCCACTAAGGCCTGCTTTCAAGGGATCAGCACCAATCAATCTCTCTGATAGGTTGCATCAGGTTCTCCGTTGGGCTCTTGGTTCAGTTGAGATTTTTCTGAGCAGGCACTGCCCTCTATGGTATGGCTATGGTGGTGGACGGCTAAAGTGGCTGCAGCGCCTGGCGTACATAAACACTATTGTTTACCCTTTCACCTCGCTGCCCCTTATTGCTTACTGTTCCCTTCCTGCTATATGTCTTCTCACCGGAAAGTTCATCATTCCAACGGTATTCCTCATTCATCCTCGAGTTCCCATCTGCAATATCACTGTCTGCATTTCTTGTTAACATGTGTTATGGTTGTTACGCAGCTCTCGAACATTGCAAGTGTATGGTTTTTAGGTCTTTTCATCTCCATCATCTTGACGAGCGTTCTCGAGCTACGATGGAGTGGAGTAGGTATCGAAGACTGGTGGAGAAACGAACAGTTCTGGGTCATCGGTGGTGTCTCTGCTCACCTATTTGCGGTGTTCCAAGGTTTCTTAAAGATGTTGGCAGGTGTCGACACCAACTTCACCGTCACAGCCAAAGCAGCAGACGATGGGGAGTTTGGCGATCTCTACTTGTTCAAGTGGACGACGGTGTTAATTCCTCCTACAACTATAATAGTTGTAAATATAGTCGGCGTGGTTGCTGGATTTTCGGATGCCTTGAATAGCGGCTACGAGGCCTGGGGACCATTGTTTGGCAAAGTGTTCTTCGCAATGTGGGTGATATTGCATCTTTACCCATTCCTGAAGGGTCTCATGGGAAGACAGAACAGAACTCCAACGATTGTTGTGCTCTGGTCAGTGCTATTGGCATCAGTGTTTTCTCTTCTGTGGGTTAAAATAGACCCCTTTTTGAGCCCCACGGATAGCACAACCGTTGCACAGAGCTGCAATTCAATTGACTGTTAATATGCCTTGATGACAATTCAATTGACTGTTCATATACCTTTATATGTGAAAACGGAACCAAATTTACTGTGGATACTTGAAAGCCTCATATGATGTAAAAGTGTGGTTGATTTCTCTATACTCTTATGGAAATATGAAATTTTTGCATATTTGTGCCGAATCCATTGCCGTCGTCAAAGTTTTCCGAATTCAATTAATGTAGCAACTGATATGATCGCATTTCGAATCGACGGATTGTGGTTTGATTTCTCAGATTACTTTAGTGAGTCTTTTAAGTAACACCTTTTTGACCCATTAATCTTAAATAGCGGACGTTTGATAATATTTATGAAATAAAATTTTTTTTAAATAAAAAATATGTTTATTTTTTTAGAATTTTTTTTTATTTTCAAAAAAATAATAAACATATTTTATTATTTAAATTTTTTTATATTTTCAAATTTTTAAATAATTATAAAAAATATATAAAAAATATAAAATAAAAAAAATAAGAAATGAGCGTCTGGAAAATGCAATTCCAAACGCCAATAATCAAACCGGCAAACACCATTCTAATTTCTGAGTCCAGCAAACTTTTTCAGAGAGAAAAAAAGAACAAAAATGAACCGTCTTTTTTGGGTAAATTTTCAATCATCTACATCTCTTGCATAAAACAACCAAGAAAACGAAGCACGCCACCAATGTAATAGCAACTCCAAGAAGAACCCCCATGGTGACCTCCACACCACCGCCGCCGCCGTTACCGCCGCATTATCTCACCTGCTATCATCAGAGTAGTCCAAAGAAATTATAACGATTTCTCCGGTACGGAGATACCGGCATGCCGTACTCGTAATAACGAGCAATGCCAAGTTTCAATTTTGAAGAAAGAAGACTCTGGTTGTAACACAAGTTAGAATTCCCACCAACCTTGAGAACATCTAGGTTCCTGATCGAACGAAGCGTTGAAGGGGAACACTCCCTGGAAGTTGTTGTTCTCCAAGTTGAGATATTTAAGATGTTTCATTGAAGAAGTGTACTTGGGTATGCTTCCATTGAACTGATCTGAGCTCTGATCGAGGTGGTTAAGCGCCGTCATGCGTGACATTGTCTCCGGCAACAGCCCTTAAAGTTTGTTATTCGAAAAAGAAACGTTCTTTGAAGTATCAAGGCCACCGATTGGGAAGAATACCAGGGAATGTATTTGAGCTTAGATTGAGTGCTTAGAGAGAAGATCAGAGTGAAATTGAACTGGGTATATTTCTGGTTAGCCGGTTAAACAAAAGGTTGACAACTGTGAAGCTTAACGAGAGCCAATGGCGAGGTAGTGAACCAGAAAGGTTAGCGTTGGTAATGGAGAGTGAAACAAGGTGAGGCATGCGAGAAAAAGAATAACATAGCGAGCGGAAGCAGTAATGGGTACATCAGCAATGGTTGGCGAGGTGAGATTTTGTAGACGAGAAATCCGTACTCCCGGTAGGCAGTGAAGAGAAGAAGAACAAGAGAAAGAACGAAGATCCGAAGCAAGCGAAGACGGTAACCGATGGTGGTGGTTGAACAGGGCAGTCGGAGAAAGACAGAGATCGGAGAGTGGACAGAAGAGATATCAATGTCTGTAGACAGTTGGAGAATTGGAGTGAAACGGCGTGCTTGAACATTGAGGAGTTGTCGCAGAATGTTGCATTGTTGTGTGGACATGGGTTGGTTTGAACATGGGTCTTGCTGAGTGAGAAACAGGGATTCCTAGAGACAGTAGAGCTCTTTGTTTTGGGAGGAGTGTTGATGGTCCTGTGAATATCTACGGAGATATCGCCGGCGCCGGATTTGTCGGTAGAGAAGTTTGTGTTGCAGAAGATGTTATATTTATAGAAGAAAACCAAGAAGATGATGACGAAGAATTCTTGTGGACTCCGTTGTGAATTGTGATGAGAAAGAGTGAGCGATTCAGGTCTGTGATTTTCCAATTGGGCTTTCCACGTGACGCAAGAAATGGTTTATTGACCTATTTTAATGAGTTTGAGTTGATTGAGGCCCACTACGAATATTGATAGGCCTCGTTAACGTCCAACGTATTCTCAGATCCTTTGCTGCAATTGATCGCCGGCCGCCGGACGGGTAAGGTGTGGAACGTGCTACACGGACTCGTGTGCATGCGTCAACCATGCTTCTCATCCACTTTTTCAGATGGTAGCACTGTTGATTTCGCATGCTTGATTGCTAAAGACTGTGAAGCTAAGCTAAAAACCTTGTCTGTAATGAAGTTTCAATAGCTAGAGAGGGTAGATACATGAAAAGAGAGTGAAAAACCTAAAATCATTCAGAGACATGTTCACGTGAAGAGAACCTTGGTTTCCAAACTCTAATGAGCAATCCCGACAAAAGGTAGCCACAGATTGAATGCCACGGTTGTAGTACAATAATCAAATCTCACACATTCCTTATTGGCTTCTTCATTCTTTGCTTTACTAGCTAGCTCGTCTGTTATTAATTCACGAAAGGAAAGAAGAAGAAAAGAAGAAATGGAAAAGGGAACAATTTCTGAACGCCGCCAGCTGGGCACCAAGCGCATGCAACACAATCATTCAAAATCATATCAAAACCCAAAAGAACTTCAAAATACGATTCTTGTCAACTTCTTCTTGTCAGTTTCAATCCATCAACCAAATCCCAACTTTGTCTTTCCCAAGCTTTATTCAATCTACAGGCAGGCGGAGTCTCATCTCATGTGCAACACAGATTTCTTCATATTCCGCACACATGAGAGCTTTCTTTTTCTTTTTTTTTAATATCCAATATTTGATGGATTTACGGTGATAGTATTAAATGTAATCATTATTAGTCAGAAAATTTTATATTTCAAAACATTTCTTAACACAAATATTTGAACTGTATTCTTTTAGGTGTAGCATGTTAAAATTTGCTAAAACGGATAGCTAACACACGCCAAACATCTCAAAAAGATTAGGACTAGATGTTGATGTGCATAAATGAGTAGCCAAATAGAAGAAAACAGCAGTACTGCAGAAACACAGAATGTTAGTCTCGGAAATAGCTACTGTATTAATATTACTCAATGCAGAGAGATGGAGTTAAAGAGTTGTACTGTACTGCTACGCTACCGCAACTGTACATGTGGTTTTCGAATCGTCTATGAACACACTATTACCTAACGTATAAAAACAGAGAATACGTATAAACACAAGTCAAACCTAGATATGTAGAACAAGAGAAAGAGCGTGTGGTAATGAGAGGGACAAAGCCTACAAATCTCTTGCTGATAACGTTCACCAGGCCTATTCGAAAGGTTCATAAATTGGTTGTCGATTTTATTTTTATTGCTAGATGATCGTAGCTATAGCTTTTCTGTAGAATATATTATGTTTTATTAGAGTAGTAGGATTTAATTTAGAAGAGAAGGCTACTTGTTATTGGGAAGTGTAAGGGGCAGACAACAAAATCATACCTTTGTCCCATGCAGAACTCCATGCACACAGCAGTACTTCACTCCATCTGTCAATCAAAGAAACGAACACCCCTTTTAGAAAAAAAGCAGATACACAACATCAAATCAACATAATAAGTTCTTTTTCATTTCTCTGTTGTTTGTATAACAATTCTTTATTGTTTCGCATTATAAAATTCTTACTTTGACATTGATGAATGGGTAGTTGAGATATAGATTCTGAGTACTGAGATGATCAATTCGATATATTACTTCTAAAAATCCCACTGGCACTCGTTATGTTTTTTTGCTTATTAGATGATTAGGGCAAAAGTCTATGCAATACAATTGAGCAGTGTATAAATAAACCCGTTGAACTTCTCTACTTTCTCGTACTCGTATCACTCGATTCAATATCCTGATCGTATCATGGAAGAGTTCAACACTCAAGCTTATCACAAAACTAACAGTAGTAGTAGTGGCAGCAACAAGCGTGCGGCGGCAGCAGGGAGCAAAGAAGGCATGCGTTACCGTGGAGTGCGCCGCAGGCCATGGGGAAGATATGCTGCAGAGATTAGAGACCCGCAGTCGAAAGAACGGCGGTGGCTCGGCACGTTTGACACGGCCGAGCAAGCTGCCTGCGCTTACGACATCGCTGCTCGTGCTATGCGCGGTGTAAAAGCTCGTACAAATTTTCACTACCCTGTTCCACATGTTCCAACTACTGCTGTTACAGCTGCAGTGGCGCCTCTGCAAACTCCAGCGACTTCTTGGCCATGTCCTGCTGCTGCTGCTGGAGTTCCTCCGTATCACTTCTCAACAAACGCTCTTGCTCTTCGGAACCTTGTCGATTCTTCTTCGGCTTCAATCCCCTTCAACAACTTGCCTTACCTCGCTTCTTCAGTGTATATTTCACCTTCCACCACTACCATAACCACAAGCAGCAGTACCACTCCTACTACGTTTGCCGCCGACGACAGCATTAGCACCACTGATGCAGGACTTGTGTTGGGTAATTACTCTTATGATTTTGACAGCTTTGTTGATGACCAAACAGTTTGCACCAAATCGACACCATCCGGCACCATTGAAGCACCGCCGCCGACTCCGCTATTTGAACCCTGCAATGATTTCTTGTTGGATACAGAGCCGAAAGAATCTGGTCTGCTTCAAGAAGTCCTACATGCCTTCTACCCTAAGAAATTCTCCAACAACAACAACAACAACAAGGAGATGATAAACAGAAACCATGAAACAATATCTAGGATGGAGATGGACGCGGACGTGAACGATCTGAACAGGGCAGCCATGCAAGGTTTCAAGTTGACGATGAACAGCACGCAACAGTCGCTACAGCAGAAGCAGCAGCAACTACAGCAGTTAGAGTGCTACTATGATCAGTGGTGTAACTCCGGCGGTGGTGGTACTGAAGATTTTCCTACGGTTCCTGAAGGTCTACTTCAAGACGTAATCCAGTACCCTGAGTTCTTCGAAGTAATCCCCACCAGGCTGCAAGATGCTTGATCGAATCAACCACAAATTACGTACATCATCATCATCATACCATCTTGATCATCTAACTTTAGTTAGCAGTACTCTATAATCTGTTTTTGAGTCTCCCTAGGTAGCAATATTATGTCGATGTTATTCGAACTTAAGTCTCAACATATGCTCTGATGACTGTTGTATGGATTATATATATTTTGAAGCTTGATTAATTAGTTCTTAGTGCATGAGTAAAATTCTTCTCTTTTATACTTGATGGGTTTTCAAAAAGTGATACTGGCAATTGAAAGCAAAATTAATTAAATGGAGGCTGCAGACAAGGAAGAGATATGGAAGCGGCGGAAATGTTTTGGTTGTTGTTTGTTTGTCCACAGGTTTTGAAGATTGTTGATTTCTTTATGTAGGCAAACATTCGTATCTCATATTTGTAGTACTTTGTGTTTTCTTTGCATATCTTCTCTGCTCGACAACGTAATACCGAAACGGACACTTGCTTTATTTCTCACTGTTTCTTTTGCATAGAACGACGATTAAAAAAAAAAGACAATTCTATTTATGTACAAAAGTTCTCATTTGAATTTTAAAACAAATTATTTTTACTTCATGTAACATTAAATCCTTTGTCGAGTTAACCTTGCTTGCGTCAAATCAGCCGGAAAAGTTATGGAATATTTATGGAGAAGAACTTTCTTATCTTTTCATGACTTCTTCCTGTCAATGCATAAATGCAGATTTAACATCTCACAACCTAAAAATAGAACTTAAGATGACCAAGAACTGTTGCATTTATAAAAATTTGCAATCACAAACTCACTGTTCTTTTAACTAGTCCTGTAGTAAGTACATTGGTTGTATATTGCTAATTGCATAAGGCATCAATGTCATATGCAAGAAATTTTGAGTTTTTCCAAAATAATTTTTGCCTAGAGAAGATATACCTGGCAGGTGCATATAAATTATCTGAAAATGAGCATCTGAAAATTAAATTTTTAAGAAATAATGTTAATAAATTAGAATTAATAAATTCTTTAAATAAAGTTTATTTGAATTTTTTTGGAAATTACTAACAAATCAAACAAACCTTTAGCATAGTAGTGTAAGCAACTTTGATGTTTTCTGATTTGAAGAATAAAGTACATTTTCAAAAAAAGTCTTTTTCAAAAAATAATAAACTTTTGAAAAATAATTCATATTTACAATTATTTGATAATATAAGAATCATTCATATTTTCTAATTTTTTAAGATAAAATATTGTAAAAAAATTTTTTAAGATTGAAAAGTTTTGAAATAATAACCAATCCAAACAAGGCGGATCCTTTGCAGTCTTTTTCAGTTCAAGAAAAAGACTTTTTTTGTTTAATAGACGGAAGATGCTCAGCTCAGACATTCTTTTGGTGCATTTGACTGCTGGACTTTTTTAACGGCCTAGTTGGCCCGGTCCATAATTGAGAGATTACGTTTGGGCTAGGCTTTAATTGGACTAACTCAAATATTGACTCGGTCGATTTTCTATTACATGTTTTTGGTAGACGTCACGAAATCTACACTGTCACGTAATTACTCTGCGAAAATCGCATCATCAGCAGTTGAAGAAGAAGAGAAGAAATTCTGGTATGGTTTCACACTGAAGCAATTGATTGATCGATCAATAATGTGTTCTTTGGAGAAGCGGGGCAAAGTTTGGATTCTAACGTTGTTCCGGTGAGCACCGTCTAAGCCCTTCCGTGATCACCGAGATCCGGTCAGCTCTCTCTCGCGTTCGCTCTGATTCTTCTTCGTCTTCTTCACGCGGCGTTGCTCTGGTAACGACCGCGGAGGGAAGATTCTTCGCTAATGGTTTCGATCTCGCCTGGGCTAACTCCGCCGGCGACCCTACCGCCGCTCGTTCACGTCTCTTTCACCTGGGTGAATTATTTAATGGTCTCGTTGCTGACTTTATTTCTCTTCCGATGCCTACAATCGCTGCCGTCACCGGCCACACTGCTGCTGCTGGATTCATGCTTGCGTTATCTCCCGATTACGTTCTCATGAGAGCAGATAAAGGCGTGATTTATATGAGCGAGCTCGATATCAATCTCCCTTTACCTCACTACTTCATGGCGCTCATGCGAGCTAAGATCACCGATGCAAGAGCTCGAAGAGATCTTACTCTTCGGGCGAAGAAGATTGGAGCGAAGGAGGCTGTGGAGAGGAAAATTATTGATGGGGCACATCAAGGTCCGGCAGAGACTTTAGAAGCGGCGGTGAAGATGGCTGAGGAGCTGGTGGCACGAGGATGGGATGGAAATGTTTATGCTTCGATTAGGAAAGGGGCGTTTCCGGAACTTTGCCGTGCTGTTGGGATAGATGGAGTTACTGGGGAAATTGTACGCAAGCAATTCGCATCCAAGCTCTGAGATTTCTCTCCATTGTTAGTAGAGAATTGCAATTTGAAAGGTTAGTGTTGATGTACTTAAGGAAGATGACTTGTTTGTGTATACAATCTGAGCATTCTCTTTTCACATTCTATGTTTGTTTATGTGAAACTGTGAAAGCTGTTTGCCTGTTACTATGTATAATGTACAAGTGTTCCCTGATTTTTTTTTTGGTTTTACCAGTGAGAAATTAAGGTTTCTATAGCCATTGGCCCATTGCAGACTTCAAATGCCCGAATTAATGATTTTTATTTTACTTACATGAATGGTTACCTCAAAGCTTAAGTTGAAATTTGGATGATCTTTGTCAAGCATTACAATTAGCTGCTTTGCTACTGTCGATTTGTATTTTTTTATTTTATATGAAGTCAGTTGATAATCGATTTGTATGGGCAAAGTTACAGGAAAATGGATGTCCAGTTTTATTGTATTAGGTTGATGATAAGAACGAATTAAGTTGCTTGGCATACTAATTCTTGATGATAGTGAATACGAACACTAAACTGCTGAAAAATGAAGCATGTTTATATGAGCAACAATGTAAACTAAATTGGGAGTATTTATTTTATGTGAAGTCAGTTGATAATCGATTTGTATGGGCAAAGTTACAGGAAAATGGATGTCCAGTTTTATTGTATTAGGTTGATGATAAGAACGAATTAAGTTGCTTGGCATACTAATTCTTGATGATAGTGAATACAAACACTAAACGGCTGAAAAATGAAGCATGTTTATATGAGCAACAATGTAAACTAAATTGGGAGCATTTATGTCAGTATGTGTAACATGATTTTCTTGTTCCATCCAGTGCTTCTGAACTGGCGGTATGCTTTGCTCATTTCTGAAGAAATTTTGTGGATCCACCTCTCGTTTCACCATAGTTATTCTCTTCAAGTTAATTTTAAAATACTTTGGGCACGTTTACTTTGTTTGGAAGTGAAGTTTCGAAAAGTGAGTTTTAAAAAATAAGTTACTTAAAAGGTGATCGATGAATGTGAGTTTAGTTTGTGTGTTTATTTTTTAGTAAAAGTAGCTTTGAAAGTGGAGTTTTTAATTTTAAATATGATTGTTGGAAGTGGAGTTTAAAAGTGAGTTTACTTTTTGTGTTTAATTTTTTATTGAATGTGAGTTGAAATCGGAGTTTTTGGCCAAAAAGATTGAGTTTAAAGTATAGGTAAATTTGGCATTTGCTTCCCACATTTTAGCCCGGAGTAGCTCATTTTGTTTTCCTTATACATTCCCAGTTTAAAGTTGAGATATGAAGCTCTAAGATTCTTTGAAATCATAAGGAGTCGTGTGTTTTACAGGCTTCTGTTCCAGGCAATGCTCTCTTCGTCTGTCTTAGATCCATTTTGATTCCATACAGAAAGGTATTGGATGTTGTATAGATTTCCTTTCCTACGAGGAGAAGGTATTTGTCCTTAGTGAATATCATCCATTACCCCACCATATGGGTCCATCCACGTAGCTCCTACTAACGGCTCCAAGAACCTTTGCTATCCCTTTCCCATGCTTCTCTTGGAATAGGCGCATTATTATCGAATTATGGCTTAACCTTGAAAAAGGCATTTGGCGGAAGAGTTTTATTCAATAAAGCCTCAAATGCTTGTGCCTTAGGGAGCACAGTAGAGCATTGATTGAATCCAACTCTTCTTTTTGGCATTCGCTTCTATTTAATCTCAGTTCTGGTAGGTTTTTATTCAATAAATTTAGCAACTTTCTAAATCTTCCGAGGAATAAGGTGTTGACTTGTGAAACTGCTCCCTGGCCCTCCTATAGACTGTATAGTAGCTTCTATAAATAGATTCTCGTCGACCTTCGGTGCAATGTGTTGCCCTTTATGAATTATATCCAAGGTACCTTCGTCTTTACTTCTTTGGACTTAAAGACGGCAATGATGCGAGGAACTTGGACTAGACTCAACTTCCACGCTATATGATACCAAAGCTAGCCGCACCACCACATGTAAGTGTCCAAAAGGAGTCTTCACCCATGTACTTTTATCTAAGAGCCTCCCGTGAGAATCAAACTATCTTAGCGTCAATGACATGGTCTGCTGCAATACCATACTTCTGAACCATTGTTCCAAAGCTGCCTCCACTTGTATGCTTACACCAACACTTCAACATATTCCTGCAGAGAATGCGATGGTGCTACCCTTCTCAGCAACCCTGTAATAGAGCTCACCAGTGTGGCACCAGCTTGGACCCAAGTTGTACGAGCGCTGACATTAACTTCGATAACCTAAGGTTCCTAAAGTCAAGCATGATAAAAGGAAGATGATCATAGGAATGGTAAGAAAGTCCTTCATAGTCATGAGCACTGCTCCCAGCCCTGATAGAGAGCCCAAGCTCCTTACGGCAAAAGAACTGTTGCTTGGACATGGGAATCTTCTGTAGGTGATACAATGAGGACTGGCTTGTTGCGAGGTGATGCATGCCTCTGTTGTTGATGGTGGATTGTAGGAGAGAGGTGAAGGAGGGGTTTTGGGTTAGTAAAGATGAGATCAGAAATGTTTGCAGAGGCTCCCATATGTCTTGAAAAACAGTGTGGCTGAAATCCTCTTGGCTTTGGTACTGAGACAGGTGCAGATGTGAAGGAGAGAAATAGAAAGAAGAGAAAAGCTAGATGTTCAAAGTAACGCATGCCCTTTTCCATTCTTTAGGCAAATGTTCAAAGTTAAAAAGTATCTCTATCAACTTAAACTTTTATCCTTTTAGTTGATTTTTATTTGAAGAAAAATATCCAGATAGGAGGTAGAGATGCTAGAAACATTTTCCGTTAAGGGAAGAATAAGAAAGTCTAGGATGTTTAATCCGAAGGAACAACATTGCTTCACCCACTTACCAACTAAATTGCATTTATAGATGAAGATGAAACCCATAAGTCTATACTCTAGCTTAACACAAAACAGTTTACAGATGAGAAGCGCAAATTAAACTACAGATTTATTCTAACAGTTCTCATGATTTCTTTATTGGTTTTTCCTTTTTGTTTGGAGTTAATGGTGGTATGCTCTGCGCTTTTCTGAAGAAATTCTCTAGATCAAACTCTTGTTTCGCAATAGAGTATTCTTAAAGTACTTTCTTCCCAAAATTTTGCTTCTGGTAACTTGTTAATTTTCTTTCATTCATACCCAAAATCTAGATCTCTAGTATTGAGATATGCTGCTCGAGGATTCTTCAAAACATAATGAGTCATAAGCTTGTACAGATTGCTATCCAAACGATGCTTTTTCCGGCTTCCTTGCAGTACTCTGATTCGACCGTGCCTGCTTGCACCACTCTGAAGTCCCTCCCACTCTTCTATGGTAATTGGCTCCACTATGAAGTCCGACTTTTACTTGCAGAATGATTTTGGTTGCAGGTCCTTCAAGAGAACCTCTTTGCCAGAAACTGTTTGGGCACAAGCCGGTACAACACCCGAAGAACTCTACTATGCCATTTCGGAAAAAAGTATTCCCTGGTGGTGTTTGTTCTGCGATTGAGCTTGAAGGACATTCAGTGGCGGAGGAGTCGGTGCAATGGTGAGGAAGTTTGGGCTTGCTGCCGATAATGTAATCGATGCGGAGATTGTTGATGCTGATGGGAAGATTTTCGATATTGCTTCTCTGGGTGAAGATTTGTTTGGGCCATTAGAGGTGGTAAAGGTTTTGGGTTGTTCTTTCATTGGAAGTAAAGTTAGTTACCGTGCGGGAAACAGTCCCCGTATTTACTCCGAACTCTATCTTTCACCGAATTCTAGTTTTTTAAAATTTAGTTTCGTAAAACTAGGTAATTCAAAACACGTCCTTAATGAATCTCACGGAAACTAAAATATAATTAAAAAAAAAGATAAAATGGAATACATTTAATTTACAATATATTTGAAAATGATTTTAAAAATAATTTTTTTCTAATACAAATAATTTTAGAAAATTTTAAAAACAATTAGTTTTATCTTTTTTATCTAAAAAAAATAACTAGATCCTAATTAAAATTTCCAGTATTTATTTAATAAAAAATATTAGAAAATAAAATATTATAACGAAAAGGAGTTAAAAAATAGTTTCAAACACCTTAATTTTAGACATAATAATAGATTGACAAAACGAGGCTAATATGTTTGGGCCATCAGATGGCCTTTAGGCTAACTACATGTCGATGAGCCCAATAACAAATAAGTGTACGACTGTACGAGCCTCAGTCCGTCTACGGGTCGTGGACTCGTGAAATATTTTAGAAAAATTTGCAAAATTAAAATTATACTGCAAACTTTTTTCCTTATTCTGATCGGCGCGAGGTAGACTTCAGTTCGTTGTCTTCCTTCCAAGCTCCGGTCGATTTCGTTCTCCTTGCGGATTCTTCAACCTATCAGCAAAGCACAAATTCGAATTGAAGAACCGAAAATTTCGATCGATGATGGGCGGCGAAGAGAAATCGCCTAGCCAGATAGGAAGAGATCGAGAGCTATTGATTCCAGTTCGGAAAGATAACTCTGATTCCAAGCCTTCTACTGCTTCTTCTTCTTCTTCTTCTTCTTCCTCCTCCGCCTCCACCGCCTCTCACCAGCTTCATCAGTCCAGTCGAGAGGTTAGTGAAGTTTCTTGTTTCAATTCAATTAAGGTTGAATCCAGTTGGATTTCCGTTTCATTCTGATTGCAAGTTGTTTCCTTTTTTAAGTTAGATTTCATGAGGTTTTAATAGCTTTGGTCAAGAATTTGGTAAGTTAAGCTTGTGCATTAACTAGTTTGAGTAATTGATAGGCTCTGCTGTGAATTAGGCTTGTACGAAGTTCAGCTGTTGGCAATTCGTAAGATAGGCTTCTATATAGTTGTTTCCCGGTATGTCTTTTACCTACTCCCATGCTTAATGTTAATGCTATGGTTAGGAGTATGGTTAGTTTAATCGTTTCTGGATTCTGTTTTAACTTTATTGACGAGTGTATTGGTGCGAAATGGTTTCTGAGTATATCTCTTTGCTGAGAGCTTCAGCTTGTTTGTATACATTCAGCTCGTATACTTTTTTTTTCTTTTGTCCTATTGGCTGTTATCAGGGTTCCTCAAATCTTCATTCATTAGCTCCTTGTTATTCACATTTATTTTTGTCATATACGACTACAGCTTATAGGTATTCAAGAAGGAATTAGGGAGTATAGTTATATGATCTTCATGCACTAGCGCGTATTTTAGTTTTTCTATCTTTGTCTGTGGAGTTACTATGCCTTTCACATGCTTACCAGCTACTAAAAACCAATCAGATCTTGGCATCTGATAGTGGTTCACTGCATCCAGCAAGGCATTTCTGACTTCTGATGTGTCCTTACTAGATGGGATACTGACAAATAGGCACTAGGACGGGAATCACTAACTAACTTGCCATTAGAGCTACCCTGAACGCATTGTCAATTGTATTCTTTACTAACAGTGAATTGACTAGTTGTTCTCTTCCTACTTATAGAATGTATGTCATACATTTATGAACTCCTGCATCTTTAGTCATATTCATTCATTTCAACTATGATCAAGGCTGCCAGCGAACTTCCTGGTGATATTTCGTTTGCTTATTTTAACTTGGCAAAACTGGGGGTGAAATATCACTTGTGCATTAGATTCAATTAATGTCGAGCTCGTTGTAATGAAGTTTGTAATTTCTGATAATTAAATTACCTTGTTCATGTGCAGACATTTCACATGGTCGTACGTAGTTGGGCCTCCAAAAAATTCATAACAGGATGGTTAGCTTCCTGCCTGTTGTATTTATGTTGATTTAGCATAACAAATGATATGCTTGCTCCTCTTTTACAATGTCGATACGCATAGTCTAATTTCATCTCTAAATTTGAAATGAACTTCACCTTCTCTTGCTTTTTCTTGGCTTTGGTCAATATCATAAAATTTTAACCTAGAGATGACCTTTTAAGTTAGAAGTTTATGCCATGTTTCTAGATTGTTGTGGACCTTTATATTCTAAATAGGGATGAAAAGAGTCTTCGAGTATAATTTCAGTCATCACTGTTGTGTACATGCTGATGTTAGAACTCTTGCTATTTGCATGCTCATTGAGAATAGTGCTAATAACAAAAGAAATCAAGAGATCCCCAGGTGCTTATACTGAGAATTTATAGTATATCTATGTACTATAGTAGGGTGACCATTTGTTTTGATAATTGAAAGCAAGTGCTAGTTTTTAGTTATTTAGATTGTGCCTCATGCAAGTTTAGTTGTGTTTATAATATATTTTCAGGCACTCCCTAATATATCCTACTATGAGGATGACAATATTATCACTGTAGAATTGTCAATAATTATAATTCAAATGTTGTTGTGTTTGCATTGGTTTTTAATCTCATCTCATATTTGCAGTGTCATCCTTTTTCCAATAGCTATAACATTTTACATCACCTGGTGGTTCATTCATTTTGTTGATGGGTTCTTTTCCCCTATCTACGTGCAGCTTGGAATAAATGTGTTTGGTATAAACTCCTTTCACCGACTTACCTTTCCTATGACGTAAAATGCTTTTTGTACATGTTTTGTAGTCTCAATAGCACATTTTTTTTTTTTTATTTATTTGAACATAATTCATATTCTTTAAAACAGCTATTATAATCTGTCAATTTTTATAGTCATGTCATATTATTGACCTTTGAAGAATTTTATCCAGATATAGTTCTGTTCTGGTTTTAGGAAGTTTGCAGTACAGTATTTCGACAACTCTGCCTGTGATTTCTTTTTATATATGTGATCTGTCCATTGTTTATCATAGACTAGTACATGTAGATTAATCATCTCTCCATTTTGAGTTTTTACTGAATTCTCTTGAATACTCAACTCTATCATAGCCATTATAGAAAATTGATTCAGTGCTTTTGGTTATGTAAGCAAACATGATAAAGAATTGAATGCTTAAAGTTCTCTTTTAGTTTTTCTTTTATCTGATTCTTCTAAGTTGATAGAGAACTGAAAACAGATTTTACAGGACTTGGGTTTATAACTTCTATATCATTTCTCTTTTTGGTGGGGGTGTTAATGTCATCATGGTTGGGGGCTTCTGTTCTCGGCCTTGGCGAGTGGTTCATCAAGCAGATGCCACTTGTTCGTCATATTTACAATGCATCTAAGCAAATAAGTGCGGCCATATCTCCTGGTGAGTTATATTTTCTTGATGATTGATGATTTTGGTATTCCAAGTTCGTCAAAAAATGGTTCTTTTTCCTGTTATCATTCTCAGGCCAGAACACAGAAGCTTTTAAGGAAGTTGCTATCATAAGGCATCCCAGACATGGTGAATATGCATTTGCGTTCATAACTTCAACCGTTATGCTACAGGTCAGTGGCATAAAAGTATGAATGCTAAAAATTTGTATGTTGATAATTCCTTGCAGACAGGACATACTGGTGAGGCTGTTATCCGTTCTTTAAATTTTTTTCAGTCTTATACTGGTGAAGAGGAGCTATGCTGTGTATATGTACCAACAAACCATCTTTATTTGGGGGACATAGTTTTGGTCAATTCAAAGGATGTCATTAGACCAAACATATCTGTCCGAGAAGGAATAGGTAAGATTCTTTGTTATTACTTTTCTTTTTCCATCTCTAGTATTCAAGACATTAATCTGAAAACTATTGCATAATTGTTGTTACTGCAGAAATTGTTGTTTCTGTGGGCATGTCTATGCCCCAGGTTCTTTCTGTACTGGATTCGCATTCCATACAAGTTGAAGGCACCAGGGGGAGAAGAAGCTAGGAACATGTTTTGGCTACAAATGCTTATATTACTGTCCCTTGAACATAGTCGCTTCAGTTTTAGGGGCATCTATTTCGAATAGTTCGTTACTATTGCACCTTGTTAAAAGAATGTAGATCTTACATCGTTTTTTTCTGGTTTTTTCTATCTGTAAATGTCTGTTCAAGCGTTTTCAAATTTCCATTTCCATTTCCATTGTTGCATATTATTTTCTTGCAAATTCATTATTTCAAATTTTTTTCGTTGAATTAAGTAAAGAAAACCAAAAAACTTTAAAAAAGAACTGCGTAGTTGAAATTCACCTACAGAACGCGGCCATGAGCAAGTAACATTAAATTTTGGGGTTGTAAATGGGCCTCGATCCAATATACTGTGTTACTGTTAACACAGATCTGGACATTCAGTTAAGCCCAAAACTACTCCCTTTGAATCTGTAAATAAATGAACGCTGCAGATTCAACTTCAGGAAAACCCTAAGCCAGCTCAGCCCTTCACAGATCTCTATAACTACAAGCAGTCGCTTGCGGCAGATTCATTAGCAGACGGCAATTAAGCAAACTCCTTTTTCATTCTCTTCTCCGTTACGCTCTTTCTGTTTCTTGTTGTCGATGATCTGCGATTTTTTCGTAGTTGTTGATGTTTTGTTTCTGATTTTGATTGTTAGATTTATTGGGGCTAGCGGACGGTGATGATTCAAATAAAGGTCTCGTTCGTCGTAATGGCGAAGTTTCGCCTTGCCGACCATTCTATATATCACCACCCATTATCTGAGTCCGATTTTCCACTCTGAAAATGATCTATTTTTGGTGATTCTTTGGTTTACTGATCTTTCTGTTTTTGTTCGGATAGATTTTTGTTTCTGTTTTAGTGGTTGATTTGATTGTTAAATGATTGGGCCGATGATTAAGTAATAGAAATTGACAAGCATATGTCTGAGATTATTCATGCGGAAGAAGTCTAATCTTCTCTATGAGGCCTTTCAAATATTTTCTTAATTCAATCTCCGTTTCTCCTGGTTTTTTATTTTGTTTTAGGAATTGGTTTATGTTTGGTTACTTGTTAACTTTACTGGTGATCTTGAAGATTGTTAGTAGGTCGCGTGATGACTGGATGCATAGTTCACATGAGATATCTAATTGATATCGTGATTATAAAATTTGTCTTTCGCTCCTATCTGATGAAATGAACTAAACTTTCTAATTTCTACAGTTTTTGTGTTTTTCTATTTTTCTACATGTTTTATGTAATACTTAAAAGAAACTCTACTGCTTGTCCATTGTTTTTTGAGGATTATATACTTGTGATTTATGGCTGATGTTAATATAGGTTTGTTAAATTCTTTATTATTGGTAAATATTTCGCCGGTAATTTAGTTAAATACATTTTGTTCAATAAAAAATGGGGAAAAAAAGAGATCTTAGAATGCCTAAAATCACAAAAGCTATAAGTTGGGCGATTTCCAAGTTTTCTAAACTACATAGCTTCTTAACTCACTTAACAAATGTTGTCTTTACAATAATCTAGAGGTCACTCTAAGTTTTAGCTCATTATTTTATTTTATTTTTAATTTCTCATTTTATAAGAAATATTAGTACTTTTACAATTTTTTTAAAGCAAAATACAATAAAAATTCGTTTTCTACAAAATTTAAAAAAATTATTTTCTACTAAAAAGTAAAAACACCTTTTCACAGGCTATCCCAAAATGATCATCTTATCCTCGATCCATCTTATCATTCCATTTTGTTCTTGTAAAGATGAGTTTGGAAAGTTGAAAGTAGTTTCAGCTTTCTATTTGAACTGTGCGGTGATTATCAAGTTATTAGAAGCCTTTACAGTTAGGTCCCAAATGTGTTTAACTCGTATAAGTAATGGTAGATCAGAAACACATGCTCTAGATTGAGCAAGAATTCACTGGCATATAGGAAGACAGTTCCATAGTCACATTTTCTTAGCTGTTAACAGATATGATGGATCCAACATTAGACTTCGAAACTTTATTGGCTAGTGTTTTCGTTTACATTCTCTTTCTCTTGAAGAGAGAGGAAAGAAGAGATTAGGATTCACTAGATCAGATCAATGATTCAGTGCTTGGCAGCTCTTACAAAGTCCTCTGGTTACAGCAAAAGAAATATTAACTACAAACAAGATTTGCAAAGACAGGACACGACATCTACATATACACTGTTTAGATAATAGGACATCAGTCAAATTGTCTGTCGCTGGGTTTAACCATATGCACAAAGGTTCTCGAAACCCATGTACTCATGATTCTCGATCTTCTTTATCATATTTGAAATACCAACACCACCTGCGGAATTTAACAAATAGCACAGTCGGAGACGTATAGCCTGTAAAACGGAAGGGGAAACAAAAGCCTTAAATGGTTCATCAAAGACCCACCTAATGAGATAGCACTAACAAAGATCATAGAAGCCAGAATGAAAATGATTAGAGATGCCCTCCCCATCAGTATGATCACCTTTCTCACCACATTCTGCCCGATAAAAGCAGCAACAGTTGCAACAGCAAAGAAGTGCAGGGCTGCAAAAGCCAATACTAAGGTAAGCTGTCCTGTCCTATTATGTTAGATAAAATAACTCGCTTTCAGCTCTTAAAGTCTCATGACCACACTTTTTTGCAGGAAGAAAATTCACAATCTTAATTATATTTGATAAAAAGATCCACAGATGAATGAATTTTCCTTACCATAGGGAACAGGGAAGCGGTCCAGAAGGTAATATTCTACAACAGACATAGATGACGAGAACATCATTGCGAAGGTTGCTGTAGCACTACACACCTGCATCGAATCAACAAGTGGTCATCAGGCATTACATAGAGATATACTTTTATCTCCAGTCAAGTTACTAAAATATCAGAGTTGCACATATTCTGCTACAGAATGAATGAAGCATGTAGATACCTGAGGAGGAATGCCAAGTTCCAAAAATAGAGGACCCAAAATAAACCCTCCCCCTAGACCAAGAAGCCCTCCAACCATACCAGCAATAACACCACATGAGCAGTAAAGAATCAGTTGATGAACTTTCCAAACCGGCACGTTATCGCCTTTGGATGCTACAACTCTCTTTCCTTTAAACAAGCTAATTGCTTCATACAGAGTTACTCCTACAGAGACTGGGATCTGCAATATCAGATAACATAATTTAACTATGCTAAGATGAAAACCCTGGAGAACTATCAACAAAAGCAGAGCAAGATGAATAACCTGGAGCAAATTCAAAGTCCAGTACCATATTGAACAAGCTGAGGTATAATTCTGCAAATGATATGGTCCTTACACATCAATAAATCTGGAGCAGTCTTTTCTCACAAAACAAATCTGGAGCAGTCAGAAAATAAATTTGGCTTCTGAAAGGTGAACTACCTTGGCAATTTGCAGTGCAAGGAAAGCTAGCCAGACAAAGACCAGAAGCCCAAGCTCCTTCCAATACACATTACGGATAATTGAGGCCTGAAGAGTTGTAGAAAAACTATTTTCATCAATGCAAAGGGTAATGCTAGAAAAGAGAGCGCAAAGAACATGATGACTAAGGCTGACTAATGAATAATCTGCTTTCCGTCAACTCTCAGATTGTAGATGCGGTGTATGCTCTATTGTGAAGAATTTGCAGCTAAAAGCAGAAAAACCAGCATAATCCAGAATGGGACTACTTAGGTAAGGGTGATAGATTTTGCTAACTGTTACTATTTTTGCCTTCACATTCATCTATGTGCATGCCATAAAGGTTTCTATGAGAATATGAAATGGTCAAGATGAGTTGACAAAACTATTTTTGCAAGAAGAAAGGGGAAAAAAATAGCTATGTTCACCTAGATTACCTCTTCCTCTTTAGTACTTTTGACCTCCATATTGGCACCAATTGTTGGACCAGAAGGAAGAAGTCTATATTCAGCTTCTTCACTTCCTACTCCTAAATTAATCCAAGAGAAAATTTTATTTAAAAGAGCACTTGATCACTTCAAAATTTTACATAAGAATGTCTCCCTAAAGGGGACAAATACTAACCATTAGATGCCAAACGTCTCTTAGCCTCCTGAAATTATTACGGAAGAAAAATATTAACTGATGACACATACTCATATAAGACACAAGGCCAAAGACTGCATGAAAAGAAAAGATTTAATACCTCTTTAGCAATAGTCTCTTTCTTCCATGCTGCAACGCCCCTCATAAAGGCTTTGGTTGAGGTAGCTGCAAAGAGCAACATTCCATAAGACAAAATCTAGAAAGGCGCTTCTTGATGTGTGATTATAATGGAACTTAGTGCTTACTTAGGAAGAGGATGATTAGGAGAACTGTGACCATCCAATCAGCAAAAACCACATTGAAGGCAACTCCAATACTGATACCAAGCATAAGACCTGGCTGAACAAGCAAGGCCAAGTCGTAGTCAATGATGGGCATGTCAAGAGTTGGATGCCTCAACTTAAGATTGCAGTATACAGTAGATCCTGCAGCTCCCATTATCATACCTAACCAATTGAACAAGATTTCAACAACTTAGGAAAGTCAAACTTTAGTATGCTAACTTCCAGACACATTGAGATGCAGCATAGAAGGACATCTACACATAATTATAGAAAGATGGAAGGCCTTCAAGAATCCTGGTCCGTCTCATACAAAAGGCATAACCCAAAAAACAAATTCCAAAGGCATTGAGATGGATGTCCTTCCTTAAGTCAGTATAACATTTTTTGGACAAATATCCATTTTGGAGTTTATATCATCAATATGCCTTCTTTGATGTCATAACCAAGAATTCTCCAAGACCATACAAGGCTGTCACACAACTGTGGCAATAACAAATAATGGGAAAGTAATAATGAGAAAAATCTACCAGAAAAGAAACTACATGAATTTCCACTGATTTCCACATTAACAAGGATTCCTAGAACCAGCCAAACTAATATGGCAAGACTTGCTTCATATAGACGTCCACGGTTATCTTTCAGTGAACAAAATCAAAATTCTGTACAAACAAAACAAAAATATTATCTGCTCACCCTCATCAGTACAGTTAACGACAACTCAACCTCAGGGTCTCGCATAAAAGAAATTAAGAAACCTTCTTGCAGAAAGAATTCAACTAATCTAGCACCGCAACAATAAAAAAAACTATTTATTGCTCATCAATCCTTCTCCTTAAAAGAAGTTCATATTCATTTTGAAATATTTTCAGAAGACAGCAAGAGACCGAGAATCTTCTTACATTTGGAAATAGCTGTAGAAGATTTGGGATCAAACCCAATGATCAAAGTAAGCATTGGCACGAAAATTCCGCCACCACCAACACCTCCAACGCTCCCGAACGCCGCACCGAAGAATCCAATCACTGATCCCACCACAATTTCCCACCCAAATTTTATCGGCTTTTAAGCAAACAAACAAACCAAAGCAAAAAATTTAACAAAGATCAACAGCAATCATACAGGGAGAATTTTAGCAACAGAAACATGTTTACCGGCCAGACGTGCTGGTAAGAACCCTCGTTAGGCTGCCAGAGAATATTCACGAAATGTTGAATATGATCCAACGGTGTTAAACTAATCTCATCCGCTTCGAGATTGATGCCACGCTCAGCAGTAACAACGGCAGACCCCAAAACAAAGCTGATACCAGCAACGGCTGCAACAGTTGTTGCGGGTCCCATTAACCAACGCATGCTTCTATTGCACTTCATTAGTTTTTCTTTAGCTGACATTTTCAAATAGTGAAGAAGAAGAAGAAGAAGTAGCGACAGTTGTGGGTTTGTTTACCGGGAAGGGAATGAACGGGAAAGCTAGCTCACGGTCACGGAGATGTTGGCCATTATAATAAGGCGCGGAACATACGAAATTTCCAAAATAACCTTGATATAAATTAATTAAAATTTTCTTTATCAATTCTAGTGAGATCAATGTCCCCATTCCGATGACTGTTATATTTATCCGGTAAGGTGAAAATAATTTTTTGAGAAGGCTGCGTGCTGCGTGGACTGTAATTTGAGGCAAAATGAGGGGTAGAATGAGTAAAGGGCGAGGTCAACATTACCTATAAGTAGGCCAACAAGTTGGTGGAGGCCCTAAATAAGCATGTGGGCCGGCTACAGTCCAAACTTTTTGTTTGTAGCTTTTGAGCTGGTATGAGACGAGGACGTACGCGCAGCTTTCTCGAACCTCGCCGGGCGCCCGTAAGATGCCCACTGGTTTGATAAATACGGACTCCTAATACGTTTATTAGCATAATAATGTCCTCGTAATATAATTCGCAATTTGCGACCACTTACTATGAAAGTAACAGTTTTCCCTGTCTTATTTATTTATACTGATTATGTCTTTCATCATGTAAGTGTGCTCATATAAGATGTATCTATAAATAAATCATTACAGAGCAAATATGATGCGTTTTGTGAGAGGTTCTTTTTAGATAACTTGTGAAACTTCAGGGGAACATATTATTTTAGCCTAAGTTATTTAAAAAAATGATTATAAGAGACATTGTTTGTATATAGGCCTATTTTTGCTAACAAGATTTTCAGGGAGCTGTATTTGCAGAACTTTTTTTTAAAATAATTCAGACACATACAAATAACATAAAACCACTACGGTATGAAACTCGTATATGTTGAACCTTCAAGAGAGTATATAGTAGCATTTGTATCAAAACCTTGTGCTGCTACAATGTAGAACAGCTTGAATTTGGCTTCAAAATTTTTGTTTAATTGATTGCTCGGCCAAAACGTCCCAAATTGAGATACGACATTATAGGAAGTTTCCTTTGAAGGTAACAGAATGTACAATGCATCTAATAAGAACAACGAAAACGTTACTCACTGCTTTACGCTTCACTTTCAGCAAATTTCAGAAGGTCTTCTACCAAGAGTTGAAGCGTTACAGACTATCTAAGCTTTACTAGATTCTACGATTACCAGAAAGTGACTTCTTTCATATAGAAAGCGGAGGAGCCGTGCAGTATGTTGTCCTTGCTACCTTCCCATTCATGGACACAATCCTCTTGTTTTGATGCTCTGCAACAATCCACAACACGAAGCTTCTTCGAAGCAACGGTCCATAAATGCTGCAATTTCACACTGATTACACAGCTACTCACTTGAGCTCAATTCCAAATTACAATTGCTTTCATAGGACAATTTAGTCACAATTCTACTCCAGTATTGTACCTCACGTACTTCCTCAGCTCGTTTCCTGACTCCGCTTACTTACAAAGATGTTGCTTTTACAAATATTTCACCTTAGCATGCAGTACGCCCAGAAGAATCAACTCTTACAAATAACTACAAAGTGCACTTACCTCGAACCAGAAACTATCACAATAACTCATTCTGGTAGATAAGGTCATTGACAAAGTTTTTTGGTACGTGCATTAATAAGCTTTACTTTGCGCATTCACTTCATTTAAGAGTGCATGACTTTTAATTGTGGAAATGAAAGCTGGATAACAACTCCAACTCCAACTCATGCAGATTTCTTCGAGCTTCAGACGATCCAAATGTGATATTTCTGCTACACTATCCTTAAAACTTTTTCCTGGAGATTCCTTTGCCCAGCTCATGTTGCTGGCTTCCCTACCAGAAAACAACAATAATCAGGCTGTTTATAAATAAAAGGTATCAAAGGAATAGGTATTGAGTAATCATGCTTGGACCAAATCTGTCTTCCATGAAGATATTATCCATAATGTTTTCATCTATAGATGGATCAGTAACTTACCCACCATCCCTTGTCGTTTGGTAGCTATTGTTGAATATTTTAGATTCTAACAAGTTCTCATCGAACTTACTACTAATTTAAATACACTATGATACTTCATAGATGCCATTTAAGAACCCTCACCAGGAGACCATCTGATCCAGTAGAGTCTTACCCTTAGTGCCAACTTCTGAGACCAAAAAGAAAATTTAAAACTCAACATCCCAATAAAAAAGCTCAAGGGCATGATGATTAAACAGTAAACTATTTTTACTAGGCCTTAAGCTCTCCATTATGCAAGTCTACAAAAAGTCCATATCAGACTTTCACCTATCAACTCAAAGTTTCTGCCATCTAAATAAAACCAGATTAAAGATACATGCACAGAATAGTATTGCCCTTCCTATCCTGAATGTGAAGTCACGCCCTGCAATCAGTTGGACGCTGATCTGTCTGCTGTCATGCCATGAAGCTGCTACTTAAAAGGACATCTGGAACTGCTTAAACTAAGCAGTCCCAAGTTTCTGCAATAGAAACAAGTCTTGCACCGGGCTAAAATGAAAGATGCAGGTCTCTTGGCCAAAATCTGATCATCAAGATCAGAACATTAAACACAGACCTGAACACTAGTTTACTATGAATCAGGTAGTATGTGGTTACTTCACAAAAAGAGAAACGAAGCAAACACCTATTGGACTCAGGAATTTTACTACAGGAGGCAAACTAAAATAGTATAAAATGCTATTGCATGGAATGGAACTGCAATAATGATTTATGTAATCATAATAAAATAGTAACTGGGATACGTCTTCCGCAACACTGCAAGCACATTGAAAATTAAATATCTATCTCTTGCATTTTCCACCTGGAGTAGCTGGGAAAGGCCTTTTTAAGTCCAACTACAAGTTCATACACAACAACCTAGTGCTACAGTACTGGCTAGTTGGAAACATGAGCATTTCATGAAAATTATGATAAGCCGGAGTTGTTATGCCAAAAGAATAGACTTCACAGTTGTCAATTACGCCAAAATCATTAATAGGCTTTTCTGACAAACAGGAAATAGAGTCCAAGAAGCGATAAACGGAAAATAGAGTTCAAGAAGTGACAACTCTTAAGTCAAAATACTCTATTCTAACACAAGTCTTTCTAAGAACATCAAGCTTATTGATAAAATCAAATTCTGCTTCTCTGTACCAGTAACCGATGTAAAGAAACTTGCAGTACTTATTGACCTAATGCGGTGCTTTACAAGCCCAAATCATCAAGGTTAAGATATATCCCCCATAAGCTGACCAAAGGAGGTGTGTTCTATATCATCTGTCTATTGTGAGGACCTTACACTTCAAACCACCATAACAAATTAAAATAGTATGGCTTCACATCCAGACACAAGATCGTTTTACATACAAAAATGATCAACGACATCTTGCACCACACATACAGACGACGAGAAATTAACACGCCATACATTCCACATACAATTACATAAAAAAGGGACCTTCATCATTCAGAAATAAGTTGACGTAATTGGCAACCTTTATATTGAGCAGATACACAACTGGCTGTTGATTAATATCTAATGATTTCTGGTTGAACTATATCCATGATTTTAGCAAATAGAAACTATTGTACATTTAAGGAGTTGATCACGAACATACATGTCATCATTGTTGCAATCTCAAAAAGCTAAAGAAGCCAAGAGCTCATTAACCGCCTAGAAAATGAACCGATATTGTAGTTAATCTCCAAAATACAGTATAGTAGTAGAATACAATGATACTCAGCTAAAAGCACTGACCAAGAAAAATCACTCAGCCAAGGTCTTCAACCAATACAGGCTGCTCCTTCTCTCCATCTTCATCTTCAATCTCTTCACTCCCCTCCTTCTTCTCTAACCCCTGCAACACATCCTCACCGTCCACAACACAACTCTTCCCTTCTCCCTCTCTCAACTCCCCGATACCAATAACAACATCATCCTTCTCCAATACTCTATTCCCTTCACCACCAACAACAATAACCCTATCCTGAAAACCATCAAGTACATCTTTTTCCCCAGCGCCGCACGAAATCTTCGAATCTTCACCAGAAACCAGTTCATCAGGTCGTTCACCATTAGTGGGACAAGGATCATGAACACAACCGACAGTTTCGTCCTCGTTAGGAAAAACGCGTGATTTGAGAGCGGTTGCGGCGCGTGCGAATGCTTCCCGGATGGAATCGGGCGGCAGAGCGCAGTCCTCGAGTCCAGCGTCTTCAAGCCGAGGCGGGCGAATCGAAATCCCTTCCTGCACAAGCATCTTCTCTACTACTCCGTCTGCTGTTGTCTCCATTGAATCGATCAACCTACCAATCTCTCCAGAACGAATTCTTCGCAGACCTTGAAGAGAACGAAAAGAAAAATCTTGAAATTGAGATGTGGCGAGCAGAAAGCAAGAACTATGCTGCAGTGTTCTGAAACCAACAACAGCTGGACACGCGCTAATCTAGCTAATGATTTCTAGAATTCAGAAACGTTCTGAATTGTTAGAATTTGGAGCCCATCTGTAACATAAACAGCCCATGCGTAATAAGTTAGAAGCCCACAGAGGCCCAAATATACAGAAAATAGACAAGAATTGGAGCTAGACAACATATTTACAATCTTGCAAGCATCTGGATCGCAATATACGATCCGACCAGAAAACACGATCCAAAATTGACTCAATTAATCAGACTTAAAGTTAAAAAATTTAACCTTGTTGGATTAGAGTTGAACGAAAATTATTAAATGGTTTAGCTTCTCCCAAGCTGATCAGAATAAAGTTTAGATTCTCGCAAGCTGATCAGAATAACTAGTTTGTTAGGTACAAACATATCATTTTAAAATAACAATCACCTGTCAACAGCACTACACAATATCTAACTAGTTTCTATTACATATATTATTCATTTGTCTTGTGCCATAATCAAGCAGCATGAGAAGCTAAAGATAAGTATTTTTTGGTTACAAGTGGTTAAGTATTTTATCAAGTGGTTCTCTAAATCCTACATGATTATAGCATATTTTCTGGTTTCAAGTGGTTAAAAGTATTTTATCAAGTGGTTCTCTAAATTCTACGTGATTACAGTATAGTAAGAGTGGGCTAAAAAACCTGTACGAACTCATAATGGAGGTTTGAAACTTCGAAGCACTATAATATATTGTGAGTTGAAGAAGCAACACACCCATGTATAAACGTCACTTGTTTTCCATCAAAAGAAATATGAACTTGCTAGTGGAATATTTACTTATTCCTACCACATAGTCTATATCCATTGGAAGAGAATAGGATCCGAAATATTCCAATGCAATCCACTCCCTGACCTTATGTTCAGAGATGCCACTTACATTGCACCAGCCATATGTTCACACTCTGTCTACAGTGGTGAAACATTAGCCAGAAATCCCCAAATGAGAACAGCTTTAGAGCGCAACAAAGATAGATCATTACTACAGATAACTCACTAGTCTCAAACATGAAAAAAGTCAGCATGAAAGAAACACTCTTTTGATGAAACCAGTCCTTAGATGAAGCCGATGCGTTCATTAGAGGTGGGTGGTTCAAGCTCATACAGTTCTAACAGGTACACAGATTCAAAGGAATAAAAAGGAATAGGTGCACAGAAGTTTAATCATACTAAACAATGTTTGCTAACAAGAAGGAAAATGTTGATCTGCACAGAGTACAGGGAGAGGCTATAGATCCACTGTACAAGTGTTTGTGACTCAAATATCAAGATAGCAAATTCCTCCAAACAGAAGTTGCTGGGAAAAAATCATTACAGAAGGCAAATCAGAAGGGAGAAGAAAAAAGACAGAGAAGACAGCATGGCAAATTACAGACAGATAAAGTAAAGAGGAACCCAAGAGGACGTAGAGGAAGCTATCAATTCATTTTCGAGAATAAACTCAAGTTCGTAAAAGATCTATACATGAGCAACACATGAGCAACAAACCCAGCCACTTAAAGCTACGAGCAGATAACTAATGGCCTCCTATTAGAAAACAATATCAGAAATATCCCCCAATAATGCAACATAGATGACTAGAAAGGCAATATAAATTATGAACTTAGCAGAACCAATCTTAGAACCAAAATCTGCATAATCATCAACTGTAGCTGGTACCATGACATGTTGAAAGTTTGTGGCTGAAAGAGAAGAAGATAATTTCAGAACATTGGAACATCCTGTCAAAAGCATTATGCTTTTGAACAACTAGAATCTGATATAAAGGACAGAATTGTTGACGAAACTTTAAGATATTCGAACCTGAAACGTTTTCCATAACCAGGCTATCCACATCTTGCTAGTACAACAGTGCTAGGTCATTAAAGAAACAATTCGATACATTTTCAAGGCAATGCTTACAAGCTCCTCTGAATTCAGAACTTCCAGTCTAAGTAAACCATGAATTTCATCTGATAACATCTTCAACAATTACTCAAATAGAAATTAAAAAGGACTCCCAATTCCAATTGCCAAAACTCAAGATACTGAAACCCCAACCAAATCCTCGAACTTACCCTTTCAGAAAACAGTAATAGTCAATGTATCAGGAAATGTCACTATTATCCTCATTTAAAGAATTCCTGAAATTATCTTTCAGCATTTTTGCCATGACTAGAAAGCCTATAAGTCGTAATAACCTCTAACCTCTTGTAGTGCAAACGTAGTATGGTAAGCTAGATAGGTTTTAATGCTTCCTTAAGGAAAAGCCACATCCATATTCACAGCTCATTACCAACAGAGACAACCCTCATGTTTCTCCTTGTTAATATATCCGAGCAATTTAAATCAGTTCTACCTTCCAGTTATTTCCTTCCCTTTGTTCTTGTTGATGATTTGATCTAACTGATTCACCACCTAATAAATACCTTCAGACTCAAAAGGGTGTAGGCTTGTAGCAGCCAAACACATAGATAGGCCACAATCAAACAGAACATGATAACATGTTACTCAAAAGAAGAAAAGGAAAAAAAGGTGGAATTAAGGACCTCTGAACCAACTAGAAAGGGCCAAAAAAGTACTTTTCTAACATAAAAATAGGTCTAACATGAAAACCATCGAATCCACGAGCATCTCACACCTTGTAATACATTTGACTCCTTTCCGCTCACTTTTAAAAACTGACAAGCAAGTGTTAGCCTTGACATGCATGCTGTCTACATGGAAAATGGGACTAGTAAGAGGTTAAACCTAAAGACTGACATCCACCCCTGCCATTATCTACAAGATATTAGCTTAATCACTCATAAGGCAAGATGACATTTCAAGGGATTATAAGGACACAAAAGAAATCCATAGTGCAACATGTAACAGTAACATGAAGCATATTTTAAATTACAACCACAATGTAGTGAAATGAGACCGTCAAAATGCAATTGAGTTAAATAAACGCTAACAGAACACTAATAGCAAATTACGTAACATATTTTTCAAATCAGCTAAGCAGTAAATTAAAGTTTCAAAGACCAAATTCATTGGTAAAAAAGTCCAGCATGCTCCCATCAGGTTTTCTCATCGGTTAACCATGCAATTAACAAACTCCAACGACATGTTTACCCTTATTTCAAGCAAATAGAGGGAATGCAGAACTAACTTAGATTCCGAACTTCCGGTAGGGCCGACCAGCTTCCTCGTCTTGCATGTGCTGCATCAACATTAAAATTCAACGCAAAAACATCAAAAATCAACGAATAAACAACAACAATGAAAAGATAAACAGGAATTATGATAAACTTATTACGAATTCTCGGACGATGCCCTTGTAGATGAGGATAGGAACAGCAACACCGAAGATCCCAACGATTGCCAGGTTGCGGCGTGTCCACCTAAAGTTTAACTCTAAATTCTCTCTCCCGGAGCTCCATTCTTCAATCCAACGGTTTTTGTTCACTTCCATGCCTCCACCCATCTTCGCTTCCCTTCTTCTTCTTCTTCTTCTTCTTCAACTGTTCTTCTTCTCAGCTGCAGAGATTGGCAATTTTAGTGCGATTTGTTTTCTTTAATCGAGCGTTTAGTGTTGGTCACGTGACCCCCGGTGAGAGAAATGAAAGCACTCCAGTCGAATCCAACTTCACCAAACGTGGCCCAACTGACTTTAGAGGTTTTGAGCTTGGGCCCAATTGATAGATAGATCAGGCCTAATTAAAAAGCTTGGAACAGAATTCGAATCAATAGCTCAGCTTCGGCCCAAAGGAAAAGATCGTTCGCCGTTATCTGTGATTTCTAGGGTTTTGACGACTGAAGGAGAAGAAGGGAAAAAAAGGGACGGAGAGCCATGGCGTTGAGAGGATCCGCGGCGAAAGAGAAAGGAAAAGCAGGTAAAAGGGAAGAGGAAGATTCACTGACCATGCGGTGCGTGAAGGATTGGACAACGTGGACGATGAAGAAAGCGAAGGTTGTGGCGCACTACGGGTTCATCCCTCTCATTGTCATTATCGGCATGAATTCCGAGCCCAAGCCACAGCTCTACCAGCTCTTCAGTCCTGTCTGATTTGGTTTTGCTATCTCTTGTTTATAACGCTTCGGTTAATGTCTTGTAGTTTGTTATTCGTCGATTTACTTGCTGGGATATGTGATCTACGGATATCTGGGTGAGTAATTTTATGTGCGGAATGGATGGTTAGTAAGTTGAAATTTGTATCTGGATGCTTATTTTGGATCAGTGCTTCAAAGAACCAGAATACGTGCTACTTTTTTTACACTTTATTGTTGATAAGGTAAAATGATAGATCTGTTTATAGTTTGTTCGTTAATAAGAACATATTTTGCTGAAACTGATGCTTTTGATGGTAATATAAAGGTGAAATTTTAGGTTGTTCTGATTGTGGCGCCCTTCGTAAGTGGTCTAGTTGGATTATCTCCTCAGATTATACTGATACTTTGGGTTGTTAATATCTTAGAGTTTGTTTATTCTTAGTTATAGTTATTTCAAGCTGTTGTTGGTCGTGTTTCTTGATATGTTGCCATAGCAACTGTGCTGCTAGAACAGATCTTGATGCCAATGTTCTGAACGGATGTAAGCTCTGTTTTTTATAGTTTTGATACATCCAACGCCAGTCATAGTTTATATTTTTTATCCTATTTTATAATTGATGCTTTATGTAGGTAGTTAATAAGTTGGATCATGGCTCTGAACTTATGGCTTCTGTACCGCTGCAATTTCAGTATCAGATCACGATTTGATGTGTATATTCAGAGTCTTTGTCTGAATTATAATCTTTATCCAGAGTAATGTCATGACATGTTATTTCTATTACTGGACTTTGCTTTGTGTGTAACAAATTATGGATAGCTATTATCTTTATGTTATGGGTCATATCTTCATATGCTTGTGGGTAGATATACCTATTGTATTAACAGTAGGGGTGACAATATGAGTTAATGAGTTGATTTCGGATCGATTCATATAATAATTGGATCAAAATTGTTTAATTCTAATTCGATTCATTTATTTATATGGGTCAAAATTGTCTAACCTTAATTCAACCTATTTATAATTAGATCAAATTTAGATTGACCCATTTAATAATTAAATTATTAAATAAAAATTAGTTAATATTAAGATAAATTATATATATATATATATATTAAATTTAAATTTTTTGTTATTTTTTTTAATTATTAAGTAATATATATTATATAAATAGTTATACGGATTAAACGGATCAATTTTGGGTCAATCTGAATCCGATCCGAATCCGTTTAAATTTTTCGGATCATTTTCGGATCGACTCGAAATCGACCTAAATTTAAATAAGGCTTAATCCGAACCCGATCTTTTCGGATGATTTTGGATCGGGTTTTTAAATCGGACAAAATTTACCACCACTAATTAATTAACAGCCAGCAAAGACATATAAGCTAGTAAGGTAGTTCTGTTCATGTGTTCTGAATTTTCTATTGCCGTCTAAGCATGGCTTGCTTTATTCTTATGATTTACCGCATCCCAAGATACATATGTTTCCGTAATGCTGCCGTTGGACACAGAGACACATGAAAGGAACAGAATGGTTTCCCTCGCCTGTTGACAGAGGCGGGACCATTCAGTAGAGGTTATATCTAATCTAATCTACTATAAGAAGTTCATCGATGCTTTTGAACTCACTCTTCATAAAGGAGAGGTAAGCAATGTGTACTCAACAGCGACGCCAAGACGCAGAAGAAACTCATTCATGTAGCTTAAGTATGAGTGCAAGTTTTTTATTTCAATCTTGATGACGTTGTCAAGTATATCTGAGTTGGAACGTTACGTTGCATGATATGCGTTACTGATTTGGTTTGAAGAAGACTATTGCGAATGGTAGAAGAACAATCCTAACTACTGGAGAGATGCTTGCTTCTTCTAATTACAATGCAACAGTTTGTTCAACATTCTCGTCTTTGTCTGAATCTTCTGGCATTGCAGCTGTTCAATGTCATGCTTTCTAGCTCTTTAAAATGTCTTTTTCTCTCTGTTTTCTTCTGTTATATCACACTTTCAGTTTGAATGCCAAATCTTAAGGGATGTTGTATATGAACAATTCTATATTCTTAGTTCATAATCAAAACTTACAATATCGTGAATTTGGCAGTGTTTTCTTTGAACAATGCAGCAAATTATATACACTAATCCTTCAAGTATAAGTAAGGTTAGACGACAAATAAGATCAATAGCCATTGATCTTATCATCCAGAAATGTTTACGATGAGATGCTGTAATCCAGTACAAGAGAGGTCAGTGCCAACAGCTGATGTGTTACAATGCCGCACCTGGGAAAATGAAGAGGAAGGCCATGTACAGGAGTAATACCGTTGAACTAGCATCCTCACATTTCCCGCAAATATGTGACTTCTCTGGATGCTTTATTTTTACACTGAAAGCCAGTAACTTTGAAATGGAATTCATTATGGTATTAGGTTTTCTCCAATTGAACTTTAAGACTATCAGCTCCGGTGACAGCAGAAATTGTAGCCACACATGGAAACCAATACAGGCGTTTGCCATCATTGTGTCCATCATCAACCATAGCAAGACCCTCCTGTCAATTTAGTTTCAGAACGTCTATCATTTTGATTACTTGGATGAAGAATCTTACAAAATTAACAAGACTGTCTACCTCAAGTAAGGTGTCCAACGCATCAATGACACGACCAGAGGACCAAGACAGCTTCTTCTGGACCTCATCTACAGTAACATAACCCTGGGCCTGCAAGAAGAATTCCATTAAGTGAAAGCGCAAAGTAGAAAGCACGAACGAAGTTCAACTGGTAAGCATCCACATACATTTACATGACTAGAATAAAAAAAGATGACAAAACATACAAGCTCTGCAACTTCTACCGACAAGCCTCGCCATACTTTCTTATTTCCCTCTTACCCGATATTCAATAACATTATGATATGAATATTATGCAAAATCACAGCACAACTTTATACATGATTACTGTTGGGCTGAATTCAAACTTATTTCTGAAACCTCATGCAATAGACTAGCTATTGTATCAATCACTCAGAAAGGGAAACACGACTTGATTAAATAAAAATTAACGTAACAAAACAATTAAAAAGACATGAAAACAAACCTGTGCCAGTTCAAGAATTTCATTATGGTCTTTATTTAACTCGGTTGGAACTGACCGAATAAGCTTTTTCTTTCCAAGAGAAATAACCTCAAAACCACTGCCCAGTTTCTGAAAATTAAAACAAGAGATGGCAAGGGGAAAAAATACTAGTTAAAAACGCAATCTCCCTTAGCAGTGACAAAACTTTAAAATAAACTGCACATCTTGAATGAGAAAGCTAGATAAACAAGTCGAATAGTTTTGTTATTTGTGGTAAGACAACAAAGTCTTCAAACTTTTTATCCTTTACCTTCAGCTTATTTATAGCACGTAAGCAGTCATCTTCAGATATTGAATCACGAGCAGCTTTACGTCTTTGACACAACAGAGTGCATAGCTCTTGCAGGCTGATCAAACCCCCATTATGGGACCTAGTTGCCAAGCAAATATCGACAATCTGGACACCTGTGAGTTGAAATTGGAACAATTTAATAAAAACAAGTATCTACAACAATTGTAGAAATACTGATACATTGATGTGGAAGGCCTAAATACCACAAAGATTGCCAATCACAATCACTAAGTTCCTTCAGCATTACTGCCTGGAAATATTAGCCATTACCAGCTCTACAGATATACATTCTATCCCTGCTCCTAGTTTTATAATTGCAATTTCATCAAGATGAACGCGTGAGGAGCAATGTTTTTCTCCTGAAAACGCTAAAACTTTATGAAGAAACCCACTAACTATACATAACATCATCTGGATGAATCTCCTGAGAAGACCTGTAACCTGTTTTTCTCAATAAGTGACAATTGCTGCAGCTTTGTTGGCTTAAAATTAGACATGCTCAATAACAAGGCAGAATCAATAGTCTTTGAACAAGGCATGATCGGATGCAGACCTAACTCATAATAAAAGTCTCCAATTCCTAGTAATTCTGCCCAAAATCCTTTATTGGAAGCTAGAGGATCCACCCCCACTTTGGCACACATTTCATGGAACTGTGATCTGAATGTTGGATTTTTACGGATGTCATTCTGCACAGAGACAGAAAGGTCACAAATACTCAAGTCCAAACAGAAAGCAACTCAAAGAGTCAGCAACTTCTCTTATAAAGAGATACAAAACACAATTGCAAGTTGCAATAATGTTAACGATTTGCTAGACTCAGATAACAAAAATAGCAAATGCAATTCATCTTAACACTATCTAAAATCAGAGAAATCAAATGAAAGTAAAATGTCTTAGAGGAACAGCAGGTTCTCGCTTTGAATTCAACGAGCCTGATGCATGGTGGGAGAAATTATTCTCAATAGACTTACGCCCGAGAAGTACACATGATGGAAAGTTTACCAGAAGAAACACATTTCATAAAAACTGCACATGCCAATTGATTAATATAAAAATCTGGATGCATTTATAGAACTAATGATTCGAATGAACATGTTCTGAGAGAAGCAAAAGGCCTTGCCTTGTATTTGCGAGCAAATTCTTCCAACTGAGTCCGAAATGTCTCAAGCTGTTGTTTCATGAGATCCATTCTAACCTTAGCAACATTATCTCCGACAAGGCGGTATTGTTCCTACAAACATCAACAAAATTAAAAAACATATCTAAAAACAATAGAGCCTAAATCATATATACGACAGGTTGACTGGCACTACGTCGCAAAATAAGATGACTAACACAAACAGAAGAAGTTCCCAAAACTAGTACCCGAGCAGCAGCTGCTGTTTGTAGACCACCAATTCCAGGTCTTCTCCTCATGATTAGAAAATTATTCAACTTCGTCGAACTATCTAAACAATTTCTCCTGAATCGGTGATTGTGAAAATAGGATATTGTTTTTCTTTTCAGAAAATTTTCATCGGCAGTTTCCACTGATTACTCGATCGAAGATCTCAATGGAAGCTCCTGATCTTCGAGATTAGATGTAGAGGTTATTACTAGAAGTAAAAAAACAAACTGATCGATAAAATTAAAAACAGAAGAGGAATTGTACTACTGAAGAAATGTAAGAGAGAAGTTTGAGGGAGACGATTGTTTAATCGAACACCGCCAAGAAATGAAAAACAGGTTCTAGAATTTTGCAAAACAAGGCACCTAATTATTTGATTCTCCCTACAACTTGTCAAGGCTACATTTAGTCGGGAATTGTTTCAATGATTCTGATTCGTTCAAACGATCTGAATGAAGTTCATGCTAGCTCATTAGAACTTGATTCCTCCAAAAGAAGAAATTACAAAAAAGAAAAATAGTTAAGTGTGTGCATCGACATGTTATCCGGAGCCAGTTGTTACAGTAGCATCTACTACAAAGCTTATAGAAGGCATCTCTTCGAGCCCATAGCACAAAAGAATGTTTATTATGTCCATTTGTTATATAGAAGATACACAGAAGGATTTCTAAAATAAACAAAAACAAAGAAGTCAGAAAATGAAATAATGAGACCATAACAGCGATCGTAAACAAAATATAACAATGCCACGACATATTTGTACAACTCATTGCGTTGGTGTAAACAAACAACTTCTAAAGTATCTAAATAGGAATATTTCAAAAAATGCAAAAGAAATTTCTATATACGAAATTCGGAAGGGTTCCTATATCAGAACGCAGTCAAGAGTTCCAACAGTCTCCCTGACTCATTACAGGCTTTACAGCGATGGTTAACAAAGTTTTGAAAAGAGCCCCGTGTGAAGTTAGTCATGTCTTTACATCTGCCAAGGGCAACCTTACAGGCAGAGTATGTCAGTTAGCGCGAGGCATGCTCGAACCAGAAACTTGCTAGTTATTTTCATGTGTGGAAAGGCCCGCCTGTAGTTGAGAGGATAATGAAGGCACATAGAACAGAGATGGAGAAGACTGAGACCCATGTGCTGTCTGTGTACATCTCCATAGCATCCGTGAAAGAGAAACGAGCACGACTTTCAGCCCAATTACGGAGCCTGTCAGCTTCTGCTGCATATAGTGCTCTTCCCTGTCAACAGATTCCGCATATCAGGAATACTAGAATGAAATAGGTGTACGACAGTTCAAAATATGATTCAATAATCTTTCTTATCTAGTTCCAAGTAATCCATAGATATGCAATGACATGTTGACAGTTGTCATTTTAGATGAAATTACCAATAGTATGAAGTTTGCTACAAGTCCATGACTCAAATATTAGCATATTGAAATACCTGGTTATCAAACCATCGACCACGACGGAGCCATGCTGTGACTAGAGCAAGTAGGATTCGTGGGGGTGTCAAGTAATCAATTGCCTTACCACTCCCCTTGACAACTCTCATTCGAGGCACCAATGTCCTCGCTACTGTTTCTGGCAGCTCACAAATGATGTTAAACATTTGCTTATTTTGAAGCGATGAACCACTGCAAATTTTGAAACCAAAGGAAAGGTGAATAGAGAAACCTAAATAAACACGATGCAAACATTCTATTATTCATGTCCAAAATTAGGGAAAGCATCTATATAGCAGGATACCTATATCACTGAGCCAGTGAACCAATACAATACTTATTTGCATAAACATAGAAATTTTGCTAACCAATACCCAGCTAATTTTCAAACTTATTATGATATACCTGGAAACTAATAATCAAAATTGACATGTGGTATGTGGATAACCCTTCAATAAGCATGTTCCAAAACTCACCTTAACAAAAGATCTGTGAGAACCATTCCTGGGGATGCAGTGTGTATTCCCACCTTGGAACCCTTGCACTCATTTACAAGTGATCCTTTGAGCTGCTTAAGCCCACACTTCGTTGAACCATAGCTGCACATCAAAGATCAATCAGCACACCTGACAAGCTAATCGCTGTCTTAGAGCAAAGAGGAGATTCTGTTATCATCAGTGTTTCATTATTCTATGACCTTTATTGCAAGAAAGTTGATTGAAGGGAAATCCAAATCCGAAATGATATACAATAATGCTCTCAAACTAAACTATAATCTGCAAGATTAGCGTCATTATATAAATTAAAGAAAGATGGGTTAACCAAACTTACACAGCAGTCAGAGGAGTGCTGGATCCCCCAGAACCTGCTCCGTCCATGTTGAATATATGGCCCCCTTTGTCCTGTGAACTCATTACGCGCATAGCTTCTTTGGTACAGATCAAAGATCCAACCAAATTTGTTGAGACGATCTAGCAAAGGCAAAGTATTGAATAAGAGCTTGAACAAAGAACTAGATCTCAATCGTCTCAATATGACAATGACAGAAGGATAAACTTAGTCTTGGACTTGAAGAAGTACAGGTGCACTAAAAACCAATTACTATTCTTGTCTCTACACAGGCAAAATTGTGCTTTTCTCTTTCGTTACTGGTAAGGAAAAACAAAAGTTTTGAATTGATCGTGTAGTCACGGTACTTGTTAACATGTGCCCCTATACTCTATGTGCATGCTAGGTTTGTTTTGAGATATTACAACTCTTTTAATAACAAGAACAACTAACAACAACTACAAATTTCTCCTCTTTCTTTTCTTTCAATTAGCATATTCATCCTATTAACCAGATGCTTGATTTTGAAGGATGATCATTTCTCAATTGTGCCAACATATTGTTATGATGTTTTTCAATGTGCAATTTGTTACGAACTTCAATGAACCAGTAGAACAACTTTGCAAAAAGTAATTAGGCTTGTCACCAAAGGCTTACCTGATTGATATCTTCATCAGTAAACTCCAGCAATGGCCTAAAGCCTTTGTTCATCCCAGCATTATTTATCTGCAAGGAAATATTAGGTTTAATGATAAATAATACCATCAAAATAGAATATAACAAACATCATTTCAGAAAACACCATTTGCAATCAGGAAACCAAATCAAGATGCTATTTAAGATTGTTTAAATAGGAACTGCATGGAAAAGAAACAACCCATCATTGACGTGCATGAGATTCTTACCCATATATCTATTGAGCCAAGTTCATCTACAGCAAACTTGGAAAGCTTAGCCACATCATCTGGATTGCAGACATCACATGCCATACCAACAACTTTAGCATAAGCAAATTTTGTGCTAGCTTTGCTTCCAGCAACAGCTATACCCTCCTTCAAATTTTCTCTAAGTTCCTCTACAGTTTTTTGCACAGACTCGGGACTGCCATTAGAAAAGTCAAGGTTCATTTTCTGAGCCATTGGTATATACAAATATGCAGACATTCTCTGGATTCCTAGACCTTCGTAGAGGCTAAATTGAAAAGAAGTACATCAAGGTCTAGATCTCACCTCCGAGAAGTAACAACAATCCGATCCCCAGAAAGCAGAAACTCGCGAGCAAGTGCCTTTCCTAATCCCCTGGTACTGTTAATATCACAAAACAAGGTGCTGTAAGCACATCAATAGACACAGAGCATCCATAATGCTCTAAGTAGAAAAATTAATTATAGCAGTCAGCCCTATTCCTTAGAAGACTGCTGTACTGTAACAGCTAAATGAAGGTTCTCTTTTGAAATTCTGTCAAATTACCAGTTTACGAAGAAGCATAAACATGTACCAGTTCAATACTCCTTAAAATAACTCCTTATATAATTGAAGTACTAATCCACTTTGTTCCAGAAATCAATCATATATAACCAAGTACTCATATATCTCGTTCTGACAAACTAAAACAATACCTTCCAGTTATGACAACATTTCTTGGTCCAGCTTTACAATGTTCTTCCAAAACCATGTTTGCTCCTACCATAGTTCCAATAATAACTCCACCAAGCCAACTATACCATATTAATGTGTTCATCTGGCTATCCCCACCTGTATTCAACAAAATTGCAGGAAAATTCAGGCATCTATTGCACTGGAAGCCACGAACATGTGACATCCAGACAGGTATGAATAGGATAGCTACCTGATAATTCAAACCCAATAGCAAGGATCACTCCTGTACTCATCATGGTGATAAGATATCTTCCTACTTGTGTAGCAACCTACCATAACAACAGTATTATAAGTGAGATGACAATCTATAAAAGAAAAAACAAACTTGCATTAACTTCTTAGCTCTATAAGTAATCCCAATATCAGCCCATACGTATATAATTGAGCAATTCGTGTGAAACTAAAGCTGAAATTGTTAAAGGAGAGTAAAACTTTTGGATTCCTTCTTGAATGGGAGAACAATTTAAGCCTGACTGCACTTCGAATTCTCAGTATTCAGTAAAACAAAGAAATTAATTAAAATCACCACAAAGTTTTACAGAAATGAATCAAGACAGCTCACCGAGAAGAAAACTTCCTCAGCTTTCTCCACTGCCTTCTGATACTCTCCTTCAAGCTTCACCATCGATCTTCCCGAAGCTTTAATCAAAAACTCCTTAACCGAATATAACTCATTCTTCCGTTTCCTGACCTTCTCTTCCACAACTCCAGTCCTCGATTTATCATCACCTTCTCCATTTTCCGATTTAAATGCTCTACAAGGACCAAATCCCCTTCTATCCTTTCTCGATCTCGAACAAAAACATGAATCGAACTTCTCTAAACTCAACCGTGGCCTTGGTCGGTGGCGCAACGGTGGTAGATATAGTTGAACATTTGCTCCAGCAGCTGCTGTTGCAACGGTCATTATATCAAGTTAAGTTAAAGTAAAACCTTTGCTAATGAAAAGAAACAGTTGGAATTGAACTCAGAGAGAGAGAGCGTGAGGAGAAGAAGCGTTCTGCGTCGATAGATAGAAAGAGAGAGCGTGTGGAGAGTTATAAAGAAGAAGAGGGAAAGAAGAAGTGTTGCGTAAAATCTCGGGGGAAGACAAGTTGAATGCCACACGTTTGGTGAAGCACCGGATCGGGTTAACCACGTAACGTGGGCCACGTGGGCTGTAAGCTTGCTGAGAAAATCAGGCTTTTTATTACGTGGACTTGTTGGGGCTGGAATTTCAAGATTGTTCTATTCTTAGTTTGACTCTATTACTTTTTCATGTATTGTAATTCCTTTCTCTTTACTTTTAAATTTTACCTTTTTAGCGGTAAAAATTTTGTAAGAAGAAGAGTCCCTCTAGGAGTAAAACTGAGCAGTGAATCATTAAAACTCTTATATTAGTATTTCTATCGAACTGTTAATCTTCTTGTAGATCTATCTAAAGATAATGAAAGATTTTTAATTGCTTCACGATATGCCTATCAACAAAGCTCATGCAAGCTTCTTTCCGCAGAAAAATAAACATGGCAATTACCTTAGGTCACCGCAGCCCTTCCGCCGCACTCGGAAGGTTTTACAGAACAGCGGCATTGTTATCCAACAGATTCCGTCAAACTGCGGCGATTGTGTTGATAATCAATACTTGCAAAAGAAAAAAATCAGTGACCAGGTTAGAAGATGGATCAATTGCCCTTGGTCGAAGAGAAGTGAAACAAGAAAACGTCCGAGCACTTGGTGGATGCAGCTTGGACTTGCTCCGATTCCGTTTGACGGAGAACTGAATTTTGAGCAAAATATGTACGAGTTCAAGAATAGAAGCTTATCTCCTGAGAAGTTTCTCGCCGCATGCCCCTCGATTGATTCTTTCATCGGCAGTAACGGTGCTTTTGGGTTATAAATTTTTGTTTCGACAATTTCATGAAACTGGTAGTACTCTTCATGCGTGTTGAAATTATCGATCCTTTTGTTAAAGAAATCGCAACTAAAATTAATAAAATCGCCAAAGTGTCTAAACTACTAATCTTTTGAAATCGGTGATTATTCGTATAAAAATTTCGCATTTTGAACAGATACTATTAACCAATCGTATGCATGACAGCTTACCAATGGTCCAATGCATGTTTCGTAAAACTGTTTAAAATTAGATCCTAATTTCCAAATTTAATTTTTTCCTTTAGATTCTAGGTTTTGTTAAGAAAATAAGAAGTACAAAATATATATCTAATTTCAAATTGACCTATTGATTCATAAATTGGAAACAGATGCTTGATATTGTACTTTGTTCTTAGAAGGTGTTTGAAAGTAATTATCAAAAAAATATTTTCTAGAATAAATATTTTATTTTATTTAAAAAATAAGTTTTATTTTATTTTAATAAATAATAATAATAAAGTTTTATGATGTATAATTTAAATTTTCAAAATTTTTTTGTAAATATTGCATAATTTTTTTTGAAAATTGTGAAGTTGAAATTTGTAAGTGTTTTTTCTATAAGCTCTTTCAAACGCACTCTAGTCATTGTAAACTATAATCTTAAAAAGATAGGGTTTTGTAATTTCTGATTATAGATAGATTTACTTTCTTAGACAATTATAGCGTAAATCGAATACAAAGATACAGAAGGAGCAGCCATAAAGAGCCCAATTCCGTAATCCAATAGTTTTAGTTGGGCTTTTAATACCTCAAACAGTTAACGGCTGAATTGTTGTCCAACATTCAATTGAACAGTTGATGATAATTTGCATCCATGGAAAACTTGAAAAAAATCGTTCTAATTATGACCCATCGTTACTAGCCATTAGTTTCCAGGTAACTTGAGTGTCAGTTGTTGTACAATCTGTCACCGCGAGAAACATTCCATTGAGAGTGCATTCTTTTAAAAAAAATTCACACTAAACTTATTTTTATAAAAAAAAATTTAATTTTATTTTAAAAATAAATTACTTTATATGAATTTATTTTTTCATAATTCAAAAAAATGCTTCCTTAAATTCAGTATAACAGCTCGTTTGAAGAGTTTATGATTATAAAATAATTTATTAAAAAATAATTATGAAATAAATTTATGTATATTTATTTATAACTGAAAGTGAATATTAAAACAACTTTTTTTTCATTTTAAAAATAATAAATTGTAAGTCAAATTTTGTATATAGTATAGAAATATAAGTGAAAGTTTTAGTCAAAGTGAAATTATTTTAGATTGAATAAAGCTTGATGACAAAATTTCCAAATATAAAATAAATATAGACAACTTGGGGGCAACAAGGAGATGCCTAATAGCTGCAGGATGCTGTTTGCAGCTTATCTAGAATTCTTTTTGAATCCAAGCATTGCTAAATGCTAGATTCAGCCTCGTAGGAGGTCATGTATTGTTTTACCCATTCTTTTGACTGGAGTGATAAATACATTTATCTGATGTTACCATTATGTATTTCCGGAATTTAAATTATACATGTAGCCAGCTTGTAGTTCTACATGGCTGTTCTTTCCTCTTAGAATATGTTTCCTTGTGTTCTTAAGTAGGCTGGCGAGTATATGTCTTACAGAAGCTGAAGTTTGTTTATGTCCTCCATTGAAGAAGGACTATCTATCTGAAGTCGTTAACAATGCATTTCTTAAACCTGAAAAGAAAAGTGACCAACGTGTAATTATTACTTCTACCTGATGATCGTCTCAGCTTCTTTCCTGCCAACCAACTCAAGCCCAACACATCTAATCATAGATAATTTAAATGAATGTAGTGGAACCTGATGAAACGATCTTCTGCCAAAAAAATCTGATAACCTGATTATTACAGTAGCGAAGCAGCTGCTGGTGTTGTGACTACATTGTCCCCAATAGAAAACAATAGCAGTATATTTACATAAAATATAAAGGAAGTAGAGGGTTAAAATGGAAAAGGTGCGAAATTCGTTGGAAGTTTGGAACTCATGAGTAGCCTTGTTGTCAAGAGGACAGTTGTCCTTGGTGCAGAGTTGGGAGAGGGGCCATTTTGTAATTCACGCAATGAACCGTCACCCGTCTTCTCTCTCCATCTCTCTCCATTCGAGAAAGTAAAACGAGCACCACCGGCCAAACCCATCCCTCAGGGCCGCCGCCGATCACAACAACAGCACTAACAACAACGAAATTTATTACTCTGTTTCTCTTCTTCTGAGCTGCTTCGATTGATTCTGATCACAGAGAGCCTTGTTGCTAATTGGTTGTTGATTGAAGGTTTTTGGTTTATTAAGGATTGAATTATATAGCAAGTAGAAGAACAGATGAGTTCGCTAAGACAGACAACGGTGAGAGATTTGATGGAGGAAGCGAAGAAGCGTGTAGTGTTGCTGTTTATATTGGCCTTCGGTCTCTCTTATCTTATGTCTCGTAAGTTTGTTTCTCTCCTTTTGTCAATCGCTCGATCGAATCTGTTTGATGTTTTCATGTTGAATTTAGCTAACTACATAATAATGGGTTAGAAGAACAGATCTAGTTAGGCTTAATTTGTTTTGATGATCTTATTGAATTGGCTTGTAGATAGTTGTTATTAACAAACGAGTACTGATGGTTGCATTGCAACTTACGCTTTCCCACGGATTTGATGCTTAAGATTTTTGGGGTAGTTTGCTTTGTTTTTGATGGATGGTAGTCTGATTGATTAACCTTGTTTATGTAGGTTTAATTAATATTAAGGTTTGATTTAGGAATTTTAATTGGTAGTTTAGTCCTCTAGTGCATTGATGGAATGTAATCAAGTGCAGTCTAGTGTAGTTGAGTGACATTTTTCTGCTTGTGCTCTTTTCTCACTTTTTTGACCTCTTCAACAATATGCAACTGCTTGTCATTGCTGTCTGACCTCTACTTCTTTTAGCAGTTGTTATTTTAGTGAAGAGACACTTCAACTTCATGTCCCATGTATAGAAACAGTTCTCAACTGATTAATAATTTTGGCGGGCTGCTATATTACTTGTATCATAATGAAATTAATATCTTGTTGGCTGATTGATATAAGAGCTACTATCTGCAATGCCCAGTTGTGGAAATCTGTATGCCTAACTGAGCCAGGCTTATGCATACGTGAAACATTTATTTCTTCTCATGTTTAGGTTTCTCCCCATTTTTTACTGCTCGCAGTCCTATTTCCTGCTCACATGCTGTTGTTACCTGATGCTATTTCTTTATTTCAGTAACAAGCTCTTCAGTATGGGTAAACTTGCCTGCTGCTGCCTCGTTAATTATCTTTTGCCGATACATATCTCTTGACTTTGATTTTCGAAGGAAGACCTCAAGCTCCAGTAGACCCGCTTCATTTGACAAGTCTTCTAGTAATAGCTCTATTGAATTTTTGAAGTTTCCTATTGAAAAGTCGGATTGGAGAGTAAAAGTAAATTGCTTAGTGGTTGAGGAAGCAATTGAAAAGTTGACAAATCATTTAGCTTCTGAGTTCATGACCGATCTCTGGTATTCTCGCTTAACGCCTGATAGAGACGGTCCAGAAGAACTAGTCCGTATTCTAAATGGTGTTCTTGGTGAAATTTCTGGTCGGGCAAGACACGTCAATCTCATTGATTTTTTTACCAGGTGTTAGATTCAGAACCTTTCTTAATTTTGCTTGGGTCTTGTAATCTTGTGTTCTTCTAATGTTTGTTTTTATAGTTGCTGTTTACAAGTAAAATGTGTGTTTGCAGAGATATTATTAATCTTATTTGCAACAATCTGGAGCTCTACCGTTCTTGTCAAGCCAAAATTGGGGAGGATGAGTTGGGGAAGCTGTCGCTTGATACTCGAGATGGACAGCTGAGGCTAGCTTTAGCAGCTGAGAGAAAGTTGCATCCAGCATTGTTCTCTTTCAAGGCTGAACACAAGGTTGTATCCTTCACACTATCCACTTTATTCTCCATTCGTCATTTCCATTCCTGTGTTTCAATGTAGTTCACCTCTATTTGAGCCAATTGAGATGAATAGATATCTCATTGTGTTCGCTATCAGGTGACCTAAAATTTCTTTGTGTTAAGAGGATGGAGTGACGAACCTTATGCATGTACTCCATGAAGACACAATCTACAAAGGGATTTAAACTTAGTGTGGATCATGGTACATAATAAAGAACGATACTCATGTGCCATCTTTTCCGTTAATCCTTTATCTGCACTGGGAACCATTTTAGTTTGATTGTTGACCATGCTTACTTTAATCTGATTAAAACGGAAGCAGTCTTTTACTTTATTTTATTCCTAATCATTTTAAATATGTAATAATTTGAGCATATGTAACTAGGAAGCCTTCACTATTTGCTTTGTCATCTTTATCTTCACACCAAATACTGTCATCTTTATGTTATAAACTTCTTGTTTTAATCTGCTTAAGAAGCTCAGGTTGATGTATCTCTGATGTATTGTCGTAGTTTATGCTTCTTTTATGTCCACTGATACTGACTTCTTGCAAATATTTAATAGGTATTGCAGAATTTGATGGAGGGACTTATGTCTTTGGCTTTTAAGCCTGAAGACCTGCAATGTTCTTTCTTTCGATATACTGTCAGAGAGCTTCTTGCTTGTGCAGTCTTTCGGCCAGCTTTAAACATGGTTTGTCCAAGGTGAGTTTTTTTCTTTTATAATATGATTTAGTATTTCCTTCTCCATATCCCATTTTAATTTGTTAATTTATTTCTATGTCAGGGTGATCAATGAAAAAATTGAAGTGCTTGTCCATGCTTCTTCTAATAAAGCTAATAAGGTAAATAAAAAAATGATGGATGAAGAACTACCGAGAAAATTAAGGATGCAGGCTCCTCAAATTTCTGGCTTCCAAGATCCTTCCAACGGCGTTGAACTTGCAGTTCTGAAGCATGATAATCCAGTAAAAGATTGCAATAATCCATTAGAAGCGCATTTGTCAAGCTCGGTAACTAAGAATGATAACATTCCAGGGGAACTCAGTGGTGCAGAATTATCTAACGATAATAAAAGCCAGATTATTGTTCCTGGCAATTCTCAAAGTGAGTGGTCTCATATGATGGACACAGTTTCCAAAAGAAAAACTCAGGCTCTCACACCTGAGCATTTGGAAAATATTTGGACCAAAGGACGAAACTATAACAAAAAGGATTCTATAGATCAGTTTGTCAGATATGCCACAGGTGATTTTGTGAAGGGGACTTCTGATGTCACCCATAATGTGATCGTTCCACATAAGAGTGAGTTACAAGATAAAGTAGTGAATTCGGACAAGGCCATGAGAAACATTGCCTCTAATGATTTTGGAAACCATTACAAGGCAGGTGATGTTGATTTGTTTACAGATGTTAACAGCCTGAATGATAGTTTGATGGACTCATCCGAAATAAATGGGGAGTATTTTAATCCAGAAGAGTTTGAACCTGATCGTGAGAGTTCTGAGGAAAGTGATGAAGATGAATGCAGCAATGTGACGGGTCTTGATTCTCCTGGAACTAGGATTTGGGACAGTAAAAACAAAAGGAGTGACTCTGTTTCACATGTAAGGCATCCACTTGAAGCCTCTGATTTGAAAAGTGGTAAAAACCGTATTCGTCATCAGGGGACATCTAGGATCTCTGGGAGAAAAAGATCGAGGTTAAGCAACCAGAAAATTCCCATGTGGCAGGAGGTTGAAAGAACATCTTTTTTGTCTGGAGATGGCCAAGATATTTTAAATGTATCAAAAGATAATCTCATGGTGGAAGAATCAAGTGACGAGTCTGATGTAGGAAGCTGGGGAAGAATTCGAAGTGGGCAATCTGCTTCTTCATTTATCTCATCTAATTCAGCATCCGGGTTGCCATATTCATCTATGAAGCCACCTGAAACCACTGTGCTAGCAGATTCATTTCTGAAGTTAAGATGCGAGGTAATTTTTTTGCATGTACAAGTAGGATTCTATTATGTATAATATCCAATTCAGAACTCTGATGCAATCTCTTTTCTGGCATAGGTTCTTGGAGCCAGCATTGTGAAGAGCGGTTCTAGCACTTTTGCTGTATATTCGATCGCAGTTACCGACGCGAATAACAACAGGTGGACTATAAAGAGAAGGTAATTTATTTATGGGGATAGTTCTTTTCCCAAGTTTGATCAAGTATTCCTCTATTAGTATAAGTTGATGAACATGCTTGTTTTTCTCCTTGGTTGTCTGAGAGAATTGTTTTCTGTTAGGTATCGTCACTTTGAGGATCTTCATCGCCGTCTTAAGGATTTCCCAGAGTATAACCTAAGCTTGCCTCCTAAGCATTTTCTGTCCTCAGGGCTTGATTTTCTTGTTGTTGAAGAGAGATGTAAATTGCTTGATATATACCTAAAGGTAAGTGATTACAAAAGGGATAAATTATTCTTTTCATGGATATGACTGTGTAGGTGTGATGTATCTTTATCTAGATGTATACCTAGGTGAGGGAATAAATTGAAACTCTGGTTGGTCCATAACAGGTAACATTGATTGTTCTCATATTTTAACATATCCCCATGTGTTTTAGTTTAAGCATGTTCTGAGCAAGATTAGTTAGTGATAAAGTAATCAAAGAAAGATTTCTTGTTCTGAAGCATCCTGGAGGTAGCCAAATATTGTTATCATTCCTTATGTCCTTCTAGAATGCTTAATGCTAGTTTCCATAGTAATTATTCTTTATTTTGGTATTATAAGCCAATGTCTGAGCATGCATACCAAGCTTCTGCTTACTTTATATATATTGCTATTCTTCCCTGTTATTCTGGTAGCTTGGATTTTGTTTAATTGCCAGTGTGGTAGCTTTAGCATTCATAGCATGTCAGGTTAGATGCAAATTTGTGTTTGTGCTTACACTTAAACGATTTGAGTAGTGAGTTACTGAAGTTCCTATGCAAGTCTCTTATCTCAGCAGCTTGTGTTATATAGTTAATCATTTTAGCTGATGAGCTGGGAATACTTTTATAGTTTTTTCTTTCTTTTTCCTATTTTCAGAATCTTCTTCAGATTCCAACTATTTCTGGGTCCATAGAGGTTTGGGATTTCCTTAGTGTTGATTCTCAGGTCGGTATGTTCTATTCATTTTGTTAAAACTTCTGCAGTTTTGTACAAAAACCTGTTAACTTTGTTGCTTTTGGTTCAGTTATATACTTTTTCAGATTCATTGTCAACTATTCAGTCACTATCAGGTGAGTACGTACTTACTTGGTTTTTATGCAATTTTCATGTTTTTTTCTGATTTAATTTTTATTTGTTGTTATGCTAGTCAACTTGGACCATAGATCATCTAACAAAAACGAGCCGTTCTCTGATACAATTGTCAGTGGCGAGTCTGACTCCCATGGTCAGCATGTGGACAGTTGGATAAAAAGGTATCAGACAGAGACAACTCAGAAGTACCCTATCTCTCTTAGTTCAGGATCCCACAGAAGAATTGCAGAGCAGACTGCTATTTTGAACAGAAGAAGTGAGATTAAAGCCACCAATCAGGTTGATGGAATTAGTGATGCAAAAGCTGCCATCCAAAAAGATATTATAACTCCAAGCAAATCAGAAAATCCTACAACTGTTGCAGTAAGCATTCCTGATGGTGGCCCAACATTTTCAACTGAAGTAAGTCCTCTCTCTTCTAAAGATGGAAGGACTTTTAGGGTTAAAGTGTTGCTTTTACTAAATTTGGTCGGTGGTTGTTTTGTTAGAACCACACAACTCTTATGGAGACAAATTTACCATTATACCTGTTGGATTCCATAAATGTTATACATCTATAACATCTATAAATGCTGCAGTGGGTGCCACCAAATGTGACTGCTCCTTTATTTGATTTAGTGGAAGAGGTTTTTCAGCTTCATGATGGTGGCTGGATAAGGTACTAAAGAAATGCTATATCTTATACATTTTGATGTCATCCATCAATCTCTTTTGTCCTTGATTTACATGACTTTTACTCTTTTGAGTCATGCAATCTTCCATTTTCCAGAAAGCAAGCTTTCTGGGTAGCTAAGCAAATACTTCAATTGGGAATGGGTGATGCGTTGGATGATTGGCTTATTGAGAAAATCCAGCTGCTCCGGAGAGGCACGGTAATTGCTTCTGCTATCTATCGCGTTGAGCAGGTAAGTTATCATGATGTGTATCCTCTTTCAGAAATAAAACACTTATCCAATTGTGTGCTTTGGTTAGGAAGTGATTTGAATAGTGAAAGCGCTAGTGGTTGACCCGCTTAACGTAAGTCAAATATCTGCAGTCTGTAATTCCTACAGAATTGTAAAATTGAAGAATAAGTTGCTTTTCAGATGTGTAAACAGATCCTACATTTGTTTTTCTTCTGCCTACTGTTCTTTTAGTTATGTTTAGTTGTCAGCTCTGCTGATAATGTTGACAAGGTTTTCTGTTTCAACCAGATGCTCTGGCCAGATGGGATATTCATAACTAAGCATCCCAATCGTAGAGCTCCATCACCTGTGTCTTCTCCGAAAGAAGGCACAGGAAAGCAAGAACCGGTAGATGAGACTATGATGACTGAAGAAGAACAGCAAGAAGCTGATCGCCGAGCACAGTTTGTGCGTGAACTGATAATTGGTGAGATGAATATAATGCTTTCATGTTCTTGTGTTTCATGTTTGCTGTTTGTTTGGTTGAGAAATTGAAAACTAGGTTTGACCTATTGATTCATTTGGCCCCAGATGCTCCAATTCTGTCGTGATATACGTCTCTGTAGTATTGAAACGTGTAACTACAGTAAAAAGGTAGTATTCATGCAGTATGAGGAGAGGAAGTGTTTGCTTCATAATGGATAGATATAATGTTTGCTTCATAATGGATAGATATAAGTTCTTAACTAGTCTGAATGGCCCACAAAAAAGGTCAGAATGCAGGTTGTGGACTGCTTATAGGTGATAATGCATAAGTGGTATATGCCAAACACTTTCCCGTTCCAGAACAAGTTCAATACAGATAGGTCCTTCTGGAGTCTGAACTCTCGACTACACCTTTCATAAAGCACAGGAAACAGATAATTGTAGTAGGGCTATAAATGCTTCTTCTGCCTTCAAGTGCCGTCATTACACATTTAGATGAGTCGTGTTATTGACTTTTAATGGGTTGGCTGTTCTATGACCTTGCAGTGTCAGGGACCGTATCAAATTATATACAGTTATAGCTACCAAAAGATAACATACAGCTATGACATGAACCTGGACTCGTATCGTTTTCTAGGACTACATTGCTACTGCTTCCCTTGCAGCGAAATAAATTGTGGAAGAAAATGCTGAATATCCCATTACAGTTGTGAATTTGGATAACGTGATTAAGTGCTCCTTTGACGTAATTGTTTATGAGATATCAGTTTTCAGTTGATGGGCGTAGAAACCCCTTTGCTCCAGTTTACGATTCTTTTAATCACCTAGGCAGTCCTCATTCTGGATGCTGCTTTTACAGATAAAGCTCCAGCTACACTTGTAAGCCTTGTTGGTCGGAGGGAGTATGAAAGATGTGCTGCAGATGTCTACTTCTTCCTTCAGGTGATGCTCCCTGTGATTTATACTTTGCTGAAAGGACACGGGTATATGTTATATTACAGCAGTTATGCCTCTCTCTTATAACCTTTAGCATATCATCTCTCTTTTGGAATAACTATTACTGCAGTTATACCTCTCTCTTATAACCTTTAGCATATCGTCTCTCTTCTGGAATAACTGTCTTTAGTTCTACCCGCTTTGTTTTTTTGTCCTTTTTTTTTTCTGGAGAAGAAAATGGCGAAACATGACTAAGCCATGATAGTGATATTAGTACCTGTGATAATATAATTCTTCAATCTCTAGAATGAGAATGTTTTGGTTACTGACATGGTTTCTTGACAAACAACTTCGGCAATTTTCTTCAGTCCCCCATTTTCCTGAAGCAACTTGCTTTCGAACTTTTGGAGCTCCTACTCCGCTCAGTATTCCCTGAGCTTGACGATGTTATCCACCGCTATCACGAGGACAAAGAGCATTTCAAGTCATTGGAGGATAGGTGAGATGAATTGAGATCATTGCCCGTGTTCTCACAGTGTGCAAGCTGAAACATGTTTGGTACATTTTTCTCATGAAGTACCATTCACATAGAATATGTAGATATGCTTACCACTAAAACAGGTGGGGGCTGATTACAAAGTAACAAAGAGGTCTAGGTAGATCATCACATTCTTTGTTCTTGTCCTTAAATCTCCCACACCAAGGGCTTTATTGTGGGAATTTTGTTAGCTCGTGATTGATTTGTATATTCAGTTAGGTGCAAGTGTATAGGTTTTTCTCATCATGTGCATTTTTTCTCCTACAAAGTGCTGGTTTTTGTATAGTTTGTTTACTGTTTGATATCCATTTTCAAGAGAAAGGTGCTGTTGTTTACAACAGTGCTGGTCCTGGTTGGTATTGTCCTGGTATATGCAATTTTCAATTGCGAGTCCATAGTGATGTGTAAGTCAGGAGTCCTGATTTATGCAACACTTTATTCTCGTTTCAAGTTTTCACAAGTAAATAACTGAATCATGTAATGGTTTTAATAACTTCTTTTAGGGGGTGTTTTTTTCCACATAAAATTACTTTATTTTACTAAAATTTTATTTTCAGCTCCATAAAGAACACAATTTTTTCTTCTAATTCACTTTTTCTTTAAAAAGCATAAAAAATTAAAATTATTTTCTATGTCACTAGTTTGTATTTTATTTTTAATAATTTATGTTTTAGTAATTTATTTTTAGTTTAAGGGTGTGTTTTAAATACGGGAAAGCGAGTTTTGGAAAATGAAAAGTGAAAAATAAATTTTAAAAAAATGGATTGAAAGTGAGTTTAGTTTGTATTTAATTTTATTTGAAATTGGATTGAAAATGAGAATAGAGTTTATAAAATTATAGTAATAAATTTTTGAATTGTAGAATATAAGTTGAATTTTCAGTTCAATAAACAATTAAAATAGGGCGAATATTTTAAAACTCTAAATATGGTGAAAGATATTTGCAGCGTCAAATGTTCGTAACTGAGTTTCATAAAAGTGAAAAGTATGAAATAAAATTTTTTTAAGAATAAAGTAAAAGTGGAGTTTAATATTTGTATTTCAATAGATTTTATAAGTGTGTTAAAAATTAAAAGATATAGTTGTATTAAAAAGTGTATAAATAAGAAAGTTAAAATTAGAGTTTCGTATATGGAAGTAAAATTTTGAATTTTTTGTATAATTGAAACATATGAATTATTTAGAATTCAAAATCTGATAGAAAAAAGTGAAGCTACTGGCGTTTGAAATACGCACTTAAAAAGTTAAAACATTCTCAATAAGAATACACATTATTATTATCTTACTGCTTCTATTACTAACGCAAAACTTCCCACGTGAGATACTTCTAACTCTCCCGCTCCACACGCACGAGCGACTGAGCGAGCCGGTCACCGTGCCTAAATAGAAAAAGTCTCCCTCGCCGCCACAGCCTTGGGCCCACACCTGCTTACCTCTTTCTCTGATTAGGGTTCAATTTTCTTTCTTCTTTTCCAAAGGCCGCCCTCTTTTTCAACCTTTCTCTCTTCTTTATCTCCACCGATCAAATATTATTCACCTCGACCGCCATTGCCGTTGGTCAGAAGACAAAATCGAGAGAGATGGGAACGCCTGAGACATCACGGGAGCCGTGCCCTGACCGAATCCTCGACGATGTTGGTGGAGCGTTCGGTATGGGGGCAGTCGGTGGTTCAGCTTTCCACTTCATCAAAGGTCTCTACAATTCTCCAAACGGGGAGCGGCTCTCCGGCGGCGCCCAAGCCGTGCGAATGAACGCTCCACGTGTTGGTGGAAGCTTTGCTGTTTGGGGTGGGTTGTTCTCGGTGTTTGATTGCTCCATGGTTTATCTCCGGCAGAAAGAAGACCCATGGAATTCGATCATTGCTGGTGCGGCTACCGGCGGGTTTCTTCAGATGCGTCAGGGACCTGCTGCTGCTACTCGATCTGCGATCTTTGGTGGCGTTCTGTTAGCTTTGATCGAAGGTGCCGGAATTATGCTTAATAGAGTCTTAAGTCAGCCGCAGAACTTCCCAACAGTTCTGGAAGATCCGAATATGCCCGCCATGACTGGACCTGGTGGCGCTGGCTTTCCGCCGGCTAGTTATATTCCCCAGCCGGCACCTGCTGCACAGACTTCGTCGGCAGAGGCGGAGACATCACCTTCGTGGTTGAGAGGGTTCTTCGGTGGTGGAAAGGAGGAGCGAAGGAGTGGAGGGGAGAAAAGTGAAGTCTTGGAGAGTTTGGATACACCGAGTACTCCGATACCATCTTTCGAATACAAGTAGGAGGAGAAGAGCCAGTGTGGTTTACTGGAATAGCGAGGTATAACACCTTCATTATTTTGTTTATTTAAGAAAATTCTTGCTTTACTTTGTAAGTCAGCAACTTAGTTGTATGTGTATTACTTTGCGCCATCAAACTACCGGTGTTATTGTTTGATTGATATGTATTGTATCGAATTGATTATTTTGACAGTTGGTCTGCTATTATTAAACTTAATTGTTGTCATAACTGTCCATCCTAGATTTCTGTAAAAAGATGTAGGCCGAACTTCTTTTTCCTTTAACTAATGTTATACACAGATCGAAGACTTTGGAGCGAGTATTAATAGATTAGCCCTTGTGGAAGACTAAGGTTCCTTCGAAGATACTTTGTCCATGCTGTCTTTACTTAGAGGAGCCTAGGACCAATATTCTTATGTTTGCTTTGGGCCTGGTTCTTATAACTAATGTTATAACACGGTTTGAGGACTTTCACTTCAGGAAAATATTGATAAGTTAGCCTGTCGAGCTTCACACTTGTGCAAGAGTAAGGTCTCTTCAAATATATTTTCTCTATACTGTTCTTTTACTTGGAGGATTTTACTAGGGAACACATCTTACTTTCTCTCTGGTTCTTATATTGTGTGCATGTCTTGATTATTCTTGAATGAGTTAGTAACTTAGCATGCAGCTCAAATATCTTTCTAATCATATTTGTTCTAAGAGCTTCTCATAATTGTGCTTTCTATGCATCTTACATTATTATTTAAACCCAGCTGCTGCATCCTGCCTTATAAAGTGTGCAGCTATGGCATTTTTGGTTTGTAGTTTATGAAAATTTTTATTTCCAATGCAAACTGTTCTGATTATTTTTTTTTTTAATAAAGGTTTTTTTGAGGATTAGAACATCACCCGCTCCAGCTCTGCAGTTAAAATCAGATTGCAAGCATTTCTGATCCGTGGACCTCTCAAGGACAGAGCGGGCTCTTTTTTAATATCTTCCCTTCTTTTATATAATAAGTAGGATATGTTTCTGTTACAAGATCAATGGGTGGATGTCCACCCGAGCATGACCAATGTGGTTTGTTTTGGGTGCAGTCATTTGTACATCTTTTTTTGTGGAAAATGTAGTCTTATAATTATAACATGCAGGAATTTAGCTGATGTTGTCTACAAAGGCAGTGCATATACTGGTGTATGACAGTTAGGGGTGGCAATATATGATACGATCCGAAAATTCAATCTGAAATCGATCTATTTAATCAGGGTTAGATTTGAAAATTTTGACCCGTATAAATATATGGATTGGGTTAGGGTTGAACGAATTTGATTTGGTTATTAAATGGATCGATCCGGATTATTCGAAATTAATCTACCAATTCGAAATGTCATCCTTTGAAAGAATAATTTTTTATTTTTTCTTACCATATAATAAAATATTGGTAATAAAAATAATTGATAATAGTTATTTACAAACTATTAAATTAGATTGTATTTATAATTAATTTTTTATTTTTATATCTTAGTAAAATAGTGTAAGATGAAAATTATAATATTATCGAAAGTATTACTATGTAGGTATTTAATGATGAATTTAGATTTCGTATAAAGATTTTTATGAAAATTTTGTGAGATAGATATATTTATCAAAATTTTTATCAAAATTATTAATATGTATTTATAATCATAAATTTTAACTGTTATCATATATTTTTAAAAATAAAAATAATATATTTTTTTATATTGTAAGGACCGATGAAGACATTAAGAAATGCATATTTTGTCGGACATAATTATATCTCGTCAGTAAAAATATCGTCCATTTTTATTCGAACTGATTTTATAATTTCAATAAAGCTTAAAATATAAAATTAATAATTAATAATTTTAATTATTAAATGGGTTGATCTAAATTTGACTCGGTTATTAATAGGTTAGATTATGGTTGACAATTTTGATCCGTATAAATTTATGAGTTGAGTTAGGGTTGAACGAATTTGACTCGATTATTAAATGAGTCGATCCGAAATCGACCCACCAACTCATATTGTGACTCCTAATGACAGTTGTAGAATCTTTTTGCAACTAATTATTTTGACGACGATCTTACAGTTCAGATGTGCTTTTAGCTGTGTTATTTTGTTTTCTTTTATTTGTACATGATAATTTTGCTTTCTATAATCAATATCTTTTTTTTTTTTCTTTTTTTAAAGGTGGTACTTAAGCACAAAAGCATATCATGAATGAAACTCAAAGTCTTAAACTTGACGTGCTACATTATATATATTTTTCTTCCAGGTAGTTTAATGTTGGTTCATTTTCTTCAGAAATTCTATCTATGCAAGATTGAGGGTGGAGGTTTGCAGGTGTGTGTTTGCAAGTATCAGAAATTTGTACACCATGTAAATGAGATCAGCATTACATTTTTGTGTAGTTAAAATTTGCATGATGCAGTCAACCTGTGGCATTCTCCCACTATCAGAGAGATGGTGGAAGCAATGACTGGTGAAAGGCCTAAGAGAGGAAAGAGGGATCTTGTGTACTAGAATGGTGTTTCTTGACTATGCTAAGTGGCTACGTTTGGAATATGACGATTGCTTATTTCTAACCTTTTTAATTTATTTTTGAAAGATTTATTTTATTAGTTCATGAAAAAAAAGGTCAAGTGGAGGAAAGGAGGATTCCCATTGAAAGGCAGGGGTCATGCAGAGCACAGTGCATATGTAAGTTTAATGTGACAGAGAATCAACAAATGGTATTTATATGTTAAGACATGAGTGATGATGGTTTATCTTTGGACTTGATCTTATACTCGAGAAATTAAAGGTTCTACATTCACTTGTGCTTCAGCATCTTCAACAATGCACAATTTTCTCTTTTTCTGGTTCAATAGTCTCGTGGAACAGAGTTATTCCTCCAGCTCTGCTATGTTGTATGTGTTTGATATTGTGCATAGCTTGTTCATTGATAGTATACAGTGATTACTTTCTTAGTGTCTGCATGACTATTTTTGCCATACTATTTAGGCATCTAATTTAGACCACTGTTTGTGCCCTAGTTATTTACACTTGGATGTCCTAACCATCCATCAAGCCAGTCCCTTTCCATATGTTTCAAGTTATCACTGTATGTCTTTTCCAAATTCCTTTAGAGGGCAGTGGAATTTTAGCAACTTGTCAGCGCCTATATGCTAGTGAGACTTTTTTTAATATGTGGTGATTGAGGATTTGTCAAATTTAATAGAAGCGATAGCTAATCATTTAATGTAATATGTGATATAGAAGTGTAGTTTGACTTATTGACAGATAAAGAATTTACTTCATAAGGTGCTACTATCAAGTGGGATATGAAATATAATCACCTGCTTAGAGCATGCTGCATTTCTTGACAAACTTTAACTTCAGTTGCTTCCCATTTAGGGAGCAATTTTTGAAAATGTAACAGAGGGAATCTTCATTCCCCCTTGTTACTTTCCCATGCTCTAATGCAGAATTATTGAATAGATCACATCTATACCTCTGACCGGGAGATACCATTGTATATTTATATCACTTGACAAATATCACCACTAGTTTTGGCCTATAGTGACTGTGTTAGCGTCGCTTTCTCAGTGGTATTTTATATTTTTGGCCAGTAAATAAAAGCAATCCATCCAAGAAAACCATTCCTCCACCGATGTATTTTGCACCAACCATGTATTTTATATTCATTAGCCTAGAAAGTTTTGAATCCTTTTCTTGCAAATTAGAGGCTGGTTGGCATTACATATGCTTACTTATTTATTTTCTTTTAGTTTTTTATTTTTATAAAAAAAAATTATAGTATTTTAGAAGTTTTTAAAATTTTAAAAGTCATGAATAAATTATATATCATACAATTATGATATATAATTTTTGTAAATTTTTTTATAAAATGTAGATTCATTTTTTAAAAAAAGTTATCAAATATTTTGTATCTAAAGCAATTTGTCGTAAGCAATACCAAATAACTATTTAGGGGCTGTTTGGTTCAGCTTATCCCCAACCCTACTTTTCAATTTTCTATTTTACGTTTTTTAATACATATTTTATAAGTATATAAAAAATTTATTTACAAATTTAGAAAGTGTAGAAAAATTCTACTGAGTGAGATCTTTTTATTACATATTTTTATTATTTTTTTGAAAGTAAAAAAAATAGAGCTCGTTTTTCAAAAAGGACAAAAATATCCTTCATTTCACAAAAATTCCATTTCATAAGCAATCCCAAACGCCCCCTTAGGTGTGTTGGGTAACTACTTTCAACAAGCTTGAGATTAACAATTGTGAATCCCATTGGTTTTAGGTGCGTTTAGTAGAGCTTTTCCAAAAAATATTTAATAATTTTTAACTTCATATTTTTTAATAAAATTTCATTATTATTGTTTAATTAAAAAACAAAACTTTTTATACATAAAATAAAAATATTTTTTATTTAAAAAAATTCAAATATCTTCTCAATGAGCCTGTTGGGCAAGACACCGTGTCAAAATCAGATTCACACTTTACAGGTAAGCCTGATTGATGATAATAAGTTCGGCAACAAGGTGCTGATCATGTTCACCACCTAAACAGAACAGTTATTATGTATGTAATCAGATACTAAAAAATCTAATCGTATTTCTTTTTCAATCCTTGTTGCTTTGATATCGAAAATGAAATTTCTTTTTTGAATTCCTTGTACACGCGTCTCTGCAATCTCTCGTAGCGATTTCTAGTCGAAGAAGAACTCACGGATATTATCGCTCGCATCTTTCAATCTTTTTTGCCGCTTTTTTATGTCCGTCCATTGGTATCAATGAGTTCACTCAGTAGCAGCAGTAGGTGCCTGATACATATCTCTACATCTGTGAACGTAAGCTTTAGGACGGAAATGTTTTTTATAACACACAACCCTCAAAGGTCAATGCAGGCAAATCCAATCAAAACCTCAAAGATATAAACATAATGCTCTTCCTTTTTTAAATTTAGATCCTCCACCTTGTTGTTGTTGCTCAGTATTCCCAATCACCACAAGCCGAAAAGCTGAGAGAAAAGATGTCGCAGCCTTCCTTCTACTTAACTCGTGTCTGGACATGATTTGCGATAGAAGAATAACTCTATGTCTGTATTCTTTATAAAGAACAGAAATGATAATGATAATAATAATAAAGATTGCAACTTTTCTTGTAAGATATTGTCTCCGTTAAGTTTTTTTTATTGCAATCAAGATTATTTTTCTGATTTAAACCATCATGGGCCGTTGTTTCTGATGACACGTGTCCCTTTCATGATTTGGCAATTAGAAAAAGAATTTTATAAGACTTTTGCTTTCATCTTTCTCCATTGCTGACGAGAAGGAAGAAGTAGAAGGAGAAGAAGACAGTATCTGAAAGAAACAACAATACATAATTTGCTTAAGCTAGCAATTATCTTACACCGGCTAAAGGCTATATAATCAGTAAATATGTAACACAAGACTAATGAAAAATGCTACCTTATATATAATATAATCAAGAACTATCCAAGGGCAGAAAAGAATCCATTGGTAAGAGAAGGTAATGGAAGGGGAACGGCAGCTTGCTTTTCGAGATCGGGAAGATCAGGGAAGTATAGAACTTGTCCTCCAAGAAGAACCGGATCCATTCCTGCAAAGCTTGTTGGTGTTGTACTGACAGCTTCACTGCTGTTACAGAGAGTGGTTGGACATGTATCTCCGGTTATTGTGGGAAACATGTAACCTTGGTTCAAAGCAAGAAGGCTGCCGGAAGTATTGAGAGGATAGAAAATGTTTCCTTCTGGTGGTAGAGAAGGCTGAAGAGGCGATGGTGAGACCACGAGACGCCGTTTCTTTGCTTTTTCTGGACATGTATCTCCTGCTAGCATTTTCTGTTGCTGGTCGCGTTTGGATTGGAGAACACGAGTGAGGAGTTCGGGATCGTCGACGAGCTTCTCGACGAAGGACAACAGCTGGTTCGGTCTGCGCTCGGTGTCCTTCAATCTCCGGTTCATGCCCTGTAGCTCTTCTTCAAGAGCTCTCTGTTCTTCTCTCAGCCTGCCTACTTCCTTCACGAGCAACTCTTCTTCTTCCTGCTCGCTCTCCAACGATTCCTTCTTCACTGTAACCTCGGCCCTGCCATCGCCGACTATGTTTGCAGCCGTGGAGATGGCTGCGATCTCTGCCTTCTTCTTTCTTCGCAAGATTAAAGGTAGCAGATGGGTTTGCCCTCGAAGAAAACACTCGTGTGCAAACTCCCACTTATCATGATCAACTTTTCTGAAACCCTGCAGAAGAAAGTCTATAAGCTTTCGTGATTTTAGAAAAGTAACAGAGAAAACAAAAAAAGTAATAATACTGCGGAGTACAGACATAGGTGTTAAGCTGGCGAATGAAGCTTGAGAAATTGTTGTGCTTGAAATAAGCCGGTAGAAGAAGCTGGGAGAAGTCAGCTGGATCAAGAACAAGGAAGCTATTGTTCTTCTTCCCCCATCCGATAAGTCCATCTGTTCTTGGATCGCACACCATCTGATAAATCTTGGCAACAAAAGGTGCTACCTGATCAATTACTTGATCAGAGCTGTTGCTGCTGCTGTTCTTTTCTTCCATCATAGAAAGAACAGCAAGATCAGACTGCAAATATCACAACAAGTACTTGTTTTATATAAATTAAAGTATCTCTTCTCAGTAGTGCTACTGTCGTCTCTCTCAGTTACTTCACTGATATTTGTTGGAAAGTTAAGCCCCTGGAATCAAGAAGATATTTATAGAGATGTCCCAGGACAGGGAGCAAAGTCGAGCCAGTGGTGGACAGGTGCCACTTCTCTTGTGCGCCTGATGTCTTCACTCTATTGTTTGCATTGGTGCTCACTGTCGAATCATATGATCAAACAGTAATCATGATCAAACAAATATCTAGTAACCAACTAAGATGAGCCAACAGATTGACTAGGTCAAAATATCAAAGTATTGGATCTCGTGTGCCGTTTCGGAAAGGCAATGGATAGAACTATTGTGATGGGGTGGGAGAAAGGTGAAACCTTTGCTTGTTTTCTAATCTTTAGACAAAGAGAATTTGGGGATTTGAAAGATTGTTGCTTCGCTTTGCTCTCTTCTGCAAACCGTTCAAACTCACCTCCATCTTGTACTTCGATGTAAACAGCAGGCCTCAACCCACCGTTTCTTCGTCGCCGGCAGAACTAAGTTATGATCCGGCGAAGTGGTCCCTATCTGTGGCAGTGGTGTTGACGTGAACACTGTTGTAAGAAGGTAAGGTAGTACTTATTTTGCAAAAACAGACAACTAACTTCATGAGCTTGCACAATAAACCCATTATTGTTGTTGGGCCTTTAAGATTTTAATATCGGACTTGTCCAAGAATTGTTGCATATCAAAAGCTATGGTGTTTTGATTGAATTGAATATTCAGGCTTAGAATTTTCAATTTCTGGAAAAAGAATCTATCTGTGTTCTTTCTTTGAACGGACTGGTTGTAGAGTAGACATTGACAAAGAAGCTATCTTGATGTACTTCAAACTGACTGAAAACAATATCACATTACTTCTTTGCTGTAGTCGTGTTTCATTCAATTAACACTCTCAACTCATAACCAACACCATATTACCTCTCTAGTTTACAACCTCTAGAACTAAAACTCCAAACATGAAGTCGTAGCTATTACTGCAGCTACCATTATTCATGTAACTTATCTATAATAGGAAATTCTTCAAACACTGTTCGTCAGTCCCCTGTTTTTATGTTCATCAATGATGAATGAATATCCAAGTTATCTATTACTGTAGTTGCATGATATGACCGTATATACAATGACGGCGATGTAATATCCGGACGAACGCCACCGGCCACTTTCTGCTATTACAACAGCAGCTAGCATTGAATTTGAATGGAAGAAGACACCGAGCAGAAGACGGTTGGGTTAAATGCAGTCACGAACTTCGGTCCGAGATATAGGTGGCAACTGAAGTCCCACGCTTTTTAATCTCTTGTTTTCTTCTCTTCTCATCACGAAATTTCCTGGCCTCCTCATGATTGTTATAAATTAAATCCTCACGCCTTTGATCATTCCGCTACATCACTCCAACTGGGTGGGCGTAGCAAGTATCTCTCCGTCGATCTCGATCTTTAATGGATCGATTCCGATCTCTTCTCTCGTTGTTGCTGCTAGTGAACATCAGTCATGCTTCACTTCAGTCTCAACTTTACTGGACCTCTGCTTTGCAAGCACTCCTATGCCAAGTAATTCTTCTCGCTCTTCTCTACCCAGGTCTGTCTAAATGCTTTGGTTCAAAGATTAATATAGTTGGAGTACTCCGACGTTGGATGGCTTTGATCTGTTTGTATATTACAAATGCATTTGCCGACCAAAAGTACGGCACTGTGGTGAACGTTGGCAAGGGTGGTGTCAACGTGAATACTCGCAAGGGAACCACCATCAGCGTGGGATCCAATGGAATTGGCATGAACACAGGGCAACACCCATGTTGGCGTCGGCAAGGGCGGGGCGAACGTGAAAGAAAAAGGACTACTGTGGGCGTTGGACCCCACGGGATTGACTTACACAATGGCGGCAACACACGTTGGCATCAGCACGGATGGTGTGGACGTGGGACACGGAGGCGTGAATCTTAACATCGGTGGGCGTAAAGGCAACACCCATGTCGGCTTTGGAGAAGGTGTGCATGTTCACACTGGAAACGGGAAGCCCGGAAGCACAAACGTGAACGTTGGTCATGGAGGTGCTGGCGTTAATGTTGCTGGCCATAACGGGAACACCCATGTCGGTGTTGGAAATTTATTTTTTTATTTTAATTTACCTACCATCTCAATTTTATTTTTTAAAACTTATTTTTGAATCTAAAATAAACAAATTAATTAAACTAATTTTTTCTATCAAAAATTTTTTTTTCAAAATTCAATTTCGAAACTTACAATTAATACAAAAATAATATAAAATTTATTTTTTAATTAAATATTTTTAATTTTTAATTTTAAATTCATTTTTAAAAATGAATTTATGTTAAACTAAACACACCCTAATGGGCCGTTAAAGCCCATTCTCGTTCGTTCTTGGAAGAATTTTCTCTGGGCGTAAAGTCCAAACGGTAAATATATCACGCGCATGATCTGACGGTGAAGAGACCCTTGGATTGCAATCACTTGACTTCATTGAATCACCCAATTGTTTTGCTTAGCGCTCTTGCATTTCCCGTTTCGTGCAGAGTAGGAATTCAGGGAGTTTCCCTTCGCCGCTTCTTGTTAGGGTTCCAGAACCAATGTGTGCTTCTCCCTCTTTCGATTCAATATTTCGTCTCTCCCTGTAATTGTTTTCTAATAATCGGCTTCGAGTTTGTTGTTACTGAATTGGTTAATTGATCGCTGTTCATCGAGTTATCCGTTCGATGTTTCGTCTGCTTGTTTGTTTTTCGATCTATGATATCGTTGACCTTTTATTGAGTGCTTCTTTTTGTTTTCTTTTCTTTTTCTTTTTTTTTTGCATCGAAGAAGTTTATCATGTAGTAAATTTATTTTAGGTCGGTGGATTGAAAATGGGTAGTGACAGAAGATCTGATTGGGCCGGTGAAGCTTAAAGCTTTTAGATTTTATGGCTTGTAGTACTGTCACCTGATGTCTCAAGTGCTTGCAGCACATAGGATTCATGGCCAGTTTTGTAGTCTTAGCTAATTGGTCACTGAAGTTGGTTGCCAAAAATGAACAGGAAGATGCAGCTAGAATTTAAAAGCTTAATCCTATTTGGTTGTGTTGAAAGCTCAATAACCTGCCATTATTAGGTTTAGAAATGAATGGCCTGACTTGTTAAGGAAATGAAGCTTTTAAGATAGATGCTAATTACGACACTTGTAAAGTTGATGAAATTGCCCGGTCAAGTTGTAGCTCAGAAATGGTGGATGTGATTTTATCAAGTTTGGAGCTTTGAAAGGTGATGGATGAGACTCACAAGGAGAACGGAGCCATGTTATTGATTTGATTTTCTCAGACTGTTGGATGATGAGTGTTTTATATGTGTAAGAGAAAAGAACAGTGAGTGCCAGTGAGGAAAAGAAGGGATGTGGGTATAACGTTGAATTGTGAATGTCTTTTTCATTAGCTAGAAACATAAACATGGTGGATAATGAAGCAGTTATTATCATATTGGTTTTGAATGGTTTAGATTTGACAGCTTTATTATCTTGTCCTGTTATTATAAATTCAATTTAAATTTTGGCATGGTTAAGTAGCTGAGTAAACATAAACCAGGGTAGTTTTGCACCAATGTCTAACTTTTTATGTTTTTGTGTAGATTTCAGAGTTAATTGTCATTTTCAATTGATCGGCATTCTTTAATTTTTATTAAATAATGCCAGCATAACCTTATTTATTTTATGAATTTGGATAATTTAGCCTTCCGCTGTTAACAGCAATTAACATCTTATCTGCTGTAGTATTTGCTCCTTATATTAGGTCTTAGATTGAGTAGATGGTAGGTATTTGTAGCTGGATTCTCCGGAACCACAAGAATCCTTAGAATGGGATTCCAACTCAGCACCTTTTGAGATTTTGAGAAGAGTTGCTCTTTGGAGAACACAGTACGATGAAAGTTGTAAGCTGTGTTTATGGTCGATGTATGTGTTTATGCAGTTTATTTTTGCATGGCAAACTATTCTGGGGGAGGAGGCCCTCCAAATGGCTCTGTCTATGTCTGTGGACTGCCTCCTGGGACTGATGAAGATATGTTGGCTGAATTCTTTGGCACCATTGGGCTACTAAAGGTATGGCTTGGACCAGGTATTGTTTCGAAACGATCATTATTTCTCTATGCTATCGGTAGTGCTTAGTGAGTTGTTTATGTGCAGTTTCATCATTTTTTCTAACGTGAACTGACAGAAGGACAAGAGGACTGGTCGACCAAAGGTTTGGTTATATAGAGATAAAGTTACTGATGAACCGAAAGGTGATGCAACAATTACATACGAGGATCCGCATGCTGCGGTTGCTGCTGTGGATTGGTTCCACAACAAAGATTTTCATGGAAGTACTATAGAAGTCTATATTGCAGAGTCTAAGAATAAGGACTTGAGCAATCAGCCTTATGGCCAACAATTTCCCAATCCAAGTGCAGCAGGTAATATGGATGATCCTGATGAGAATGATGGGGGAGGAAGGGGCAAGGGACTTGGTGATGCAGCTGGCAAAGCATGGCAGCAGGATGGAGACTGGTTATGTCCAAATACAAGGTCTGTGATGTGATATTGGTGAGCAGCTCTCTCTTGCTTTCAAAATCTGAATCTATCAATGCATTTTATGTAGGAAAATATGATTGTGTTCTGGTATTTCTCCTCTTCTTGCAGTTGCTCCAATGTAAATTTTGCGTTTCGTGGTGTCTGTAACCGCTGTGGTTCAGCACGGCCTGCTGGTGCTGGCGGCACTGTTGGTGGGGGTGGTGGTAGAGGAAGGGCTCGGGGAAGCATTGAAGCAGGTGGGCGTGGCCGCCCTGTTGGTGCCCCCACAGGACTTTTTGGACCAAATGATTGGCCTTGTCCAATGTAAGTTCTCCTCAAGCTATACATATTGGCCATGTCTTGAAAATTATCCCGAATGAACTGATGGTTGCTGTCTGTTTTAAGTGTGATATAGAAATATGAATATATATTTTTTAAATGAAGTTAAATACAATTTTCCTTTATATGCATCTGTATACATAACTTTGCTTTTGCTTTTGTTTTCATCTTCCATTTCCTTTTGATTGATGATAGATGATACTTTTAATAGCTTATTCTTTTTCTATGTTCTGTGTTGGTGGATAACTTTGCTTGGAGTTGGAAATATTTCTTTAGGTGTGGCAATATTAACTGGGCTAAGCGCAACAAGTGCAACATTTGCAACACGAACAAGCCAGGGCACAATGAGGGCGGTGTAAGGTGAGCAGTTCCCGTCTTTTTTGCATTTAAGTTTATTTCTCATGTTAACGGCAGTCATTTATTATTTGTTACCAACTGTGTATTTCTATTTCATGCTTATCACATGTCTTTTGATAAAGAATATGGACTGTAACGCAGCTCTATATGCAATTATCAGTGTCCACAATGCTTCAAGAGTTTTAGCGGTCTGTAATCATACTTGTCAGTAGCGCATGATTCTATGTTAAATTAACTTGTATCTCATAGACCAAAGAGGTTCTTTTTCTTTTGACAAGATCACATGTCTCAATACTTTGACATGCCTTGTGTAACCAATAACAAAAATTTTCCTTTCCAGAGGGGGACGTGCTGGAGGTTATAAAGAACTTGATGAAGAAGAAATAGAGGAGACTAAGAGAAGACGGAGGGAAGCTGAGGAGGTGTGTAACCTCACTTGTTCTCAGACATTGGTAATGGATCTCTTTTACATTTGGGTTTTGCTTTCTTAAATTTCAGGATGATGGGGAGATGTACGATGAGTTTGGCAATCTCAAAAAGAAGTTTCGTGCAAAAGCACAGCAAGCTGATGCTCATCAGTCTCTCCCTGGTTCTGGACGCGCTGGATGGGAAGTAGAAGAAATAGGTATTTTTCCATTATCTGTCAATAGTTCTCTCGTTATTTCCTATGCTTATTATTTTCGCTTGTCAATCTTCTGGGATGGTTCAGTTCTGTTTTCTGGTGGTTAATATTTAGTTCTCCATGGCATTTCCCTCTACTCTCACTTTGCCCTTATTATTTAATCATCATGTTGTAGAAGGTGGAGAATCTTTGCAAGAACATTGTAATCTCCTACTTTTATCCATTCTAATGTGTTATGTTGCATACAGGTGTAAAGGACAGAAGTGGTAGAGATAGGGGAGATCGAGGTAGAGATAATGACAGGGAGAACAGCAGGGACAGAGGAAGGGATGGGTATGGTAGGGAACGACGTCGCAGCCACAGCAGAGAAAGGGAAAGGGATCGTGACCGAGAAAGAGGCCGCGATAGAGATAGAGATAGAGCCCGAGAATATGACTATGAAAAAGGTAGTAGAGAGTATGGGAGAGAGCTTGATCGCCACAGAGACTGGTAGTGATGTCGCGGCTTTGAAGTTTCTATTTCCTTGAAGTTTTGGTTGTAGGAGTTTCGGTAGTTTATCGTTGGATCCGTCTGATTGCGAGGAAATTCTGTTGTATTGAATTAAACATATACTGCAATGGCATTTCATATTAAACTTCTGTGAAACTTGTAATTCAATTTCCAGATTCTTACTGTTCTATCAGCTCAAGCTTTCTTGTATTCTTTTCTTTTCCTTTTGTTGGTTGAGCTTGTTTTTGCTGTTAACCTACTGGTTCAGATTGTTGGCATTCAGTGATAATGATTTAATCTGCAACTCCTCAAAATTGTTGGTTCATTACTTTTCAATATTAATCAATAATAAACTGATCTTTATATATTAGTTCAAAAGTATCCAACGTAAAAAAGGTCATATACTAATTTTTTATGATATAGCATAAATATTTTATTGATTATGTTGCAAATTCAATAAAAAAATATAATAAAATAACAAAAGAAGGAAAAAAAAAAACAAGAAATAAAAAGAAGAAGAAAAGTTGAATATGAAATTTAATTTTTACAAATAGGAGAATCTAGATTATTGTTTTTTAAGAATCAGATTCTATTATCATTGGTGGAATGAGATTCTCTATAGTGGGAATCACTTTGCAAATATGAGATTATCACTAACTTTCTAGTCTATTTGTGTTTGGTGGGTGGGTCTCGCTTTCTGTTGTAATCTGAACACAACTGTTTTCTTGGAAGCATGAAGAAGTAAGCTTTTTTTATTTTTCAAAAGAACTCAAACCCACCACCACGTTCCTCGTGGTAGGTGAAATTAGTTCCTTGTTTCTGTTCCTAGAAATCAGGTAAAATCTCAGGTTGGCAATTAAGCTACTCTCTAACAATATTCCAATCTCCACCTGTTTTCTCTCCCTATATAAAGCAAACAATATCAAACAAAAACTATATACTGTCCAAATTCATTCCATCTTTTCATATTTTTGTTTCTCTGTTTCTTTCTTTCTTTCTTTTGCTTCTTCTCTCTGCCTGACATTTTTTTTCATCAGCGGCAGCAGAGATGAAGGTGGTGGAGAAGATCCAAGGCCCGTTTTCGCCCGATATTGCCTTCTCGTTTGAATACTGCACGCCGAAACCAGGCCAGAATAACGATGCCTTCATCTCCACCGTGTCTCGTATGGCCAAGATGGGCCCTGCTTTCTGTGACATTACCTGGCGGCCGCAAGGAGACTACCCAGAGCTTACCCTCTCTCTCGCCGGCCGCATGCAGACTGAATGCGGTGTGGACACCATGATGCATCTCACGTGCGCCGGAATGTCTCTCGACGCTATTGACCAAGCCCTCAACTCTGCACGTTCTCACGGCGTGCGCAATATACTTGCCCTTCGCGGCGATCTCCCGAAAGGCGCCACGTCAATATCCGACACCGGTGCTGGTCTCTCCTGCGCTCTTGATCTTGTCAAACACATTCGTGCTACCCACGGGGATTACTTCGGCATCGGAGTCGCCGGTTATCCAGGTTTGTTGCAACAATTTAACCACGAAAGAAATAGAACCCGTAACGTTTTGTTTATGAATTGTAATTCATTGAGTGCAGAGGCACACCCATGCAAGATACCGGAGGGAAGCGAGACGGCGACGGAGGAAGGATATGAAAGCGACTTGGAATACCTCAAGGCGAAGATCGACGCCGGTGCTGACATCATCATCACACAGCTGTTTTTCGACACGGAGCTGTTCCTCAAGTTCGTGAAGGACTGCCGGCGGGTGGGGATCACTTGCCCTGTCGTTCCCGGCGTGTTACCCATCACCACATTCCGTAACTACAAGTTCATGACAACAACTTGCAAGACAAAGGTACCTGCAGTTGTTCGTCAAGCAGTCGATCAGCGTAAGGACGACGAGAGCAGGCTTTCAGCTTACGGCGTTGAACTGGCGACGGAGATGTGTAGAGCTATGCTGGATGCTGGAGTTCGAACTCTGCATTTCTATTCCATGAATCGTGAAGCGCCGCCTGCAGCGGTGCTGAAGAATCTTGGCCTTCTGGGTGGAACGAAGGTTCCCAAGCAGGTAGAAGTTCAGCAGAAAGGAAAGCTTGCCGACGGTGAAGAAGCTGGTGTCAACGGAAAGCTTGCAAATGGGCACTAAATATTTTATTATTTGTTTGACTTATTTATTATTTGGTTTAAGCGTTAAGAAAATGAACACGTTATTCTGGTCAATGAAGTTAGTTCAACTCAATAGAGGGTTTCACGTTTCAAAATATTTTGGTAATTATAAAATAATTTTTTTTAAAATAAAACATATTTTATCTTATTTAAAAAGATTTGTTTTTATTTAAAAATAATATTAATTAATTTTTAATATAAATTTTTATATTTTAAATTTTTAAATAATTTTATAAAATATTATAAAAAATTTATTTAAAATGTGAAATAAAATTTTTTTAGAATGGAGTAAAAAGAAAATACTAATCGAATCCTGATTAGTATTTGATTGATTAGAGGTGTCAATGATTTGGTAGGTTTAAGTCGTGCTAGCATTAAAGGTGTCGCGTAACTTGTGTAATATACATTTAGTACACTACCTAACCTTAACAACGAAAAGTTTGCAGGCCAGCGTAGTAATATTATCAGGAAGTAGTAGGTGAAGCTCCATCTGTAACCCATTAACTTTGAGAGAGACGTAAAATGTTTTCTTCCAATTCCAACCCCTACAACTTTTCTGATTATGAACTAGTCAAAGCAAATAAACAACATATACTCTGATATACGTTCTCAACCAAACAAGATACATATACACACTGATATAATTAAAAACACCACTACTTTGTGAAACAGTACTCTGATATAAGGAACCAACATGACGTCTGTTTGGCTTAGCGTTTTCTAAATATTTTTTTTAATTTTTAATTATATATTTTTTAATATATATTTTTATAAATATTTAAAAATTTTAAAAATAAAAACAATTCTACATAATAAAAAAATTTTATTATATATTTTTTTATTTTTTAAACAAAAAAATAAAACTCATTTTTAAAAAATAAAAATAATATTTATTTTAAAAAAATTTTATTTTATAACCACTCTCAAACGCCCCTACAAGTTCAGCAAACGTCGAAAGGAACGTTTTAAGAGTCATTTTAAAATAAAATTTTATTAAAATAAATATTTTTTTAAAAAATAAATTTTATTTTTTATTTAAAAAAATAATAAATAATAATGTTCACTATATAATTTTTTTAAACTTTTTAAATTTTTAAATAAATTTCTTAATTATTTATAAGAAATATAAAAATATATATAAATAAAAAAATTAAAGTAAAACTTTAGGAAAATTGGAATGCCAAACGCAACGAAAATCTAATACACCGTATTGCCAGATCTAGTACAAAAACAACCCCTTTTAGGCAGCTCCCCAGCCATGTATCTTGTCAACTGATCGTGGAAAACTGATTGAGAAAAACAGCAATTGCATTTACGCAACATATAATCATTGCAGCGACAAAATGGTGAGGGTAGACATTGCATAGCACAAAGGTATCGTTAATCATCTCTGAGAATCATACTAGATGTGACTAGCACTCACCTTTAACAATTGTAGCTGTGCCAACCTGTCCAGTATATACATGCGTCCAAAGACCTATGACCATGTCTCTATATGGAATCTACCAGCTCATTCAAGCAGTCCAAGCCACTTCGTAGCTTAATCCTTAGAAACGCCACTCTCTCCTGCAAGTATTTCTTCCAGGCATGCTGTTGCATCTGCTGGCATCTTAGTAGAATACACGGCAATGTATACTGCTGCCCCTTCATTTAGTATAATCCAAATCCAAAATCCTCACACGCTCTTCTTTCGTTTGTGTTGAACATAGACCTTATGCGGCTGATCACTTGAAAATGCGACAAAGAAGACTCCCCCCTTACCAATCACAAGTCTTGTGCATAAGACAACCAGAACTCTCTATACAGGAAATCACTGGCCTCATTCTCGCATCCAAAGAAAAATAGAACAGTAGAGCTACAACCCATTTGTGCTTTGGACTAATCTTTCCTCCACAAATGTGCAGAATGGTGCACAAACCAGTTCGTGGACCTATAAGAATGAGGGGAAGAGAAGGTGGAGGAGGAGGAAGACCACCTCTCTGCACCCATGCAGGTATGTAGATTCCTGTTAATAATGAATATGTCAAGCTCCAGATATTCTATTAAACTCTATGCCAATATCATTTCATAATAGTTTGCATACCATTACTGTTTCACGGATCAATTCCTGCTAGTCATGTTGAGCACAGGTCAGATCATTTGCTTAATGATACTCACAGTTAAGTGCACTTGATGGGATGGGCTATAGGTGAAGACCATATAGAAAATGCTCTTGTTTTCAGGGGAGGAACAGCTTGATTAACCATTTGAATGGCGTTTTCACAGAATGGAAATCTTCCAAAACCTGAACGGCAAGATCAAATGCTTACTAAGCACTAAAAAGCACATTACTTAGCAAACTGAATTAAAATTCTAGCTCTATCTGGTGCCACTTGTTGAACACTCCAGCTAATATCCTAAGATCCAGCATAGTCATCATTGTGTAGATAATTTAGGAAAGAGTTAATGGAGATCCATACAGCCTGCACATGGTACTAACAAAAAGTAGAAAATTACCTCCAAAACTCCGTTCTTCTGGTTGCACTTGTAAAGATCATCCCGCCCTTCAGGAGAAGGGAAATATAGGAGCCTTCCTTTTCATGCTCTGCAGTTGCAAAGAAGCTCATAACCTGATCGACATGCATTAAAGAGTTGATATTTGGAGAAACTGATAGCTACAAGAAACATACTAGGTTTTTATATATCACAGCTCAGCATTTGCATCTGCTCATTCATGAATAAAGAAAAAAAAATTCTAACACAATACTTGCATCATATAGATATACTCAAGATACAGTTTATCTTGCCTCTAAGAAATAGCGTGATGCCACAAAATCTTTCAATGTCATTCAGGCATGCTGATTTGACATCCATTGTACATGCCACAAAATATTTCAATTTGAGAAGGTTATCCAAGCTCTCCATTGCATTCTAGAGCTTGTGTTCCACTCTGTGGATAGTACCTGATACAAGTACAGGAAAATTGTATGATATATACAAAGCAGCAGTTACATATTTTTCCAAATGCAAGTCAAAAATCCGAAGCAGCTAGAGACAAGTATCTATTTAATCACGTCTCAGCATAGATCTAATATAGTCCTTTGGAAAGAAGATGTTAGTAAGACGAACAGATCTACAACAAATGCAACATAGAAGTTAGTGAAATAATAAGGTAGCTCAACACTATATAATAATTGAACTTCCATGAGCTTTTCAATACCTACTATTGCGTATCTAGATGTCAAAAGTAAAAGGTAACTACATGACTTAGTTACAACAAATAGATAATCTGAATCTGAAATGGTTCAACATAAGGTAACTCAAAATGAACAGAGAGTCAACATATGCTGACGTATGTTTCAGGATCCCAGGTTGCAGCGCTTTATGAAAGTCTCGACCACATTCACGTCTTGAATCGGAAGGATCTCCAGTACATCACCCACTGATACCCACACTCCTATGGGGCTCAAAAACTTCAAGGTTTATTGTTAAGAAACGAGAGTCTTGATCTACAGAAGCTTTAGATTAGAGCCTTTACAAAAAGATAGTTGAGTCACTCACTGGTGAAAGAGATTCCAGTTCAAAATGGCAAACATATCTATCATACTCCACGTTGTTCAAAAGCTGATTTTTTCACCTGCTAGTTATACAGGAATTATGTTTCAGCAACTCCACCTTAAGATTATCATGATGGCAATAGTAGATAAGTTGAACACAATGTGATCATCAAAAAGTAGATAGTAGATAAGGTCACGAGTATCCACTTGCTGTTCCTACTACATATCAAAATAGAGCCAAAATTTTACAAATGTGCACAAGTGCTCGAATAGCTACTGATTTTCAAATCAGTATACAAGAAACAAAGCACTTTAAGCTAAAGATGTTGCAAGCTCATACAAGTCTTAAAAAATATTGTCGCATATGCTGCCAAGCAGGTGGCATAAAACAAGCTCTCCCAATCATTCCCTCCTACCTTTCTATGGCTTTAGAGTTTTAATAACCTGTAAATGTTCTTTCTAATCTTAGAATAAAAATGATAGAAACAACTTCCAACTACTGCTTCTCAAGTATGACAAATTCTGCCCTGATCAGATTGAATGAACCAACATAATGCATATGCGCATCTAAAGGAACCTTGTAAAAAGGCATTGGATACTCGACGGAAGCATTATGTTGCCAAAAGATTAAAAGAAAACAATAAGTATAAACACTTGCCTAAGAGATCAATTGAAGAGTTTAGCTCCATCTTGGTAGAATAGTAATTAACTTGAAATTTCAGATTTTCCAATTCTCACATGGGCCTCCTCAATGCTAGAAATTCTTGGTAAAATAGTGGAGCATTTTTGTTTAACTTATTCCTTATAGAAGACAATCAAGGATCTAGATTAGCCTCATATCTGCGAATAATATTTTGGGAGTTGTCATATAATCCGAGATTCACAAATAAAACGCTGGATTATAAGATCAATTTATACTGACATCAATAGAGAAAGACTAGCTAGAAAAAGATGAAAGTGTAATCCATAACTTGCGTAAGGATGACCGACCAGAATATGAGAATTTTATCCAGATCAAAAAATTATATGGTGAATTCTAATGCACATACCCAGCGGGATACTGATAATCTCTCGAGATTGAGATTTTTCTGAATCAAAAATCTCCAAAATACATACACAATAGAGAACAAATCAAATTGATATTAGAACGAAAGCACGAAAAGAATCAGCAAACATCTTCAAATTCAAGCTAAATTCCAGAAAAGAAAAAGTAAAAAGGACAAAAACCTTCATGCAATATGGATTGTCACCCTGACCAGTAGTTGAAATAAACAAAGATAAGCAAACGCTCGTTTGATAAGAGACTTTGACTCATATGTAAATAGAATTACAATCAAATAAGTTGAAATTGAAAAGAGAGAGGAAGTGAAACAGTGCGAAGAGTTGAGATCTAACAGGATCAAAGTCGTCGAATGATAGAACGGAACCAGTAGGGCAGCCGCCGCGCTCTGCCTCTCTACCAACGCGTTCTGTTGCGGCCATTGAGTACCCTGTTTCTAGAGAACCAACAACCCGGGGAATCTCTTCCACTTTTTTCAATGAATTTCGCAAAAATAAATTCTATAAACGTGGAGTTAAACAAAAAACCAAAATTTCAGTACAATCAAATTTTAAATAAAGTAAATATATAAATAAATTTAAACTAAAATTTAGAACAAAAGAAATAAAAAAACTAAATATAAAATTCCATATAGTAATTGAAATAAGTGAAAAACCAACCTAAATTTTGTTTAAAAATTAGTCGGTTGATAATTCAAACATGCACTGAGCTCCCGAGCGCTCTCCTGTTTTCCGCTACTGCTGTTGATCGTCCCTTTTCATGGGCCTCTAATAAATGGGTCAGGCTACTGCCCGGCCAATCTATCAAGCTCGTTCAATTCGGTTTAGGACATATCAAATGTCCATAACTAAATTTTATAAAAATAAAAAATAATAAAATTTATTTAAAAATAAAATAAAAATAGAGTTCAGTATTTATATTTTAATAAATTTTAGAAATATATTAAAAATTAAAATATATATTTATATTGAAAAGTGTACAAATAAAAAAATTAAAACTAAAATTTTATATATAAAAATAAAATTTTAAATTTTTTATATAATTAAAATATATAAATTATTTAAAATTTTTAAATTTTAATAAAAAAAATAAAATTACAGCTATTTGAAACACGTACTACTAATTAAATATTCCGGTCCTTTGGTAAGATCGTGCACAAGCACGAGTAACATGCTTTGTTGAAGAATTCATACGACAATTTTTTCTGGACAAGATTATCTCAAGTAAACGTGCCCTTATCTTTTCTACATGAGACGTTAACAATGATAAAGTTGTGGATGGAATCAAGAACTACTTAAAAACTTTCTCAAAGAAGCAAACCATGTACCATACACATGCATGTCTTCAGCAAATTAAACTTATCCTGCAAAAGCAATTAAAATATATATAACTTAACTAAACAGTCTAAACCAGAGCAAATACATGTGGTCATATTACCATTTGTTCTTTCACAAAGACCAAGGTGTTCACTGTGCTCCGTATGTATTATTTTTCTTGTACACACAAAGACCATAGTCTCGACCAACATGTCCATGCATTATATTATTTTTCTCATCGATCTTAGAAGCTAAAACTTACAGTAATCAGACCGCCATTAAGACATCTGTGGAGTGTCCATTAAAGTAAAACACTTAGAATCTCATAGAAGCAATTAGAAGATTACAAAGAATTCGTAGAACAGACCGCATGCATGTGGTTTTATTCGGTCTTGTTCTCTGATGAGGTAATCAAATAAAGATATATACATGTTCCATTAATTTAATGTAATTAAGTTATATTTACGGATGTACGTAGCAGTGCTGATGAAAGCCCGGAGCATCTTCTCCGAGGAAACCGGAACGTGCCTCTGATCAGTTCGACGGTGATGAGTTGTGGAAAGAAGATTTTGCTGGGCCCACCGAATCCTCCGTTGCTGATCATCATCAAAGTGTTACCGCGACCACATCACCACTACCCACCGCCATCTCGTGATTCGTTTTCTATAGTACCAGTTTTTCTTCTTCTTCCTTCAACTAAATGTATCCTACGTGTAGAATCTAAAGAGAGAGGAAGTTACCGGAGGACGGTCACCGTCAAGATAAATAACTGATAAGCTACTTTCACTGGATCACTTCACGAGTTGTGGTGGTAATTAAATTTAGGTTTGGTAATTGGGGGTTTTACTTTTACCAGGACACGTTCTGAAGCAGGGGGATTAATTTATCGATGGCCGTACGTAGGTAGCACAGTGCACGTTGGGGATGAAAAAAAAAGAAGACTTTAACGTGTACCACGTCTGTAGCACAGCTTGCACTTTGAGATTTTCAGTGAGATATTATAGTCCTAGTGGAAGATGCGCGACAAAGACAGTGAAAGAGATCGAGCAGGAAATCCTTCTCTGCTTCTTAATATTCTCAATCTCTCTCCTTTGACATTTTCAATGGAACAGTTCTGTTCTGTTTGCAAATATAAAAAAAGGTTTCTGAAAGCAGTGTGTTGTAGAGATCGAGCCATTTCGTTTCTTCACCCGCTTCTTCTTTCTATGATTTTGATTCCTTCTTTGTATGAAAGACTCAGTGACCATCTTTTTCCTACCACTTACACTCCCGCACTCAACCGTAAAGATAATAACCAAAAGTCAGCGCTGCATTCTTTTTTTCCGATCCGGTAATCACCACCTCCACAGTTTTACGGTACTGAATTCTTTTGATTTAAATATGAGTACTGTAGACTGGGATCTACAGGCTGTGGTTCGAGGTTGCCGTTTCACGGCGGCAACAGAGGTAGCTGCAGCAGAAGATGATCACATTTCGACAAAAGAAGAGATCATTATGGACGGAGAAGATGGTAATTGGAATAGCTTTCCTCACATTATAGCAACGAGAACGGCAGTACATGAACTGGAAGAGCTCTTGAAACCGTTCTTCCCCAATCTTGGACAACAACGACAGGTTGCATCTCCACTTCAAAGCTGCACATCGCCATCATCATCAATATCATGTCCGGTCGTAATTCATCCTTCGCTCGGTGCTTATCAGACACTGCAATCAGTGCAATCTCAAAGGCAACACCAACTTACTCCCATGGCTTCCCACTCGAAAAGGAGGTAATTAAACGGCATATGTATATACTTGATTAATCTACGTCTATAACATCTATCAAGCTAGCAACAAATGATTTTTCTTCTTCTTCGATTGAGAACTTAACAAACTCAATGCAGGAAGAGCCAGCAGAAGAGGGTGGTGTGCCACGTACCAGCGGACGGAGCTTCTCCTGACATGTGGGCATGGCGGAAGTATGGTCAGAAACCCATCAAGGGATCCCCTTTTCCTCGGTAATCAATAAACTCAGCCCTTCAAGGCTTCAAAGTTGTTACGTCCATAGAATATGAAAAGACTGTCAATGGTGAACTTGTTAATTTGCAGAGGGTATTACAGATGTAGCAGTTCCAAGGGATGCATGGCGCGCAAGCAGGTAGAACGCAGCCGCTTAGATCCCACCGTGCTGATCATCACCTACACTGCCGAGCACAACCACCAAGTTCCCACCCACCGGAGCTCCCTTGCGGGTAGCACCCGTCCTAGGTTCCCACCTCCTCTGACTGCAGCTACTTCCAGAGGCGCCGATGGTGACTCAAGCAACCTTTCAACCAGCCCTGTATCTCTGACAACTGGTGGTGCGCTCTCTCCAACAACTCCACTCACAGTCGCAATGGAAGACCCACAGAGACGTGAGGAGGATGGAGAGGATGACGGCGGCGAAGAGGAAGATGATCTGCTTCTGGTTGATAATATGCATTGTGATAATGAATTTCTATTCACGAGATTGGAAGGGTTCGGTTGTAAATCAACGATGACCATGGCAGCCGGGGCAACGGATGCTGTCTCCGTGACAACCACCTTATTTGAAGGACGATGATTGTTTCGGTGAACACCACTTTGCACCAACATGGCTGACGAGCCATAAGGTCGCTGCAGCAGCTCGTGGAAGTTGACCGGCTAGTCTAGACACAGGCGGTTAAAACCGTGATCATCACAAGCTCAACATTTTATTTGGCATTCGTCAGATGTACACAAGTTTTTTCCTTCCATTTGAAATGAGATAATTGAGATCTAATGATATGTTTTCCATCTCTCTTTGCAAAATCAACATGAATGCAAGGATCTTGAAGCTTCTTCTTCCTTGCACCATGTCAACTTTGATTAATCTCTTGATCATGATTCTTGGTTTTCCTTCAATCTTCGTTGTTCTTTCTGGTTTCTCGTCTCTTCTGATATCTAACTTTCTCCTGAAATTGATAACAAAAACTGGTAATGGTAATCATATATCACAGTCAACACAGACGAAAATGTCAATCAAATGCTGTTGAAAGAAGGATTTGGTTCCATCCGTGCGCGCTTGCTCAGCTTGGATCATCTTAGCAGGCCTATAAATAAATCAGGCGTTTTTAATGACTTCAATTGGCAAATTATACTCGAGCATCACCATATGTATATCATGAGATTTTTCTAATTGGGAGGTAAAAAATTCAAAAACAAAAAACAAAAAAAAAAAGAAAAAGGAAAAGAAAAAGAAAAAACAACATTTATGCAGAGTAAAATAACTATAGTCAAAGCAATATAGATAAAACTCTAATTTCAGATAAATTTCCAACATAGTACTTACATTGCAATTTGTTCAAAATCCACAAGTCAAAGAGATGAATCTCTACTGTTTAGGTATTTGCAATTAATCGTAGCTTCAACAATATTGTAGCAAAACCATGCATCTGGTTTCTAAAGGACCGGAATATAAGCCCATGGGAAACCTTGCCCTTCTCTGAACTTGTGATGTATAGACCATGCTTCATCACAATCAAAAGTGTCACTGATAGTAAAAAGTCACCTGTTCTTCATGGTCGGATTATCCAATGATTCTTACTAGCTCAACAGAACTAGATTATTCTGGTACACTCACCAGCTTCCATTCTGTTCAGGCTACCTGAGAATTTCAGTTTTCTCTGGCTGGACCACTTAAACACATTGAGTTGATCATATTTGTCAAACCATTAGAAGACACAAGTGGGAAAGATTGACCTAGATCTGGTTTGCTTATAAGCTGCATGGTTTGCCAACATATACTGAAATATTGCTGCCCAAGCTGCAATAGATCATTCAAAGACAAAGATTCAGCACTTCCTCATAGAAAAGAACACTGATCAGTGATCAATCTTCTTTGAGACCCAGGCAATGGCTTGGCCGTCCATTACTTGGCATAATATCTTGCAAATTTGTTACCTAGTTTCTCATGAGACACTGCAAACTCGGAGACAATATACATCGATGCCTTTCAAGCACTGCAAACTCGGAGACAATATACATCGATGCCTTTCAAGTAGAGCAGCATACCTGAGACATTCAACTCATAAGAGAATATTGCTGCTACAGCATATGCAACTGAATGACCCTCACTTCCATGTTAGAGATGATTCAGTAAATACTTGAAATCGCATATAGGTGCAGAGTTTGCCCTGGTTGAAACTTTCTAATCAACTTTGTCCTGGATAAAATGTTGTAGCTGGTCAAGCTTACCAACTACTGATAGCCACTCCGTCAAAATATCCATTGTAACATAATTAGGTCTGCAACCCTGTTGTTTCATATGGTCCATTACTTGAAAGGCCTCCTCTAGCATATTACACTTTTGAAGGCCTTTAAAAATTGCATTGTATGTGGTAACATTCGGAGGGACGCCTTTCTGGTGCATTTCATTAAACAAGGACAACACCGCAGTGGGTTCTCTTTTGTACGTAGATTCAATAAGAGCATTATAAATCACAGTGTTGGGCTCAATACCAGAAGATGGCATGCTATGGAAAATCTTCAATGCCTCCTCGTGATTACCAGCAAGGCAATAGCCATGTATCAGGGCCCCATAAGTGACAACAGTTCGCTGACAGCCATCCTCAACCATCCTGCTCAGCAACTGACTGGCTGTTGAGAAGTCTCCAGCCTTACAACAAGCAGAGATCAGAGTATTAAAGGTGATTGTGTCTGGTTGTATCCTATCCTGCTCCATTTGCGCAAGCATCTCACACGCCTTTCCCAACTGTTTCTTCTTGCAGAACCCACCGATCAACACATTATAGCTCTTTGCATCAAGTTTGAACCCTTCCTTCCTCATGGCTGTGGCAACAGAGCAAGCATCCTCCAATCTCCCTGTCTGTGTCAATCCTGAAATGAGTGTGTAATATAGGATAGCATCAGGCAAGCGTCCAGCCTGCACCATTTCATCATACAACTGCATGGCCTTGTTAGCATTGTTGGAATGAAGAAACGCTCCAATAAGGGTACTGTAGGTAACAGCATTTCCTCTGGCATCTTTCCATTCACGCCTTTTTTGATTGAAGAAGCGGAGGGCACTGTTAACCCTCCCAATGTTACACATCCCTGCAATAAGAATGTTTAATGTCACTACGCTGGGAGAGATTCCCTCATTCTCCATCCGAGCAGCAAGCTCATCAGCTGCATCGACATTGCCTGCCTTGCAGAATCCATCTATCAGGCAGTTATATGTGATCGTGTTTGGGGAACAGCACTGCTCACCCTTCATTCGTTCAAGCAATGCTAGACCTTCATAAACCCTTCCAGCTTTGCAAAACCCATTTATGAGAGTATTGAAAATAACTGTGTCTGGCCGCACACTAGAGCTAGGCTGGGACATTACGTCAAGTAGGTGGTGGGCTTCCTCAAGACGGCAGGACGTAGCAAGGTGATTGACAAGAATACCATAAGTAACAAGACTTGGTTGGACACCATTGTCATTCATAGTTCTAAACAACTGATTCATCCTGGAGAAATCACGATCCTTGGCAATACCGCTGAGAAGGGCGTCACAGGTAGGGGCTTCAATAGGTCCTCGAGCATCAAACATAACATGAACAATGTCCCACGCAGCATTTATCCTGCGTTCACGGCAGAGACGAGTAATCAGTTGGGTGAATCGGAAAGTGTCAAGAGGGAAAGCTTTGTGTTTAATCAATTGGGTGATGAGGGCAATGGTGTTGCCGTCGACTGGGGATTTAAAGTTTTGCGCAAGCGCAGAGACTAATATGGAGCAGGTAGCGGAGTCAGGAAGGTTCGGGAAGTTGGAATCAAACATTTCATGTATAATAGAAAGGGCTTCCGCATGTTTGTTAGGGTCAGCAGAGAACAAGAGGGAACGGAGAACGTTGTTTCTTGGCGGAGTGCGATGGATGGAAGTGGGAGAGTTGGAATCAACAGCGGCAGAGGCGGTGGATTCACGGCGGTAGATAGCCGGTAGAATCCTGCGGTAGACATGTCGCTGGAAAGAACGCATGGGTCGAATTTGGCGGAAGAGATGAATTTGAAGATTTAGAAGAAATGAAAAAGAAAAACTGAAAAAAGACGTTAAATACTTATCATACGGGCTCAGCTTTTCTTTTATAAACTGTAACCGAGTTTTTTGAATTTTGATTCGTAAATACCCGGATGTCTAACTTATAACCTGATTAGCAGCTTTATGTAGTAGAAACACGTGCAGCGAAAATGATACAATTCAGCAAACAAAAGGATTGATAAACTAATTCATCAGAAAACATGAAGAGATTGATTGACTAGAACATCGACAGCAACAGAGTTTTCAGATCAATTAGCTTAAAAAGCTGGAAAGTTATAAGAGAAGAGTAAAAGGGCGTTTAAAAATATTTATAAAATAGAATTTTTATAAAATAAAAACTATTTTATTTTTTAAAACTAAGTTTTATTTTTTTATTTTTAAAAATTAATAAAAATATAAAATAAAAAAATTTTACTGCATAAAATTTTTCTATACTTTTTAAATTTTTAAATAAATTTTTTAAATACTTATAAAATATATATTAAAAAATATATAATAAAAAATTTAATTGAAAAATGTAATTTCAAACGTCCCCTTAGATCCCTCAGTGTTTGGTATCAATTTTTTAAAATTTGTATTTTCACGGTACAAATTTCTGTACACAAAGTTATAGAAGCGGAACACAAAGAAGTTCCAAACTGGCACTAACATTTCAGAGAAAGCTAGACTTGCACATTGATAAAAAGAATTGTAGGTGGATGTTAGGCAGGTAAGCCTGTTAACTTGATTGTTAAAGATCAATTGGATGACGGCTATCATTGGAGGAAGTATGGCCGGAAAGCAGTAAAGAACAGTGCCTTTTCCCAGGTCTGGATATCTTCACCTGAATGATCATCACCTCCCATGGCTAGCTCCAGCCACTAGCTAGTTAGGCATTGACGTACGTCTTTGGAAGAGACCGTATGTAACAAATTAACTCGAAATCACGAGTCGCGATCAAGTTCGCATATTTACGACCTATATATTTAAGGTATAATTTGTTCGTATAAAGGCAGCTTTGGTCAGGGTAATCTTAACTTTTGTCAAATTTGTGTGGCAAACTGTAATGGACCCAGAAGCTACTACCGTTGCACGCATCACGCATGCGAAGTGAAGAAGCAAGTCAAAGTCTTGCAAAAGACAGCACCATATATGGTCGTTACTACCTATGAAGGGATTCACAATCACCCCGGATTCACAATCACCCCTGTGAGAAGGTGATGGAAATCTTTGCTCCCCACCTCAGGTGTTTTAAACGCTCTTAATTTTATTTTTTTAGATCAAATTTTAAATACCGAATAATTTATATATTTTAATTATATAAAAAATTCAAAATTTTATTTATATATACGAAATTTTAGTTTTAATTTTTTTTATTTACATATTTTTTAATACAATTATATTTTTTAATTTTTAGCATATTTTTAAAAACTATTGAAATATAAATATCGAACTACACTTCTATTTAATTTTTAAAAAATTTTATGTTTTAATTTTTATTTTTACAAAATTTAATTACAGATATTTAAAACACGTTTCTAATCTAATTCTAACTTTATTCATCACTAACTAAGATAGATCATTTTAGTTGAACTAAAGCATGTTGCTATAGTTGCAAAGTATACATCAATGAAGAAAGAGATATGTGCTTAAGTGTGATGCAATTGTCCTTTTATTCCTTTCTTCATCTGTTTGTTTCCTTATAATGACAAGCATATGTTCTTTAATGAAGAGCTATTCTCATGCTAGAAAAAATTATTTTTTCCTATTAGTTTTAGGGTGCGGAAGCTTCCTACGTCCAGTTTGTTGGTAGGCAAATTTTAACCTTAGAAACAGAAGACTACAACTACGTGCTGGGCTGTACGAGAGTTTTGAGTTGTAGATAAGGTAAATGTATTTTTCTAAAGAAATGCGGTAAATAAGGTAACTTGAGATTTGAGAACGTTTGAAATTACTTTTCAAAATACTTATCTTTCAAATAAATACTTCACATTTTATAATAAATCTTTTACATTTTTTTACAAAATTTTTAAATTGAAAATATAAAAAAGTTTTATATATTTTTTATTACTTTTTAAATTTTAAAAAATAAATTTATTTTCTAAATTTTTATTTAAAAATTTTTATTTTATAAATACTTTCGAACGGTTTACTTTTACAAAAAGTAATTCTTATTTAGGACAAGTCTACAACATTATATGGCTGCTTTTAAACAGGCCGAACGATCACGACCATTTTGGTTTTGGTCGTAATTAAATAATGAAAAACAAGTTTGAAGTCAACGCGCGCTCTGCCTACTACTGCTAGTATCTATCTTGCAAGAACTCTCTCGACATAACATAACATAGAATTTCCTTGCAAATTATTTCGCTCTTCTTCTTTTCCCCAACATTTTACTCTCCCTTCTTTCACCACTTCGTCTTCTCTTAGATTTTGTTCCGATTAAGTCTTTGATTGGTCGGTCGATCGACTTCTCGTTTGGAAAGCTAACGATGGCGAGCGATCTCGAGTCGAAAGCGAAGGAAGCTTTCATGGACGATAATTTCGACCTCGCCGTCGATCTGTATTCACAGGCGATTGAAAAGGATTCTTCCAACGCGAATCTATTCGCTGATCGTGCGCAAGCCAATATCAAACTTGGCAACTATACCGGTAAATTACTTATCTAGTGTTTTTACTTCGTCAACGGCTGATTCTTCTGTTCCAAATTGATCCAAATTGTTTGAATTCTTATTCTTAAGATATTCTGATTGGAACAGTAGGATGCTTTATCTGTTAAACACTAGTTCTATGGTATAATAATAGATGGTTAGATCCATGCATGAAACTGTGAGTTGGATTCTTCACTTGTTTGTTTTGAGTTGTGTGGCCCTTCAATATGAACCCGATTGACTAGCTTTGCTCGGCCTTAAATTTACCTATTTAGGTTTAATTTCTAACCTTGCTTTCTGTTGAGGTTCTTTCAGTATGCATAGTTTACACACAACAGTAGATCAGGATCACATAGCAAATATTATAGCCTATAGTAGGTCACAGCATTTTAAATAAAAAGAAACCTTCATAATATCAAAGTGCATTGTCTGCCTTGTCAGGACCCAAGTACTTTTTTTGAGACAAAGGTACTCAGACCTTATATATTAATTAATATAAGTTGGGACTTCTTAAGTATAAAAGTCCGTGTGTTCTTATTTCTTTAGATATGTCATCAGAGCAAATCAAATCCTTGTAGTTCTTGACATGCTTTTATCTTTTGACATAGTCTGCTGTCTTAAGGGATGAAATGCTTAATCTAATGGCAACTCCAGTTCCTCCAATTATGGTCTCTGTGAAATTATAGAAATTAAAGTTGTTGTTAACAGATTAAGAGTACCATATTCTTTGCTGAATTTGGAGTCTAGTCATTTTCCTTATAAGTATGTTGTTAAGCTAGTTATTTTATTTCTCTGAGTTTTTAAGTCTTTTCCTTGCACTGTTTACCACTTATACTGCAACTCTATATTCATGGGAGTGCTTGAACAGATGCTGTGATTGATGCTAACCGAGCGATTGAATTGGACCCTTCTCTTTCCAAAGGTTACTTACGGAAGGGGTAAGTCTGATATTCCTGAAGCTGCTACCTCTTTAGATTAGTGGATAGGCTTTATCGTGGAATAAGCAAAATTCACATGTTACTGGAGAATGACGTGAAAAATAGGCGCTAAGTCTGGACTAGAAAGATCTGGTTTGTCAGTTTGAACGCACTAGTCCTTAGCTGAACATAAGAAAGTTGCGAGAGATCACATTTTTGTTACTTCAAAGCTTAATGTCTGTTTTGTATGTTTTACCTTAGTATAAGTAAGCAAAAAGAATACCGCTCTTCAAGTAAATGGTTTTGCAACAATTTAGTCCTCTCATAAGATTTGGTTAGCATAGGTAAGTAGCATGCAGCTTCATTTAGCATTCTATTGAAAAATTCATTGCTTGAGAAGAAACATGACTTTGTTGTTGAACTAATCCAGTGATGTGATATTCAAACAATGTTCACAGCTAAGACGACAGTAGTAGCTGATGAGTATCAATTCTGAATCCTGCCCTGCTATTATTCGTCATCAATTCATATAATCACATGTAGCTAACATTTAACGATTGCAAAGCTCTTTCATTTCCAGTTAATCTGTTCTTTGACTGTCTGCCTTTCAGAACTGCATGCATTAAACTGGAAGAGTACCAGACAGCGAAGGCTGCTCTTGAAGCTGGTTTGTCCTTGGCACCTGGAGATTCAAGATTTATGAAATTGCTGAAGGAATGTAATGATCAAAGTGCAAGTGCAGGTAACCCTGTAATACAAAATTGTTGAACTTGATGAAATTAAATTTGGGGCTTTAGTTATAATCTATCACCATAACTAACTTATCTTGAGCTCGCTCATTTTTTGTGTAGAGGAAACTAAAGAACCCCCTAAAGCGGTGACACCTGATGCTTCAACTGGTTCAGTTAGTGAAGCTTCAAAGAACAATGTAGCACATAATGTGGGAACCAATTCTATGCCTGTACTTCAAAGTAAAGCAAAATATAGGTACTGATGAACACTTACCAAATTTTTTCGTGGCATCCCATTTAAAGTGCATTTAGTTTCTTTTTGCACTTTTCTCGTGTGAAGACTGTATGGCACATCTTAAGAGCGTATCACTTTCACGGTAAGTACTCTATTTTGCTGTGCCAATATCTGAGTGTAGAAGTTTGTGTCAAAGCAGTCCAATCTAAGCTATTATCGACCTGTTTTAGAATTTAATTGTGCTTCTGTTACGCTGTTAGAATGGAGCAATACATCCAGCTTCAAGGTTTTCACTTTCTAATGGCCGGTTGTATTTTCTCTTGCAGGCATGACTTCTACAACACCAATAGTGAAGCAGTTGTGAATATTTTTGCAAAGGGCATTCCTCCTGAATATGTGACTGTTGATTTCGGTGAACAGATTGTACGTGCTCAAACTTTGTATAGTTTATTATTGTTTTGGCAATGGTATGAGCTGCAAGCAGTTTCTACCAAATGTTGATAATGCTTGCTACATTTTCCTTTTCAGCTGAGTGTTTCCATCAATGTACCTGGTGAAGAAGCCTACCACTTTCAGCCACGTCTATTTGGAAAGGTATACCCTCAACCATGTTTATATGTCTGCGTGCATGCATGTACATGTTTAAGTATATATTAAGGTAGAGGTCTTATGCTAATTATTGACTGCCTTCAAATCCATTTTCATATTTACATTATGGATCTTGGTGCTCCAGGTGTTGGTAAATGGTTTATCAACTATGTTTAATATCCTTATCCATTCAAAGTTAATTGTTGGATTTTCTGTTGAGTAGATTATTCCAGAAAAATGTAAGTATTCAGTGCTATCTTCCAAAGTTGAGATTCGGCTTGCGAAAGTTGAGTTTGTCACATGGAAAACATTAGAATTTAATGGAGGAAACACTGTTTCTCAGAAGCCTAATCCGTCCTCAGGTAATTCTAGTTCACCTGATGCTAACCTCGTAGCTCATTCAGTATGTATTTCTAAGTTGATGATCTAATACTGAAGGATCATCTATTCAATTATACTGATTCGTTTTAAATTCCTTTTTATAACCTTGTTAGGAAATTAATCTCGTGTGTGCCACCACTTGTATGGGGTTTTGTAATTATACTTTGCCCTTGATTGTTGATGGGGTGATGTCAATGTATCACCGTCAAGGGTACTAATAATCTGCCATTTTGTGGTTTTGGATTATCAAGCTCTGAAGTCTGAAAAGCTGCCGTTCTATCCCTCTTCAAGAGGCAAAGTTGATTGGGACAAGCTCGAAGCCGAAGTGAAAAAGGAGGTAAGATAGCAAGATAAATTGAGTACCATGAATTAGTTTGTTTAAAAAATCTTTGCAACTCGACATGTGCTTACACCTCGATCCTGATCTTTATGTACCCTTAGGAAAAAGACGAGAAGCTAGATGGAGATGCAGCATTGAACAAAATGTTCCGTGAAATATACAAAGATGCAGATGAAGACATGAGAAGAGCAATGATGAAATCATTTGTAAGTATTCTGCCCCTTGTACGAGTTGTCGCTCTCCCATGGAGGGAAGGTGCTTTCGTTGAAATATACAAATTAGTGTGCAGTAAGCAATTCTCCACATTGAACGAACTTGTAAGAGTACTTAAATTGGTTTCAGGTGGAATCAAATGGCACCGTGTTATCAACCAACTGGAAAGATGTTGGTTCCAAGAAAGTTGAGGGAACCCCGCCAGACGGGATGGAGCTCAAGAAATGGGACTACTAAAAAGTCTATAGCTTACATTAGCCGCTTTTGTTGTATAACTGTGTCCATTTTGGAAGTCTTGAAGAGTCGCATTTGATTAGGCTACACGTATTCAGAATTGGATTCCAAGTTGTGTTGCTTGTTGCAATGTGCTTATGCTGGACATTAGCTGTCTAATCATTTATTGGATTGGTAATGAAAATGGTTTGAAATTTCCTCTCGTGCTTGTTCTCTTGGTTAGAATCATCACAGGCTTTACTTTAAACTTTCTGGATTTGTCTATGCTCTGATATTACACAGAACTCAGATTCCAAATGCTTCTGCTTCCGAATTAAAGTGTATCCAAGTCACTATCCTAAGAAGGTGATCTTTCAATTTCACTTAAAGAGACGCAAAGACATTATCGTAACCCTGGAAACATCTAAGCTTCTGCGCAGAGATAATTCGAGATGAATTACTAATGAATTACTACCGTTCTACCTTATCGAACAATGTTTAAGTCAACTACAACACGTAGCAAGCTTCAACCTCACGAAACGTTTCATTCTGAAGCCTAGAACAAGCAGCTCATTAACCCTGTCACAAAATTCTTTCGCATTTCATGCACGTGGCTCGTAGGCCATAGCACCATATCCAGAAGGAGAAAAGAAATTTTCTGCATCAAACTTAATAACAAGAATCCGTATCGTGCGAGGCGTCACGATTGCGTGCACCCACTTGTGCACCAAACCTCGACCTCATTGAATGAACACAGGCTTCATATCGAGACGAGATGTAATAATTCGCTGAACATATATATAAACCACAATCTTCAGCCAGATTCAGATGAAACACTACATATCGAGCAAAGCTTGCTACCAACCTAACAAAGAAAAGAGCGAAGAAGAAGAAGAAGATGTCGTCGTTGGTGAACAAGGCGAAAGGTTTCGTTGCAGAGAAAGTGGCTCACGTACCGAAGCCAGAAGCAACGGTGAAAGACGTTGACATCAAAGGCGTTAGCCGTGATGGTGCCAAGTTCAACGCTGAGGTCTCCGTCAACAATCCTTATAGCAGCCGTCTCCCCATCTGTGAGATCCACTACACTCTGAAAAGCGCCGGCCGGTATTGTTCGATCAAATACATTCGTTGATTTTTATTCATGCATGACTAATTATCTAACAAGCTTCGTTGAATGATTGATTGATTTTCAGGGTTGTGGCGTCAGGGACGGTGCCGGATCCGGGATGGATCGAGGCGAGTGGCGAGACAAAACTGAACGTTCCAGTCAAGGTGCCGTATGATTTCTTGATCAGCATCACAAAAGATGCTGGGAATGATTGGGATATAGATTACGAGCTTGAGCTTAAGCTCATTATCGATCTTCCTGTTGTTGGAAAATTCACCATACCTCTGTCACAGAAGGGCGAGCAAAAGCTTCCAACACTCTCTGATATGTTCTAGACTGTTTCTAAGTTATAGCTAAAAGTACGTAAGGAAAATGTTACCTGGTATGATTTAAGTACATATCGAGGCTGTGGCCGCTTGCTATAAAAATCCAAATGAATAAAACCATCGTCTTCATGTCGAAGATGAGATGTGTAATTTAGTTATAAAGATCTTACTTTTGGTACTGTTAGCGGAGCGTATAAATACTGTTGATTATCTAGATGTACTACTTTCTACTTGGGTTCCTAAAAGAAATTTTATATATTATATAGAAAGTAGGGTTTTAACTTTTGAGTACTCTTTCTTCTTCATTCTCGAAAATACTTTTCTTCTTTTTTAAAATTTTAATCCTATAAAATTTAACAAAAAACCAACAATTTAATATTAATTAACTAAATTACTTACAAAAAGTGAAATTTTGGAAGTGATCAATTAGAAAAAATATTCACAAAAAATATTATTTAATGGAATTTACATATTTAATATCATGTATTGTAAGAAATAATGCACGCATACAAAATAAAATTTTTCTTTTTTTAAACTTCTAGGTTAATAAAATTAAGTTTTTAAGTAAAACTTAATTGCGATGTATTAAAAAAGAAACTAATGCATGCGTTGTAAAATACAAAAACTATCTCAACCTAGCTAGTAGTGGAGGGTGTCCGTACTCCGTAGTACCTCCTTGTACCTAAATAATATTTGATCAAACATATCCGGAATTTACTGCTCGTAGACATAACACTTTGAATGTGTTTACTTTGGGCTGATTTCAACTGCCCGTAACTGAGTTTTATAAAAATAAAACATAAAAAATAAAATTTTTTAAAAAATAAAATAGAAGTAGAATTCAATATCTATGTTTTAATAGGTTTTAAAAATATGTTAAAAATTAAAAAATATAATTATATTGAGAAATATGTAAATAAAAAAGTTAAAATTAAAATTTCGCATGTGAAAGTAGAATTCTAAATTTTTTGTATAATTAAAATATAAAAACTGTTTGGAATTTAAAATCTTGTAGGAAAAAGTAAAATTACGGTCATTTAAAACACGCCATTTATCTCTAATTTATGTTTTCATTTCAAAAATAAATTTAATAATATTTATACAAATTATTTTGTAATAGGGTATTTCTGAATTATTGTAAATAAATATTTTAGGTCTTCCGTGCGATTGAAGATAAACATACCGAAAGGGAATCAGCCATTTTTATTTTTTCATGGGGAACAAAAACTTGTTATACTTTATTATATTATACACTCCATTGTTGAGTTCCTCAGCTTTTTTCCTTATCTGAGAATCTGATCTATCTCCAAAATTTAAATTTGGGTGTGTTTTTCTTTCTCTTATAATTCATCACATTCTTTCACTAAAAAATTACTTTCAGCTAAATAAAAGAACATAAAAGTGTCTTCCAACTTACTTCTTTTATTAAAAAAAAATTAAATTCACCTTCAATAGCACTATTTATAGCAATTTATTTTTTCTAATTATTTTTCAATAATTCACTTTAAGTTTAAAAGAACACTCTAAAATGATGTATAGGACGTTGTCATCAAGGGATTAAACTGCAACAGTGCCATAATGGAGCCAAGTTCAACACCTAGGTGCCCATCAGGAACCTATGCAAGTTTTCACTATTGCCATTTCGGGTATTGTCAACACACCAAAATCAATGGCACGAAAGGTATTCTACGACAACTTCTCCCTATCCGACTAGCTTCTAGCAACCTCTTCTCAAGAATCTATATTTACACTGTAGTGCTAAGGCAAACGATGATGACCTATACATGCATGTTTGTTCACAAACATGTCTTCTATAACAAAGAAGCTGCACATTGACTCATGCGGGTCTAATCTATGTACATACTGCATGCAGGATGCGGCTTAAGGAGCGATGCCCGTTGCAGGTATGCATAGAAGCCGACGGGAAGAAGAAGGTGATTGTTCCTGACCAACATGCCTCACGACAACATGGTCGCCAACCTCTTGGATATCAAATTAGCTATTACTATCAAGATCAAACTCAAGCTCCCCATCTACGGCAAGATAGATCTTCGTATCTAAGATCAGAATTCCCAAGTGTACCATCAAGAAAGACACAAATATTCTATGGTAATGTAGTATTGCAAATAGAAATCTATTCTCTCCTTAACTAGTTTGAAGATCACTGAAAAAAGACTTTGCCTGAGTTCTACCATATCATGGTGAGGTCTTGTCTTTTTCCGAAGTACTAACTGTAAGCTCTCACATTCTAAAGCTTTCTAGGTAAACAAGACTGCATGTAATTATTGCTTGTGTTGCTTCCTACTTGCACATAAGCAAAAGAATGGTGAAAGGGAAACAATCAAGGAGAATCACAAATAGCTCCGACCATAAGTTAGAGTACAACGTTCACTTGAAAACCATGCATCTTACTACTACTCAGAATTGTAAATCAGAGATTCAAGAAATTGTAGCATAAAAACAGGCTTAAACGTTATTATTGCAGTTGTATACAGTAAAAAAAGCTCAACTTGCTTGATATATGAGACAGAGAGATAAGGAAAGGGCATCCAGGTTACTCTAAAACAATTTGGCCATAGCTTGGGCCAATTGGTCAGAAAGAAACCGAGTCCAAACCTGTGTCATTGCAAAAGCATCACCAATTAATTCATCCAGCGCATCGTAAAGTGAAACCTTGCTGGCCTGAATCTCGACTATTTCAGAGTCCAAAGGCTCCAGCCTTCAACCTTTGCCGCCCTACAAAAATACAATCAACATCTTCACAGGTTGGAATAGTTTACATATTGGTATTGAGAAAACCTAGCATGCAAAAGGTTATTATTAGAAGGAAGATACCTACATCTGAAACACAATACACATGCATTTTTGTGAAATCCATAAAAAGTCCAAGGATAAAGGGGTAAAGTGTGTTACATAAAGGTTGAAAGCATATTTTCACATCTCAGTTGACTAAATATCAACGCGCTTGTCTCTGAGTCTCTTTAAAATAGTGCAAGAGAAATAAGTTGGTCAACTTATACAGGAAAAACAAGTATAGGCAAATGGATGAGTACAATTTTCCTTTACCGAAAGCAAGCTCCAAAAACAAATAATATGTCAGAATTATACACGACTACCATATTGAAGTGTTCTAAGGAAAATAAACATGAGAGGAGGCATAACTTTGTACTCAATAAAGATAATGAAAGGATGTCTTACAAACAAAACCTTTACCAATGACAATCATGATACTAACCTTCCGAAAAGCTATATTTCCTTTCTTGTCAGACGGTTGGAGTATCTGAAATGAACAGGTCAAAGTGTCATCCACACTCATCATGGCTCCCGCATTGTCAAACTCCCCACAATAATTTGGTGCAGAAAAAATTGTTACCAATTGACGCTTAGCAAAGAATTGATAGCCATCTTCCACAACCTGTTCAAATTCGAAATGCCTTTATCATCAATAAAGGTATTTAAATAAGTTTCTTTTCTGATTGCTCTAAAGAATTTGAATATTTCTCAAATAAAATGGAGTAGAACTAGAAAAGCAGCTTTCAGGCACCTTAGTCCTCTGGACTAGGATTCAGATAGCCAAATATATGCAACATAAAACATATGCTTTAGTACCCTTTTCCCAAAACATCACAGCATACATACAAGTAATCATCTTTACTGACAGCACTTACTTGGTGGGCTCGGCAAATAAGATCCAAGTCATGCCTTTGAAGAAATTCAACAAGCCTGTCAGCACCAAATGTATAAGACACACCTCTATCATTGTCTCCCCAGCCTTGAATTTCATTATCAGGATCAGACCAAAGAAGATCACACAAAAGACCTTGTTCTGGAACATCACATGGTCGCTCTATCCTCTTGATCTGGTCTAGACTCTTCAAATCAGGCGATAGGCCACCATGCATGCAGAGGATTTTCTCATCAATAAGAGCAGCCACCGGAAGGCAGTTGAAACAGTCAGTAAATACCTTCCAAAGCCGCACATTAAACCTTCTCTTACACTCATCATAGAAGCCATAGATGCGATTAATAGAAGCAGCTTCATGGTTACCCCTCAGAAGGAAAAAGTTCTCCGGGTACTTTATCTTATAAGCAAGTAGGAGACATATAGTTTCGATGCTTTGCTTGCCACGATCAACATAGTCTCCGAGAAATAAATAATTTGCCTGAGGGGGAAAGCCACCATATTCAAAGAGTCGTAGAAGATCGGGAAACTGACCATGAATATCTCCTGCAAATGAAGAAATGTTGATTAACTACTTAAAAGAAGGAGATGTTACCATATCAAAGGATTGGTGCTTTGCCATGCATCTAAGCAGAACTATTGGAAAAGGAAGGGAAAGGATTCCATTCTGACATGCAAATATAAATTAGAGAAAGTTATATTCCAGAAATACATGTTATACAATTTCTTCTAGAATCCAGCTCACATCACTAGAAAGAAAGTTCCACAGAAAATGATATATAAGTTATCAAAAGACATTTTCAAATAAACAACATCAGTATGAACATTTGTCACTGAATGCAAAGACTGTACCTACTCTTCATGCGTGAAGAATCATAAACACAATGTGCTTTAAGTCAAAGTAGAAAATTTATTCAACTTAGATTCAAACTCAAAGATGACAAACACTGCAAACCAAAATGCCCTATAAACTATTGCCCAAGTAACAGTGCTTAGAATTCATTTACTTCAATCTTTTATAGTTTAGGCATGTACTTAATAGAAGAAAACTAAAATCTGAATTTCCATATCATTAAAACCGTCACTTTTTCAGCAGTATTTGAAGAAAAGATGATGAACCTTATGAAGACTTCACCTTCACTCTAAAAAGAAATGAACTTCAAGTTCACAGGAAAAACCAAACTACTCCACCACAAAGTAAACGTACTAAAGACTATATCCTTCACAGCACGTGCTTAGCTGACCTCTCCAGTAAAATGCACCTTCAAAAGATAAACTTAAACTATACCATATTCATTTGTATGCACTTGTGGCATCACCCTCCTATGTGACATTAAGATCGAGAATGTGCATTAACACAAAGCTGCACTCTGTCTACCAAATTGTATCAAATGATAAATGACATTAGTTTGAACAAGGAAATTCAACAACCAAAAGCAAGCAGTCTAAACCAGTGCTCAATTAAGAACACATTGACTTTCACAGGGTAACACTTCCAACTTTGTGCACTGTCCAGACTAAGAAATTACACAATTTTCTCCCCTTCCAGCAGATGAAAATCTAAACATCACTTCTCTTTCAGAAAATAGCAAGCAAACTTTAGGATAAGGGGCACAAGCCCAATCAATGCTGAAAAAGCATGAAGGACCAGGAAAAAGAACCTGCCTACATTCAGAAACCAAAATCAAAATAGTTAAGAAAGGATGAAAATCAAAACAGTACACCTAACACTAGCTTTAGACTTATAAGGAATCATTTATAGTAGAACTACAGAATTTTTTTCAATGAATTAACCATAGCCTAACTTCTTCTAATTGAGCAGCCATCACTAATTGCTTTCTAAGAAAAACATAAATTGGAAATTAAAGCATTTCTATCAAGCATCAAGATGGAAATGCAATCAACCTCAACAATTCCAAAGACAAAGTAAACAATAAGAAACATAACAGAGAACAGAAATTAATTAGGTTTTACCGCAAATTTTAATTGGAGCTTCGAGTTCCAAGAGACTGGGCTGGCTGAGAAAAATCTCCTTAGAAGTAACGCAGAGCTGCATGATCTCCTTCTCTAACATATTAACAGGTTTCGCATTACGGCCATGCTTGGCACTAGTCAGCCTCTTGATTAGATCATCAAGCGCAGCCTCATCGATAGCCATCTTCTTTGGAGCCGCTACCTTGGTCGACGAAGAACTCCTAGAGTTATTATTCTCCAATGGATCAGTAAACGAAACACTCTCGCTACTTCCGCTGCCGCCCTTCTTCTTCCCTTTAAATTTTTGCTTGCTATATTTTTTGTAAATATAATAGCTGTAATCCTCGTAATTAAACTCGTCGTCGTCGCCGGCTTTGTTACTGTTTTTGCCGTTCTCTTGCTCGTTACAATCGACGGACAGAGAATCTAGATCAGGGTGACCGGTTTCACTATCAGTGGTTTCACTTCCATCATCGTTAACAGCGTTCTTCCCTTTGCCCTTGTTTTTCTTCTTACTCTTGGTGTTATCGCTATTACCTTTTTCTTCAGAATCGATAGAGATAGATTTCTGATTACAAAGAGAACCTTCGATTTCAGGCACGTCTGTGTCTTTGTCGTCGGCGGCGAAGGAGTTCTTCTGTTTCCCCTTGACCTTCTTGTTGTTTCGATTTTTGTTGTTGTTGTTGTGATCTTGGGTTTTGCGAGATTTGGGGACGGCGGATGAGGTGGAGGTCATAGAAGAAGAAGATTCGGTCATGTTGAGAGAGAGAGAGAGAGAGATTGGATTTATAGCGGCCGCGAAAATTTATTACTTCGCCACTTGAGACCGAGAGAGATATTTTGAGATAATGAATTTGTGAAACATTAATTATTATTAAAAATAAATTTATCATTGAGATATTCTGTCGGAACTATTGGCGCGAAGGGATACTGAATTTGTGAAACATAAATATTAAACCAAATTCAATTTTAATATTTAGTTATAAAAAGTAGTTCATTTATTAAAAAAAAATCACTTGTCATTTAAATCAAACAAGCTATAGACTCGGTTCTAATTTTCTACTGCTGCGTGGATCGAGTAACTTGTGGTGGATTATATTGAGCTAGCCCATTTCCGGGCTATAAATCAAATGAGTGTAATAAATTACTTTTACTTAAGAGTTAGGATTCAAATAAATTATTATAAATAACATTATTAAAAATAATATTATTAAAAATAACTATAAATTGTATATTTTTATAAAAATAAGATAAAATAATTTGTTGTGTTTTTTATATAATTAAAAGTGAACTGAAATTAAATTTTTAGTGCAACAAAATAAACTTGAAATATAAAAAGATACACCCTAAATCGAATATACCCTTTGGATTGGCGTCTGATTTTCTACTGCTGTGATTCATCAGTTACGTAGTGGTGGGTTAGGTGCAGTTGGTGGTAAAAAACTCTTTTCATTCTATTTAAATTTTTATATTTTTTAAATATATTTTAAATAATATTTAAAATATATTTTTTAAAATTAAGAAAATAAATAAATTATATATTATAAAAAATTAAATATAATTACTATTATTTTTTAGTCAAAAATTTAATTTATTTTCAAAAAAATTCAAAATCTCTTCTAAATTTTTTTTTATATTTTAAGCATTTTCAAACAATTACTTAGACTTTAGACGTACGCACGCACTAGTGGACTCGCTGTGAAATTAAGGCTTCCTCGTTTTTGTCGTTGCAGCTAAAAAGTAACACTAATGCATCACTTCTAAGGTTGAGTTATAAGTAGAAGTACAATTTTCTCTTACTTGCTAACTAGTTCAATTCGCACACCTGCATCTCTATCTAGCACGTGTCCCAAATTGGCAAAGCCCATGATATATAACCCAAAAATTCATACACGTACAAGCCGTGTCCATGACTTGACTAACCAGTGGGCTAAGATGTGAGAAGGCCTGCAACATAACATGCGTAGCCCAAAATGTACGGGCTTTAAAGTAGGGCCTCAGAAACAAAGCTAACAATCCTCGCTCTCCGGTGCCGTTGTTTGAATCTTTTCGACTCCCGTTTATAGCACGAGTACTAACTACTACATGAACGAACGCAGACCAAGCTCATGGAATCCCCTGAATTAAACAAGTAACCGAAGCCTATTAATGGCTGGAATTGAATGAAATGGCCCTCGCCTTCTCCACTCACGCATGCCAGGATCAGCTGATGAACCTATATATAACACCCCCTACTGATCACTTGCTCCCGTCAAATAAAGCATCAATCGCTTACGCACTTGCTTGCAATGACTTTCCTTCACAAGCTTGCCTTCGCTTTTGTTCTTTCCAGCATTGCAACTGTTGCTTTCTCACGTGAGCTCCCAGCTCGTAGTGCTTCTATAAAGAACAGCAACTACAAGGCCTCCCTTGAAGCACGACTTACATGGGGATGGGGACTTAACAATGAAGGGCAGGGAGGCAGTACCGGGATGGTAGACTGCTGGAACGCCATGATGCAACTCAAGTCGCGTACTAGCGAGATCGTGTTGTTCTTCATTAACGGTGAGTCGCACCTTGGACTTGATTGCTGCCGTGCTATCCGCACCATTATTCATCATTGCTGGCCGTCCATGATCTCTTCGCTCGGGTTCACTGCGGAGGAAGGCGACATTCTCCGTGGATACTGTGATGCTGAAACCGGAAACGGTTCTGGTGTTCCGCATGCTGCAACTCCACCGATCACCTCTGTCTAACTAGCTAGAGTCTCGTGTTGCTTTTCTATGAATGTGTAGCTTTATTATGTCAGCTTCTTCTTTTTTTTTTCCCAATTTCACAAGGCTTAAGTTGCAGCCACGCAGGCTAGTATACATCTTTGTATCAGTATATCTATATTATAATAGAGTCTTAGCAGTATTTGTATGATGAATTTGAAGGTTTGATCTTCTGTTAATTTGCTGCGTGCAAGCAAACACTTCATTTCATTTCAATATTTGATTGTTAAATTTGGGCCGCTAGGCTTACCGAAATATGGGCTTCTCTACTCGTAGGCTTTACTAGGGAATGCTCTTCCCTTGCCCATGATCAAACTGTTGGTTCTCACCGTTTACTTGCATTAAAGTCAGTTTTCAAAATATGAGTTCATAAAAAATAAGTTATTTAGAAATAAATATGACAGTAATTTTGCAAAATAAATATAAAAAGTCATTTCAAGTCATCTGAAAATAATATTTTTGGTCGAAGAAAGTAAATATTTAAGGTGAAGTAGAATACGCCATAACCAAAACTTTGCCAAGTTGATCTGTCACCCAAAGCTTTGATGTGAGCAAGATCAGCAATCTAAGCTAGTCTATAGTTTGTTAGCATGAACGAATCATATTGAGAGGATCCGGAATCTACTCATACCCCAAAGAAAAAAAGCTAAAGAAAACCAACTGTAACAGAGCTCGGCCACAAGACAATTGTGGTCCTAAAATATTCGCGACAATATCCGATAAAAAGTGTAGACCCATGCTACGCCATGACTTAATTTGCTGCAGTTTCTCTTTGTTTTGACGCAACAACCAACACCAAATGGGTTTATATCCATTTGATCAATTCTCCTCTCTTCCTAAACAAGGCTTCTACATGTACAGCGACATTTACGTTACTTTATTCGCTTACGTACCTTGTTCTATTAATCAATTGCACATCACTGTAATTTATGATTTCATTTGATACAAAGGGGAAGTTTTTCAAAAAGTTTGTAATAAATATGATATATATGACCTTAGAAAGTTATGCAAAAGACCAGTTTGGTTGATCAGGGTCATGCATTAAGTGGAAGCAATGGACTTGTTACCAACAAATTATATCATGGCTTCATGTGCGAAACCTTTATATATGGACTAAAACTAAAGTTTTTCTTTGTATAGGTCATCAATTATGACAAGTTTCGATCAAATCAAATATGTGTGCTTAAGAAGATGTTTGGGAGCGCTCATTAAAAATAAGCTTTTCTAAAATTTTTTTTTTTAAATAAGTTATATTTTTTATTTAAAAAATAATAAAAATAATTAATAATAAAATTTTATGATGTAAATTTTTATATATTTTTAAAAAATTTATAAAATATTTTAAAATTGTTATTAAAAAATATAAAATAAAAAATTAGAATGAAAAAAAATAAGTTCTTTAAATATTCACCAACATCCACACCAATATGAGAAGGTAACGGCGATGTGTCACAGGAACTACCACTCAGAACATTGATGAATAAATCAAGGCCGATTTAGACACGGTATAGAGGGTATCTAATGGGTCCCTTAATTGACCAAGAAACCAATTAGCAATAATATCTCATTTCATTTATATCATGAAATTTGATCCTAATTCCATTTCACCTACCATGGAAAGTGACACTCCGTATGACATTGGTTGCAAGGATCGAAATTGGGATTAAAAGTACTGAGATTTGGATGCTTGTCTTTTCCATAAGAAACCTCCAAGTATGTTTCACATCACTAAATCAAAGAGGCTCATTACTAGATGATAGCATGTTTTGAGAGGTTCATCTTGTGGATTATTTCTTCACATAGTAACAAAAATTAAACATGATGATGGTCTCCATGTATCCGTTTAAATTAGTGAAAAATCTTCTGAAATCAACTCTATTTCCTTTTGTGTTTTAGGTGAGCATTCGTTACTGTTTCCAATCGTTCCAACTTCTCAGATGCAAGAGACTCCAAATTTTGACTTTGTTGGGGTTTGTTTTCCTTCTAGAAAAGGATTTTAACCTACTCCCAGAATATGTACCAGGTCACTTTCCAAACTTCATGCATTACTACGCAGGTCAACTGAGGACTACTTTTGCATTTATCTTCCAAATCTTTTGCAGTATTTTCCAACGCGTGTCATCCACAGAATAGCATACTCCATCTCACATAAGGGTTCATTCTTTTAGATTAAAAATAAATTATTAAAAAATAAAGTCCTGTAAATAGTAATATTGAAAGTAAATTTTGGTATTTAATATGCTTTAGTAGAAAGAATTAGCTGAAAATAACTCCTGCGTTCTTTTGTAAGCTGGAATGAGTTTAGAAGCGATTTTTTATTGAGAAAATGTGAAATAGTAAGTGTAAAAAGAACACACCTTAAGTGAGTGATCAAAAGATCCTTTCTTGTTTTAGAGTAGGAAAAATATTGAAAATGTAAAGTCATTTTACATATAATGTCAAAATATAACATACACAAAGACGAATAGAAATGAAGATCAGACATGCACGATAGAAATGAAGGCGAATGACTGAGCAGATCTACAAAGACGTAGCTAACCACCGGTTGCAGAGATGATAGGATCTCGAGCGCGAGAGATTTTTTACATTAATTATTGTGTCTTATCTATTTCTCAAATGTCATATATTGTCGCAAAATTTTTGATATTTTCGCTGCATTCATTAAGAAAAATAGTGATTAGTTTCGAGTTACTCTACTTGGTTATAGAAAATGCATGCCATCTTCAAATATATATCAACTCAAACTCAGCTCTAACACAATCATAGCAATCATGTTTATTGTAATCGTTACTCTGTCGTGCTTTAGCATCCGGTTCAGATTCTAGAAGGTGTTTGAAAAAAATTTTTAAATAAAGATTTTTTCACACAAAATATTTTTATCATTTAAAAAGATAAACTATATTTTTTATTTAAAAAATAAAAATAAGTAATAAAAGATTTTATTATGTAATTTTTTTTTACTTTCTAAAATTTTTAAATTTTTTTAAAAAGATGTATTTTAGAACCTAAATTGAAATTTTTAAAATATTTTTATGAAATAAAATATCAAACGTCTCCGCTTCTGTTGTGTGACTGTGAGGGAAGCACTGTACTTGCATGTTGTTTTGATTGGTTAATAAAATTATTTTTAGTGTTGTTAGTTCCATAGGTACATTTGTCAAAGTCTCTAGCACACGCACAAACACATATGCCCTAAGTCCTAACAACAAAGAGTTTGATGTCAAAACACAAACCAATTTTATAACAACAAAAGATCTCATCAATCAAAAGCGCCTTTCATATTTGCTTCTAGAAGAACATGACATGCCTTTGATCATGAGCCATGTTAAGAAAATATGTTAACAAATTATTCTTTCTCCTTTTTCTTTTTATTTTTGTTTCTAGTGTTCATCAAAGTCAAAAGCCATGAAATACGCCAGAATAATAAGACTATTATATCTCAAAAATATACTAATCTTCCTGGTTTTAGAACCTAATTTTTACTTCAAAAAAGTAAACAAAGAAAAAGCTTTATACTCCATCAATGATTAACAATTGAGAAAAATGGGTACTACTTCATCAACTTTCCAGCGTTCTTTCCACTAGGACTACCATACCATGTGGTATTCCTTTCCACTAAAGCAAGCAAATTCTATGTTCACATAAGCCAGTGTCTATTTACCCTTTTATCTCTAGTGTTGTCGTAGAACTTAAAAACTCAACCATTTGATTTAGTAGATATTTGGAAGAGTTTAATCTATTTTTTTCGCTCTAATTTTTTTTAAAAAAATTGTTTAATAAATTTTACAGAATTTTTTAAAATATAAAAAATTTAGAAAGTAAGGTATTATTATTAATTATTTTTATATAAAATAAAAAATATTTATTTAAAAAAATTTCTAAAATATATTAAAAAAATTTTATAAACACTTTTAAATATCTTTTTAATATAAAGTTGGTTTCAAGAAAATCGACTCTACGTCCAATTGAATGGAATCAATATGCCCGAATTTATATGAATCTAAAGAACTGCAAAAACAATCAGTAATAATCTGAATGAAGTAATCCATAATATCATAATTGCTTGTACACTTTGGAAAATATGGGGTTGGATTAAGGGGACATTTATAAGTGTTTATGAAATAAAAAAAAATTTTAAAAAAAATGAGTTATATTTTTTTTACTTTAAAAAAAATAATAAAAATAAGCAATAAAAAAATTTCACTATATATAGTTTTTCTACACTTTCTAAATTTTTAAATAAATGTTTTATATATTTATAAAATCTATATTAAAAAACATAAAATTAAAAATTAAAAAATTATTTTTTTTAAACGTAATACTAAACGGACTCTAATTTCTAAACAAAGAACAGGAAGGCATTTACAAAAACATTTGCAACATGCACTTCAAAGGCCCACATAATACCAGCGGTACTCGGCCCAGTAGGGCAACCACATGTAATCCAAGCTTTTCCGCAGCAACCAGTCCCAAAATTTCTCACCAAATCATGACTAATCGCAACCAAATTTCTTCCCATTTCTTCAATCAAAATAAAATATGAATTTCGGTTTCAAGCGGCTGAGTCTGTAATTCTTCTTCTTTCTGATTACTGCACGGTTAATAGTTAAAAGAAAAAAAGAAAATTCCAAAATTAAAGAAACAAGATCTGGTCACACATTGATAAATAAAAAGTTATAAAAGACCTAAAGATTTCCTTGGGTCAGAACTCTCCGTCTGCCACCAAACTCCGGCGATCATTTCCGGCGAGTTTTTCTAACACATCTTTTTGTTTTCAGCTGTGGAGAACCTATCGAAGTCGTCGTCTTCGTATCTTTGTCATTTTCTTCTCTGCCTTTAATATACTTCTCCCTCTCGTTCTCACTCTATCTAGCTATTCAAAATTTTAAAACAACGCGTTATTACTGCAACTTCTAGTACTACAATCTTTGGCCTTCCATTTTTCTTCAACCCGCAAAGACTCTGACGCGTTTCTCCAATTCCACTCTCCGCATAATTTATTCTCTCCATAGCATTCAATAACGGCGTTAGATCAATGAAGGGTGACCAACGGCGAGCGCCGGACGGAAAGTCTTTGAGTGCAGGTTCTTCGCCGAGGAATTCCGGAGTGTTACCTGTAACTGATGATGACCAGGAGTTCGTTGAAGTCACTCTCGATTTCCACGATGATGACACGGTCGTGTTGCGAAGTGTTGAGCCAGCTACTCCGACAGTGTTCGATCGGGAATCTTCATCTGGTCCCGGATCAGCTCCGTCAAGATCGCCATCAATAGGGAGGAGTTCGTCGAGCAGGCTGAAACTGTTTTCGCAAGAATTGAAAGCTGAAGCAGTAGCGAAGGCGAAGCAGTTCTCGCAAGAGCTGAAAGCAGAGTTGAAACGGTTTTCATGGAGCCATGGACACGGATCTCGATCCAATGCCGGAGCTTCGTCGTCCACGTCAGCTGCTGCGTCGGCATACGAGTCTGCGCTTGCTGCTCGTGCAGCTCGGCGGCAGCGGGCTCAGCTCGACCGTTCCAAGTCCGGCACACAGAAAGCTCTACGTGGTCTCCGGTTCATAAGCAGTAGCAAAACTAACGGCGCCGAAGCATGGAACGACGTTCTTTTGAACTTTGACAAGCTTTCTAAAGACGGATTTCTCTCCCGTTCCGATTTCGCTCAGTGCATTGGTCTGATCATCATAATTAGCTTCATTAATGCCAGAAATTGCAGTTTGAAATTTATCGGTCATTATAAATCATATTAAAATTGGGTTAAATTGTTACTGCAGGAATGAAGGATTCGAAAGAGTTCGCATTGGAGTTGTTCGACGCATTGAACAGACGGCGGCGAATGAAGGTGGAGAAAATAAGCAAAGAAGACCTTCATGAGTTCTGGTCGCAGATCACCGACCAGAGCTTCGACTCTCGCCTTCAGATCTTCTTCGGCATGTACGGATCAAGATTAAACAATTTTATTTCATTTAATCATTATATTAATGAATTTTCTTACTTGAAACCAATAGCTTAATTACACATATCTTATTCAAAATTGTTATTATTATTACTATTATTTTGGGTTGTGAAACAGGGTAGATAAGAACGAAGATGGGAGGATCAACGAAGCAGAGGTTAAAGAGGTATGCGTCTGTTTGTTTGTTTGGTCTTCAATTTACGAAGATGATTTGACCAACATTATGTTATTAGTTTAAATTTATAATGTAATCCAAGTTTGAGGTTCTTAGTATTCCTTATTAGTATAATACAAAACAAGCTGTCACTATGCTTCGTGCAAGAAAATGTTTGTTCTTAATGAAATTAACTAGCAAGTTCAAGGAACAAATAACTTGAGCAGGAGTGGGTGAGCCAAACCGGCAGCACCGGAACCAACAACTTTCACCTGCCAGGCTACTGTTGTTCAACATGATCTCATACTTACCTTAGCTTGATTCTTTCTTCTGTTTCTGAGAATTAGTCTAGCTTGAAGTTGACTAAGAAACAAATCTTTCAAAAATCAGGAAAAATATTGTTCAAGGTGTTGGTGAAGGGTATCTTTGGAAGTTGATCGAATATAGTTTAAGATAGAAAACATCAACAGCAATTTGTTGTTATCTTAGAAAAACAATAATTGATCATTTCAAGCTTGTATTTATCTTTATTAAAATTATGTATGAGACTTGTTCTTTGCTTACATGCTATTTCTCAAAGCAGATCATCATGCTGAGCGCCTCCGCAAACAAACTATCCAAATTGAAAGAGCAAGCCGAAGAATACGCAGCTCTGATTATGGAAGAACTGGACCCAGAAAGGCTTGGTTATATTGAGGTACAATAACATTTATTTCTCTGATTAGTATTACCTATTTAATAACTTTTATAAAAAACCAAATTTTGGAATCAAGAAAAACTTCAACACTTCCACACCTATAACTTTATTAATCACCTACCAACTCCGGTCATATTTATGCATGCGTAATAGAGCTGACAGTTCAAATTCGAAGTATAGTGATCGTCAGAAAATTTTTTGATCATAACTAAAGCTTCCGTAAAACAATTCCAGACTTGTTCCAACGGTGATTTTTTTATTCCTTCTTGATTTTCAGAAGCCATTACTCATTCGTTCAGACATTTATATGAACATTTTCATTTGTAAACCATGTGCCAAGTGTAGCTCGGTGCTTGCTTACCTAATCCAATTTCAATTTTCTAATATCAAAAGTTTCTTGAACCAAAGTCACTCCACAGGTGGTTGCACCATCTGTCCTCATTTTTTCTCCATCTGTTGTTTTCAAACAGGATTCAGAATAATGCTAGATTTCCCAAAAGCAGCATGCAGTTGTTGTTGGGTTTCTTTCCGGAACAGTAATGCAGATTTTACTTTACTTCTTTGCCTGCAGTTGTGGCAGCTGGAAACATTACTGCTGCAAAGAGACACGTATCTCAACTACAGCCAAGCACTGAGCTACACAAGCCAAGCTTTGAGCCAGAGCCTCGCCGGCCTCCGCAAGAGGGGACCAATCAGAAAACTCAAAACAACCGTCGGATACTTCTTAGAAGAAAACTGGAAGAGATTATGGGTGTTAGCTTTATGGATTTCGATCATGGCGGTTTTGTTTACTTGGAAGTTTATTCAGTACAAGAACCGGTACGCTTTTCAGGTGATGGGTTACTGCTTATCGACAGCTAAGGGTGCGGCGGAAACGTTGAAGCTAAACATGGCGTTAATACTTCTTCCGGTTTGCCGGAACACGATAACCTGGCTCCGATCGACCAGGCTCTCTCGTGCACTCCCATTTGATGACAATATTAACTTCCACAAGGTCAATTTTTTCCTTAACTACAATTTGTTATTTAGAAGCAAAATGGTTAAAATAAAGATAAAAATTTTATATTATTAAATATTTTTTATATTTTAATCTAAAATAAATGTCTAATGATTTTTTAATGAAAATAAATTTAAATTAAACTGACACACATTTTATAACTGAATCTGCTGACAGGCGGACCGATGCTTGACCATGTCGGACGATCTCTGTCTTTCTCAATTAACCTTTTTAACTTTTTACTGCAACAGACCATTGCTGGAGCAATCGTGGTAGGAATCATCCTGCACGCCGGTGACCACCTTGCATGCGACTTTCCGCGACTTATGTCAGCGTCTCCGGAGAAATACTACCCGTTAAGACACGACTTCGGCGAAACAAAACCTAGTTATCGTGCGCTTGTAAAAGGAGTGGAAGGGGTTACGGGAATCATAATGATCATTTGCATGGCAATTGCATTTACCTTGGCGTCCAGCTGGTTCCGACGAAACCAACTAAAGCTTCCGAAGCCATTTGACAGGCTTACCGGCTACAATGCCTTTTGGTATTCCCACCATCTGCTCATAGTAGTCTACATCCTACTTGTCATCCATGGGCAATTTCTCTACCTCCTGCACCACTGGTATCTCAAGACGGTAAGACTTGGTACGCTCTCAACTTTATATTGTTGGACATTCATGGTTGTAGATTGGCTAATGGATTTCATATGGGTGTTGACAGACCTGGATGTATCTCTCTGCTCCGGTGCTCTTATATGCAGGGGAGAGAATTCTGAGGGCTTTAAGGTCTGGCTATTACTCAGTGAGATTGCTTAAGGTGAACCATGAAAAACTTTTTTGTAGAAGAAGCTTCTGTATAGGGCTTGAATCTTAGAATGAGTTAATGACATTGGTTTAGATTTTTGTAATTTTCAGGTTGCTATATATCCTGGAAATGTGCTGAGTTTGCATATGTCAAAGCCCCCTGCATTCAGATATAAGAGTGGACAGTATATGTTTGTTCAATGTCCTGCTGTGTCGCCGTTTGAATGGTAAGATTTCATAGCACTTTTGTACTTGAAATGAATTTAAGCAATTAAAACTTCAAAATAGTGTATGATTTTGCACGCCATCTGTTTCATAGAATGTCAAGCAAGTTCTGTTAGTTTGGCTTCTAGTGCTGTGCATGAGATATCTGACATATCTTGTTATGGCGAATAGGCACCCGTTCTCCATAACCTCAGCTCCTGGAGATAATTACCTCAGTATACACATAAGGCAGCTTGGTGATTGGACAAGAGAGCTCAAGCGCGTCTTCGCAGAGGCCTGTGAACCCCCACCTGCCGGAAAAAGTGGCCTCCTTAGAGCGGATGAGAACACAAGGAAAAGGTCTTTCCTCATACTGCTTTCTAGAGTTCATGTTTTTACCGTAAAATTTATACATCTTTAGCAACTTGAAGTATGCAAACAACATGGTTGAGATTTCTCCAGCTGTTTATAGTGAAAGCAACTAACAACCATGCGAAATTCGAATGCGAAGGAAAGTTGAACATCAAAAATTTATTTCAGTTCTAATTGATTTTGTTTGTTTTCTGGCGATTGTTCTGTTGAATGCAGCATTCCAAAGCTACTGATAGATGGCCCGTATGGGGCACCGGCACAGGACTACAGAAAGTATGATGTGCTCATACTTGTAGGACTCGGGATTGGAGCTACACCTTTTATCAGTATATTGAAGGATTTACTCAATAACATTGTCAAAATGGAGGAGGAAGCAGTGAGTAGTCTTTTTTGAGCAAAGTTATCTTTAGTAAACAGTTGGTATTCCATAGAAATATTTCATTTTCTCCAAATTTTGTACTGTAAGTACCTGTAGAGGTCAATCATTTTCCTATCACTAATGCGGACATCTTTCAGGATGCAATATCAGATTATTATGTACCAGCAGGTGTTCATATGGATCTGGAAACAATCATGAAGGCCACAACACCTAAACCAAAGAAAGTTCTCAAGACAACTAATGCATACTTCTATTGGGTTACACGGGAACAAGGGTCCTTTGATTGGTTCAAAGGGGTCATGAATGAAATTGCTGAGCTCGACCAAAGGGTAACCATCTATATCAAAATAATATTCAAGTACTTTATGTTCCTTGTTGACTAAATCGCTAGCTTATAATGAATGTCATGTGTAGGGCGTAATTGAGATGCATAACTACCTTACAAGTGTTTACGAGGAAGGTGATGCACGTTCTGCCCTAATCACAATGGTGCAAGCTCTCAATCATGCTAAGAATGGTGTTGACATAGTCTCTGGAACCAGGGTAAGTTTCCAACCATTTACTCCAGAACTGTTACAGGAACTCTTATGATTCATTTACCACACTCGTCCATGCAACAAATCTCACTGGGGATAGATTCATCTTCTTCTCATGCATAATTTTGTAGTGCTGGTCCTGCTCTTGTTTCCCTTTTTTTCATGTGGACAGACTTTTACAGGTAAGAACGCATTTCGCAAGGCCTAATTGGAAGAAGGTATTCTCAAGGGCATGCACCAAACATCCTGGTGCAAAAATTGGTCAGCTCCTGCTCCACTATTAAATCTAATCACGCCATTCATTCCCAAACTGAAAGCAAACCAATGTGCTTCATGCATTACAGGTGTTTTCTACTGTGGAGCTCCAGTATTAGCTCAAGAACTTAGCAATTTGTGCTACGAGTTCAACCAGAGAGGTGGCACCAGGTTTGAATTCCACAAGGAGCATTTCTAAAACACACCAGTATAAATAGAAAGAGTTGTATTCATGTAAATGTATAGTTCCTCTTTTTTTCCACAATGAGAAAAGCATACAGGTATATACGAAGTTCCAATTGTTTTCTTCGCATGTATAGATCATCAAATGAACCTTAAAAAGAACGAGAGAAATATTTTTTGGTTAGAAGAAAGTCAGGAATCATCAAACTCACCACTTGCTAGTGTTTGGTGGGAGACGAATTTGGTTTGTGGGTGGGAACAATGTTTTACCATGTCAACTTCTCCGGCGTGGAGTTTGTACACGTGGCGGAGTATTAGTTGTCGACACACGCTGGTGGATTGGAAGAAAAAGTACATTCTTCTCTTTTAAGGGATGCCCTTCTAGAAGGCCTTCACACCAGCTGTCCATGTGGAGTGGAAAATTTTCATTCATTTCTTTTTTGGTTTTGGTTTGTAATTTGTTGAGGAAATAGTAGTAGGTAGGGCATCATGAGGGAAACAGAATCAATTAGAAACCTAATTGTATATGATGTTTAAGGTGAGCTGTTAATTCAAAAAAAATAAATTATTGATTGAAGATCGATTGTGAGATGTGCATGGTGGTTGCAATGTGGAGTAACATGCAAGTAATATACGAATCAAACTCCATTATCTCCTTTTTGTCCTCTCGTTTGGAAAAATCGAGAAAAATGGAAGCAGCTTCAAACAAGTCCTATTACTAACCTATATGTCCTTGAAGATTGTTAGGCTATTAGTCGTTTTCAGGTTCGAACTTCATTGAGCTACTCCTACTGAGGAATTCAATTGGCAAGTTTTGCGGCCCAACAGAGAACGTGAATGGGCGTTTTATGTATTAGAAGCCTGGATCTGGGCGTTTACAAGACTGAAAACCTAATCCCAGTTTATCAATAGATCCACCAATTGCAAGTCTTTTTATTTAAGAGCGTATTTTAAATGTACGTAACTAAATTTTGCAAAATTAAATTTTATAAAAATTATATTCGATGAAAATAAAGTTCGGAACAATATTTGAAATAAATGAGATGAAGTGTGAAGTTAAATTTTGATAAAAATAAAATCTGATGTAAAAATAAAATTAAAATTTAGAATGATAATTAAAATATATAAACTGATCGAACCACAAATCTGAATAGAAAAAGTGAAAGTCGTACATTTGAAATAAGTCCTAATTGTTTGTCAATCAACTCTACTAGTATATGAAGCTATGACTTTTACATAACGATATACGTACTCGAATAATTTGCTAGGATTTTAATCCAGACAAGTTCCCTGTAGGATGATGCTCCTTTTATCATTCAAGCAATGTGAAAAAGATTTATGCGCAATATCCTTCTAATTCAAGGTAGACCAGGTTTGATCTTAAGCCTTATAAAATGAAAACGCCAAACCCAGAACAGCTTTTACAAAATGAAAACGCCAGGCCCAAAAGGTGCTTTTGAATGGTCCACTCCAGTCGTTTCAAAATGATTAAAGTTATAAATATTTTTTAAAATAACTTTTGGTAATTTTTTTGGAAAAATGTTATAAAAAAAGTTTAAAACAAAATTTTAAAAATTATGTAAATTTTTTTGAAATGAGAGCCATCTTCGTTTATTTCTATATCGATGTATATATACGGACCGGATTAGTTGCGAATACAAGAACGACAACATATATATAAGGACAGTTTGATTGAGCATTTCTCTAATATTTTTTTAATTTTTAATTATTTATTTTTTAATATATATTTTATATAAAAAATTTATTTAAAATATAAAATAAATAAAAAAATTTTACGTAATAAAAATTTATTATTATTTTTTTAAAAATAAAAAAATAAAAATATTTTTTATTTAAAAAAATTTTATTTTATAAGTAATCTTAAACGCTCGATAGTACTCCACTAAGAATCTCGAAGAATATATGATTAAAGTTAATTAATTAACCATAGCTAGTGATACAATTTGACAGCGATCAGATTTGCTAGCATTATTATTAACAATTCCTTAATATAAAGGGAGGTATTTTTAAAATATGAATATTTTTGTTCTTTTTAAAAAATAAATTTTATTTTTTTATTTAAAAAAAATAATAAAAATATATAATAAAATGATCTTACTATATAAAATTTTTATACATTTTTCAAAATTTTAAATAATTTTTTAAATAATTATAAAATATATATTAAAAATATGAATAAAAAAATTAAAAAATAGTATTTGAAAAATACAATCCCAATCTCAAAGCTCCCTTTAACAGCGGGAGGAACTCATAAGTCATGGGCTCCGCAGACAGCAGTGTCGGACACGTGGCGAAGGATGGTTGATGACGTATTCGGTGTTGGAAACATTGATCGCCGGCGTGCCCATGATTGCTTGGCGAATCTATGCTGAGCAGAGGATGAATTAAGTTTTTCTTGGTTGAAGACGTGAATGAAGCTCGCGGCGGAGGAGATGAAAAGGGTTATGATAAGGAAACGGTTAGAGCTAAGGAACTATGAAGAGTAAGTGAATGAAGTTGTAGCGGAATCAGAGGAAGCCAAGGATCAAGGCGCTATTATATTTTCTACCATCTTGTGTAGAGATTCTTTATTTGTTAATGCAAATTCTATCAGTTCTTTCAACTCCAAATGCTCTGACAAATAGCTATTGGCATGGATTTCAAACGGTTGTAATCACAGGATCTAGGGGTGTAGCAAATTGAAGTTTCTTTGATGCATATGGCCAAGGACTGGCCTGTATTGAAAATTCTTTTAGCTGCCTTTCCGTCCAGTACAAAAAATATGAACCATTCACTATACCACAATATTGCTTTATCTCTTAAATTTTATTTTTTTAAGACTTATTTTAAAATAAAATAAATAAATATTTTAGAATAAATATTTTTATCAGTAAAAAAATTTCAAAATTTATTTTAAAACTTACTATTAATACAAATTTTATATAAAAAATTATTTTTAACTAATTTTTTTTAATTTTAAATTAAAATTTAAAATTTACTTAAGAAAAACTCAAGTACCGCTATGTAAACTTTGACGTAGAAGACAGAAAACGTTTAATTTCTTAACATTATCGTCAGATATTTTAATATACAATTAGAAAATTCTAGAAAAGAAGTTCACGCTATTGATTCTTATATCATAATAATCTTTGAACATACATATCTTTGAACAGCTGACATAGATCAGGAAGCTGGTTTATTAAATTGCATTTGTTGTTGTAATTCTTCTTGCATACATACATCCTTCACTATTCTATATAGCAGAAAGGAAAAAACTTCAAAGAACTCACCAGAGAAACGTATCGATGGCGGTGCAGGAGGAGACGGTAGTAGTGTTCCCCGGCATGGGCGTAGGTCACCTGAAACCGTTGCTTGAGCTCAGTAAACGAATCATCTCCGACGGCCTCTCCGTCGACATCGCTCTAATCAACTCACCATCCGATTCATCTCTGACTGCCACCGTTACTGATCAAATCAACGCCGCTGCTTATCCTTCTATAACCTTTCACCATCTCCCTCCGGTCGCGCTTTCTCCTGACATGCCAGTCATTCTCTCGCGCTTCGAAATGCGCCGCCAGAGCAACCCTCATCTTCTTAGCTTCGTTAAGTCACTCTCGCCTCAACGAAACGTCCAGGCAATGGTGCTCGACTTCTTCTGCACCGATGCGCTTGACGTTGCGAACGAGCTTGGTATTCCGGCTTACTTCTTCTTCGCTAGCGGCGCTTTTGCTCTCTCGGTCTTTGTTAGCTTGAGTACTATGAACTTAGCTCCTGCAAAGATCCAAGAGCTAGGCGATACCCGGGTTAACTTCCCCGGTCTGATACCCGTTCCTGCGAATCACATTTCTCCAAGCATTTTTGAATCAGAAGAGATAAATAGAGAGTTTTTGTACCATTTCGGTAGGTTGCCAAATGCCAAAGGGATTGCTGTCAACACGTTCAAATGGTTAGATGTCCGGGCGATTAAAGCTCTCTCCTCCGGGACCAACTTTTCCGGCCGGCCTATGCCGCCTATCTACTGCGTCGGGCCAATAGTTTCTAGGCCAGAAGACGTAGCCGGAGAACGGAACCACGAGTGCTTGAGATGGTTGGATAACCAACCGCATGGCAGTGTTGTGTTTCTCTGCTTCGGCAGTGCCGGAAGGTTTTCAAAAGAACAGATTCGGGAGATAGGAAATGGGTTAGAAAGAAGCGGGCAGAGATTTCTGTGGGTATTAAAGAGTCCCAAGAACGAAGACCCAAGCAAGCTGTTCGAGAACATGCCGGACCCTGACTTGGACACGCTGCTGCCGGAAGGTTTTATGAAACGAACCAAAGATCGTGGGTTAGTGGTCAAATCATGGGCTCCGCAGACAGCGGTGTTGGGACATGTGGCGACAGGAGGGTTCGTGACGCACTGCGGGTGGAACTCGGTGTTGGAATCGATTATCGCCGGCGTGCCTATGATTGCTTGGCCCATGTACGCAGAGCAGAGACTGAATAAGGTTTTCTTGGTTGAAGACGTGAAGCTTGCTGCGGAGATGAAGGGGTATGATAAGGAATTAGTTAGCGCGGATGAAGTGGAACTGAAATTGAAGTGGCTGATGGAATCTGATGAGGGGCAGGAGCTGAAGAAACGTGCAGCGGCGGCGAAGGAAGCGGCAGCGGCTGCAGTCAGAGAAGGTGGATCGTCTTATGTAGAGCTGACGGAATTCATAAAAGCGTGTAAAGGAGATAAAAAATGACTGATGTAATAATGTCACGTACAAAGCTCAATGCTCACTACAATAAGAGCTCGTTTTGGAATTACATTTTAAAAATATTTTTTAACTTTTTATTTAATATTTTTTAGTATATATTATATAAATATTTAAAAAATTATTTAAATATTTAAAAATATAAAAATTTTATATGAAATTTTTTTATTGTATATATTATTTTATTTTTTATTAAAAACTAAAATTTATTTTAAAAAATAAAAATATTTTTTATTTAAAAAAATCTTATTTTATAATTACTCTGTCCTCTAAAACAGTCAATAAGTACTGCTGACTCTTTGTATATATCCAAATCAGGACTATGGTACGTTTAGTTTTGAATTTCAACTTATTTTAATTAAAATTTTATTTAATATTTTAGTTCAAAATATATTTTACTAATAAAAAATTTTTTAGAAGGTTTTCTAAAATCATCTTAACCTCGTAGGAGTACAACTTATACGCTCGAGATCTTTTGGGACGAGATTGTCAGTAGGGCAACAAAGTCAAAATAACCAAACATTATCATGGAATAAGTTTTATGTTAAAGTCTATCTACAAACAAAAACGTCACGCCCAATTGAACGATAGATCGTGTATACGCGGACGATAAAATTCCGTGAAAGAAATTTTGTAATATATATGTAAAACCTTTTAAGTTTATTGTATATCATTTGGTAAAGATAAAAATCTCTCATCTAAGATATTTTAGTTTTGATTTAGACTAATTATTTTAAGTGGTGATAATGTTGCAAGTATATTGTTTCAAAAATTTTATGTAGTTTTATCCACTTTTTGGTAGATCTTTAATACATCTGAGTTCTATTTTCTGTTAAAATTTTTAAATTTTCAGATAGATATATTTAATATTTTTGAAAATTAACACTTGAATAGATCCTTTCTTTTGTACTATTTTCTTTCGGCATGTTTGACTTAACGTTATAAAAAATATTTATTAATTTTTCTACATCATATTTTTTAAAAATATTTTTACAAATAGTTTTTATAATTACCGTCAAAGTGGTTTCTAATAAGCGATTTGAAATACTTATAAAATAAAGCTTTTTTTAAAATAAAAATATTTTTATTTTTTTTAAAAATAAATTTTATTTTTTTATTTTTAAATAAATAATAAAAATATATAATAAAAAAATTTATTACGTAGATTTATTTATATTTTCTAAATTTTTAAATAAAATTTTAAATATATATATTAAAAAATATGAAATAAAAAATTGAAAATTTTTGATAGAAAAAATCAATCCCAAACGGGCTCTAAGTCCTGCAGCAGGAACAAACAAATAATACAGGGCCATAATTATTCATCTGCAAATAGTCAAGCATGACTTCAAATTCCCAATTCTTTGTACTGTTCCAATAATTTATATGGCCCACCAGAACGTTCTTATGTTTATATCTTTTTGTTCTTCCACACTTATAATTCGTTTTCTTTTAAAACAAAAAACTTACTTCTAATTTTATTCAGCTGTATAAAAAATATACAAAATTTATATTTTTAATTTATTAATTTATTTTTTAATATAGTATTTTAGTAAATTAGTTTAGTAAAAGAAAACACGCCAATTATTTTGTACTCTTCAGAGTTTTGATACGGTTTTTTTAATTCTTACGACTCTGCTAATAGAACTAACGAACGAATGAATGAATACGGCATCTTTCAAACGAAGACAAAAAGAACGACTACACACAATCATCATCAATCAAGAAACTAACGACATAAAAACGAACCACGCCGCTATAACTAAACTTAACCCGAATTACAACATCTACTTAAGTGAGACTCTACCTTCTCGCTTGTCTTTGTAACATTCCTTCGCATCAATTGCAATTCCAACAAGTAATAGCCATGGCCGGCGGTGAAGCTCAAAAAGAGATGCAGACTGTAGTGCTCTACCCGTCTCCGGGAATGGGACACCTGGTTTCAATGTTTGAACTCGGTAAGCTACTAGTTCAGCACGGCTTCGCTGTAACTATCATCATCGTAGAGCCACCTTTCAATACAGGTGACACAGCATCATTCATAGCCCGTGCCTCCGCTGCAAACCCTTCTATAGTCTTCCACCGTCTCCCTACCGTCGCGCCGCCGCCTACTTCTTCACCACACGTTGAAGCTCGTGGCCTCGGTCTTCTCCGTCTCACTAACCCTCTTCTTCTTGACTACCTCTCGAACGCTTGCCCTCGCCGGCCGCAAGCTTTGATTATTGATTTCTTCTGCTGCTATTGTTTCGATGCTGCAGCAGAGCTCAAACTTCCTTGCTACATGTTCTTTACTTCCGGTGCTGGTGTTCTAGCTGCCTTTTATTATCTCCCGGAGCTCCATTTGAAGACTACAAAGAGCTTCAGAGAGCTGGATAATTATTTCATAGATGTTCCTGGTATACCACCGTTGCCGGCGAACCACATGCCGCTGCCGATTCTTGACAGAGATGACGACGCATATAAAGGGTTCCTTTCTGTTAGTAAACGATTCCCAGAAGCCACCGGAATTATTATCAACACGTTCGATGCATTAGAACCAAGAACACTGCAAGCTCTCAACGCCGGACTCTGCACGCCAGAAGGCAAGCGTACCGCTCCAATTTACAGCATCGGGCCGTTAATCAAGGCAGAGGAGAAGGGAAACAACAGGGGCGGCGGAATTGATTGCCTCTCCTGGCTTAATAATCAGCCCAGCCGAAGCGTGGTGTTTCTCTGCTTCGGTAGCATTGGAGTCTTTACCCCAGCGCAAGTGAAGGAGATTGCTCTCGGGTTAGAAAACAGCGGCCAGAGATTTCTGTGGGTTGTAAGGACTGCTTCTAGCAATGATCCAACGAAACTGTTGGAGAAACCAACAGAACCAGACTTGGAAGCTCTGCTGCCGCAAGGTTTCCTAGAGAGAACTAGAGAGCGGGGGTTGGTGGTGAAGTCATGGGCGCCGCAGACAGCTGTTTTAGGACACGATGCAACAGGAGGGTTCGTGACGCATTGCGGTTGGAACTCGGTGTTGGAATCAGTTATGGCCGGCGTGCCCATGATAGCCTGGCCATTATATGCAGAGCAGAAAATGAATAAGGTCTTTCTGGTGAAGGAGTTGAAGCTCGCAGTGGAGATGAACGGGTACGACGAGGAAATGGTGAACGCGTGCGAGATTGAAGAACGTGTGAAATGGTTAATGGAGTCAGAGGGAGGGATGGAGCTGAAGAGAAACACAGCAGCGGCGAAGGAGGCGGCGGTAGCAGCTCTCCGACAAGGTGGGTCGTCCCATAACGCGCTATTAGAGGTCGTTGATCGGCTGAGACAAGGCGTTTGAGCTTATGCGAGTACACGTACACTGTGTGCCATGATTCAAGATAAACGGAAGTTCTTTTCTTCCTTGTGTATTGTTTCAAAATACTTTGCTTTGTTTTGTTCTCTTTGGGCTTATCATGTTATCAGTTAGAATTACTGTTCATTTGTTTTCGTGTTTGCTATAAGCAGTTTTAATATCGAGTAGAACATCAAACATCGGTTAGGTTTCTTATGATAATTTTCATTCTAATTTTATTTTATATTTTAAAAAAAATTTATAATTATTTATAATATTTTAAAGAAAATATACAAAAAATTTACACCTTAAAATTTAATTATTATTTAGTATTATTACTTTTTAAACAATAGTAGAAATTATTTATTAAAAATATTAATATCTTTTGTTCTCAAAATTTTTTAAAAATCACTTTTAAAATAGCTCTTTAGTTGCTTTTGCTGTTGCCATATTTTAATATTTTTTCTCATCGCACGAATTTTTATATTTAGCTGTTTTTTTTCAAATGCAATGCCAAACGTGCTCATAGTCATTAAAAAAAAATACACAAAATAACATTCAAAGAGGTCCTAGAACAAATAATCTAACCAATAAAAATTTGGTTTAGACTAAACATGGCATGGTATAGAATGTACATCCCATATCCACAGACTTTATTGCATAATATTCACAACGCTACCAGACTGTAGACTTCAAGCCAAGGCTCTTTTTAGGATAGCAATTTGGGATGATAGATAGATTTCGTATATCTATTTATTAATCGAATTAAATTTATTTACTTTTAATTTAATATAAAATTTATATAAATTAAAATTATTAATTCTAATTTAATTTATTTAGTAAGTAGATTAAATTTGATCGACTTGTTTATAGTTAAAATATTTAATTTTTAATTATATATTTTTTAAATTTGAGGGAAATTATAAAATTAGTTAGAATATAGATGCACACAATATTTTTAGTAGAAAATATGATGAGTATACGTTACAATATATATTTTTTAGAATTTTTATTAGTCCTTATAATGTTCAAGAAATTTTTTATTTTTATTTTTTAAATATGTGATAATAGCTGAAATTTTATAACTGTAAACATGTAGTAATACTTTCGATAATTTTATAATTCTCATATTATATTATTTTAATAAAACATAAAATTAAATAATTGATTATAAATATAAATTACTATTATTAATTTTTTATTGAAAAATTTAATTATACGATAAAAAAATAAGAAAAATATTGTTCCTTAAGATATAATAATTTGAATTGGTGACCAATTTCGGATCGATCCGGATCAACTATTTAATAATCGAATTAAATTCGTTCAACGCTAATTTAATTCATATATATATACGGGTCAAATTTTACAACTCTAATCCTAATTAAATGGATCAATTTCGATTGAATTTTCGAATTGGATCATATATTGCCATCTCTAGCTGTACTTGACATATTAGCTTTCTATTTCATACTTTTGATAGTATTTCGAAGTGCTTTACAAATTTTTTCTTCTAATGTTTATTATATTTTAAATAATTTTAATAATATTCTATAGTTTCTTTAAAAAACTTTGGAAAAAAGAAAAAAATTAGACATTATAAATAATATTTATTAGTTTGTATCTTTTAATTAAAAATTTAATTATTTATAAAAATTTTGAAATATTTTTTTTCAATTTTTTTTTCAAAGCACTCCCAGACAAAGTGATACCATGTTAAAATATTCAACAATTATAATCTTCAGCCAATTGCTTGCCCAGGTATCAGCTATTGCCCTTCACAATAGGCGGCAGATAAAACCAGCAATTCTATATGAAGTCCATCCACAAACACCACCTACAAGATCCCATCATTTATTTCACTCTCTTAAATCTTCCCTCAAATTTCCAATTCTCAAGCCATTTCTCACTTCCCTTCCATGTGATCAACGCTCCAAATTCACCAGTCAACACAAGATGATGAGTAGCGACGTTCGTCCTCTCGCTGTCACCGGCGATCTCCCAAACAGCGATGAAGCCGATGCCCATAGTCTTCTATCTCCTGGCAAACCATACTACCGTCGCCGCTGCTGCGTTCTCTGCTGTGGCGTCTCCGTTGCAATAATAATTCTGCTCGCTGTTCTCATCGTCGTCCTCGCCGTTACCGTATTTAAAGTGCGTGAGCCTCGAATGACCATGAACTCTCTCACCCTCCAGCAGCTCAACATCAGAACAAGCCCGTCAATTACCGTCAACATGACAGTGGTTGCTGACGTGTCAGTGAAGAATCCCAACGCTGCTTCCTTCAAATTCGGTGGTAGTACTACTTCGCTCTATTATAGAGACACGTTAATTGGAGTTGTTTACGGAGGGCCTGGCTCGGCCAGGGCTCACAGAACACTGCGGATGAACGTGACGGTGGATGTCATGGCGGACCGGTTGGGTAACATCCCGAGCCTATCGAGAGATCTCATCTCTGGCACTGTCGGATTGCAAACGTCCACGAAGGTTGGCGGGAGAGTTAAGATTCTTGGTATCTTTAAGCGCCATGTGGATGTGGAGATGAACTGCACGATGAACGTTGCCTTGGCTAGCCAGAAGGTCACTGACCAGAATTGCCACCAGCATATCCAGCTTTAGATTATAAGTAGTAAATATGATATATTAGCTTTATTTGATGTTACATTACATGCAGATGTTTACAATAATCGTCGGTAGTTTGTAGATACGGAGAGAAGTTTTTTCAGTATAACCATGGCTGCTTGTTGCGGCAACAACGGTAGTGGCAATGGTTTGAATCTTAACGCATCAGTGTGTCAGCACAAGGACTTATGGCTTGAATTTTGGGACTTCATACTATTCTGTTTCGTGCCGGAAGTAGACCGTCTCATCATGTCACTCTATTGGAGAAGACTAAAAATCAATGCTGCACCTTTCTTTGACAGGGTATACCATTTCAGATGCACTGCTTCTGGAAGTGCCTGCAATTTTACAGCGTTGCTCATTTTTATCCTAATAGAAATTTCATTCCAACTCAGACCTCTTTCATCTTTTTTTTCAAAAGGAATGCATTTTCTTGGGCTTGGATTAGAAAACCTAGGAGACTTAACACTTGCTACTTGGGCTAGAATCTGAGGCCTAACTTCGTTACTCCAAAATACTCCAAAAACCTTGCAACTCAATAATTTTATTCATGAACTCTTCAAACTCCAGGTACTTTTTTCTTTGTTTACTTTGATTTTGGATATTATATTGAGACGTGATGCCAAGCTACAGCAATTTATTTTAAGAAAAGGCGTTAAACAACGTGTTAGAGTCAACATTTCAACAAATACTTGTAATCCTTCCAACTGCCTTCATTCCTAACCTTAATAAACCTAACAACTACACTCTTAAACACAACTACTTCACCAAAAACTAAAACAACATTCCTCTTGTTCATCAGATGCTAAGGTAGTTTACATTTGAGGATTTGGCATTGCTTTTGACATAGCTACTCATGGCTGACAAAGGCAAACCAAAGTTTGATGACTATTCCCTAGTTGTAGCACCAATGGGAGAAGAAGAGGAATCCAATAGCACCGGTACACGGCGATCATCTTATCTCCGAAAACGCCGTAGGGCTCTGTGGTGCTGCAGCGGTTGCGGCGCCATAATTGTCATCCTCGGTACCATTGCCCTTGTTCTTGCCTTCACAATATTCAAAATCGAAAACCCTGAACTCACAATGAACTCCATCCGCATCAACAGCCTTCGCTTCAACGCGGACGGCCTCAACGCCACCTTAAATGCAGACGTGTCAATAAAAAATCCAAACGCTGCTTCATTCTCATTCGATCAGAGCACAACAGAGTTCTTCTATGGCAACGAGTCGGTAGGCATTGGGTATGTGCCTGCAGGGAAGGTGGGAGCTCATCGGACGGCGAGGATGAGTGTGGAAATTGATGTGTTGGCTAATCGTGTGGTGGGAAGAAAAGCAAGCGTCCTTGCAGCACTGCTAGGGCAGGAGTTTAACGTGACAAGCTACACTGTGATCAACGGGCGAGTGAACGTGCTGAAGGTGTACAAACGAGACGTACACGTTTTACTCAACTGCTCCATGACAATTGATGCTTCCATAACTTTGCAGGAATTGAAGAACAAGGATTGCGTGGCAACAGTAGAATAGAAATTTCTATCCTTTTGTTTGGTTTTTCATTTTTTTTATATTGATTAAAATTATGCATATTGAAGGTAAATTTTGGGAAGGAAATTGGAGTAAGGTATTTTTCGGTTTTAGAGAATTTGATTAAGATTTTTTAAAATGCTCAGTATTCTATATCTTAGATTAGATCTGGAATAGCAGAGAAATATGATTTCTATGAAAAAGAAAAAGAGAATTTGGGCTTACCGGAATTCACAGCAGTCTCATTGGGGACGCGCATTGAAGGTAGCCAGCCGTCGTAGTCGTGGAGTTGATCGATAACAACCCTATGTGAGGAGTAGAATTGGAAAATTGCTCCAACTGAGCCATTGCCGGAGAGCTACGTCGTTTTAAAATTGAAGGTGATCGAGCGAACGGTGGCAGATTTGGAAGACGAGTCGTCTCACAGATATTTACAAAATTAAACAACTACAGAACTAATTTGCATGAAGATCCCGTCCTATTTGACATCGCATATATGGCCCTTACTATAAAAAGTCTGCTGTGAATACGTACAAATGGTACAAAGATATACAAATAGCTACCAGATTACAAACTGGCACCGAGTTTATACCTACAGTGGCAGTGTCGTTGATTCGTATTTTAATCTAAATGGGCCACATATGTCCTACTCGTTAACTAACTACGCTCCAAGCCGCAAGCTTAACTTCAGCCCAATACTGGTCTCTCTCTCTCTCTCCTCAGGTCTAATCCTCGTTACGCCGCCGGTACATATACACACGCTCTCTGGCTGCGTTTGGCAGTACATACCAAAAATAACTTTTGAAAAATTTTTTTTTTAACGTATTTTAATATATATTTTATAAATACTAAAAAGTTTATTTAAAAATTTAAATAAAATAAAAAAAATTTAGAACGTATAAAATTTTTTTATTATCTAAAAAAATAAAAATATTTTTATCTCAGAAAAATTTAATTTTATAATTAATTCCAAACGTACCTCTCTCTCTCTTTTCCCTGATCTACGTTCATTTGATTCATTTCAATTTTTTTTATTTAGGAAATTTATCGGTTATTTGGTAAAGCGAGTGGCGATAACTTGAATGATCAACTTGGAATGCTGGTGATATTCTCTATTCTTCGGCGACTCTGATGGAAGGAATTTGTAAACGCTGGTAAGTGGGGGACCTGGATGGAATTAACCAGATGACTGAAAACTGGGCCAGAATTAAGAATTTGTTAGTAAAGCTGAGGCATAGACAACAGCGACAGTATGCAGCCAATACCTGCATAGGATTCGGTGCAGTGGTGCAGCTGCTCAAGGTACCATTTTCTAATTGTCATTTGTTAACAAGGCACATTTTACCAGACTCTTGTCAAACTCATCTTCTCCCTTATGAGTTTGAACGTTGATCATTAGTGGCACAATGTTGGAGTTAGAAGATGAAAAATGATATCTTGTACATGCTTTATTTATTAGCAAAAGAGGAACTTAAGCCTTCTTTCTACAGACTCTATCCTTGGTCAAAGTTTATAAAAGCTTCAACTGTTGTGCACTCTCTCGCTCAGTATTCGCTCTCTCTCTATCTTCTATAAATGACAGAGAAAGCAAAAGCTGAGAGACTGCAGTAGCAGGCAATATAATAACTTCGCATAAATAATTGAACAGGCTAATGTATGGAAATTGCATCTTTCCCAAAAGCCTTTCAGAATCTTTTCTCATCAAAATAACAGAGCCCCTAGCATTTGTCTTCTTTCCCAACGCCATCATTTGATCTATTTGTGTGGAATAGCAGGAGCTATAGCTACTACGATACTATTCATTCACAATTTAAAAAAAAAACAGTTGGGTATTGGGATACCTGGACTAGCATCTCAAATACTTGAAAGAAGAGAAAGATTTTCATTCATGTGAGTTAGCTAATAAAACACTACAATATCAAACTAGCTCACTAGAAATCCCAAAAAAATCAACAAAGTCATTCGTATGCTGCTGGAATAGTTAAACCTTCACGAGATGCGACTCAAAACTGCAATTTTCTCGGCTCTTCTCTTCTCTCCAGGATCGCTGTTAGATCGCACTAGTTCTGTTGGATATTCCGGCAGAGCTACATAAACATAAAAAAAAAGAAACCACTCTCTGTTAATACAACAAATTAAAAAGATCAAAGAATTCGAACGCAGCGAGTGAAAATATAGGACAAACCTTTAGGAGCTTGGAAGGAGCGTTTGCAGTGGGCAATGGCGCTCTGTATTCCATCCTGCTGCTGAAGCAATGAGTCATCTCTCCTTCGCGGCAGAGACGGCGGTGACTGTACCGCGGCAGCCGTCGACGTAGAGGACCTGCTCTTTCTAAGCCGCCGGCAAACAACTTTCAACCCAGACGGTAAGCTTACCGTTGTTTGCGTCTTCTGACAATCTTTAGTATGACATGGTGTTGCAGACGGCGCCAACTCAGTGGGGCCAACTTTTCTCGTCGAGCCCATTGGTCCGGTGAACCGCAGTTTTCCTCCGTAGCGTTTAGACACTCTGACGTAGAGCGGTTTGATCTTGTTGAGATACTTCTGCATCATGTCCGTGGAGTTATTACTGTTCTTCTCGTTCTCCTCTGCTGTGCTAAACTTCGAAGCTCTACCACTGCTGCTAGTACTTCTTGAGCTGCTATCTCTGGCAAAGAGTGATACCAGCGGTGTTTCTTCCCGCTTGAGCTTGACAAAAAACTTGCGACTGCTCTGCTGCTGCTGCTGATGTTGTTGGTTTTGCTGCTTGGGGGAAGTATCCAGCTGTGTTAATTTGGACCTTTGTAGGCTTAACATGAGAACGCGAAATTTGTTTGCAGACTTGAGCAAGGAGTTAGAACCATGGCGGCGTTCAGGCTTGCAGCACTCTCCAGCGACCGTTGATGGCAATGCGAACCCAAACCTCTCCTGTTCTACATCACCTTCCACTGACTCATCTTCATCTTCTTCTAACTCGTACGGTAATGTAAACTCTAAGTCAATGAAGTCATCGTCATCGTCCGTCTCCGGCGAGTGCCCGAGCACAGCATTGGCAACTGTGCAAGCAGCTTGCCTTCGTACGTCTGTTGTTGTTGCAGCCGGTGCTGCTGAACTACTGAAACCACCTCTCCCGCCCGCTCTCCATTGCTTCAACATGGTCAGAGCTTCCATTGTTAAGAGAGCCAGTGGAGAAACAACAATAAAAACCACAATGAAGAACAATGTCAACTTCTTTCTCTGCTTTGTTCTACACTTTTGAGAAAGGTAGAAGATGAAACGAAGATTATAAAGAGAAGAAAGAAGCAATCAAGTCAATATAATAAATTCATAAAGTGAACATAAAAAAGAGAGAGAAAAACAAAAGCGAAAACTTTGACGGGTGAAGAAAAGAAAAAGGTGTGTTCGCGTTTGGTTGTTGCTTATTTCTTTTGGCGTCCCTTACACGAACAAGGGACTCAACAACAGAGAAGCAGCAGCAAGTAGAGCAGAAGAATCACGTGACTCCCCAGTGCTCATGCGTCAGATGCTACAGTGCTTTGAACTGTACATCTCCTTACCGTTGGATCAAATGTCTAACATCTCTTCGCCGTTGGATTAAAGATAAAGTAAAGCTGTACGATTCCATAACGTGATTGTGCTAATGATAAAAGTTAATCTTTGTTAGTAAAGCTAATCTAATTTAGATAAAGTTCATTTAAGGGTGGATTACTGTTGCCAGTTCTCGAGCTTTTATTTCTTTTTCTTTTCTTCTGTGGTTGCTGCTGGGAAGCTTCAGAAATAGAAATTTGTTAGAGAGATGGAGACGGAGTGGATTACTCACTCCCAGAATTGCTTTTTGTTGTTACTCTTTCTCTCTAATCTTTTCATCGCTGGATTCATCCGTTCACAGTTAAATGAGATCAAACACAAGTCAACCCAGTTTTGGTAAAGCGTAAAGCAACAATCTTTTGAACTATATATACACTTTTTAACTATTTGGCGTACTGTAGTCTACACGAATACAAACTCTGATTGCGTGGAGAAGTTTCACAAGGGCTTTCGGCATCACAATCGATTGCAAAATCTGTAGAGCAGAAAAAGCGAAAGATTTTCTCAGCTGTCTGACTGAATTTTACGAAGGAAATACAATTATCTTTACAGTAGTCGTTCTATGAATTATTATTCTTCATATTAATTTCTGGAAAGACGAGAAATCAAAGAGCTGTTGCTGCTTGTCATGATTCATGAATTGAAAGGAGATACAGACCTGATTCAAGATTGTAGAAGAACAACATGATCATTAATTAGAACCGATACCAAAAGTAAACATCAATGCATTCTATTTTCGAACTCCATCAACTGTAGCAAAAATTTTGGGTTACTTCTCCGAACATAAATGTTGCATTCAACGTGAACGAGTGAGCGTCGTTGAAAGTAGTTTTAAATTAAATCTTTTTAAATAAGAAATATTTTTTAAAAAATAAATTTTCGTTTTTTATTTAAAAATATAATAAAAATAATCAACAAAACATTTCACTACATAAATTTTTATTATATATTTAAATTTTAAAATAAAATTTAAATATTTATAAAAAACATATTAAAATATATAAATTTAAAAATTATTTTTTTGAAAGTTTTGGCAAATGTATTCTCGAATATTTTTCAGCTGGGACATGGATCGCTCCGACCAAACGTGATGTCCATGGTTATATGATTCAAATTCAAAATTCAGATCAATTAATGTTTTCGCCTGAACCTTGTATGGGATGCAAAAGCACTAGTTCGGTACGTCTTTGCCGTGCTTTATGCCGCATTAGTTAGGTATGCTGAAAGTTGCTGCTGCGAAACAGCATCAGTTACTTGCGCTGGTCTTATGGCGGGTTTGAAAGTAACAAAAATGTTCAACTTTGATTACGTACATACGTGAAAGTGAAATGAGCCAAATAAGTTAATATTTCCAGGTCAAGGTAGCTAAACATCACACTACGTGCTTAGTGGGTTAGAATTTCGGTGTAAGAGAAAGCAACATAAGATAATAATAACAGCAAGAAAAAAAAATCAGAATTGAGTATGAAGCAATTTGGATTGTGAAGAATATGAGCACCAGTTTCGTTGGTAGGAAACAAAAAGCATACGCCACTCTCAAGCCGCCAAACTTGTACTTGAACTCCCAATTAGAGATTTCTCTCAATTGAAAATTAATTAGTTAGGAGAGTATAATGGTGGATCAAATTTTAATATCAAAATAATTTATCAACTATTTAACATATATATTTTTAATATTTTAAGATTTAATTAATATAAAATTATTAAAAAGTGTGAGTTATTAAATTCATAAAAATTATTAGCCAATTCGATACAACTCAAAATAAGACGCAGACCTATTTTCTTAATTAGCCAGCTCACTTTAGATCTGACATCACGCAGCCACTGCGCTATTACATTAGACACGATCTAAATTGGAGATAATAATCTCCGCCCAATACTATAATGACTGAAACTTTTATATAAAGTAATTAGATATTTTATTTGAGAGTTAATATTTATCACATATAAATATATATATTTTTTTAGCACCGAAGTAATGTAAAGTATAGATATAAAGGGATATTTGATGTTGCTTATTTCATCTTTTTTTTTATATAATTTTTTACTTTATATTTTTTAAAAATAATATTTTTATAATATTTTTTGAAGTTAAATATAAAAATTATAATATAAAATTTGTACGTTATTAATTTTAATATTATTTATTTTATATAATTGTAATAAATTAAATTATTTTTAGAAAGTTTAAAAATATTTTAATTTTAATTATTTTAATAAATATTTTCAAACATCTCATAATCGTATGCAGTCGTGACTAATTCCGCTTAACGCAAGCTGTAGCTTAGTTACCAAATTGTTTCGTCTTTTGCCTATACTTTTCTAAAGCTCTCTCTCCTCTTCTCTATTCTTTCACTAATCCAGCATGGGTATTTCAAGAAAACGAAAAAGTAAAGAAAGAAAAAAATCAAAGAACAATAGTCTCTCAAGCAAGCAAAAGTGTGAGAGTGCTTATTAAAAAAAATATTTAAAAAATTTTAATAAAATAAATTTTATATTTTTATTGAAAAAATAATAGAAATAGTTAATAAAAATATTTCATAACATAAAGTTTTTACTATTAAAATTTTTTATACACTTTTATAAATTATTTTAAAAACTTTATTAAAAAATATATTAAAAAAATTGTGAAAAAAAAAACCACCTCAAATATGATCCAAAACACAACTAGAGCAGTTTTTAAGTTTTTCAGTTCTTCAGAACCCATCATAAAATTGCATTTAAAATTATTATGAAATAATATTTTTTTGAAATAAAAAATATTTTTACTTTTTAATAATAAGTTATTTATTTTATTATTAAAAAAATAATAATAATATGTATAAAAAATTTTTATTACTAAATTTTTCTATACTATCTAAATTTTTAAATAAATTTTTTAAATAATTATAAAATATATATTAAAAAATAAAAATTTAAAAAAATTTAAAAAGTTGTGTTTGGAATGCAATTCCAAACGACTCTTAGAGTTTATAACTGAAAATTAATATCTTTTACCAACACCACCTATCACCATGACCGCTAGCGCTAACGAGGTAAGATTTCGAACACAGAGAAGGAATGTACATAGAAAAGCACAATACTGCTGTGAATTGCATTACAACGATGTTGAAGTTTTTATGAAGTTATCAATGACGAGTAGCACGAAGTAAAGAAGTGGAGCTGAAGCTCGACTTGGCTTCTCATCAAACTCAATATCTAGCAAGAATTCCAGAGTATTGAATCTCCGGCATGCTGCTGCTTCAGTTCCAAGAAGCATCAGTGCGTCTTTATTCTCGCACAAATCTAACCACGATGATTCCAGACCAAGTGCATATTCTGTGACTTTGTTGTTGCTTTCTGGCAGTCGTACAATTTACAGAATCATTGAGTCTTTTGTTCTTCTTTGCAGCCAAAGTGCAGGAATTACGCGTTTACGAGATCAACGAGCTTGATCGTGGCAGTCCTTCTTATCTCCATCTGAGCCAGAAACCCGTTAACTCCCTCGGTGACCTCGTCCCTTTCAGCAACAAGGCAATCAAATTCTTCCACTAACTAATTAATCTTTCCAAAAGTTTACATCAAAATAGTTCTCTTTACATGTTTTTCGCTTCAGCTCTACCATGGAAACCTGGAGAAAAGGCTCGGAATCACAGCAGGACTCTGCGTACTAATCCGGCACGACGAAAAGAAAGGCGGCGACCGTTACGAAGCAATCTACAGCTTCTACTTCGGTGACTACGGCCACATATCAGTACAAGGACCTTACTTAACATATGCAGAATCTTACCTTGCTGTCACCGGCGGATCAGGAATCTTCGCTGGTGTGTACGGCCAAGTCAAACTCCAACAGCTTGTGTTTCCATTTAAATTGTTCTATACATTTTACCTCAAGGGAATACCAGATCTTCCCAGTGAACTACTCGGAGATCACGTACAGCCGCATCCCGGCGTTGAACCAACGACCGCTGCACGCGCTGCCGAGCCAAGCGCCGTTCTGAAGAACTTCATCAACTGATTGCGACGAGCTGTAGTGGTGGAGGTAGTTGTCGGGTTTGATTAGTTTTAATCAATGGTAATTAATTTGTCGGGCCTGCCATATTGTAGATTGTAGTGCGTGTTATTTGTCATGAGCTGAGTGAGATTCTTAAAGCTTGCGCGGCCGTTGGGCCTTGGTTGAGCGAAATCAAATAAGCTGTTGAAGGCAGTTTTCCCGGTGGGCGTCTGTTTGATTCTTTGCGGTGATTTTGTTAATGTAGCGCAACTCATTTGGAACAATTTTATTCCTTGCAATGGAATTGACTATAGGTGTGTTCTTTTAACTGGAATTGAATTCTTATAAAGCCAGTTGTTATCAGAAACGAGTTAGGGTGCGGAATTATTTATGAAGTAGAATTTTTTTGAAAATTTTTTTTTATAAAATGAATTTTATTTTTTATTTTATAAAAAAATAAAAATATATAATAAAAATTATTATATACAATTTTTTTATAATTTTTAAATTTTTAAATAAATTTTTTAAATAATTATTAAAAAAATATTAAAAAATTAAAAAATTTTGTTGAAAAAATGGCAACCAAAACGCACCCTTATTATAAATAGTGTGTGAGAAATAAATTAATTTTATATTTTTAAACAAAATAAATCGAAAATAATTTATTATATTTTTATATAATTAAAATAATTTTTAATAAAAAAATAAATTATAAAAATTAAAAATATAGTAGTCAGAATCAAACCGGTCGATCGAAAAGTTTCCGGATCTACAATCTCTGGTTGGATCCGGCGAATCAACGGTTCGACTCGCCGGATCAATAGCACACGGCGACACAGAAGTGGTTGTAGCAGCACCAGCAAAGAGATTAAACCAACGAAGCAGCGAAGGATGGTGAAGTAAAATATAAAAACTGTAGCATGTTGCTAATAGCAAACAGCAATGAATGAGTCCAAAGTCTCAATCTCGCAGAAGAATTAAGAAAACATTGAATAAAAACCGCCTTGCAGTTGCAAGGGATCGAACCAGGATCGTCCACGTGGCAGGCCGTAATGCTCACCGCCTATAAATTGGATCGAGCAGCCTTTTTGGCATATTCTTTAGTAGTTGGATATTCTCGTTGAATGAGATCCCATAAATTTTCTTCTGGTTCATCGACTCTCAAGCGCTCTCCATGATTTTCTTACCCAGTTTTAAAACTTTATGGGGGATCAGAATTCAACGATGGAGCTCGATCGAGAGTGGTGCACGTAATCATAACAAGGTTAGAAGACTCGGCCTTCGATTTCTTCGATTTCAGTATCATACTTTTGTTGCTTGTTTCTACTCGTTCTACGTGACTACTCAGTGGGCGAAATGTTTACTGAATTAAAGTGTTGATACCATTCCCAGATTTGCTTGTATAAGTTGTTGATTGTGTTATAGATCCATAGGAATGCGGTACTGGTAGAACTTAGAAGTGAGAAGTTGTTTTCCGTTAGGTTGTTTCAAGTTATTTTGGAGCAATAATCTAGATGTTGAATTATTCATACATATGCAAAGCAAATAAGTTTGAGGAGGGCAAGGGACATGGCATATATAGAATGAATTGTACAATTGTTTCTGATTGAAATTATTCGTTCAAACATAGGTGCGGAAAGGAAACTATCTCGAATAGTATTGGATCCAATCTCGGGTAGAATTGCGTAAGGATATATTTAGCATTGTCATAAGTACGCATGTAAATATTAGAAGACAAGCAACGAACTCTGAATTGGAAAACTCACCAGCACAGAAAATTCAAGAAAATACACTGTTTATCATACTGGAAACAACCTCTTGTAGCTTTGTGTGCTATCGCGTACTTATCTCATTAAGTATAGTCTCTTTTTTGGTTAATCATATCTGGAATCACGTTTTGACTCTGAAAAATTTAGACAGAGAATTAATGCTCTTAATTACCTTGTAAGTTTTTCTTAGGAAGTCATTTGGTGGCCTTATATATATGGCAGCATTGACAATTTGTGATGACTTGAATATGAAATAATAGTTGCCTGTTATTATGGCTTTCTTCAGCCAGGACAGAAACATTGCTTTTGCCTTGCCATCATTCTTCTTGAAGACGTGTACTTAGTCACGAACTGATGCACCTGTTAAAAAACATACAGATAATAATTTCAGTAATTCGTGTTTGCAAAGTAGATCCTATCATCCTCAACTATTCAAGGCACAGTAAGGTTGTTCAATGACTATGTTGAATGGTTGAGTTGCAAAAGTTAAGAATCATATTCCCCTCATGCAATGAGTCTGAGGTTACATTGTGACTAATGTCATACTCATGATGGACTCTACATTGATAATGTGATAAGGGACATCCCATTTCAACATGTTTTTCGAACGTCTGTACACTCTCAGGTGATTCACTTTACTTCCCATTAGCAAGTAAGAAAATAGCTACTTTGATTATACGCTCATGCAGAAATTAAGGGGTAGAAGTTAACATCAAGATAGTGTGAAAAAATCTAGGTTGCAAGCACATAGCAATCTTTGTAAGTCATAATTTCGGAACATAAGTTGTCGAGAACTTTCATATTGCCTAAATGATTTATCACCATAATCAGAAGTGTTATGTTTTTTGTTCTTAGTGTATGAAACAGAAGCTATCTTTTGTATTCTTTACATATAAACCACATATAATGTCCATGTCAAGCTACCAAAATCGGGTTTCTTTCTGGAAGTTGCATTTTGTCATCGTTGATGAACATATAGAAATGTTTTGTCATTCCGTTATGTAAATTTTCTGTAGCTTTATTTGGTAAACTTATTCGCTTGTTTTGTATGTTAAGTAACACATTTGCTCTTCAAAGTATAAATCGTTTTGCCCCTCCTCATAGTCACCAATACAAAGTCTTCTTAATTGCCATAATTTCGGAAAGATTTTACTTTTTGCATACTTTTTGTATAATGGATCTGAAAGCTGAAAGTTAACAATCATGGTTTTGGTGCTTCAATCCGGTGTTGCACATATCTCAAACTCATACAACTTGTGCTTCAATTGCTTATGCATGTGTATTTTCACTCATTTGGTGTGAACTCCATAGAATTTTGCTGCCTATGTATCGATTTTTGTTGCGTTAGTATCATTCAAAGGAAAACCCTTTCTTGCAATCAAAATGATCTCTAGCTGGTGTGTACATCTTTTCTATGCCAATTTGTAGCAGTTTCTGTACCCAGGAAGGGGTTCAGGTTTCATTGAGCACAAGTCTCCTGCAAAGAGCTCATACAATTAAGTTTCTTGTTCTTCTTGGACCAATGCGAGTTTTCTTTCCTTACCTACCTTTCAACATTGTCCGCCAACTTCTTCAGACCTCAACCACTCTTTTGTTAGAGCTACAAGTCTGTTCGATGCTTGTATATTCCCTCAACTTTTAATTCTATCACCTACCAATTTACGCAGTGAGTCATCTGTTTGTAATGGCTCCTGTAGTTTCTTTTTGATTAAATCTAAGAATATTTCTGTGGGAACTCTCAGTATCACAGCATTTTGCTGACCATCCAGTGGATGTGGTAATGCCCAATAAAACAAAAAACAAAAACACTCATATAACAGTAGTACAACTAATTGTTATGGGTCTTTGCGGTTGCATGATTTATAGCGAAAAAGAAAGAGGAGTAAACTTTGCCGACGGAGTAGCTGTGATATCCTAGAAGTGGTTTGAACTGCTTAAGATATTATTTTATGAATTTTGTTTGAATTTTAAAAAATAAGCTTTTTTTTAACACTAAATAATAACAATAATAATAATAATTTTATAATATATTTTTTATATATTAAAAATTTTTTTAAGTACTATAGAAAATTTTTTGAAATACAAAAAATGAAAATAAATAAAATAAAATTTATAAGAAACGCTAAAGATATTCATGTTTGATTAAGTTCTATAGAAAATGAAATTGTGTGATGAGATAAAATAATACTTATTAGTAATGGGATTTTGGATTCACTTATGAAGTACTTTTTATTCTATAAATACTTTATATTTTAATAAACTTTTTATAATTTTTTATACAAGTTTCTAATATAAAAATACAATAAAATTGCATGTCAGATAAATGTTATAAATTATTTTATTTTTTTAGTGAAAAAATTGACTCGTTTTTCATAACATCGTTAAAATATTGTCTTTATCGTAAGTATTTTCAAACGTCTATTAAGGGCATGTTTATTATTTTAGAAGCGGAGTTCTGAAAGTTGGGTTTCAAAAATGAGTTGCTCAAAAAAATAATTGATGAAAATAAATTAATTTTTGTGTTTATTTTCAATGAACGTAAATTTGAAATTGAACTTTAGTATTAAAATGTAATTGTTAGAAGTGGAGTATAAAGTTAACTTTTACTAATAAAATTGAGTTAATAGAAAATTTTATTAAAAAAAATTGATTTTCAAAGTATAGATAAACATACCCTAAGACCTCTTTTGGCATTGATTATGACTATTCTTTAGCTTTTTCAGATTTTTATTTTTCAGAATTTTCCAGAATATTTAAATTTTATAATTTTATATAATATAGTTGTTATATATTTTATGTTTTCTAAAATAAATCATTTTACTAAAATTTTTAAATAAATACTTTTTATCTGAAACTATCTCAACCTAACTAAAATCTCAGTGTGCTTACTATCTACACGTCAACATAATTTTTAATGGATGATGTCGGATTTCTAGTAGTTAGCAGTTAGCCAGTTACCTCCTAGCCCTGCATGATGAAGGCTGAAAACCATCAAAAGTTTGTGCTACTATGTGGGCGAACCAGAGAAACTTGCCGGTCCTTCTCGTACGTAGACAACTATAAGAAAACGTTCTTCTTTATTCAATTCTTTCTAGAACAGAAAGCAACGTGTCGAGAGCTGGGCCGGGCTGATTAAAACTGATGACCGTAACAAGTAACAACCTTCGAGTTCAAATGCCACGTTTACAACCATTCATGTAATCTCATGAACAACTGACGCATGTTAGTGCCGTCTACCGCGTTCGCATAGGCACCGATTACTTTCTGAATTGACGTTTATAATTTCCACCCTTTATTTTCTCGTTCTGCAAACAGAACCCACCGAAAGTTAAACTAAAATGTTTGGCAGCTTCAGTCCTATAAGTAATTATTTGTCGAAATTTAGTCCTGATATTAGTTATTTTATTCAGATCCTAGTGAGAACTGTGAAATCCTTGTGATCGTCTGCATTTGTAAAATAGAGTTTGTGAAATGCGAGGGGTATTTTAAAAATAATCCCACATTCGAGTACATCAGGACAACATCGACTATTGAAGTCATTAATCGCGCTCACCCACGGTCATGATTTCATCTTAAAGTCCCAGCCTATAAGTAGGCTTCCTCTCACATTTGTGATCAGATCACAGTCGCCAGATTCCATTCGCTTCAATTTCCACTCAAACCCCAGGAGGGCAACACAAACAAACCAGAGCGTTAACAGATCGATCGCGAGATCGCCGGCAGCGGCAGAGAAGATGGCGGAACCACAGCAACAGGAGCCGGAGAAGACTACGGAGGGGATTGTTGGTAAGATCAAGGAGAAGCTTCACCTCGACGGTTCGTCTTCTTCTTCTTCTTCTGATTCGGAAAATGAGAAGGAGAAGAAGAATTTGAAGAAGGATGAACAAGCGGCGGCGGAGATGAAGAGCAGCGCGTATCGCCTCTTTGGCCGTCAGCGTCCCGTTCACCATGTCCTCGGAGGCGGTAAACGTATGGATTCTTCAGACTTAGTAGTTTGTTCTCCTTATTTTTATTAGCGATCGGGATCTCTCTCTCTCTCTCTCTCTCTCTCTCTCTCTCTTATGTTGTTATTCGCTCCACTTATGAGAATAGATAATAGTTCTTTTAAAAAGGTTTGGGCTTGTAGATCCGTTCGATCATTGAGCGTGATGGTATTTTCCTCCTTTTTTGTTGTTTTATTTGTACGGATCTGGTAGAGTGGATGGTCCAAACTTGGATCTGGTGGTGATACTGTTTAGTTTGGTTTTTTATTTTGGAAATTTTTTGATTGGATTTTGCTTGGGGAATCTTTTGAGATTGATTTAGGTTGAAGCTAGTTTCACGAGTTTTAGAAATAGACAAGCCAGTGATGCTTAGTTTTCAGCTGTGCTACATCTGTTGCTTATTGCGTGCATACAGCACCATTCTTTACTGTTGTATTGATCTGTGCAAATGAGCATTGGATTTTCAGTATAATTGATTGCGGGTAGTCTAAAATTGACTCTTTGATATAATAGCATTTTCTTACAAGCGGTTGGCGGCTCTTTTGGTGTTATGAAATATTGCTAATACTTAAATGAAATATAGACCCGAAAGATGTAGAATGCTGCTGTTGTTATTATTATGATTCAAGTTGAATACAAGTAATGAAAGCTTGATTTGTTTGATGATATGAATTTGCTAAAGCTCCTTCTTTAATGTAGCTGCTGATGTCTTCTTATGGAGAGACAAGAAGATCTCTGCTGGAGTGCTCGGTGGGGCCACTGTCGTCTGGGTTTTGTTCGAGCTGCTTGAATACCATTTACTCACTTTGATCTGCCACTGCCTCATTCTCTCCTTGACCCTTGTGTTCATCTGGGCGAACGCTGCCACCTTCATCAACAAGTAAGTTCTCAATTTTCTAGACAATTCCAGCTTCCCTTATTTGGTTGCATGTAAATTACAATTTTTAGCTTTTCCTTCATGGTTACTTGTAAACTAAATCATGCATTTCTTCTTCATGTTAGGACCAGCCCACGCATTCCTGAGATAAGCATTTCAGAGCAGACAACTGTCAACATTGCACGTTCATTGGCATACGAGATCAATAGGGGAATTGCTCTTATTAGAGAGGTTGCTTCAGGACACAACCTCAAGGGTTTTCTTGCAGTAAGCTTCTGGTTTTACTGTCATTGTGTCGGGCTTCACTTGTTCATTAGGCATCTCTATTAACTGATTAACTTGTCTCCTTAGGTGATTGCTGGATTGTGGATGCTATCAATCATTGGAAGCTACTGCAACTTCCTGACCTTGTTCTACATAGGTATTCACAGTTTGCTCTCCATAGTTTGTTGTTCCTTTTATTTATAATATAATGTTCTGTTCTAATCTCTTAGTGATGTGGTTATGGAAACAGCATTTGTTCTGCTCCACACACTGCCTGTGCTATATGAAAAATATGAGGACCAGGTAGACTCCTTTGCTGAGAAGTGTTCACAAGAATTCCAGAAACATTATGCAGTATTCCATGCAAAGGTTGTTAGCAAGATTCCAAGGAAGGACAAGAAGAACTGAGACGGATCAAGGTACTTCCTCCTAGGTCCTAACAGCCTGTTGTTTGGATGGTCATATTTGAGCAATATTATTGCTTCGTTGACCATCAGTGCTGGAACTCCTTTGAACTTTTAAATGAAGTGTAATCGTTATATTATTTGGATAGATTTTATACTGCAGTCAAGTAGGATGAGTTATGGAGTTATGGGTCGTGTTTATGCTTTGCAGTGTCTAAAAAAAATTAATTACCGTGCAGCCTTGCAGCTTTTGTTTTCTTAAAATTATCTACCAGATATTTTACTGCCAAATGCTTACCCATATTTCTTTCACTTTTGGTCTGGTTTGTTGATGTCATAATCATAATATTAGAAGAATCAAGTGATGCAGGACATTTCCTGTATGTGAATCTTCTGTTCACAGGAACTAGAGTTTGCGCGAAAGAGCTATTTCTTACTCATCTTTTTCTCTGTGAACTTTTGCCATAGCATGCTCTGGATTTTGCTGTGAGCAAATTGGTTTGTGTATAGGATGACTTTTCCGATTGGCCTTGTGTATGTACAAGACTGCATGTTTGCTTATGCAAGGGCCTGTTTATTATCATTCATACATAGAAGCTCTTATCTCTGGCAGCTTGATGCTGTAGGAACATTTTCTTACCTATATACGTGGTTTCTTTTGCATAAGGAACTCCACAATCTGCAAGACAAGTAATAAGGTTTTCAGGTTCCACATCTTCTAGGAACATTAAGTGCCACAATTTGTGCGCATAATACGCAAATTGTAAACATTTTCTGCAGAAAAGCGAGCCCTCCACAAATTGCGTAGTTAGGTGCGCAAGGATGTTCATACACAAAGCTTAATGGCCTACATACCAAAAGACCTTGCAGAAGCATAATGAACAGTTTTTAGACAATTTTATTCTTGCAAACTTCCACACATTTGCTTTCTTATGTGCATACACAGAATGTACAGACACATATATCTATTGTCAAAGAAATTTTATGTGATAATAATAGCTTAACATGAACGTAAAAAAACCCAGCACACCTGATTACTAACAGCAGCAAAGACGATAACCAGTCTGTGAGGTGGACTATAGTTAATGTCAAATCTTGAGAAGGGAGCTACTCTAAAACATCCCTAAATAGATTGGCTTTACATTCCATCAGCTGACCCTATCCTAACCCAAGTATAGCTGGTTGTCGTTGATGTAGTCGATAACTTTATCTTCTGTCAACTGTTTGATAGAGAGCCTTCTTCTTATGAATTCCTGGGATAATGCAACCGAGCAAAGAGACTTTCTGTGCATTCAAATCTATTATTTGTAATTCACTCTATTCACTAAAAAGATGAGTGTGTGCAAGCTTACCTCACTCTAAATCAACTGATATGGTTAGGGACTAGCTCATCTACACCGAAGATGTTATCTATACAAGGAATAAGTCCACACGAGTCAGAAGTTACTCAAAATTAGAGATAAATTGAATTCAAAGCTGATACTAGAGAGCCATGTTATACTGAGTTGAAGTTATTTTGTTCAATACTTTCTTGTATCTATCACAGTCCAGTCTAATGATGCTTCACAAGACTCGAGCTTCATAAAATTGCGTAGTACATTCATCTGAAAAAAACTGACTAGGACTAGTTCTATTAGAGAAGCTACAAGGGAAAATAACACCCATACTTGATCAGGAATCCACACTCACAGGGACGTTAAACGGCTCGAGCAAGGAATCCCACAAAAGCATGACTTTAAGTGATTCTGCAAGTGCACAAAACTTTGTAGTGTCAAATTTCAAAGGAACTTTTTGACAGTGTTGTTAGAAATTATAAAACTACTATATAAAATTAGTGGTTCATTAAAATATAACAAATTAAATATACATTTATATTGGAATGTCAAAGATCAAGGAAGACGATCATCACCTAAAAAATTGAAAAGCCAACGGTCAAGGACTTTGAAGCATCTCTTGAAAGATGAAAGGCCAAAGAATTTGAACAATTAATAGGAATATAAAAAAATAACCGTTTGAAAATTTAAGAGTCTCCTTAGGACATTATATATATATATATATATATAAATGAGAGATATTTGTTTGGAATAATAGAAATGAGAAAAGATCATTCTCACATCAAGTGTGAGAGATATAAGTAAAGTATTCTAATGAGAGTTCTCACTTAAAGTATAACATAAGAGTTTGTAATTGCTTTAATTTAGTAATTTCTTTGAAGGCTAGTTTGTTTTTTTGTAGAGTTTTTTTTCATTTTTTTTCACGTAAATATCTTATTTTTATAATTATTTTGCTATTGTTTTAATTTTTGTATTGCTTATGCAAGATTCTTAAATGTATCTTATATTTCTGCTGCAACAATCGAATACTATTTATATTTGCAACAAATATAACATTTATATAGTCAAAGTCCATCATTACATGAAAGTACAGTTTCTAACATGAAACATCAGGGATAACAATAATGATTCTCGGAAGAAGAGGAAAGAGGCAAAGTCCTTTTTTTTTTAATTTAATCTAAATTTACTTTATTTTCTCTTTCCTTTTTTTAATTTAACTGCACTATCAAAAGCTGATGCAGGACCGTACAGAAATGTTCCACTCAATGTAATGATCATTAACATTTTATTTGTTATCCTGAATGGCAATTACCATCCAGGCATGCATATTCACATACATTAATGCACATTGATCTGCCACAAATTTTGATACATTTGATTTGTCTTTAGCATAATAAGCAATACTAAAGCAATAACTATGCTCCAATTAGAGGGCAATGCAACCAAAAATTGTTGCAACACCTTTTTCCTTGTATGCATCATTCACGGGCTACATATAGCCTCCAATAGCTGTGTACCTTTGTTCTTGTATTGCATATTTTGCAAGCTCTGCATAGTATTAGGGCTCCACAAAGCATGGATACAATCTCCTGTTGAACAATTGTTGAGAAAAAAAGTGAAAAACTAAAACAACACTCCATGTGACAGAAATGTTAAGGTTTCTATGTAGCTTAACTATTACAAAGAACTGTGTACGAACAATTTCTTCGTAAATCTGAACCAGTCAGCAAGCTGGTGATTTTGGACATGAAACAACTTAAAAAAAGAGCATATGTGCATTACCTAACATGCGTCAGGTGCATATAAGGCGGTGGATTGAAATTCCTAGTTGTAACCAACAAGATATGAACTTACGAAGGGGCACTGTACGTTTCACTTCTATTTTATTTCTATTTCCAAATATAATTTTTTATTAAACTATTTAAAATATAAAAATGTAAAAAATTAATTATAAAATTTTATTGTTTATTTTATTATTTCTTTTAAAAAACTCATTTAAGAAAATTATAATATTTTTTATTTCAGTATTGTTTTTTTCCATAAACGATCCCAAACATTCCCGAAATACCAAAGAACACGATATTAGATTTTGATTTTGACATTAAAAATGATGAAAATATTATATCATTAAAAAATGAAATAATGAAAACACCATAATAGACAAGACATGAACTTCCTTCCACACTTTCGTGATAGTGTTATTTATCTGGGTGGGATTTTTAAATATGACTTTTTCTCGGATGATAAAGGGCCTGGAGAAGTCAAGGGAACTGTTGCAAATTCTGTCTCTGAATCTAAGGAAGCTGATGATAGCCTACTGTGGGAGGTGAACGCATGTACAGCTGGTAAACTAGAAGCAGAACTCTGAAGGCGTGTTCCGTAGTCTGGGGTCGATGCCGCAAGAACAGAGCTCGACGATCTTGGTGGAGTAGTTGAAGGCATAGAAGTAGTTGAAAGCATCCCAGTAGCCTCTGATGTTTCCCTTCTTTCTCTTTCTTCTGATTCTTTGATAAGGAAATCAACCCATAGGTCTGCAAAGGACTGTTTGAAGGAGCCAACAATGAGTTTCTTATTAAATGGAACAGAGAAGAGTGCACTTAAATATTAACGTATGTTCTATTTGATCGATATGAAAGCTACTATGTAAAAATCTAATCTACCAAAATCATTACCAGAGTTGAGATTTCAAGCATGGTGGGACTCACACGAACTGAATGATGAAGGTCTGTATGAAAGGAACTTACCTGGTTTTCTGATGGCATCTGTGAAGATGACCCGGACGAGCCACCTCCCAAAATGCCTCCAACAAGGCGCCCTGGTAAACCTAAAACTCCTCTAACAACACCCTTGCCTGCTTGAGCTAAACCTATTCTTTGTTTATCTTCTTCAGAAAATCCTAGCATACGGACCATAAGATCAAGAACCTGAACGGATAGCACAACAGAGTTAATAGTATAAACAAGAACAGAACAAGTTCTTGGGACTGACAGAAAGAGCTTACCTCTTTGCTGTGGTTCCTCTGGAAGTATGTCACTAAAAGTTTAATTACAATCCGCCTGCAGAAAAGAAGTCATTGTTACAGAATGTGCAAGTAAGGGCCTAAAGCACTGCAATAACATGAATTTAGCAAGACAACTGAATTGCAGTGCCTTTATAAAGAGATTTTCTCAGCCCTCAGTATTTGTGATCCCAATAATGGTAGTTCCATGCAAAGTGGACCCCTATATAGCAATATATGCAACAAAGAGCGGAACAAGCAGCAGAAATCTGGAACTCCTCAATGTAAACATAGAAACAGAGGCAGATAGCACTATGACCAGCACCAATCAGCATCAATTGAAATCGATTCTACTCATTCAGTAGCCTAGAAGCTTCATGCAATGTTCTGATATAGGTTTCAGTAATGGGACATTCTTGCACCATGATTCTTGTGAGACATATAAGGCAACTTCTTTGAATAAATATTATGAGTAAGTTATGCAAATCACGTTAAACAATAAAAAACAATAAAAATGTACAAACCTATCAACGTAGTTATCTGAGTCCAATGACATTCTATTCAACGTAGTCATGCTTTGCTCAAGTGCACGCCGCAATCTTGAATTGTCTTCCTCCAGCTTTTGTATTGATCTCTTACTCTCAGAAAGCAACTTTTCAGCTTGCAAAATCTGTGCAATCAGTTCATCCTTTTCTCTTTTGGATGCTTCCAGACCTTGATTTGAAACCTACAACTAGTCCAAGGTCAGTAGGTCATTTTACATCAACAAACATAAGTTGCACTTTAGATATGCTACATAAAACAGAAGGTACACCTTCAACATTTCAGAAAGTCTGGTAGATTCTTCTCTTGCCATGGCCAAGTCTCTTCCAAGTTGTTCCTACAAATGTTTTTCCGGAAACCAAAAGTTCAATTCAACCTTCTCATTTATATGTTAAACATCTAAACTCTTCTGAGAAATTCATTGAAAATATACCTTCGCATCACTTTCAGCATAATACTGACCAAGTACTGTCTGAAGATTCAGTAGTTCAATGTTTTTTGCATTAACTGTATTCATACACTTTGCTAAATCTTGCTGCAATACATTGATAGTATTGTTGGCCTTTTGGATTTCCTCATCTTTTTGTACGTTAATCTCTCCCTTCTTCAATATTTCCTGCTTCAAAGTCCTCTCCAGCTGAAATATTTGAGATTTTTGGCGCTCTGATATTATTCTCATTTCCTCAATAATTTTGCTATCCTCGTCCATTTTGTCAGAATCTTCCATTTCCTAGACATCGAGTAGAGGAAACCATCTTCAATTGGACTGCAGGATAACCAAGGAGAAAAAACCTTACTTAACAGTACACCACGACTCCACGAACCGGCATATTTCTGTTAAGTATCAGTTTGAGGAACACAACATTCCACAAATCGTAGTGCATATTAAAAGATCAAAAGCTTTGACTCAGAACTTTGAGGAGGCAAATGTAACAAATATGACATCCTTGGTTCATAACAAAATGAGAAAGCCAGCCATCACTGAAAGCAAGGTGAAAATCATTTATAACTTTATGGGATCATAATGAGCCCAAAACCAAAACCACATATCAGACATAGTAAGCCCCATCATGTCGTCACCTGACATGCTGGTCAAAGGATTAGTGGCAACTATTCACCACCACAGCAACAACAGCTTTGCATTAACTCATGGATTAATATTAGCCACACATGAATCAGAAACTGCCAACTGAACAACACTCCTACAACAAGAGACGTACAGACACGATGGGATCAACTAACAAAGTTCAAGAATTTAACTGGAACTTTTGAAACTCAAAAGGATGGAAAAATGCAGATTCAGTTTTATGTGAAGGAAACATACACATTTAATCAAATGGAAAAACAAAACCACGTTAAGCTACATTTAACAGGTTTAGACCAAGTAAAGACTTCACCAGCAATGAAGGAGAAAAAGAACAAAAAGAAAAAGACAAAACAACACAAAAGTACTAAAACAGATAATAACCTGGTAGCTTGACTGACCTGCATGAGCACCATGTGTCAAAGCAGTATCATCAAGATAAACAGTAGAACCTCAAAAACCTCAAATCCCTAACACTATCAACAGAACCCTTTCAAAGCAAATTGCAGTTAACACAAGTATGTGCATTACTAGATGAAAACAAGACATACATTCAGATGGAGACTTGATATGACGACCTTCCAAGTAACCAAAGAAGGTAACTGATAATAGAAAGGAAAGACAAGTATCACCTTCTCTAGCAAGTGCTGCTTGAGTCTTGCCAGCTCTTGTAAGGCTTTGTCCCTCTGTTTGCAAGTGTCTTTCAAGTTCTCTTCCAGCTGTCTCATTGCCTTTGTCATTTCTTCTGTTACCTTTAACGACAAACTAACAGGTCAGCTAAATACAGCAGCATTTTCACATCTGAAATAAAGTAGCAAAAGAGCTACAATTTTCCAAGGGTATGGCACCCATTAAATCTCAAGTAGCTAATCTTACTTAACAAACTCAAAACTTTAAGATATGCAATAGCATAGGAATTATGTTACCACTTATCATAAGAATTAAGATGTTACGGAACTACCATATGTAGCTTGTTCAAAAAATATCCGTAATACTACCTCATTCAATTTACTCGTATTCAAGTTGCTAGATTTCATTTCATCAGCAATGAATCTTTGCTGTTCATTCTTCAAGGAAATTCTGAGTTCCTCCATCTCTAACTACAAATAAACTAAAGATATTAGCACATACATTCAATCATTCTAAAATGAATAAACAAGTAGGAAAATAAGTGTTTGTATTTCAACCTGTAGTCTTGCATTCTCCTTCTCTAAATTCCCAATCACCTTCTTGAAACTCTCAGTTGATTCAACTCCATGATCATCATCCATGTCCCTCCTACTCAATTCACTTTTCAGGTGATTTAGCTCAGATACTCTTCCAATTAACTCCTTTTGCAGTTCTCTTACCTGACTAGATGTCTGAAATAACATACAAGGGCAATTGGATCAAGAACAAAGATCCCAAGTAGAAAGAAATATACTCTTCTGGCCTCTTACTAAGAAGCTCTGGAAGACCAACATTACATTTTGAAGAAATTAACTACAAATTCTTCAAGGGTCCCTGTCTACAACTTACCCTTTCTTTCTCCATCTTCACGTCAAGAAGCTGCTTCCGAGAAGATTCACTAAGTTGGTGTTCCTCTAAAAAGTATGAAATGAAAAGTTGGTAAAAGGCAGCAACATCTGAAAAATTCTTCCGAAAACAAATAAACTTAGGAATGGTAGTCTCTGTTTTACCTTGCAATTTCAGAGTCGTCATTCTCACATTCTCTTTTTCATTTTGAAGCTGCTTCCTCAATTCTTTAATTTCAGACTCAAGAGTTGCTTGGACTGCTATCAATGATCTATATCTTTCTTCAGATACACTATGATTCTCCTAAGAAAATGAGAAAGGCTTCAAAACAAAATAGAAGGGGAAATGGAAAGCAACAATAGTCATAGTACACATGCGCATTCTTCTATTGCATGACTTTCTCTAGCAGTTAGCCCAAGTCTGTTCAACATAAATAACTATAATTGAAAGAATGATGGTGCAAGTAGATTGCCCAGAACAAAAAGCACCTCGTCTTTGTCTTGTAGATTGCCTGGAGCTTGTTGTGAAGCATCGGATTCTGCAGGTTTTAGACCCCTGTTGCTGAGTCCATTCTGCTTGTGTGCAATACCTTTAGGTGAACTGCTACCGTTAACATTCACATACTGATTTTGGAGCCTTGAAGGTCGTGTTGGTTCTGTATTGCCCTACATCATATAGTGGTCATGCAGAAAGATTCAAACAAAAAGAACCTGATAACATCTTCAAAAAGCATATACAGATTCTGATGGTACTTCCATAGAAACCTAGGATTGATTTATGAAATTTAAAGTCTTAAGACAACTGGCTTGAATCAAAATAGAATAGAAAAATCTCAATCACGACAAATTGATAGATAAATTGAACAACAACAATAAAATAAAAAATAACTTGCATGTCGAACATTTTTTACAAAATTCTAGGATAGAGAATATTTTTTCCAAACTTAAATTTTAAGGAACTTAAGAAATTCCACATCCTGTAAAATAAAGGTGTCCAAAAGCCCCACAAACAGAAAATGACTAGAAAATATCGGAGATTTAAGAAAAGCTTACCCTAATGACATTCGATGAGTTTGACAAATTTCTTGGATTCTCATTATTCAGAACCTGTTCAGCAGCATCTTTCATCTCCAAACTTCTCCTCAGAGAACCATTTTCTTCACGCAATTTAGAAAGTTGCTCCTGCTTCCATAAAATAAAATGATCAGAGTTCTCTTAGAACTAAAAGCAATTCAAGTAACAGGCTATGACTTTGTACTATTTATGCAAAGCAGGAAAGGGTGGTAATTGTAACCCTCTCAATAATTGCAACTTGAAAGTCTATTCAGTCTCCTCAATCTTCCAAGCTTTGAATGAGCAAGCTTACACTAGTCAATAGAATGACAGCACAAGGAATTTCTACACTGTCAAGCCATAAATGAAAAGGCATGCAAAATATCAGTTACGTATTCCAAAACCAGGACTGGCATAAGGTTATGAATTGATGTCAGCCATAAGTTTAGAGAGTTTGAAGTCTAAAATTTGTGGAACCTTCGCTAGGATGTTTATAGGCGAGAATAATGCTTTCACAATCATAGAAGGTGGAATCGTTACTAAAGCATGAGCTGCTTGTGTTGGCATTGATATGTTTGCTTTTCAAATATATTACTTGTTGCTATTAGTTCGAATTGAACCTAGACTGTCATAAGATCATATTACATGTGTGAACCTTGGATCAGCCTAGATGCATTGAATGAATATCTCACATCAGCCAAACAAATAAAGCACCAGGAATTGTCCAATTGGAAAAAATAAGAAGGATACAACCACCCGAAAATTCCACAGCCCCACAAGAAAACATAGCTTCTCTTTTGAAGAAAGAAGCAAGAGATTAGATAAATCAGTTGCGTCAGCATACCTCCTTCTGCTTCAACATAGCAGCGTAATTAAAAGACAATGCCTTAATTTCAGCCTCAGACTCCTGAAGCTTCTGAATTTCTGCTCTATATCTGGCGAGCTGCAAGGAAATTTGAACTTCAACAAAACAAAATGCCAGAAGTAAAAATACGCTTAAGAAAACAACTTTATCGTTTCCATCAACTAAGAGTCATGAATATAGTGCCTTTTACTTCAATAATTAACTTAGGTTGCTACTTTCTGCTCATAACTAAGAAAAGCATCAAATTTATGCCATTTAGATTCATCTAAAGAGTAATTCTACCTCAGATTCTCGTTCTCGAATTAATGTTCCAACAATCAAGAGTCACAAATATACGCCAATACGAGATATTGCGTTTACATCTCCTTGATGAACTCAATGGCTCGTTCAACAACAGCAGCAACAACTAATGTTTCCCAACATAAACAGCTGAACAACACAAACACAGACCCACAACATACAATTAAAGTAAGCATGAATCAATACCTCGTCCTGAGCTCCGCCGTCGACTGCATTGCTAACCGGTGATTCCAAGGAGGCCGGGTGCTGGGATAACCGTCTCAAGCGGCGTCGATCAAGAGGAGACGGTGTTTGTGCGACCGTAGGCGGTGGTTCAAGTTCCTTATTTCCGGCGACCTCTAGCTCCGAATCATGGATCCCGTTCGCAATCCTCGACAGTGTCTCCTTGTATCTCTCGATCGAATTCCTCATATTATCGCGATCGATACAAAAATCTATCGATCAAATACACTTCTTCCCAGATCGATTCAAATCAAATCGTCAATCACAATAAAATAAATATACAGAGCGCTGAGATCCGGTAACCAAAAAAAATTCGGTACGAAAGTTTAATTCGCATCTCTGATTCAAGCTCGCAAAACTGGGGAGAGTCGGTTCAGGACGAGCAAGAACGGCTCCTTTATTTGTCCGAAAGTTTCTAATGAAACAGTCCGACTTATATGAAAGCCCAAAAGCCCATTTCAGTAAAGCCCTAAAGGGCCTAAACTGCTATCCATCTTCTTTCCCGGCGCTATTTGTTTTCTTTCGCCATTCGCCAAATCGCCATACTCTCTTTTAGAAATTTACAATCTTTGATTTGACTAGATTGGATTGGACTGGATGCAATAATGAGTAGAGAAAACTGAAATTTTGAGATAGCTGGTTTTGAATTCTGTTGTGGATGAATTCTCTCATTTGGTTCGTATTCACTGAGCATTCGTTTACGTTTTTCTTTTGCGCGTGTGGTTTGTTTTTATAACTCTAGTTTTCCTTTTGTGTATAATTGACCCCCCCAGTGAAACATCGCTATTGATTCAATGCGATCTTATTCAAATTTGCCTTCAGAGAACGAAACTGCGAGAGGAATTTGCTAATCTCTGATTTCCAAAGGTTGGTTCTTCTGTTCTGATTTATTCTTGTACATATTTATAATGAAAACTCTTATTGATGTTGTGTGGAGTGTATTGAGAAGGACCCAGCAGAGAAGGATTTTTGTTGAGTCCTCTTTAACACATTGCAACCTTCATAGATGAATCGGGCCTTGTCGTACGATGCCTGGAAGGTTTTATCGTTTGCATGCGCCTTAATCCATGGCCACATTTTTTAGAAAGACTACTATTATATCAATGTTTGTAGAGTTCGTATGTTGGGTTTTAATTATTCTTTTCCTGTTTGTACGTAGAGTTAGTTGATTTTGTTTCATGATGATGTTTGGTTGCTTTTGATTTACTTTTGAGTCTTTGGCTTGATTAGGCAGGATTGCATTATGGTCTTAATGTGACTATTGTCAGGCTGATGTTTTGGTCCCGTTTTTATGTATTTTAGTGGTATTAATCGATGGATCATAGCATAAAATGTTTGACAAAACTATTTTGGTGATCTCTTAAGAAGAGAATTTGACTAATGATTTAGCACCCATGTTATATTAAGTTACTTAGTTGCTGCATTACGTTGTTGAAAATGTGGTATGGCCTTGATAATGTAGGCTATCATGTATATGGTTTTTGCTCCTCTTACAGAAGTTGTTTTCTCATTTTTAGCTACCTATGGGCTCTCATCTGTGATCTGCTGAGAATTGATGCTTGAATTTTCAATAGAATTGAGCAATTCAATGCTCCATAGTATTCATGTGGGTGCCCATGGTTCAGCGCCAAAGAGGAGCCACGTGTGCTGGGGGTACTAGTTATGTCAGTGTTTTTTTGTTAGGTATTAGAAATTGCTATTGCTAGGTACTGGGATTTCATTCATCATAGTTGGATTACTTTTAAGGTGGCATTCAGAATAATGACATTCACTAATTTAAGTATCAATCACCAATAAATCAATCAGTGTATACCAATTAGATAGTTGATATACTTGCTAGAAGTCACTAGTTGATATGCTTGCTGACATGTGAGTTGAAATGATCGTTAGTGGAAATTGATCTGTTTGTTCATGTGCCACTGTTGGTGTGGCAAAAATTGCACTCTTTAGTAGTATTTTGTTTCCGTATTCATCTAGTAGTGTTAATTTCCATATCCTCTTTTCCTTACTGTCATTCATATCTAATAAAACTTGTTTCCCTCAATGTTGATGTATGTAAGTCCGTTCTTTGATAAGCATAATGCCTTAAAAGAGTCTTATTAGATGTTATTTGAAGATAAAAGGCCTTTAAATATATTGTAATATAGTGAAGTTTCACCAGATCAACCTCTTCACAAATAATGATGGTGTGTTAAACCACTCTGGTTTGAAAAGACTCTTGGAGGACTGAAAGTTGGAATAGTTATTTTCGTAGTTGGAAGATTGTTCTTGCAAGTAATACAATCTTTACCTACCCAGGTTAGAAGTTATCCAACTACTGTTTTCCAATTTCTGTGTTTTCTTGATATTCTGCTTTTTGTTTTCAAGCATGGAGCATTCTTTACTCCTTCCTGCCTCCTAGCTACATAATATGGCTCTCTGGTGTCTTGACCACGAGATTCTCTCGTCCATGTGAAACTTAACATAGAAGAGTTGATTGCAAGAAACTGCATTAACTATTAAGGTCAAGGAATCATGCAGCAACAATGGGGACCTTTACTGCTTGAATGATGCAGTGTTGTTTTTATCAACTAAAGGATGTTGTTTTCACCCCTTTAAGAAAGGACTTATTTATGGGCGCTTTTTACAAGCTCATTGGTTCATGTGAAATAATCCTTGGGCTACAGTTGGTATTTCCCACAATATTTGTATAAAATTTACCAGTATTTCAGTGAGTTTCTTGTGCTGGGTCAATATGTTTTGTTTGAAGACATCTTGAATGTCTCTGTAGCACTCTGTTCTTGCTGCATGTATGTGCGTGTAGAGCCAAAATCAAAATTTTGCTTGATGATTTTATTATCAATTACCCGAAATTCAGAATGAACAGCCTGTATGAGAAGTACACAGTACTGTAACCTGTACATGATTGTTTTCTAATTTAAGTTTTTACCTAGGGGGCGCTTGCGAGTATTTCTAAAATAAAGTTTTTTTAAAATAAAATTTTTTTTTATAAACAAACTTTATTTTTTTATCTAAAAAAGTAATAAAAATATATAATTAAAAAATTTTACTATATAAAATTTGTTTATATATTTTAAATTTTTAAATAAATTTTTTAAATATTTATAAAGTATATATTAAAAAATATAAAATTAAAAATTAAAAAATTAATTTTTTAATAAGCTAAATCAAACGTACCTTTTGGTCCGTACAAAAACTGTGAAACAAATTTCTAGGCGGAGAAAGTTTCTCATTCGAAGTCCCAATCTAATAGAACAATTACCTATGAATGCCACCAGTATTCTGTTTAGTAATAGCAGTATTTATGAGAACTCTCATGCATTATCGATGTACGTATGCATGCCACCAATAATTTGTAGCAGCTAACTGCCTGCTGGTGACGATATATGCATTTCCTTTTTCTGCAACTTCCATAAGAGAATTGGCCCTTCAGGCTCTTGAATCGTGATAGGGCAATCTGCCCTGTCTCCAATCATCACCCACAGCTGTTGCCGTCTGAGTGCGGTTGGCTGTGTTTTTGAAAACACAACTTTTCAACTTCAAAAATTTTAAATACTTTTTTTATAATATTTTAAAATTTATTAAAAATTTTTAAAATAAAAAAATTATGTTATAAAGTTTTATTATTATTAGTTTTTTTATGAAAAATAAAATTTATTTTCTAAAATAGAATAAAAATATTTTTATTCTAAAAAAACACTTTTCACAAAACAAGCTCCTTCGTCCAAGTTCAGCATTCTTACGGATGTGAACTGTCTGGCAGCTTGCCAGTATGTATTGCATGTAAACCAACAGGCAACACCATATACATTATGTACATTGGTTACTTCTATACTATGCATTGGGTACGAAAATAAACAAAATCATCATCACCTCCAAATCTAATGCATTCAGCTTTTGCAGATATATTGTAAGGTGATTGACTCTGCTAATAGATACTCTTATCTTTGTAACCCCAAATATTGAAGTAGAAACAAACTGCAACCAAAACGACGGATTTTACTAATGCTATTCTCCAGTGTCGATAAGCTTTGGAGAAGCCCACAACTTCGAGAAGCTTGAAAGATCATCTGAATCGCTATCATCACTTTCAGAGGATGAGACAGATAGTGCAGAATCTTCTAATAAATAACTCACAACCTGCAAACAATTAAGACAATAGCAAGTTGCTTCATGTCTTAAAAAAAAATTAAAAATTATAAAAACAGAAAACCACAAAAAATAAAAGGGAAAAAATTACGAAGAAGAAGAAGACGTAGTAGAAAACAAGAAAGGAAACCCCACAGTCAAGGGGGTAGCTAAGGAAAATTTCAATAATCTCCAATGAACAAACATCTCACCTTAACTGGAGGCACAGATGTAATATGCCACCCACTCTTAACATTTGTGCAATCATGTGGCGATCTTGATGACATTTTGCTGATCCATATTATGGACATACAACGGTTACATAGTGCTCTGTTTGATGGGAAGCTCCTACGAAAATAATCTGGAAAGGATACAGAGTAGACTAACAAATTGCAGGAAAATATACCATGTGCAAAAGGAAAGTAGGATACTATGATTGACTTTCTAAAACTTTGACTAAAGTGAACTACAGAGGAATGCAATAAGAGTCTTCTCAGAAACTGACATGTAGAGAGGTGTATATTATCTTCAAAATTTGAAAGCCACATCAATATTTGCAACATAGGAGGTAACAAAAGTAATCCAGCGAAGTTACTCAACAAGGTTGTGCATTTTGACGGGTACATGCCGATGGGATAGGCAGCAGCTATAATATAACCAAAACGAAAGAATCCCTCAGAGCTCCTACTCTTTCTACTAGACATACATAGAGTTTTGAATAATTGTTGACAGGCTTCGCATAAATTGCTTGAGCAAAAAGGGGAGAACATAATCCTGTCTCAGATGTATAAAATCTGGAACTATGGAGAGGAAAGTGGCCAACAAAAAAAAGCTGACATCAAAAAATCAGATGTTAAATTTGTAAGTTTCCGTTTATGCAATAGAGAGGTGGACATCAGGCAGGGCATGAGGTACAAATATCAATGAAAGGCAAAAACAATGAAATTGATGATTATAAAGATATGTGCACAAAACCCCATAAATAGCCATGGTATACATAATCATGAATTGTTAGTGAACGTTGAAACGGACCTATATATTTTTGGAAAGCCCTTTTCCAAGTTTGACAAGTACTCGCAATAGTCATCGCTTCTGTAAAAACTTCACTTCCAAAGAACAGAGATATTTGTGACCGCCATAACGTCTCATCACTTGAGGCTGAATTCCATGCCCTTCTAAGAGAAAGATGATACAGTCACAAACACAAGAATTAGCACCCGTGCTTTGACAAAACATCCTAACCAGCAAGATAAGATTACCAGCAAACTGAACTGACAGCTGCTAACGAGCGGAAATCGAGGAAACTGAAGATGTGAATAAGTACATCTTCCGGTAACTGTCTCGACTCTGTAAAGACTAAGAACATCCTTACACTTTTAGAAATACCAAAGTAACCAAGATCAGAGAAATTTCTATCTTTCAGAAGAAAACAGTTCTAGTAACACATTTAAACATATCAAACCTTAGTGGAAAAGATGAGCCATAGAGAGCGTACCTCCTTGTTGTGAAACTTTAAAAAGCCTCTTATGTGCAACAGCAGCATGCTTGAATGCAGCTACAGCAGCAGTTCTTTTCTGCTTCGGCAACGCAGCTTCCGCTGCTTGCACGAGAAGATTTGCTGCTGACAGTCCATTGGTAGTTTGAACCCTGCAACTTCAAGCTTATTAACAAATTCATGCAAAATTACCACAATCCTATGTAATATGCACAATTACCACAATTCAATTACATCTCCACAAATCATGCTTGAGAAGTTGATCAGATTAACAGAAATATTATCAAAATGAATAAAAAATTTGACGAATCGCAGAGAAAGCTAAGAGAGTGACGCAATGGAAATTTAACTGTGGGAGCTGGCGGAAAGCGTGAATCGTATCGTGGAAGACTAGGGGTTGGATCGATTTGGGAAGGCGGGAATACGCACGGCGGAGTAGAGCGGCGAGTTCAACACATGCCGTAGGGTAATCATACGGACGACCCAGCGCCGCGGCGATTCCCAGCTCCGAGTACTTCTCCGCCACCGTCGCCATGCACGCACGCGTCGCTTCTAGAAAAAATTCACAGCAAATTTATCTGAAATGGCAAAAGAAAGAAGTGAAAGAAAAGAGAGAAACAATAATTGGGCCTTGCGTGTAAGAAAATTCTGGACCATGGGCCATAACATCAGTTGCACTTGAAATACAACAACTTTTTTAAAGATAACTTAAATAAATATTTCAAATTCAACTCTTTTGGGCTTGTTTATTAATATTTTAAATTCATCTTTTTTTAATCTTTTTTCAACTTTTAACTTATTTTTAAATTAAAATAAACGCAAACTTAAACTAATTTTTTTATTAAAAACTCATTTTTAAATTCAAAATTTTAAAATAAGATTTTACTTTCAAACTCAATTTTAATATAAAATAAATGCAAAAACTCACTTTTAATCAAATTTACATTCAACTCTAAACTCACTCTTCTAAATTATTTTAAAAATAAATTTAATACTAAATTAAACAGACCCTTCATGTTATCCAGAAGAAGCGGCTCCTAATTAGTAGTACGTGAAGATTGTGTAATTACATCTTGCTGCGATTTTGTTTAGTTTGGCCTCAGCACAAGTGTACGCACAGAAGTTATATTCCGATCATCTCTAGCACAAAATGCAAGCAGACTTTCTAAGATGGCCCCCCTCTAAAACATGCCACAGATGTATGGACAGTTACTGCCAAGTGAACTCGTGTTGTCACAATCCCAACATTGTGAATTCACGTAGGATTATGAATGAAGACCAGTAATGAAAGAGGAAGAAATCACAGTTTGGAGAGACATGTTTTTGTTGCACTAAATCTCCATCAACGTCTGCTCATATACTACTAACCACTACAAAGAATAATCACGCACAGACCCGATGTAACTAAAACAGCTACTTCATTGAATCATCTTTACATGTACAATCCCACTATACTTTGAGCTCTTGATGTGTGTTGACTTATCATAAATCATCTACTATTGGGATGGAGCGTGTGTATGTACATCAATCCCTTCAGAGGAAGTAAGTCAGCTGTTGCTTCTTTCTCGTGCCTCCCTCACCAAACAACTCGTTCCACTGCTTGAGTTCGTTCATGCTTGAGCCGTCAGCAGCATAGCTAGAACTGACCTGAATATACATATGTATATTTAAGAACTTGTGATAGATCATGAATACCAATACCATATTATGCTAAGCAGCAAATATACGTTTTACTAAGTTAAAGCACACATGTAACTATTGAGATGATTACTGGAATGCAAAACTATATTTATCTGCAGTTGTGAAACAAGGAAGTATATGAGGCATATATCATGCCATTATGCCACCTATCCCAAAAGTTTAAACCCAAAAAGCATACCTGGTTCTTGGCCTGCCTCATGTCCTCCATATTCAACGGCCTAAGGGTATTTGTTTCTCCTGTACCATCTGCATTAGAATCTGAAACTTCAGAATTCTCTCCTCCCTCAGCCTTCTGCTTTCTCTCCTGAATGAAGACATAAAGCAATCAGATATCTGAAAGGGGAGAAAACAGAGTTTTGCAAAATGAGCTAGTTAAACTAGTGAACATCTAACATTGAATATGAAAGAAAAACCAATTTGCATCATCATTACTAAAAAGGACTTGATGAATGAAGAAAACAGATATACAATGTGTAAGGCTTTCTTTGAGGTATAGTCATCACTCCATTAAGTACTGGAACGACAAATTTTAGCTATAGTTTGCACAAAAACTTGAGGCAAGTAAATGCACCTAAAATAAAGAGATAAACAAACACACTTCTCCACCTGTACCAATCACTCTAACACATTAAGAAAGATTGAAAAACATATATATGTATTGGATCTGAAAAGAACAGGAAGAAGTCAATGTTACCAGTTCCTTAAGTCTTTCTTTCTGAATGAGTTCCCGAACTGGTCGGTATGCAGCTGTTGTACATAAATTCTGCATTCAAAATATCAAACCTAATGATCAACCACTTCAAATAAGCAATAACTAATTATACATCAATATTAAATAAGAAATCACACAAACCTTGAGGTCACTCCCGCTATATCCCTCTGTCATGGTTGCAAGCTCTCTGTAGTCTAGCCCTTCTTCAACCTTTTCTTTTGACAACAGAGTCTTCATGATTTTTTCCCTGTTCTCTAAAGAAGGTAGACCAACCATGATCCTGTTGAAATACTGTATAGTTAGCCAGGGAAATTAGATTGAATTCTTGGAAAGGTACAAGGTGAGTGGAAATTAGTCAGACCTGCGCTCAAATCTCCTAATAATAGCTTCATCAAGATCAAAGGGCCTATTTGTTGCTGCAAGGACCAAGATACGCTCACCAGCCTTAGTTAGAAGACCATCCCAATGGGTCATGAACTCATTCTTTATCTTTCTCATAGCTTCATGTTCACCGACCCTAGTCCTCTGCCCGAGCATACTGTCAACCTCATCGACAAAAATAATAGTAGGAGATACTTTGGCTGCCAGTGTAAACAAGGCTCTAACATTCTTTTCATCTTCCCCAAACCACTTGGATGTGATGGTCGACATTGAAACATTAATAAAACTTGCTCCAGCTTCATTTGCTATGGCTTTCGCCAGCATTGTCTTTCCTGTTCCAGGGGGTCCAAATAGCAATATCCCTCTGCAAGGCTTTAAAAGACCCCCTTTGAAAAGATCAGGCCTTCGAAGAGGAAGCATGACCAGTTCCTGAAGAGATTCTTTAACATCATCCAAGGCACCTATATCATCAAATGTTACACCAATTTCACTGGCGGGGATAACCTCAGGTCTAATCCTTTTCTCAAATTCATTATCTGGGGCAACTTCCTGTAAGTATAGTACATAACGCATATGAGATGATGTAGACCTATAGTAGCAACAAACATTAATCAAACAATGAGAAGATACAATTTCGTTTATGGTGCTATCAGAAGCAAACTTACTGCTTGTTTTGGAGGAGGAACTTCGCCATCCTTTGATGCAACTGCTGCTGATTCTGTTTCACTTTTCTTTTCTGCCAGTGGAGCTTCAGCATGACCCTCTGGTTTCCCAGCAGCGTTATCATCACTGTTCCCAGGATCCTGTAACCAAATATGTATGATAGCATATCACATCTCAACTTAGCATTCACTAAGGTTTTTTTTCTCATGTCATTGTTACAGACCTTCAACGCTTCAGCATTTGCCTCCAGCTTTAAGGTATCTTTGTCGCCAATACTGCTTTCTTGAAACAAACTTAATGCATGCGACAAACTGCTACATTCAAACATAGAGTTAGAGAAGAAAAGAAGAGAACAAAGTAGAGATGGAAGGAGCCAACATAAAGTTATTAGATCATAACCTGTTAGATGAAATGACAAGTTTTCCATTTTTATAATCAGGATCCTTGCTGTTCATCAAGTGATAAGAAACAGCTGAAACTACAATTTCCTCTATATAATTACTCAACAGCATTGTATCAGCCAAACAGATTGCATTCAAATCATCACAATCAAGATCATTTGATGCGAGGACCTCCATGATATGGTTTCTGTTATCCTGATATTGGATCATTTTCATGTCTTCTTCTAGCTGAGATTTCCAGCTGACCAAGTGAGTCTCATCTTCTGGAGGTTTGATCTCTATATTGTATGGAAATAGAACTTCGAGCCTCTCATCCATGTCACCATAGTCAGTATTTGGTTCCATTAATCTAGAACCAAGTACTAACACAGGTCCTGACAGTTTCTGTAGCATTTTACCAAAGAAAGAACACGTTCTTTGAGATTTATACAAGAGATTCTCAACATCCCTTATGTATAGAACAATAGGATGACTTTTGGCAACTGAGGTAAGAACCTGGATAAAAAGAATTAGATTAGCACCACAAAACTATATCAGTATTCCAAAAGAGGCAGCGTTAAGAGATGTCCATGCAAGATTGTATACCTTGTAAAGTGATCGTATTAAGAGTTTCTCATCAAAAGACCAGCTGCCAGAGCGTCTTAGAGGAGCTGGAACACATTGCACAGAAACCAAGAGGGTAGGAAAATATAATAATGGGGAAAAAATTTTCCAGCACATTAACAAGGACTTCAAACAAGATGCACCTAAACTATAAACTTTAAAGGTCACGAATTGTGTTCGTTATTCAATACTACATGGCCAATACTGTCAAAATACCAAAGCAAAGTCACTTACCTTTAACCTTCCCAAACACATTCTGTCAGAAACAAAAATAAGTAGAACTAAGATAAAAGCAGACTGCAGATTTTCCAGTAAGAATGTTAGATCACTTAAAGGTATATTTCTAGACCATGAAACTCACATAAAAAAAATAAATAAAACAAAAAATTTCAGGTAGGTGCTGCAGAAAGTACAGGTAGGTGCTGCAGAAAGTACAGCTATAACGAGACTCAAAAGATGATTGTCAAAGACAACAACATAACTTTGGCATATTAGCAGCGCCACTCTTACAAACATAATTCTACTTTCAAAACAGTGTAATTGTTAGTAGAAATTTAGATTCCAAGAATAGGACATTCCATTAGCTGGACTTGAATCACCGTGTGATGGAAGAATCAGCCCTATTTTTGGTTCTCACTATTACTTATGGTTCCCACTGGGCTTAAGTCTTAACGCAGCCTATCTAGTCCATTGAAGCACTACAGTTAATACCTGAGAAATGTTATTAAAATGAATATCAGATTAAAGAGGAGAACAAGAAGTTATAGTATGCTTAATTGACCTGGATTTGAAGGGGCACACTGTGGCCTAGCACTACTCATATCGGCTGACACAGAGGCATTCCTTCGAAGCTTATTGATGCTGTTTGTGGCTTCAGATCCTCTAGAACCACGGAGGAACAAAGTATAATAAGCAAACTAAACTGGGTAATTGAACTAGACACAATTGTTGTCCATTCCTACTTTATACCTTGATCGTATATCAACACCACTGCTTTGCCGGGGCAAGGATCCTGCAACAAGTTGCTGTCAGTTTGAGAGAAAAAAGCAACAAATTGTTTCAGCTGCAAAGAGAGATTGGTAGTTCCTCCCCACCTCAAGGTGTCAATACCACCTTTAGAGAACTCATATACAAATAATTCAGATACGAAGCACATAAAATGTGGAGAAGCAAATTCAATTAGCCAAAAATTGCTAATGGTTGGTTAGTCAACCAGTAACATATGCCTAAACAGGCATCTATCAGACCTGTAGGCTAATTTTGGATGTATTATAAATAAAACCTTGCATCTCGTTTAGTACAAACTTCATATTTACCTCAAAACATTCTCCATAAGAAACATTCATCATGATCAATTGGGGAAACAAATTTTGTAAACGAAACTTGCAATTAATGACAAGATAAACACACGAGTTACAACTCCACCAAAGGTAACTGCATTTACCTCAATGCTCTAAAAAAATAACTAGATGTTTCCTTATGTATCCATTTACTTAATGACATGTTCCGAATTCTAACCAAAGCTATAAATGGTGTGAAATGAATAGCTAAAAGAAATTAAAATTTTAAATTGTGTATGCATAAGGAAATAAGTTGTTATTCATACCTCTAGTTTCATCCCTTTGGGGGAAGATTGATAGAGATCCAAGTAAGCCAGACATTTTTTCAAGTGTTGTCTCTGAGATGGACCTCTTAAATATCTAGAAAAAAGCATAGCTTAAGAGGCATTGCTGGCAGCAACAATCAGAACTCACAAGGGAAATTACTTACAGAGTCTTTGCTGGCATTTCCAAATTTGCTCTGCATCTGTAAGAAAAAGTCAATTGTTAACACTAAATTGCTAATCAAACAACCTTGTTAACTAAGAGAAGGCTAATGAACCTTGACTGAAAAGTCAGTGACATCGAGCAGTAACAACTTGGCCTCGAAATAATGTGCTAGAGCCTTCGCAAGCATCTGTTGATAAAGCTCTTCATAATACATAAAATTAACGGTTAGGAGAAATCAGACGTCCAGACTTAGTATGTAGGACGCAAAATTACAAAAGAAAATTCCAAATGGTCTACCAGCTGGACCAGACAGCAAAATAGCTCGACTAGCAGGAGCAAGATTCCTGGTGTATTTCGAGAGGTCCGCTTGCTTCAAGTGAACGAAGGCAGCACTTGTTAGGACCACTCTTGTTTTCTCACTGCCATGAGCAGTATTTAGAATAATTAGGGAGGCAATGAAAAACAAACATTAAAATCGGGAAAGAAACAAAAGAAAAACAACAAATGACATTCCAATAGAGCAGGTTGCAATGAAAGACGCGGACACCCAATAGGTATGACTAGTCTCCAATTACAAAAAGAGATTATGAGAATGATGAACAACAGAACAGCTATACATATCCCATTGGTAACCAGTAAATTAGAGACTTCCATCCAACGCCCCATACATTCAATGGTAATCAAGAACACAAGGACAAAATAACCAAAAAGAAAAAGGGCAGAGATTGTCTAACACTACCTCCTTTTGAAACTCCATAGGAAGTAATAATCGTGAACGCCCATTGACTACAATATAAGGCTTAAAAACAAAATATTTATAAAAAAAAGAGTAGAAAACAATGAATTCAAGTTCCAGAATTGTTTTCCATTTAAACAATAAAAAAATGGAAAAGTGAGTACGTCGCAGTACGAACTCAATAACTATGAGCTAAAACTGACTACTACAGGCAAAACATATTTTTTTCCCCATCATTTACCACATGATAAGAAAACAGAAGAAAGGGGAAATAACAGATCTTAACTTCCAACAAATTAAAACAAAATTCTCCATCTTTTGCATCCATATTTTGCATCCATAATAACAATACCAACTACGAGATCTTCAAAACACTACTCTGGTTAATGCTGCAGGGGAAATTTTCTTCTAAACCAAAGAGAGAACAGCACCAACATCAAACTGAAAATCCAGCGAAATCTATACAAATAATCCAGAAAAGCAAGGAACATAGAAACTAATCACCTGAGATAGTACGGAAACTCATCAAACGTAACTTTGCTCTCTTTTCCATCAACTACTTGCCGCAACAACTCCTGCTCAATGTTCTCCGGTACGACCCCTTCATTAGCCAACCCACCACGAATAAATTTCTGCCCGCCGGCGATCCCTAACCCAACTCCAACACCAAGCCCGACGCCAAGCGCCGACATAAACACGTGCTTTTGCTCCATGAATCCCAATTCCCGATTCCACAAGAATATCAAACAACTGCTAACAAGAAGAAGAAGAATAAGACGAAGATTTCATTCAAGGATTCAGACAGATTCCGCAAAACGAGGAAGGAATGATTTAGTTTTGATTCGAGAAATGAGAAGAGGGAGGGGAGGAGTTGTTATATAGAGAAGAATGAATTGAAAAGAGAAAAGAAAATTACTTAATGATAGTGCGGGGAATTTAAAAGCGAGAAAAAGTAGCCGAAAAATAAGGTCTTCTCGATTCTCTGTGTGAGAGAGAGCGTTTTCTTAACCGGCGGTCGGAAATTTGGTTTTCTCGATTTTAGAAACCAGACCGAAAATTCGCGCGTTTGTTTCTGGTGCTACTAAGGGGTTGAAAATATTACGGAGTAAAGGGCTATTATAGAAAGTAGACCAAAAAAGACAGTTTTGCAAAATAAGTCTTATGTTGAAATTTTAGCTAATTTAGCCACTGCATGTCTATTCTCTTATTAACAGGCAAATCATTATTTTTCTTATAAGCTAAAATTGGTCGAATCAAAACATAGTCAAATGTGATAGTAGGTAGTTGTAACTCCGCAACTTACACACTATCTTATTATTATGTTAGGAATTAACAAAGTTATCATGATTAATTCAACAGAGTAGAATTTATGGAAATGAACCGAGTGGGCATTTAACTAAAATTAAAGAGACCTTTCTTGCAAAATATGAAAAAACAAGGGAATGAATCTCTAGTGTTGAGAACCTTATCTGAGATAGGATGAGACCGGAGATTTCTGTGTATCCGCTTATTCATCGGTTACACCTATAAATTTTTATTGTAAAACGAAAGGGCTTATATGCAAAATAACCCACAAAATATCTGGCGTGCAACAACTCTCACCAATCCCTGGCTTCGCTGGAGTTTCGCAAAATTTCAACGAAGTCAAGGCCGTCGACGTTAAATAGACAGCAATCATATTTCTTTGAATTCTTTCATGTAATTAATTTCAATAAATAACGCGATTTAACATATGCCAATCTCGTACTAAGAACAATTTTCAAGCACGTTAATTTTATTTTATTATTAATTATTAAGTTAATTATAAATATTTTTCGAATTTTGAAGGTGTAGTATGGCGGCTGAAACCGTTGCCGCCTTAGTTGGACCAATCAGATGTGTGTTTTGAATTTTTAACTAATTAATATATTTATTAGAACCATGTGCCTTACTAAATTAATTAATAATTTTAGTTAGGGGTTTATTTTGTCAATTGCGTACGGGACAAAAGAATCAAAGTAAAAAAAAATTGTTTATTGTGTTGAGTACCTTTCGATTTTGCTTTAGAAAGAAGAATTAGCAAATAATTGAAAGCGTGTAAGAAAGAAATTCAAGGATTGGAATTTCCATTACTCCTTATAATCACTGGTCTATCATGAGTAGTGTATTTTTGGCACCAAAATTAGATGGGTAAGGTTCAGTACGAAGCGAACGAGTAATAATAAGTTAATCACTCGTTGATGTCCAAGCCAGCCCTCCAAGGTTTCTTCAATTAATCTTCACGTCAATAATCGAAGAAAATATGAAGAAAAAAATGTTTATATCGTGACAAGGAAAGCACTCCGTATTTTGGAAAATCCAGCTCTGCGAACCAACTTTACTTTAATTGAGTAGTGATCTATTATCTATGTTGTAACGGAAGTGGCCGGTCAATTTTCGATCCAACGTGTGAGATTAAGCGAGTGTTTTATATACCATGAGTTAAAAAGAATTTTATGCATCTGAATTTACATATTAAAAATCAAAACCTTCCTAATGAATGCTAAACAAGCAGTACATCAATAGTCACACAAGCTCACAGAGTCGCCTCATTTTTAATATTGAAAGATTCAGATTTAATATTTTATTTTGTTTTCAACATTGATATAACCGATAGTGATTCAAATATTCCTAGTTGCTGCCGCAATGCTCCTGTGGACCTTCCAACAATACGCATGTATCTGGTTTTATACTAATAAATGTTGCATGTGGGCAAAGACCTTCGGCGCTGCTTCATCAGCAACATTTTATTTTTCATAGACGCCTCATGGTTAGACGCACACGAACATTTTCTCTCATAATACAAATTAATTTTTAATAATTGAACTGTCCGTGATTGGATTTCTAATTTTTTTGAATTTTTGGGTCGTTACCATATTAGACAAATTAAAAATTTTTCTTATATTAATTATATTATATTTTTCAATCAGTATAGGTAGCTCTTAACTTGACATATAGGCATATATAGATTTTTTGTGTGTAAAAATTAATTATTAATAATTAGAATATGTATGGCATAAATTCAGACTTTTTGGAGTCTTTGATTCTAAAACCATATCGAGTATACAATTTGATCCAAAACTTTTGAGCGGATGAATTGATGTTATGTTATTTATCTATTACTTTTATGCTATGAGTTATTATTATTATTATTTTTTCCGTCTACCAGAGCACTGCTTTTCTACAAGGAGTGTTAGAAAGTTGGAAAGAATTGGCGGCGGCTTTTGCAAGTGTTGGATATGTAGCGCCGCAATGATCAGTGACCACCTCGGATAGTGGTCATGCCGAGTTGGCGTGGGACCGTGATCCGTTCGTGTCAAGCACGTTGTAATTGGTTCCACACGATCCAAATTTATTATTTAGAAAACTTTTGAAGTACTCTGGAGTCTGGTGAAGGGCATTTAGGGCGTGTTTATCATGGGGTGGGAAGTAAACTTTTGAATGAAGTGAAATTTTTAGAAAATAAATTTAAAAAATAAAATTAAAAATTAAAAATATTTAATAAAAAATAAAATTTTTTATTAATTATATATTTATAGTAAGTATTAAATTTGAATTTTAAAAAAAATTATTGATAAAAAAATTTTATTTTAATTTTTGTATATATTTATATGAAATTTGAGTTTAAAAAAAGTGGAATTTATGAGTGTTGGTAAATACGTCCTTAAAGTCGAAACCAAATACCACCTCCCCTTTTGACAAAGAAAAAGAGAAAATATCACACGACTACTTAATTTAGAAGTTTGTTATAACGTTCTTTTCAACTGTTCTGCCATGCAATGGCATGCATTAAAATGCACTCCAACAATATTTTCTACTAATTTTTTTTGCATCTCTTTTTCATGATGGTTTGCGTATTATTCTCACCACAGCGCTGTACTTTATAGCTTATCAAGTCGAAGCCAAGCCTCTACTTTCTTTGAGCTTTGAACTCATCAACAATATATAAACGGTTTTAAATTGATAGAATGTACTAGTAGTGCGAATTTCAGTTCCCATAAATAACGATTAAAAACAACCAAATATTTTAATTTTGTTCAACGAAAAGTTGCAAACCACAATCATTGCATGCGTTTGGAATTGAATATGAAATATTATATAGTGGCAAGCAAACAAAAGTTTCGGCTTGTGAAGCCATGATGTATTATGGATTACACGTAGATCCATAGTACTCCTGCAATTTCTTTTGGTTCTTAAGTTACTTTTCCTAACTTTTCCTCGGGTCTCTGGTGCACCAACTCTACCTTGGGCTTAAAATTTTAAAGCAACGGTGCACAACTAAAGCAGTTGGAGAGATTCTATTGTTGCGTTTTCTCTGATCACTTCAGAAGTATCTGCTTGATGTTAATGCAAAGTTGTTTCTTTTGGGAACATAGATGTAAAGCAATGTGTCCAAGCTGGATTCTGTTAGTGCTCGAAGTGAAAAAAAAAAGGAGCCAAAAGTTTGATTGCAACGTGCAAGATACTTTGGGAAAAAAAACTTCTCAGGTCCCATACACCATTGGTTCATTTTCTAATCTCATAATACAACTGTTAAGCATTCCGCAAGCAACACAAGCCACAAATTAGAACCCCACAAGAATTATCCTCAAATTCTTAGTCTCGGTTTTGAGGCGGAGATGCTTTTGAAGTGTTTTAATCAAAAGCATTCTGTGGTCTTTGTTTTCGAGGTGAAGTTGTTTTTGGACAGCCCTTATCACTTAAAAAATTGAACATATACAGATTTATCTTTTCTAGAAGACAATTGAAGTAGCTATGTGAAGACCTGCTAAAACCACTACATATGTGACCACCACTTTTTTCCTTCTTCTTGAAGTTTTGGCGTAACCAGGCAGTCTTTACAAAGAAACACAGCAGTCATTTTTCATAAACAGAGATAAAGAAAAGAAAAGCAGCCACTTTGGCTAGCGTGCAAGACACAAATTAATGTCTTTTTACATTCAAGCAGAAGAAGAGCAGCAAAGCAAACGAAACGCAAAAAAATTGGTGTTTCAAGAAGTAGGAGCTATTTGAAAATAGTTATAAAATATATTTATTAAGAAAAAATATTTTTATTTATTTCAAAAAAATAAATTTTATTTTTTTATTTTAAAAAATTAATTAGATTTCATGTAAAACTTTTAAAATATAAATTAAAAAATATATAAAATATTATAAAACTTTAAAATATATAAATAAAATGAGATAAAATCGAACACTGTCAAACGGCCATCTAGGCCTTATGTTCAGGCCAGTTTGGAATTAAATTCAAAAAAATAATTTTTAAAATTTTAATTCATATTTATTAATATAATTTTAATAAAATTTAAAAAAATGTATTTAAAATTTAAAAAAGTCGTAATAAAATTTCTTTATTATAATTTTTTAATTAAAAAATATTATTAAAAATTTTTATTTTAAAAATTTTATTTTAAAAGTATTTCAAAACGTTCCCTCGGTTATCTCCAGATAACCGAGAGATATACCATACTACGGAAGACAGAAGTCAACTCACACAAACTTTGCAAAATTGCAAATAGAACAAATATTGCAAATAGAACGTATTTTAAAATCAGACCACTATAATTGCTTTTCGCTACCATATCACGGGCCCCGCTAACGCCAATTTCTCCGTCTTCTCTTCTTTTCCGCCGCCTGCGCCGGCTGAGCTTCCGTCGTGCTCGATGGATTTCTCCGACCATTGGCGATCTCTCTGGTCTATCTCCTCCGTATTATCTCCACCGAACCTTCTCTCTTCTTCTTCTTCATCTCCGATTGGTCCACTCTTCTTCCAACCTTCATCAATCCCGTTGCCTCTCTTCTCTTCTCCCTCGATTGCTTATAAACTCCCTCCAAATTCCTTCCCCTCCGCTGCTGACTCTGTTCGTAGATTCTTTCTCTCTGCTTCGAACTCCGCCGGCACTTTTCTTTCCTCAAGCGAAATCGAAAATCTCTCCTCCTATCTCTCCGCCGACTCTGCTGTAGAAGCTGAGCCAATTCGCTTCAATAATCTCTCCGCTCTCCGCCGCAGTCAACGTAGATCTAATAGTTACTCGTCTGTTCTTCTCTTCTTTCCCATTGGTGCTAACGCCCACTCGATTGGCTTTGTGACTGTTGATTTCGGGCCGAATTCAGAGCCAGTTGTAAGCGATCTGTACGAGCAGGAAATCGGAGTTAAGCGTCGGTTCCACCGAATATTTAAAGTTTGCACAATTGCTGTTGATCCGGATTTAGAATCATCAGAGAGTTTAGATGATGGCGTGTTGACTGAGGGGCACTTGTTAGTGGTCAAGATGTATTCAGTTAACTGGTTCAGAGTCGAGAGCAAGGTTTTGGAGTCTGGCGATGAACGACCAGTTCTGCTGCCCTTGGCAAAGCAGGGGTTTGACAGATGTGTGGTTGGTGCGTGCTGGAACCCGCATTTTCCCGAGGTGAGTGCTGTGCTACTGGAGAACGGAGAGGTTCAATGGTTTAATTTGAGTGTGATGAAGGGAGGGAAGGTTAGAGTTCAGTTGGATAGTGAGGATCCTGGTGGTTGGTTGAGCTGTGAATATGGCGGGCAGCCATGGACTTTGATAGTGGCTTGTTCGTGTGCTGTGCTTTTGTTAGATTTGAGAGCAAAGGAAGGTGCAGAGCCAAAAGTTTTGGCCAGGATTAGGATGCAGTATGAGTACAGAATTGTTCATTTTGTTGAAGCTGATCGCTTTGTCGCTTTCTGCAAGGCAGGTTTTGATGATTTTCAGTATGCTGTAATCACTGACAAACAGTTGCTATTATTCGATATGAGGCAGGCGTTGGTGCCTTTATTGATGTGGGATCATGGACTTGATAACCCTTGCTATCTGGCCATGTATAGACTGTCAGAGCTAAGATCATCAGAAGAGTTCGATTGGGGTACAGCGACAGGGTTTGTGATTCTTGTGGGTTCATTTTATAGCGATGAGTTCAAAACATTTTGCTATGGGCCCAAGGATAGAGCAGCTCATGGTAATTCTACATTTCATGCTTGGGAGCTTCCTTGTAAACTTTCTTTGTCAGCTTCAAGTTATGGTGGCGTTACTGCAGCAGAGGAAATTACATCTTCCAGTGGTAGTCAGAGAAAGCAGAAGAAGGATTTAGTTGTGGGATTTTACTTAGTTCCACATGATATATTGGCCTTTGATACGAAAAGTAGTGCTACTAGAGACTTCACTTTGATTAGTCTCACGTTATCTGGGAAGCTTGAGATGCAGGATTACAAAGCAGCAAGAGATAGATTTACGTATAAGTTGAATGCAGATGACAAAAACGGTGAAAAACTAAATAGTATACTGGCATCTTGTATAGACGAAGAGGAGAGAGTATCCACCCGGTATAATTATTTCAGATTCAGGTATCTTTATGAGTATTTGAATGGTAATCTTTCTAATGCTTTGGCTCCATATGTTCATAAGGCAGTTGATGAGAATTACATCAATGACAATGTTAAGGAAGCTGTGAAATATGTAGTCGAGACTTCTCCATGTTCCGTATCTGCATGTGTGGGTGATGTTAGTGTTCCGACTAGCATACATGAGATTGCGTCAAGGAGAATGTTAGCTAATATGGATTCTGATCTTTTATGGTTGGCATTTTCCAATTATTCGGAGCTTTTTGGAGGCCATCTTGATTCATTCTTTGAGTTCTTAGATTTCCCTTTCTTACCTCAGCAGAAGTTGCCACCTTTCCTTACGGGAAAGCCTTCAAGAAGAAGCGCAAGATGGTCTGTTAGCAAATTGACTTTGGCAAATGTTGTCGGTCCTGTTTTACCACTGCCTTTGCTTGCTGAACTTCAAGGTAGGAATAGCAAGAGCTCTATTTCTATTCAGGATGGTCAAGATGATGACTTAGTATCACGTGAGTGTAAGATCATACATGACAGCATCTACCCTGAGAAATCCATGACAGGTTTTGGGAAGTCCAGCATGCGGGTTGAATCGCTGGATACAGAAATGGAGAAACCATTCTTACTGTATAAACCCACATTTTCTGGTAATAAATCAATGTTGAGCATGAATTGCAACGATGCATCTGATGCAGTGAAGGAAGAATTTTTCCAGAATAATCACAACATGCGTAGTTCTTCTGAACTTGACTTTGCTTACAAGGATGGGAGATATGCCACATTTGTTTGTGGAATAGCTGCTGAAACAAGCTTATCAAGTACCAAAGATCCGGTATTAGCTAAGGAAATGCTTGACTTTGATTTAAGCCTGGTAAGATTGGATTTTGATTCTGATTTGTCTGGAATCCCTTGTCATCCTAATGAGGCAAAGATCTATAAGGAATTGACTGGTAAATTTTCTGATTGGCTAAACAACTTCAAGCCTTATCAGGAGTTTTCTAGTTGAGAAAATCCCAAAACTTCCTCACTTATCATTCACCTTGCAACTGGAGCTAAAGTTAGCCAAATCATGCGTATGACCTTGCAAAGGTCTTGGAGTTGAGGCAGTGAGGTTGTCATCAGGTATATCTCTCATGAACACCTTACTATTTGTTTTAATTCCCCTTGTTGCTCAGTTAGGAATGATATATGATGCTTTTGCTCCTCTACTACTTTCTAATTTTGGGGTTTAGGTGATCAACGTTGTCTTTCAATTATAATCCTAAATTCTGGCATTATCCCAAGCATTTGATATTATCATATAAAGTATGCTACACATATGAATAATATCTGCTATCAACTTTCATTATGGTGTTAAGTTTCTTAAATGTATGAGTAGAGGTTTGTATTTCCCGGACAAAATCTTATCCAATAGCATTTGGCATGTGAAAAACCACTGCTTGCTTGTACTCCAATATAGTTTGTTCTTCTTAATGTGTTGCTTGTAATGAAACTACTCCCTTATATTGGCACTTTTTTATTTAAATCTTGAGATCTTTGTTAGATATTTGCATCTTAGTGATTTTTAAAATCAGTTAATTTGAACTCTTTGTTGCAGTAATTTCACAGCTTTTCAGAATTTGAAGTCCTTAACCTTTGATGATGATCTTGAGATCATATTGGGTGAGGAAATGAAACCTTAGAGACAGCGAAAGGGTCATTCAAGGTAGATCAATTTGCGAGGCTTTAATAGAAAGAAGAATAGCAAGCAGAGGCACTAAGACAAGAAAGGGCGTATGTAAAGAGTTGATGCTATTCTAGTTCATCTCAGTTTGTTGACTAGTTCGAATGTTTCCTCTCCTCTATATAGGCAACGCTGATTTGAGGTCATTTTTATTTTCCAGGCTCTAGAGAATGTTAATAGATTCATATCTTGAATGCAGCTTTGGTACTTCTTCAACAAGGTAAATTGTTTAAGAATAACAAGTGAAGCTTCATGACTTGTATTTGGAACTCTTTCAAGGAATTGTTACTTTATTGAAGTTCCTTAACATGCTAAACATAACTTAAATGTATTATCCTAGTTTTTTTTTGCAAGTACTGCAGATTACTTATAACACTAGACCATTGCATTTCTTACTGCTATAGAGTTTTTATGATGCCGTCTAAGCAGCTAAGCTGCTCACTTCTCACCTAAACTGCAGCCACTTCTCTCTATTTCCTTTTGCTTTGTCTTTACTGATATTTAGGCCATGTTTGGTAGCGCTTATTTCCGGCTTCTAGAAAAAAAAAAAAGCACTCAACAGTGTTTTAGTTGTTTGGCATTCACTGCTTTTGCCTAAATTTGGCACTGTTTATTATAAGCAGTTTTTTAATTTTTTTAATTTTATATTTTTAAATATATATTTTATAAGTATTTAAAAAATTTATTTAAAAATTTTAATAGTGTAAAAAAATTTTATGAAGTAAAATTTTTTTATTATAATTTTTATTAATTTTTTGAAAATAAAAAAATAAAAATATTTTTTATTTTAAAAAAATTTATTTCATAAGCACCAAACGCTTCCTAAGATAATCAGCTTGTTTTCCTCGAAAAAAAAAAGCATCCGATCGATGCTTTTCTGATAAGCATCGCGGTGGCTTTTCTTGTTGGATATGTCTAATGTCTAGTTTGTCCGCGGTAAGTTAGCAAAATTACAAATATATATATTCTCAACCGAACTTAATTTTTCATCTATAATTTTATTTCTCTTCTCCCTCCCGTTCGCTCCGCTCTCGCAATCGTCTTCACCTCAACCGCGATCAACCTCTCCGTCCCCAGCGCCGATCGTGCCAATTTCTTTTTCCGGCGTCCTTCCTCCATCGCCGTTCATCCTACTGCCGTCAATTTTGTAAGACCTCGCTTGCCGGCGCGTCGGGCCGAAATCCTAAATCGTTCGGAATTCTAAATTGGTTGAGAGACGCCGGAGATGGATGTTTTTGAACAAAATGAGGTACTATTTGTGTAGTTATTGATGTTTTCTTAATTTGCTCTACTTCTTTCTATAGAAATGTTGAATCAGTAGAAAGAAAATACATGATTGGAGAGGACACAGTCATCATACATGGTATGGATTTTAACCCTCATATGGGTAGGCAGGCGGAGAACCTCTGCCACCGAATAGGGCAATCAAAATCTGTTTCAGTTTACAGGTACATCTTGCTTACTAGATCAGCAGTGTGTAGGAAGCCCACAATCTCTTTATGAAGCAATATACCCAATATTGTTCTAGTTAGAGATCTGATATGTGATCAAATCTTTTTCTCCTAGCAAGTGTTTATGCTATGAATTGTGATGTATGATAGTCTTGCTGGTCCTTTACTTTGAAGTACTGGTAGGCTTTTAGTTAATATGGTTTACTTGACATTCTTACTTTCTTTCCCTCCGTGCCATTTCTTACACGCTTGTAACAAAGGACACAGTTGATGAGAACATTTATGAGATTGCAAGAAGAAAGCTGCTCCTGGATGCTGCAGTGCTTGAATCTGGTGCAGAGTTAGCTGATGACAATGATGTACCAGAGAAGACCATGGGGAAAATATTGCCCGCTTTGCTATTGCGTAGTACATGAAGTGCTGTGTTTATTACCAGTATGATCTAGTTCATGTCTCATGCTACTTCAACTTGCTAAGATCATATTATGGCTAACCTTCAATAGATAGCAAATGTAGCCTGGAAACTGGTAGTTACAACTTTTAGGGACTTGTGAGCAAAGCATTTATCTTATTTCCTTTCTTTCTTATGTAGACACTTGTTAGAAAGCTATTTGGTCATTGTAAATTTGTTTTGACACATTGCGAAGTGTATTATCGTTGATATTGTGTAAAAAGCCGGCATTCAATCTCTGGCATTTTTTTCTGTGAGCTATTGCCTGTTATCACCAACTTGTATATTGCTATGAATATGCAGCATTGGTGTAAGGATGTCTCTTATGTGTCTGAGTTTCTCATTGTTTAGCCAATAAGCTGGAGCTTACTTTGTTCTAAAATATTCAACTTGTATTGCCGAAGACAAAAATGCAACTATTGCTATACTGATTCAAAGACCATATTTCAATTTTTTCTAGTGTAGATCCTGGGACCTTGCATTAGACGCATCTACTTCAATGTTTGAATTTTAGTGAGTCACAGTTCCTTGAGCATCATACTACTGCAGCATGGTCCTATAGAATTCAAGTGCCTACTACTGCTTTGATTTGATTTTTAAACTCAAGTTTATTGCCTATGGCTGGTTTATTGGCTGTCAATTCCGTCTAAAGTCTTGATTGAAAATATTACATGAAGAAAATTGACAATTTGTTCCATATGTGCATGGCAACTGGTTTTTGAAAGGTTCTCCAAGATTTCAAGCATTTGAATTTACTTGTTTCGTTAGGTCAATTATTTTCCAAGGAAGTGCAACCTATAGTACAGGGACGCCTTTACTATTTGGTCTCTCTTGATTGAACTTCATGTGGTATCACTTGAGAATCGGAATATTAATGGAAGCGGAATGTCATAATAATAGAGAAGCGTATAGAACTGTTGTTAATTTTATCGTTGGAAATTTATATAAATTGGATCAATTGTATATCTTCAATTCCTGAAGATGTTGGATCAGTAGCACTATTTTTGAAGGTATTCAATGAAATATGCAAATCAACCAAAAAATTTATATGAAAGCATATAACCTAATAAAACACTGTACTATTTATTTACTTCTGTCAATTTATTAATTAATTATTAATATATTAAATAATAGTATATTTATATACTTAAAAGTAATTTTAAAATATTATTACAAATCAAGAATAATATTCATTAATAGGTTTATAAATATACTATAAAACATTTAAACAAAAATTATTATAAAAATATATTATAAAATTAATTATTAAAATAATTAGATAATATATTAAAATAGAATGAAAATTTAATAATATATCGTTTATTATATATCTAAGTATATTTCAGTCATTATATATCTCATTTATTTATAAGCACAAGTTTAGTCAAACATATCTTTAATTTTTTTTAAAAAAATTTTAAATAGTAAAATTTATCTAAATAGAATTCAGAAGAAAACAGCGTTCGAATTGAAAGCTCAACAGCCGTTTTTATCAGCAAAAGCATATAAACAGCCGCTTCCGTCCAAAAGTTCTAATTTTAAAGCTTAGCCAATATGCCCTTAATCTAACTACTACTAGTCACTAATGATGATACAAATTACTTGATATTACAGACTTTTGTTCCCTACTGCAGAGGGCATTGCTGAAGAATGTCAACATTCCTTCAGAGCCATATATCTGGAACAGCTACTCCTGCTAGCAATGTCTTGCACAACTACAAATTTTCTCAATCTAAAGCAACAGTCAAAGCTACTCCAAGCTCAACTCCTGCATTTTGTCAAGTAAGTCATATTTCTTTATAATCTTCTTTTTTAGTCCTTAGTTGCAAGTTCATCTTGATTTGATGCAATTGTCTCAGTTCAATGGTTACCCTTCTTCCTAAGACAGAAATCAGGAATTCAGAATGCATTTTCTTTCTGGTGTTTGATTCATCGACTTAGGTGTCAGAATTTTTTTATATTCTGAGTGCTTTGTCACTTGCAGGTGCCAGAAACTACCAATAGTAGCATATAGGATGTTGTAGGCAGCATGCCACCACCAAGCATTCCACCTTCAATTGATAAGTCAAAATATCCCTGCTCCATTAGAATTGCAATTCCTGGATCTCTGTCTAGGCTTGATGCTCAACGACCTAGAAGAGCTAGATGTAGTGACAAAGTTGGAGAAAAGAAAAGAACTTGGCGACATGCTCGTCTATCAGATTAGCGACCAATATGCAACCAAGACAATGAATGATGCAGAATTGTTTCAAAGCAGTTCAAAGGATTGCAAGGAACCAAAGCTTTAGGGATAAAACCTATGATCATTTCAAGACATGGTCAGGGAAGCTTGACAAGCAGTTATCCACTTTCGTGGAAGGCCGCAGGAAACATAGTCAGAAGACAGAAAGTATAGTCGCAATATCTCTGTCATTAATGTGTGAAATAGTTGTAGGGAAGCTTTTGTCACAAAATTCATGAGCATGTCCTACCTTGTCAATTGCTTAAAATGTCAAGCACGGAACTCATGAGCCTTGAACTCCATCAGTGACATTGTTGTTCATTTCTGCAGTCATCTGAAGAACTAGCTCTTGCCAGAAGACAAACAGTGGCCCTTTCTCAGGTTTCCTGTATACTCATTTTGTATGCGCCTTGGGTCAGCGTCAGCGATTTTATGGAAAACATTGTCGATGTCTCCGTATATGAAATTTCTACGTGTTAGCCTGACTGCAAAACCTTGTTCTCTGGCTTGTATCGACTTCCATTGATAAGGCATTATTTCGTTCACGTACTTCTTGAAAATCATCTTCTAACATTCGACGAGACTACTACCATCTTTTAAGATCAAATTTTCCATCTTCATGGATAGCTTGCCTTTTCTTAGCAAGAGGTGTGCCACCATCATTATGTCAACCCTTCCTTCAACAGTGGGGTATGTTTTCATAGCTCCCACTTTATTGTCTTCAGCTAAAGGCATACGGGCAATGGATGTCTGAAGGTTAAGGGAGGCTTGTTGGGATCCATTGAATCATCTCTTAATTGTTGGAAACTTCATCGGTGGATTGCTTGGTGCATCAATGGGCTTGAAAGAAGGATCAACATTATTTTTTTGCCATTGGATTAGTTCATATATTGTCCTCTTTGTTACTCTCTATCAAAGGCTCCAACAAGTGAAATACTACCGAAAGAGCTGATGCAGTCTTTGTCTTGTCCGTAGCAGCAACATGTGTTGCTTGCATGGCTTGGCAAACATCCAAAGGGGAATTCGATTATGAGTCCAAGTTTGCTTGAGAGTTATATTACTGCTCTATTGGAGACTGTTTTCTAACAATTGCAGGCTGTGAGCGTAGCTTCTTCTGAGGATTCAATTTCTCATTAGCACGGTGGATGTACACATTTCCTATGAGAGGGGCAGCAATTGCAACGATCCATTACTCAAGTGAAGTCAAAGAACAGGTCAAGCAAATGTTGCCAGTAGTACTCTCCTGCACCTCTACTATCACTGTTTCTTCACTGCTGGTGACAACCATCATCCACACATTTGTTCCCAAGGATTTATTCCCCAATTGATGTCTCCATTGCTATCACGAACAAGAAGAAGAACTCAGGCAAGAAGAAGCATAAGCCACTCAAGGCATTGAACTTTGACAGCATCAAAAAAGCTTGCAGCAAACAAATCACCAGATAGAAACAGTTCAAATTCTAATGACAACTTCTCTGTAGATTATTCAAATCAAAACAGAGTTGAATAAACGGAAGAACGGCCGACAGACTCGTGGAGCCATAGGAATATTAAGTTTATATGACACTTATGCTGCTTGCGCAAGTTAGCAAGCAGAGAGCTGTGGTTACTGACCTGAGAAGTAGCTTTTCCCGAGGATAGCTGAATATAGAAAGGTAATATAGATGTTATATAGCACGTCATTAATTTACTTTTGTAAAAGATAGCGAAGTTAGTTTGTATTAGTTTTATGTGGTATTGTGTTTTGGATTTAAATACACATCCACTATGCCAGATATTTCAATTCTTTTGTTCTATGTTCCAATTCTCTTCCATAATCATGTAGCTCTTATCTCTATGAAGCTCAGTAACTGGGCTGAAGGTAGCGTAGTAATGGGATTGAAGAAATCATTGAAGGGAGCATTTTAAAATGCTTATAAAATAAAATAAAAAATATTTTATTTTATAAAAAAAGTTTTATTTTATTTTTTAAAAAAAATAAAAATATATAATAAAAATTTTTCTCTAAAATTTTTTTATAATTTTTAATGTTTTAAATAAAGTTTATATATTTATTAAATATATTAAAAAAATATAAATTAAAAATTA